>CAMZMU010000075.1:16901365-18198553 GCA_947311845.1 Poa pratensis
CAAGTGCAGAGTGTATAGTAAGTGGAAGACAGTTTTCCCCACGAGGGGTGACTCGAGGGTTTAATATCGAACTCTCGGGGAATCTGCAGTGGTAGATTTATCTTCTTATCCTTCTTTTGGTTACCTACAAAACAAGGTTAGATGTTTTGGTCCTCAACCTCACCTGTGGTTGTCAAGCACAAGGTGTAAGAATGATATCAGGATAGTTATGCAATGCAAACAAGAAATAAATATGCAATGATGGTGGATGCAATGTAAATGATATTTTTGGGTTTTTAATGATGTATGCAAGATGAAAAGTATTTTTGTATTTTCGGATTTAATGATGGCTGAAAATAGAAAAGTGGTATATGGTGTTGGAAAGGTGTTTCTTATGATTAAAAATGGACTGGGGTTCATGGTTTCACAAATGCACTCTCTCTTTATAAAGTGGTAGACAATGGAACACACAAGTTAACATATGAGATTGCAACACAGGGTTTGATAACAAGTTACTTAGATATATGGGCATCACGTCCTAACATAGAGATCTTTTGGTTATTAACCTCTCTTATACTCCACCAAGATGCGAACTAAATCATAACACCTCAGTAATTAAGATAACTCAGAGTATAGCATTAAGTATCATGACATGAAGTGAAAATAAGAACATGCTAGATCTAGTCATGGAGTAGTGGCAATGGTCACGCCCACATCCCCGGTAGCATGGTATTTTAGTTTATCCCTAGTGAGGTAACAAAGTAAGGTAAAGATACCAAAGTGGATCGCAGAACTTTCTCTCACTTACTGCACTCACCCCCGTTACTCCAACTAATGCACACGTTCCCCCACACACGCTCATAAACATGCTTGATCAAAACAAGTAGAACGGGGTACATAATATGCATCTATACTCATAACTGAAACAAACATTGCAATCTCAAACATATATTAACTCATAAAGATCCACCACAAAGGTATTACAACGGTGACCGTAATCATGTTCAGCAGCTCATACGGTGCTAATTAGTGAAGCTCAAGAGAGGAGAGATACATAAGTTACTTCCACAAACCCATAGTCCAGAGGTGGACTACTCCCTCTTCATCATGGAGACGGTGGAGAAGTCGATGGAGAAGATGGAGACCACGCCGGCAGCGCCCCGCCGGAGTTTTCCCCCTCCAATCTGCAGCTCCTGATCTCGGTGTTTCTGTGTTTGTGCGGCGCTCCTTCCAGAGAACGACGGGGGACCTTTTTTATAGGCGTTTTTAGGTCAAGACGAGGCGGTGGAGCGAAGATCGACGGCAACGGAGCCACGAGGCCCGAACGGGTGGGTCCCACGCGGCCTGGTACTGTGGCCGCGTGGGCCATGCCCGTTTGGCCCTCGGGTCTCCGTTTGCTTGCTTCCTTTTTCCGTAGTCCTTCTTCCTTCCAAATATTGACGCCCGTAAATTTCCAGGTGATTTCGTTGACGTTTGGGTCCCTGAAACATTAAAATACAAACTAGGGTTTTCTGCCTGTGCAGGGTTAATTCCAAATAAATGGGAAAACTATGAAGTATTCCCAAAATCATGATAAAACATTGATATAACCCTTATATGATGCAAATATGATTGGAATATAAGCAATTAAAGTGCAAAGTTCATGTATGCATTTTACATGCATCAACATCCCCAAGCTTAATCCATGCTCGTCCTCGAGTATGAAGATGATAAAACTAACATGGACTTTGCAATTTAATACTTAACAATGGATATCAAAGATGTTACTATTGCTACATATAGTCAAATGATTCATTCTTCAAAGGAGTAGCAATATGCAAATAGTTTATGAAGTGATATCAAGTATTCAAGACAAGGATGTTCATTGATAGTTCACAAAGTGTAACATGTAGCAAGTAATATGGAACACATGTATGCATAATGATAAGTAGAACATCCTACAATGGTCATAGAGTGTAGATGAAAATCTGAATATGATAGGTGTACACTTTGGAAAGATGTATATGTGAGTAGAGGTAAAGCATGCATAAGTTTCATCCAACTTCCAAACTCTTCTACTTAAGTTAATGATTGCAATAAGGTATTCATTGGTGTCAAGCTCTCATTGCCCCTATCATAGCATCTTGAATGATTAAGGTTAAAGTGAAAGCAAATATGAGTAGTGTGCTTGACAAAGTAAAGGTTGGATGTCTCATGCCCCTTGAATACAAGTACCTACACCATGATTACTCAACTTAGGAAACAAAGCAAGTTCAAGTTATATATCATTGTAAGTAATAATAGTATCATCAAGAGCGTCAACTGGGGTACCTCTTGTCCCAGGATATGGAACAAGCCCATATCAAAATGACAAGACAAACAAACAAGATGAAAACCTCAACACCCTTTTTATTTACCATTGGAATAGCTTTTTATTGTAAGGTGTGTCATAGAATTCACCATAGCATGTAAGTAAATTTCCACCATGAATAATGCATGGCTTAGATTAGCGGCCCAGGCGTCTCTCTAACCATTTATACAAACTCATTTGAACTACTTCATTTCCACCTCATTTCACATGATAGGCATCCATAAACAAAAGTACATGATATCAACTAAATGAGATGAAGGAGCATGTTGAAAGCTTTGCATGTGACAGCACATATGGGCTAACTCCCAACCTCGAACATTTATCAAGCCACTAGCATCATAATCTTAATCACAATGGGTCATGTTTTATTATGCAATAAAAGAACATTGTGCATCAAGTTCGTGAGAGCTATATAACCAATTTTTTTCCATTGCAATCAATAACATAAACATTTTCATTCAGAGGTAAGATAACACAAACAACATGTTAAACATACTCGGAATAGCATAAAGCCAATAGGTAGATATGGTGGACTCACTGGAATAACTTTGGTTGAAGGTGTTGGAAACAAGTTTTTGCTTGTTGGAGTTTTTGGGCTAGCAAAAGGGAGAAAGTTGACCATCTAGATGCATGCATGAGTGTCCATAGAACTAACTAATCCATGTTAAACCAAGTGAAATAACAATCAGCACCAAAACATGAATAAGTGATAGCTCTAAAAAGAATTTGCAAACTATTACTCATAAACAAGCTCATGAATCATGCAACTATATGTATCATTAAAAATCAAGTCAAACATCCCTTTTCCCAATCTTATAAAAGCATCCAACATATTTCAACCCATATTTCCAGTAGCTCTCTCATATATAATTGATAGTGTGGTGGTCTCTCAAGACTCAAACAAAAAAAAAAACGACGCTCCAAGTTTATGCGATAAAGTGTTTCGATCGAAAAACAGAAGTTGGACGTGTGCAAACCGAGAGTGTGTAGGTCCAGTGGGGTTGTCTTCACATCCCCAAGCTTATGGTCTTCACCATCCTTGGATAGCTCTTGGTGCATCTCCTCCAATCCCTGTGAAAAAACTTCAAAACACCGTTTCTCCCATCTCTTTTCTGTGGGGTGCATTAATAGTGATAAACAAATAGGTTCCTTGCTGCATATAATCCTTGAACAAAAATTCATATGACATGTCCAGAAAGTGTATAATGTTGTATGCCTACTCATAAACTCAATTGGATCAAAAAGATTCAACTTAAAAGCTCAAAGCATGCATCAAACAAAATGGGACAGAATCTGTCCAGAAAAACAGCAGCAGCAAAACGTATTTTTCTACCCTACCAAACTTTCTCGAAAAATTCCGAAAAAATTCATGCATACAGAGGATGAAAAGTTGCAACTACAGTTCAAATATGAGCTCATTCGGAGTTACAGAATAAGAATTAAAAATCATACCGTGCACTGACTCGTGCAGGAATAAAATCCCGAACGCTATAAGCAACTTTTCAAACCAAAAAGGGTAAAACTTGGCACTTTATTAAAAACTCCAGAACCTAACTAGACACAAAATCTCTTGTTACAGCAAGAGGACACAAAGAAAAATCACACAAAAATAACCGGGTTGCCTCCCGCAAAGCGCTTTCTTTATAGCCATATAGCTAGGCTTCTTACTTGTTGTTTTATTGTGGATGAAGCTCATGAGGGAGCTTGAACTTTGATGTTCCCTCTTCCTTGGAAAGTGTTCCATGCACTTCTTGTGTGGAAACTGAAACTTTACATTCCCTTCCTTTGAATCAATGATAGCACCTGTGGTACGAAGAAAAGGTCTTCCAAGAATAATAGGACTAGAGGTTTTATTCCCCATATCCATGATTAGAAAATCCACAGGCACAAAAGTCATATAACTCTACCATAACATCACTTACTTTTCCCAAAGCATGTTTAATAGAGTCATCAGCAAGTGCTAGTTCAATAGAGCATTTTTCAAGATTTTTCAATTCAAGCACTTCATATAGTTCTTTAGATAAAACAGAGACACTAGATCCTAGATCAAGTATGGCATGGTGTGTCTCTTTTCCAATAGTTACTAGTACCTTAGGTATCCACATATCCCCAAGCTTAGGTGGTATCATAGCCTCTTGGTTGTACCTAGCAATCTTTTCTTTCAAGACATGATTAGCAATATAAGAACCAAAACCTGCTTGGTTAGTGTTGATGGAAGGATCACTTGCAAATTTTTGTAAGATAGATATTAATTCATGCAAGCTACAATTTTCTAAGTCAAGCAAAGGATCCTTGACTTCATTAAGCATTTTAACTTCCTCAACTTTCTTTCCTTGACATGGATAGAATTGACCGGTTTATGTGCCCAAAAGATGGGATAATATTTTCTAAGGAATGCCTTTTCTAGTTTTCTCCAAGTTTTAGCTATAGCAAGAGGTAGTGAAGACACCCACTCTTTTGCCTCTCCTTTTAGCGAAAAAGGGAATAATTTTGACATCACGCTATCAGGTTCCTTAAAGTTTTGTGCCACACAAATGCCGGTAAAAATATTAAGATGCTCAAGACCATCTTCCCATCCTTTACACCAAATTGTTTCTAGTTATCGAGTGTAATAGACCATAACTCACTCTAAAACTATCAGTTTTTATCTCAGGTGTGGCAATAGCTCTCGTGATAAATTGATCATTAGGAGTGTTTGTGTAGTCACACAACTTAGTTCTTTCTCCCATTTTAGCAAGTTTTTTTTGGTATTTTTAATTTTTTATGCAAAACTGAAAAAATATGATATGATATGCAATGACACTAACAAAAACAAATAAATTGCTTTGTAAGTAAAGATGGATAAGATGGTGCTCACGTAGGTGCAACCTCCCCAAGCTTAGGTGTTAGCACAAGTTGGTGACGTTGACTTTGTTGTGAGATGAATGCGATGATGCACACCCTTGGATAAATCTCTCAGCTACGATTCCCCGGCAACGGCGCCAGAAAACGTCTTGATGATCCTGAAGAGCAAGTCTTGATGCTTGCACAAATAACGGGATTTAGGTTGAGACTCCAAGTGCAGAGTGTATAGTAAGTGGAAGACAGTTTTCCCCACGAGGGGTGACTCGAGGGTTTAATATCGAACTCTCGGGGAATCTGCAGTGGTAGATTTATCTTCTTATCCTTCTTTTGGTTACCTACAAAACAAGGTTAGATGTTTTGGTCCTCAACCTCACCTGTGGTTGTCAAGCACAAGGTGTAAGAATGATATCAGGATAGTTATGCAATGCAAACAAGAAATAAATATGCAATGATGGTGGATGCAATGTAAATGATTTTTGGGTTTTTAAATGATGTATGCAAGATGAAAAGTATTTTTGTATTTTCGGATTTAATGATGGCTGAAAATAGAAAAGTGGTATATGGTGTTGGAAAGGTGTTTCTTATGATTAAAAATGGACTGGGGTTCATGGTTTCACAAATGCACTCTCTCTTTATAAAGTGGTAGACAATGGAACACACACAGTTAACATATGAGATTGCAACACAGGGTTTGATAACAAGTTACTTAGATATGGGCATCACGTCCTAACATAGAGATCTTTTGGTTATTAACCTCTCTTATACTCCACCAAGATGCGAACTAAATCATAACACCTCAGTAATTAAGATAACTCAGAGTATAGCATTAAGTATCATGACATGAAGTGAAAATAAGAACATGCTAGATCTAGTCATGGAGTAGTGGCAATGGTCACGCCCACATCCCCGGTAGCATGGTATTTTAGTTTATCCCTAGTGAGGTAACAAAGTAAGGTAAATACCAAGTGGATCGCAGATTTTCTCAGTTACGCACTACCACCCCCGTTACTCCAACTAATGCACACGTTCCCCCACAACGCTCTCATAAACATGCTTGATCAAACAAGTAGACAAGAACGGGGTACATAATATGCATCTATACTCATAACTGAAACAAACATTGCAATCTCAAACATATATTAACTCATAAAGATCCACCACAAAGGTATTACAACGGTGACCGTAATCATGTTCAGCAGCTCATACGGTACTAATTAGTGAAGCTCAAGAGAGGAGAGATACATAAGTTACTTCCACAAACCCATAGTCCAGAGGTGGACTACTCCCTCTTCATCATGGAGACGGTGGAGAAGTCGATGGAGAAATGGAGACCACCGGCAGCGCCCCGCGGAGTTTTCCCCCTCCAATCTGCAGCTCCTGATCTCCGTTTCGGTGTTTCTGTGTTTTGCGGCGCGCCTTCCAGAGAACGGGGGGACCTTTTTTATAGGCGTTTTTAGGTCAAGACGATGGCGGTGGAGCGAAGATCGACGGCAACGGAGCCACGAGGCCTGAACGGGTGGGTCCCACGCGGCCTGGTACTGTGGCCGCGTGGGCCATGCCCGTTTGGCCCTCGGGTCTCCGTTTGCTTGCTTCCTTTTTCCGTAGTCCTTCTTCCTTCCAAATATTGACGCCCGTAAATTTCCAGGTGATTTCGTTGACGTTTGGGTCCCTGAAACATTAAAATACAAAACTAGGGTTTTTTGCCTGTGCAGGGTTAATTCCAAATAAATAGGAAAACTATGAAGTATTCCCAAAATCATGATAAAACATTGATATAACCCTTATATGATGCAAATATGATTGGAATATAAGCAATTAAAGTGCAAAGTTCATGTATGCATTTTACATGCATCATTCACTCGACGCGTCCGCGAGACACGGATGCCCAAAGGGTTCAAACTCACATCTGAACAGCCCAAGTACACGGGTCGACAGGAACCTTCTGGTGGCTGGAAGACTACAGGCTGGCTGTCGCGTGCCAGCGAGGTACAAACACCACGGCCATGCAATACATACGACTGATGCTCGAAGGCACAGCCCGCGACTGGCTCAAGGCCCTACCTCCATCAAAGTACGACTCGTGGGATCACTTCCGCGATGACTTCATCAAAAACTTCGAGCCTCTATGTGAGCGCCCAAAAACGTTCGAGGAACTGCGGGCCTGCGTGCAACGTTCAGACGAAACGCTGAGGTCATACATCAGACGATGGACTGAGATACGCAACTCAGTCGGAGTAATTTCAGAGGACATGGCCATGGATGCTTTCATAATGGGACTCGCCAGGCGGGATCTCAAAGAAGCACTCGGTCGCAAAAAGCCAACCTCTGTGGCTAGCCTCTTGATGACCGCGACTGAGTGGGCAGACGGAGAGGACATGGCGCGCACCACACGCGGGTCCTCACCCCGTGACAATCATGAAAGCGGCAGTCGAAGCCGCAGAGACTCGTACAGAGACGACCGAAGGCGCAAACGTTCAAAACGTCACTACGACGATGACAGACCCGAATTCATGGCGGCTGGGTTCTCCACACCCCGCAATGACCAGGACAGAAGCGACCGACGGTCGGAAGATCGGCGAGACAGTCGAGATGATCGGCGAGACAGTCGAGATGATCGTCGAGACAGCCGAGACCGGCCAACGCAGTGATAGCTACAAGAGGAAGGACTGGCGCAAGTCACGGGCACAATCTGAGCGATCATTCGAAGAAAAGATGGACGCTGATTGCAGATTCCACCTGTACAAGGGGGACGACGGAAAACTGCGATCCAATCACTCGATGAGAAACTGCAGGGAGTTCGACCAAATGGCGACTGATTACGTAAATCGCAGAAAGGCAGCAGCCGCACAAGCACCTGCACCCGTGCCTCAGCCAAACAACGTGCCTGTTCTGATGGCACCACCTCCACCACCACAGCCTGCTGCAGGCGGAAACCTCGCGGGTGCCATACAGCACATACCTCGGGTGGACGAGCCACAGTACCCTCCGCCCCAAGGGCAGATGTACATGATACAGAAAGGTCGACCTTCCAACAGGGAGCAAAAACTTCGCACTCGACAAGTAAACATGGCGGTCATGTCACCTCCTGCGGTAACTGAATACTTGAAGGGATCCGAAACTACAATAAGCTTCAGCAAAGAGGACCACCCTCCATCGGTTGTTCGCCCAGGGCACTCTGCTCTGGTACTCGACGCGCAAATTGGAGGCTACGCCATGTCCAAGGTCTTCATGGATGGTGGGAGCGGCATAAACATCATCTTCGCAGATACGCTCCGCAAAATGAACAGGTCAGTCGAAAACCTGCCAAGATCTTCAAATACCTTCCACGGTATCGTTCCAGGGAAAGCAATAAGCCCAGAGGGCACCATACAACTCGACGTGACGTTCGGGGACAAGCACCACTTCAGGACAGAGTCGATTGAGTTCGAAGTGGTCGACTGGAAGTCACAATACCATGCTATACTTGGACGCCCGACGTTCGCTCGATTCATGGCGGTGCCACATTACGCATACCTCCAGCTGAAGATGCCTGGACCAAAAGGAGTAATCACAGTCAAGGGGAACTTCCAAAAGTCTGACTCTTGTGACCGAGAATTCAGCAAAATCTCTGAGATGTTTGGCATGGAAGCAACACTCGCTGATCTAGCGGTCTCCAACGATCGAACACTTATGCCAGAACACAAAAAGGTGGCAGTCGACAGAGCATTCAATGCCACCAATGACACAAGATCGCATCAGGTGCACCCGACTGACCCGACCAAGACAGTCAATGTCTCGTCGAGTCTGCCTATCGCATAGGAAAGCGCGCTCGTCGAATTCCTCCGTGAGAACTGGGATATATTTGCATGGTGTCCAGCAGACATGCCAGGTATTCCCAGGGAATTCGCCGAGCACTCTCTCCAGCTACTTCCAGATGCTAAACCAGTCAAGCAAACAATGCGCCGCATATCCGGCCCAAAAAGAACTGCAGTCGAAGCCGAAGTCGACAGGCTACTCGCAGCAGGATTCATCAGAGAGATCAAGAAATCACAATGGGTGGCCAACCCCGTACTCGTAGAGAAGAAGCACACAGATATCCTTCGGATGTGCGTAGATTTTACAGCACTCAATAAGTGTTGTCCAAAGGATCACTTTCCACTACCTCGAATCGACCAGATCGTCGACTCCACCGCCGGGTGCGCTCGCTTGTCCTTCCTGGATGCCTACTCGGGTTACCACCAGATAAGGATGAAGGAAGAGGATGAAGAGAAAACGGCGTTCATAACCCCACTCGGGGTCTACTGCTACACCACAATGCCTTTCGGGCTCAAGAACGCAGGCGCAACATACCAGCGCATGATGCAAGATTGCCTCAAGAAGCAAATTGGGCGAAACGTCCAGGTCTATGTAGATGACATCGTCATCACCACAAGAGAGGAAAACACACTACTCGATGACTTGCGAGAGACATTCGCAAACCTCAAACGCTTCCACATCAAGCTCAACCCGAAGAAGTGCACGTTCGGCGTGCCAGCCGGGCAACTCCTCGGGTATCTAGTCTCAGCTCGAGGAATCGAGGCAGACCCGGAGAAAATACAGGCCATCTTGACGATGCAAAGGCCTTCAAAGCTCCATGACGTGCAAAAATTAGCGGGTCGAGTGGCAGCGCTCAGTCGATTCATCAGCAAGCTAGGCGAAAAAGCACTCCCGTTCTATCGACTGATGAAGAAAGCAGATAAATTCGAGTGGACGCCAGAAGCCGAAGCAGCCTTCACGGACCTCAAGCGAGTCCTCACAAGCCCTCCAATCCTCGTCGCACCAAGGGAACGCGAGCCATTATACCTATATGTCTCTGCAACTAACAGGGTGGTAAGCACGTACTGTAGTCGAACGAAGGGAGGAGGGACACGCCCAAAGCATACAACGTCCAGTCTATTACTTGAGTGAAGTGCTCTCCACATCAAAGCAGCGGTACCCGCACTATCAGAAGCTGGCTACGCCGTGTTCATGTCCTCAAGGAAGCTGACGCATTACTTCTCCGAGCACCCGATCACTGTAATCAGCACCTCAGGGATCGGGGACATCCTCACAAACCCCAACGCAACTGGGCGAGTAGCAAAATGGCTCATCGAGCTAGCACCAAGAGACATCAAGTATGATTACCCGAAGGCCATCAAAGCACAAGTTTTACCTGACTTCCACACCGAGTGGATTGAAGCTCAGCTCCCAGGAGCACCAGATGTGTCCAACTCATGGACTATGTACTTCGACGGCTCAAAGAAAAACGAAGGCGCAGGCGCAGGTGTTATCCTCATATCACCAAAAGGCGACAAGCTCCGCTACATCCTACAAATGGGTTCGAGTTCCCGTCCAATAACGAAGCAGAATATGAGGCTCTGATCCATGGCATGAGGATGGCCAAAGCCCTCGGGTGCACTCGACTGATGATCTACGGCGACTCGAATCTGGTGGTGCAGCAAACAATGAAGGCCTGCGACGCAATCGCAGATAACATGATCGCCTACCGTGACCTGTACAACATCATGGAGGGCAGCTTCGAAGGCTGCGAGTTGCGGCACATAGGGCGTGAGAGCAATGAAGAAGCAGATAAGTTAGCCAACATTGGTGCGACCAAAGCACCAGTGCCACCTGGTGTCTTCTTCGAGCGCATCGAGCACAGATCAATCAAAAAGAAGGGCAACTCCTACATCAGCCGCACCAGCCAAGAGCAAAGCACCTAGCACAGAGGACCCACCAGTCGAGGTACTCCTCATCGAGCCAACTTGGACTCAACCTTCCTCGCATACATACTCCGCGGCGAGGTACCCGAAGACTCACAGAGTCAAGACGCGTCACTCGACGATCTAAAGCATACACTGTCATCAACGGTGAACTTACAAACGCAGCATATCAGGTATGTTCCAACGTTGCATAGCATTTGAAGATGGCCAAGCCATCCTTCGTGATATTCATGCAGGTACTGCGGGCATCACGCCAGCAGTCGATCACTCGTAGCCAAAGCCTTTCGCGCAGGCTTCTACTGGCCCACAGCACTCAAAGACGCGGAGGACATAGTCAAAAGGTGCATCGGCTGCCAAAAATTCGCCACAAAGCCGCACGCACCCGCATCGGCGTTGAAGACAATACCATTGGCCTGGCCCTTCGCCCAGTGGGGGCTCGATATGGTTGGGCCACTCAAAAAATCCTCCCATGGAGGGCATACTCACCTTCTGGTGGCGGTCGACAAGTTCACCAAGTGGATTGAAGCAGTACCTATCACAAGTTCGACTGCCACTACAGCAGTCAATTTCATAAAATCCATCATATACCGCTTTGGTGTGCCAAGTAGCATCATCACTGACAACGGTACAAATTTCACGGCTGAGGAATTCAAATCCTTCTGCAAAGAGCAAGATATCACGCTCAATTATGCATCTGTGGCGCACCCGCAGTCAAATGGCCAAGTCGAAAAGGCCAATGGGCTTGTGACGAGTGGAATCAAGAAGCGCCTCCTGGTCCCACTCAAAAGGCAGCGGGTGCTTGGGTCGAAGAACTTCCGTCTGTGCTATGGAGCTACGCACAACTCCCAATGCTTCAACACAATTTACCCCATTTTCATGGGTACGGTGCAGAGGCAATCCTGCCATCTGATGTAAGATTCAATGCACCAAGAGTCGAAGCATACAACGAAGAAGATGCAGACGAGGCACTCGAAGACGCAGTCGACTTGCTAGAAGAAGCACGTAACACGGCGCTCGCACGCACAGCTGTTTATCAGCAGGACCTCCGCAACTACCACAGCCGTCGACTGCGTACCAGGTCCTTCGAGGTTGGCGACCTGGTACTTCGACTGAAGCAAAAGAAGGTGCACAAACTCGCTTCTCCATGGGAAGGACCCTTCATCATCACCGAGGTCATTGGTGGTGGAGCATACAGACTGAAGCACGCGAAGACAGGAGAACTCTCGCATAATCCTTGGAACGTTGCGCAGCTGCGCCGTTTCTATGCTTAGATTGCTCAGTCGCACAATGTAATAGGCACATATGTCGGATGGCTGCAGGTTTCAGACGCGCTCTTTTCCTTACCAGGGTACCTAAGGGGACTGGAAGGTTTTTAATGAGGCGGCCTGCAGCTTAACATTCAAAATGGAATATAATCATGATTCCTCATATTTCTCCCTGCTTACTACTCGCATAACTTGATTTCACAAAATTAGCCTCACCCGAGCACTCGGGGGCTGCGCTATCTCAAAAAGCATGAGCTTCCGCTTGTTCACAACATAATACCCCAGCCGCACTCGAATACTCGGGGGCTGGGTCATAAAAATCATACATAAACACAAAAGTTGCTCAACCCACTCAATTATTCGGGAGTTGAGCCTAGAAGCATCAAGTGAAGCTTCAAGTACTGCAAAAATTCACAGCCGCACACGAATACTCGGGGGCTGTGCAGCTTATGTTTCATACTCTAAAGTATTTCTATCAACCTCACTCAAAATGCACGGGGGCTGGATAGTCCTAATTTTACAGCAAGTTGCTTCATACACCCCGCTCAACAGGCTCGGGGGCTGCATACATGTAAACAAATAATGTACAATACTCACAAGTGTTGCGTTTTACACTTTGGGGTCACCCCCATACACATAACCTATTCAACAGGTTCTTCCTTGGGCTCGGTCCATTTTTCCTCCTCCTTCAGCACACGATGGATTAGGACCAATGCGTCCACCGTGTCTCTTGGTAGTGCTCCTCCATTGGCACAGGACCACCACCTGGTAGGGTGCGGGTCCCATCGCAATCCTTTTCAAATCAAGGTGCGGAAGGTGCGATCGCACAAAGGCAAGAGCAACATTAGCCCCGCTAATCAGTTGCTCGCGCACAAACTTCTTGATCGCCTTGCCTTTTCGAAATTTCTTCAGCAATGCACAAGGCCCTGTGGTTGCTCATTCAAAGGAAACAAAGCTTCGTGGACTCGAAATAAAGCCAACCTGCAAGTCTCCAGTCGAATGGCAGTGCGCCAAGCCCGGTCCAGAAGCCTTACCAAAATGGCGCTCTCGCCCTGTCTGACCAAAGGGGTGGGCGGAGTACTCAGTGCTACTCGCATGACCATCGAGTCGATCCTGAATCCGTGCCTCCTCCTTTATCGGGTCAGAGCAAACACCTGCGCAAAAACAAAGGGCTCATCATCGCCCAGTCGAGTCACCTCGCAAAGAATAGATCTCGATGATCCAAAAATATCTTACATTCGAGTTGCAGATTTACTCTCTCCAACTCCTCAAGCAAAAAGGCCTCCGTTCCGTAGTTGGGGATGGCCTCGACTGCAACTCAGCATACGCATCTTGTGTTTCCTTCAGCTCGCGAGTAACTCGGAAAGCTTTTGCTGAAGGTAGTCCATAATTTTCTGGTCATTCACGCTTCGCGACTTCGAAGAACCACCCACAACAGGGCCAGTCGATGGTTTAGAGGCTCGGTTCTACAGTCAGAATAATTCAATGCATAAGGAAGCATGAAGAGCTCAAGCAAAAGGCTCGGGGGCTGCGCCTCCCGATCACTGAAGTTCATATTTCATAACAAGACAGATACGATGTCTGATAATTTACATATAGCAAAAGCAAAATGACGAAATTCCTAGACCTAGTCAACAAAGGGTCACTAGCTAAGTCGTCGACTTCTTGGAGGAAGCTTTCTTCGCCTGGACCTTGGCTGCCCTTTCTTCAACAGTTGTTACCAGCTGTTGGGCATATTTTTGGCGGCTTCCATCCAAGTGCCGAGCCCGACGGTTCTGCCATCAACCCCGTGGAAACTTCTTCGTAGCTGCGTCAAAATCTGCCTCGACTCCGTGCGCGAGCAACATGAGAAAAGTAGTCTGAGCACCACTTACCATTTGCTCGCGACAGAAGTCAGCGACGGCAGTCCCTTCAGGCTTGAATAGCTCAACCAGCTCTGCAAAGGAAGATGGTAGCTCTTCGCCGGGGAAGAAGCTGCCATGGAGGGCGCCCAAGGCACTCGCCGCCTGCGTCAGCATCTCCCCTGCTCTGCTACTGGTAACCTCCGAGACAGCCACACTTTCATCGAGTGAGGTGCCAAGGCTTTGCTTGCCAGTAGCAGTAGGGCCATCCATCACGCCTAGCATGTGGACAAAATAATCAGCACCATATATCAGAAACCTCAAACATCTAAGGAACACAGCAAAAATTCGTACCAGTTAAGCTGGTGCTGGCGGCAGAAAGTCGACCAATTGCCGACTCCTCTCTAACCTCGGCTGCTTTCAGCCTCTTCTCCAGATCAGCCACTCGACGGGTGGCGTTGTTCAAATTTTCTGCCGCATCAGCGGCGGCCTCTGCAAAACAAACACACATGATCAGCAGACTGCAAGAGGAATCACCCTCAACAAGTGGTAATAGCATAAAGAGATACGCACTCTTCGCAGCTTCGAGTTGCTGCTGCAGGGTGGCGGCTTCAGTCTCCTTGTGCACATACTTGGCACCAGCCTTCAGCAACTCTCGCACAAATGCCTAAGTGCACGACATGGGCAAATTCATAACTCAATAACTGAGTCTAGGCAAAAAAATCGCACTCGATGAGGATTAAAACTACGGCAAGCATAAACTTACGTGCTCCAAGAAGGAAGAAGTCGACGCAGGGACACCTGCAGCCGCAGCTCCGCTCTCAGTTGCTGCAACCTCCGGCTCGGGTGGTGTAGCTGTGGCTGTAGCGGCAGGAGTCGCAGGGGTAGGCGGCTGCTCTGGTGGCAGCGTCCGTGCAGTGGATGCTGCGCTGCTCTTTTCCGCCGTAGGTGGCGGAGGCATATCCTCATCCGAGGAAACACTGTATCACACATTATAAGTATACAAGGTGGTATTGTTCATAACGTGACAAAGCATATGCACATAATACTTACTCTTCAGTAAGGTCGCACAATCGACCAGGTGCAAGCACACCCATGCTCGGGCGCGATTTCTTCGGTGGTCGAGGGGGAAGCGAGCGAATCGGGGAATCTCGAGTGGCGCCGTCATCGACTCCGTCCTGTCTTCCTCCTTTTCCTCCGAGTCAGCGGTGTCTTCCTCCTCGCGCGACCGCTTCTGCTTGCCCTGCACCTCAGCATCGCCCTCATCGGCTTCTGGCGTGTGTGCGGTGGCGAGTGAGGCCATCTCATCATCAGAATCTGCCTCGAGTGGCTCGTTGTCTGGCACTGGGCCGTCCTCGGCATGGGGGGCAGACTCATACATTTTGTGTCCCTGCACACATAAACAGCAAAGGATTCAACATCACACATGCATAACATATCAACTGAGATATAGTACTGACTGTTACCTCTGTAGAGGGTTGCTGGTTTCATAAGGAGGCACAGGCGAGTTCATCTCGCAGGGATCTTCATCAGTCTTGGTAAGGCTTCTTACCAACTTCTCCGCTCCGCATCAGAAAGCTCCACTGCGCGTGAGCGGGTTGGATCAGAAGCCCACTGTATCCCCACATATGTGCTCGGGCTCGAAGAGGCTGCACTCGCCTCTTGGCCATAATGGCTAGCAGTGGATGCCCGTGACCTCTCGACCAACAGTGGTCTGAAGCTTCAGCACCTTCTCCATCAGAATGTCAGCCTCTTCGGCTTCGACTCCGGTCGGCTGGGCAATCCAGGATGGCCTCTTCTTCACCAGGGCGTCTGCGTCAAAGGCAGGCAACCCGAATGTTTGGGCGCCTATGGTCACATCCTTGATGTAGAACCACTTCTGGCGCCATCCTTGCACAGACTCCAGGAAGTTGATCTTGAAGTACTCGACGTCAGGTCGAGTCTGTACTCCAAAACCACCAGGTCCCTTGACGCTGTGCTGGCGCTTGACGTTGAAGATACGGCGGAAAAAGCCAAAGTGGGGTGCAACGCCCAGGAAGCACTCGCAAAGAACGAAAAAACACGCAATGTGCAAAAGCCCATTGGGCGTAAAATCGTGCAGTTGCACCCCATAAACGTGCATCAGTGCACGAAGAAAGTTGTGAACAGGGAAGGAGAATCCCCTGTTCACAAAATCACAAAACAGACCCGCTCATTGGGGCCTGGGCGCGGGATTACCTCGGCGCCGGGGATGCGAACTTGCGAGGCATCCTCAGGGATCAGCCCGTCGTTCCGCAGGCCGGTGAGCATCCTCTTGCTGCAGGTGGACTTGGTCCAGGCGCCCTTGCCCCTCTTCAAACCGCTGGCAGCGGCAGCGGCGCTGTCTGCCGATGCACTCGCGGCACTCCTGCCCTTCCGGGTGGCAGGTTTCGTCATCGCGGAGGTGGTTGCAAAAGCTTCGCTATGAGGCTATGGCGATGCGAGAGGAGGAAGAAGAAGCAGTGGCGGCGGAGAGCTAATGGCAAGTAAAAAGAACTATTTACTCCGCCGCACCCTTTTAACCTCGATGCAAAAGAATCCGCACCGTGGATGCGAGATCGTGGGAAAAGCAAATCCAGCCGTACACGTGGCAGCCATGGAGAGCAACCGTCGCCGGCCACTCCGCCCACTACGCACGGGAATCTAGGAACTACCATCATGGCCCCGGAGAAATCGTGCCTGAACGGTCAAATCCAGTCCAAACGGCTGCACAATGGGCCCACAAGACGTGTCACGTCCCATCTATCGCAGCATAGCGCACGCCACCGCGTGTCAGGTGGCGCAGTCGCCATAAAACGTCATCCCTGACGTCATTGCAGCAGATTTGTTCAGAAAAGATGCGGGTTCGCCCAAAGCATATTAATCACTCGATTGTTTTCGAGTGTATGGTCACTCGACTGTCTCTTCGATCAAAGACATATTACTCCCATCGGGAGCATGTCAAAAATTTCTTCGACTAAAGATGCTCAAGACCAAGTGATTCTGAGATTATCCTCCATTACAGTAATAAAGCACAATCTCGGGGGCTACTCCCATCGGGAGCGCTGCCGCGCACCCGATAGAATTATGGCAAAAGATTTTCTTCGACTAACATATGTAGGGTAAGAAGATTTTGAGATTATCCTCCATTGCAAGCAATAAAGCACAATCTTGGGGGCTACTCCCATCGGGAGCGCTGACGCGCACCCGATAAAATGGTGTCAAAGGGTCAGTCGACGAATATCGACTACGTTCATACGCAAAATCATACTCGAAACATTCCCGAGTTGCGTCCGTCGCAAATACCTCGGATGCTGCACGCATAGTGCAAAGGTAAGACCCGCCGAACTTTCGAGCTGGGCTAAGGACCGTTCTCGCAACGTCAATCCTTATACTTTCCGTGTCAGCAGACATGATGAAAAATCCCGACGGACGCGTTGGGTAAAATTCAAAGTTATACTGCAGATCGACTCAGTAAGACCTCAGCGGCCTAGTCGAATCTGACCAGTTTTGTTCCAGATTCGAGTCCGGGGACTCGAGTTTGATTGAAAGCTTGTAAGGTTTTACCCAAATGTGTAGTTAACCAGTCCCGATCCGTCGAGTGAACTGGGCCTGCTAAGCTATTATCCCTTGATCATCATAAGCAAAAACCACAGTCGATGAAATACTCGACATAGCCAACATGTGCTATTCATACAGGAATTCCAATTATAATATACATAATGCTAAGCATATGACGTGCACTTACGAATGAGTCCATGCCCGATTCTTCGAGTCAGACAAGTACTCGGGGGCTACTGACAAGGATATACATCTCGGGTACCCTACCTTGAGGGTACCTGGTGCACGTGATGACTAAAAGCCCAATAGCGAAGAGACAACTCGAAGCCCAAGACGAGAGGCCCAACAAGATGGAGCACCCTCCAAGTTTAGACATAGACATAGTCGGTTTATACTTTCCTTATGTGTAAACTAGGTCGGTTACAAACTCCCGAGACCCAGCCTATTTAAAGGCTGGGAGGGGTGCCGATCTAGGACCAAGCCATACTCGAACCACCAAAGCTCTTGCGAGATCGTCATCTCGCCGGAGCCACCTTGTAACCTCATAATCTCCAGCGATCAATAATAGACAAGCAGGAAGTAGGGTCTTTTACCTCCACCCGAGGGGCCTGAACCTGGGTAAATCTTTGCCTCTACTTGTCAGCCGACGAAACTACCAGTACTACCACATTCTCTCCCCATAATCTCAACCCTAGGTCCTTAACCATGGGATTTGATGAGGGTACACCTCGTCATATGGGCATCGCGTCCTAACATAGAGATCTTTTGTTTATTAATCTCTCTTATACTCCACCAAGATGTGAACTAAATCATAACACCTTAGTAATTAAGATAACTCAGAGTATAGCAATAAGTATCATGACATGAAGTTAAAATAAGAACATGCTAGATCTAGTCATGGAGGAAGTGGCAATGGTCACACCCACACCTCCGGTAGCATGATATTTTTCTTTATCCCTAGTGAGGCAACAAAGTTAGGTAGAGATACCCAAGTGGATCGCAGAACTTTCTCTCACGTTCACTGCACTAGCCACCCCCCGTTACTCCAACTAATGCACACGTTCCCCCTCACACGCTCTCATAAACATGCTTGATCATGACAAGTAAATAAGAACGGGGTACATAATATGCATCTACTTTCATAACTGAAACAAAACCATTGCAATCTCAAACATATATTAACTCATAAAAAGATCCACCACAAAGGTATTACATAGATGACCGTAATCATGTTCAGCAGATCATACGGTACTAATTAGTGAAGCTCAAGAGAGAGAAGAGATACATAAGTTACTTCCACAAACCCATAGTCCAGAGGTGGACTACTCCCTCTTCATCCTGGAGACGGTGGAGAAGTCGTTGGAGAAGATGGAGACCACGCCGGCAGCGCCCCGCCGGAGTTTTCCCCCTCCAATCTGCAACTCCAGGTTTCTGTTTCGTGGTTTCTGTGTTTTTTGCGGTGCTCCTTCCAGAGAACGTCGGGGGGCTATTTTTATAGTCGGTTTTAGGTCAAAACCGAGTCGGTGGAGGAAAGATCGACGGCAACGGAGCTCCGAGGCCCAAAAGAGGGGGTCCCACGCGGCCCAGGTACCTGGCCGCGTGGGCCCACTCAACTTCGGCCTCTGACTTCCTTTCGTGCGCTTCCTTGGCTCCTACGCTTTGTTCCTTCCAAAAACTGATGCCCGTAAAATATTAGGTCATTTGGACGTCGTTTGGGTCCCTAAAACATTAAAATATAGAAAACAGGGTTTTCTGACTGTGCAGGGTTAATTCCATAAAAATAGGAAACATACCAAATATTCCCAAAATCATTATAAAACAGTGATATAACCCTTATATGATGCAAATATGACTGGAATATAAGTAAAATAATGCAAAGTTCATGTATGCATTTTACATGCATCAACATGTAGTAATTTTGATCAGAACAAGGAATTTAAAATTTTATAATTCTCTTGATTTATTATGTTTGTAGCAGTTTTGTCATAGACATAGGAGTATTATTTATGTATGGCTGTTGTTAATCGGGGATCACGGATAAGCACTTAATTTAAAATGAAAAATGTCTTAAATCTTCGAACCTCTTTTTTAAAAGTTTTATTTAATTATCTGACATTTTGGTCCCACAAAATCTTGACAAGTCCATGGGCTGATCAGAATCTTTTACTTATAGTTTAGTGAATTTGTGCCACTGACTTGTGGGTCCCAAACTTATAGGGGCCACATGTCACCGCCTCAAAATGACGATGACATACGTCAGCCGAATCTTCAGCGTGCACGGGCTCAACGAAGAGTGGGACCCACGAGTCACACAGTTATCATCTCCCTACGCCTCGTCCTCGCCTCCACCTCGCCCAAATCTACCCTTCTCCCCCAAAAAAAACCCCGATGGTTCCTACCCCCCTACGGCGGCAGACAACGGCGGCTTCGTCACCAACGCCGTCCACGTCGTCAGCAAAGCAGTCCTCGTCCTCGACCACTGACTGGTAAGTACCAGTGCTATTTCCTGCCCTTCCATTACCTTCGGATGCCTCACAAATCTAGGTCAATCCACACAGACTTGTCCTCCGATGATATCCACGGCCGGGGTATGATGTAGGTTATATTCTGGTGAAATTTGTCTACGAAATACTGATACGTCCAAAACGTATCTACTTTCCCGAACACTTTTGCTGTCACTAGTACAGAACGACACATCGGAAACGGGCCAAAAAACCCTTCGGCAACGGAGAAAGGGTCCGTGTCCCCGACCCTGTCACTGATGTGAAGGCCTTCATCGGTAACGGAGGCAAAAAACCGTTTCCGATGAGGTCTCCATTTGGCAACGGTTGGCGCAGACCTCCGTTGCTTTAGTTTTCCTACATCAGATACGGAGTTTTCCATCTACCCGTTTGCACTGAGCTTTTCTCATATTTCGGTTATATGCCATAATACATGAAAGGCTGATTGCACAATGCAATAAAACATTATTCAATTCATAACATAGAACAAATGCCATCATTACATTGGTATACAATAATATCACTGTTTTTTACAATTTGACTACAATCATATCCATCACACATTGGCATAATGTAATATCACCTATTACACTTTGACTACAATCATGAACTCTAAACCTATAAGCAACTAACCTAACAAGATGGAAGGCTGGCTTAATTAAGCCAGCCTTCCATCTTTGACTTGGAGCTCACCTTCTATGAGCTCTCGGTCGTCGCAGTACCCACTCCAAGACCAGTATCCACGAAATTTCCTTGCCTTAAGTTTTCTGGTTCTCGGAATGATAGATTGGTACTTTTATGCAGTGTTGCCGAAATAAACTCCTGCGTGAAAGAAAAAAACTATTAGCGAAATGTACAAAATACGTCTGGATATTAAAAAAATCGGTGGCTATTTTCCAGCAACTGCTTTGTTCGGTTGCCATTTTCGAGAAACTGCTAAGATCAACGGCAAATATCCAGGAACTGCTCTGTTTGGTGACAGACAGTTCGCATTCCTTCCTTCTCTTCTTCCTCGTTCCACCCCAATCCCCCACCCGCCATGGACGACCGCAACAGAATAACAGAGACAACTACCGTCCATACCCACGGCACCGTTCTGGAGGTGGTGTACACGAACGAGGAGCATACCGTGGAGCGGATCCTCAACAAGTACGAGGAATGGCTAGCAGAGGAGAAGCATCGGTTCATCGACCTTGACAGTACACCCGTGATCGTCGGCGCATGGCTGTCCTGCAACTCGCCATGCGCCAGCATGTCCTCGTGTTCCACTGGTGCAAGTCCAAGAAGAATTGTCCAGAGTTGGGCTAATTCTTTGAACGCAAGAATATCACCTTCGCAAGCGTGGACATCACCAATGACAGCAAGGTGCTTTCTTCTGCCGGCTTCCACATTCCACCGGAGTACTACGTGGACATCCAACTCGTATACAAAATCAAGGGTGGAGACGAGAGGGACGGAATGGGTGATCTAGCGGCAGACCTCATCGACAAATTATACGCCAACATGAAGAAGGAGTTCCCATCCAACCAGCACGGTTTTTGGGAGCGGATGCCGCTGCACAAAGTTAACCTCGACTACGCAGCAATAGATGGGTACGTGACCTACGAGTTGTATCGCTAGATCCTAACCTTGAAGGACAGGCTACACCCAACATGGCAGGAAATGCTCTGCCCTAGGTGCAAGAATGCCCTAGGTGAATTGCAATAGGCTTTGGATGTGGGTGTTTAACTAGTTTGTACAGTTGGTGCTTTAACAATAAGTGTTTGTAATTATCAGAATATGTATGTGTGAATTTGCACTAGGAATTTGTTTATGTGATGAAATGGTCATACGTAGAACCTAGTTCATCGACATCACAGCCGGTCACAGAAAGATTTATACCTTTCACCCGACGGGAGATCGAGGAGGTGCAGGCCTCTGCCAGATGCGCTGAGATGCTACCAGCGCGATGCGACGCAATCACCTCCTCCTCCTTCTCCTCCGTCGACATCCACCTCCTCCTCCTTCTCCAGATCAGACACCACCTACAGATCCTCCACCACCTCCTGATCGGCCACTTACTCCTCCAGATCGGCCACTTCCTCCTCCAGATGGGTTTCTGCTGGTAGATCCGCCAGAGGTGCTGCACCACCACCTCATGAATGACCTCCTCCACATCGGCCTGGCTCAGAAGAAGCCGGGCATCTCCGGAGGAGGAGGGCGTCAGATGGTGGCGCTGCCGCATCATTAGCGGACGCATGGCCGCCTCCAGATCGACCTTCCCCTCACGAAGGGCTGCCGCTAGAACGGTGCTGCCGCGGCGGCTAGAGCCGCGGCTGCGATGGCCGGATCTAGAAGCGCCGACAGAGGAAGCCATTAGAGAGAGTGAGGAGAGTTGAAAGCCACAGTGTGCGGCGGCTAGGGTTGGAAGAGAGACAGTGAGAGAGTGATAATGAGAACGAGCCGGCAGTATATATAAGCACCACATTGGCAACAGCGTTTTATATAACCGTTTCCATTCATTTTACACCAGCGAGAGAGTAAACTTACTACCCAACTTACTAACAGGTACTCTAAATTACATATGAACGCAGAGACCACTTAGCAGCTAATGCTACTACATACGGACTTGATAATGAAGTAAACGATTACATATATGCTACTACTAGCTAATGCTACTACTAGCAGTTGCTGATGAAGACTCGGGCTCGTCGTCGCTGTACACGAGTGCGTCCCTCCGGCATAAGGTACCGTCGAAGATCTTGATGAAGAACCCGTTGTCGCCGTCGAACTCGAAGCACAAAAAGTGCCCCTGCTCAAGCTTGTACGCTTGGGCGAATGACTTCCATCCCTGGCCGAGGTACAAATTCCCCGCGGCACTCATGGCCGTCTTCACCGCCCAGCTGCCGTTCTCGCAGTCCTCCATCTTCAGATGCATGGTAGCTGCCACCATGCCTTGGAGCTTCTCTGCGAACGCCCTCGGGAGCCTCAGGCGGCTCTCGATGCCCTTGTACAGGATAACCAAGAACTCGAAGCCGCGCAGCTCCGGGAACATGTCTTCAGAGGATGGTGAGGGCGACACCGACGGCGTGGCATTGCGACTGCGCCCCCTACCACGGCCGCGCCCTCGTCCACGGTCGCGACCGCTGATGGTACCTCTCGCCGGGGACATGTCTTCAGAGGACGGTGAGGGCGACACCGACGGCATGGCATTGCCGCTGCGCCCCCTACCACGGTCTCGCCCTCGTCCACGGTCGCGACCGCTGCTGGTACCTCTCGCCATGGATTTGGACGGAGGGGATCTGGCGAAGTTTGAATAACTATAGGCGATGGACTGGGGCTTCAAAGAGACCGCTGCTGGTACCTCTCGCCATTTATACTCGTGGGTCTGCTCCGCCCACCTCCCCATCTGCCCATTCGCTAGCCTCCACGTATCAACATTTTCAACGGTTGGAAAATTCCATCCGTTACCATAGAGGCAAACATTGGAAACGGACAATTTTATTAACCGTTGCCAATATAATAGGTGACGGAGATTGGAAAGGGTCCGTTGCCAATGTAGGCGGGCCTGGTCAGGTTTGTACGCACCGGCCGCGCGGAAAGCGCGATTCTCCGTCGCCTAACACCTGTCGTTTCCATAGAGGGGTATCCGATGTGTCGTTCTGTACTAGTGTGTTGTCTTACCTCTAATTTGTGTGTTTTGAATACAACTAACACGGACTAACGCTGTTTTCAGCAGAATTGCCCTGGTGTCTTGTTTTTGTGCAGAAAGTCAACTTTCGTGGAAATCCGTGAAAATAATTGCAAAGTCCATATTTTACGAAGAAACCCACGGAGCCAGAAGAGGAGACGGAGGGGGGCAGCGAGCCGCCCTCCCATAGGGCGGCGCGGTGGGCCCTGGGCCGCGCCACCCTAGGGGGAGGACGACTCGGCCACGTCCCCGAGCCCCCTTGGAGTACTTATTCCCCTCGACCTAAAAACGCCAGGGAGTTCGTCCATTATTCCAGAAAACCTCCAGAGCGCCGCCGCCATCGAAAACCCTATTTCGGGACCAGAAACTCCGTTCTGGCACTTCGCCGGGACGGGGAATTGGAGGAGATCATCGCCATCATCATCACCGACGCCTCTCCATCAACCATCCATGATTCCCCCATCCATGTGTGAGTAATTCCCGCTGTAGGCTGAAGGGGATGGAAGGGATTGGATGAGATCATTCATGTAATAGCTATAAGATTGTTAGGGCATGGTGCCTAGTATCCGTTGTTAGTACTTTATTGACATTGTTGCAACTTGTTATGCTTAATGCTTGTCACTAGGGCCCGAGTGCCATGATTTCAGATCTGAACATGTTATTGATTCATGATGATATTCATTGTTTTAAGATCTTACCTGCAAGTTGTTTACACATATTGTTGTCCGGAACCCGAGGCCCCAAAGTGACAGAAATTGGGACAACCGGAGGGGATGGCTGTGATGTGAGGATCACATGTGTTCACGGAGTGTTAATGCTTTGCTCCGGTACTCTATTAAAAGGAGTACCTTAATTACCAGTAGTTTCCCTAGAGGCCCCGCTGCAACGGGCTGGTAGGACAAAAGATGTTGTGCAAGTTTCTCATTGCGAGCACGTACGACTATATACGGAACACATGCCTATGGTTACTTAGTACTTGGATACTGTTTTATTATTTATCTGCAAATGCCTTGTCTTGATTATTACATGAATCATCTTATCCATGCAGCGCCCGTTCATCCATCCCTATGCCTACAGTATTTTAATCCTGCTGTCTACTATAATCACTACTGCTGTTTTATTACACTGCTGCTATTATTTCACTACTGCTACTGCTATAAAACTGTTGCTACTGATAATCTGTGTCGAGCAAGTCTATTTCCAGGTGCAGCTGAATTGACAACTCCGCTGTTAAGGCTTATAAATATTCTTTGGCTCCCCTTGTGTCGAATCAATAAATTTGGGTTTTACTTCCCTCGAAGACTGTTGCGATCCCCTATACTTGTGGGTCATCAAGACTATTTTCTGGCGCCGTTGCCGGGGAGCATAGCTTTATTTATAAGCTCACCTGATATTGATATTGTTCGCTGCAACTACTCCATCATGGGCAAGGCTCCTATTGAGAGAGTCCGTGTATTGCCATCCACTACAAGGAAAGGTACGACTCTTAGTACCGCCGCTGCTCTTGATTCACCATCTGTGATGAGTCAACTTGTTACACCACCACAAGCTTCACGTGTTGGTACTTCTGCTGAATCTGAAATTACTTCTGAAATTTTGATGATGCTTCAACTGTGCTTGATGAGAGTATTCCATTAGGTCCTCTTTTAGATGCTGCTATTGCTAAATCTAAACAACTTGAAAATGATGAAACACCTAATGAAAATTTTTACACCTATTGGTTCACCTGAGTCTGTAGAACACTCTAGTGATGATCTTGATGATACTTATGTGGAACTTGATGATGACTTTATTGATAAATGTCATGCTACTACTAGTGCAAGCGGTATGAAAAGCCTTCTTGCACAACATGCTGTTAGATATAAACTGTCTCCTGATCCTAAATTTGCCACATCTCCCATAAACATTAAGGATAAGGATTATGATTTCTCTCTTGATTTATCTCATATATCTATTGTTGAGAAAACACCTTTTCGAGGTACTGAAAAAGAAAGTGCTGTAGAGCACATGAATGAGCTCTCTACTTTGAGTAGCTTGTTTTCTGATGATATCAAGAAGCGTAGTTACTTTGTTGCTAAATTTTTCCTTTCTCATTAAAGGATGATGCTAAAACTTGGTATAATAATTTGCCTCCTGATTCTATTGATAGTCCTACTGGTTTGCTTAATGTTTTCTTTCAGAAATATTTTCCTGCTAGTGCTCAACATATTGCTTTGCAGAAAATCTATAATTTTGATCAGGAAGATGGAGAGAAATTGCCTGAAGCTTGGGCAAGGTTTTGCTCTCTTATTAGGGCTCGGCCTGGACATGATTTGGAAAAGCATGACCTTCTTGATATATTTTATAGTGGACTAACCATTGAATCTAGGGCATACCTGGATAGTTGTGCTGGTTGTGTTTTCAGGAAAAGAACTCCGACGAAGCTGAAGAATTAATGGCTAGAATAAGCCAAAATCATGATGATTGGACTACACCTGAACCGACTCCAACACCAATATTGAAGAAGAGGGGTATGATTGAATTAAATGATGAAGAGATGAGGGAAGCCAAGAAATCTCTTAAAGAGAAGGGTATTAAATCTGAAGATGTGAAGAATCTACCACCCATAGAAGATTTATGTAAGCCAATTCCCCATTCATCTACAATTGAGGTACACTCTCTTCAACGCTTTAATGAGGGAGATATTCCTTACTCAAAACCTCCTGATCAATGCTTAGATGAATTTGATAATTATGTTGTTAAGCAAGATAACTTTAATATGAGAGTGGAGAATCATTTAATGGAAAATTCTCAAGCTATTAGTAAATTGCATGATATTGTGGAGAGAACCTCCAATGATGTTAAGATGCTTGTTAAACATTTTCATATGGTTCAAACTCAAATTGATCAACTCACTAAAGTGCAAAATGACATGTTAGTTAATACTTCTAAAGAAAAAGAGAAACATGCTTATGAAGTAACAACTAGAGGTGGTGTTTCTACTCAGGATCCTTTATATCCTGAGGGGCATCCCAAAAGAGTTGAACAAGATTCTCAACGAACTAAAGAAACTAGTGCTCCTTCTAAGAAAAAGAAGAAGAAACATAAAACTGTTGTAGAATCTCCTGAACCTGCTAATGATCCTAATAGTATATCTATTTCTGATGCTGAAACTGAAAGTGGTAATGAACATGACAATGATAATGATAAGAATGATGCTTCTGATAAAGAAGAGGAACCTGAAAAGCATGCTAAAAATAAAAAGTACACTAAAGAAGATTTCATTGCTAAGAAACATGGTAATGAAAGAGAACCTTGGGTTCAAAAGCAAATGCCTTTTCCTGTTAAGAAGCTCAAATCAAAGGAAGAAGAACACTATAATAAATTTTGTGATTGGATGAAACCTTTGTTCTTGCAAATCCCTTTGACTGATGCTATTAAATTGCCTCCTTATTCAAAGTATATGAAAGATATTGTTTCTAACAAAAGGAAAATTCCCAATGAGGAGATTTCCACTATGCTTGCTAATTACTCTTTCAATGGCAAGGTTCCAAAGAAGCTGGGAGATCCAGGTATACCAACTATTCCTTGTTCCATCAAGAATAATTATGTTAGAACTGCTCTATGTGATTTGGGAGCAGGAGTTAGTGTTATGCCTTTCTCTCTTTACAAGAGACTTTATTTGGATAAATTGATACCAACTGATATATCTTTGCAAATGGCTGATAAATCTACTGCTGTTCCTGTTGGCATTTGTGAGATGTCCTGTTCAAGTTGCTAATAATTGCTAATCTTGACTGATTTTGTTGTTCTTGAAATGCCTGAAGATGATAATATGTCTATTATTCTTGGGAGACCTTTTCTTAATACTGCAGGTGCTGTTATTGATTGCAACAAAGGAAAAGTAACTTTTAATGTGAATGACAAAGAGCATACTGTTTATTTCCCCAAGAAGATTGATAAAGTGTTTGGAGTTAATACAATTTCTAATTTGAGAGCTATCAAAGTGGGAAGTATTGATTGTCCTATATATGATCATCAAGAGGGATATCAAAATATTATGATTGGATCCATATCAATACAATTCAAGGTAACATGATTGTTTTATGAGGTTTAATTCTTCTTATGTCATATAAAATTTATTTGGTGGCAAGACTTGATCAACCTTGTTAACAAATACATTTTAAATGCATGAAGGAACTAAACAACATTTCTTTCTCCACCTTTGTTTTACCTTCTGTAGTATAACTTGTTTTGCAAAAGTTTAGTTGTGTTTAAATTTTGAAAACCTTTTTCTGCCCTGAAACTATTACTTTAACACCCAGAAAATGTGCGTTTTAAAAGTTTTCAAAAATTTATAAAAATTATACCACTGGTCCTATTTTTCAAAATGCAACCTGGGAGTGCTTGGAGCTGACCAGTGGGGCCCACCATGCCAGCTCCCCACCTGGTGGCGCGGCCAGCAGGTGGGCGCGCCACTGTATGGGGAGGGCCCCACCTGGCCCTCCACTCACTCATCCACCTACCACCTCACTCACTCTCACGAAAAAACACTCCACCATTGTTCAAACCCGAGTTCTTGCTGTTCTTGCTCGCGATTTTCGATCTCTTTGCTCAGCCCATCTTTGCTGCTCAGATTTGGGGCTTTTGTTCTCCGGTATGTGACTCCTCCGTTTATCCAAGTAGAATTTTATTTAGTTGAGTATATCTTGAGTATTTTGCTGCTGTAGGTGACATGTTAAGTGAGTTTGCATGCTTGTTCTAAGTTGTAATAATTAGTTTTGATGCATGTTTAGTACTCTAGCAAGTTCCTATAGTAGTTCCCCTCATTTATATGTCTCAAAATCAACTTTTATAACGTTTGTTGAAAAATTTCAGAAAAGGAAAATGCATAACCACACCTTTGGAGAAATGTTTGAGAGGGATTCACAGAGGGTGGCAAGGCCTTCAAGGGCAGCTACTCGAGTTAGGCGATCCTACGATGAAGATCTCATTGCACCTAGCATTGGCGATGAGGAGGATAATGGAATCCCAAATGCTTCATCTTTCCCATGCACTGACTTTTTGCGTAATGCAGGGCTCCTTGATGACTTCTTGTTCCTTATCCAGAGGGTTGGCTTGTCTACCTATATGGGGATGAAAGCCATCAGTATTATATGCTTACCAAAACTTTTGTTGAGAGCTTTAAATTTGGCAACACATCTTACACGCCATCTGTTAAATTTAAATTTATGATAGGCCTGTTACCATGACTTTGAGTGATTTTTGTGCTGCATTAGGTATTGCTCCCTCAGGTACACGAAGAGGATTGAGGGACGCCCTAGAGATTTGATGGAACTTTACCGAGGAGTGACCAACGATGATGACCGCACCGCTCAGCGCGGCAAGATAAGGAATATTCAGTTCCCTGCCATTAGATACTTCACTTACTATCTTGCCACTAGTATTCTTGGTAGGGAGAACACCAGCAACATTTCTAATTATCATCTTGCTTTTCTGGCTGCTGCACTTACTGGTAACACATCTTATAATCTTGGTGCCCTTATTGCTCGTCGTCTAGCTGCTAAAGGACCTATCTATGGAGGAATTGTTGCTTCACGTGTTATTGCATATCTAGGCCTTTCTGTCGATCCTAGTGATAAGAAGCTAACCCCTTCAGGCTCGATCTTGCTGCTATGAGAGGACATCATTTTGTTACAACTGACTCTCATAGGAAATATCGTTTATAGAGTTTTATTTACTGACGGGGATGAAAGGGAAGTCCCTTTGCCGCAGGCCGATTTGTTCAGTGTTCGCAGGAGGCCGTGGTCGCGCTCCAAGGAGGAGTTGGACGAGCAGCTGAGGCTGCTTGGCTTTCACCAGCAGCACGACTCCGAGGACACCGAGCCCTCCGACGGCTACACCGTCACGTATCCCGGTGCGTCCTCCAGCTCGCACCAGGACGAGGATCCTTCTTCGTCATACTATGGAGGCGCCACCTCATGGGCGCCGTGGGGTTGATCTCCACTTAGGCCAAAAGCCTAAGCTTGGGGGGAGGTATACCGACATCACACTCATTTACATATCATATCTTGTCGGTACTTTGTATATCCATGTTTCGATTTTCTTCTTTCTTTTTGTTGTTTGTTGTTTATTTCGTTTTCCAAAACACAAAAAGACCAAAAATATTTCTGTTGTTTCTCTTTATTTCTTTCTTTAGTATTTAGTATTAGTTTGCTTAGTTTTTAATTTCGGTTTGATATTCAAAAATCCAAAAATATTTTGCTTTGTTTGCTTGTTTCCTTTTGTTCTATTTTAAATTCGAAAACACCAAAAATATTTGTCGTTCTTCTTCGGTTTTGTAAAGTTTGCTGTAGAGTTCAGCGGTCTCCGGTGGTTGGAGCTTGGTTTTCATTTCATATTATTCGAGCCACACAAGTGAAAAGCAATAATGACGATCTACGACAACTCGAGTTGGGTGAGAGGCTGGTATGAACTCTATTTGTTTTCATTTTTGTACATATACTCATCCATGTGAGCATGCTTAGTTGGTTCATGTGAGGTATATGTCATTTAATGGATGCTTAGTAGTTCATGTTCTCTTATGATTAGTTCCAATTCATTAATAGTGAGTAGCATGTCATAAATATTTGCTTGTATTGTTCTATTCATAAATAGGTATGACATTGTGGTATCCTCCTCTGAATAATTCATTTGAATTGACTTGGCACATGCTCACGCATGCATATGACTGAAAAACAAAAAGTCGATAAGCCTCGATGATTTACTTTGCTTCAGAGTACTTGTATCACTTTTATGCCCCTGTTAATTTTGTTTTGTCGCAAGCATGATTATGACGGTTATTGCTCTCTTGATTGTCGCTTCCCAGTCTATTGCTAGCCTCCACTTGTACTGAGCGGGAATGCTGCTCGTGCTTCCAAATCCCTGAAAACCAAGTTATTCCAAAGTGTCCACCATAAATACCTATGCATGGCATTTCAAACCATTCAAGTAAATTTTCATGTGCTACCTTTAAAACCTTCAAAATTACTTCTCATTTTGTGACACTGTTTTTAGCTCATGAGGAAGTAGTAGTTGGGTTTGTTATCTTCCATACTAAATTAAGTACCCCGACTTGCATGCTTCATCTGCTTGTCACTAATTTTGCAAAGAGCTGGTTAGACCATTATAACATCAAAAAGCTAAAACAATAAAATAGACACTCCTCCATGGTATGTGATTGTTGGAGGCACCCGAGGATTCGGTTAGCCATGGTTTGTGTAAGCAAAGGTTGGGAGGAGTGTCAAACAATATATAAAGTGCATGCTATAAATGCTTAATATCAACATTTCGGAACCGCTCTCAACTTGTTTAGTATGGAAGATAACAAGAACTCTATTGCCATTCGTTGACAGGAACAACCACCTCCCAAAACAATTTTACTTCTGTTTTAAAATGAAAAGCTCTAGCACATGATAATCCCTGCTTCCCTCTGCGAAGGGACTTTTTTGTTGAGTCACCATCCTTTCTTTGAGCACCTTCTCGAGAGCATAACTGTCATTCTTAGTGTAATGTGCTTGTCCCAGAATACGGTTAACTGTGGTATAACTTTGATGCTTTTATCTTTGATAATCTTTACTTCTAGTCTTCCCATGAACTTCAGAGGTGCCTGGGCATTTATGTTTTGCTGTACAAATACGGGCAAGCGAGATACCACCTTATCATATCTTTTTATGAGCATTGCAATCCTGCTGATAGATATGTTTCATGTTGCTTATTATTAGTGTGTTGGTATCTTTTCATGATTGACATAACTATTAGGTGATTATTTGCATGTATCTTATTATGAATTGTCAAGCACTTGTCCATATAATGAGAATATTTACATCACATGAAGCAAATGTGTTCGTGAAAGTTCTTTTATCGCACTCAGTTGTTAACTGAATTGCTTGAGGACAAGCAATAAGCTAAGCTTGGGGGGAGTTGATACGTCCAAAACGTATCTACTTTCCCGAACACTTTTGCTGTTGTTTACCTCTAATTTGTGTGTTTTGAATACAACTAACACGGACTAACGCTGTTTTCAGCAGAATTGCCCTGGTGTCTTGTTTTTGTGCAGAAAGTCAACTTTCGAGAAAATCCGTGGAAATAATTGCAAAGCCCCTATTTTACGAAGAAACCCACGGAGCCAGAAGAGGAGACGGAGGGGGGCAGCGAGCCGCCCTCCCCATAGGGCGGCGCGGTGGGCCCTGGGCCGCGCCACCCTATGGGGGGACGACTCGGCCACGTCCCCGAGCCCCCTCTGGAGTACTTATTCCCCTCGACCTAAAAACGCCAGGGAGTTCGTCCATTATTCCAGAAAACCTCCAGAGCGCCGCCGCCATCGAAAACCCTATTTCGGGACCAGAAACTCCGTTCTGGCACTTCGCCGGGACGGGGAATTGGAGGAGATCATCGCCATCATCATCACCGACGCCTCTCCATCAACCATCCATGATTCCCCATCCATGTGTGAGTAATTCCCGCTGTAGGCTGAAGGGGATGGAAGGGATTGGATGAGATCATTCATGTAATAGCTATAAGATTGTTAGGGCATGGTGCCTAGTATCCGTTGTTAGTACTTTATTGACATTGTTGCAACTTGTTATGCTTAATGCTTGTCACTAGGGCCCGAGTGCCATGATTTCAGATCTGAACATGTTATTGATTCATGATGATATTCATTGTTTTAAGATCTTACCTGCAAGTTGTTTACACATATTGTTGTCCGGAACCCGAGGCCCCAAAGTGACAGAAATTGGGACAACCGGAGGGGATGGCTGTGATGTGAGGATCACATGTGTTCACGGAGTGTTAATGCTTTGCTCCGGTACTCTATTAAAAGGAGTACCTTAATTACCAGTAGTTTCCCTAGAGGCCCCGCTGCAACGGGCTGGTAGGACAAAAGATGTTGTGCAAGTTTCTTATTGCGAGCACGTACGACTATATACGGAACACATGCCTATGGTTACTTAGTACTTGGATACTGTTTTATTATTTATCTGCAAATGCCTTGTCTTGATTGCCCGTTCATCCATCCCTATGCCTACAGTATTTTAATCCTGCTGTCTACTATAATCACTACTGCTGTCTTTATTACACTGCTGCTATTATTTTCACTACTGCTACTGCTATAAAACTGTTGCTACTGATAATCTGTGTCGAGCAAGTCTATTTCCAGGTGCAGCTGAATTGACAACTCCGCTGTTAAGGCTTATAAATATTGTTTGGCTCCCCTTGTGTCGAATCAATAAATTTGGGTTTTACTTCCCTCGAAGACTGTTGCGATCCCCTATACTTGTGGGTCATCAAATACCCCCGGCAGTGGATCTACGTCGCCATCTATCAATTTTGGTCACAGGCGATGCGTTCCATGTACTCAGTTCGCATTGCTTGCACTAACTAAATTTCCAACTTGTTTTAGAACCCGTGCAATTGATAAAATGGGGTCAAAATGTGGTCGTGATGATTGTGTCATCTGCACCCAAGTACGGGAGATTGTTTGCCCCGACATTGATCCCGCCTACGCTAGGTTCTTAATGGATGAACAAAAGGCATGCATGCTTCTTCGTCAGAAAACTGGCCCAAGTATGACAGGTCCATCAACGATGTCTTCCCCAACAGATGATGACACTTTTGTCACCGGTAGAATACGCATAGAAGCCAAGCCTGTACGCTCAGCCGAGGTAAATAACAAACGAATTAGTATCTCCACTCTACGTTCTACCTGCATCTTTCATTGTTTTTGCTGTCATATTGAACTGCATACTTGTTTGTTCCTGGCCTGTACCGCTCAGCAAGTGAGAGCTTTCCGTCCTAAAACCGCTAGTCGGGAGTCTCTTGTGATGGAGTGCCTCACGCTGCAACATGAAGTCGTGGCACAGATGACAAGCTTTAGGCGATTCCATACGAACTTCATGAAAATGTGGGACAAGAAGAGTATTGCCGTGGAAGAGCTAGAGAAATTGAAGATGGGCAACAAGAGTAACACATATGTAGTTAACCTAAGTGATGATGATGAGCAGGAAACCACAGACAAGAAAGGTAAGAAAGCTGTGGAACAGTCTCATCAGGATCCCAAGCACACTGGAGTGAAGAGAGCCAGGGGAGGAAAGATCACTCGTAGAGGTGACAACGCCTAACCAAATGTATTACCACACTTGTAAGAATATACAGATTACTTCCTAATAATTAATTTCTTGAATTGTAGGTCCTAACATCAGTGGGACTGAAGAGTTTGACAAGTATTGCTTTTTTGCAAACAACGTCGACCTGAATGAAGACCAAGTTGCACATCTCACAAGACAAGTTGCAAACTTGAAGCCATCGATACCCTTCTATGTATGCAGGATGACAAGGTCTATTGTCATCCATGGGAAGGCCAAGATGGTAAAGAATACACTCTCATACTATTGCTTTGCACGTTCATCCTAGCCTTTAACTAACTAGGAACTTCTCCTGCATTACTTCTCTTCCAAGTTCAGCATTGCACACCTCAACGTTCCTCCTATTCATCCTAGTCTTCCTATTTTCTGCACTAGTGGCACCAATGTTACTCGTGTAACGTTCCTCCTTGGAAGTAAACAAGATGCCCAGATGTCAGGCAGTTGGCCAAAAATTGTGAAGGAAGCTGGAATCGGGGAGGGTGACATATGTGTCTTCACTTTCGTGCATACTGCAACATCTGGATTTGTGTGAACTGTTGTTGCCCTCAACTGATGTTGAATTCTGTTTCTGTGTAACATGATGTAAACCGTTTTAAGTACTGTGTTCAGAACCCTAACTGATGCTCTATCGGTTGAATGAGTGCAAACTTTTGTAATGGTGATGTAAACCCTAATGTTCTATCATGATTGTATTGTGGAGAGTTTTTATAATTCTAGTAACATAAGAATGTTTGCAATTTTAAGTCGAAGCTCAATTTTTTTCTCAAAATTGTCAAGTGCTGATGTTTTAGAATGCGAACTAAATTATATTATCGCCTGAACCGTGGAAACGAAAAAAATGGAAACTTGGTACACATTGCAGACAAGGCCTAAATTAAGTACGTACTACTAAATACCAGTACCTCGTACAACGTATCAGTAACCTTACTGTAACCCAGCTGTATTCCATCTGATCTTTTTTCAGCAGGTCCCCGGTTCAAAACACATCGATTCACTTTTTTTCACGTTTTACTTAATTATCTGACATTTCGGTCCAAAAAATCGGTGACGCCCTAAATCCGTCACCATGAGTAATTCGTGACAAATTTAGTGACACGAAAGTTGTACGTCATGCATTAACACTAATGCGTGACAAAGATGAAAATTCCGTCACTATTATGGATAATCAGTGACAAATTCGATGTCGTCAATAGAATTTTTGTCACAAAAGGTCCGATCAGTTGTAGTGTTGCCAACTAGTAAAAGCTAAAGCATTAAGCTTAGGTGGAGGACCTAAAGGGTTTATGCGAGGATGAGGGATAGGTGGGTCGGGAGAGTACAAAAGAGGAACCTCATGGTATCCGGGCTTCCCACCTTCGGGTGTGGTGTGGGATGAGGAGGGTTTAACAGGTTTGATTTTATTAACCCCTTTCTTTTTCTCTTTTTCCTCCTCGGTTTCAACCTCATCGGAGTTACCGGAGTCCTCTAGTGGGATGGTCTCCGAAGGAGCCTTGCCACTTGTGAGTTTCGTGAGCAAGTCACGTAGCTCACCAAATTGGATATCCATGGACAATTTCAATGATATCTCCATCGTTTTGAGATCGGCCATGGATGCCGGAGTGGCTTGGTCCTTTGAGGGATCATCCACACATGTCATACTTCTCTCGGGCGGTTAAGCCCAACAAGAGAGCCGAGACTCTGATGCCAATTGAAAGGATCGTATGACACCTAGAGGGAGGGTGAATAGGTGCTACTTCAATTTTAGTACTTTTTCAAATTAGGCTTGACACAAAAGGTAAATTCTCTAGATATGCAACTACGGTAAATTTACCTATATGACAAACTAGTAACTAAGCAAGGTACACTAAGTAAAAGCTATAAACAAGGATAGAGGTAACCGAAGTGAAAGCACGCGGAGACACGGATGTATTCCCGAGTTCCTCCTTTTTAGGGGAGTACGTCTCGTTTGAGAGGTGTGAGCTACCACAAAGGTCAACTCAACAGCCACAAAGGCTTCACCTTCTTCTCCGATGAACCGCACCACAAAGGTTTGGTTCACCTTCAACTATCGGAAACCTTCAAGGCGGAGTCCGGAGCCTTTACAACAACAATCCGGGGCACAACCCACAACTGGATTGGGGGCTCCCGAACGGCTACAATCCATCACAAAGACAACAAGTGAGTACAACAAGGAGCTAGGTTTTCCCAATGGAAACCCTAGCAAAGGGGCCCTCAAGTGAATGAGGGGGAAATGTAAATCGGCTTGGTGAAGATGTAGATCGGGCCTTCTCCTTCAATCCTCCAAAGATCAACGAGTTTGGGTGGAGGGATTGGGAGATCTAGTGATTCTTGAGCTTACAATAATAGTGTTCTTCAATGTTGGGCGAGCTAAATGGCTGGAGGTAGGTGGAGGGGTATTTATACCCCTCCCAGTTTTTGTAGCCGTTGCAGTCTGCTTGGACCGAAACTTCCGGTGTAAGTGACCGGAACTTCCGGTGGACCGGAACTTCTGGCCAAAGTTCCGGTGAAACTTCCGGCTGATAGCAGTGCGAAATCCTGAAAAGGACTTAGCCAAAAAAAGAGGCCTAGGAGCCAGAGCGGAACTTCCGGTCCAGGATACCGGAACTTCCGGTCCAGACCAACAACACAGCAGCTTGCACACTTTGACCTTTTCACTTTTGTAGGTACTTCCAAACTTGATATGTCTTTTAACATCACCTGTACCTGACAAGCACTTAGCACATGGTAAGATACTAGTTTTGTTGTCATAATCACCAAAACTAGTTTAAGAGCAAAAATGCTCTTTCAAAGGATAGCTGGAATAGATTTGCTCGCAGAGCTGGCATTCAAGTAGGATCGGTCATCATTCTATGCATCACAAGGTTGAATGGTGACATTAATATGTATTTCCAACTTGCATCATTCTATGCATCACAAGGTAGGAAAACTAGTACTCTGTTAGAAGGTGGCTGAAAAAATTAGAGCTATCTACCTAGCTTTCGCAGGATTTAGAAGTCCTAGTAATATATATTAGGTTATATATCATATTAATTAGTAGTCCTTTATTTGTGATTAGTCATGATGTACTGCAATTAATGAAAGTAATTTGCTGTTTTAGTGTAAACATTTGGTGTCAAATAGCAGGCATGGTTGCCGATGAATTGGACCCTCCGGATATTCGTTTGAATCCCCAAATAATTCCGGTCCTTTCGGAGCGTTCTGCGTATCCGAATAGGCCCGGCCCACCCGGCCGAGCCCTGCGACGGACGTCAAAAGCACCCTTCCGTACAAGCACGGTTCTTCCGAAAATATACAGGCGGCTTTTAAATAAAACCGACACTGACGTCCGGAGGCTGTTTCTTTTTTTTAGCCGACTCACAATTATCTCGGGTGGTCCGAATAAACCCTTCCGTACAAGCGCGGACTTTCCGAAAATATACAAGCGGCCTTTAAATAAAACCGACGCTGACGCCCGGAGGCTGTTTCTTTTTTTAGCCAACTCACAATTATCTCGGGTGGTCCGAATAAATCCAGAGGTTACGCCTTACTTGAGCCGGCCGAGGAACCAACCCGTCTCGAGCGCCTGCGGCGGCCATTTGGTATAACCGTCTCCGGGTTCAGAGGCGGGTCATTTTAAAAAATCGTCTGAGGAGCTAGTTTCCCAGTCGGACGTCAGAACCGGCTCCTCGCGGCTGGATTATCCTCAACTGTTGCTCCGACTCGGATGGGAAAACCGGCTGAGACCCATGGCCGGGATGCGGCTGTAAAACTCGGATCTGTAGTAGTGGCAACATGTAATCCCGGTCAGATTCAATGTTTTCCCGGTGCGCGAAACAGATGTATGGTTGAAAATAGACCGGGATTGATAGTTCAGAGTGTCAATTTCGGGGATTCAAAGTTCAGGGTTTGATTTAGCTTTCAACTATAAATTCAAGGTCTGCTTTGGAATTTTTCCTATGCATGACATCAAACATGCTGAAAGTGCAAATGGAGCTTAGGCTCCATAAAGTACGATTTTTTTGAAAGAATCCAAATCTCTGTTTCAGAGTTTCAAAAAAATCTAAACAAAAATCCTAAACGTATATAATATAGAACTCAATTGGTGCGCAAAAAATCAATGCATAATAATATTCTAAAGTACACAAAAATGACAAATCTGACGAAATTTCAAGTGTTCAAAATGTGCATTGTTCACTGCGCACTCATGTCCTCAATTTTTGTCATTTTTTCTAAGCCTAAAATTCAAACCATTTTATATTGGGTTTTCACACTAATAGAGTTCATTATTTTCTATATCTAAGAAGTTGTTTTGATTTTATTGAAACTTACAAATGTTATTTTTTAATAAAGGGTTCCAGAGAGTCCGAACTTCAAAACGATATACTTCAACACACTGGTTACAAATTTAGGCCTGTTGCATTTTTACTGCAGCCTCTAATCTTCTACAGTGGGTTGGTCACAAATGGGGGCCCATGGTCTAGGAAGAGCGACCTAACAAGGACGGATTGGGAGAAAGGACGGATTGGGAGAAAGGTCGGAGAAAGGACGGATTGGGAAAAAGAAGCATATGTATCCTTGGTATTGTCTCGTACTCCTCTTTAATCCCAAATCTTCCATGTGTTTGTTGGGCTCATATGGTCACATGAATTTTGTTGGTTAATTAATGCAGGTGTACACGAACGAGGTTGAGTACAAGATCTGAATTTATCAGCTAAATATACATCTAAATTTTTTCTTATGACGGGGACAACATGTAGGGCGCCTGGGGCGGATGAGAGGGCTCATAGTTGCAACAGCCGAACACTACACGGTCCAAAACATGAAGAAGAGTAGACTCGATTATAAAGGAGGACGAATCGAGACCGCTTTCTGGCCTGCTTGGGAGAAAAAGTACTCAAGTTTGAAAGGCCGAGGTCTATCGACTAGAGAGGGTGAATAGAAGATTATCAAATTTTAAGTAAATTAGAACTAAAGAAACAAGGAAAGATGCAAGATCTAGCACAAAGCAAGATAGAGTAAAGCACGGAAGTAAAGAGCTAGATGCAAACACAAGATGTATCCAGAAGTTCAAGCCATTGGCGCGACATTACATCTTTTGTCGGAGAGGGCTTAAGCATGTACCTTCGAAGTCACTTAGGATTCGCCTTCTTCTCTTTGAGCTAAGTTAGCGAAGAACTCGGCCAATAACTCAAGGTGGACCTTGAAGTGATTTATCGACCTACATAAACTTCTTGATGTCGATCCATGGTGGAGCCTCACAATCGCCAGTTAGGAGATGCCAAATCACTAAGAGTAGCATATTATGATCTTTAGGCTCGAAGATATTCTTACTTGATGCTCAACTAAGCTCTGATAACACTCAAAAATTACCTCTCCTAATACAAAACTTAAGAACGAGATGAGACTTTCACGTGAAGTTTACGAGTGTAAATCCAGCATCTCAAAGTTGTGCCCGAGCCCAAGCGGATCGGATATACTCTATAGGTTGCAGGTCCAAGCTCTGTTTTTGAGTCGAGCGACTAGTCGCGACTAGTCGACGACTAGTCGATGAGTCGCAATACAAAGTCCGACTCGGCATCTCGACTCGACTCATTGGTTGAGTCGAGCGACTCAATCGACTAGTCTCGACTAGTCCATGTTTTTGAGTCAAACGCGACTTAAAGTTGCCCAGCTCCCCGTGAAAACCTAGATCGACCACATTTCCCCCCGAGCCAAAACTCTTTTGGCGGCTTGTATTTTAGACTCAAAAACCATATAATTCTTTTAAGATGCCCAGGTTTGTATTTTAGACTATTAATAAGTATATAATTATATGCATGCATATAATATGGTAATTTCATGAGTCGAACATGAGTCTCGACTAGTCACGACTAGTCAAGAGTCGCTACCCCTAAACGACTCGTCGACTCGTCGACTCAAAAACCATGGGTCCAAGAGTCCTTCCTCGAGGAAGCACCGAACTCAATCTGGCACCTTTGAGATACAAAACAACGATCAACTTTTTGAAGTGATAAGAGAAACAACAAAAAATAACAACACACCAGAAAAGATATTCGCTCCATTCCTTTAGCCTTCTACACGATCGATGATAAAAAAGGCAAAAACAGACTTTCAAGGTAGTGTGCTGTTTTTGCTGCTCTAGCTATTCCATGTTATAGATAGAACTAGGGAATGTGGCGCGGCGACACGCCGCACTTGTGGTGACAAAATGATTTATCTGAGTGTATGGTTTCAAATTGAGTAGCAATGTGCTGTAAATAAGGTTTGGTACTTTAAACTTTAGACCAATCTACAAAGACAAATCAATGTACAAAAGATATGAATATCTCCGCACTTTTGATAAACCAAATGTATTCTGAATAGCTAAATATGCATCAAGAATTGTGAACATTTCCACATCTGTTATACTTGAAACAGTATGTTTTACTAACCTAGGAAGATAAGATTAATATTACAGCCAGCTGATCTTTAAATATCTGGAACTACTAAATGCAATGTTCAGTGTCATCAGACCCTCTAAAAATCTGGAACTACTAAATGCAATGTTCAGTATCATTAGACATATACTTATCTGGATTTGCAAACAACTGTGAATAAAGGATAAAAATTGTCCGAGAACGCAATTAAGCAAGATATTATGGATGAAATATTAAATATATGGAATATGTGTATTTGACAAAAAAACGTTCTGTACATGCACCAATTCGATCATTCTCGGGTTACTACTATCAAACCTATCCATATTATTATGCACACAATTCAAAAGAAATCAAAGGGGATTAAAACAGAAAAAATGGCATGTTTCCTGTCGTAAATCACCACAATAATTCAGAGAATATTGCTAACCGAGGAGAAAAGAAGAATGGAGATATCATAGACGATGGCGGCGGCTGCTGCAGTGTAGGAGAACATGGGGGCGAGACTACGGTACCGCTACTGGGCGGTAGTATCTAGCAGCGCCTGCCAGAAGAGTGGTGCCCTAATGGTGGACTCATGTCACTTGTATGAGTCACTTGTACTGGAACCTCTTGGTGAACTGGACGAAGATGCCAGCCTTCCTGGAACCCAGGTCTCCAAGAAGCACATGCATTGAAACTCTATCAGTTTCACCTTGAAAAGCACATGTAGGGATCAACCAGATTCTTAAACTGAAGATAAAGAAATTAAGGACTAGAAGAATCTCACCTTAGGCTTTAGACCGTGCCAGTCATGGATTGAGCCTAGAGGAGCCCTCTTCTTTGCTTCTCTGGACCCGCCGGTGGCACTTCTTAATTGACAGGAAAAATACCAAGTTAGGGAAAATTAACTGTCACAAGAAGCCTAATGATTATAACACTTATCACATGCTCATACTGCATGTAACTTTAGAAGGGAAATTGATATGAAGATTAAACTGATGCGACTATTGATTGAAAGCAATATATACTACTATTGTAGATAAATGTTATAGGTTGATGTTAGTTTGCCAAGATTAATATCGTAACAGTATAACAATTTCTTTGATGATCATCCTTTTTATCAGATTTCTCTAGGCGATGTAAAACATGAGTGATTTTGAATCACTTAGAAGGGAAATTTCTATGAAGATTAAATTGATGCGATAATTGATTTAAAGCAATATATAGTACCATTGTAGATAAATATTCTAGATTGATGTTAGCTGGTGAAGATTAATATCATAACAATATAACAATTTCTTCGACGATTATCCTTTTTATCAGATTTCTGTAGGCGATGTAAAAATGAGTGATCTTAAATCACTTGGGGGCGGGGCCTTGGGCAAAACAGGAGCTAATTTCAAAACTAAATCAACTCATTTCTAGGTGGAGAACTGAGACCCTTATGAAATTAGGGAAAATAATCATTCTATCGTACCTTTTACTTCATGAATACGATGGGCCTGCGAAAGATAAGATCAGAATAGGAAGGCTCAACATATTTCTAACAAGAACTTATTTTTTTCACAATTCAAGTTGAACGTAATATAAAATATTGGATCAAAATCTTTGAGTAACTACTGCCATTGTTCAAAGGTGCACTAACATCACCTGAAAAGCAAATCTGCCTGAAAAGTTTATAGAAATTAAGTGATGATTGATCCTCTAAGTTGCACCAACATTAAAACTCCCAAATTTTCCTACACATTTTGCCAAGCGAGGAAGAAATAAAATACAATTAACCTATGAGAAAGTGTGGGATTGACCAAATAGAGGCATGCCATGAACGAAATGTAGCACCTACTTAACGCTTGCATTTCTTGGCACCATGACTGCCCCTTGGTGCTTTCTCTCCTGGTGCAGCCTACCTGTCCACAATGGAAGGCAATGCTCATCAGATGATGTTCATCTGTCTTACATTGTTAATCTTTGGTTCTTCTTACTTATATATACTTTAAGCTATATTAATTATGTGGCATAAATTCTTGTAAGCTTAACCAAGAAAACACAAAACTGAGTTATTTTTGGGAAAAAAAATCAAATTAAATACATGAGGCCGGGCCTGAACACATCATGACAAATATTTTGAAAAGAGGCATTGAAGCTTACATCTTAGCTAACTTCCTTGGATTGCTGATACACTTCCGTTCATGAAAAGCTCATGTTAAGAACACAAGTGTATATCAGATTGGGTGTAATCCAACAAACTACCTTTTCAGATGTGAAGGCTTTAGGACTTAGCGATAATATGATCGTAAATCATATGGTAAAGTAATATCTAGAGTAGCATAAACTGCAGCAATGAAGAGGTTTGAGAGGAAAAGATGGCAAGGTGCTATGGTCCAATCAATGTGTATATTGCAGTTCCAAATTAACATCCTTCAATATCGACAGAATAAAAATTGGAAAGCAGCACAATAGTAAGCTTTGTGTTTCCACAAAAGGAGAGCAATATATCGAACACATGAGTAATATGTTAACCAATATATTGAGCACATGAGAAATATAAAACATTAGTCATGTAGCTAATATATGGTCGCTGAGCAGTACTCTTCCCAGATATTTAGAAGTAAGTAAATATAAAGAAAATGATTTGGTCAGAAATTATTATCATCGAGCTTAACTTCCAGAATATATTCGTCATAATTCATTGCTGGTACTCAAAATTAAAAAAAATTGAGTAGGATTAAGATATTGTTTTGCCATTTAATCCGTTCATAGCATGTCAATTAAGGTGGTCTACCATATGAGTAATTTTAAGCAGAACATAGAAAATAATATGAAAAATGGGGAGATGATGACCTGTACTGCTGGACATCCTTGCGGTGCTGCAGCCGCCGAGGTTGGAAGCAGAGGGCGGCGAGCGGGCGACGCGGGAGCAGAGGAGGGCGGTGCGAGTAGGGCGAGGTGGGGTGTGGCGGCGGAGCAGCAGAAGGCCGGCGCAGCGAGTTGAGCAGGCCGAAGACGACAACGGCGCCGGACTTGAGCTTGGCGAAGGAGAGCTTCCGCGAGATGAGCTTGGCTGGAGTCGACGCGGTCCATCTTCTTGGCCCGCAGGAGGACGGCTGGGAGGAAGAGCCGCCGGCGCCGGACACCACGGAGAGGCTGCCGCCGTAGCGGAGCGAGGTGAGGGGAGGCAGGGTGTCGCCCGCGGCGGCTAACCCTAGCGCGGGTTGGGGAATTTTTCCCCGCCGCCTCCGGCGCATCGGAACCCACCGGCGGCGCGAGGAGGGAGTCCGCCGTGGGGGAGGAGTGGGAGGGGTCGGCCATGAGGAGGTGGAGGAGGCGGCGCTGCGGTGGTGGTCGCCGGCGGATTGGTTCGCTCTGGGGAGAAAGGAGTAGCGGCGGAAAGTTGTGTGCACGCTTTTCCAGGGAGGTCCCTGGCGTTTCCTGAAATTGCGAACCAATCCTTGGCGGGGTTTTTTTTGTTAATATTTTGCGACAAAAATCGTGCCGGGGGGTCGACCGGCTGGTGACCGGGTGCGCCGGCTGGTGACCGGGCCACGCGTCGGATTCCTACTGGACGAAAATCGCGGGCACTGTAGATTGCTACAGTGCCGCGCGGGGGCGCGACGTGGAGGGTTCTGGGCCGTCGGATCTCGTCGATCGGACGGCCAGGGTTTGGAGGCGATGTGGAACCTGCGGAAGCAGGTCAAATCTTGGTGGCCTTTATATATTGACTAGTGGAATTTAGCGTGGCGGCACGCCACGCCCTTGATGAGAATTTGTGCAAGGGTAAATACACAACAACATAGATCTTTGGTGGTGTACTGCATTTTGACATTCCACATGGCTTAATTAACTAAAATCCACACCATGGTTCCAAATTAAAGCAAGGAGAACATGCATGGTTAATGAATCTTTATGACCTTAAGACATGGCAAATTATACATTACATTTTTGCAGTACGGTCCTGAGATTTAAGCATAACAGATAGAAACAGAGGAGCATAACAGATAGAAACTTGCTTCAACAAAGAAATTAAGAAAAAAAATGTAAAACCCAAATGGATATTTCATGTTGTAACTCAACTGATCAATATTCATCTTGTTTTTATTTTTGGCCACATAATGTTAATCATGTGAGATAAAGAATTGTCAATGAGCATATGTCTCGAAGTCGAAAAATGGATGGACAAAGTTGATGCTTAGACTAAGAACCGATTACATAATCAACATTTTCATATATAAATTGAAACCTTTGTAGTACAACAGAGATGACAACAAAAAACTTATGTATGTCATTTAACACTACTACAGAGATGTAAGTTACAATTCATTTTCTTGTGTTGATAAGGCTATAAGTAAATTTAATAGTACTTTTGAAATAATATATGTGTGTCAAATAACTTCTCAGTATTTCTTTCTGTAGTGTAATACTCAGTGGACAAACAATTATAAATATTTCAGCAATTCTTATTTGCATGTTTCAAACGTAGCGGATTACATATTTTTCCTAAAGTGGGACAAAGCACAGTAAATTAAAGTTGAATCCTCCAAGGTACCTAAATAAAAAGGATTGGGAGATCGAAGTGGAGGCAGTATGGGCTACTGGTTCTGCAAGGGGGTCATCGAGGGGGGACCTGGTGACCGGGTGCGACCGACGTGGACCGCCCGGGTGACCTGGTGACTCGTCGGCACGCGATTGGACGGAAATCACCGAATGGGCGCCGGCTGCAAGCTTCAATGATTATGCCATGTGAAGGCGTTGGCCACCTTCATTCTGGAGATGGTCAAGCTGTGGAAATGAGAGCAGATTCAAGAGGAAACATTGTGATAAGATATTTAACATGCAAGCTCTAGACTTCTCTTTGTTAAGTATAACATATTTCATATTCATATATGTAGCATAATTCTACACTGCCTATTGCCTGTATTAAAACACTGCAACATCACTGAACACCTGTTTTGTTGTAAAGACACCTAGTTGGCAACCGAGCAAACAATAATTTGAACAACAGTATGCCGAGATTACAAATTACCCCCAACCTACATTTGATTAAACAATTTGCAGATCAATACTCAAATACCCAAGAGACATTTAAATGTAGAGTTTGACTGCTCACCCTACAGGGATCAAAGATGCTTGCATGTTTAATACTGAAATGAAGAACACATAGCCTACAAACTAACATACAAAAAATCATATGCATCAGCTTTAAATTAAGTTAGAAACGTAGAAAGGACACATATGGTACTGAGAGACTATTGCCGTAGACATGCAATATTTCCACGTTCTTCAAAGAGACAATTAATATTTAGTAGTATAATAGTCTATGATACTATATAAGGTATATATTCCTTTTGCATACTGAAGCAGAATTTTTTTAATATTTTCTTGTACGACAAATTTTCCATTTTCTACCTAGTCACAGTGGCGAAATATTTATAGTACTTTGTTGTTCATGCAGTCAATGGGAACAAAATAGTACCATTAGTCCATTACTACAGCATGATGGATCCAAAAATTGATGTCAATTAATATTATGGTTCCAATTCTTCTTATACATTTCGATTCAGTGTGAGAAAGGAAATTTCATTATCAAAGCCATTGCACTGTAGTTATTTATGTCCACATTAACTTCAATGAGTTGAAAATAGCACATGAACTTCGCAGATTCAGAAATACTTGAGCTACTGAATCAAACTCAAAAGAATGTGGAGTGCATGAAACATAGGGCATAGATCTTATTGGAACATAAATACAACACATTTGTAGCAAACCATTGTTAACAATTGAGCACTCGTGAACGGTGATACATCAGAGCTTCCAGTGCTATTGCATGGCGTCCTCGGCCCAAATAACCTGTATTCTTAGAAGGAAGCAAGGGCAATAATTGTCATCAAAGTGGCAGACAGGTCTTTGTTGTGTACTACATGTAGTAAAAGGTAATCTGAAATAGAAACTTGTATAATTGGAAAGCACATAGATAAGAACAGCTATGCATGACGATAGTATCAGGGCATGCATACCTAATTAAAGCTTTATCATCGACCTCTCATGCTCTCCGTCTCACGTGTCAACAAAATTGAGCATATAAAAAAAGAGAACACACATGAGAAAAGGTCCACATTAAGATGCGAACCATCTAACGCACCCAAACAATTCTACAGCATAAGCAATCATGAGAAAATAGTTGTATATTCTACAAATATTACATTCTCAGCTTATTGAAGTGACATGGTAACATGCAGCATTCAAACTTGCACCATCAGCATGCATGTGAATGGGGTTAAGTAATAGAGTACAGGAGATACAAAAATACTTCTCTTTACAATATTATTCTTGGCCCCGTCTTTGGCAGTTACACGGAATATTTCTTATCCTGATGTGGTACAGAATGAGAGCAAAAGGATTTACTTGCTATGCAGCATAATGTAAACACAATATCTAGACAGCCATAAATGAAAGAACAATCAAAACTACTAAGATGAGTGTGAATCGCTTTAAAAATGAATGGTCACTCGGCCAAAAAATAAATGAAGGTATTGAGTCGTTGTGTACTACAAAGAAATGTGTTGCGAAGTTTGCATCAATTATATATGAATATTGGTTGTAACCTCTTTGCACTGCTATACTTTCCTTTTAGAACTGAAATCATTGAAAGACTGAAAGATCAGCTGAAAAGCTGGACAATGAAACAGTGAGCAATTGTCAAAAGGATAGACTGCATGACAGTGGAGTCCATTATTCAGAAATTATACGAAATAGAAGTAAGTTAGGCAATTTAAACATGATAATTTGGAAAATACTATTCATAGTCATACATTCATGAGCTTGACTTACGTCAGCACCTGCAGGATGCAGCAGTTTAAAAATAGTAGCGAGGCATTAAAAATTAGAAATACCAACCTTTTCTTGTCAATATAGATACTGAACTGAATAACTTGCCTGTCCCCAACACGTGTGACCAAATCGATTTGGTGCGCTTCACTGTAATCTTCATGAGGAAACCGAAGGTTAAATCAACTGCAAAACAAAAGATGTAGACACAGAGCAGCAGAACCATGAGAAGAGTTCAAGTAAAATCAAGTGTAATCAGTCTAATTGAAACCTGACACTATAGATAAAAATAGCAGGAACAGATGGACACCTCTGATCCAAGGAGCAGCAAGTAAATTGTTCAAACACAGTGTACAAACATTTCATTTGGAGGTCTTCAAACTGAGATTTCTACCACTTCTGCAGAAGAGCATTAGGAAGCCATATGACCACAACACCCAAACGTGCACAATTTGTTCAGGCCACCGTGTGCATGTATAAATTCTATGAGTTCATCTACAACGACTAAGGGATTATGTCCTTCCAATCTAGGTTGTCTCAATTAGAATTAAATCAATCTACCCAAAAACTGTAAAAGTCATCACTACAAAACCATTGAATCTCCCTGGAATCAAATTGCACAGACATGAGACAGGTACAATCACCGGGAATATGAAACCTGAAAGAGGCCGATCGCAGCTAACAGTGAGGGCAGGACGCTGTGTGTTTTGTTCGAGCTCTGTAGTCACTGCTGCCGCCAGAGCAACTGGTCGCTGGTTCGCCGACCCTCAGAATTCATGGGGACACGGGGCTCCACATCAGCACATCGTCCAGCGACCTCCTGTGCCTCCGCCCCTACGCCATCTGAAAGAGAGGAGCGCGCGGAACCTCACCGTCGGCGGCGGCGGCGTCCTCCCCGCTGCGTGGTTCGGCGACGACGGCTCGTGCTGCGGCTAGGAGGGCGTCCCTGCCCAAGCTGCTGCACGGAGATCTGCAGCCAAGGCGACGGCCGACGATCTTCTGTAGGTGGCGCACCTCGCCAGCACTGGGGACTCCACTGGAGCTCCAGCATCGCTCGAGCAAGAGGATAGCCGAGCTGGGGTGGTCGGGGAAGAAGGAGGACAACGGGCGAAGTCGCCAGCACGGGAGGTGACCTTGCTAGCATCGAGGATGGAGGGAGAAGAGGAGAGAGGGTGGCGGTCGAGGGTGGAGGCTGGGGAGCCGGGGCTGGAGGCGGCGGCCGGAGGTGGAGGGCGGCGCCGGCGGCCATGATGGATGGAGGTGGGAGCGGGCTGGGTGGCGACGGGGGAGAAATGAGGAAGATTAGGCATCTAGGGTTAGTGGTTGGTATATATACAGAAGGACCGAATCGTAATTTCTGAAAAGTACGGGGACTTTCTTGCAAAAATGCCATGGGCACTGTTCAACACTGTTCATTGTCTACAGTAGCAGGCGCGCGGAAAGGCCGCGGATCCGGCCGTCTTTGATATAGTTACTCCCTCCGTTCCAAATTAATTGACACACATTTGTCTAGATATGGATGTATCTAGTCACTAAACAAGTATAGATACATCCACAACCCAAGTCAACTAATTTGGAACGGAGGGAGTAGTAATCTATTGCAGAAATAAAAAAAATCACTAGAGCATATGTATCTCTAACATCTATAAAATCAAATGCTAAGATGGACACATCAACTTTATCTCTCCACCTTTTCTTCTAGGCATCTTTTCTCATATTTCTCAACACCAGCTAAAATCTTTAGATAAGGACTCTAAAATATTGTGGATAAGTGATAATACAATAATAATAATAATTTAAATATTCCAGCATTGGGTACTAAACTACTAAGCATAGTGACGGGTTAAGCACTTTAATCTTAAACTACATGCCTACATTTCTTAGTATCAGAGGATATGAAAGAGTCGAAGATGTGGGTTGCATTAATTATTAAAAAAGGCTTGCCTCTACGCATGCAAACATTGTTCGTGTTAGTCGATCTTTTCTGACATTTAGCCTAATAATGTATTGAGACATGTATGCTCTTAAGATTGTTCTCAGGTTTAGAGCACAATAACGAGGTTGAGTTGATCAACCAATAGCATGCCCAAAAGCATTCTACTATATAAGCAAAACATGGCAAAAGGAGTTGTAATGTATGTGTCCGCGTATGTGCGATAGATCTACCCCTCGTAGAATGTAGACTGAGATTTCAAAAGAATATTAAAATGAAACAATTGCTCAATTTCAGAGTTTTAATATTTGGTGACAATCATGTTGAGTACTATCCAACAAGATGTCTATTGATGAGAGGAGAGTATAAACTTTCTACTTATCGACATGAATTGGATTACCACAGGCGACTCGCTATTGACGGGAACGTCGCCTCCCACTGAAAAATATTCCGCCGAAATGAGAAACACCAATGTCAAACCTGGGGTTTAAACTCTGGTGAGGTACAACCACCCTTCTAACCATCTTGTCACAGACAAGTTCTCATCTCATTACTGAAAGTGCATGTGTTGCCCCATGCGTGGTTTTGGTAATTAATGACAATCATTATGGACTAATGCTTGCATTGAGATATACTTGTAGATCTTGTCCATAGGAAGAGATTGGAGTTCATGTGTTGGACTCTAGAAGATTACATGATGACCAAGGTTCCATCCAAGAGTTTATATGAAGAATGGTCATCTAGTGATGAGCTTATTGCAAGCATGGCTTGGAAAAGAAGATTGGGTGATCTTTCATGTTTATCTCCAAGCCATCATCTATAGCAAGAGAAGATCTTGAAGTGCAAGTGGATATATGAAGACGAAGATAAGTGCAAGTGGATACATGAAGACGAAACTTAGCAAGGCTCTCCCATCTTGGTGTATGAGGGAGTATTTTGGAGAAGTCGTCATCAAGCATGTGCTAGCAAGCGCAATCAAGAAAGGTGGTCCACTTGAAGAGATCAAGATCGTCATCATCTAGCTCAAGTGGAATGCGCAAGGCAAAGGTATGTTCTTGATAGGGTTTCTATTTTACCGGTCTCGTTGTGTTAGTGGGAGACCGGGTTTAGGATAGACGGCGTACTATCAAGAGGGGTTCTCAAGTGAGTAACTTGATCGCATCTTTGTGGAGAGCTCAAACCTTTGCATACTTGGCATTATCATCTTTCTTGGTTCTTATTTGGCTTTTATCCATGTGAGGATTTAGAGCTTGTGTTCATCTCTATACCAAGCTCTAGTTCATCAAAAAGGATTCTATTTGAATATCTTGTGATGTTTTTGATGTTGGAGGTTTTACCGGTTCATCTCTTTTAGAGAGGTCAAACTCTCTCCTTGTGATTTCCTCCTCACATGATGGACTATGATGTGTTTATGCATAATCTTGTAAAGCTTACGAGTATCTTATAAACAAGCCCAAGATCATAGAAATCGGAGTCCGGATGAAAAACATATTGCGGTTTTGGTTTGGAGGTTTATCGGTTGTTTTTTTATCGAGAGGTCTAACCTTTCCTCATTTGGTTTTATCCTCCATTGTTGGACTATGATGTTTATCTGCATGATCTTGTAAAGCTCTTCGTTACGATTCCAACGAGCCAAAGATCATCGAAAACGGAGTTCGGATGCTCAAGATATCATCGTTTTCGTTCGGGTGTTTTCTGCAGTTTTTAGTCCCAGCGGTAGTACCGCCCGGGTACCGCCGGGTACCGCTGGGAGTCCAGTACCGCGCGCGTTTTGAGCGCCAGAAATCACCGGAGCGGTAGTACCGCTACCGGGGCGGTAGTACCGCTACCTGGAGCCCGTTTTGAGCCTGTTTCTCTGTTCTAACTCCCAGGGGGCGGTAGTACCGCTGGGCTAGCGGTAGTACCGCTGCCTGGAGCTCGTTTTGAGCCCGTTTCTCTGTTCTAACTCCCCAGGGGGCGGTAGTACCGCTGGGCTAGCGGTAGTACCGCTCCTGGGCGCGATTTTCAGGTAACGGCTAGTTTTTTTGAGGTCCTATTTAAGGGGGTCTTCTTCCCAATGAACCCAACTTTACACAGCTCGTTTTCCCCTCTCTCTCTCTTGCCATTGTTGACCTTGGAAAACTTGCTCTTCCTCTCAATCCCTCCCATGATTCTTGCTCATATTTGAGGGATAGTGAGAGGTGATCTTGATCTACGTTTTCACCGATCGATTTCTCCTCTAAGTGAGGGGAACCTAGTAGATCTTGATCTTGGAGTTCTTGGTGCATCTCTTTCTTGTTCTTCCTCTCTTATTCCCCATAAGCATTTGTTGCTTTGTTGGAATTTGAGAGTGAAGGACTTGAGCATTCCGTGTGCTCTTGCCTTTTGCATTTGGTGCATCGGTGTGCTCTCCACGAAGATTCGTGGAAGTTGAAAGCTTGAAGAACTTGTTACTCTTGGGTCCTTGGACCCTAGACGCCTTTGTGGTGGTTGGACCCTTGTGTGGTCACTTGAAGCCGTTCGGGAGCCCCCAATCCCTTTGTGGGTTGTGCCCCGGATTGTTGTTGAAAGGCTCCGGATTTCCGCCTCGAAGGATTCCGATAGTGGAAGGTGAACCAAACCTTTGTGGTGCGGTTCATCGGAGAATAGGGTGAGCCTTTGTGGCGTTGAGATCGACCTTTGTGGTGCCTCACACCTCTCCAACGAGACGTACTCCCCTAAAAAGGAGGAACTCGGGAATACATCCTCGTCTCCGCGTGCCTCGGTTATTTCTATACCCGAGCTCTTTACTTATGCACTTTACATTGTGATAGCCTTCGTGCTTGAAGTATTCTATCTTGCTATCACCTTGTTGCTTGTCTTGCTTAGCATAAGTTGTTGGTGCACATAGGTGAGCCTAGTTTACTTAGGTTGTTGGCTTGTTAATTTAAACTCCTAGTTTTATTCCGCAATTAGCAAGCCTAAACCGGAAAAGTTTTAATCGCCTATTCACCCCCCCCCCTCTAGGCGACATCATTGTCCTTTCAATTACATAATTCAAGCAACTAGGAATTGGACAAAAAGTACCCTCCTAACCATCTTGTCACATGTAAGAGCATCTCCAAGCGGAGCCCCCAAATCCACCCCAAACGTCCGGGCGGACAGCCCGGACGGGGTTTGGCCCAAAAACCGTAACCCAACGACGGCCCCTATAGCGGGCCCAAACGACCGGACGGTCCGGCACACCCCAAACCCAGCACAAAACTGGGGCGGGTTTGGGGGCGCCCGGACGCGCCCGGACACGTCCCGCGCGTCCGGGCGCCCTCACTCGCTGACAGTGGGACCCTCCCTTGACCGGCCTACCGGAGCCTACAGGAGGGGAGGATCTAGCCTTTGACCGGCGCCGGCATTCATGGCGGAGCGGCCAGGGGCAGCGGCCAACCCCCAACTACCGCATTCATGGCGGTCCGGACACCACTATATCTACCGGCGACGCCGGAACCCTAATCCACATCCACATCCGCCGCCGGAACCCTAGTTCATCCACATCCACCATGACTCGCCGCCTCCCCACCATCTTCGCCAGGATGACGGCGGAAAAGCTGAGGCGGCAGGCCCAAATCCGAGCTCAGGCTGAGGCGGATGCGGCGGCGGAGGCGGATTCGGAGTCGTCGGCCGTCGGATACTTCATGGTCTCCGACGACGCCGAGATCGACATCACCGACTCGGAGTTCATCCAGGCTGAGGATGAGAGGATGCGCGTCCGCGCGGAGGCGGAGCACGAAGCCCGACGCGCGGCGGCGGAGGCGGCGGTCGAACGGCAGGCGGCGGCCTGCGCGGCCGAAGCGCTTCACAGCCGGGCGGAGGCGGCGGCCGAAGCGCATCGCGCCCGGGTACGCGCTGCGACGGAGCGGTGGAGAGCTCAGGCGGAGGCGGAAGAGGGCCGGATCCGCGAGGAGGCGCTGCGCAACGACGATGCGGCGGAGCACCGTGCGGCGGAGGCGCAGCTGAAGGCGGAGGCGGCGGACCGCCTCTTCATGAGGCAGATGAGGAACCGCTCCGGGTTCCTCGACAAGCAGTTCGAGGCGGAGGCGGCGATTCGTGAAGGCCGCCCTTACGCCGGGGCCTCCTCCTCCTCTTCGTTCGGGTTCTTCTCCGACTCCGAGCAGGGTTCTTGCCCGGCTCCGGCCGGCAGTGCGGGACGGGGCGGCTCCGCCGGCGCAGCGGCAACGGTCATCGTCCTCTCCGATGACGAGTAGGGAGATAGGACAACCGGAAGTAGCAAGGCGGCTGCAAGTCCCCATTCTAGTGTAGCAAATGCGGACGTTGCATGCCTTTGTAGTAATTTGGCAACTAGAAAAGAGGTGTGTGGTTGTAGAAGCATGTTTTTAGGGGTTGTCCGGTCACCCTCCGCGGACGCGTCCGGATGCGTCCGGGCGCAGTATGTGGTCCGATTTTGGGGGGTGCGGTTGGAGATGCTCTAAGTTCTCATCTATCGATCAAAAAAAAAAGGTAAGTTCTCATCTCATTACATAATTCAAGCAACTAGGAATTGGACAAAAAGTAAAATTAGAAGCCGAAGCGAAAGGAACTGGCCGGCAGGGAACCTTGGAATGCACACCAACGTGACTGCAACCGGCCGGCCAGATCTCCCCTCCCCGACGTCACCAACCGGTTCAGTCCAGTTCAGTTCAGCCCAGCAAAAACCATTCCAATTTCAAATTTCTTCCTCCTCCTCCTCCTCCGCAGCCGCAGCCGCACCCACCCTACCACCAACGCCAAACCCCCACGCGAGCTGAAACCCTAACGGAATCCGCCAGTCGCCGCCATCCCCCGCCCAGCACGGAACCCGGATCCGATGGGGTTCGTGGATCCGGCGGCGCCGCTGCTCGCGACGTGCGGCGGCGACACGGTGAAGCTGTTCGACGTCACGGTGCAGTCCGGCGACCCCTGCGTCCTCGCCTACGCCCCCGCGCCCGGCCACCCCGTCAACGCCGTCAAGTGGAACCACACCAGTCAGTCACCCACTCCCTCCCTCCCCCAGCTCTCTCTGCCCTCGCTCTCAGATCTACCCGATTCCCTTTGCTCTGCATCGCTCACTCGAGGATATCCATGTGCGCATTAGAGCCTCGATCCGGTCGTCGTTGTCTTATGTTTTTAGTTCCTCTTGCTCGTCCCTAGGTGCGTTCGTGTCTGGCCGCCAGATGCCCCGGCCATTTTGTGACTGTGTTTCCGAATGGGCAGCCTACTTTCTAGAATTTTTGTTCCACTATGGAGCGGGCCTCTGCCGGTAGAATGTACTGTGACTTGTAAGACTGCCATGTACAATCAGCCTCTGGCATTCTCACATAGTTCTCAATTTTTCCACGGTACCTAAGTTATCTGCTGATTTTCCCATCCATGAGACGTAGGACCAAAATGTAGCTGATGTTGCTGTGCTTACCAACCCTATGTGAATCGAAATAATCAAGAGGTCTTTCGAATTTATCAACATCTGTGGATGGATCTATGCTGTTTGCCGACAGTGATTTTGTAGCTTGTAAGACCTCTGAGCTCTGCTTGCTCAAAGACAATAACAGTCGAATAAACAGCACTGTGGCACCTCATGATACACGCAACCTCAGAGCTGTGTTCGAAACTTCGAATATTATTATATTCAAATACATGTTCCATTTCTATCTGCTCCCTTTTGATGCATGGTTATAGTAACTCTGTAAAACATTTTTCTCTGTTCTAGTGACGATCTAGTCTGCAGTTTCATTTCACTTCCTCTTGCTCCACAGTCCTTGCGTTTTGCATTTCTATGCACGTGAATTTGGGTCGTCTTCATGGTTGCTGGTTCCTTAGCGATGCAATTCTTATAATGGCTCCTGTAACCTATGTCCTTGAAATAGTATATATTATCCGCTCCTTTGGAGAACTATTCCTTTTTACCATGTTGATTTGGCAAGTTATTATCTTTTTAAGTCATGTGGCCTTACTTGTATTACAACCTTGAGCAATCAAACTAAAAGGTTAATTCCATTCTTGCCGTGAACAATGTTACTTAATTTTCATGTTCTAGAGGATGTTGAGGCAGTGGTCCTTCTTTCTGCCTCAATTAAGTATACATAATGCATATTACCGCGCGCGCGGGGGGGGGGGGGGGGGGGGGGGGATATATTAAAATCATGTTGATGTTTTTGTGTTTTTTATATTTATTTCAATGCCTGCTAAGTCACTCTTGAGTCTAACGATGTGTTTCCTGAACTGAGGTTTTCTTACAAGATGGTTAAACTCATTATCTTAAAACGATGGTTCCATAAATATAATTGCATAATGAAGCTACTTAAGTAATAACACCAACTCATTTGTTTGTTAAACCTGCAGATCTTATTGTAGCAAGTGCCGGGGATGATAAAAGGATCTCATTATGGCATAAAAAGGGTCAAACTGTAGGACAGCTACCAACATCAACTGTTGATCGTGGGGATGACATAGAGGTAACAGTGCATTTATGATTTTGTGCTCACGTCTTTTACCCCACAGACATATGTGTGGTAGACCGGTAAGTCATTTTCGCGCAACATTTTGTTGGTAGTTAGTCTAGTAGTTCCAGTTTTGTTTGTTATCCATTTGTATGACAGGCTCACAGGCCTGCAGTTTCAGTTCGCTGTCCGTTAATGTTGTTGCGTAGGTATCTTGTCTTTGCTTCAAATGAGAAATGAGCAGTTTATTAACACAATCAAATGGTGTGCCTAATATTGTTTGCTCTTGCAGCAACACAACAACCAGACTTACACTCATACTTTTTAGGGAAATTTATGGCAATACCACTAGTCTCTTGTGGAATACTGATTGTGCCATTGCTTTTTGGCTACTCATGAAAATGCCAGTCTTCCACCAGTTATTTATGGTAATGGCCAAAAAGTGATGTCAATGGCAAAATATGAAATGAACTGACATAACTGTCATTCTTATTATTAGCCGAAAATCAATTGCACAATTAGAATTCCAGGAGGGACTTGTGACATTGCCATAAATTTCCCTACATTTATAGTATCGTTTTTGTCTATTATACCCAAAAGATAAATTTAAAAGCCTGTTACTTCTTTAAACTCTGTTGCCCTTTTGCAAAAATGGCTTATGTTGCTCTGAAAGGCCTCTCTAATTTGAACATATGGTAATGGGGCTTTCACTTATTTCACATACCCCCTGACATGTACCAGCTTTTAACTACTAGACAACTAAACAATGTGCTGAAAGCATCTTGAATATTTATTTCCTATTTATAAGCTGTGGCTGAATATGTCAAATTGTATTTTCTTGGCAGGAATCTATATATTCCATCAGTTTTAGCAATAAAGGTTCCCGATATCTTTGTTCTGGTGGGAGTGGCCATATTGTTAGGATATGGGATTTGCAGCGGAAGAGATGTATCAAATGGCTGAGTGGTCACACTGACACCATTACTGGTGTAATGTACAATTGCAAAGATGAACATTTGGCATCAATCAGCATGAAGGGCGATCTGATTCTTCACAATCTTGCTTCTGGAGCACGTGCTGCTGAACTTAGTGATCCAAATGGACAGGTAAATTGATTGTTCTATATATTTTATTTTTTGCAAATGATAGTGCCTCACAGTAGGTTATAACTTTTACTGGAATTCTGCGAATTTCTCTTCTGACTTCATTAGTTCTATTGTATTTTTCTGTAAGGCCAGGTTTTGAGAGTGCTCGATTATTCACGTAATAGTAGGCATATATTGGCAACAGCAGGAGATGATGGTTCTGTGCATCTTTGGGATACAACTGCGAGGATTCCAAAGGTACCAATATTGCCTGGGAGCTAGCTAAATTTAACTTGTTATTCTAGCGTTCTCCTTATGACATTTTGTTATTATATTAAATACCAAGTAGAATGCACCATTGACAATAGCAAATTCTATAGGTGAAAAAGGAAAGTTGAGCTTCAATAGCCCTTTAAACTTTGCATTTATGCTTGCTGGCAATGTGCATTACAAATCATTTTCCTTTCTTACACTTGAATCTTCTTCCCTTAAGAACAATGAATGTACATTTCATCTTCAGCTTGCTTCACAGTCTGTCCATTAGTAAAAATACTCGTTTATTGGCATTACTAAAAATACTTGATATAGTGGATTAATTTATCTGATTGATCTGAGATATGTGACTAGTCTTTCTTTTGTGCTGCTAGAAGTTGAAATCGTGTCAAAATAATTGTGAGAGAACCTTTAATCTACGCATGATATGCTGCTTCACATGATTAATATTAAAAATGTGATCAGTTATGTGAACCGTCCTTGTTGTCTATCACCTGATGTGCTGGCCAGTTTCATCACTGCTTTCTTCAGTGCTATTCTTGAATTGACCAATGCCTTGTGCAGGTCTCATGGCTGAAGCAACATTCTGCACCCACAAGCGGTGTTTGTATTTCACCCTCCAGTGACAAGGTTTATTTCAGTATTACGCGTGGTGTTTTATGTTTGATTTTTGACTTGCCATAAATAATGTGTATCATATTTAATTCTTGTAGATAATTGCTTCAGTTGGCCTGGACAAGAAGCTGTACACTTTCGATTCTGGATCAAGAAGAGTAACACACACTATTCCTCATGATGCCCCTTTCTCATCATTGGCATACAATGATGATGGCACCATGTTGGCAGCCGGCACAAATAGTGGGCGTGTGGTATTCTATGATGTTCGGGGGAAACCCCAGCCATTGACAATTCTTCGTGCATACAATAGCTCAGAGGTGGGGAACCTTACATCTTTCCGTTCCCTTTGCAAATATTTGTTGTCTTAGAATAGTTCTGTTCTCTGGTGGTTTGTATAGTAAATATGTGCACATATTGGCTCAACACTTCCACTTAAATAAAAGTATGCCAATAATATAAATTCAATATTTCTAGTAGTTCAGCATAGCTGATCGACAGAAGCGCTGCCTCTTGTTGCAACATTCTGTATTTTCAGTTTCAATATTACATCACTAATCAATCTAAATCCTACTATATGGCATCATACTATGAAAATAAATGGTTTATTCCCTTGAAAACTGAAACCTGCACAAGGAGATGGAACTGTTTTTTGTCGAGGGATGGGGAATTGTTGCTGGTTAAATGAAATACTAAACTTGCATTGAACAAGCTAGCCAATTTTTGGTGAAACAAGTTAGCCAATTTTCGTGATACAAGTTAGCCAATTTTTAGTTAAACAAGTTAGCGTATTTTTGTGTGGCATAAGTTAGCCTATTCTTAGTGAAACAAGTTAGTTTTCTGGCTAATGCTTAGTCCATGCTTAAATGTTATTTCTAACTCTCATCTTGTATTCAAATCTTTAAAACATGTTTTGCAAATTAACTCATGATTTTGCTCTTGTGTGCTCAATGTCGGAATTATATTAGTGATATTCATACATTTTACAATGAGTTATTGCTTGTACAGAATTTTGTGCACTTTGCTTAGTATTTATTGTGTCAACCTGATAACTTCCTATAAACAGTAAAAGAACTGACATGGTCTTTGATGTAAACCTGTCTAACAAGTTATGTTATATCTGCTTTTTTGAGTTCGTTAACATTTTCTATTATACATTGCTTGTCAGGCTGTGACAAGTTTATGCTGGCAACGGTCGAAGCCTGTCATTGTTAAGGAAAACAGCTCTTCGGAAGTTGCCCTTCTGGGGGGAACTAGTGAAGATTCTATTCTTATGCCAGATCCTTTGCCTTCAACAACACCTTCAACTTTTCCATCTGGAGCAGGCATTCCGAGTCTCCGCTCTTCTTTGACAGGGAACACAAGTGGATTTCTTTCTACTTCAAACTCTTCTACTGTAGAGGAAACGCCATATAGGGCCCGTCCATTGTCTGGTGGACCATTATCAAAGCTACAGGCTCCTCGTGGCAACTTCAATATAAAGGATGATATGGATGTATTTTCTCCACTTGTTGATGTTCAGCCTTTCACACCATCCAGCAACAGCTGGTGGGATGAACATGGCAGCGATGAAACAAAAAAAGATGATAAATCTGGAGATAAGAAGTTGTCAGCAACTAGGAAGTTCCAGTATATGGAAGGGAATAGTGAACCACATCCAATCTCGGATTGGAGGTCTAATTCCATTTCGAGACAGGTTTGGATTTATTTTGGTTTCTGTGTAGGAAACCTATATATTATTGTTCTGACAGATCATCTGTCTCTGTCATGGCAGGATGACTAATCCAGCCATTTTTCCTGCAGGATGGAGCCTCATCTGCAAGTACTACGCCCATGCCACCATGGAAGAGTGAACCATCTATCTCGTCACCGGAATCATCAACTGAAAAAGCATTGCCAGACAGGCTAACACATCGTCAACAAGTCTCACGCTTTGGGCAATCAGCCTTTCAAACTGGAAGCTTGGCGTTTGCAGGTTTACAAGATTCAGCTCCGTCCACCAGTCTCGCAATGAAAGGTTCTCTGACAAGTAATATTTTAATGAACTTACAAAACAAGGGCATCTTGAGCAATGTGCAGTCTTCCCTAGATACATCATCTGCTAGCCTACAGAGCTCAGTTTCCACGTCCTTTGTCTCCAAGACTGTGCCATCAGTGAAATCTGATTTGCCCGGGGCAGCACAATCCAGTTCGCAATGGAAACCCTCAACTTTTACTGATAGATTAAGTACATCCTCTGTTTTTAGTGAAGGATTAGCTTCAGCCTTTGGTTCCCCAAAATCAAAGAAGACAGGAGCAGAAACAAAAGATGAACTGCTCACTAGTCTGTTATCAAGACAAGAGGCACCAGCAACCTCATCGTCAGGAAGCCTTCTGGCAAGCAATGTAAGAATTACTTGTTAATTGTTTGGCTTAAAAATGTGAGCACCACTATTTTACTAATGGAGCGACCATTTGCATTTTTATCAGGGTGTAGTGCCACCGCAATTGCCAATCTCTGGTTCGTCAGCTGATCAACAGGGAGCTTCTTCCTTCTCCCTTCAGTATGTTCAGCGAATGCTCGAGGAGTCTCTAGGGTCTGTTCACAAGTCTATACATGAGGATGTGAGAAATCTCCACATTGAACTTCTAAGACAGTTTCACATGCAGGAGGTAAAAAAATTCTAGGCTCTCTTTTGTGTAACTTCCTTGTGGCCTTGTTCTGTCCTGTTATCAATTGCAAACACCTACATCTATATATATCTGTCATCATGGTTGACTTGCTGGAGAATATTGTTTTCTTTGATTGTGTGGTGCACAGAATAATCAGTGAAGTCTAATAACTCTAGCCTCTAGGGACCGCGCAGGCTTTTTTCGTGTAGAAAAATCCCCTTTCTTCTCCCAACCAGATCGGAAAATCGTCTACTTCCCCCAATTTCTTCCCGATTAAGCGTCGAGTGTTGACGGGCCGCTCCATCTGGCTTTATCCTAGGCAGAGACAAGGCACTCTGTCCGGTTTCGTCCTGGACTAAGCCATAGGACGGCGTCGGGTGAGGTTCGGGGCGGAGACTGACCGTGGCCTCGAGTGACGATAGGGCGCGGCGTCCGGCGAGTTCCTGGGCGAACCCGAGGTGCGGCCTCCCACATGGTCCTGGGAGGATCCAGGAGCGGTGTCCACATAGTCCTGAGTGGAGTAGGTCGAGGCTGTCGGCCATGCTGCCTGGACAAGGATGAGCAACACGAGCGAAGCGACGATGGATTTCTGACTCGATCCGCTCTTCCAAGCGTCTTTCCTTACAATGACGGACTTCATCCATTGATCGGTTGTTTTGCTCGATCTTCTAATGTTGTTTTCTTTGCTGAAATTTTGAGCAGTTGAGATAGGAAGGGAGCTAGCCTTGGCAGTTGTACAAATATGTTATTTTATTGGCTGTATAGTTTGGGCATCAGAGCAGGTACTTGCCCTGGTTCCCTCAAAAAAAATTGTGGCATCAGCTGGGCAATGGAGGGCATCGATGCCAAAAGGCCCCAAAATGCTTGTGGCGCCGATTTGGGCATATGCTGTGAAGTTAATAAGTTAGTTAGTCTTTACTTGGAGATCTGATGCCTTTGTACACCTTCTAATGGTCCAGTCTCATACTCTCATGATATCTTGCTGTTGGTAAATGCAATTCAAAGCATCAGTGTTCGACATGATAACTTGGCAACCACATGCAGCTCTTGTTATCATCTCAGTATCCCTTAAATGCAGTTAGCCAAACAGGTTCTTACCCACTGGATGGTAGTTAAAGGACTAACGTTTGGAGTTTAGACATACTTTACCTAGAGTTGCTGGCATGACAGGGATCCTTTTCATGAGCTAGGCGAACTAAATGATAGTGTATCTGGAAACTCGGCCAGCTGGTGGCAGGCCAGGTCCATACCATGTCCGGACTCATTTATGCTATATTACTAATTTGCTATGCGAGTGATATGCTCACTGTCTGTCGTTCTATCAGTTGCATTTGGACTAAACTGTACGAGGGTGGTTCTCTCTCTGAACCTAAACCAAGATAGTTTTTTGGAGAAATAGTGTGTGAGGAAGCATGTTTGTGAGGATAGATAAGAGCCTTGATGAGGAGGGTCTTATAATTTGTAAGTTTGGAGAAAACTGGGCACAGCCGGGGTTTTCTTAAAAAAAGATGCAGCTTGCTATTCTTTGGTGTTTATGTGCTGCCATCAGTTCAGCTCATGGCATGGAAAACTTATTTGATATTATTGTTTAGCTATCAGGATCAGGATGCCTTGTCTGAACTTGTGATTCAGCAGCTATCATGTGTTCAGCTTCAGTTGTCTTCATGCTTTTATACCTAATCTGTGCTTTTGAGTGTTTCATCTTTTCAATTGTACTAGTTGGGTTTGATGCATGTATATTTAACTAATGAGCCTTTCTGCAACAAGCAGATGGAAACGTCTGGCGTTATGAACTTGGTCCTGGAGAAGCTGGAAGGCCTGACAAAGGAAGTGCAGCAACTGAGAAGGGAAAACCAGCAGCTTCGGCATCAGCTTCTCTAATATGTAGTTTTGGTGTTCAGTTTGATATCATTGTCCATTGTGGAAAAGTGCAATACTCGCCTGGATTCCGAGAATGGCTTGGCGACGGCGATGGTTCCTATATTTGTTCTTGTGTTTGTGTAGTTAATTCTTTTTGAAGCAAGTTTGTCTAGTTCAGGAAACTTGTTCTCGACACGGTTGTACATAGCACATTTCAGCATGTTTGCTGGCTTCCAGTGTCCTGCTTGTATTTGGATGTCCTGATTTTGTTGCCCGATGTGAAATGCTAATATAGCCATAGATTTACAAATGCAGTTTTAGTTGATCTTATTTGTGTCAGGTATGTTTACAATTCTCATCTTTTACTTTAATATTCTTCTGTGACTTATTTTTCAGTAGCAGCTGTGATTAGCTTAGATGTTGGAGCAAAGCATACCATGCCTTAGTCTGCTCCAGAATTTGAAGCTAATGTACAACTGAATGAACTAACAGTGGAAGACCTATAATTGTAAAAAGAACCAATAGACATAACAAGGCACTTTACAAAATGAAATACATAGTGAGGATTGCTTACTTGTTGAAGACTTCACAGTTATTCTTCAACAGGATGTCCCACTTTGGAAAGCTCTAACCCGTGTTTTATGATCCAAATTTGCTAGCCAAGCATGAGCATTAGGGTTAAGAGTCTTCATGTACTCCATGTTCTTCTCATACCTCACAACAGTGTCACTCCTTGCAATCATCCACAGCTGGTCCTTCAAGGCATTACCTCAAAACTGCTGAAAGTTTTGATCCTGGTAACTGATCCCTCATCTCCACTAATATAAAAAGAGTGAGTGTGTCAGATCCGAACAATCTGGAGCGTTCATGTATCTAAATCTAACGACCCACGTCCTCCCAATGTTGTATGATGTGCACCACGAACAGAACACCTGAAAAAACTGCAGCTAACCACCCATCGCACGAGCCCACGACTGGATCCCCGCCGTCCTCCCGCGCCTCCATCCTCGCCTCCTCGCCCATCGTCTTCTCACCCCATCGCGCCGGCTGCACTCCCCTTCCAGCATGCTCTACTCCATTGCTTCGAACCCAGAACATGGCGGCGTGCAGTAGATGACCACATCGCTAGGCCGACAAAAGCAGAGAAGCGGAGGCGGCGGCGAGGCGGGGATCCGCTGATTACGTTCGCCTGGGCGCCATCCGCTAATTACGTTCGGAAATAATTCCGCACGCCCAGACGCCAACAAAACGCACGGCCGCATGCCCTAGCCGCACCCGCGAAGGCGCTGTCGAGCACCAGCTCCGTCACACCGCCGTCTGCGCCCCATAGTTGCCGTCGCCGTCCTCCGCCCATCGTCGCTCGCCCCGACCGTCATCCTCCGCATCCTCACATCGCCACCAGCAGCCCGCCAGTCCGCTTGCATAGTTCCCATCGAGGACGCCGTTGAGGACCTCGGACACACCTTCGTCCTCGCAACGTCGTCTCGCGCCCCCATCCGTGGAACAAGTCCCGGCCACCGGTCACCGGAGAGCCTGTACGCCGGGCATACACCTTGCAATCAGGCCATGCTTCTCCGCTGCGTACAGTCGTACTGACATTTTCCAGGTACGTATCGTTCAACTCAACTGCTGCCGATATGGTCCTTAAAGACCATCTTGGAGATATCACTTTTTTGGCTTGTCGTCAGCTTCTCCACTGTGTGGATCCTTGAGGCGGAACTGGAAGCATGCAATTGTGTTATGCAGAACAGGGTATGAAAGCAACAATTGAGTTAAGCAGAACATTATCTTGAATTGCTGCTTGTCGTCAGCTTCTCCACTGTTCATGAATGTGGATCCAATCCATCACAATGACCAAAAAACGGGACATGACCTGACATTGACAAGTTGTTTGATGGTTCTGCTATATGATTCAAATGTCCGTGTATTATGCTACTGCACGCATGGTTCAGTTCGGATCAGAGGAGATGGACAAATTCATTTCTTTAGAAAACTCCAGGTTTCAGTTCGGTAAGATATGTAAGATTGAATACCAGTTAGGAGATTACAGGAATAGTATTCTTGAGCGCCAGGATGCGGTCGGTGCTGAGAAGAATGGACGCCAAGCTGTTGGAGAAACAAGGTTATGAATCATATTCTTTCATTCGTAGTAGTACACAACCAGCAAAACGTTCCGTCCTCGTCCCTCCCACCTCTTGCTACAGTCCTAAGAGGCGAAAAGGGAGGCGACCTTCGTTCCCCTTCCTCCCGCCGGATCGTGGCTGGATCTCGGCCTCCTCCCGTCGCTCCGGCGGCGGGAGGAGGTGGGGATCTGGTTCCTCGTGTCCTGGCGTGTAGATAGGGTAGGAGTAGACCCAGGCGGCGGCGAGGGGAAGGCTCGGCCGTCGTATAGGGTAAATAAGGAGCAGCCCTCCCCTTCTCTCGGTGCGGCTTCCGGCGGCGCTGAGGTGAGAGCGGCGCTGATCTGGCCTCTGCACTCTGGTGTGAGGCTTTTTGTCCCGCCGATCTGTTGGATCGTGCGGTTTTCTGTACCTACGTTCTGGTGGCGTAGGTGTTGGTGTTCGGATCTTCTTCTTCCTCCTTTCTCCGGCCGGCCGTGGTGGCGGGGGGAGAAGGTGGTGCGGGAAGGCGATCCTGTTTTGTTGAAAGTTCCTCTGGTGCTTCTCTCTGCGTGGCTCCTCCGTCCGGCCGTGGTGGCAAGGGGTGGAATCTGCTTGAGGTGGAGATGCCAGAGCGGAGAGGCTGGATGCTCGGCGCTGGAGCTGGGAAGGTGGGCGCAGTGGTGGTGGCTCTGGCTCGGCTTGGCCGCCTCGGCGGCAGGTGGTGTTGGAGTTGGTTGCTGGGGCGGCTTGGCCGGGCTTGTTCATCGTCAAGATCTCGTCGCATGCGGCGAGTGGATGTTGCGGTCTTCTTCAATGTTGGAGGTCGTCCTTCTTCCAGGCGTTTTGAGGTTTGCGTTCTTCTTCTCCGACGGTAGCCGGCGCAGGAGGACTCTGGTGGTTCAGCTCTTTGTTGCTGTAGTTCTTAGTGCTTTGCATCCTCTGTACTTTTCTGCTTCTGTTCTTCTTTTTTGGATCCTTTGTGTGTAAGCAGATTTGTACTCCTCTCGTTCAAAAAAAAGAATATAAAAAGCTCCCCTCTGATCTTATTTTACTGAAAAAAATTGCATCCTGGATATGTGCCGCCGGAGGTTTTTGGTCAAATTATTTTATTGAAGAAAATGCGTCCTGGATATTCATAGAAAATCTTATGTTACACTCATCGTGGATATTTCATTTATAAATGTGAATATTTCCAAATTATTTTTCATGCGAAAAATCTTGGGTAAAAAATAGTATGGTCGATGTGATTTTAATATTTATTGCCACTCAAATTTATTTGGGATTGATGGATGCGTGCATTGCACGTGCTTAATTACTAGTAGTATTAATAAGACCCTGCAACATCATTACATGCATAAGATAAATTGGAAACATCTAGGTGCATCTATGAACAGATCAGTAAGACAAGAATAAGTACCTTTTGTTTGTCTTACATGATTGTCTAAGGGAAGGTGTTGATAATACCAAGATCAGTCTTCACTGTCTCCGGAAACTAAGTCCAGCTCCTTCGACATCAGCTAAACCAAGTCCTATTTCAGTAGTTGTATTCTCTAATTGCTTTCCTTAGCATATCAACTGACTCAAACACTTGTCCAACATGTAATCTGGGTTTCTTCAAATCTTCTTGCATGAATGCCTTGAATTTGAGTTGCACTATCTCCTCATCTGAGTCAGGCGCCCATGAATTATCTTCTTCTGAATCACCATCATTTTCAAGCTTCTATTTCCGTTTCACACTTATTTTGCTATCCTTCTCCTCGTCCTCATCCACATCTTATGCATACAAATCATCATCCCCTACCTTATATGATAGTTAGAGCCAACAATGTCATAATCTGAGTCCTGATCATCATCACTGACTATATTTCTCCTGCCATTTCTTTTTGACAAGCTGCATCTTCTGTAGTTCTCTTGCATCTGGTCCTTGGTCCCTCCCTTATTGCAGCTGGGGCTCCATCTTCTTCCTCACACATGTATATGGATAGATCCCTTGAATAGAAACATGGCCTTCCTCCACTTGACTTGATGCATCCTCTGTTTGGGTGCTCCTGGACTTTGCAGGGCTCATGACAAGAGGGAGGCTGACGTGGTGTTAACACATCAAATGCCATGGTTCGGTATCTAGGGTTGAGATTGAGGGGGAGAGACGTGGTAGCGTTGGTAGTATCGTCGGCTGACAAGCAAGGTTTACCCAGGTTCAGACCCCCGGAGGGTAACACCCTACTTCCTGCTTGTCTGGTTATTGATGTATGAGGTGTACAGAGGAGCTACAATGGTGTCCCGGCGAGATGCGATCTCGCTAGGGTTTGGTGGTATGAGTATTGTGTGTCCTAGATCGGCGGCCCTCCCAGCCTTTATATAGGAGGCTGGGTCTCGGGGATTCGCAACCGATTAGGTTTATAGGTAAGGTATGTTTCTACCGACTTAGGTTTTACTAATCTTGGGGCGTACGCCATTTTCTCGGCCCCCCTTCATGGGACTTGATCGTGGACTCCTGACAGGCTTATCCGTGGGCCTTAACTTGTACGTGCACCAGGTATCCTCATGGTGGAGCGCCCGAAGGGTACACCCACATCAGTAGCCCCGAGTGCTTGGACGACTCGAAGAATCGGGCAGGGACTCCTCCGTAAGTGCACGTCGTAATTTGCTTGCTTTGCTATGTACCTTATAGGCTAATTTTGCAATGTTTTTTTTAGCTCTTTGATCGATAGATATATGTAAGTCGAGAATGCCTCGAGTGAGCCTGTTGAGTCGGAAAATACGTCGACTAATGCTTTGTTTATTTTGCCTAGGGATCACGGCATAGTAGGCCTGGTACACTCGACAGATCGGGACCAGTTAACTGCACTTCTGGGCAAAACCTTACTAGCCTAATTCAAGCTCGAGTCCCCGGACTCGAACCCGGAACAAGCTGGTCAGGTCCGGCTCAGGCCGCAGAGGTCTTACAGAGCCGGCCTGCAGCGTAACTTTGCTACCTAACACGTCCGTCAGGATTTTCTTCATGTCCGTTGACATGGAAAGTTGCAGGGCTTACGCTGTGATAGCTGGCCCCGGCCCAGCTCGATGGATCGGTGGGTCTTACCTTTACACTGTGCGTGTAGCATCCGAGGTATATGCGGCGGACGCAATCTCGGGGATTTATGATCGTTATTTGCATAAGGCTGAGCAGCCAAGTCGAGTGAGCTTCGATCGGAGTCGAGTAAGCTTCGACTGTCGGTTTTGGACAACTTAATGTTTCTGAGTTCTGTTTTATCGGGTGCGCGGCAGCGCTCCCGATGGGAGTTGCCCCCGAGATTGTGCTTAATTGCTTAGAATTGAGGATAATCTCAAAGCTTTGAAACTTGCAGCAGTCAATAAAATTTTGAATCGCTCCCGATGGGAGTTATATGACACAGTCTATGAAACGGTCGAGTGACTAGTTTTGCTTAGTTCGTTTGTTCCCCTCAGAGTCGACCCCTGAAGGGACTCGAGTGCTTTTTTGAGCGTTGCGCTTGTGATGACGTCAGGGATGACGCGTTTGGCGACTGCGCCATCTGACAGGCGGTTGCGTGCGTACCTTGTGATAGATGGGACGTGACGTGTGGGTCCCATATGACAGTGTTGACCAGGGACGATGCTGTTTGGACTGAATTTGACCGCTCTGGCACGGTTTTTACGGCGACGTGATGATGGCCTCCTCGTTTCCCGTGCGTAGTGGGCGGAGTGGCCGGTGACGGTTGCTCTCCACAACCGACACGTGTATGGTTGGATACGCGTTGCGGCGCACGATCTGCCACCAACGGTGAAGATCCATGGCCTATGTGAATAAATAGGGGGACAACGGGGTAAATCGCTGTTACTTGTCATTGTCTCCCCCGCCGCCGCTGTTTCTGCTTCTTCTTCCTCTGCTCGCCTTTTCTCCATAGCCACCAACGCCATGACGAAGGCAGGGAAAAAGGCTAAGGTCGCTGCCAGCGCCGCCGCCACTGGCAGCAACACCGCCACCGGCACCGCGGCCACGTTGAAGAAGAAGGCCGGTGACTGGACGAGGTCCGCGTGAAGATTGCGCAACTTGAGGCCTACCGGCGGGACGGATGGCGCCCCTCCGCCGAGGAACTGCCGACGCGTGTGCCCGGGAATGAGGTAAGCCCTCAACCCAGAGAGGGCAAGCGCGTATGTTTCCACGACTTCGTGAATAGGGGATTGTGCTTCCCTATTCACGATTTTGTGCGAGCACTGATGTATGCGTACAAGGTGCAATTGCATGATTTCAGCCCCAACTCCATTCTGCACATCGCTGTGTTTGTCGTGCTTTGCGAGTGTTTTTTGGGGGTGCACCCGCATTGGTGTCTTTGGAAGAAGATCTTCAATGTGAAGAGGAACGCCGGTCCGGACAGCGTATATGTTGTTGGGGGCTTCAACATCCAGGTGCGCAAAGAGGTCGAGTATTTCGATCTCCAACAAGTCGAGTCCGCGCAGAAATGGAGGAAGAAGTGGTTCTACGTCAGGACCCAGCAAGAAGGGTTGTCGGAGTTCGATGCCCATGTGACTTTGGTTAAAACCCGAGCATGGCTGCACCAAACCACCGCGACTGAAGAAGCAAAGGCGAAGCCTTTGCCGGCAAAGGTTGCTGAGCTCATGAAGACTATCGGCCACGAAGTGAGCGGCCTTCATCTGATCTCGCTTTTCATCAAAAGGGGTGTGCAGCCACTGCGAGTGCGGGCGCACCCGATGTGGGAGTTCCAGGGCGTGCAGGACCCGACGCGCCTGGCAGAAGAGGTGGCTCTGCCATCTAAGAGGGAGGTGGAGGCTCGGGTGCGTTCGATTACCAAGTTGACGTTGAACGACCCTTGTCCTCTCGACTGCCCGGTTGACGCGTTTGACAGCGATCATCCACTGCCCGAGGTATGCCCTGTTTTTATGCGTGTGCAGGGCCACACTTCTTCTCTTTGGTTTCTCTTTGGTTGAATCTCTTTGGTTTCTTATGTGCAGGGCCACACTTCTTCTCGTCGCTTGCCTCCACTTCTCGAGGATGGAAAGACTGCGGAGGTGGAGATTTTGCTTGTCGACCCGGAAAGCGACGAGGTCTCCCTCGCCTCCGCACACACACCAGTCGAGGAGGTGGAGGAATCCGGGCAAGAGGAGGAAGAGCAGCCGCGAAAACGACGCCGCGTAGACAAAACGATGTCGACTGCGGCCAGCTCTCCTCCACACACCGAACACGGCGAGGACTCGGGTTCCTCGTCGCCTGACTTGAAAGAAGCCAGGGTTGTGACTCCATTGCGCGCGGTACCTCCTGAAGATGCACCGGAGTTTGCCGCGCACTTGGATTACACGACCCTTCTAATTTCTGATGATGAAGATGAGAGGTAATCTCTTAGTTGTTTGTTCAAGTCTGATGGTTGTTTCTGCCTTTGTCTTCTGTCTGATTGTTGTTGTTCAGCCCGGGCGAGGACACCCTGCCGAAGAAGGATGCAGCACCCATCGCTCCCGAGGTTACACCTGTTTTGTCTTCGGAAGATGCAGTTCAGGTGGAGAGGACTGCCCCGGCGAGCATGCCTTCTGGACCAAAGGGAGACGCGCCTTCTTCTTCGGACGCTGCGCGGTCGGAGCACTTCAACCACGTAAGTACTATGTTATGCTTCATATTTTATCGGGTGCGCGACAACGCTCCCGATGGGAGTAGCCCCTGAGGCTATGTGCAACTAGGTGTAGTTGGGCATAGGCTCAGATGCTTATGTTCTGTCCTGTTTACTCCGCAGCTGTTCTACCGCATGATGCTGGAGTCGGGTGAGACATATGTGCAGATGGAGCAGGATCGCGACCAGATGCGGGCGAAGCTAGAGCAGTCGAACAGTAAGGATCTTCCCCCATGTCTATTGGTTTGTGCGAAAAATTAGACGCTAAGCTCCACACCTCACTGCCTGCAGGTGAGCGAGCGGCAGCTCTGACTCGGGTGCAGGAGCTTGAGAAGGAACTTGCAGCTGAGCGTGAGAGGCTCAAAGAGGTGGGCGCTCGCGAGATGCTACAGACGGAGCGGCTGCGCTCGTTGTCTCATGTGATGGGAGGTAATGACTCTACCATGTGCTATATGAATTGAATGTACCGTGATTTGGTTCTGAATTTTCGTGACCTGACAGGGGCTGTTGGAGCTGCACCTGCTATGGATGAAGGGTCCTTCGAGGATGTGGCGGGTTCCTTTAACAAGATATGCGCCCAGGCCAGGGAGGCTCTCAACAAGTCTGCGGGTGCCCTGACAGCTGTTCACCAGCTTGTCTTCCCGAAAGGCACGCCACCCGCGACTGTAGAGGGTCTAGCTGATGTGTTTGGGCCTGGGACATCTACGTTGACCAACTACGCCCGCGCCCAAATGGTAGGTTGCTCCGAGACCACCTTCCTTCTTCTACTTGGCCATGGTAAAGCTGTAGCTGGCTTCCTGAAGAAATCTAACGGGAAAACTGTCGTGACGAGTGCGATGAAGGAGCAAGCAGGGATGTTGTCGAGGAAGATGGTGGCTATGATGGAAAAACGTGCCGCCATCCTTGCCGAGCGTGCTACTCGCACCTCTAGATCTAGGTCCGAGTCTATGTCGTGAACGACAGGACAGTCCCTCTCTTTTGTAATGAACTTTGATACCGTATAAGGCTTTGATGAGTATGAGCTATGCTTTTGGTTTTCTTATTGTGTCGTGATTATGGGATGAAGTGTCTCCGAGCCTTGTGGGTTGGGCGTGTGCGTTATGCATGCATGTTCTTATGCCTTGAATTGTTCTTGTGTAGCCTGGAGCAGCTGGCGCGTCGACAGACCCTGCTTCCGGAAGTGCCGCTCCTAAGCCAAACACTCGGAGCAAGAATGACCAAAGGATCATTGATTTCCTTCAGCAGAAACTTGCGAGGACAGAGCAAGAGCTGAAGGAAACGAAGAGTGAGATGGCTGAATTGCAGTCGAGGCCTTCACCGGTGACGGCACGGGAGATTTATTTGCTTGAGGAGCTGGACAAGGTGAATCTGTATCTGGAATGTAAGTGCACCCGAACAAGTGTCGAGTTGTTTGCGTTCGGCTGTTTTATGATGTAGCGCGATTTTTGCAGGTGCTTGCACAGATAGTCAAGCCGAGGCGGCGCGCTTGGACGATCATCTGAATGGCTATGCCAGCAGCCCACAGTATTCCACTCACCCTATTGGTGTGATAGGGCGAGAGGTCTTGTGCTGGCGAAGCTTCACGACCGTGCCTGGCGTGCGGCTGTTCTTCTTGAAGTCTGCAGGTCGTCTTTAGCTCGAGTGCACCGGTCCTTGTTTCCACTGAATGATCAACCACAAGGTCTAGCGGCGATGCTGAACAAATTTCGTGAAGGCAAAGCCATAAAGAAGTTTGTTCGAGAGCAACTCATTAGCGGGGCTAATGTTGCGCTCGCCTTCGTTCGGGCTCACCTGCCCAACCTTGACCTGAAGAAAATTGCGCTAGGTCCACCACCAGTGCCTGGTGGCGGTCCTGTGCCCATGCAGGAGCACTATGAAGCGACCCGAGTTGATGCCCTGGTCCTTATTCACCAGGTATTGAAAGAGGAAAAGAAATGGGCGGAGCCGAAGGAGGAATCTGTGGAGTAGGTTAGATACTATTGTATAATTTGTATGTAAAATTACCTTCTGCAGTCTATGTCTATGAAAACTGGTCATGAATAGTTGTATGTAAAACCAGACAGCCCTCGAGTGTGCGGGGCGTCGAGCGATGTTGCAAAGTTTTGGACTGTGCACTAGCGCAGCCCCCGACCGTTCGGGTGCGGCCGGGTTTTTTTTGTTTTGGTCTGACCTGTTTGGCGCAGCCCCCGAGTGTTCGGGTGCGGCCGAGGTTTTTTGGTTTAGTTTGACCTGTTTGGCGCAGCCCCCGAGTGTTCGGGTGCGGTCGAGGTTTTTTGTTTTAGTACTGTTTGGCGCAGCCCCCGAGTGTTCGGGTGCGGCCGAGGTTTTTTTGTTTTAGTACCTGTTTGGCACAGCTCCCGAGTGTTCGGGTGCGGCCGAGGTTTTTTGTTTTGGTGTTATGCAAAGAATAAAGAAAGACATAGAGGAACATTGATTGTATTCCGCTTTTTGTAAGTTAAGCTGCAGGCCGCCTCATTAAAAGCCTCCCAGTCCCCTTAGGTATCCTGGTAAGGAAAAGAGTGCGTCTGAAACCTGCAGCTATCCGACATGTCGCCTATTACATTTGGTGACTGAGCAGTCTAAGCATAGAAACGGCGCAAGTGCGCAACGTTCCAAGGGTTGTGCGAAAGTTGTCCTGTCTTTGCGTGCTTCAGTCGATATGCGCCACCGTCGATGACTTCCGTGATGATGAAGGGTCCCTCCCATGGTGAGGCGAGCTTGTGCACCTTCTTCTGCTTTAGGCGGAGTACCTGGTCGCCAACCATGAAGGACCTGGTGCGCAGTCGACGGCCATGATAGTTGCAGAGGTTTTGCTGGTAGACGGCTGTGCGAGCGAGCGCGATGTCACGTGCTTCATCCAGCGTGTCGATGCTATCTTCGAGTGCTGCCTCCGCTTCCTCTTCGTCATATGCGACGACTCTGGGTGTGTCGAACTGTACGTCAAAGGGTAGGACTGCTTCTACGCCGTACACCATGAAGAACGGTGTGTATTGTGTCAACCTATTTGGAGTAGTTCGCAGACTCCAAAGTACGGCCGGAAGCTCTTCCACCCAGGCACCCGCAGCTCGTTTGAGTGGCACTAACAACCGTTTCTTGATCTCGCTGCACACGAGTCCATTGGCCTTTTCTACCTATCCGTTCGACTGCGGGTGCGCCACTGATGCGTAGTTGAGCTTCACGCCTTGGTCCTTGCAGAAGTCACGGAATTCCTCCGCCGTGAAGTTTGTACCGTTATCAGTTATGATGCTATGAGGGAGTCCGAAGCGGTATATGATTGATCTGATTAAGTTCACCGCTATTGTGGCAGTCGAATTCGTGATAGGGACCGCTTCGATCCACTTGGTGAATTTGTCGACTGCCACCAGGAGGTGGGTATGTCCTCCACGCGAGGATTTCTTGAGTGGTCCCACCATGTCGAGCCCCCACTGGGTGAAGGGCCAGGTGAGAGGTATGGTTTTCAAATCTGATGCATGTGCGTGCGGCTTGGTGGCGAACTTCTGGCAGCCGATGCACCTCTTCACTATGTCCTCCGCGTCCCTGAGTGCAGTTGGCCAGTAGAACCCTGCTCGGAAGGCCTTGGTGACGAGTGCCCGACTGCTCGCATGGTGTCCATAGGTTCCTGCGTGGATATCTCGAAGGATGGCCTTGCCGTCCTCTAGCGCGATGCATCTTTGGAGGATCCCTGATATGCTTTTCTTGTATAGTTCACCTTTGATGATTGTGTATGCCTTGGCGCGTCGAGTAACGCGCCGCGCTTCTACTACGTCTTCTGGTAGCTCATTGCGCAGCATGTATGCAAGGAACGGGTGCGTCCAGGTTGGTTCGATGAGGAGAACTTCGACTGGCGGGTCCTCCGTACTAGGTGGAGGAGTGTCCTTGTCCACGGCCACCGGAGCCGAAGGTGCTGTAGTTTGCTTGACCTTGATAGATCTGTGCTCGATGCGCTTGAGGAATACGCCAGGTGGTACTGGTGCCTTGGTAGAACCGAGGTTGGCTAGCATATCTGCCTCCTCGTTGCTTTCTCGTCGATGTGACGCAGCTCGCAACCGTCGAAGTTGCCCTCCATGTTATTGTATAGCTCGCGATATGCGATCATATTATCTGCGGTAGCATCGCAGGCCTTCATTGTTTGCTGTACAACGAGGTCTGAGTTGCCATATATCATGAGTCGAGTGCACCCGCAAGCTTTTGCCATCTTCATGCCGTGTAGTAGGGCCTCGTACTCCGCCTCGTTGTTGGAGGGTTTTGAAAAGTCCATCTGCAAGACGTAGCAGAGCTTGTCCTGTTTTGGTGATATGAGTACGATGTCGGCGCCTGCACCTTCATGCTTTTTCGACCCATCAAAGTACATGGTCCAGGAGTTGGACACATCTGGGACTCATGGCAGCTGGGCCTCGATCCACTCGGTGGTGAAGTCAGGAAGTACCTGCTCCTTGATTGCTTTTGGGTGCTCATACTTGATATCTCGAGGTCCTAGCTCAATGACCCACTTGGCGACTCGTCCGGTTGCGTCGGGGTTGGTAAGGATGTCGCCGAGTGCTGCCGAGCTAACAACAGTTATAGGGTGCTCGGCGAAGTAGTGCGCGACCTTGCGCGATGACATGAATACGGCGTAGGCCAACTTTTGATACTGCGGGTACCGCTATTTTGATGTGGAGAGGACCTCGCTGAGGTAGTAGACGGGTCTCTGAATGCCATGGGCGTGTCCTTCCTCCGTGCGCTTGACCACAAGCACGGTGCTGACCACCCTGTTGGTGGTGGAGACATATAAATATAGCGGCTCCGTTCCGTGACGCGACCAAGATTGGAGGGGTTGTAAGTATGCGCTTGAGGTCGACGAAGGCTGCTTGAGCTTCTGGCGTCCACTCGAATTTGTCTGACTTTTTCATCAGCTGATAGAATGGGAGTGCTTTTTCACCGAGCTTGCTAATGAACCGACTGAATGCGGCTATCCGACCTGCTAGCTTCTGCACTTCCCGAAGTTTGGTCGGCTGTGACATGGTCAGGATGGCCTGTATCTTCTCCGGGTCCGCCTCAATACCTCGAGCTGAAACAAGGTACCCTAGGAGCTGTCCGGCTGGCACGCCAAAGACACACTTCTTGGGGTTTAGCTTGATATGGCATTGCTTGAGGTTGCCGAACGTTTCACGTAGATCATCGAGGAGCGTGTTCTCCTCCTTTGTTTTAATAACGATATCATCGACATAGACCTGGACGTTGCGTCTGATCTGCTCCCTGAGGCAGTTCTGCATCATGCGCTGGTACGTGGCACCCACGTTCTTGAGGCCGAAGGGCATTGTGGTGTAGCAGTAGACGCCGTATGGCATTATGAAGGCTGTCTTGTCCTTATCTTCGACTTTCATCCTTATCTGGTTGTAGCCCGAATAGGCATCCAAGAAGGATAGACGCGCGCAGCCCGCAGTCGAATCGACTATCTGGTCGATGCGTGGCAGCGGGAAGTGGTCTTTGGGGCAACACTTGTTCAGGGATGTGAAGTCGACACACATACGAAGTATGTCTGAGTTCTTTTTTGGTACAAGGACGGGATTTGCTACCCAGTCTGATTTTTTGATCTCGCGAATAAACTTGGCTACGAGTAACCTGTCGACTTCCTGACCGATGGCTTCGCGCTTTGGTTCGGAAAATCGACGCATCGTCTGCTTCACAGGTCGAGTGTCTGGAAATAGTTGAAGGGAGTGCTCGGCAAATTCCCTGGGAATACCTGGCATGTCAGCTGGACAGTAGGCAAGATTTCCCAGTTCTCACGGAGGAAGTTGATGAGCGCGCCTTCCTATGCGGAAGTTAAGCCTGATGACACATTGACCGTCTTCGACGGATCCGTCGGGTGCACCTGATGCGACCTTGTATCATTTGTGACGTTGAAGGCGCTGTCGGGTGCCGATTTTTTGGCTTCAGGAAAGAGTGTGCGGTCATCGGTGAGGGAGAGATCTGCGAGTTGCTCCTGCATGCCGAACATCTCGGATATTTTGCTGAACTCACTGTCGCAACTATTCGAGCGCTGGAAGTTTCCGCTCACCGTGATGACACCATTGGGTCCCGACATCTTCAGCTTAAGGTAATCGTAGTGCGGGACCGCCATGAACCAAGCGAACGTCGGGCGCCCAAGGATGGCGTGATATTGTGACTTCAGTCGACGACTTCGAATTTGACCTTCTCTGTCCTGAAGTTTCCCGGCTCGCCGAAGACTACTGGGAATTGTACCGTGCGAGCGGGTAGACCGCTTTGCCCGGGACGATGCCATGGAAGGTGTTATCTGATTTTGCCAGATTTTCGGTTGAGTGGTTCATTTTGCGAAGAGTGTCGGCAAACAAGATGTTGATTCCACTCCCTCCGTCCATGAAGACCTTGGACATGGCGAAGCCGCCGATTTGAGCGTCGAGTACCAAGGCGGCGTGCCCTGGACGAACAATGGCCGGCGGGTGATCATCGTGGGAGAATGTGATGCTGGTTTCTGACCCTTCAGGTACTCGGGCACAGCGGGAGGGGCCATGGTGGCCAAATTGACTTGGCGAGTTATGAGTTTGTTCCCTGTTGGAGGGGCGTCCCTTCTGTATCATGTTCATCTGGCCGCGAGGCTCGGGTATTGATCTCCTGCCGCGCCAGGGGCTTCAATGCGTGGCTGGTGATGTACTGCACCCGCCATGTGCCTGGCTGTTGGGGGTGCAGGAAGTGCTGGAGGAGCTCCATTTGCAGCTGCAGCGGGGGGTGTGTGGAAGCGGCGAACGTACTCGCTCGCCAGTCTGGTGAATTTTCTGCAGTCCTTCAACAGGTGTCTTGAGTGAAGTTTTCCATCCTCACCCTTGAACATGTGGAATCTGCACTATTCCTCTATTTCCTCTGCGGGTGTGCGCTGATCTTGCGAGTCACCGCGGGTTTTCCGTCATTCCCGCTTGCGGTACCCATCGCTGTGCTGACCATAGTCGCGGCTATCTCTGCGGTCATCCTGTCGACTCCCGCTACGGTCGTCTTGACGGCCTCCGTTGCGGTCGCACTCGTCGCGAGTGTCGACGTATCTGGCCGCCACCGGTTCGGCGCCATTCGTGTCATCGTAGTGATGAGATTTGCGTTTTCGCCTTCGATCGTTACCGTGGCTATCTCTGCGACTCCAGCTGTTGTTGTCGTGGTATGGTGACTCGCGGTCCTTGTCTCGCACCGAATCTTCTCCGTCTGCCCACTCGTTGGCGACCTTCATGAGCTGGGCGATGGAACTCGGCTTCTCCTTTCCGAGTGCCTCGCGGAAGTCTCGTCTGGCGAGGCCTTGTGTAAAAGCGTCTATCGCTCTGTCCTCCGACACCGTGCCCACAGAGTTGCGTATGGTGGTCCAACGTCGGATGTATGATCATAGCGACTCGTCGATCGTTGCTTGCATGCTCGCAGTTCTTCGAATGTCGCAGGACGGTCGCATGTTGCGGCGAAGTTTTTGACGAAGTCCTCGTGAAGCTATTGATACGTCCATTTTGCATCACTATTTTATAGCATAATTTACTGTTATTCAATGATATATTTCATATTAAGAGGAGTTACTTATGTTATTTTGTCTTATTTTGCATGTTTGATGATCATTGGATAATTAACTGCCGGAGTCAGATTTCAGCTGGAAAAAGCACGTCAAGGCACTATATTTCTGGAGCACTAAAAATATTTCCAAGAAGACAGATGTTCCTATTTTATCAGAAGATGGACTAAGCCAAAAGGGGAGGCTGAGATGGGCCAGGAGGGGCCCACACCACCCCTGGGCGCGGGGCCCACCTTGGCCGCGCCCTAGCCAGGTGTGGTGCCCCTGGCCCACCTCAGGCGCTCCCCCTTCGCGTACTTCATCCCCAGAAACCCTAAGACACGGGGAGTGAGAGAAAATATTCCGCCGCCTCCACGAGGCGGAAACAACAGAGAGAGAAAAAGCTCTCCGGCAGGGAGAAATCTGCCGGGGAAATTCCTTCCCGGAGGGGGAGATCATCGCCATCCTCATCGTCATCGCGCTGGACTTCATCGGGATCACATCATCATCATCTCCACCGCCATCACCACCATCACCGCTGCACCATCTCGTTCCGCTGTAACATCTAGGGCTATACTTTGTTTAGTTCATAGGGGAAACTCTCCCGGTGTTAATTACTCCTTGTGGTTGATGCTATTGAGTTTTATCGGTGAATTAAAGTATATGTTCAGATCGTTATCCATCATTATATCACCTCTGATCATGATCCATATGATGTCTCGTGAGTAGTTCGATTAGTTCTTGAGGACATGGGAGAAGTCACGCTGTTAGTAGTGGAATTATGTTGAGTAATATTTAATGGTTTGATATTTAAGTTGTGGTGCTATTCTTCTAGTGGTGTCGTGTGAACGTCGACTACATGACACTTCACCTTTATGGGCCTAGGGTGCATTGTGTATTTGGTTGCTAATTGTGGGGTTGCCGGAGTGACAGAAACCTAAACCCCCGTTAGTATACCGGTGCACAAGGGAGCGTAGGATCTCAGAGTTTAAGGCTGTGGTTAGATTTATCTTAATTACTTTCTTGTAACTGCGGATGCTTGCAAGAGGTATAATCACAAGTATGTATTAGTCCAAGTAAGGGCGGTGCATTAGCATAGGTTCACCCACACAACACTTATCAAAACAATGAAGATTAATCAACTATGTGAAGCGAAAGCACTTGACTAGAATCCCGTGTGTCCTCAAGAACATTTTGTCATCATAAGTAAACCAACCGGCTTGTCCTTTGCTCTAAAAAGGATTGGGCCACTGCTGCAATTATTATTACTGTCTTTTACTTACTCGCATTTTATTTACCTGCTATATCAAAAACCCCTAAAAACTTGTCTGCTAGCATTTACAGTGAAACCTTTACCGAAACTCCTTGTCAGCACCTTCTGCTCCTCGTTGGGTTCGACACTCTTATTTATCGAAAGTACTACGATACACCCCCTATACTTGTGGGTCATCAAGACTATTTTCTGGCGCCGTTGCCGGGGAGTGAAGCGCTATTGGTGAGTGGAATTGGTAAGGGAAACTTTTACTGTAGGTGCTATTTTTATTTCTGCTTGCTACTTTATTTTATCATGGAGAGATCTCCATTTGAATCCCTGTTTGGAAATACTACTACCACTGCTACGGTAGTAGAAGAGGAACCACCTGATCAAGTAATTCCATTTAAAATACCTATGAAAATTGTTGAACGAGTTACGAATAACCGCTATGCAGGAGATGGAACTGTCCCTCCTGGGGATCATTTGCTATTTATTCATGAATTATGCGAGTTGTTCAAGTGTGCAGGTATTTCAATGGAAGAGGTCAAGAAGAAATTGTTTTCTATATCGTTGACTGGTAAAGCTGCAAAATGGTATAGGATGCTGAAAATGGGCGTTCTATTGGCTGGGAGGAGATTGTGCCTCTCTTTTATTCTAAATTTTATCCTCCTAGTGAAATTCATCAAGATCGGAATCATATATATAATTTTTGGCCTCATGATGGAGAAAGTATTGCCCAAGCGTGGGGGAGATTGAAATCATTAATGCTCAAATGCCCCATTCATGAGCTTCCTGGTAATGTGTTATTGATAACTTCTATGCAAGGCTTTCTCTTCAAGATAAAACTCTATTGGATACCTCTTGTGCTGGATCATTTACGCGTAATAAAGAGGAAGTTAAATGGGACCTTCTTGATCGGATTGAGGAAAATACTGAAGGATGGGAGAACGACAAAGGTAGAGAATCAGGTATAAAGTATGATTACGAATGCATTAAAACTTTTATGAATACTGATAATTTTCGTAATCTCTATGATATGTATGGTCTTGATTCTCAAGTTATTGCAAACTGTTACAAGGCTTTTGCCTCTTATCTTGATGTTCCTAAAGAAAGTTGCAATAAGTATCATTTGCCTTACAAAGATAATACTAATTCTGCCAATATTAAAAACATTGAAGTTCATACAGTTGATCGTATCTTGCCAGAACCTTATATTGAGAAACCACCTTTTCCTGTTAAAATTAGGGAACATTCTATCATAGCTAGTGTGGTTAATAAAAGTGCAAAGAAAGCTTTAGAACCTGCTGAACAAATAGCGGTTGAACCCACAATAGCAATAGTAAAGGATTTGGTAACTGAAAATGTAGAAGGAGGACATATTATCTTTTGTGAAGATGCCTCTAATATTGTTTCACATCCCAGTAGAGCTAGGAAAACAAGTGTTCCTGTGCTTTCAGTCAAAATAGGAGAACATTGCTATTATGGTTTATGTGATATTGGTGCAAGTTCTAGTGCTATTCCTTTTGATCTTTATAAAGAAATTATGCATGAAATTGGTCCTTGCGAACTTGAGGAGATTGATGTGGTTATTCAGCTTGCTAATAGAGAAACTATCTCTCCAATTGGTATTGTGAGAGATGTTGAAGTTTTATGTGGTAAGACTAAATACCCTGCTGATTTTCTAGTACTTGGTTCTGTTGCTAGTAAAGCTTGTCCCATTATTTTTGGTAGGCCTTTCTTGAATACATGTGGTGCATTATAGATTGTAAGAAAGAGAAAATTTACACTAAATTTAATGGAGAATCTTATGAGTTTAATTTCTCTAAGTTTGGTAAACAACTTTATGAAACTGATTGCCTAATGAGACTCAAATGAACAACTTGCTTCTATTGCTGTTGCTCCTAACAATGCCTTGCAGCAATTCATGGAGGAACACGAAAGTGAAGTATTTATGGAGGAGAGGAATGAGATTGACAATGCCTTTCTTCGTCAACCACCAATACTTAAGCATAATTTGCCTGTGGAAGATTTGGGTACCTCAGCGCCTCCTAAGGAAGATCCTGTCTTCGATTTAAAACCGTTACCTGATAATCTTAAGTATGTTTATCTTGATGAAAGGAAAGTATATCCTGCTATTATTAGTTCTAAACTTTCAGGTAATGAAGAAGCAAGGCTATTAGAAGTACTAAAGAAACATCGAGGAGCTATGGGATACACTTTGGATGATTTAAAGGGGATTTCTCCTACTATATGTCAACATGCCATCAACATTGAACCCGATGCAAAACCTGTTGTTGAGCATCAGCGTCGCTTGATCCCTAAGATGAAAGAAGTGGTAAGAAATGAGGTATTAAAACTTCTTGATGCTGGTATAATTTATCCTATTGCTGATAGTAGATGGGTAAGTCCTGTGCATTGTGTCCCTAAGAAAGGAGGAGTTACTGTTGTACCAAATGAAAATGATGAACTTATTCCTCAAAGAGTAGTAGTTGGGATATAGGATGTGCATTGATTTTAGAAAGGTCAATAAAGTAACTAAGAAAGATCATTATCCTTTGCCTTTTATTGATCAAATGTTAGAAAGGTTGTCTAAGAAAACCATTTTTGTTTCCTTGATGGTTATTCTGGATTCTCACAAATTGCTGTTAAAGCACAAGATCAAGAGAAAACTACTTTTACTTGTCCTTATGGAACTTATGCTTATAGACGTATGCCTTTTGGTTTGTGTAATGCTCCTGCTACGTTCCAAAGATGCATGTCTGCTATTTTTCATGGTTTTTGTGAAGAAATTGTGGAAGTATTCATGGACGATTTTTCCGTCTACGGAACTTCCTTTGATAATTGCTTGCACAATCTTGATAAAGTTTTGCAGAGATGTGAGGAGACTAATCTTGTTCTTAATTGGGAGAAATGTCATTTCATGGTTAATGAAGGAATTGTCCTAGGGCACAAAATTTCTGAAAGAGGTATTGAAGTGGACAGAGCTAAAGTTGAAGCAATCGAGAAAATGCCCTGTCCAAGGGATGTGAAAGGTATCCGTAGTATTCTGGTCATGCCGGTTTTTATAGGAGGTTTATTAAAGATTTCTCTAAAATTTCAAAACCCCTCACTAATCTTCTTCAAAAAGATGTACCTTTTGTTTTTGATGATGATTGCAAGGAAGCTTTTGAAACTCTAAAAAAGGCTTTAATCACAGCTCCTGTTGTTCAACCTCCTGATTGGACTTTACCTTTTGAAATAATGTGTGATGCTAGTGATTTTGCTGTAGGAGCTGTTCTTGGACAGCGGGTAGACAAGAAGTTAAATGTTATTCATTATGCTAGTAAAACACTTGATGCCGCTCAAAAGAATTATGCTACTACTGAAAAGGAATTTTTAGCAGTTGTTTTTGCTTGTGATAAATTTAGACCTTATATTGTTGATTCAAAAGTTACTATTCACACTGATCATGCTGCTATTAGATACCTTATGGAAAAGAAAGATGCTAAGCCTAGGCTCATAAGATGGGTACTTTACTGCAAGAATTTGATTTACATATTGTAGATAGGAAAGGTGCTGAAAATCCTGTTGCTGATAATTTGTCTAGATTAGAAAACATTTCAGATGATCCTATACCTGTTAATGATAGTTTTCCAAATGAACAATTGGCTGCGATAAAGGTAAGCTCACGCGAAAGTCCTTGGTATGCTGATTATGCTAATTTTATTGTTGCCAAGTATTTGCCTCCGACCTTTACAGCTCAGCAAAGAAGAAAGTTCTTTTATGATTTGAGGCATTATTTTTGGGATGACCCACATTTGTATAAAGAAGGAGTAGATGGCATTATGCGAAGATGTGTTCCTGAGTATGAACAGAAAAAATATTGAGCAAATGCCATGGAAGTGCTTATGGAGGACATCACGCTGGAGATAGAACTGCGCAAAAGGTTCTACAATCAGGTTTTTATTGGCCTACCCTTTTTAGAGATGCTAGAAAATTTGTTTTATCATGTGATGAATGTCAAAGAGTAGGTAACATTAGTAGACGTAATGAAATGCCTATGAATTATTCTCTTGTTATTGAACCTTTCGACTGTTGGGGATTTGACTTTATGGGTCCTTTTCCCTCAAATGGTTATACTCATATACTTGTTGCTGTTGATTATGTTACTAAATGGGTAGAAGCTATACCAACTTCTAGTGCTGATGGTGAGACATCATTAAAAATGCTTAAAGATATTATCTTCCTAGGTTTGGTGTGCCTAGATATCTCATGACTGATGGTGGTTCTCATTTTATTCATGGTGCTTTTAGAAAAACTCTAGCTAAGTATGATGTTAATCATAGAATTGCTTCACCATATCATCCCAAACAAGTGGTCAAGTAGAATTGTCAAATAGAGAGATTAAGTCTATTTTGCAAAAGACTGTTAATAAATCTAGAAAAAATTGGTCTAAAAAGCTTAACGATGCTTTGTGGGCTTATAGAACTGCTTATAAAAATCCTATGGGAATGTCTCCTTACAAAATGGTTTATGGAAAAGCTTGTCATTTGCCTTAGAATTAGAACATAAAGCCTATTGGGCGGTGAAAGAACTTAATAGAGACTTTAAACTTGCCGGTAAAAAGAGATTGCTTAATTTGAATTCTTTAGATGAATGGAGAAATGCAGCTTATGAAAATGCTAGGCTCTTTAAAGAGAAAGTTAAGCAATGGCATGATAGAAGAATTCTTAAGAGAGAATTTAACGTAGGTGAAAAAGTTTTATTGTATAGGTCTCGTCTCAGATTTTTTGCAGGAAAATTACTTTCAAAATGGGAAGGACCTTATATCATCGAGGAGGTCTATCGCTCAGGTGCGATTAAAATCAATTCACTAGATGGGGACAGACCACAAGTGGTTAATGGTCAAAGACTCAAGCATTACATTTCTGGAGATTCTTATAATGAAGATGTTGATTTATCAAAGTGGTAACTCCAGAGGATTTTATAAAAAGTCAAATTCAGACAACTGCAAAGCTGATTTGGAATAGGTAACAGTTTCGGTAAGAAAAAGTTCGCGATTTACTTTCAACTTAAATATTTGTTGTTTTTACATAATATGGAAAATTATGAGTCGGAAAAGGGTAGGAAACGGTGCCCGAGGGCACCACACCACCCCTGGGCGCGGGCCCCACCCTGGCCGCGCCGTGGGTGCGTGTGGGCACCTCGGAGCCCGTCTCCGACCCCGTTTCGTCCTGTACCTTCCTTTTGTCGTAAAACTTTTTGCTATATATTCACCCGGATCTCCCGAGGTCCGTATATCGTGTTTTCGTCGAGTTTTGTTTCGAGCTGTTTTCTGCCAGGAACTATTTTCGGATTTAGAGCGCCATGGTCTTCTCCAACGACAACGAGACAAGGAGGCGTGGAGGACATCATGGACCAGAGGATCGAGGAGGAGGTCAAGAGCGAAACCGATGATGAAGTAGAGGAAGACTCAACTCCACGTCCTCGCGCTACTATTGCAAGCATCGGGGTGACTGCCAACCCTTTCAATCCTGTGAAGAACCTGAACATGGGTGGTGAGGCATCGCGTCATGCCTTTGCACCCAAGACACTCGCCTCAAACTCCAGTAACCCTTTCCATACCCTCATCCATAAGTATCAATTTGAGAGAGTTCCGGAGATGGAGTTGCCTACTTGTTGGGATATAGATCGATCTAACAATGCAGGAAAAGAAAGCCCTAAGTCCAGTGAGAAGTGGGGAAACAATTCCAAGAGCTGGGATTCACCTTCTGACCAGTTCATGAACCGCATCGAACACAATTCGGAGATGATCCGCATCCTCACATACAAGATAGATGAATTGAAGGATTTGGTCGAGAAGCTCATTAGGGAGTCGCCACCAAGAGATCAAGCCTAAATCGTCAAGGGGTAATGGCACTCCCTTGGCTTGTTCCAAGCTTGGGGGAGTGCCCAGTATCATCTTTATCCTTTCGTTTTTATAATTTCGTGGTCATATCATGAGTAGAGAAGTTATCTTATAAGATGGTTTGCGATGTGGAGTGTCAATCCTTTAGTTATCCATGTATCCGTTGGTTTGAGTGTGTTTTGTTCAGAATATTAATGAGAAGTTCCACCTTTACTTTCGGTACATTTTATTTTAGCCTGCAATCTTCTTTATGTGCTGATCTTGCCATTAGTATTGACGCCACTTTTGGGTACATTAAGTAAATTATATTAGTTGTGGCAAACTTAGTATTGGTCATTAGCAACAATACCATGAAAACTTAAGTAGAAGGAGGGAATTACATGCAAAAATATTATCCCTTTATCTTTCTTTCTTGCTAGCCAATAAGATTAGTATTCTTTGAGTTAAAACATTTGTGCTTACAGGGAAGATAGCATGGTTGCTTCTATTACATATATATTTGTGTGTATCCCCAACTTTTATGCTTGCCACATGACCTTGCTAGCCTTAACCACTGTACTGAGAGGGAATGCTTCTCGTGCATCCAAATCCTTGAGCCAAACCCATGCCATTTGTGTCCACCATAACTACCTATATGTGGTATTTCTTTGCCACTCCAAGTAAATTTTTCATGTGCTACCTTTAAATTATTCAAAATGTTATTATTCCCTTTTGTGTCAATGTTTACTAGCTCATGAGGAAGTAGTGTGGTTATCCTTTATTCTACTTGTCAAACAGACTTTACACCTGGACTAGTGGCATATACATCCGCTTATCCAATAACTTGCAAAAAGAGCTGGCAACGGGATGCCCAGTCCCAATTAATTACAACTTTAACCGCTTAATTCTCTTCACACTTTTGCCCTGAATTATCAGTAAGCATTGACAAACAGTGAAATATCTGCGTGTGTAAACCAAAGAGAAAGAGGGATGATCTGCCTTGCTGGTAGAAATAACGTCCTTCATGGGAGCCGCTCTTAAAAGTCTGTTTGACAGGGAGAATACTGTTTTCACCCGCTACCATTCGTTGACAATTAACAAACACCTCTCAAAACTTAATTTTTGCTCTCTATATGATTTCAAAAACTTAAAAGCTGTAACTGCCCAAAGTTGAGAACCTAAAAACCTGTGTAATTTTTCCATTTTTGTGTCCATGCATCATGGCATCCATGCATCAATGTTGTTGCTAGAGAATTGTGTGGGTTAGGGAATTGTTGTTGGTTTGGCAACATTGTAAAACAAAATGACAAAACTTGCTCTAACGAATTTCAAAACAATGAAAGCACTCAAAGTTGCAAAACAAAATACTTTGACATGTTATATTTGTCAAGGAAGTTCCAAGAGTTCAAATACTATTTTGGTCTTGCTCTAAAATTCCTAAAAGATTATAATTTGGGGAATTTAGAAAATTGCCCTAAATGAAACCTATGAACAAAAGTGGTGCCAATCTTTTTATCTTGAGAAACCAATTTTTGTGGAGCTTCTTCACAATGTGGGGAGACTACACAAATTTTGCCAGATTTTTCTAAATTTGTTTAGTGCCTCAATTAAATCTGGAAAGGTGCTACTGAATTTCTGTTAAAAAGGAAAAAGGACCTAACTGTGTTGAACAAAGTTTTCCAGGGGGTTTTCGGAAAAGGGCCGTCTCTCTCTTCCTCCTGTCGCCACAGTGGCGTGCCATGCCGTCGCCGTGGCAGTGCCGCACGCCGCGCATCGCCGGGGCCCCTTCCTCTGCCTCTCCCTGCGAGGAGAACACGCACGCGAGGCCCTGCTCCTCCAACCCTAGCCGCGTTCATCTGCTCCCTCTTCCCTGCGTCCTCCCACGAGCTCCACCGCCGCCAAGCTCGCCGCCGAGGTTTGAGGGCTCCCCAAGCCGAGCCAGCACCACCACGACGTCCGCCTCGCCGTGCTGATCAACCCCGCCGGAGGAATCGCTCGGGAAAGCCTGAAATCGCCGCCGCCGCCCGATTTCTTCCCCGTCCCCGACGTAGCTCCGCCGCCCGATTCCGGCCGTCTCCGCCGCACTCCGACCTCGCCGTCTTCGCTAGCGTGTTCGTGGTGAGCTACTGCCCATCGCTGGCCCTTCTCCCTCCCTCTCTCGTCGTTTCCTCGCCGCGGTCATGCCGTGGTCGCCGTCACCGTAGCTCCTCTGCGCCGTGTTGACGAACCCGGTGACCGACCCGGAAAATTCCGGATGCTAGACCGGAGTAAGAAATACGCTACTGGAATCGAACCGTTTTATCCGGTCTTCACCCGGAAATGAACCGGAAACAATTCCGGGAATTATTTTCTCCCGGTGAAAAATCCGGAAAATTCCGGACTGACAACCGGATTTCTGTACTGATTTTGAAATTTCTATTTTCTTTTCACCCCTATCTCTAAATGGAGTAAATAGATTGTATTGTTGCTAATTAAATCATCAAAAGGTCATAGCAAAAAGGGAAATTTATAAAAATAATAACTTTTTATCGGTGTATCAGAAAAATGCGTGTAATACACCAAAATGTCCAGAAAATTGTGATTAAACCTTTAAAGTAAATATCATGCATATTTGTTCACAATTGAATTACGGTACCTCTAGTAATATTAAAACTCATTAAATTAAATGTGGGGTACTATTATTCCTCGGTTGAAGTATTTATTTCCCGCGCCCCATTTAAATGATAGATAGCTCAAATAAATTCGGTACCTTAAAATGCCATGTCATCATGTGTTTGCGCATTGCACCGGTGTTATTTGTGGTTTTGATTGTTCCTCTCCGGTATTGTTTGTGCATCGGTAGATCAAGGAGTGGAAGTGACACCCCCGTCTCATGACGATCCGTACTACCAGCCGTATCAACAAGGCAAGCGTAATCCCCCCTCTGAGCATATCTTATCCTATTTTCCGCAAGTATTTTCTCCACTATAATATTGCATGCGTTTCCAAAAGTCAATTTGCTCGGATAGAGTATCCTATAGTTGCATTAAGTTTCCGATGCCAATACCTGTTTCCCTCCTATTATCCATAGGTTTGTATTGTTGGCCTGAGCTACTAAATTATGCTATGTTGATGCTTAGCCATGCTTACACTAGTAGGAAAAGCCAATTCTATGGAAGCTTATTCTGTGGCGCACCTTCTAGCCGTGCGCCACAGAAGCTTATTCTGTGGCGCACCTATAAAGATGCGCCACAGAATAAGGTTATTCTGTGGCGCATTACTTATTGGTGCGCCACAGATCAAGCTTATTCTGTGGCGCAGCTATGCCCATGCGCCACAGAATATGCGCGGGCCCCACACCCACGCAAGGGTCAGTCACTTTGGGCTTTATTCTGTGGCGCAGCATGCCCATGCGCCACAGAATAAGCTTGTTCTGTGGCGCAGCAGGGTGCATGCGCCACAGAATACGCGTATTCTGTAGCGCACCGGCACGGTGCGCCACAGAATAACTACCGTGCCCACTTACATGTGGGTCCGCCAACGCGCCTCCCTCACCTTCGCGAAAACTGCTAAGTCCCAATTCTTCGCGCGCTCGAGACGATCGACCACCACCGCGTCCTCGCCGCCGGCAGCTCCCGCCCGCGCGCTCGACGACCACCACCACCTCGCCGCCACTCCACCGCGCTCGACGACCACCACCGCCCCGCCATTGACGGCCAGGAGGAGCACCACCGCCACGCCCGCACCGACCCTGCCCGAAGGAGCACCACCACCACCGCCCCGCCACTGACGGCCAGGAGGAGCACCACCACCACCGCCCCGCCACTGACCTCTACACCGCGCTCGACAACCTCCCTCCCTCCCCTCCCCGAGGTGCTTCCCCTTTCCCCCTCCTCCCTCCCCTACCGAACTGCTGCACCCAAGGTGTTTGTAGAAATTCCCTACCGAACTGCTGCACCCAAGTTGTTTTGCTGTTTGATTTCTGTTGTTGATTGCTAGTAGCCTTGCTGATAATTGCTTTTAGTGCTGGTTGCTGTTAGTTGAGATGAAAAAATTGAGATGAAAAAAATGTTAGTGCATGCAGTAGATGTTTAGGTTAGTGCTAGGTGCTTGATATATGTTGTTATATGGAAAAATGCAGTAGATGTTTTAGTGTTCTAGGTTCTAGGTGCTTGCAAAACATCTACTGCATTTTTAGTGTTCTAGTTGTTGAGCATGCTTGTGTGTGCTTGCATTTTTAGTGTTCTAGTTGTTGAGCATGCTTGTGTGTGCTTGCATTTTTAGTCTCATGTGTATAGTTGCTTGCTGTTAGTGCTAGGTTAGTGCATAGTTGCTAGTGCTAGGTTAGTGCATAGTTGCTTGCTGTTAGTGCTAGTGCTAGGTTAGTGCTAGTGCTATTGGTACTTTTTTTGTTGCTTGCTACTGCCACTATGTTGCTTGCTTGCTCTAGTTGCTTGCTGCATAGTTGCTAATGCTCTAGTTGCTTGCTCTAGTTGCTTTTCTTGTAAAAAAATTGCTACTGCCACTATGTTAATTGCTATGGTGTACTAGAAGTGATTTTTGCTACTGCCACTATTTTTGCTACTGCCACTAAAAAAATTGCTAAGTGTGTGTGGTAGATGCTAAATCATGGTTTTGTTAATTTATTGCAGCGCCACGAGGAGCACCTCCACCACGCCGATCTCGGACCCGAGCCTCCCTTCCCTACCCGAGGTAGTTCCTCTCTCCCTCGATGTGGATGTGGATGTGGTGATGTATGTGCATGAGGATATGTGTCCACGACCATCGTGTCGTGGTTGTTGTGCTCCGACCATCGTGTCGTGGAGATGCCGGCCGGAGATGCCGTGCACAGATGTGGATATTATTTGTGAAATGCTTGCAGGTACCCCGAGAGGCCCTTGAGATTGCCGGAACGTCGATTAACTTCCGTTCCGGCAATTTCGGGTACTCCATATGTCCCTTTTTTAGCAAAGGTCATGCCGAATTTTTTCGTGAAATTTGGCATGACTTTGCTAAAAATAGGACATATGGGGTATTGCGACTAATGCATGGGCCGGGGTATCTTAGTACTTAGTTAGGTGATTTTTTTTCTCTTATATTTGTCATACTAACTTTTTGCCTCTTTTTAATGCAGTTCAAACATGTCGGGCGACGCTTCTAAGCGCATGAGCATCGAAGAGCAAGCAAGAGTACAGAACATGGACTTTTGGCCCGACGATATGAGGGACGAAGCCGCGGTCACTAGTGGCGACGAGGCTGAGGAGCATCAACGGGAGGTCCGGGATCCCGACCCCGAGTACCACGAAGAAGGTGGTGAGGATGACACCTCAGGAGATGGTGGCGACCACACGACCACTGGCGATGACCGCACCGATGGCGGCGACCACACGGAACCCGGCGACAGCAACCCGGCCGCTAAGAAGAAGAAGAAGCGGAGGGCAAGGACTAAACCGCGTAAAGTGCAGTCGGTGGACAATGTCACGGACGTGATCACGGAGGTCAGTCCAAGTGGCATGCCGTTGGAGCCTAAGCACGTTGCACGAGGGTACAGCATGCAACTAGGGTGCATCCTCCGAGAAGGCGTGTCGATCAACACGTCTGACATTAGAAGCGAAGAGAATGCGGCTTTGCTCGAACACCTGCTCAGGAGGGTTCACCAACGATACACCTTCCCGAACCCTAAACCCAAAAATGTGGATAATTACGCCACCACGAAGATGAGCACCGCCTTGAGCAGCTGGAAATGCCGGGTGAAGGCGAAGATTCATAAGAAGAAGAGCTGGGAGGAGATTAGTACAGGCGAGCCTCACATCACCTTAGAAGAGTTCGAGGTATTTAAGGACTTTTTAAATTCTGAGGAGTGTACAATGGACCGAGTGGGGGAAGGAAATGCGGAAGAGGAACTTAGGTAACCACCGTTTGGGAAGCGGCGGTTACAAATCCAAACAACCCACTTGGGACAAGGAGGACGCAGAAATAAGAAAACGTGGGCTGGACAACCCATGGGATAAATTCACAGACGAGCAGACCAGGAACTTTGTCCGGTCCCGCTACTATCTCAACTGGGAAACTGGGGAGTTCGTTACCGATCACGACGATGTGAAGCAATTCCAGCAAAATCTGGTAAGTGAATTTAAATACCACAGATATCTCAAAGTCCATTGCGTTGATCTCAAATTTCTAAGTGTGTTCACCTTTGTGTGCAGGAGGACGAGTTGAAGGCTGAGGCTGAGGCCGGCCAGTCGTCGTCCCAGGGTGAGAGGGAAGTGTGGGACACTACTTTCAACCGGGCGATGAACGTTGCAAAGGGAAGGGACAAGTTGGCGCCGCCGACATCAGCTGGCCGTGTGTCAGGCTATGGTACGAGCGTGAAGTTCACGGAGTACTACAGCTCGGACGGCGCCGGCGAGAAGAAAAAGAGGAAGAGGACGTCCAAGAACGAGGATAGAGCCGAGGTTGAGCGGCTGAAGGCGGAGCTGGAGGAGCTGAAGAAGAACACCGTGGACAAGCAGGAGGTGCAAAAGCTAGTCCGAGAAGGCATCCACCAGATCATGCCCCCGCAGATAGTGGAGGGGTTCGCTGCCTGGATGGCGGGAGGTCAACAGGGGCCGATACACGTGCCCAGCTTCTCCGGCAGCAACTCCACCATGAACCGGTCGCCGAGCGACATCATCGTGACCCCGCCGCCCATGGCCCCTTTGGTCACACCGGCGCTGCCTACCGCACCGGGACGCGAGAAGAAAACTCCGGCCACCGCCGCTGGCACCGGCGCCCGTGTCTCGACGGAAGCCGAGCTGGACGTCGTCACCAAGGTTACTAATTAATTAGTCTGCGTCGTCTTCTGTATAACTATGTCCTTCTGTATAACTATGTCTGCTTCGATCGATGACTGTATTAATCACACAAATGCATATGTTGCTTAATTTCATTATAGGAAACGCCTTGCATGCTCCTGCATAGGGTAGGCGACGAGTTGAAGGAAGTTGCTACGGGCCTTATCCTAAAAACAGGCAGCGAACTAATGCACCACGCTCCAGTGGACAAGGGTTTTATGAAGGTCAAGGTAGTCACGGTGCCGAAAGTGTATCACAACATGGACCCCCCCGTTCAACCTCAAGGAGCCGATGAACACGTGGTCCTTGGAAAGTGCCCCGAATGGGTCTCGCTATGGCCGAAGACCCAGATTCGTCTTGGGGGGGGGGTATTATTGATGAGGGCCCAAGACGCAACACCGGCGCCACCTCAAAGTTCCGGCGGGACGCTCCGATCCGTCCCCCGAAGAAGCCTGCAGCCGTCGCCACCACCACCAACCGCCAGAAGCAACTGTTGGTAGGCTCTCAACCACAACCGGTGCAATTGGGCTCCGAACCACAACCGGTGCAATTAGCAGGCAACGCCTCTGCACCTCAACGTATTGGTGGCAACGACGACGACGACGATGATGATATCGACGTCGGTGGCTTCCTCAACACTGGCGCCGAAGACGCCGACGGATTCATGCGTCCTGTGGATCTCGAACCACCCTTCCGTGCCCACGCCGATCAACCTGCTCGTCTCAATGCAGTCACGCAGCGCCTGGACTTCCAGGGTTTATCTCAAGAGACACCTCCAGCAGCCGGCGTTGCAGCTCAAGACAAACCGGCTACCGGCGTTTTCTCCCCTGGCACGATTGCGAAATCGGTTGCAGAGGGGCTTCGTGGGCAGCCATGGAGCAATAAGCCCAGGAGGCCCCCAAGAAGATGCCAAAGGGCGCCTCTGCGAGCCAGCCACCTAAGATGCCAAAGGGATCAAAGGGCGCCTCTGCGAGCCAGCCAACTCCTATGATTATCCAGGGTCGTGAAGACACCATACCACCCCCTCCGGACAAATCGGCGCACATGGTTCATGAAGCTGGAAAACCGATAGTGCCTCCGGAGATGACCCACCTCGCAACTCCATCAATGATCTCTTTGAGCGCTTCTATCTCTATGCTAGAGGGCTTTCTTCTAAAAGACAGGGATCCAAATTACCCGGCGTTCACTGTCCAAGTGCCAAAGGAAGAAGGCGGGTTGGTGGTCGTCGGTGAACACCCCGCGGATCTGTTCTTAGTAGCATACGAGGACGTGTTCAATCTATTTAACCAGCAGCGGCTCAACTATAACTTGGTCCGCCTATACGCGCTCAATGAGGCCATGACTATCCACAGAGATAATCTCTCGCACGTCGCGGTAGCGGATCCCTACTACATGCGTGACAGCCAGCTGGTGCAAGGATCTGTGACACGGACCAGCGCAGTTGAGTACCTCGAGAGGTTCATGTTGCAAAACCAGCAAAAGAATTGCCTTCTTGTGCCTTTCTTTCCCGAGTAAGTACACATCCGCTCGCCGCCGTATCTTGTGCCTTTCCGAGTTCAATGCATGCATGTTTCTGATCATCATCTCATTTAAATTGTGTTGAGCAGGGACAAGTACTGCGTCCTCATCATCCTACACCCGAGCCATTACCATGCCACTTATTTTGACTCAGGTAGTAGTACTACGAAAAGGTATGCCAACATAATTGCTGTCCTCAATCAAGCTCTTCACGGCTACCACCAAAAGGGAGGCGTCTTCGAAAGCACCGTGCAACCACAATTAATTGATAATAAGTTGCGCCGGTTCAAGCATATCACCGAGTTCTCTTGCCTCAAGGAGCAGTCGGGCAGCGAGATGGATGCCTTCTACGCCCTCCGTCATATTAACATGATTATCCGAGATGGAGCGCAATGTGGTTTGCCATCTGCTTTACAAACATGGGTCGAATATGACAGACGCAAGTCCGATATGGATCTTAGAAAAGACTTCCAATGCATCAAGACCAAGTTATCGGAAGTCATCGTCGGAAATGTTATCACAAGGGGGGACCTTCCATTGCTCCCGACGAGGTAGATAGGATGTATTATAAAAGAAAACCTTACACATGCACACATACATACTCTATTTTATCCACTTAGATGAATAAATCATGCATGCATACTCTATTGATATTATTAACCAATATATATATCTATCTCCATCTACAGGGTTGCATCAGAGAGAAATCGAAGAACGCCTAAAGTTGCAGAAGGACAACAGGGCGTGGATGACGAAGAAAGACGGCAAACCATTCCCGGCGCCGCTCGCACCGCTCGCTACATGAGATCGTCGTGCTCCCGCTTTTGCTCACCGTCAACGCCGAGATGTAATCTATTCGATCCTAGTGTAGGCGGTGAACACTTCATTTGTAACGTGTGCAACGATCGATTAACTTTTGTATATATCTCAACACTTGTGTAAAACTTCGGCACTTTTGTATCAACTTGTGATGAGACATATATTAGTAATGTGTTTGTTTTGATATATGTATCTGTGAAAATATATCCCTGTTTCTGTTATATCTGTGTAAATATGAAATATACATGTATTCTGGTATTATACTGGTATTTGTATTCTGGTAATATACGGGTACAATACGGCACAGTAATTCTGTGGCGCACCCAGAACTATTCTGTGGCGCACCCTATTCTGTGGCGCATGGTGAGTGGGGTGCGCCACAGAATAGTTATTCTGTGGCGCACCAGGCTGGGTGCGCCACAGAATAGCCGCTATTCTGTGGCGCACCTGGTGGTGCGCCACAGAATAGCTTATTTAGTGGCGACTATTCTGTGGCGCACCACCCATGCGCCACAGAATAGAAAAATGGTGCGCCACAGAATAGCTTTTCTGTACTAGTGTTAGTAAATGTCTAGCTGTACGATGGATGGTTCATGTTGGAAACAGGTGAAGAGATGATGTGATGATGGTGGAGAATTGTGGTGACTGGTAATAAGATGCTAAAGGTGGGGATGAGAGGCCACTGTGGTTGTGGTGCTTTGTCTCGTTCTCGCCGCCTAGGTGCGAGTTCTTTACCTCCCGAACCAAGACTGAGCGTGCAACCATGCGTGAGGCCTATGCAATTGCAGGAACCCTCATAGACTAAATAACTCGGGCGGGACTAGCCAGGGTCCTCTAGTTCGGGCTTCCATTTGCGCGTGCGTGATGATGGTGGTATGAACTGGGATGAGGATGGTGGTGTTAGGAAAATAAGTGGCCGTGGGGCGGGGTGTCGTGATCCTGGCAGCCCTACCGCCACTGATGATCCTGAAAAGTCTTTAACGAGGGAGAAGTCGACACCGCTCCCACCCAGCCGGCTTTCCAAGGAAGAGAGCTAATGCGCAGGTAATGGGCCGGACGGTAGGCGTGGCAAACATTGTACACCCCTGCAGGGTAAATCTTTTCGAAAAGCCGTGTCCACGGTTACGGACGACTTGGGAAAGGACGATAAGATCATAGAATAACTTGAACGGAATGACTAAAAACTGGGTACTAGAGGTACCACTCAAGATTGTAAGGTTGACTTCCTTGAGGGTGATTCGGGAGGTGCCTTTGTTGAACAGGTACAATGATGATGATGGTTGATGATGAAAGGTGATGAAAGAAAGAGTTACTTCTTACCCCTTTTTGAAAAGTACTCTGATTAGTCGATGCCATTGAGTTATGTTTTCATAAATAAAATCAGCTTTATGCAAAACAGCCTAAAACTTTGAAAGCCTCATCGAGTTAAAGCTCTATATTTAATCTTGCGAGTTTGTCGAACTCAACGTCGTTTGTTTTGTTTCAGAGGAGGACTTCACCGACCTCGAAGGTGGGTTCTTTGTGGACGTCGACGAGTAGTCTGGGGTTCCCAGGTGGCAGCTTGGGACATCCCGGAACAGCTGGCGCTTGAATGTTTATTTGTAGGCCTCTTAGGCCATACTCTGGATCTTGTTGTTTAGAACAACCTAAATTGCTTCCGCTTGATGTAATGTTGGGTCTGTGACCTCTGGATGTCTTTTGCTATCTTTCTCGATTATAAGAGTTGAACTATAATGATTTGTGTCGTAGAGTCTGTGATGTGCCAGTTGTTCCACAAGTCTTGATCTCTCTAATATGCATTGATAGTTGAGCCTGTGTTAAGGCATCAATCGGGGTGTTGCGTTGCCGATGATCAATTCCGAGCAACGCCTGCCAAAGGTTTTGGCCGGGGATTGGTAAACCCGTATCCTCCGGTTGTATCGCTTAACCGGTGACACTCAGCATCACTGTATAGCAGTCGGGTCGGGGCGCCACAAAAGCTCTAGCACATGACTTAATCCCTGCTTCCCTCTGCGAAGGGCCTTTCTTTTACTTTTCATGTTGAGTCAGTACACCTATTTCCTTCTTCCTTGAGCAAGAATTTGAGTTGTTGTGATTCAACCATATATATCATTAATATTGTCAATCATGTCCTTTATCCTTCCTTGTCTTAGCACAAAGACTTTTGCCTCAAAGAATATAGCTTTGCAAGTTATCAACGACTGTAAAGAAGGTGTGATAATTGAGTGTGGAAGTTCTGCAATATAAGCTCTAATATAAAGACTCCTTTCGAAAGATAAGTATTGATTGCTTATTGTTCTATGACCAAGAATGAAGTGTGCCATTACTAATATATAATTTCCTTCGTGTATTTTTTATTGTGGTTGTTTCACTACTCATGTTCAAGTTAGGTTTTATGAAGAGTAGTTGCTGTTTAAAATGAGTTGTGTTGTTTAGTAATTACTGATGCTTCTTATCCGTATTCTTTATTATCGACGCTTCACTCCATAAACTTTTGTTCTAGTTTACTGAGCTCAGCTTTCGCTTGGGGACAAGCGAGGTCTAAGCTTGGGGGGGGGGGGTTGATACGTCCATTTTGCATCACTATTTTATAGCATAATTTACTGTTATTCAATGATATATTTCATATTAAGAGGAGTTACTTATGTTATTTTGTCTTATTTTGCATGTTTGATGATCATTGGATAATTAACTGCCGGAGTTAGATTTCAGCTGGAAAAAACACCGCCAAGACACTATATTTCTGGAGCACTAAAAATATTTCCAAGAAGACAGATGTTCCAATTTTATCCGAAGATGGACTAAGCCAAAAGGGGAGGCTGAGATGGGCCAGGAGGGGCCCACACCACCCCTGGGCGCGGGGCCCACCTTGACCGCGCCCTAGCCAGGTGTGGTGCCCCTGGCCCACCTCAGGCGCTCCCCCTTCGCGTACTTCATCCCCCAGAAACCCTAAGACACGGGGAGTTGGAGAAAAAATATTCCGCCGCCTCCACGAGGCGAAAACAACAGAGAGAGAAAAAGCTCTCCGGCAGGGAGAAATCTGCCGGGGAAATTCCTTCCCGGAGGGGGAGATCATCGCCATCCTCATCGTCATCGCGCTGGACTTCATCGGGATCACCATCATCATCATCTCCACCGCCATCACCACCATCACCGCTGCACCATCTCGTTCCGCTGTAACATCTAGGGCTATACTTTGTTTAGTTCATAGGGGAAACTCTCCCGGTGTTAATTACTCCTTGTGGTTGATGCTATTGAGTTTTATCGGTGAATTAAAGTATATGTTCAGATCGCTATCCATCATTATATCACCTCTGATCATGATCCATATGATGTCTCGTGAGTAGTTCGATTAGTTCTTGAGGACATTGGAGAAGTCACGCTGTTAGTAGTGGAACTATGTTGAGTAATATTTAATGGTTTGATATTTAAGTTGTGGTGCTATTCTTCTAGTGGTGTCGTGTGAACGTCGACTACATGACACTTCACCTTTATGGGCCTAGAGGAGTGCATTGTGTATTTGGTTGCTAATTGTGGGGTTGCCGGAGTGACAGAAACCTAAATCCCCGTTAGTATACCGGTGCACAAGGGAGCGTAGGATCTCAGAGTTTAAGGCTGTGGTTAGATTTATCTTAATTACTTTCTTGTAACTGCGGATGCTTGCAAGAGGTATAATCACAAGTATGTATTAGTCCAAGTAAGGGCGGTGCATTAGCCTAGGTTCACCCACACAACACTTATCAAAACAATGAAGATTAATCAACTATGTGAAGCGAAAGCACTTGACTAGAATCCCGTGTGTCCTCAAGAACATTTTGTCAACATAAGTAAACCAACCGGCTTGTCCTTTGCTCTAAAAAGGATTGGGCCACTCGCTGCAATTATTATTACTGTGTTTTACTTACTCGCATTTTATTTACCTGCTATATCAGCTATCCCATGAGTCGTATTTACTACGGGGCAAGCTTTTGAGCCAGTCGCGGGCTGAACCCACAAGCATCAACTGGATGTATTGCATTGCTGTTGTTGTTGTGCCTCGTTGACAGGAGACTGCGATCTTGTAGTCCTCCAGCCAAGACGACGGTTCTTGGCGGCCGTCGAACTTGGTGTCTCAGATGTTAGCCTGACCCCTTTGGGCATCCTAGACTCCCGGTTGCGTCGACTGAAGCACAAAGATCCACATGGCTCGAACTCGTCATCAGAGTATGATTCGCTGCTGGAGGAGTGAGAAGACCTTCTGGATCGACTTTTGTTGACTCGGCGTTGAGTTATGACATTGCGCAAATCCTCGCCCTCCTGGCGGTGGGGAATGTCGAGTTGTCCTCGGCTCTGCCTGTCATCGTCGCGATGTCTGCGGTCCCTATCTTCATGGATGGTTACGGCTCGGTCGTGATCGTCGCGAGTCCGCAAGTCTCGTCGTGGACTTCCCGCGCGGTGGGTTCTGCTTCCTCCCGCAGTTTCAGCTCCTGGTGTTATGGCTGCGGCGGCCAGATTGAGCGATTTGATCTGCTACCGATGCAGGGCCGTGTTGGGATCATCTGCGGGTGGTTGCGTAGTTCTGAGATATGTGGCCACCGAGAGCAGGGCTCCCGTGGATGTCTTGGGGATAGGGATTCCTTCTTCGTCGTGCGTCATGAATGAGAGGTCCAAGTTGCGGGTTTGGTCCGCTCTGTCTCTTTCAGAGATTCATTGTGTCCTGGACTGATGCCTCGGGTCTGTCTGTCCTGTGGAGTGTATAGACAGTCCCGCTCGCCGTGCGCTCGACGCGCTGGCCTGCCTCCTTCGTTTGTCGAGTGTTGCACGGTAGTTCTTCAGCCGAAGGTTTTCTTGCCACATGAGGTACTGGTATGTCGCGAGCTCTTCGCGGGTCGAGTCGTCAGGCATTATGAGGCACTCCTCGATGGCCTTGTTTGCTTTGGCCGCCATCTCCTCCGTGATGACGAGTGTTGTTCTTCCGTCCGGCATGGTTACCGTCCAGGGATATGTTGGTGCCTCATGGCGAGCGGCAGCCTCGGACGTTCCGGGTTCTGTCCCGTTGTTCCCAATAGCCATGCAAACATGGAAGGGCATGTTATGCGAGATTTTGCCTCGGTCGCCACCGCTGCCGTTGTCGGTGGAGTTGTCGGAGTCGATGTAGTCGTCGAGCTGCACTCGCGGTTCGTCGCTGTCGTACTGGTAAGCGCACTCGACTTCCTCCTCGACTTTGCCAGGTGAGTCGAAAGATGCCGATGCAGAGTTTGGTGAAGCAGTCGAGGAAGACGCGCCTCCCGCGAGCGAAAAAGGCGTGAATTTTGCAGATGATGCAGGCTATGAAGGCGCAGTCGATGAAGGTGCGGTCGATGCGGCCGCGATTGTCGATGGAGATGCGCCGATACCACGGTCGGTGTAGAGCAGTCGATGGAGACACTGGTGCGATCGCCGCAAGTTGACGCGGGTCTGTCAAGTTATGTGTTCCCCAACGACTAATATGGAAATTGAAGTTACCAAAAGTCAGATCTGCGCCTGAGTGGAGGTTCGCGAACGCCGGGCGAGCGATCGACGGGTGTGGGTTGAATCCAAAGGAGCCGAAGTACATCGGCGCGATGATCGATGGAGCCAGCGAGTTGCCGTTTGCCGTTGGAGTCGTCGACACCGCAGATCCAACACTAGTCTTTCCCACAGATGGCACCAATTGACGTGGTGTTAACACATCAAATCCCATGGTTCGGTACCTAGGGTTGAGATTGAGGGGGAGAGACGTGGTAGCGTTGGAAGTATCATCGGCTGACAAGCAAGGTTTACCCAGGTTCAGGCCCCCGGAGGGTACACTCTACTTCCTGCTTGTCTGGTTATTCATGTATGAGGTGTACAGAGGAGCTACAATGGTGTTCTGTAACATCCTAAAATATGGCCTTTCAAAAATTTCTTTTAAAAATATTCTTTTGACTTTGGATTTAATTTCCTTTGGTTTTGCTGCCTTTATTTCTCAATCTTCTACAAAACGTTGTCCAAGTCTGGGATCTTGTGTGTTGGATTCTATCCCACTTGGTACACTTGTTGCTTGGCCCTTTAACCCAAAAATCTTCCCTCAATAATTCCTTTTATTTTAAAAACCAAAATCCATTTATCCTAGCTTTACAAAGGAAGTACGTTAAAGGTTGGCTCAAAAATTCTCCAAAAACCGGGGAATGATCCCTAGGCAATATAGCCTCTTGATGCAAAAATATTTGATCATCACTTGAGGATTTACCTCATATTATTTTATCCAATTTCTGCCTTCTAACTTGAATAATCTCAAAAGCTATTTAAAATACTTTTCCAAAAATGGACAAAGCCCTGGATAGGTTCACCTTGAATGTCTCTACCTCAGGACAAAAAGTTTGGCCCAACCCCATCTCTTTTTCTTCCCCAAAACCACTGTTTTCTTTTTGACCATATGGTTTTTCGAAAAATTAGCATAGACCAAGTTTGGAATTTGGGGAAACTTTATTCAGAAAAGTTGTAGGGTTTCAATTTGGCGCACAGTGGTGAAAACCTCACCCTGTTTGGAGCCCTGAGCGGAGAGAAACATCCTCATGCCGCTCCTGGCATGCCCAGAACGGTGGTCACCGCCGCGTGACCATGCCAGGCGGCGCCGCCACTTTGTGGTCGTCGCTGTTCTGCTCCCCTTCCCTCCCCACCGTGTCCAACTGGTACCCCTACACTCTCTTGACCTTCTAGCAACCACGCGTCACTGGGGGAGCCACCTCCACCGCGCCGGAGACGCTAGCCGACGCGCCGTCAAGCACAGCGCCGCCGGGGCCCCGCACGTCAGCGACTCCGCCGCCCCCCGTGCCTATCCACCCTCTCCCCTGTTTCCTCGTGAGCCTACGCGCCACCGGCTTCACGACGCGCCGCACCCACAGTGCACAGCACAGCACCCTCCACCTCCGCCCGTGCCATTAATAGCGGCCACCTCTCGGGAGGCTATAAGAAGCCCTCCCCGGCAGCCTCCAAGCCCCGCACCACCTCCCTATCGCTCACAATCGCCCTCCCACGCAGTACCCAAGCCAGTGGAGCACCACATCGCCGACGGCGAGCTAACCCAAGCCGCTCGTCTCCACTCGATTCCCTCGCCTGGAGCACCTCCCCCGTCGATTCCTCGCCCAAACCGCCACCCTAGACCACCATGAACCCTCAGTCGTCCTCGCCCGGGTGATTGGTGGCCGGAGACACCGAGTCCGTCATCGACAGGTCGCCGTCGCCGCGGGAGAAGGAGCCCGGACCCAGCCCGACCTCGCCGCATCCGCGAGTGCGCGGACGAGCTGCGCGGAGACTCCCCGAGCCGCCCTGCATCTTCTCCCTCACCTCTCTGTCGCTCTAGCCGCTGGGGCCCACATGTCGGATTTTTATTAATTAACCGAAACATTTTCTTTTTTTATTTTTCTGTTTGAAGAATGGCAGAAACAAAACCCAACTTTGGAGGTCTATATCTCCCTCAAAAATAATCAGAAAAATATGAATCTTTTTTTGACAGCTTTGTTTTTAAAATATCTGTCCATTGGCATCAAAATGAATTTATTTGGAGTTTGTTTGCTTAGTCGTTTATTCGATGACTTAGGAAGGGTTTTTGATGTATATTTATTCCTTCGATAGATTTAAACCTCTCCAAAGAAGTTGAAGTTGATCCTGAACCCTACCCCACTGCTGAAGGCAAGCCATTAACCCGATCTCAAGCTTGGTCGAACTTTAGAAATTACTTGATTGCTTAAGTTGGTTACTATTGCATCTCACATGCCATGTTGCATTGTAAATTGTCGCATTACTATATAATTGTTTATCTGCAATATACTGCGCATCACTCCCCATTCTCGAGACGATGGGATGGAGGAACCGCCACGGTCAAAAGAATGGAGGAACGATGCAACTGTGCTAACTTTTGTAGTCAACACGAGATGGCGCTGCTCGGAGGTATCTCCGCCACAGTCGTCCGATTGACGCTAACAACTGTGCTAACTCTTGTAGTCAAAACGAGATGGCGCTGGTCGGAGGTATCTCCGCCACAGTCGTCCGGTTAACGCTAATCAACTGTGCTATTTTTTTTGGACATTGATTCGTGGTGGCGCCACAGTCGCCCGGTCTATACTATCTACTACTGCTTGAATTACTATGTGAATATCATTTGTTGCTTGGCTCATGTTGGTGGCAGTAATTAAATTTGACTAAAAGATAACCACCTCCCTCGACTAGATTGTGCCGCATAGTGCCACTCACCAAACACAACAAGCACAACCATGCGTCGTTCATATGGGCGGACCATGGCCGAGTATCCTATCAAGCCTACTTTGACGCCACCCTTTTGGCAAGACTAGTCGGTTACCTTTGTGGTCGGGGCTAGTCTTGCGAAGGTTCCGGAGCTAGGCGTCGCTCATCGGTTGGGGGCGTGCCGGATTCACTTCGTCATAAGACTTGGTCCCTAGGGCGTGTCGGTGGCTACACAGGGAGTGTCTAGGTAGAGTAAGCGGTTGTGAAAGTGTGGGTTTGTACTGCTCGCCATGATCGGTTCTAGTACTTCGGTACCGGCGGTACAAGCCTAGACTTCAGCGTGTGGATAAAAGTTGCAACCTCTCGAGAGTGTAAATCTAGAATCTAGCCTTGTCCCTAGGTTATGGGACGATGGTTGGGTAAAGTCACGCTATGAGTCAGTCCTGTCGAATATGGAGAAATAATTAATATGAAACCCAACGATCATGTGGAGGCTTGAGAGCTTAAGCCAGAGTTGGCTAGAGGCTTGAGAGCCTAGAACATACACTAGTAGGAGAATGCCATTCTGTGGCGCACCAAAAAATGTTTCTGTGGCGCTTGGTCGGTGCGCCACAGAATCCTCGCCACAAAAATATTATTTCTGTGGCGCACGGAACCATGCGCCACAGAAAGTAGACAATTCTGTGGCGCACCTCCAGAAATGCGCCACAGAGATATTTCTGTGGCGCACGGCCTGACGTGCGCCACAGAAGAGAGTGCGCCACTAAATTATTTTCCATGCGCCACAGAAATAATTTTGATTATTTGCTGTATTTGACAATAATGTATCTGTGGCGCACTTTGTTCGTGCGCCACAGAATATGGCGCGCCACAAAATTATTTACCGTGCGCCACTAAATAATTTGCTGTATATATTATCGATTATTTGCTGTATTATCGATTATTTGCTGTATTTGACAATAATACAGGTATATTACAGTATTTATACAGAAAATAATAGAAATAGTAATATATTTTGACACGGTATTAAAACAGACAGATAAATATGTCATCACATCACTTAGAGCCCGAGATACATACATATATAGTGACAATTAAGTGCCAAATTATTACAAAAGTCTTAACTGGTACAAAAGTTCACACAAGTCTTAATTAGTACAAATGAAGTTTTCACCGCCTAAACTAGGATCAAATAGAGTACACGTCCACGTCCTGCTGATCAAGGAGTCTTCTTCTTGAGCGACGCTGGGAACGGTTCGTAGCCGTCTTTCGTCGTCCACGTCCTGCTGTCATTCTGCAGAGCTAGGCATTCTTCGATTTCCCTCTGATGTAACCCTGGAGATGGATACAACCATGTATTAGTGTTCATATTTGTAACCATGTCAATATTTGTGCAGTGTCAATATAGGTATATAAATTGTTTAATAATATAAATAGATTGAGTATGACAAGTCTATAGTAAAGAAAATAAAGAAGCACTTGTTGCGAGTATGCATGATTTATCCTACCATTGGCTTTGTTGAAGGCCCCCCCTGATGTCACAACATCGTTGTAGATGATTTGCGACAACTCCATCTGGATGAGATGGAAGTCTTCTCTAAGCTTATCATCGGTGATTTCCCCCGCAATTTTGGTCCATTCTCGGAGACTAGATGGCAACTTTGTTTTCAGTGCATCCCGGACAAACCCTTTCATTTGATGGAGGACGTAGAAGGCATCCTTCACGCTGCCATGCTTCTGCTTCATGCAAGCGAACTGGGTCCCATGCCTGAACCGGTGTTTGTTGTCATTCGTGAGACATTCCCCCTTCGTCTGTCCTTTTTCGAAGTGGCCTCCCTTTTGGGCGTAGCCCTCGAGAGCCTCATCGAGAACACCCTTTATTTTGGTGTAATCTTTCTTCTTGCTCGAACTCACCGAGTCAAAATAAGTGGCAATGGACCACCTCGGGCTTAGGACGATGAGTATGCAGTACTTGTCCATGGTCGGAAGAAATGCAGTGGAAAGGATCAACAACGGAAGAAATCTATAAGAAAGCATAAGATACGACTGCGGCGAGCGGATGTGTACTTACTCGGGAAAGAAAGGCAGAAGAAGGTTGTTCTTCCTCTTGTTGTTCAGAATGAACCTCTGGAGGTACTCCGTGGCCATGGTCCGTGTCCTCGATCCTTCCACCAGCTGGCTGTCACGCATAGTAGGGATCCACTACCGTGACGTACGGGGTATCATCTCTCTTGATCTTCCTCGCCATATTGAGCGCGTATAGGCGGACCAAGTTATAGTCCAGCCGTCTAGAGTGAAACAGGTTGAAGATGTCCTCGAACGCTATGAAAAACAGATCGACGGGGGCTTCATGGACGAAGTCGAGTCCTTTGGCACCTGGGCCGTGAACACCGGGTAATTTGGATTCTCGTCTTTAAGAAGGATGCCCTCTAGCGTCAAGATAGCTTGATGCAAAGAGAGCATGGATCCTTCTACGAGGCAGAGCAGCTCCGGAGGCAGTATCGGTTTACCAGCTTCATGAAATTGGGTCGAGCCATCCGCACGGGGTGATATCATGTCTTCATGACCCCGGATAACCTTAGGAGCTGGCTGGCTCGCAGAGGCGCCTTGCCTACTTCTCTTCATAGGCTTCTTGTTCTTCATCTCTGGGGATGGTGGGGGTGCAGTGAACCCGCGCAAACCGTCTGTTGCAGTGTGCGAGGGCTGAAAATGTTACCCGGTTTGTCTGGAGCTTGATCGCCGGCTTCCGGAGGCGTGTTTTGAGAAAAACTCAGGCGCTGGCATGTAGTGGGACGACCAGGTTGATCACCGTGAGCGCGGAAGGGTTCCTCATCCATAGCAGGCATGTACAAATCTTTGCTCGCGCCCGTGTTGAGGAAGCCATTGACGTCGATATTATCATCATCATCGTCGTTGCCATCAAGTTGAGGTGCAACGTCTTTGGCTTCGGACGGCTGTTGCGGTACAGACATTCCCAACAGTCTTTGGTGGCGGCTGTGGTGGCAACGACCGGCTGTTCCTTCCGGGTGGTGGCGACTGCTGCTTGTGGCGCCGGTTCCTTCCCAACAGGTTTTCGTGGCGGCTTCGAGGGCCGAACGATCGGGGGCCGGAGTTTAGAGGCGGCGCCGGTGGAGCGGCGCTTTAACCCCTGAAGAACCCCCCAAGACGAATTTGGGTCTTCGGCCATTCCAGGATCCACTTGGGGCAATTTCCAAGGAGCATGTGTTTCTCGGCTCCCGGAGGTTGCATGGGGGGGTCGATGCCACTAAACTCAGGCACTACCTCAGTCACCCTGACCCTCATCACGGCCTCGCTCATTCTAGTGTTGTGCATATCACGGCACATTGGTTGTATGAGCATGCCCTCAGCAACTTCCTTCAACTCGCCGTCGGGTACCATCCTATGCAGGAGTATGCAAGGCGTGTCCTTTTGTGAACAAATGTTGGGCATCATGAGGTGGCAGTCATAAAAGGCAGAGTTATAGAAGATGACGCGGACTAAGTAATTAATTAGTTACCTTGTCGATGGCGTTGAGCTCGGCTAATGTCGAGACAAGGGCGCCGGTGCCGGCGGCCGGCCTAACATTCTCCTCCGGCCACTCGGGTGGTGGCGCCTCGGTATCTTTCGCGGGAGGGGGCGTCGGTGCGACAAAATGGACTGGCGCCTGCACCGCGGCGTTGGGCGTTGGGGTCACCAGGTCCGGCGACACGACCTGGTTCATGGTTGAGTTGCTGCCGCTGAAGCTGGGCACGTGTATGGGCCCACGTTGACCTCCCGCATTCCAAGCAGCTAACCCCTCCAGCAACCCAGGGTGTATGATCGCCCGGATCCTCTCGTCCACTAACTTGTCCACCGTGCTCGAGTCCACTTTTTGCCGCTCTAGTGACTCCACCTTCTTCCTTAGCTCCACAACCTCGGCATTATTATCCCTCTTCATCTTCCTCCTCTCCTTTCTCTTCTCCGGGTCAGATGAGTAGTATTGTAGGAACTTCATGCTCGTACCAAAGCCGGACACACGGCCAGCTGACGTCGGCGGCTTCGACTTGTCCCTTTCCTTGAAAGCGTTCGTCGTCCTGTTGAAAGTCATGTCCCACGGCTCCGTCGACCCCTGGGACGACGGGCCATCCTCAGCGTCAGCCTTCAACTCCTCCTCCTGCAGACAAAGGAAATTAAGGTGAACCCATGTAGAAATATGGCTTCATTATCTAATTAGATCAACGCAATGGACTTTGAGATATCCGCGGAAATTAAATTCCTTACCAGCAATTTCTGGAATTTCAACACATCTTCATCGTCGGTAACGAATTCCCCCGCCTTGTTCAGATAGTAGCGGGACCGGACAAAGTTCCTCACTTGCTCGTCCGTGATTTTGTGCCACGGGTTCTCTTTTCCCAGTTTTGCAACAGTGGCATCCTCCTTGTCCCAAACGGGCTGTTTTCCTCGGTAACCGCCGCTTCCCAAACGGTGGTTACCTATGTTCAGGTCCCGCATATCCTTCCCCCACTTGGTCCATGTTTTAGCCTCCTCAGACTTTAAGGACTCCTTGAATATCTCGAACTCTTCTTTGTCGAGCGTCGGGTCTTTGGCACTTATCTTCTCCCAGCTGTCACCCTTATTGATCTTCTTCTTCACCCGGAATTTCCAGCTGCTCAAGGCGGTGCTCATCTTCGTGATGGCTAAACTGTCCACCTTTTTGTTGAACGGAAGCGGGAACGTGTATCGTAGGTGAAGCTTCGTGAGGAGGTTTTCGACCAAAGCCTCATTGCCCTTGCTTCTGAGGTCCTTCGTGTTGATCGACATGCTTTCCCGGACGATGCACCCTAGTTGCATGATGTACCCTTTGGCAAGCTTTTCCGGCTCCACTGGTAGGCCACTTGGCGTGACCTTGGTGAACACGTCTGTGACGTTGTCGAGCGATTGCGGTGTCCGATCCCTCCTTGGCTTCTTCCGCTTCTTAGAGGTCGGGTTGCTACCGGTAGCACCATCCGTGTGGTCGCCACCATCGGTGGTGGTGGTGTCATCCTCATGACCGCCACTAGCAGCTCCATCTGTGGTTTCGGCGTCCTCCTCCCGGTCCTCTTGCTCATTGTCGGCATCGGCGGCCTCCACCTCCTCCATCTCCTGGGACATCTGCCAGAACGACTTGTTGGCATGTCTAGCTTCTTCTTCGACGCTCATGTGCTTAGAAGGGCCGGCTTCCGACATGTTTGCACTGCATTAAAAAGAGGCAAAAAGTTAGTACAATAAATATAAGAAAAAAATCACTTAATTTAGTACTAAGATACCCCGGCCCATGCATTAGTCGCAATACCCCCATATATCCCTTTTTTTAGCAAAGTCATGCCAAAATTCACGAAAAATTTCGGCATGACCTTTGCTAAAAAAGGGACATATGGAGTACCCGAATTTACCGAAACGGAAGTTAATCGACGTTCCGGCAAACTCAAGGGCCTCTCGGGGTACCTGCATAGATTTAAAAAATCATGTTGCCGGCATCTCCGGCCGGCAACATCCACACATATCCACATCTCCGGTCGGAGATGCCGACCGGCAACCAACATACACATCTCACAAACATACACATCCACATCCACATCCACATCATGGCTGCCACTTCTCACCTGAAATCACGCGGAGGTTCTTCTAAATTTCCTACATACGGCAAAATAATGCATATTAGTTAATTAAAAATGGTTCATACAGGGAAGAATGTATATATGTACTCATTGATTAGCATGGCTCATACAAGTAAACTAAAGCAAGTAATGCCTAAAACATAATGCATTCCATAATGCAATTTAAAAAACCAGTAATATTTTGCTTTGGATTTGGTGCTTTCACTAGATGATCAACTACACAAGAAGACTAACATATCACTAACAAAACTTGTACAAAAATGATGCACAATAATCACAATATGCAACACAAACTACAACAAGCCTAAATGAATTTTTTTTGCCAAATTTTTTAATTTTTTTCATTGGGTCATTTCATCAAGCACCTAAAGTGCAACCATGGTAGGAGAGTGAGGGGAGGGAGAGAGGGGCAGCACCTCGTCGAGGGTGGCGGTGGAGGTGCTCCTGGCCGAGCACGGCGGGGTGGCGGTGGAGGTGCTCGGCGGCGCCGATGCGTGGCGGCCGGGGCGCGGGGTCGAGCACGGCGGGGCGCGGGGTCGAGCACGGAGGGGTGTGGGGTCGAGCACGGCGGCGGGGTAGCGGACGCGCGCGGAGTTGCTCCGGCGGTGTCAAGTGCGGTGGGGTGCCGGTGTCGAGTGCAGTGGGGCGCGGGGTCAAGCGCGGCGGCGTCGCGGCGGGGTGGCGGTGGTTGAGCACGGCGGCGTCGTGGATTTTGGACTTGGTGGTTTTGGAAGAGTGAGGCCGGCGCGGGGGCGGGCCCACATGTAAGTGGTAGCCAGGGAATTCTGTGGCGCATCCCTCAGCGGATGCGCCACAGAATTTTGTGATTCTGTGGCGCATCTGTTAGGGGATGCGCCACAGAATTCCCTGGCTACAAGTGCTAAAAAGCACTGCTGTCTGTTATGTGACAAGCACAGAAACATAGCCCAAATGGTTAGCCACTGAAACCTGGAACTTTGGTCAGCCAGGTTCGAATCCTGGCTAACACACTTTTTTTCTGTTAAAGTAATATTTTGGTTAAATTTAAATAAATAACACAAACACATTTGTTATTATCTAAACAAAAATATTTTTAGTTATATTTAAAGAAAGAACATACACACATCTTAAAGAAAAGAATATACACATATTTGTTAGTAGACCATTATTGTAAATACACACACATTTAAAAAAAGAATATATTTCTTTTGAAAAAATATTTTTGGTTAAATCTAAAGAAAAGAATGTACACATATTTTTTAGTAGACCATTATTTTAAATACACACACATTGTATTAAAAAAATTACACAAAATTTGGTTAAAAAGAAAAGAATTTACACACATTGTTAATTAGTAGACCATATTTTAAATATGGTGAGCTTTTTGTGGCGCATTGAAAAGAATGCGCCACAGAAAGTAAAAATATCAGTGGCGCATCCACAGACATGCGCCACATAAATAACACCCTGTCAAATATTAGATGGAGCCCACCATATTTCTGTGGCGCATGGAGCAGGATGCGCCACACAAAGAAGCATTTCTGTGGCGCATCCAGCTCAATGCGCCACAAAAAGTTCACCATATTTTTGTGGAGGGGGGACCCACAATGTTTCTGTGGCGCACTCTTGCGTATATGCGCCACAGTACTCTGTGGCGCATTTGGCATGGTGCGCCACAGAAGTATTTTTGTGGCGCATGGCCAAAATGGTGCGCCACAAAATATCACTACATAGAAAGGCACTTCCCTACTAGTGATAGCCAGAGTTGACTAGAGGCTTGAGGATCTAGTTGTGATTATAAGAAGTTGTGTGATAAATGAGAACCATTTCTAAAATATGAAATGCCTCTACAAAGGTAATTAGGTAAGTTAAGTCCAACCGTTAAGCTTGGACTCGCACTTGCATACCCGAACTTATGCCATGCTACTTTCCGAACTTATGCCATGCCATATAGATAGACCTTGTTTGATTTTAGGCTAATGTCTTGCGAGTACATTCAATGTACTCACCTGGCTTTTTATGTGGCCAGACCCTGCTGCTCACGTCGCCGAGTACCCGCTGTACGAGAACTAGGATCAGTACCCCAGGCAGAACCCTGTGGAATAAGGCCCGTCGTTGCCACGCTACTACCTACGTACCCGCTGCCATCTCTGATAGAGGCTCGATGTTAGAAAATTAATGTACATACTGTTGTGTGCGCCTGTTGCGCGATCGCTGGAGCCTCACCCCGTGTTATAATAATGTACCCATCCGAACTCGGAGTCATATATGTATTTGGTTATGTCTTTGTTTATCAAGTTGTCATATATCAAGTGTTTCTGGGACTGGTATATGGGGTAACTCGATCATCTAGATCGGAGTGCCACAAAGCTTGGTATCAGAGCTTAACTGCCTGTAGGATACCCCTAGTTCCACGGATGACTTAGGATAGAACTTGTTGCGTTGCCTGCTTCTTAATTGTTTCTCTACTTGTTTGTGCTTTTGAACTTTAACGCTCACCTTTTGGTTTCTGTCCTTGGTGCAGATGGTGCCAGAGTTGTTCGCAGAGACCACCGCCGCGCACGTTCCCGGCTTTCCGCAGTTTCTCTGTGAGATTTGGGACCACCTCTACCCAGGCTCACCTCCCCCGACCTACCGCGTGTTCTACAACCGTCCCGACGGGGCCGCCTCTGAGTTCACCGCCACCGTCCACTTGCGCCCAGAGCCGGTGGCCGACGGGATCTTCCACGCCATCACTTCCAGTGTCACTGCTCAGGCGACCCGAGCCATATTGGAGGCTGCAGGAGATGCCATCGTCTTCCTTCGCACGTACGACCCAGTCATGAGGCAGTTCACCCGTTACGTCTATTTCCCGAGGTTGGATTTAGACAACGGGGACATTCTTTTTCCCAACCCAGGTTACCCCCACTAGTACATAACGATACTAAGGATACCCCTCTATGGAAACAGCAGCAAAAAAACAACGGTAAAACGACACTGTGCGCGGAAAATTAGAGCCCGCGCCCGCAAATCGCGACACATCGGAAACGGTTAAATTAATTCAACCGTTTGCAATGTGAATCCACGATATCGGACACGGTTAAAATTCTGACCCGTATGCAAACTGAATCGTTATAGTATAAAAACTCTAAAACCCTAGCCACCGATCTTATCCCATCACTCTCCTTCCTCTCCCGCAGAGCCGCACGCGCCTGATCCCCCTTCTCCATCCATCCTCGCACCTATCTCGTCCTTGTTGCCGGCCACCTCCGTGGACGAGGCGGTTGTCCCCGAGCAGATCGACGAGCTCCTACGGCGGCGGTCCTCAAGCAGATCCATTAGCTCCGGCGGCGGTCCTCAAGCAGATCCGTTAGCTCCGGCGGCAGTCCCTCAACGTCGCCGACGAGCATGGACGAGGCATCCGACGATGGCCTCCCGCGAGCAGGATGGCGCGGCGTCCAGATCCGCGCGAGACGAACACGCTACTTCTGCCATGGCGGCCGATCTGGCGCGAGCCCGACCGGCGATGCAAACGGCGATCGAGTACGCCGGCGAAACAACGACCAGATCACCTCCAGCAGGACCTGCTTCAACCTGGTCCCGCGACAACTACGCCCGCGCGCTGCTCCAGTTCGGGTACCCCGCCACCGCTAGATCCCTCCACCTGCGGCTTCTTCAGCACAAGGTACACAACCATAATAATTTTAGTATTTAATCAAGATGTAGGATGCACGATATGGTTTTTTAAATTGATCTGAGGAATAGCGTTGTATAATCAAGTCGGCCACCAGGTACCACCGTAAAAGTATTCCACTGCTGGCCGAGCAGAGTACGTACACTTCGTTGAGTAGTACTGTGTAGCTAATCGATTTAGCTAGCTCACTTCGTTGAGTACTGCTGTACTAGTAGTAGCTAATCGGTTTAGCTAGCTAGTTTAAGACCGATACTGGTTGTCCGGTTGGCTTTGGAATTGCTTCAGGGCACATTAAGTACTTGTAAATTTGTTTTAGCTGTCTATGGAATTTGTAATCGATTCAGTTGTAATTGTAATTTAATATGTAAACTTGTAATCTGTAGTGAATAACTGAATATTGATATTTCATGTTGCCTCTGGACAATTATTTGTGTTGAAATCCTTAATATTTGTGTTGTAGGCACTTAACACTTGATGTGGACTAGGAAGGTAGGGATGACTCCAACGAGGCGACTCATCGAGTCCGCGCGCCTCCGTTCCTGTCCGTGCCAGCATGCACGAATCGATCCAGCTGCCTGCTTGGGTGTTTTCGCCTCCCAACTTGCTTTTTGATCCAGCTGCTTGCTTGGGTGCTTCCGCGTTTTGATCCAGCTGCTTGCTTGGGTGCTTCCGCCTTTTTGATCCAGATGCTTGCTTGGGTGCTTCCGCCTTTTTGATCCGGCTGCTTGCTTGGGTGCTTCCGCCTCCTAGCTAGTTTTTTGATCCAGCTGCTTGCCTGCTTTGTTCTGCGTGCTTGATTTGCTCGAACGACTCAGAGCTAAAGCTAGCTAGCAAGACTCTTAACACAGACTCATAGTAAGACACAGACGCATGACTCCTAGTATGACACAGACGCATGACTCCTAGTTTGACTTACAGAGACCTTGTAGAGATAGTACTTTAGGTTCTTATTAGCATGTTCTTTCTTGCAATTGTTCTGTTAGCTAATATGAAGATAGCTTCTATATTTATTGCAACTAGTCTGTTTCCATGCTTCTTATACTTAGTTGTTGCTTCGACTTGTCTGATGTTTCATCTTATAACTTGTTTTATAGTGTACACAAATGGATACTGGTGTGGTGCACTTCACTTATTACTTGGATAACTCTGCACGCGGCACACCATTTACATTGTCAAGTTCATCTGCTGCAACTGCAGCAACACTGCCTTCTCCGAACCAGATAAGCTGCCGGATGCAAGAAGTCTTTTCCGGTGCAGTTTAGACTATGGCAGCAACCTGGGTGGATTGTTGCTAGACGGTAGTTGTTTTACGTTAGTCATTTACTACTACACATAATGTGTGTATATACCTTTTGTGCATTCTACTTGTTCCTATGTGTAATTGATTTTTGGTGTTATATTGTGAAAATGAACCATTGGTTAGATTGCCTAGCGAGTCAGCAGTGAGCCGGCTGTATTGAATGTCTGTGAGCCGGCTAATTCCTGCTGTGAGCCGGCTGCGAGCCGGCTATTTTTTAATATTTAATAACCACATCAGAAAACGGTTAAAAAGAACAACCGTTTGCAATTTGCGTCCCACATTGGAAACGGAGTTTGGGCCTCCGTTACCGATGAGCGTTTTCACATCAGCATCGGAAGCGGGACACGGACCGTTTCTCCATTTCCGATGAGATTTTTGGTCCGTTTCTGATGTGTCGTTCTGTACTAGTGCCCGGCTCAGCCCTCACCTCCCTCCTTCAGTACACCACCCTCCTCCACCAGTATCTCCATATCACCCTCGTCCAGTTTGCCTCGCTTCGCGCCAACGTGGCCATGGCTGAGATGACATGGGCATCTGGAGCTAGTTCCTCTCGCCACCCACCTCAGCTCCCCACCTTTACCCGTAGCTCCCTCGACCGGATCAGGAGGGGACTCGCCCCCACTCCTGTTCCCCACGTTCTACCGCCACCTTTCCGCACTCGCAGCAGCGCCACTCGCTACTTCTCATGTTTCACCCTTGTTCTTACCACCGGGGCACGAACTCAGAGTCGCCGCGTCCGTGCCGACACACCCCCTCGCTCTGGAGACTCCCGAGGCGACCGCGCTTCGCCCGACTACAGCCCCGCGGGGGAGGACATCGACATCATCCCACCGGCGACACCCTCGAGATGGAGTTCTAGACGCTCGGAGACTGCATCGCTTAGTGTATCTTACCTTTTCGCTGTATCGCACGCTCGAATAATGTAGTGGTAGATTTGTGTCCTGCATCTTGTATCATGTATCTTGTATCGTGTAGCTTGTATCTTTTATCTTGCTTCTTGTGTAACGTAGCAAGTAACTAGAATCTTGTAACCCAACCAGCCATTGTATATCACCATGCTTTGTTGTCTTTGCAAACCTTGTTTCCATTTGGTTTTTCTTGGATGTCGCATTTTTTCCCTATTGATGCTCATGGCACACGTCACCACGTTCAACCATCCAGGATGAGGCCCAATAGTGGTGCAGGTGGCAGCCAAGGAACCTCGGTTCGTCGTTCCGCACGACAAGCTGGTGAGGATCCCGCACCCCCTCAATCACCTCCTCCTCCACCAACTCAGGAACCAAGCCCAAGTCGGCAGCAAATCCATCAGTGAGTATCTGAACAAGTTCAACAACCTTTCTCGCTATGCACCCGAGGACACCAACACAGAGGAAAAGAAGAAAGACAGGTTCATTCATCGGATGCATCAGGCCATAAAGACTCAGCTCAGCGTTCTACAGTTTCCAGATTTTCAGTCCATGATCAACACTGCACTAATCTCAGAAAAGGAGCACCGCACCATTTATGAATCTCACAAGCGGAAGTTCGAGCCACGTAAGGGCCAGCAAGAAGGAACTACTTCCAAGCCACGTACCTGGCAGCCCAACAACCAGACCCCAACCCATCAGGCCACTTGGAATCAACCCAGGAAGGATGGTTATCCCCGTGAAGGATTCTACCACAAGCGTCCCCTAGTCGATGACTGCAAGAGGGACAACTCATGCTTTAAGTGTGGCAAAACAGGACACTACATCAAAGATTGCCCCCTTCACAACGGCCCCGCCAACAACAGTAACCCTGCTGGAGCGATCAAGCCACCTCAAGTCGCCCGTGTGCACCACAAGACTGCAGAGGAAGCCTACGAAGTTTCGGATGTAGTGCTTGGTACGTGTACTATCAACACTAAACCCGCGCTGATTTTATTCGATTCTGGAGCTTCCCACTCTTTTATCTCGAAGGATTTTGTTGCCAAACACCGTTTTCCTGTTTCCCCTTTGGGCCATCTTTTGGTGATACAAACCCCCGCCTCAGGGATGAAAACAAACACTGTTTGTCAAGAACTGACCATCAGCATCAACCAAGTGAAATTCCCAGCTCAGCTCAACACCCTCAATGTGCCCGGTCTCGACGCCATCCTTGGTATGGATTGGTTGGTACAACATGCAGCCCATATTGACTGTGCAACTGGAGCAGTTACTCTCACCAACCCGGAAGGCATACGTACCACCTACTTGCCAAATAAACCCCACCAGATAAATGCAAAGATGTTTCTTGTCCAAGCACCGGAGATAGGGCAAGTGTATGTGGTCAGTGAATACCCAGACGTGTTCCCAGAAGAGCTACCCGGAATGCCCCTGACCGCGATGTTGAATTTGCCATTGAAGTTGTACCCGGAACAAACCCAATATTCAAGAAACATTACCGTATGACAAGCCCCGAGCTAGTGGAATTGAAGAAGCAGCTCGATGATCTAATCAAGAAGAAGTTCATTCGCCCGAGTATTTCACCTTGGGGATCACCAGTTCTATTTGCACAGAAGAGCGATGGTACGCTCCGGCTATGCATTAACTATCGTGCTCTCAATGATGTCACCATCAAGAATAAGTACCCACTACCACGAATCAATGATCTGTTTGACCAACTCCGTGATGCCCGTGTGTTCTCCAAGATTGATCTCCGCACGGATATTATCAGCTGAAGATCCGAGAAAGTGATATTCCCAAGACCGCTTTTACCACCAGATATGGACTGTACGAATGTACAGTTATGTCATTTGGCCTAACCAATGCTCCCGCCTACTTCATGGGCATGATGAACAAGGTATTCATGGAGTATCTCGACAAGTTCGTCGTGGTGTTCATCGACAACATCCTCATCTACTCCAAAAATGAGGAGGAGCACGCCGAACACCTCAGGTTGGTTCTCGGAAGACTACGTGAACAACAACTTTATGCCAAATACAGCAAATGCCAGTTTTGGTTAAAAGAAGTGGAGTTCCTAGGACATGTATTGTCCAGAGCCGGTGTGGCCGTAAACCCCAACAAGATCTCTGATGTGCTGAACTAGAAAACACCCACCAATGTGTCAGAAATCAGAAGCTTCCTAGGATTGGCTGGTTACTACCGAAGATTCATTGAGAACTTTTCCAAGATAGCCGATCCCATGACGGACTTGTTAAAGAAAAATCGCAAGTACACCTGGACAGACAAGTGTGAAGAAAGCTTCGACGAGTTGAAAACCCGGTTAACTACAGCCCCAATACTATACTGCCCGATGATGCCAAGGATTTCACGGTATACTGTGATGCATGTAGAAATGGACTAGGGGCCGTACTCATGCAAGAAGGGAAGGTCATCGCATATGTATCAAAGCAACTCAAGACCCATGAGCTGAATTACCCCACACATGACTTGGAGTTGGCCGCTGTCATACTCGCCCTGAAGACTTGGCGACATCACCTTATTGGCCGAAGATGCGAGATCTACACTAATCACAAAAGCTTGAAGTACATCTTCACCCAGCCTGACCTCAACATGAGGCAAAGAAGGTGGCTGGAGGTAATCAAGGACTACGACCTTGGAATTCATTACCATCCAGGGAAGGCCAACGTGGTAGCAGATGCCCTAAGCAGAAATCCCACACTAATGCAGCCAAGTTTGGCGAAAGAATTCGCGAAGCTAAACTTGTGCGTAGGAAGCAAAGCCTATTTAAGCACCTTGGAGGTGAAACCAAACCTTGAGGAAGGGATAAAAACCGAGCAGGCCAACGACCCCGGCATAAAAGGGATCAAGATCAAAATACCACTGGGTAAGGCCAAGAAATTTTCCTTGGACAGTCAAGGAGTGCTCCGCTACGGTAACCGCCTTTGTGTACCCGACAAGGCCGCGCTAAAACAACAGATCCTCCAGGAAGCCCACGAGTCTGCTATTCTATCCACCCGGGAAGTACCAAGATGTACCAAGATTTGAAGCAAATATTATGGTGGGCCGGTATGAAGAAGGAGATTGCCTACTACGTTGCCTGCTGCAACGTATGCAACCTAGTCAAGGCCGAGCACCAAAAACCCGCTGGATTTCTTCAACCCCTTAAGGTGCCTGAGTGGAAATGGGACAACATATGTATGGATTTCGTTGTCGGACTTCCCAAGTCCAGCCGGGGAAATGACTCCATCTGGGTCATTGTCGACCGTCTAACGAAGGTGTCTCATTTTATTCCCGTCAAGACGACGTACCGTTCGGATCAGCTAGTGCAACTCTATGTGAACAGGATTGTCAAACTCCATGGGCTTCCGAAGACCATTGTGTCAGACAGAGGTACGCAGATTACCTCCAAATTTTGGACGAGCCTGCACCAGGCCATGGGGACAAAGCTATATTTTAGTACAGCTTATCACCCTCAGACCGATAGGCAAACAGAGCGAGTCAACCAAATATTAGAAGACATGCTCCGCTCGTGTGTGCTCGCCTATGGTGCTGGTTGGGAAGATAGTTTACCCTATGCTGAATTCTCATACAACAACAGCTACCAAGGAAGCCTGAAAATGTCACCATTTGAAGCACTGTATGGGAGAAAGTGTCGGACCCCACTTAACTAGTCTAAAACCGGAGATAGCAAGATCTTTGGGCCCGATGTTTTGTTGGAAGCCGAAAAGCAAGTACATCTGATTCGTGACCGGCTCAAGGCGGCTCGGTCTCGCCAGAAGAGTTATTACGACCGTCGGCACCGTCAGATACACTTCGAAGAGAATGACTATGTCTACCTTCGGGTAACACCCCTCAAGGGCCTGAAAAGATTCCACATGAAAGGGAAGTTGGCTCCGAGATTTATTGGACCCTTCAAGATCGTAGCAAGAAAAGGGACATTAGCCTACCAGCTAGAACTACCGGAAGAACTGGCTGGAGTGCACGACGTCTTCCACATATCCCAGCTAAGGAAATGCATCTCACCACCAACCAAACAGGCTGACTTTAGGGAATTAGAGTTGAGCAGCGAACTGACTTACGAGGAGCACCCAGTCAAAATTTTGGATGAGTCAGAACACCGCACCCGCAACAAGGTCACAAGGTTCTACAAGGTACAATGGGATAAACACACTGAAGACGAAGCTACTTGGGAACGAGAGGATTTGTTAAGGACTGAGTATTCGTACCTATTCAACGAGCAACAGGAATCTCGAGGACGAGATTCAACTTAAGGGGGAAAGGTCTGTAACATCCTAAAATTTGGCCTTTCAAAAATTTCTTTTGAAAATATTCTTTTGACTTTGGATTTAATTTCCTTTGGTTTCGCTGCCTTTAATTCTTAATCTTCTACAAAACGTTGTCCAAGTCTGGGATCTTGTGTGTTGGATTCTCTCCCACTTGGTACACTTGTTGCTTGGCCCTTTAACCCAAAAATCTTCCCTCAATACTTCCTTTTATTTTAAAAACAAAAATCCATTTATCCTAGCTTTACAAAGGAAGTATGTTAAAGGTTGCCTAAAAAATTCTCCAAAAATCAGGGAATGATCCCAAGGCAATATATAGCTTCTTGATGCAAAAATATTTGATCATCACTTGAGGATTTACCTCATATTATTTTATCCAATTTCTGCCTTCTAACTTGAATAATCTCAAAAGCTATTTAAAATACTTTTCCAAAAATGGACAAAGCCCTCGATAGGTTCACCTTGAATGCCTCTACCTCTGGACAAAAAGTTTGGCTCAACACCATCTTTTTTTCTTCCCCAAAACCACTGTTTTCTTTTTGACCAGAATGGTTTTTCGAAAAATTAGCATAGACCATGTTTGGAATTTGGGGAAACTTTATTCAGAAACGTGGTAGGGTTTTCAATTTGGCGCACAGTGGTGAAAACCTCACCCTATTTGGAGCCCTGAGCTGAGAGAACCATCCTCATGTCACTCCTGGCATGCCCAGAACGGTGGTCACCGCCGGCGTGACCATGCCAGGCGGCGCCGCCACTTTGTGGTCGTCGCCGTTCTTCTCCCCTTCCCTCCCCACCGTGTCCAACCGGTACCCCTGCACTCTCTTGACCTTCTAGCAACCACGCATCACCGGGGGAGCCGCCTCCACCACGCCGGAGACGCTAGCCGACGCGCCGTCAAGCACAACGCCGATGGGGCCCCACACGTCAGCGACTCCGCCGCCCCCCGTGCCTATCCACCCTCTCCCATGTTTCCTCGTGAGCCTACACGCCACCGGCTTCACGACGTGCCGCACCCACAGTGCACAACACAGCACCCTCCACCTCCGCCCGTGCCATTAATAGCGGCCACCTCTCGGGAGGCTATAAGAAGCCCTCCCCGGCAGCCTCCAAGCCCCGCACCACCTCCCTATTGCTCACAATCGCCCTCCCACGCAGTACCCAAGCCAGTGGAGAACCACATCGCCGACAGCGAGCCAACCCGAGCCGCTCGGTCTCCACTCGATTCCCTCGCCTGGAGCACCTCCCCCGTCGATTCCTCGCCCAAACCGCCACCCTAGACCACCATGAACCCTCAGCCGTCCTCGCTCGGGTGATTGGTGGCCGGAGACGCCGAGTCTATCATCGACAGGTCGCCGTCGCCACGGGAGAAGGAGCCCGGGACCCAGCCCGACCTCGTCGGCATCCGCGAGTGCGCGGACGAGCTGCGCGGAGACTCCCCGAGCATCCTCTCCCTCACGTCTCCGTCGCTCTAGCCGCCGGGAACCGCCGCCGGTGAATTCGCCGGAGACGGCACCCTGTTCCCCTGTTTTCCGCGCCTAATAAAGGTTTAAACCAGTGGGCCTATGACAGATGGGGCCCACATGTCGGATTTTTATTAATTAACTGAAACATTTTCTTTTTTTATTTTTCTGTTTGAAAAATGGCAGAAAAAAAATCCAACTTTGGAGGGCTATATCTCCCTCAAAAATAATCAGAAAAATATGAATCTTTTTTTGACAGCTTTGTTTTTAAAATATATGTCCATTGTCATCAAAATGATTTATTTGGAGTTTGTTTGCTTGGTCGTTTATTCGATGACTTAGGAAGGTTTTTTGATGCATATATTTATTCCTTTGATAGATTTAAACCTCTCCAAAGAAGTTGAAGTTGATCCTGAACCCTACCCCACTGCTGAAGGCAAGCCATTAACCCGATCTCAAGCTTGGTCGAACTTTGGAAATTACTTGATTGCTTAAGTTGGTTGCTATTGCATCTCACATGCCATGTTGCATTGTAAATTGTCGCATTACTATATAATTGTTTATCTGCAATATACCGCGCATCACTCCCCATTCTCGAGACGATGGGCTGGAGGAACCGCCACAGTCAAAGGAATGGAGGAACGATGCAACTGTGCTAACTTTTGTAGTCAACACGAGATGGCGCTGGTCGGAGGTATCTCCGCCACAGTCGTCCGATTGACGCTAACAACTGTGCTAACTCTTGTAGTCAAAACGAGATGGCGCTGGTCGGAGGTATCTCCGCCACAGTCGTCCGGTTGACGCTAACCAACTGTGCTATTTTTTTTGGACATTGATTCATGGTGGCGCCACAGTCACCCGGTCAATACTATCTACTACTGCTTGAATTACTATGTGAATATCATTTGTTGCTTGGCTCATGTTGGTGGCAGTAATTAAATTTGACTAAAAGATAACCACCTCCCTCGACTAGATTGTGCCGCATAGTGCCACTCACCAAACACAACAAGCACAACCATGCGTCGTTCATATGGGCGGACCATGGCCGAGTATCTTATCAAGCCTCCTTTGACGCCACCCTTTTGGCAAGAGTAGTCGGTTACCTTTGTGGTCGGGGCTAGTCTTGCGAAGATTCTGGAGCTAGGCATCGCTCATCGGTTGGGGGCGTGCCGGATTCACTTCGTCATAAGACTTGGTCCCTAGGGCGTGTCGGTGGCTACACAAGGAGTGTCTAGGTAGAGTAAGCGGTTGTGGAAGTGTGGGTTTGTACTGCTCGCCATGATCGGTTCTAGTACTTCGGTACCGGCGGTACAAGCCTAGAGTTCAGCATGTGAATAAAAGTTGCAACCTCTCGAGAGTGTAAATCTAGAATCTAGCCTTGTCCCTAGGTTATGGGACGATGTTTGGGTAAAGTCACGCTATGAGTCAGTCCTGTCGAATATGGAGAAATAATTAATATGAAACCCAACGATCATGTGGAGGCTTGAGAGCTTAAGCCAGAGTTGGCTAGAGGCTTGAGAGCCTAGAACATAGCCAGAGTTGGCTAGAGGCTTGAGGACCTAGTTGTGATTATAAGAAGTTGTGTGATAAATGAGAACCATTTCTAAAATATGAAACGCCTCTACAAAGGTAAGTAGGTAAGCTAAGTCCAACCGTTAAGCTTGGACTCGCACTTGCATACCCGAACTTATGCCATGCTACTTTCCGAACTTATGCCATGTCATATAGATAGACCTTGTTTGATTTTAGGCTAATGTCTTGCGAGTACATTCAATGTACTCACCTGGCTTTTTATGTGGCCAGACCCTGCTGCTCACGTCGCCGAGTACCCGCTGTACGAGAACTAGGATCAGTACCCCAGGCAGAACCCTGTGGAATAAGGCCCGTCGTTGCCACGCTACTACCTACGTACCCGCTGCCATCTCTGATAGAGGCTCGATGTTAGAAAATTAATGTACATACTGTTGTGTGCGCCTGTTGCGCGATCGCTGGAGCCTCACCCCGTGTTATAATAATGTACCCATCCGAACTCGGAGTCATATATGTATTTGGTTATGTCTTTGTTTATCAAGTTGTCATATATCCAGTGTTTCTGGGACTGGTATATGGGGTAACTCGATCATCTGGATCGGGGTGCCACATGTCCCGGCGAGATGCGATCTCGCTAGGGTTTGGTGGTATGAGTATTGCGTGTCCTAGATCGGCGGCCCTCCCAGCCTTTATATAGGAGGCTGGGTCTCGGGGATTCGCAACCGATTAGGTTTACAGGTAAGGTATGTTTCTACCGACTTAGGTTTTACTAATCTTGGGGTGTACGCCATCTTCTCGGGCCCCCTTCATGGGCCTTGATCGTGGACTCCTGACAGACATATCCGTGGGCCTTAACTTGTACGTGCACCAGGTATCCTCATGGTGGAGCACCCGAAGGGTACACCCACATCAAAGACCAGGGAACTGTACTACATAATTCCAGTCCATTTTCCTTATTGACTCATCATGATAATATATATATATATACTTAGAAAATGGTACCCGATGTCCACAAAGTTGATCATTGTTGTTGTATCTTCTTCACTTCTTATCTCCCTAAAACCATTCCTGTTAACTGAGAGTAGAGGAACCCAGTAGTGCACCTCCAGCCTCACTTGCATCTCATACTCAATCTCCTCTATCAAATTTTAAACCAGAACCGGTGACCATGTCAGCGTGTCCATGATCATAGCATATAACATAACCAGTGACATAGCTTCTGTTAGAACCAAAGCCAATAAAAAAACGCACGACATAATTCAAAATGAGAAATAATTACTACAAGCACCTGTCAGAACAACAACATGGAATCGATCATAAGCATATCCAAACAATGACTATTTTGAAAGTAGGAGACTGTTCCTAACACAAACCTACCAAAAACGCTGACCAAACCCATACCCGAAGCCCTACCCATATTGGAAACAGAACTGCCAACACAAACATCTTCTCAGAGCGCTCATAACCATTAGGATATGAAATCTAAACCCTTAAAACAAAACAGAAAACCATCAATTTCTGGGCCAATTTTGGTACCTAACCCTCCGAAAACCTACCCAACCAAGATTCAACGACATAAAGTACCCACATTGGACGATCTAAACCATCAAAAACAAAAAGGGAAGAGTTTTTAGCCGAGATTGATGGACTAACCATATTCATGAGGAGCGCAGTCAGGCAGCCGCTACGTGTACGGTGACCAAGGCGGATGAGACTGACAAGTAACGCGACCGTGGATGCTTTTAACTAAACATGTACGACTAGATAAACTATGTTGTATGCTCGGTTTGTGATGCATGTATTTGGATGGATTTAAGGTTTTCAAAGTGGGGCTGTGATTGCATGAGAGGACACCTAGCTCGGGCCAATCAAACTGTGTTTTTTTTTCTCAATTAATAAACAGGCGTCGTAGAGTGCGTGTATTCCCGTTTCGTTTGCATAGCCGAGTCTTCTTTCACCTGTCGGCCGTCCCTGTCTGTCGACTCGACTCGTTTTGCCTCCCCCTTCGTCCTTCCTCTCCCCCTCTCAACCAGAAACCTACGCAGAATCCCAACCCACCCCCCGCATCCGCAACCAAATCCACCGGAACAGCCAGACTCCTCCCCGGATCAGCGGCCCACAACCTCGACCCCTCCGCCGCCAGGAATCCCCGTAAGCGCCCGCTCCCCCCTCTCGCTCTCGCCCGTCGCTAGATCCATCCGCAGCCCTCTATTGGTCCGGCGCTCGTCGATCTCTCCCTCCGCGTCACTTCATCGCGGCTGGCCTCTCGTCGGATCGTGGTAGTCGGGCGAGCCCCTTCCGTCGTTTTCGTTTAGTTTCGCCGAAAATCACGATTGTAGCAGTCGCCAAATCACGGCTGATAGTTACCTCCTTCGTTCCTCGCGAATACTAGAATATTATTACACTGCTCTCGGATGGCAGGTTTGGCATCTAGATTGTCATATTTAGCTGCTCTCGGATGTGCCTCGAGCTCGTGTTTCATGGCCAGTCACGCTGCTAACGCTCTACTAGATGTTTAGAGCTTCTGTTGTCCTTTATTTGTCCGGTGAATGTATCTACAATATTCTTCATCGTCCAGCAGGTTTCCAGTCCGTATCGGGGGTGCCACAATGTTCAACAGGTTATTCGGGAAGCCCAAGGAGCAGGCCAATGCCGGCGCACTGGCCACTTTGGATAAGTTAAATGAGGTGAGCTGCTGTCAACTTTTCTTTTTTGTTTTTAATATCTGCTGCTACTTGTGCGAGATGCCTCTGTTCCGCTCCTCATTGCGTTGATCTGGTTAGTTCGTATCATTAAGATGGTGAATCCACGCTGCTCTTATGTCTTGCTGCCATTTTGCATTGCGCTGGCAGGTCTTGATCAGCTAGCTCTTTCATTTTCTATGTAGGATTTTCTGCTAAATAATAGTTTGTGAGCAAGTTCCTGTGTAGTAATTCCCGTTTGATGTCAGCTTCATCCAAGGTTATTTGATGTGCAAGCTTTGTATGATCAATGATGCATTTTTTTCTTTCATTGTGTCTGCTCCTTAAGTTCATAAGTTGCAAACTTCAAGCTCTTTGCCTCTTAAGGAAGGAGGAGGCTCTTTATCTGCTGATCTAGTGGACAATTATCCTAGAGTTACATATTTGACACTCTTTTATGCCTATGCTACGAAATATTAAGTTCTAAATCTTCCTTTATGTATCTAGACTCTCGATATGCTGGAGAAGAAAGAGAAAGTGTTAGAGAAAAAAGCAGCTGGTGAGCTTGAGAAGGCCAAGGAGTTCTCAAAAGCAAAGAATAAAAGAGGTACGGTTAATCACCATACCCCCCACCCTCCTCCTCCTTATTTGTTGATTAGAGTCACTATGCATTAATTTCCCAAAGTAACATCTGGAATGTTAATCAAATTCTTCTATACACAGCCGCACAGTGAACTTCACAAACATTCATCCTATTTTTGCATCGATTTGATTTACTTTCTTTGGTGCTTGCTGTACTTGATCAACAATTATGTTTGAATCTGAACATATTTTCTGATGTCCTTCGTTGCTAGGATCACCTATGTATTACTGCAGTGCTTACACGTAATATGCATGTGTTGCATAATGTTTTATGGCAAGCAATCTTGACCATGATCGTACTTAAAGCCCTTATGATTAGTTAAATATTACTTGATCATTTTTATTCTGTCCACTGTTTCTTTTCAGTTAAGCAAATCTTTCCTTATAATGGTTTTCCTTTTACGTACTGCACCAATTGTATACCTATTGAATCACTGTTTTTCATCAGCTGCTATCCAATCATTGAAGAGGAAAAAAATGTACGAGCAGCAAATTGAGCAGCTTGGGAATTTTCAGTTGAGAATCCATGATCAGGTTACTTGCTAGTTCCGAGTTTGCATATCTTTTCTGTTTGTTCCATGCCATGTATTTTACAATGTCAATCTTGTTATATAGATGATCATGTTAGAAGCTGCTAAAGCTACGACAGAGACTGTTGATGCATTGAGGACTGGAGCTAAAGCTATGAAAGCGATGCAAAAAGCAACGTGAGTGTTACTAGTCTATTTTAATTTCCGGTTTTGGGTGACTAATATTATCTGGACATGAAGTTGCAAGATGACTATTTTCCTTGTCACTGCAGAAATATCGATGACGTCGATAAGACCATGGACGAAATTAACGAACAAACTGAAAACATGAAACAAATACAAGATGCTTTGTCAGCTCCTATTGGAGCATCTGCTGATTTTGATGAGGTAACTCACTAGCCATTTAGGATTTTGTAATCAAGGTTTAGACTTTCTTCTCTGATGCACTTTATACTGACTGCACTGAAATTTTGACAGGATGAATTGGAAGCGGAGCTTGAAGAATTGGAGGGAGCAGAATTGGAGTCTCAACTACTGGAGCCTGTTGCAGCTACACCTTATCATCCGGTGCAGGTCCCAGCCAACAAGCAACCAAATCGCCCTACTCCGCAGAAGGCATCAGCTGAGGAGGATGAGCTTGCTGCACTGCAAGCTGAAATGGCATTGTGATCAGGTCATTGATTTATCCTGTGTTTGGTATTTCTGTAATGTATTCTCCTCTTCCGCTCATCTACTATTATTGACAGCTTGCTGAGTTAGGTCATTGAAATGATCTAAACTTTATAGGTTACACATCTTAATCATTTTGTGTAGATACAGTCAATAACAAACTGCATATTATGCACCATAAAAGATTGATCATGTAATCTTCACTAGAATTTTGTTGGTCCGTCTTTATTGTTAGGACATATATTATCTACAACAACATATTAACCGATGTGATTTTTTTCGTTGGAGCTTTTACGAGTCCTAACAGTTAAAAACCTGTTTCGGAAGCGATAATAATAGAGATATTAGGACGATAGTTATGCTCTGTAACCTCTGTTACTAAAAGGCTTCTTTTATTTATTACTCCCTCCGTATCAAAATATAAGATGTTTTAGATATTTCAATATGGACCACATCAAACGTGAACAGGCATTCTATCAGGATATCTGTTTGGGAATGGAGGGAGTAACTGCGTGAAATCCAATCTGTGTTCATGAGGTGATAGGTGTTTCAACGCTGAGAGGTCTTTTTGTGTGATCTTGGGTTCAGCAGCACCAATGAAAAGAATACGGACAATCAGAATACGCAGACAAATAGGCTACAAAATTTTCAAAGTCATATCTTTTAACAGTGAAAACACATGTTATTCACAGTTTTACAATGAGGAAAGGCAGATGGGATTGGTCGGTGTATTATATATTGCTCGCATATGTGAATCTCAAAGACGTTTGTACAGTGAGATTCTTTGGTCCAGCTGAACCTTGGTTCAGCAGACCATTTATCTACAGCATTCTTGATGTTGCTGTTTGAGTTTGTTTGCTAGTATATCCGCAATGTTTTCTATCCAATTCTGATGTTCTGTCAGAGTTATAACACCCTCTCCCTTGTGAAACTTTCTTTTCTTGTTCTAGCTGTGGCTACGTTACTCTGTCTTTCTCATTTTGCCATCTCACCTGCTTCTGGTCCTCCTCTTATCTTCCATCCATTATTAAACACCTCCAAGACTTGCAGTTTCTGTGAGGAAGAATATGCAGGAAGGTAGGTTCTTGAATTGAGGACAGCACTGTCAGCTCAGCACACATGTACTATGTTGCGGCTGCTATTCATGGACTATTCAATATCAGTAGGGCGGGGCTGTCACTGATAGTCAGCGCATCATGGCTGTCACTCTGTCAGCATGTTATATTGGACCCAGAACTGATTGTGCAAATTGAGGCAAATTTTAGGGTGTTCAGAGCATCTCCAACCGGGGTCCCAAACTGGTTTATTTTGTGGACGGACAGCCCGGGCATGCCCGGACAAGAAAGGTAGCAAAAATAGTTACCCAACCATGGTCCCCAAAACGGTTTAATTTGTCTGGGCTGCTAGCAATCCCTGAACTCAACCCATATGTGGGGGGGGGGGGGGGGGGGGGGGGGGGGGGGGGGGGAGTTTGGGGTTAGATGTGGGTGTCCGGGCATGCCCGGACAGTGTGCCACATAGGACGCGGACCACTTTATCCTTTTCTTTATTATTTTTTTTGTTCCTTTCTCTTCTTTTGCACCAATCACATGCAAGTGACCGGACAATTTGGGGGGATTTTGGGGTATATGATTGGAGACACATACTTTTGAGGGTTAAAACTTAAAAGTGGACATGACCGGACACGTTTTAGGGGCCAAATTTGACCATTGTGGTTGGAGATGCTCTCAGGATGTAATTTTCAAGTTCAGGGCGCTAGCAGAATCTTAAGTCTACCAAATTAAAACTGGAAACCTTGTTTCAGCCAGGTGTCATGGTGAACCTTCTTCTTTTATGCTATTTACAATAAACTAGAACTGTACTTTTGAAGTCAGACATCGTCAATCTTTTCTTGGGATGGACTTGTTTGTTATTGTCAGATTGTTGAAATTTGTTTTGTAGTGTTATTTAGACAGTGGAAGATTTTTTAATTTTTATGGTAGTTCCATCATGCAGAATATCCATTTTATTATACTTTCTTCCTATCTACGAAACACGTGGACAAAATCATAGTCGACTGAGTAATAGACATGACCATGTTATTATACTTCCTTCCTATCTAAATGGTTGTTTGATTTGAATCAAAGAAAATATATAGCGTGGGGCTTGATCTTAAGGCACACTGATGGTCTAACTTTCTGCAACCATTTAGTTAGTTTGGTCAGGCTCAAACCGTTCTAGTGACGGCCCTGCTATACTGCCATGTTAATTGGCAAGTAGACATCGGGAGTTCAGGACATTGACCTTTTCCTCGATCGATCAGTGTTTCAGACACCACCACCCGTACGGCCGTACTAAAACCATTAGTGGTTACTCGATGATCACCTCCAAGCTTTGAATGCACAAAAGTGGTCTGACTTTGTGCAATCAACCCCATTGTCTGATTTCAATTTTTTTAAAAACCAGTGAGCTGATTCTGTTACCCGATGAGACCTTTCTTTTCTTGTTCTACCTGTGGTTACGTCACTCTGTCTTTCTCATTTTGCCATCCCACCTACTTCTGGTCCTCCTCTTATCTTCCATCCTTTATCAAACACCTCCAACTCTCCAAGACTTGCAGCTTCTGTGAGGAACACCATGCAGGAAGGTAGGTTCTTGAATTGAGAGCAGCACTGTCAGCTCAACAGACATGTACTATGTGAGCTGCAGCTGCTATTCGTCGACTATTCAGGATCAATAGGGTGGGGCTGTCTCTGATAGTCAGCGCATCATGTCTGTCAGCATGTTATATTGGACCGAGAACTAATTGTGCAAATCAAGGCATATTTTAGGGAGTTCAGGATGTAATTTTCAAGTTCAGCGAGCTGACAAAATCTCAAGTGTACCAAAGTAAAACTGGAAACCTTGTTTCAACCAGGTGTTGTGTTGATCCTTTTCTTTTATGCTATTTACAATAAACTAGAATTGTACTTTTAAAATCAGACATCTCAGTCTTTTATTGGGATGGACTTGTTTGTTATTGTCAGATTGTCAAAGTTTGTTTTGTACTGTTATTTAGACTGGAAGAATTTTTAATTTTGCAGAGTCTCCATTTATAACGTGTTCCTATGCTTATGTTAATATTGTTTCCCTGTGTTCTGTTAACGCTAACTGAAAACCTGCAGGTTTCGAGTGACGAGGTGAAATGCACAAATGATTTGCTGCATGCTGCGTGGTCGCAAGCGAGTCTAGCTACGGATATATTTGCCCGTGTGTGTATAATCTTGGGTGGGAGATGTTGGCGAATGAGGCAGGAAAAAGCTGCCCCAGTCCAGTGTCTATTTTGTTTAGACTGAGTTTTCAGTTGATGTGGCTCGGTCAGCTCCGTCCAAGTCGTCGTGCTATGCTCATTGTTGTCTCAGCACTATTTCACATTGACCCCTATTATATGGTGCCATGTAAAACAAGTTTCAGAACATAAATACCAGGCTTCAAAATCAGTGCGTCGGTGGGGCAGTTCTATCCTTTGTACTGTCAACGTTTTGTATTTTTGGCGCCACAAGGTATTCTGTTTTTAAGAAAAAGTGGTAAATCTGTACATTTTCATGGACAGGGTGACGCGCACATTAACATGGATCTTGGTATCATTGTTACCACCGTAATGAGATAAAGGGCCTTGCTGTAGTGCTGACTGCTGTAGCCATGGGAAACCAAGCAGGGTGACCAATTGCTTTCCTCGTCGCCGGTAGGGCTCGTTCGGGGATCCTCCGTTATGTTATTTCCTCTGTATAGTTGTCGCTGATTTAGTACTAAGCATTTCCCAGGCCGGAGAAGGGCAACTACTTATTGATTGATCGCCTTTCTTTGATATGTGTTCAATTTAGTACAATACAAAGTATAACTAGATCAAATCGGAAGGGCCACTCACTATAGAAGCTATAACTAGCCTAGCCAATAGTCTAGTTTAGTACATGTCAAAAAAAAAGTCTAGTTTAGTAGTCGGCCAAATCCCCATGCTCCCGACATGTTCTTGATATTGATTGAATTTATTTATATCGTTTTAGAGAAAAAATGTTCTTTTCTATCTTCCATGTGTCTTGGTTGTTAAAGGTCCATAAAAATTAAATCAAAGTCCACTATTTTTTTCTAATTGATTGGTTTAATCCTATTTAGGTTGTAGTTTTCGTCACAATAGTTGCACTTTAAAAAAAAAGTGCAACTAACTTATTGATAAAACTAATGTATTTTGTTAATTTTTTGTCTGGTTGTTTATAGGTTAGATTGTTGATAATGTGCAACTAACTTATCGAGAAAGTTACATTTTTGTTGTTGATTTTGTGTGATTACTTATATTTGTTGCACCTTTTTCACTACATCATACTTGCACTGTCTACAAATGTGCAACTACCTCCTGCAAAAATGCAACAATGGGTTTATACATATTTCCCTTTTTGTTGGTCTAGTTACTTGTAGGGGGCATCTTTTCCCACAATAGTTACACTTTTAAAGAAATGTATAACTACACCTCATCAATAAAAGTGTAACCAATGTAATTTGTTGTTTTCCGCAAATTAAATTGGTATGATCTTACACAAATTTGGTTTTTTGTTGGACATTAGGATATTATTAACACCAGTAGATGTCTCATCTAGATACTTTTTGTTCGAGTGTTGTGGGTGGTACAACCAAATAACGAACAATAAGTCAATAACCCAATAAGGCATTATTGTATTCTAGGGGATTGGTGGGATTATCTTGGAAAATCCCCAATACTCCCTTTACCAAGTCGGTTCTTGATGGGATAATTTCAAGATATTCCTCACAAACCACCTCATTTCTGCGTAAATTAAAAACAATACACACCATACTAATATATTGGAGTGGAAAAATATTTGTGGTGATTTGAACGGATTTGGTGAAAAGAAGGATTTCACGAAATCCTCTCCCATCCCAATCCACTTAGGATGAAATTACACCCCGCCAACAACAAAGGACCAAGCATACCGGCAACTTGCGCTAGCTTACGATTACAAATGATAAATAATATACTTTCTTCCTATCTACTTATCCGTGTAAATGGTTGTTTGTACACCTATTAGGCAGAGGGTATCATTTTTTTTAATGACAGCAGGAGAACTGTTATACTCATTGATAGAAGAATATGGCACAAAGATGGCCCGAACTGCTCGGTTTATTGGAGGGTAACCGGGCAAAAACCTTTACAACGACAAGAGCACCACTAGACATACAAAACGCCGGGAAGGCCGACTAAAGACGCAAACAGAAAAGCAAACTACCAGGGCAAGCGGCGTCATCATGCATCATCCATCGCACTCACGATCAAATGACTTCGACGGTCAAATGACTTCGACTTAGGACCCCAATAAGGTTTGGGCAACCCATGCAACAAGGAGGACATTGACCTCTTCTATGCCGCTACAACCATCACCGTCGGAAATGGCGCTAAGACCCCTTTTTGGGAGGCTCCTTGGCTTCATGGGGAAAAACCAAAGCTCATTGCACCTCTCATTTTCAACATCTCCTCCAGAAAGAAGTGGACTATTCGTCAAGCCTTGCTTGACAACGCTTGGGTCGGAAAGATTAAGATGGACGAAGACTTCTCCATGCAACACGCACTCGAGTTCGTCGACCTTTGGATCAAAATCTAACAATTCAACCTTGATGAATCTCGTGAGGATAGCATCATTTGGAAGCTTACCGCGGGAGGGAGTACTCGGCCAAGTCGGGCTACAAGGCCCAATTCTTGGGAGCGCCCTCCTCCAATATGAAGCGCCTAGTTTGGAAAGTTTGGGCTCCTCCGAAAACCAAGTTCTTCGCTTGGCTCTCTCTCCAAAACCGCATTTGGACGGCGGATCGTTTGGCTCGTCGAGGGTGGCCAAATTGTGGTCTTTGTCTGCTTTGCAAAAGGATTCCCGAATCTACCGCCCACCTACTCCTACATTGTCGCTTTACCACAAGGATTTGGGCATACTTGAAAGGGTGGCTTGGCCTACACGATCTCGACACTTCTACTTTGGTCAACACTCTCGCTTATGGATTGGTGGCGGCGCATGACGAACCGCAAGGCCTTGGCATCCCTCTTTCTCCTAACCTCTAGGGAGATTTGGAATGAGAGAAATGCTAGAGTATTCAAAATCAAGCACTCCTCACCTACCATCTTCTCCAACATCAAGCATGAAGCGAAGCTTTGGGTTCTCGCGGGGGCGAAACGCTTAGAAGAAATCATGCCGGGAGAATAATCCGTTTGTAATACCTTGTTTTCTTTTACGGCCCAAAGGACTCTTGTATGAACTCTCTCTTAATTAATGAAATGGGGCAAAACTTTTGCCCCACATTTCGAAATAAAAAATGTCTTCGACTTCGGCGCAACAGCACCCAGATGACTCAAAACCTGTCGCATCGGCCAAGTCTGCCACAAGCTTGTTCGTCAGCTTCAACAACACCGGAGAGAGAAGACACATCCGAAGGGAGGCGTGCATGTGCCGCTCCGAAGGAAGGCACACCGAGGGTATGACTTTCTGCAACCATTTAGTTAGTTTGGTCAAACTCAAACCGATCTAGTGACGGCCCTGCTATACTGCCATGTTAATTGGCAAGTAGACATCGGGAGTTCGGGACGTTGACCATTTCCTCCATCGATCGATGTTTCAGACACCACCACCCGTACGGCCGTACTAAAACCATTAGCGGTTACTCGATGATCACCTCCAAGATTTGAATGCACAACAGTGGTCTGACTTTCTGCAATCAACCCCATTGTCTTGTTTCACGTCATAACAAAAAAAAAACAATGAGCTGATTCCGTTACTCGACGAAGCTTTCTTTTCTTGTTCTAGCTGTGGCTACGTTACTCTGTCTTTCTCATTTTGCCATGGCACCTGCTTCTGGTCCTCCTCTTATCTTCCATCCTTTATCAAACACCTCCAAGTTTCCAAGACTTGCAGCTTCTGTGAGGAACAACATGCAGGAAGGTAGGTTCTTGAATTGAGAGCAGCACTGTCAGCTCAGCACACATGCACTATGTGAGCTGCGGGCCTGCGGCTGCTATTCGCCGACTATTCAGGATCAGTAGGGTGGGGCTGTCACTGATAGTCAGCGCATCATGTCTGTCAGCATGTTATATTGGACCGAGAACTGATTGTGCAAATCGAGGCATATTTTTGGGAGTTCAGGGGTGTAATTTTCAAGTTCAGGGAGCTAACAAGATCTTAAGTGTACCAAAGTAAAACTGGAAACCTTGTTTCAGCCAGGTGTCGTGTTGACCCTTCTTCTTATATATGCTATTGACAGTAAACTGGAACTGTACTATTGAAGTCAGACATCCGCAGTTTTTTCTTGTGATGGACTTGTTTGTTATTGTCAGCTTGTCCAAATTTGTTTTGTAGTGTTATTTAGACAGTGGAAGAATTTTAATGTTAATGGTAATTTCATCATGCAGAATCTCCATTTTATTATGTGCTCCTGTGCTTTGTGTTAATATTTTTTTCCTCTGTTCTGTTAACGCTGACTGAAAACCTGCAGGTTTCCAGTGAAGAGGTTAAATGTACAAATGATTTGCTGCATGCTGCGTTGGTCGCAAGTCTAGGTCTAGCTACGGTTATATTTGCCCGTGTGTCTATAATCTTGGGTGGGAGATGTTGCTGATCGAGGCAGGAAAAAGCTGCCCCAGTCCAGTGACTATTTTGTTTAGACAGAGTTTTCAGTTGACGTCGCTCGGTCAGCTTCATCTAAGTCGTAGTACTATGCTCATTGTTGCCCCGCACTGTTTCCATTGGCCCCTATTATATGGTGCCATGTAAAACAAGTTTGAACACATAATCCCAGGCTTGAAAATTGGTGCGTTGTTGGGGGAGTTCTTTCCTTTATATATTTGGCGCCACTGTCATTGCAAAAGATAGACTTGTTTTCAGTGGCGGAGCCAGAGCACTTATGGAGCCTGGGCAAATCCTACATACATCGACTGGCAGCCGGCGTTTGCCCCAGCGAAAATCAGCACTAAGCACTGTAATTACACTACTACTTAGTGGAGAGTTGCTGGACTAGCCTGGGCAGCTGCCCGTCGCCGGGTGCTGGCTCCGCCCCTGCTTGTTTTCAAGGAAAACCTGGCAAAACTATATTGCTGATTTAATCGGAATAAACATGGCTACACGGACGGGGTGACCCATAGGGCCTTGGTGTAGTGTTTGGAACTTGGAAGCCCATGCCGGGCGACCAGCGCCTTTCCTCGTTGTGGACGGTGGGGCTTGTGTGAGCTTTTCTCCAGTTTTTTTATTTCCATGTTCCATATTCTTGTTTAATAAAAGTTAATAAAAATCCAACCACTATTCTACATTTTTTTTACAATTGATTTGTATGATTATTGATATAGGTTGAAGTTTTCACCACAATAGGTGCACTTTTTTTCTTAAATGTCCAACTACCTATCGATAAAACTGCAACCAAGGCAGGTGGCACCCCCCCCCCCCCCCCCCCCCCCCCAAATGCAAAATACGTAATACTATATAGATTACACTAGTTATCTAATAGTTTAAACCATGCTTTAAGACTATTTGTTCATATTGCGATGATACTTAGACCAATTTATAGTGTAATCTTTATAAATTTGAACCCATGTATCAATGTTGGGTTGTTCATGTACACTCTGGCACCCCCAAAGTTCTGAACCTAGATCCGCCACTGAACCAAGGATTCTATATTTATTTTGTTATTTTTTGTCTGGTTATTTGTAGGTTACATTGTTCGCCAAACTAGTTATATACTACCTCCATTCCGAAATATAAGATGTTTTAGTTTTTTCTGATTCGGATGTATCTAGACGCGTTTTAGTGTTTAGATTCACTCATTTCAATACGTCTGTAGTCCATACCAAAATATCTAAAACAACTTATAATTTAGAACGGAAGGAGTAGTCTTTTCGGAAATGTGCAACTAACTTATTGCGAAAAATGCAGCTAAGATTATATATGTATTTTTCATCGTTTTGTGTGGTTTACCTATAATGTTGCACATATTTCACTATACCATAGTTACACTTTCTAGAAATGTGCAACGAGCTCATCGTTGTTGGTCTGGTCGCACTTTTATAGAAATGCATAACCATATCTCGTTGATAAAGTGCGGCCAACGTGATTTACGGGTTTCGAAAAATTAAATTACTATGATCTTACACAAATTTCGTTTCTATCTGCGGGTGTGTTTTATTGGACATAAGCTTAGGCTATGATATATTAACACCAGTAGATGGCTCATCTGTAGATTTTCTTGTTCGAGTCTTGTGCGTCGTACAGCCAAATAACGAACTGGGGTACGCCAAAAGAGGAGCAGTCACATGGACAACTTGCACTATGTTAGGATTACGAATCCTAAGTTCAAGAAAAAAAAGGTTTACGAATCCTAAATGATAATCGCTATGCAAAACACCCTGCCATTATACTTTTTTTAATCCACTCATCAGTGTAAACTGTTGCATGTACACCTATTAAGCTCAGAGTATCATTTGAATCGAACAAATACATATTGATCTTAAGGCACACTGATGGTCTGACTTTCTGCAATCCAGACCACCACCCGTACTCAAATCATTAGCGGTTACTCGATGATCACATCCAAGAGATGTGTTTTTATAGTTGTACGCGCTTAAACCGGAGCCTCCATTCGTCCGTGATTATCTCCATAGCCATGTTACCTTGTAGTAGCTCTGAAGTCTGAACACCATACACTTGAATTAAAATATACACCTATTAAGCACATAGCATCATTTGAATGAAAATATATAAGATGAGGCCAGATCTGAAGGCACAACAGTGGTCTGACTTTCCGAAAATGATATTTACAAGGGCATAGGGCGCCCTTGGGAAATCTGGGCCGTCCATTTCGGGCATCCGACGGCCCAGATTCGCCGTTGACCGGGGACAAATCAACGACGAATCTGGGCCGTCGGATGCCCGAAACGGACAGCCCAGATTGGAGGGAATCATGTGATTGTATAGTCGTACACACTTACACCGTAACCTGCATTCCTCCATGATTCCCTCCGTAGCCATGTTACCTTGTAGTTGTAGCTCTAAAAGTCTGAACACGCCATACACACTTGGTCGTCGGGTGCAACTGCAACTGGCGTCCTGTTGGCCTTGCCTATAAATGCCCCGGCAATGTTCGCCATCAAAACACAAGCAGAAGTAGCAACCACTCCACAGCAAGTACATATCGTACAAGTCTAAGGAGGTTCATAGAACCCTAGCTAGTGCCAATATGGCCGGTGTCACCACCAATGCCATTGCGCTTGTGGCACTCCTCTCCATGCTCGTCCCGTCCGTCCGTTCTGCAGTCAACTACGGCACCTCCGCCGCTAGATTGTACAACATCGGCTGGGTCGCCGCCAAGGCCACCTGGTATGGCCCGCCCACCGGCGCCGGCCCCGAAGACAACGGTACGCTCATATATATGCGATGGCGGCGCAATGTCGTTCTTGCATGCCTATCGACTCAGCAGTAATAATTCCGGTCGATCTATTTGCAGGTGGTGCTTGCGGCTTCAAGAACGTGAACCAGTACCCGTTCTCCGCCATGACGTCCTGCGGCAACGAGCCTCTCTTCCAGGGCGGCGCCGGCTGCGGCACCTGCTACCAGGTACTCTAACCACACATGGTGCCTATCAACAGTGTCAGTTAGTTTGGTCAAACTCAAACGGATTTCGATCCATGTTAACTAGTGACGGCCCTGCCGTAGTACTAAGATGTTAAATTTGCAAGTAGGAGTATATACTTTCCATCGGGACGCTGACCTTTTCCTCCATGGATCGGGTGTTTCAGATACGATGCACGAGATCCAACCACCCGGCCTGCTCCGGCCAGACCAAGACGGTGGTGATCACCGACATGAACTACTACCCCGTGGCGCAGTTCCACTTCGACCTGAGCGGCACGGCGTTCGGCGCCATGGCGATGCCAGGCCGGAACGACCAGCTCCGGCATGCGGGCATCATCGACATGCAGTTCAGGAGGGTGCCTTGCAACTACCGGGGACTGAAGGTGAGCTTCTACATCCTGCCGGGCGCCAACCCCAGCTACCTCCCGGTGCTGGTGCAGTACGCCAACCGGGACGGCACCGTGGTGAAGATGGACGTCATGCGCTCCAGGAATGGCCGCCCCACAGGGCGATGGGAGCCCATGTACCGCTCCTGGGGATCCGTCTGGCGGCTCGACACCGGCGACGCGCTGCGGGGGGCCTTGTCCATTCGCATCACCAGCGAGTCCGGCAAGACGCTCGTGGCAACCAATGTCATAGGGGATAACTGGAGGGGCGGCACCAGCTACTCGTCCAACGTCCAGTTCCGTTGATTGACCATGGAGGCCCATCGAGTTTTATCGTTTTCATGTCATGTGATGTGATCGATCGATCCCTATTTACGATGGATCGGATCGAGGATTTTAAGTTTTTAATCTGGTATTTCTAGGCGTGGCGTGAATTGTGTTGTCTTCAAGAATGTGGCCGCGTGGGTGTGCCCGACTGTGTGTACACGGGAAATGTATAGAACTAGGTAAGAGGTGTACGATAACAATATGCCGAATATGATGGGTTGTATTATCGAGCCTCCACATGACTGTGAGTATCGCTTCGATGCCGAGACGGGAGGTTTCAACCTTCTATCCGGGAAAAAAGTACCCCTCTGTTTCTGAAAGTAAGACGTATATATTTTTTAAGTCAAACAGTGTAATCTTTGAACAATTTTCTTTTAAAACGATCAACACCTGGCGCTGCACTGTTCTTTTGCCAAGGAAGTCTGGAGCTTCTTCACTTAGCTCAAACCGGCCTTTGATTCAACTTTTGTGTCGCTCCGATTGCATCACTGATTGGTGGAACAAGCTACGGAGCAGCCCTACTTCTTTGCAGATGAAGAAGGACACTTCCACTGCCATTTACATCTTCTGGCACGTTTGGAAGGAGCAAGGACGGCGAATTTTCGAGGGCAAGAACCTTACTGCAGCTTCGGTTGCTGCTTTGGTAAAAAATGATGTGGAGTTGCTGTTCGCCGTGCCATATAGTGTGTATACTGCTGGGTAAACATATGTATAGTGTTTTGAGTGTCTTGTGTTGCTCATACTGGAGCGTGTGTTGTAAAGGTTTTTTTTTTTTTGAAACGAAGTGTTGTAAAGGTTTTTCAAACCTGTTTGTACCCCCTCTCTCTCTCTCTAATAATGCAACTTCAAAAAAATACTATATGGATATTATATGAAATAAGGTTTCATGTTGTATCTAATGGTATTGCTTTAGCATTGTACATGCTAGCGATTTTTTTCTAAAATTTTGGTCAAACTTTACATTCTTTGACTTTCGAAACAAATTACGCCTTACTTTTAGGAACGGAGGTAGTGTTATCTAGACCCAAGGATAAGCATTTAAGACGATATAAAAATTTGGTGACAAAAAGCTTGTGACTTGGAGTATAAGATGATGTTTTATATAGACGATAATACAACGCATAGTCGTTCACTATAGACTCTTCTCGAGCCTCAAAATTATCGTTTACATTGTTCGCCGCACTAGCTATATTCCTTTAATTTGAAATGCACAACTAACTTATCGGAAAAGTGCAACTAGGATTATATATGTAATATTTGTTGTTTTGTGTGGTTTACTTGTTAGCTGCACTTTATAGAAATGTGCAACTAGCTCATTTAGAAAATGCAACAATGGGTTTATACAATTTTTACTTGTTAGTTTGGTTATTTATATGTTGCACTTTTAGTCACACCATAGTTACACTTTCATAAAAATGTGAAGTAACGATAGATCAACGATAAAAGTGCAACTAATCTAATTTGTATTTTTTTATTTTCCTAAAGATAAGCTTTTATCAGTCAAGGATTTCAAGATACAGGACGAAATGATCGAAGCTTTCTTCAACCACTTTCTGATGAAGCTTATATAGAGCTTTTAGACTTAAAGATTCAAAATCAAACTGTCTCTTTCAATAACATAAATGATGCTTGGACATGTGTCAAGGGACAGAAAGGTTACGCCCTAAGAGCATCTCCACCGGCGCTCCCAATACAGCGTCCGACAACGGTGCCGGACAAGTGCTATTGGTAGCACCGGGTTTTTTCGAAAATCTTTTGAATCTCGAACCGGCGATATTTCATTGAAACTCGAAGGACATTTAACAAAATTTAACGAAATTTGACAAACGGCATTTAACAAACTTAAACGAAATTTAAATTAAACCCTAGATCTAGCGGCGCCTCCGGCGGCGGCGTGGGGAACTTGGGTGCTGCTGGTTTGCCGCCCACGTCGAGGAACTTTCATGCCTCAATGATCGCCAGAAGTGTCATCTGCTATTGGCGGCGGCGGCCTTGAGGAACGTGCATAGCCTCAGCTGAGGCTTTGGGTTTTGCCGCCGGGGTGTGGCGGGGTTTGATCTAGCGGTGGCGGAGGGAGGCCTCGATGGCGGCATAGGGTATGCGGCCGTAGGTGGTGGCGCTCGGGATGAGCTGGCCTGCTCGGGGAGGCGCATGAGGAAGGCCTGCTCCTCGCGTTGCATCTCGCGGTGCCACCTCTCCCCCAACTGCTCCTCCTCGTCCAGGAGGCGGCGTTGCTCCTGAGCCTCGTTCCACGCCTGCTCCTCGTGCTGCATCTCGCCTCGCCCATCTGCGCTCCTCATTCAGGAGGCGGCGTTGCTCCTGACGGACGTGTCGTTGCCCAGCGGTCATGGCGCGTTCGCGCCTAGCCTAACGGTCCGCGACCAATGCATGGCGGCGGGCAACCTCATCTTCGGTCATCGGTGGTCGAGGCTTGAGGTGGCCAGGCATGGTATACTTGGTGGGAGTGGAGAGGAGAGGTTTGTGTGGAGACGAGAGGCACGCCGCACACGATTTTAAAGCCGGCGGGGAACGGAGGAGGCTGGGGCCGCATTAACGCCGAGCACCGGCTCATCTGCCATGCATTGACGCTGACGACGCGTGTGAGACACCTCCTGGGGAGCCAGTGCTACGCTCGACGCATCGGGTTGTCTACGCCCGCCTGGGGAGCTGCTGCGTCATTAAAACAGGCATACCGGCCACAATAAATGCGCCAGCGTCTTTCAGTCGCTGATGCGTCGGGCCCACCCATCAGCATCCGATTGTTGGATGTATGCCCAAAAGGCAATGTATTTATACATCTGATTCATTAATTATGGTTTACTAGATTTAGGGGTGCGCCTTGGCGCACGACCCCCGAGCCATGTTTTGACGACACGCCATACACAATGCTAATAATCAACCGGTACAAATAATTATATCCATGTGTAAGACCAAGGACCAAACTAAACAAATAATACACACAAAACAATCCGATGACACGTCAGCAGGAAGGAAAATCGTTTGTGCACGACCCCCCGAGCCATGTTATGAATTAACCCCCCGAGCCGTGTATGACAGTCAACAAAATATTTCCCCTCCTATTCTGCTATCATATTTTCGCTTCATTGGTCCATATTGCCGCCCGTCTAACCTCAACGGACGGATTGAATTAATTTATGAAGACAAAATGACGAAGAACTGGCTATAAAAACCACCACTCCGTTATATTTTCCGTCCTCTTCTTCGTCTCTACATGCTCGCATTTTTGCTCTGCTAATCCATCAACATCTCATATCCTCCCCACCATGCCACCTAGAAGATTGATCCAACGGAGGACTGTTGGCCCTCCGTGGAACCCCCTCTTCCTCCCTTGGCTATCTCTATAATCGAGGGACTGCAAGCCGAAAACAAGAGGCTAATCTCCATCTGCGACTATCTCCTCAGCGAGAACACAGAGCAGATGGAGAAACGCACCGAAGACCTTAAGAGTCAACACGATTTGTACCGTAAGTACATACATGCAATGAATACATATTTGGAGCATAAGAAAGCTCTCGTGCAAGAGATCAAGCATCTGAACGCCCAGTTATCTGAGAAGAAAGACCGCTGATTGTATCATGTAGTAAATATCCCTGTAAAATACTCTATTTTCTATTTGGGTTTATGCGATGTTTTTTCTACATCACTTAATCCTTATGACGCTGCCCAATATAAAATAAAACCCGTCTTCCATGTAGCCGAAAAACATCTTTCTTATGCTTGCGATCCAGGAATCACACACGTAGAACCATTTGACCTTACCAATAGGAACCTTTTGATGTTGCCGTCATGTCTGTGCTGTACTGTGATTGCTTTCTGCTCGACTGACATGGCCTTCTCCGTCTTAACCTGGAGTCGGCGTGACCAGCGTTTAATTGTCGCGCCTTCCCCCGGACGCACTCGTCGTCCACAATCGTTCCTCTGTTTTCGTGTCGCCTCCTCTCTACCGGAAACCAGCTTTGGGCCTATGTTTGCTATTCAAAGTTCTATACTAATATTAAGACGAATCAAACATTTTAGGCTTTTCATTTAAGCAGCAAGGATTCGTCAATTCGACTAATTGGATCAAGTAAATAAATAAAATTATCAAACTGCTCTTTCATAATAATACATCACCCTTATGGCTTCTATCAATCTGACACATTACCATCGTAGTAATCATACTCATCGTCGCGCACGCCACGCCGAAACCAAGACGTAGGTACACGCCGGTGGAATGCGTTGGAACCATCGATGTTGAGAACACATGGTAAAAACTAAACCGTCGCACGCCATAGATTTACCGTGGGGAGGGTCAACTCCTCGGTTCCATGTATGCGGTAGAGATGGGACGTAGTGGCCGTAGGGGCGTGCATGTTTAGTGGGGAGTGACGACGTGGGGATGAGTTAACTCCTCGGCTTCTCCGCAACCGCCACCTATCTTCTGTGATTAAATAGAGGGGCGACCACACGCACCTTCACCTAGTCCCCCCTTACCGCCTGCCTGACCACCTTCCATCTCTAGTACATCGATCGCTACCTGCTCCTCCTTCCCCAACAATGGCTGCACGGGAGACGCGCTCTGCTTCCAAGTGATTTCTTACTTCCTTCTCTGCTTTCACTTCTTTAAACCCGTTTTAAGCTATTTGCTTTTGGTTTAACTTACTTCGGTTCATCGATCGGATGCAACTACGTATGTACATGACCGGTGAATCGGAATCGACGTCAGAGACTAAGGTGATCGCCTCACTGAGAATGAGGAACGTCGAGATTACTGATGAGTTGGTTGCGGCCCTCAAGCTCGCCAGCAGGAACCTCGACCAGACAATTGAGGCCAGAGAGCTGTTGTTCAAAACGCAGAACACGGCAATGAAGCAGGATGAAGAACTGAAGAAGATGATGGCCATCAATAATGATCTATCAAAGAAGGTTTTGGACCTCGAGATCAAGCTCGGGATCGAGCGCAATAAAGTATTGGTCCTGCGAAATGAAGATTTGACCCACGAACAGGAGAGCCTCGACAAGCAGATCAAAATGGCCAAGCGCGAGTGGGCTTCTTAGATCATCGAGGGTCATATTTCATGTTTTACGAACTTTCAGGTTTAGTTTATGAAATGCTATCCGTCTGTGGTTTTTTACCATGTTGATGATTTGAATGTGAACATTTGTTGATTGTACGACGTGTGAAACTGTCTGTGATGAAATATTTTATATCGTACTATCATCCATCTTAATATATTTTATCCACGGTCGACAAAGCACACGATGGCAGTCAGAGCTCATTGACACAAAATATACATCAGGTGGTCACATTTAACGAAATGTAAAACTTAAACCCACGAGCGCCAAACATAACTAAACCCTAAAAAAAAATCCACCATCGCGTGGTGCTGCGAGCACCTTGTCTCAACGTCTGCGAGAAGAAGTAACAAAAAATGTGCGCGACAATCCCTAGTTTTGCCGACTCGCTGAGGCCGGAACGATCACAGAACAACGCGAAGCAGCCCGTATCAAATCGAAAGAGTGCAAAACCACAGTACCGGGACAAAAACTGGTCAGACGCCCAACGCGTCTACGCCAAGTCAACAGACGTGCATTCGTCACGGGATGGAACAACACGTCTCTGTCTGGACAAACAGACCGTGAGCTCACTTCGCTTCATCTAAATTATATTAAGCCGGCGCTCGTACGTGACTCTGGACGCATTCCGCGTGACGCCACATCCGGTCTCACGGCTCCCTCGAGTCGTTTCCAACAACATGCGGTTCCAGATCAAGTATTCAATGATTTCCAATCGGAGGGAGTACCTTTTGCCACAAAACGCATCGAGTCGGCGGAATAGATGACGGCCAAGGAACGCGCTGAGTACCCAAGAGGACAAAAAAAATCAAGGATCATTATTTTCATCGTTATATCCTAAAAGGTTACACCAATTTGCATATCCGCCATTAAATGATGCCTCTGGTTAGACATTCCAGAACACGACAGCAAGATGAACAAAGAAAACGGGCAAAGAACATCATCGTGGTTTCTGAAAAGCACCTGGTCATAGATATAAAATGAAGGATTTATCGAAAGATTCGATGCCGACTCCAGGGAGCCGGCGGGATCAGACATGGATAAAACTAAAATAGTGTGACACGACCCAGCGCTCTTAAGAGGGGGGGAGCATTAACGTGACGTCATCTGCCAGAAACATTGGCGTAGGCAGTGCCATAAATAAAAACAACCTGTGCAGTCGACCATCGGCACTGACCTCGCACCGCTCATTTTCTTCTCAGTTCCTGCTACCCTCAACACCAACACCACCATGCCCTCTAAGCCAAACACATGGCGAATCAAGAAAATCCGGGCAACGACGACAAAGACCACGAAGAAAAAGATGGTACCTCGGTGGTTTTCAAACCGTAGCGTGGGCACCCAAAATCTCCATCCTGCGACGAACGGCCTCATGAAGAAACGTGTGACAAGATCTGTCAAAGCTGGACTACAATTCCCGGTCGCCCGCATTGGCCTGTACCTCAAGGAGGGTCGATATTCAAAACATGTCGGCAGAGGGGCTCGTGTGTACCTCGCCGCCGTCCTCGAGTACCTTTCCTTAGAAGTACTGGAGCTCGCCGGGAACACCGCCAGGGAAAAAAGGTACGCATAACTCCAAAAGACTTAATGATGGCCATTATGACCGACAAGGAACTCACAAAGCTGTTAACCGGAGTCACCATCGCCAAAGGGGGAGTCGTACCGTACATCCACTCGGCGCTCCTCCCGAAGAAGAAACCGAAGAAGACTGCCGACTCACCCAAATAGACCGTTCCTCCCGAAGAAGACCGCGGAGAAGAGTGTCGAGTCGAGCCGAATTTACCCGTGTAATGACCCGTTTGTATCTTCGTTAATGATATCAATGTAATGGTTTGATCTGTAATGGAAACCAAGAAACCATGGTAATGTTTATCGAATCATGTCAACTCAAGTTCCATTTCGAAGTGAACAATGGTAGCAACTCGTCTACACTTTCATCATTGTAATAGACTTTGAACATCTGGTAATATTAAGACCATCACCGCGCTACTCCAACAACCAACGTTCTTCCAGCCAGATGTACTCGTTGAGATAGAAAGTGTACTAAGCAAGTGTTCATAGGTGACTACTGACGTGTGCGACATGATGACGTGATCAACGTGGCCACATGGCGTGATTCTCACCGTTTATATTGTCGTACCTGCAAAATATATTGCTTGGATCGTGTCTTTTCGTTTGGCTTTCCTAGGTGACTGATTCTGTGTGGGTTAACCTACTATTGTCTTTTTTGTTGTTACTGTATTTTTTCGCGCCTTCTCTTATTTCTTTTCGTTTTATTCTTACTTATTGTAATGTGTCTGACGAGAGCAACCAGTAACTGACAGCTCGGCCGTTCACTAAGATAGCATCGAGTACGGTTAACGATCAGGCATGGTGTATCGGTCACGCCGACTCCATTGAGCCGGCGGGATCAGATGGTACATTAAGACGGAGAAGCCAAGACCACGAAAAACGTCAGGGAGAGTGGGTGCACGAAGGTTGGTACGGCTAGCGCAGGACTGACCTTCTCCGTCTCACTGCTCGTCGATCCCGCTGACTCCAGGCCGTCGAATCTAGGGAGTCGACAGGACTGACCTCCTCTGTTTCACTTTCACTGCTCGTCGATCCCGCCGACTCCCTGGAGTCGACGTGACCTGCGTTCTTCTGGCAACTCAGTGGAAAAGACAACCGAGTTGATAGTACGTGTCATTGAACATGAACAAATTAACGGAGAGAGGAGGAGGCGGATTCGAGTCGACGGGGAGGGGAGAGAGGAGAAGGAACTGGTGAGCCTGCATTAGACGAAGGGGAGAAAACACGAGGAGAAATTGTGGTAACACTTCTTTTTACAATCTCCCGTGCCGACTTCTTCGGTACCGGCTTATCAGCGTAACTACGCGGTGTCGTCTGATGCCTAGGAACCAGATCATTTACTACATGTTGTTACGTTGATGATGTGTTCGATTGATAGGGTAGTTGCCTTGATTTTTTAGCTACTTGTTCTACCTTGCGTTTTCTTTTATTTTTCGTCTTATTCTTATTGTTTGTAGCCTGTCCTTGCTCTCCTGTTTGATATATGCTCGTAGGCTTCCCAACAAAGACACTCGGCGCAAGGCATCGTAAGGAAGGCACATGCACAAAAGAAAACGTTAGTTAATTAAGACGACACCGATTAAGCCAGCACGGCGGTTGTAGTGAAGAACTCATAGTGTTGAGATTACGCTATTAAGACGGCCACTGCACCTACGCGACGTCTCCGTGGACCGCAACAAAACTAATATCATCACCGTTTGGACGTTTCTAAATAGACGACGCCGCGTAGGAACAGTATCCGGATTCTGACTCGAACATCCCTTCACGGCCTAAAGCCAACATTCACATACATACATTTAAGTGGAAAGGTCGTACTGTAGCTACACGGTGTCGTCTGATGCCTCTTTGGATTAAAGGATTTTCATAGGAACAAGGTCATTTACTACATGCGGTTACGTTGATGATGTGTTCGATTGATAGGGTAGTTGCCTGGTTTTTTTCTTAATGCACCGTGGGATCATACCACTCCTTGGATCAAAGACACAAAATATACAACCCCTCCCCAGCACAGTGTACACGGGAACAAAATAATAAATGACACCCAGGTATGTAACGAAGCGGAACCAGTGGCGAGAAAGCAGCTACGACACGACAAATGGGACTAAAATCGTTCTGCCTACCAGCACAGCGCAACGTACCCGCCGAGTTCATTAAGTCGGCAACAATTAAGCCGACACGGAGGTTGTAAGGAAGAAGTCAGAGTGATGGGATTGCGCTATTAACGCGGCACACGTAGAGACAAAACAGAGACACCTTCCTAAGGAATCCCTTTGGATTAAACGAATGACACATCTAAAATTCCTATGGATTACGCTATTAATGCGGCCACTGTACCTACGCGATGTCAGTTTGGACCGCAACGAAATCTAATATCGTCACCGATTTGACATTTCCGATCCACGAAAGTATCAAAGTAGCGACGGATTCGAGTCCACGGGGAGGGGAGAGAGGAGAAGGAACCGGTGAGCTTCCATTAGATAAAGGTGAGAAGGCACGACGGTTGTTTGTGGGAAGGGAGAGCCTCCGTCGCATCGTCGTTCCGATAACAGGCTGAAATCCAAACAGTGACGTTGTTCCGAACAACGAAGGCAAAATCTACTTGCGATCACCACATAATTGACTGTTCAAAATAGGCTATATTCATATGCAAGGAGGAAGACGATATTAGAAAAAATAACAATACAAAAAAAGTCGTGCCACGAAGCAAATAACCTAGGACGCAGACACAAACATCTCGTGATGACGCCCTGTACCCATCAAATGCATCGTTTGACTCCGTTTTTAAACTACCGTGCCAATAGTCGGCCAGCAGTATCCACTCGTCGGACCATCCGGCTCCGGGAGCCATCCAGAAGGACATCACTAAAACCGAGGAGTCACAAAGCTGAGTACAGAGAGCCGACGTACATATATGAGATTACTACGAATCAGGGAACACATTTAATCCCGTAGAAATAACTTCAACCTGCCAACCTACCACGCTCATTACTTCCTCCTTCAACCCATGACTTTACCTGCCAAGTCCAGGGAGCCGGCGGAAAGCTAAGCGTCACGTCACTCACGACGGACTTAGGGAACGCATTCAATCGCGTAGCGGCGGGATCGGGTTGTGCATTAAGACGGGAATCTGGAGTCGGCGGGGTCGCGTAGTGCATTAAGACGGGAACCTGGAGTCGGCGGGGTCGGGTTGTGCATTAAGACGGGAACCTGGAGTCGGCGGGGTCACGTGGTGCATTAAGACGGGAACCTGGAGTCGACAGGGTCGGGTTGTGCATTAAGACGGGAACCTGGAGTCGGCGGTTGCACAGAAAACGCATATATGTGAACCGACAGGTACCTCGACACAAAAAAAATCCTAACAGGATGCACAACCAACCCACCGCATAAACATGACCTATGAACGGTATCAGCACGAACCATCGGTTGTCAGACACATCATTAACTCCTGACTTTAAATCACCGTCTATTCGTGTACCGGTAGAGCATCGCCACGCACAACTCGATAAGCAACCATTGAGAACACTCTGGTTTCACACACGTCACGTTAAGACGGTACAGGACACACGAAACGTCACACGCTTCTACTACCCACGACCGAGCTAAAAAGAACCGCTCCCTGGCCACTCACACAGTGACACACCCCGTCCTAATGCACCATCCGATCACGCCGACTCGTCGGCGCGAACAGCCTTCCTCTCCGCATTAATTGCTGCGGCTTCCCTAGACATACTCATCATCCAGTACTATTCCTAAGCTGGCTCATCTCTGGCTCATCTCTTATAGACGTACTCGACCTTACCTAGGAAGCCTTGGAGGCAAGTTCCTCCGTTTGTAAGTCATGACACCACGGTCTTCCACACGTCAAGTAGAGAGGGCACAACATTAAAGAAAGGGTCAGCCAGCTCGCGAAACATTTCCAAGACCAAATTTATTGCTACATACACAAGCGTTCGTACACACGTTTTTCAGACGGCTGAACAACTCCAATCTCAACCTCGCCGACTCCAACGCCGGGGCCGTCCAGTTGGCCAGACGCAATAACTAAAACCTCAACGGACAAGTTTTTATTGCACGTAGAGAAACAAAAAAGATCCTATCACCAGACATGTATACATTTATTAGGACTCGTGGAGAAGAGAACGTGATTGCCTTTGGTTACATCGTTGATCCGGTGATGAATTGAGAAGAAGAATGGTAACTTCCTCCTGCAATGGATTTTGATAAACATGGTGAACACCGCGGAAACTTCTGCGTCAACTCTTTTGGCCACCGTTGCAATATCTTGGTGGCGCTGCACAAGTTACTATTAACTAAGAAACACAGTGTCCGGCTTAGGACCAGCGTTGGGTTTCACAGGTGCGGCAACAGACCTGCCGGCTTGAGAAGCAACATTCTTTTTTGTTTCTGGATTTGGAGGGACGGGAAATCATTTCTTTGGAACAATATTGTTGCTTTTGTCAGAGGAGAACGGAGAATTATTCGCCTCTCATCTCGTACCCGGACGACAGGACTGCACTCCCGATTTAAGACAGGGGGAATTTCGTTGAAACCACCCCGCATCAACAGTTTAAATGCAGACAAGAGAATCAGTCAATGCGTTATTAGAGCAACGTCGTCTATTCCAAACAACGTAAATCACACCTACTTACATAGCGGTTTCCGTTTGTTAACATAAAGCGTTGCTAAGGGGAACGAATATAGTGAATGGACTTACTTGTACAGTGTCACCAAAATAACATCCTTCTCGTAGATCTTAGTCTAGAGTGTTAGATACATCACATGAGAAAAAAGATTTGAGATACCAACGCTTCTCCACACGAGCGAACCGTGAATGTCGGATCAACGAACCTACTTTTAGTCTCGTAAGACAATTTATCATCCATCTTAGGAGCATCCAACGGTAAATCACATGAGCAGGCAGGCCCCACATGTCTTCACGCACAACAGATTTTATCACCAGCCACAAACACCGAGCATGCGAGACAACAGAGCAAAGCAATATGTATCAGAGCCACCAAGCCGGCGAGGCAAAACAAATTCTTTCACAGACACCGAGGCATCGAGACTGCAAAACAAAACAATACACTATCGCAAACACGGAACCGCGGGAAAAAAATCCTATCGAAGACACGATGGCCGCGTAAGTATCAAACAAAACAACTGTCTATTAGAGACACTGAGCCGGCAAAACTATGAATACGAGAGACACCGAGTCGGCAAGACAACCTGTGAGAAGCCAGCAGTAGCAATGACTTCTACCAGGACATGACCTGAAAAAAAATCAAACAAAAACACAAAAAATTAAACACAAACCGAACCAGCAAAAGCACCAAACAAAAGGATTGTCCATTAGACACACCAAACCGAATAAATTATTTCCAACTACAAACAAAGAGCATGCGAGACTGCAAAACAAACAATTTGTATCAGAGTCACCGAGCCGGCGATGCAAAACAAATTCTATCGGAGACACCAAGCCGGCCAGACTGCAAAACAAAATTATTCTATCGCAAACACCACGCCGGGAAGAAAAAAATCCTATCAAAGACACGGAGGGATGAAGAAACGAAAAAACACTATTAAGCATGAAGAAAAATACAGAAACAAACGAAAAATGCAAAAAAACAAAAAATAATAAAAACCAATTTGGTAGAACAAACAAAGATAACATTGCGACCTCTAAAAAATAAATTAAACAACAAAAAATAATACGACCACACCAATCAACAAAGTAGGTCGCATCGACGGATATAAGAGACGAAAATCAAACAGGAGACAATGGCGACCAACGAATAGGAAAACTCACCACACAGAACTGAACAACGGCAAGAACAACCACGAGCGAGACGCTCCCAAGTAAGACGACGACCTGCAACAAATCAGTAGAAGAGAAAACACAAGCAATAAGAAAATCCGAAAGAAAAAAGAACTAACAAATATGCACACCAAAAAAGCACAACCTAATCTCAGCGGAACTAAACTTAACCGGAAGAACAACAGACCAATAAGCCGACGAACTGGAAAAAAATAGAAACCAACAAAGAGAATATATAAGAAAAACCATTAGAACAAATACAAGAAGGAAAAAAGATACCTCCCCAAACAAAAGGAAACCCAGAAATAATAAAACCAAAAAACAGCTCCCAAACGAATGGAAACCTAGAAATACGCAAATAAATAAGAAAACAAACCGTGCAAACCGAACAAACTAAGTAAACGGAAGCATCTCAACAAAACTGACCTTAAACATACGAACGAGAAACCAGTTTACCGGCGACCTGCGAAAAAATAGAGAAACAAACACAAAGGAGAGGTTAGAAACCAATAGAACAGAGAAGAACAAACCGCATAAGTAAGAAACAAGAAACGAACACGGATCCAGCACACGGTGAACAACATGGACAAAGAACGACCAAAAACAGAGAGTAAACGACGGTAAGAAAACCCAAACTGACCTCAACAGGAACAAACGTGACCGAAAGAACAACAAACGAATTCCATGGAAACACGGCAGAGATCGAGAAAAGCACGGCGGAGCAAGAACAGAGAGGAAGAAGAAAAGGGGGGAAATTAGAGCGGCAGTAACCATCTGATCCAGAACGGAACCTATATACCCCGTCCCCCAGCACAGTGTACACGGCAACCCTATTAGGTCGGTTCCATCTTAATGAACCAATAGTGAGCCGCCAGCGAGACGTGAAATCGGCCCGAATTCGTTCTGACTACCAGCACAGTGCAACGTACCGGCCGACGAATGGAGGGAGGCCACCTCGGACGGAGAAATCGGGCCCGAATTCTCCCTGCCATCACGAACAGTGCAACGTACCCGACGATCGTGCGAAATACCCAGCGTGCCCCGACATACTGTAGAAAATACTCAGCGGCGACGCATGGAAGGGAAACATCGGCGACGCAACGTCCCGAGCAACCGACCTGTGGGCCTTGGACAGGAAGGGGCCCATCGTCCGCGAGAGAGGGGAAGGAACCACGTAGGAAGAAAGCTCTCCCAGAGGGGCACGCAATGCATTCGATAAAACCTAGTACGGTAAATGAACAAAATCGACCAATGGGACGAACGCGCTGCGAATCTGCACCACCCTGGCCCGTCCGCCACGCCGATTAAACGCGCAGCGTGAGGCCAACGGGTGGGCCCTCAGGCTACAGGGGTGATCCACGTAGGACGTCAGCGAGAGTGGGTGCACGAAACTTGGTACGGTTAGTGTAGCGCCCTAACCCCGGAACTATACAGAGATGCTGTGTGTCACTGGTATGCGATACAACCGAAGGTTACTGGGCACACCACTCCCAGGCCAAAACCTTTGGCAGGCTTTGCTCGGAATGGATTATCGGCAACACAACACCTCGATTGATGCCATAACACAGGCACAACTATCAATGTATAATAAATAGATCAAGACTGCGGAACATCTAGCACATCACAGGCTCTACGACTCAAAGTATGTATTACAAGTCATAACAGAGTGAAGGTAGAAGATATTACAAACAGAGGTCACACGACCCAACATTAGATCACACAGCGGAAAGCAAATTATGTTGTTCTAAACAACAAGCTCCAAACTATGGCCTAAGAGGCCTTTAGATAAACAATCCCGACGCCAGCTGTTCCGAGACGTCCCAAGCTGCCACCTGGGAACCCCAAACTACTCGTGGATGTCAACGTAGAAACCACCATCGGAGTGAGGACCTTCACCTGAACGAAATTTAAGCAAGGATGAGTACTGGATGTACTCTACAAGACTTAATTAACCTATTATATATCTGTTGGTTCAGAGAGTATGTATGAGGGTTCATTTGCGTAAAGCAATCTTTGTTTCCAAATCGAGGAAGGAAGAGAAGCTCGTATAATAGAACTTTTAAAAAGGGATAAGAGAGTGACAACACTAGCTTCATCATCAACTTTGTATCCACCGAATCATCATCAACTGAACCTGTTCACCAAGGTCACTTCCTCGACTCTCCCGCGAGGAAGCAAACCTCACACACTTGGTCTTGCAAGTTTTACGAGAAGGTTATATTATTATCCTTGAGTCCGTCGCCAAGTCGTCCATAACCGTGGACATGACTTTTCGAAAAGATTTAACCCTGCAGGGGTGTACAATGTTTACCACATGTACCGCCTGACTCCTTGCCGATATCATTAGCTCTCTTCCTGGGAAAGCCGGCAGAGTGGGAACGGTTACAACCTTTACCTTGCGTAAGCCTATCCATGGGCAATCAGTGTGTGCGGAAGTCAAGGTTCTGGGCTCCAACCCCCTCGACCGCGGCCACGTTCCTATATTTTCTTTCTTCCAAAACATTTTCCTTCTTCAAATGGAAATCCCGAACTAGAGAACCCACGGATAGAATTACGCAAGTTAGTTAGTCGACGTGCTGTCCATATGGGCCACGTGTGGTTGCACGCTCAGTCTTGGTTCGAAGGCGGGAACTGTCGGCATGAACGAGACAAAATACCACTAACCCATTGTGGCCTCTCATCCAAGCCTTTAGTCAAATTAACACTCAACTCTGAACTTTCCACGCCATCCTGTCATACTATATTCATTCGCAGCTCTGATTCACCAACCAGGTGGAGTAGAGCTAAACAAAGCATGGCTAAGCGTAGCAGATATAAGGCTCTGACGATACACACAAGCATTACCTAGGTTTGCTAGGAGCAGTGGATCAAGCATTTAGGCAATGCAAAAGATAGGGGAACTCTATGTAATGACCAAAAGCACATTTGAATCGTATGCATTATACTAGAGTCAAATACTTCGAAATCATATATGTGCACATAAGAGGTTATGCTTGCCTTGCTTATTTGATAACCAGAATATAAATCTTCAGAGGTCTTCTTCTTGACTTGATCGAGTGTGATCGTATTCATCATTGGAGTTGTCGAATTCCACTTCGGAGTCGCATTCTACCGATAAGAACCAATAGCGGAAAGAAATGAAGCAATCAACACATGGCACAATGCAATGCGCATACAAGCATGTATGACATGACAATTTAAGGGTATTGAAGTGGAATCCTAAACATGGAGATCATTTTAAATGGAGCCCAATTGCATTTAAAAATAACATTTGGAAAACACCATAAATCCATAAAATGTGTTTTTTTTTTCTCCTAAATAGACATGGTTATAAGTTATTTAATCATGCATGATTTTGGTACAAATGGATAGATTTCATTTTTCTGAACATTTTGATATATTATTCATATATTTTATAAAAAACAGGGAATATTCTATTAATTTTACAAGTTTTATTTATTTTCTGGAATTTACAGAAATCATTTTCTAAAATAATAAAAGACTGACAGGTGGGGCCCATGATGACGTCATCTGCAGACGTCAGCAATGGCTACAGAGGCCATGTTTTTTTTTGCGATAAGACCCCCCAGATCTATTAGCCAGCACAGTGGATACAACGCACCCCAAAAAACCCAGAAATTACAACCGGGTCCCTGGGATCCCAGCACCCTAACACCATCGACGCGGAAGGGGAACGCGCCGCCGCAACGCCGTCCCGGCACCCACCTGGTGCTGGCGTATCCTTGAACGCCGTAGCCGATATCTTCGCGAGCGGGAAGTTGCCCTTCTCAGCCTCTGCGTGCTCGCACGACGGAGGGCAGAAGCGATGGAGAAGCACCACTGCGTGGAGGTCGTCTTCCTCGCCGGCCGGCAAGGAGGACGAAGATCCGGAGAAGGCCGAGGAATCCGAAGATCCGCGGCCGCCAAAAGTCGCACGCGCCGCGACGGAGCTCCGAGGAGCCTCGCCGCAGAAGAGGAAGCGCGTCGACCCCCACCTAGCCACCGACACCATCGCCACCTCCACGACGCCGCCGGCGGGGTTCCTATCACATCCTACACTATGTACAGGCCGGGATCCGGGGATCCCCCACCCTCCCACCGCCGGAGCGGACGTCAGAGGGGGAAGAATCCCACGAATCGCCGGCGAGCGAGGTGGACGGACGGAGGTTCTCAAAAATCGCCTCTCCGATCTACTGTAGATGGAGAGAGAGCGTTCGGCCGAGCTCTTTTAAAATGTTACAGAGGCCATGTTGACCACGGCGACGACGATGACCACGACGACGACGATTCCGCGCGAGCGGGGACGCGCGGATAGTCGCGTTCGACTCAGCGCATCGCGGGGAACCTACTAGGTGCGGCGCCGCTTGTTTATGGTAGCCGGAGACGCCCCGGCGACGGTGTTTTGCGGCGGCGGCGGCAGACCACGGCGAGCCGGCAAACCAGAACGCGAGGGAGGAAGGGAAGGGTCCATCCGGACCAGAGGCTCACCAGAAAGACGATAGAGGGGTTGGCGATGCCGGGGAAGGTCGATCGGCGGCGAATCGAGCGCGGAGGCTCTCTGCCGGCGACGAAGAAGACGGCGTCGACCGCGCGATTCACGGCATACCGGCGTGCGTCCGTTGGCAGGGAGAGGTAGGGGAGGACGGCAGAGCTCGAGGCGGTCTCGGATTCGTCCGGGGAGGCCCACAGAGGCGGCGCGACGCGGCGGCCGGAGCGGAGCTAGGGTTTTGCGCGGGAGAGAGCCAGAGAGAGCGCGAGTGAGGGAGAGAATAGAGAAGGAGCGATGCGGACGTCTCCGTGGTCTTATCCACTTTGCAGAAACCCCCTGACTTTTTGGAAATTAAGAAATTTATTTGAACATCAACTTTCTGCATTTTTTAGGGCTTTTAAAATAGTCAATAAATCACCCAAAAAGTCATGTAGGCTTCTAATATTGTAGAGGGCCCCACATAAATTTGTTTTGAATTTTGGAACTTTCTAACAACATTTAAACATAGAGCATTGTTTAAGTCGTTTTTATAATTGCTTCTTTATATTTAAATGCGAGATTTTCTTAGTGAAATTTACATGATGCTCATGGATACAAAAAGTACTTTATTACAAACATGGTCTGTTACAGTTAGCGACTTTGCGAATCCCTGTTCATGCCGACTCCAGGAGCCGGCGGGGATCGGGCGGTGCGGAGGCACAGAGCGGGGAGGATCGGACGGTCAGAAAGCCCAAATCGCTGGAGAGCCTCCAATGGGTCTCACCGTTTATATCTTTAGATGTTTTTATGCTATAACTGCGGTGGCTCCTAAATACGTGATTCAGAGGAAATCTCACTCGCACGTGTGGAAAATATGAACACGTAAAATGTACCCTAGTCTTTTCTAAGGACTAATTCGTTGAATGCTGTATGACTGTGATTTCCTGGTCATGGACATTGTTTGTGTCAACACTAGTGAGTAGAACAATATGGCCGGGTAGACCCAAGTTATGGTATGCTAAGAGATTCTGTTAATATGTCTTTTTGTTGTTAGCTTTATCACAGTAAGGTTATTATATAGCATGTCCTTGAACCGTGAAGTTATTAGGGTTGTGCATATTGGAAGAATTGCTTTGGTATTGTCAATCACCACAGACTTAATTGGGTGGTCAAAACGGCAGTCACTGGGTAGTTACAAAGGCATGTACATATCCTAATGTTCTAAGATGGTAAATTACTCCTCTGTCAAAAGAGAGAAATGACCTGGGCCCACTCGGTATGAAAGATATCTAATATGTTCTACAGACAATGCATGGTGAAGTTACACCGTGTGGGATATCGTAATACGGTAACGAGCTAGTAAAGGGAACTTGCCGGTTAACGAGATAGACAAATATGTAATGAATCAATAAATGATTGATTCATGATATCATCCACGGATCTATATCTCGGGCAAAGTTTCGGTATCGCGAGTAATGGGAATGATATATTAAATAGCCGACAGGTTCAACAGAGTGTCTTCGCATAACAGTAGCAGCTATTCAGTTTGTCCCTGGATCTGACCATGGCCGGTGATTAGATGAGTACATCTAATTATAGCTACACGTTATCAAACCTGTAGGGTGGACACGCTTAAACTAGGTTTGGTTAGTTGTTTATATTGGTTGGTCTGGAACATGGAGTGAGTATCACCGGAATGGTATCTGCGTGGTAGATGTATTCATATCAGAGAGATTGCATCAGCGTACATTAGATGTCTCGGAGTGATAAAAGTTACTATCACTGTCGGATTTATTCCGAAGGGTTTATATAGAAGGAAATATTTATCCGGAGAATTTTGTCGGCGGACACTGGGTGTCACGGATCATATAAATATGTTTATATTATAAGTAATTAATTCCGGTAATTTTTTGTAAAAGGAAAATATTTATTTGGAAATCAAATTAGACAAAATATTAATTAATTAATAATTGAAAATATTTATTAAAAGAAATAAAAATAGGAGCACACCATGGGGGCTACCTAAGTGGGCCCTAGGGGTCCACCAAGGTAGCCGCACCACCCTAGGGTGGTGGTGGGCCAAGCCGAATTTGGGGGGAGGCTCCCCCATAGCCGAAGCCTAATGGGTCTTAGGGCCCATGGGGTGGAGGCAGCGGCGTCCAAGGAGGAGGGCCGGCCTAGGGTGGGCCCCACGTCCCTTAGGTCGGTTCGGCCTAGGGAGGGGCCCACCCTAGGGCCGGCGGCGGTGGAGATTGGGAGAAGGAGTTCAACTCCTCCTTCAAGCAACCCTACCCTTGGTCCTCCTATATAAACCCCACCCCCTCCTCTTTTGGAGACACACAAGTTCCGCAAATCCTGGCTCTTTGTCTAAAAGGATTGAGAGAACCTCTCTCGTTTAGAGGGACACTCTCCGATTAGGTTTGGATCTAGATCTCTCTCTCTCCCTCCTCCTCATGTGTTGAGATCTTCACCTTCATATAAGCCAGTAGTGCTTCAAGCTTGGGCGGCGAAGCTCTGCTGAACCACTCCCGGTGTACGCGTGCAAACTCTCAGAGGGGTGAGGTATCGGATCCCGACTGTCGACCCTCGCTCTCTTGAATCAAGGTGACAAGGCTAAGGAGGAGAAGGCGTCGGAATCTCTCTACCAGATTTGGTTGAGGGAATCTGCTACAGGCTTCATCGACACTTCTTCCGCGACTTCGGTGTTGGTAACGTATTCTGAATAGATCTTCAGATCTTCGTATTCACATGTATCTTCATAGTAGATCTTGGCAGTTGTTGCGTAGCTATACGGAAAATTTTAATTTAGCGTACACGCAACCCAGTATCGATGTGGCAGAAGTTGCCGCGTCTGCCGGTGCTCCCGCTTGCTTCCCTAGGAACAGGGCGCGAAACGAGGTTGCCGGACGCTGTATTAGGCCCGTCTGGCAACTTTTGGGCTATTGGTAGCGCTGGTGGGGGCGATTTCGTGTCGGCACACCCAATAGACCTATTGGGAGCGCATGTGGAGATGCTCTAAGGCGAGAGGATATATCTAGTGCTATCGTTCTCTTAGGTGCTACCGTGGTCCCAATTCAAAAATGTCGATTTTTTAAAAATTTCAAAATATTCTACGAAAATGTGTGAATGTTCACAAGAAATGTGCCTACAATCTCCAGAAGTTTTATATCAAAAATCGAAAAGCACTTTGAGAAACAAGAAAGACAAATCCGTGTGTGAATAGTGTCGATTTTGCTTTTGTCTTTTTGTGACACTATTTATGCTAGATTTGCCTTTTTTGTTCCTCGGTGTGTATTTCGATTTTGGACCTGAAATTTTGGAGATTGTACACACATTTCTTGTGAACATTTACACTTTTTCGTAAATTTCTTTAAAACATTTAAAATTGTTTTTTTAACGGTAGCACCGTAACATCTTGGCCGTGGTAGCACTAGATATATCCTTACCTGCAACACATCAGTTCAATACTTAATCACCCACCATCAAGATGGATTTGGAAGAGCAAGTGTATGTCTAAGCATCAGGTTCTTGCATGGTTAATCTTACATGACAGAGTGAGCACCAAGGACATGATGTTGCAGACACTGGAATGTCACTGAGAATCACTGCTGCATGTTGTGTCATTCATCTTTCCTGGAGGACTGGCAACATCTCTTCTTTACATGTACTTTCAGTTCAGGGTATGGAATTATCTACAAATTCATTGGGGGGCTCCGGTGAGCCTTTTGATATTTTTGGTTAGACAACTTAATTATCATAATATCAGGTAGGTAGGTTTTTCTCTCCTACATACTTACATAGTCATGTATATATTTTCAATAAAGTTGGGCTGCAAGGGTTTCCCCTACAGTAAAGGTTTAAAAATATACTCAGCTGACTGATGAATAGACATGCCCTTTTATTATACATTTTTCTATCTACTTATCAATGTAAAATGTTGTATGTACACCTATTAAGCGCATAGTATCATTTGAATCAAACCAAATATATATCCTAGGGCTTGATCTTAAGGCACACCGATGGTCTGACTTTCTGACACCACCACCCGTACTCAAATCATTAGCGGTTACTCGATGACCACCTCCAAGATGTGATTTTATAGTTACGCACTAAAAGCGGAACCTCCATTCGTCCATGATTCCCTACTGATGGTCTAACTCCTCTAACCGTTGATCTCGAGCAAACAGAACAAAGAAAACTCTTTCGAGAGACAAGTAGACAAATAAGACGAACCTGTGCCATGTTACCTTGTAGATGTAGCTCTGAAGTCTGAACACTCGGTACACTTGAATTAAAATATACACCTATTAAGCACATAGTATCATTTGAATTAATATATATAGCGTGAGGCCAGATCTGAATGCACAACAGGTCCTGACTTTCTGCGATGAACACCATGATCTGATTTCGGTTACTCAATGATCATTGGATAGAATTTTCCCTAGCGTACCATAATCATTAGCGATTACTCGATGATCACTTGCAGATGTGATTTTATTTCATATTCGTCGAAGATGTGATTGTAGTCGTACACACTTATACCGAAACCTCCATTCCTCCATGATTCCCTCCGTAGCCATGTTACCTTGTAGTTGCAGCTCTAAAAGTCTGAACACGCCATATACACTTGTCGTCGGGTGCAACTGCAACTGGCGCCGACGGAACTCGTCATTTTTAGCCTGTTGGCCTGCCTATAAATGCCCCTGCAATGTCGCCAGCAAAACACAAACAGGAGTAGTAACCACTCCAGCAAGTACACATCGTACAAAGTCTTCATAGAACCGTAGTAGTGTGCCAATATGGCCAGTGTCACCACCAACGCCGTTGCCCTTGTGGTGCTCCTCTCCATGCTTGTCCCGTCCGTCCGTTCTGCAGTCAACTACGGCACCTCCGCCGCTAGATTGTACAACATCGGCTGGGTCGACGCAGTGGCCACCTGGTACGGCCGGCCCACAGGCGCCGGCCCCGACGACAACGGTACGCTCGTATATATGCGATGGCGGCGCAATGTCGTTGCATGCCTATAACTCAGCAGTAATAATGCCGGTCGACCTCCTTGCAGGTGGTGCTTGCGGCTTCAAGAACGTGAACCAGTACCCGTTCTCCGCCATGACTTCCTGCGGCAACGAGCCTCTCTTCCAGGGCGGTGCGGGCTGCGGCACCTGCTACCAGGTACTCTAACCACGCAAGGTGCCGACAGTCAGTTAACTAGTCGATGCTGATCATTTAGTTAGCCTGGTCAAACACAAACCGATTCCGACCCATGTTAACTAGTGAAGGCCCTGCCATACTGCCATGTTAAATTTGCAAGTAGGAGTACATAGGGACGTTGACCTTAATTTTCCTGAATGGACCGATCGGTGTGTTTCAGATACGATGCACGAGATCCAACCACCCGGCCTGCTCCGGCCAGACCAAGACGGTGGTGATCACCGACATGAACTACTACCCCGTGGCCCAGTTCCACTTTGACCTGAGCGGCACGGCGTTCGGCGCCATGGCGATGCCAGGCCGGAACGACCAGCTCCGGCAAGCGGGCATCATCCCCATGCAGTTCAGGAGGGTGCCCTGCAACTTCCGGGACTCAAGGTGAGCTTCTACGTCCTGCCGGGCGCCAACCCCAACTACCTCCCGGTGCTGGTGCAGTACGCCAACCGGGACGGCACCGTGGTGAAGATGGACGTCATGCGCTCCAGGAATGGCCGCCCCACAGGGCGATGGGAGCCCATGTACCGCTCCTGGGGATCCGTCTGGCGGCTCGACACCGGCGACGCGCTGCGGGGGCCTTGTCCCTGCGCATCACCAGCGAGTTCGGCAAGACGCTCGAGGCAACCAATGTCATCAGGGATAACTGGAGGGGCGGCACCAGCTACTCGTCCAACGTCCAGTTCCGTTGATTGACTTCTCCGATGGAGGCACATCGAGTCAATCGTTTCGATGTCATGTGATGTGATCGATCGATCCCTATTTACCATGGATCGAGGATTTTAAGTTATTAATCTGGTACTTCCAGACTTGTTGATCGACGTTAATTATGTCTTCAAGATATGCCCGACTGTTTGTATATGGGAAATGTAAGGAACTAGGCAAGTGGAGTACAGTACCAATGTGCTTGTGAAACGAGATGAAAATGTGTGACAACGGAAAGGCAATCTTACTGATGTTCCAGATTTCGAGCAACATCTTGCGTGATAACCACACGCTGGGCCCTGGGACGTTGACCTGTCATATTGCTGCTTCAGTAAGTATGCCAGAACTATAGGAGAAAATATCTATACTTTCAGTGAACAGATACTAAAAATAATTTTGATGCCTAGCACAACTGGCAATCAACTTCCATGAAAAGCACAACTGCACAAGAACTGGTAAATACAGGCAGTATTAGAATCTGAACAGTCTAACGTGTTCTCCCTACACAATACTATCAGCAATAAGCTTTAACACAATTTAATAAGCAAATGCTGACTGAATATTAGTGGAATTGCAATAGTCCGAGATAGTCTGGCAGATCCACTCACACGAACATTGGGCTCAAAGGTGGAAGCGGAATTCCAATGATGCCGCAAGGTTGTGCTGAGGAGAAAGATTACACGGTTCTTTAAAAACTACATTCACTCTGAACCAGCAACCAACCAGCTTTCAATTGGTGGTTCTGAGTTCTTAACTGTAAAAGCTCTAAAGTTAGTTACCATTGTGTACAATTTCCACATAGTCCAAATCAAAGAAATGTAACTTGTGACTCGACTAAAGATTTGCATGAAGGCACTTGTTGGAGGTAGCAGTGTCCACAGTGTTATGTGAATATTTAAGTTCTATAATTCAGATAACCACCAGTGAGGATATATACTTTAGTTAATTTTAAATTTCTGACTGAAATTTTATCTAAGTTGATCAATCTGCTACAGCTTGGGTACCGATACATATGCTTTTCAGGCTACTGTATGTATACAGGAAGACAAGCTGAATCCAAGGAACTTAGCTGAGACGCTGGATTGGTAGATGCTTCGGAATTACATAGTACTACTCAATAGACCTCAAAGAAGTATAATCAAGCAATGTATATGTTATGTACTTCCTCTGTTCCTAAAAGTAAGGCCCATAAATTTTTTCAAAAGTCAAACAATGTAAAATTTAACTTAGTTTTTTAGAAAAAAACATCAACATCTACAATACCAAATCAAAGTATATGTTGGTCATTTTTTCAATAAACTTGGTCAAATTTTACATTGTCTGACTTCTGAAAAGACTAATAGGCCTTGCTTGGGTGGTGAAGACAACCATTGAAGTCACTAATATTAGCATCACAAAAGTGTATCACTGAAGAATTCAAATTCTGTTTTAGTATTTCCGGAATACCACCTTCCGCTGGTGGCACAACAAATATCATATGTGACATATCTTCAAGCCATCGTGAATTGTAAAAGAGAGTTCTCAGCAAATGAGAAGCACTATTCTAGTGAAATTTACAATGTGGCAAAAATGAACCTCATGGACGGCATCACCTATAATTCGATACCTAGACTTCGGATGGTGTCTTTGCATCGATAGATAGCGCGTGCAGCCCAGTCTTGAGCTCATCCTGGAGGAGATCATACACAGCCCTGTGTCTCTTGAGCATGCTCTTCCCCTCAAACTCCTTTGACACAACACGCACATTGAAATGTGTCTCTCCGTCGCTACCTGCTACCCCGGCATGCCCCTTGTGTTGATGCGAGATGTCCTCAACGTTTAGCTCTACTGGTGAAAGCCCCAATTCCAAATTATGCCTTATCCTCTCCATCCTGCCACCTCCAAGGGTAGTATTTCCTTCCACAGCAGCTGGTTCCTCTCGAATTGTTCCTCCTCAGGCCTCTCCGCCTCTGAACTCTCGCGCTCTTGCGCACCAAAAGCCTCAAACTGAGGCTCTACCTTCTCCACGGCAGGCGGCGTTTCAGCAATCTCCTGACGGATTTCGTGGCTGCCAGTCGCCTCCTTGCCCGCCGCAGCGATTTCCAGTGCCTTGAGCTTCATGAGGTTGATCATGTTGAGCAGGCCGCTGTTCCTGGAGGGCGAGAGGCTCTGCCTGATCCCGAGCATCTCGATGAACTCGACCGGGACCATGGCCACGTCCCTGGCGGGCGCGCCGGAGAGGCCGAGCACGAGCAGCGCGGCGAGGCCCTTGGTGAGCTGCGCGTCGGAGTCGGCCTGGAACCTGACGCAGCCGGGCGCGTCCGCCTCCTGCGCGGCGTGGACCCAGACCTGGGAGACGCAGCCCCGGACGCGGTTGGCCTCGGTCTTGAGCGCCGGGTCCATGGCCGGCAGCCGGGCGGCGTAGGCGAGGAGCTGCTTGTAGCGGGTGCGCTCGTCGGGCACGGACTGGAACAGCGCGATGATGTCGCGGAGCGCGGGGGGGAGCTGCGCCGGGTCGACGGGGGCGGAGGGGGAGGGGGAGGAGGTGGAGGGGGTCGGGGAGGGGAGGACCTGGCGGTGAGGCGCTGGAAGGAGACGGGGCGGGGGGGAGGGTGAGGAGGTGGGGCTTGGAGAGGAGCGGCCTGGAGAGGGACGAGGAGGAGAGGAGGCGGAGGTGGGAGGCGGTGGCGGCGGCGGCGGACGCCATGGATGGCGGCGGCGGAGGAGCGATGGTGATTGGGGAATCGGAGGTTGGGTTGGGTTTCTCTTCCGGAAATTTGGAGAGGTCAGCTTTGTTTTGTTTTTTGTTCTTCCGGGAAAAAGTGTTCCCGAATGTGCACATGGAGATGGATCTGTTCATATCAAGCATGGCCCATCCGGCCCGACCTGGTTTTTATTGGGCCAGGCTTCACACTGAACTGAACTAGCCGCCATTTTGGCCCATTGGCCTGATAAGAACTTAGGGTGAATCTTGCCAATGCTACGGTATCTAGTCTAGGATTTTTTTGCTAAAAAAACAAATCTAGTCTAAGTTTGTAAAAATATGAGAAAGTATCCGTGGAAACCAACTTTCAGTGCAAACCATTGAAAGCCACGAAAAATCATGTTTAAAAGTTTTAAAAATTCGAAACAAAAATGCTTTATGTTAGGAAGGTAGAGTTCTATAAGCTTACAATTTGCAAGTTGAAACTCAAAATTGTTTAGGAGCTATAAAAATGACAAATTGAAAAATGAATAGTAACGTTTGCAACTACTATTCAGTTTGCTACTATTCATCGCTGAATTTTCATTTCGTAGCTCCTAAACAATTTCGAATTTTAACTTGAAAATTTACTCGCCTATAGAATTCTACCTTGCCAACATTACACCTTTTTGTTTAGAATTTTTTCGAACTTTTAAACATGATTTTTTTTGGTTTTCACCTTTTTCCACCGAAAGTTGGTTTCCACCTGATATTTTCTTGTAAAAATATGGTATCAGGGAATGCAGATTTGTGGCACACGAGCATCGTGCTCGTATGCAAGAAAAAATGAAAATTTAAATTTGATTTTGAAAAAATCAAATCTTCCGTTGGATACATACACCTATTGTCTTTGTATGTGCAAAAAAATTGTATTCCGAGTTGCAGAAAAATAACAAAATTGTGGACACAGAAAAGGGAAAATAGTAGGTTTTATCTCATTTATTTCTCCTTTTGTGTATCCCAAAATACAAAATTTTATTGATGAAACTTTAGTGTATGCACATAATGTGTATGTGTACTTGTATACAACATTTCAGAATTTTTGAGATCTAAAAATATGTTTTTTTTTTCCAAAATGAAGTGCAAGTGAGCTTGGGAATCACTGACATTTTCCGGTATCTAGGAGTAAATAACTGCGGTCACGTTAGCCAGCTGATCCAGGGGAGAATCCACTGGCTAACAAATCATCCGATGTGTTGTTGTGGGAAATCTTGTGCGTCCAATCGTCCAATCAATGTAACATTAACACTATCTAGAATGCACATCCTTTTGCAAAAACATGTTTATTGAACATGTAAAATTTGTGAATTTTTTTGAGACATTTCGAACATGTCTTTCTAGTTAAAAAAAGCATGCAACAAATATTAATTTGATTGCAGCAAAAATCGTACAAAACATGTCACCACTTGCAATAAAAAAAGCAACGGGCTCCATTTGCCTGGAATGGGCTGGCAGCCCACGCCCTCAGGGAGCGGAGTGAGCCGAACGGGCTTCTCTCCGGGTGACCGTGGGTCCATGTCTGTGGCCACGGTTGGTCGCTGCGCTCAAACCTGGCCACCTGGGCCCGTGCTAGCGGGCCGGCCCGCAGCACGCATGCTAAATATATATGATACGTGTTTACTGGGGATTCGAACTCGCAACCTCCTAGGCTCCTAACCTGGGCAAGCCGTGCTAACCACTAGATCTCTTATTTTTCATGTCTTCTTGTTAGATGGATGTCATATTATTTAGGTCGCGGATTTTTATTTAGCACGGCATGCACTTGCGCACGCACGAACGTACGGGTTTTAGTTAGCACGTACGTCGGGATTTTTAGTTAGCTAACATTTTACATTTTTTTATTTATTTCTGAATGTTTTAGATTTTTTCGCAATTTTTTAAGCTAAAAGAGGCACGCTGGCCGAATTAGGCCCGTCGGGCTAAAGGTGCCTGTGCCGGCCCATTTATTTGATGTGCCGTGCCTGGGCCTTTAGGCCAGGCCCGTGTGCCGGCACGGCACGGCCTACTTACTAATCGTGCCCTCATGGGCCGTGCCGTGCCAGACCCGCCAAGCTCTAAATGGGATCGTGCCGTGCCGGGCCGGCCCGTTGGCCAGGTTTGGCTGCGCTTGTCGCGTTCACTCCACTTCACTTGACGCAGCCAGACTTCCGAACCCTAGCCTCGCCGGAATGAGCCGCCCCGCTGGACGACGCATTCCTCCTAAAGATCCTCCTGCGCCTCCCTCCGCAGCCCTCCTCCCTCCCGCGTGCATCCCTCGTGTCCACGTGCTGGCGGCGCCTCCTCTCCGACCCCGCTTCCTCCGCCGCTTCCGCAAGCACCACCACCGCCTGAACGAGCCACCGCCGTTGCTCGACTTCTTCGACAAAGAGTTCCGCACGGACGATCCGGCCGTCTTCAACCCCACCACGACGGACCGAGTCCCGCCCGCGCGCTTCTCCTCGCCGTGGAGCCGCGGCGAGGGCTGGGAGTTCCTCGGCTGCCTCCACGGCCTCGCCCTCCTCGTCTCCCTGAAGCGGCGCGAGGCCTGTTGGATAATTAGGCAATAATTCCATGATTAATTCCAGAATGTTAACATGACTAACACAACTACTAACATGTGAAATACGAACATACTAGATGTACTAATCAACTTGAACAGTAGCAACATAAACGCCAATAGATCCATGGTAAAACAGTTCGGATTACGTCGCACGTACCGAACGGTTGTAGAGGAAGCAGCAGTCGATGCAGACAGGTTCACCGCGTCGAAGGCAGCGGTGATGTTGTTGACGATGACGTTGGTGAAGACGGGTCGAAGAAGACGACGCCTGCGGAGACGGTCCGCAGCTCCAGCTGGTAGACGACCCGTGGTGGAAGCGGCGAGCAGTCGCACGAAGCGCTTCCCAAAAATCTAATTCGCCCTCTCCCGTACAGGATCACAAAGGCGAGTGGTTCCGGAGACCAATGCTAATTTTCTAACCACGTTTTTCGGCGACTACGTGCTCCAGCTTGAGTCCACGCAGTTCATAAATCTTTTTGAAATGCGAAGAGGCTGCCTTTCTAGCAGGACCTATTATCCCTACAGAAATTTCTACATTAGTACATTACAGATAATCCCTCGTCTCTGCCCGCCATGACTCCACTTGTCCAATGTATTGGTATTCAGCAAGAGCTTTCTAATGATTGGAAACTCGCAAGTGGGCAACAACTGCGTTAAGTTTCTCACTTTCGGCTCATTTCCTTGACCCATTTGGCATTACTTGAACGAATCCTCTCAGGAATAGTTCTAGAATACATTTCCTCTGAACAGCTAGACAGTCCTAACATGAATTCATTATAATAGGTAGATGATTATTTTCACTCTACCGTGTCCTTAGCAGTAGCTGTGATTTCACTAATTTCCCTGTTCGTACCTGTGTCACAAAGGGTTGTTTTGCCTTCTCATTGAGATCTTCCATTTATTTGTTCAGTTTATGGGATATCTTTTGCTTGTAGGCAGCAGAGTTGGTGATCGAGACGGTGGTGCTGAAAGTGAATGCATGAGGTGATTGTCCCATTATATATGCTAATATGGTATGTTTGTTGTACATGTGATGTTGATTTATCGCTTTTCTATATCAACGTTCGTCAGTATAGATTATCCAAAAAAATAATATAGTATTGGAGCTGAACTGGTAGTAATAAGTAGCAGAGATCAGTTGGTGATGCTGTCCTTGGACAAGTAAATGATGCTTCGGATTCTATTTATTTGTTTATCCAAATTGTACAGCATAGATGAATGTGTGTCTGCCCTAAAAAAACATGAATGTGTGTCTAGAAATCTTATTATTACTGAATTATCTTATCGTGCTCCATACCACACAAGAGCTCTATGTTGCTACGTGCATCTTCTGTTAATAATTTCATCAGTCTTACATACAGAACGAGAATAGATTAATTGCTTTCTAGATGATTGTTTCCTCATTTTCCATTCAGGTTTTATTCACTTGTTATGTGTTATAGTGTACATGAAAAATGTAAACACCTTCAAGCTTTAGGAGTTAGAAGTGCATGCATATTGATTGGTATAGCAGAAATATTCATGCATGAACCCCCAATATGCATTCAAGTCCCTAATGACTATGCAATATGATTTCACGTCAATGCTATTCATTTGTTTCCTGCAGTGAAGTTTTTTTCATATTTTCCTTGCAACTAACATGACAACCTTATCCAGGGACCAGGCTTTGCACTTTGGGGTATTCAGATGCAACATAAGTTGCCTTATGGAGCTAACTTATTTTTCTTTTAATTTGGTGGCGTGCCACTTTTTTTAGAACAAAGACCGAAAAGGTCCAGCGATAAATTAATAGCGCCAGTCGGCGAGTAAGATACACAGTGCTGAACCCAGCATACAACACAACCCCGCACACACACAAGGAACAGAAACTACTAGGCGATTACATGTGAACTCCGAAGAACACCGCCACCGTCCACAACGTAGACAGGCTGCCACCAGGAGGCCTCAAAGGGACGCCGAGGAGCCACGCTCAACAGGGGGGCCACAAAGCGACGCACCGTGGAGATAAGGTGAGCACCGACGAGCACCGCCACTGAACACAGAAGCTGCAGACACGTAATCACCGAAGATCACCGCCACCGTCCACACAGGTAGACAGGCTCACCAAACCCCTCAACGGGCCGCCGAGGAGACTAGGACGAAAACCATCGCCACTGACCACAAATCTGCAGCCAGGCTCAACAAGGGGGCCACAGAGAGACGCCGGTGAGATAAGGTGAGCGCCGACGAACACCGCCACTGACCACAGCAGCTGCAGACAGGCACCAGGTAGCTCCAAACAAGAAACGCCGATGTGCAGAGGGAGTTGTAGACCTTGCCGGAGAGAGCTCGGCGAGAGGTTGCCACCGCAGCCAACACCTCCCAACCTCCGGGAAGCAACCAATCGTGTGCTCCAAAGCGGTGTCTTCAAGAAGAGCACGGTGCCAAAGCGCCGCCACCGCCCGATCTGAGGATCTTAGGTTTTCACCCGGAGCACGTGACGAGGACCGAGAGAGTCGCAACGACGCCTTCAAGAAGGGAACGGCGTCCATGGACGTCGCCGCCGCGGTCCGGGAGGATCCCGGACAAAGGTTTCCCTTCGACATGCCTCAGGGCCTCCCACCCAGGGCTTGGAGCGTCGCCGAGGACGACCTCCGCACCACTATCACGAGTAGTCGCAAGACAATCACCACGCCGCCCGCACGGCCGCGGTCATCGACCAGCACCAGAACCGCCGGCACGCCCGTCAACCGACGCGGTTCCCACCGTCCGGGGTCGCCACCCCGGCGTCCACACTCCACGCGCCAACAAGCCGAAGCAAAACACGGGCACCACCGTGGCGGCCAGACCCGCCTGACCGCGACAGAGACGACCTCACCTTCCGCAGCCGCGCCACCACGCCAGGTCCAAGGACCCGTCCCAGAGAGAGGCCCAGCCGCAACCCCCTTGGTTGCCGCCGGCGCCAGATCTAGGGAGTGGAGGTGACCGGCCAAGAACGCCGGTGAGGGAGAGCGGCCTCCTGCAGTCACCGCGAGTGGTGTGCCACTTGCTCGAATTAGTGACGTCTCGGAGATGTTTACTACAGACCTGGCAATTTCATTGTATCTAAGCTGCACTACTATCATACGGTAATTCTATCTTGTATTGTTTGCTTCAAAATGTCGAGCTCGCAGACTGAATTATGCTGACATGCCCACGGATTAGTTATTTAACTAGTAGGAACTCGATGACTACATGTCAGACCGCTTCAATTCTTATGTAATGTCCTAGCAAGTATGTACTGTTATAATGGAGTAATGAGTTGAACTGCCTATCTCTTTCAACTTTGATCTTCTTGGATTACTAGTATGATAGTTTTGGCTTTGATAAATGATTACAACTGATGGCGCTGTAGCTTTCATATATGGTGCTGTAACAGCATGTCTGGTGCAGTATGAATACTAGAGAACGTATCCATAGTTATGCTCAACACGTTTGGTTGGTGGGAAATAAACATAGGGAATGGGAGTTTTAGGCTATAGAGAATTTTATTTCTTTGATTGGTTGGAGGGAAGGAGAATTAGTGAGGGAAGAGGCAAGGGAATTCATACGTGAAACTCCCACTAATCTATTACCTGGGGGGACCCTGGTAATTAAAACGGGGATGGGGAAGAGGCGTTGAATTCCCAATCCCTTCCCAGCGATAGCCAAACAAGCTGTTAAGGAACTGATGATAGGAGTTCTCTTAAGAAAGAGATTTCGAGAAAAAAAAGGTTAGACGGAACATACTAAATTTCCTATCGGAAGATTTTCTCCGGGTTTGTGCAAATATGAGGTCATTTAAAAAATAAAGGTTTATACATTCTAGGAGCATTTTTTGGGTATAAGTAAAATCGGTTACTATGATTTGTGGGTGTAAAAATGTTGGCCCCACCATTAACATTGTTATATTTCTTGGGCACGTCCGCACGTGTTTTGCAAGACTGGATTAGGTGGAACGGGCCCATTCCGCATCTACTACGAATATTCCCTTTTGGGAAACCACTACATTATATTACTTCCTTTCGAAACAAACACGAGAAAACCATTACATTACATTCCACTTGCTGATCTGAACCAAACACGCCCTAATGTCTCGAGTACTGATTTTGATGTAACCCAACACCCATGTACTGTGACACAGGTGGAGAGGGGGTGAACCCTGGGGCTGTATTTGTTGTAAGAGTGGTGATTCACCGGACATCATAGTGTATTGGATAAAACTCTGATGGTTTACCAAATGAGACATGTCCTAAGGGAAACTCCAAGGCACCGACCCATTTGTTCCGCCCGCGTCAGCTTCTGTCCGCGCGGGCAAAAACCACGGCCCAACTCGCCGACGTATTTGGGTCCCCCGTTCGTTTCGTGTCCGCCGTCACCCACTTTTGGCCCAAATTTGGGCGGGTTTGCATCCTCATGGATAGGAGACGGACAAACAGAGCGTCCATTCAGTGTCCGCCCAGGTCCGGCGTGGCAGCGACCCAACCGCCCCCTCATCTCCCTCATGGGTCCTTTTAAATGCCACGCGTGCGTATAGGGACGCCCACTCCACTCCCCAACCCACTCTGCTCCCCCTCCGCCAATAGCAAACCTAGCCCCGCCGGTGCAATGTCGTTCAAGTGGATCGAGAAGGGGAAGAACGACCATGAGGCTGGCTCATCGTCGGGCCGACGACGCGCGGCTGCCACGCCATCCCCGTTCTCGATCTCGCCACCGGGGGCTGTAGTGACGCCCCTGGAGCGGCACTACGTCCCAATCGACGAGTGTCTGTGGTACTGGGAGAACACCGTGTTGTGGTCAGACATGCACCTTCCAGACCACTGGCACTTGAATCCACACGGATTCCCGTGTCGACCGTTCCGGCAAGCGGCCGTGCATGGGTGTTGGAGATCCAATGCCGCACGCCGCGCTCCCGGAGGAGTACCTCGACGACCCTGTGTTCGACGAGGACTCCATGCATTGGGACACGTGGTTCCACGATGAGCACAACATCCGTCGTCAGTCGTGTTTCTCGCATGCTCTAGAGCCCCCAAGGGTTCCTGCGCCGCCTCCACGCGCATGGGGTATGGAGCTCCACACCTGCCAAGCTCCACCGCCGCACCTGCGTGGCCAAAGCTCCACAACCATAGCCACACTCCCGTGCACCCCGTGCTCCACCTCCGCGGCCCGTGGTGATGGAGGAGGGGGAGGAGGATGACGACGAACCGGAGTACGAACCCGTGGTCTGACAGGTCATGGAGGAATCCATCCACACCGCTGTCGTCGACGAGATAAGGCGCTGGGGCGACCTCGCTCAGGTGCTCCACAACTCCGTAATGGAGGCCCAGGTGCAGGAGTAGGAGTAGCCCCATGAGCAGGAGCAGGAGCCATGGTGGGAAGGCTAGAGCAGCCGGAGTAGGGGCCTCGGCTGCCGCGGAGCTCTACGGCCAGTCGTGGACATGGACATCTACGTTCCCTGCTACGCCGGAGCCAGAGCCAGAGCCAATGGCGGAGCCACCTACGGCACCGACCCACGCACCGCCGTCCCATCTCTAGACGCCTCTGGCGTTCATTGACCTCATCGTCGACGACGACGCGTAGGCTTCTCACGGCCGTCAAACTAGATCTACTAGGGTTATCTTCTATATTTTTTCTTTTTTGTGTAACTATTGTAATCTGGAGCCCTATATTTTAATTCCAAAAAAGCTATGAAAATGTGTCGCCAGGCCTTGGGTGACTGTGCGGGCCGGTGGAAAGGGGCGGACATTTGGTGTCCGCCTCGCGACCCAAAGGGACAGAAAGCAAACATATTTCGTGTCCGTTTTGGTCGGCGTGTTGGAATCGCCCTCACATAAAAAAACACTAAGGGCCTCTTTGGATTGAAGGAATTTCGTAGGAATTTCAGCGGATTCCAATCCATAGAAATTTTTCCTATGGAATGCATTTGGATCATAGAATTGGCACCATCAAATTCCTAAGGAATCTATTCCTATGCTCCCTATTCCAAAGGAATCTCAACATGAGCTCAAACCTCTTTTTATTTTTCCTTTGAGAAGTCCAATGCACTCACACTCTATCTCTCTGCTCTCTCTCCTCAATCCTGCAAAATTCCTGTGTTTGTTTCGTGTACACATCCAAATGCATCTCTTACGAAATTCCTGTGTTTTGAAATCCTGTAGGAAATGAAGTGCATGACATCTCAATCCTGTGTTTTTCCTATTCCTACGTTTTGAAAATCCTGCAATCCAAAGAGGCCCTAAGAATTTGCATGTTTAGATTTAATGGAAATCGATGAGGAAGCTTATTGTTTTATACTTCTTCATGTTACCCAATTTGTTCCCAAACTTCATAGAAAACATCTTGGCTTTCGGGAGAGGAGGATTTCCTTTATGTTTTTTAACTCCACCATCAATGATCCCCAAGATTTGTGGTTGTTGATGTGGATAGATTGCATGTACAATATACTTAAATTAATGAATATGAGTGGAGATTTTCTAAGACAACGGATGACGTGGATAGCTTGCATGTTGAGGTAGAAAAATAATTAATGCATGTTAGTGGTTTTTTTTCATAATAAGTATAGATTTGATAATGATTACAACTAAAACTTAATGTATCCCCAATTCCGGTCTTTGCGGATTTCATGATGATTTATGTTAACACTGAATATGTCCCAAATCATGCCTACCTTGGCCTGAGATTAATCCATGATGTTTAGGCGAAACTAAAGAGACACGGACAATTTCAACAAAATTACACATCAAAACAAGTTCAATCTGCTAAAAAAGAGCTGCAACGAATATTACAATGAACCAACCGAAGAACAATTAGATATTTAATGCGATAATAATTTCTTTATACATTCAACGAAACAACAAGGAATAGAGATGTAACATCCCAACTTTTCAAATTTGGATGTTAACATGTCATCATATGCATATCATATTTTATTGCATCTTTTGGAGTTCAAATAATCAAAATGGGAAATTATAGAACTTTAAAAGAATTTTTGAAACCTTTTAAACAATAAACAAGATCTATTGCATAAATGGTTTTACACAATTTATTAGGAGATAGAAATTTCTTTCCTATGTTCTACTGTATTAAGAAGCCGAAGTTCTTTGTGCTCTCCGATGCCGCCAGTTGCTCCAGTTGGTCCACCACGGGTCCACGGCCCACGAACTCTAAGCCCAGTTCCTCGTGGTGTTACAGCTGAGACCTGGGTGGACTCGAGCATTGCTGCTACTCCCCATATATACAGGTGGGTTGGTCTTATACCTGGCCAAACGGGCGGCACGGCCCGGCACGGCACGGCCCGCCAGAGGCACGGCCCGACAACGGCACGGCCCGTTAAAGGCCCGGCTCCAATCGTGCCGTGCCGGGCCAGCACGCGGGCTGCATTTCCCGCAGCGGCACGGCACGGCGAGCACGGATGCGGCCCGGCGGCCCGGCACGGCACGTTCGGCCCGTTTTGGCCTGAAAAACTGGAAAAAAATTAAAAACAAATTAAAAAAATTAAAAAAATTAAAAAAAATAAGACAAAGGTAGATATGATTTCAATAATTTTTATTAAGCTAGCAAGCCGCCTCATTAAAACCTTCCAGTCCCCTTAGGTACCCTGGTAAGGAAAAAGAGTGCGTCTGAAACTTGCCGCTCTCCGACTTAATTGTTCTTACAGACCGAGTTCAGTACAAAAATAAAAAAGAAAATTACAAAAGGGATAAGAAAATTAATCTTCATCGTCGATATCAAGATACTCCAGTGCAGCAGTCAACTCGGGGTCCTCCGGCATGTGTTGGCTTCTTCGCATCGCCCGATCGCGGTCTTTTACCGTCATCAAACTCTTCACCATATCGGGGTGGAGACTTGCTCTTCTTGGCTCGAGAACTCTTCCACTTAGACTAAATGTGCCCTCTGACGATGTTGTTGATGCGGGGACAGTTAACACATCCCGTGCTAATATGGAAAGCACCGGATATGTTTGTTTGTGATCACGCCACCAGTCCAATATGTTGAAGTTTTCTTCGTCGTGGACGGCAAGAGGACGGTCATTGAGGTAAGATGCTAACTCATTCCCACCACCGAAGCTGCTTGAACTTCCGCTACTAGAGCTGGCGAAGAGCTTGAAGATGGTTTTCTTCATCTTTCCGGGCCGTTGAGCTTGTGGAGGCCGCTGCGGACGAACCATCCCTGCAAACTTATTCTCGTACTTGTCGTACAGATCAGCGAGTTTGCTCTTAATAAGAAATTGGTATTGAGTATAGTCAGTGCCTAATGCCCCCGTTAAGAGAGATAGAGCGTCACCGAACCCCTCAACTTTAGCCCTCGGGTCCAAAATGAATGCAAATGCACATAAATCAGGAATTTCTTTCCAATATTTTATAAACTTTGCCTTCATTTTTTTAACAGCATATTTTAACCTATCATCGTTTTCATGCTGTTTTAAGTGATCAGCAAGGAATACAATTTGATGCACTAGTAGAGGAGATGTGGGATAATAAACCCCAGATAAAATGTTTGTTGCATCGTAAAGACATTCTAGAAATTGCATTACCATGTTTGCAATATCCCAGTCATTTCCATCTAAATAGATTGTCCCCATCGAATTTGCATTAACAAAGGTGGTAAACATATCTTTATCACGGATCAAATCTCTAATCATTATGTATGTAGAGTTCCATCTAATGCTCATGTCTATATTATAGACATGACTGGCCGCTGTAGCCGCATCACACCATCTCTTATACTCAGCTAGTCGTGGATTAGATGCATTTAAAAAAACAATGCCACTTCTTATTTTCTCAATGGGTTCGGCCAGATGTTTTAAAGCACATTTAGCAATAAGATTAATAATATGGCATGCACAACGTTGATGGAAAAGGTGTGCTGAGGCATAACCACTAAGTATGGGACTGAGATCATTCATTGCGCTGGCATTATTTGAAGCATTATCTAAGGTTATTGCAAACACCTTATTCTCAAGACCAAATTCTTGCACGACATGCAATATTTTTTCAGCAATTGCTTTACCAGTATGTCTAGTGTCCATTAATTCAAATCCAATGACACTTTTTTTTAGTTCCCAAGTATCATTGGTCACATAATGAGCTACAACACTTAGATAATCTTGCTTAGCTCTACCGCTCCAGATATCAGATGTTAATGAAACTGAAAATGTACAGTTCGCAAACTCATCTTTTATTTCTTTTTGCATTTTTTTTGGCTAGTTTTTTCATATCTCTAGATGTAGTTTGCCTAGAAACTGGTTGATACTGTGGATTATGACAAGATCTAATCCAATCTACAACAGCGGGTACTCCCCAAAACCAAGCGGTAAATCATGTGCAGCAATAACATGGCATAGTCCTCTACGAGATTCATCAGGATCATAGTTGAAGTTACGTACCTGGCCATCGGGGGCATAACCAAGATCGCCCTGTCTTCTCGCCGTCTCCTGTGACCTCAACAGCTTGTGCGCTCTTGCATGCCGCTCCAAGTGACCGGTTCCCGACTTGGAGGCGCCGCTGAGGATCTTCTCGCACCCAGGCCACTTGCACATCGCTTGGTGGTCTTTCGTGCCATCTTCGAGTATCACAAGACGATACTCGAAATGGCCATCCACCCACACCCATGAGGTTCGACGCCTCTTTGAGCCGGTAGAGGTAGAGGAGGGGGCGGCGGTACTATTAGAAGCGCCGCCACTACTAGAACCACCAGCGGATGAGTGATGTTCTTGGCTAGATGGATTTGGGATTTGGGTGTGAGGTTGTTCTACGTAGGGGTAATCGTCGGTAGTAAGTCCTAAAGATCCGGGGGGGAAGAAGATCATCGGTTCCTGGACAAACCCATCGGGACATGGGTTAAAGGGGGGAGAGGGAGGGTGATTCATAGGATGAGAAGTGTGGGAGGAGAAGTGTGAGATGAGTGTGAAAAATTCTGTGTGTGAGGAGGCCTATTTATAGCACAAAATGTTGGGGTTTAGGGTTTCAAAATTCAAATTTTGAATTTTTTCGTGCTTCCGTGCCGCATATGGGCTTCCGTGCCGTACATGGGCTGCCGTGCCCGTATCGTGCCGTGCGGCACGGCCCGAAAGCGGCCCGGAAACACGTTCCGTGTCTCCCGCGGGCCGGCGTGCCGCAACCGTGCCCGCTCCAGCCGCTCCAGCCCGCCGTGCCCGCCGTGCCCCACCGTGCCCGCCGTGCCCGCTCCAGCACGCCGTGCACGCTCCAGCCCGCCGTGCCCGCCGGGCCGCGCCGTGCCCTTCGGGCCGCGCCGTGCCCGCCGTGCCACGTGCCTATCGTGCCGCGTTGGTGGGCCGTGCCCGTGCCGGGCCGTGTCGTGCCGCGGGCTGGCACGATTAGGCCGTGCCGTGCCGGGCCGGCCCACGTGCTCGAAATTCGTCCGCGGCACGGGCACGGGCGGGCCGCGGGCCGGCACGGCACGTTTCGAGCCGGGCCGTGCTTGGGCCGTGCCCACAGTACCGTGCCTCGGGCCGGCCCGTTTGGCCCGGCCCGTTTGGCCAGCTATAGTTGGTCTTACAGCACTCTCGAAGCCTCCCATTTTCTTTTCGGAACAGTTCTCGAACCCTCCATTCCTCTCCGTGGTTAGGGTTTAGCAGAAGTGTACGATGTCGGCGCCGTGGTGGGATTCCGACCCCAAGGACCGGTCGGCGGCCGAGAACCGCGTCCATGTCGGGAACCTCTCCTGGGGCACCGACGAGCGCTCGCTCAAGGACGCCTTCGCCAGCTACGGCCCGCGCAGCGCCGAGGTGAGTGGGTTTCGATCGCCCGATTGCCTGCTCGATACGATGGGTTGACTGTCCTCTGTTTTGTTTTCGATTTGGATGGGACCTGTGCGTGCATGTTTCCTCGGTTGTTTCTAGGTTTAGATCCAGTTTAGCTGCGTTATTTTTGTTCACATTAGATCCGTCGTGGCACGTGCTAGATCTGTGTCGCCAACACTGATTTTCGGAGGACTAAGATCTCAATCAAATATTCACAGCCCCAGATGGTTCTACAAATTTACACTTGCTTGATAGTGGTATGATGTTTTCTGTAACTTGCTGAAACAGAAAATGTGGATATTGTGGTCTTGTAGATGTATCTGCACGCGTGTCCTCTAGGTTTTGGTTTCAGTTTGGCTGCACCATTTTTTTATTCGGTTACACTAATCCGTGGTGGGTCACCTACTCGATCTCTGGTCTGTTTCCTTATCCCCAACACTGATTTTTAAAGGACCACTATCAGTTATATATTAAGCTGGCCCCTCATGGGCCATGGCCACAAAAATTTGTACTTTTCCTGTTCCCTGTTACTAGTACAGATCTTGTTTCCAAATAATGATGATGGGTGATGGCTCCACCTGATGAAAACGAAATGGTTCCAACTGAGAGTTGTTTGTAGTACGCCTGTTCCTCTTATTTGTCTGAGATAATGTTGCTTTGCCCATGGCATATGGAAGCGTCGGATGAAGAACGTAGCCAGTTCATGCGCATTCACACCAACTGGTTCTGCGATGAGAGTTTTGTAGAAGTTTGGCTTTGTTGAATGTTTGCTGGGCTGGTACCTGGTAGTTTGCCCTTGCTCTCTACCGATCTGCAATGGGGATGGCCAAAAATTGGCTGCATCCTTACATAAGAAACCTGCGAATGCTGTCTGCAAACTTTTTTATTTCCATTTTTGATGAAATGAATCAGGGCGCTCTGTTCTTTTCTTTTTCAAAAGAAAAATGTTTGAGATCTCTTATTATCTGTGAAATTTCCATGTGTCTAAGTATGTCATGTGTGATATGATTTTTTTTAGGTCGTCACCGACAGGGAGACTGGCAGATCGCGTGGGTTCAGGTTTGTCAACTTCGAGGACAACAAGTCGATGAACGATGCCATCCAGGGCATGAAAGGACAGGAGCTGGGCGGACGCAACATCACCGTCGACAAGGCCAATGACTGCCCCCGCCGTTGGAGGGAATGAACAACAACAGCTAGTTGGTTGGCCGCCTGGCAATTTAGCTTCCAGCCTATCAACTTATCATCAGTCTCGTGTGAGCGTTTAGTTTGTGGCTGTGAAATGGAACCTGTTAGAGTATCTTTGTTGCGCGTCCTGATATATGGTTGTGTTGGAACCTGTTCGGCTATCTATGTTGCTCGTCCTTATGGTTGTGTTGAACATCATATTATTGTTTAATCAGCTGCATTGTTGAAATGGAAATTGTCGATTATATCTGGTGTTTGCTGTTCGGGTGCACTATGCTTTGTGAGAATGTGTTTCCACTATGCTTCGTTGTGTTGAACATCATATTATCGTTTAATCAGCTGCATTGTTGAAATGGAAATTGTCGATTATATCTGGTGTTTGCTGTTCAGGTGCACTATGCTTTGTGAGAATGTGTTTCCATTATATCGTTTGCATGCCAGCCTCACAGGCGAATGTTTGCTCTTGCAAGGCATTGGGAGCATATATGGCCTCGGAACTATCTTCACGACATTATAAACCATATAGTGAACACTTCATATTTGTTGGAAATTTAGCATTTCTCAATATGTTTTCTTTCATTCTTCATACAAGAAAATTAGAGCAAAGCTTTCTTGGGCTTATTTGGTTTCTATCCTACTCAGCAAAATAAAGTGTGTCGGGGGAAAGCTTGTGTTTCTTGCCTGGCCAGGTTGGCCTGAAGGTGGATTTGTTTGGTTGGTGGCCTGACCTGTTGTCCGACCATGAATGACAAGGGTAAAGGCTTCAGAATGCCTGCTTGCATTAGGTTGTCAGCCTGATAGTAGTTGCAAACAACACTTGGCATTCATCGCACTGTCGACCATCGTGGCCGAAAACAGCAAGCACGGCGATGGTGGTGAATTCCCTGGCCAACATAGTGGTGTTCTCTCACAGATATATAGAGCATCATGCTTAAGAATTTCCTCCATTATTTTTGACAGCCCCAGTGAATTACTATCTGAAGTTGAAGAGGGATGTCTGAACTCAAGATTTAGTGGCAGCATTCTTTCTTCATCTTTTCTTTCTGATTTGCTCACCCTATAATGCAACTACTATTCTCTATTTCCATCAATTTATGGTTATCTGTATTCAAAACATGTAATCGGAAAAGTATTCCTACTTGTGTTGTTGTTGTGAACTTATTTGAAATATTTTAATGTTATTATGTGTGATAAATGATATATAAACACTCAAATGTACATATGTTTTTCATACATATAGACAAGTTTATATTGTCCAAACTCAACAAAATGTCTAATTCCATGGTTTATACATCGAAACAGGAAATGGAATTGGGTGCTACCCTTTGATTGCAACACCAAATACCAAGCACACCCAAACAACGGTATTTAAATTGGAAGCCATTTCCTTTCCATTTTGGATTTGGTATTCCTAGTCCAATTCAATTTCGTTTTTCCTACATCCAAACAAAACATTAGAGTAAATTGGATCGGCGGTTATCAAACTTGTCGTCCTATCTCCCTTGGTCTCCATCAGGGAATGTGTAAGTTACGGTCCTTGAATAAAATTCAAGCGTCCAACGACGGTCACTAGAACTGGTCGATGTGTGTATTTACTTGAACTGGTAGACATGTTTATTTGCCGTCGTGGCATGTGGGGACCCCATATGTTAGAACCCTAACCATACATGCAAAAATTGACAAGTGCGCCTTAGAATTTATGCCATACAACTAGGGGTGTAAATGGATAGGATAATTTCCGCACCGAATCCACCGCCGAATCCGTTTTAAAGAATCGATATCCGGTTTCAAAGAATCTGACGGATAAGGATATCCGATTCCGAATTGAACACCCGGATACGGTATAGGATATGGTATGAGAAATAGCATCTGAATATGAATTATCCGAAAATTAATTAGGATTATCCGATGGTTATAATCCGAATAATCCGATTTTCTACCGAAATGTCTAAACTAATAGAGCACAATTCGTAGTTAGTGACTTGTGTAGTTCATCCATTGAACACAACTCACTTAAATGATCATTATAGAGACTATGAAATACAACTTTGTTAGGTTATTAAGTTGTAGAGCGATTAGTTTTAGTTTTGTGGGTTGATGATGTAAATTGCGCGTACCAATCCGATTAATTTTATTTCCGCCACGAATCTGCTCCATTTCCGTTCCGAATCCGTGATCATATATATCCGCAACCGAATACAACATCAGCTACTGGATATTTTGTTTAAGAATTGGTGGGAAATAGTTTATTTATCTGCTAGGGTCATCGCAGCAAAGAACGAGAAATCTTTTTTCCGTTACCCAAGTCGACAGAGAAGAGGAGCCGCCAAGAAGGAAATGAGCCCAAAGCCCAATTTTTATTGTTCTCAATACTAGAGATGGATCCAGTTTCAAAAGAAAGCCCATGTAGAGGAGATCGATAGTTGCACATCTCATCCTACGCGTACCGCGTACGTTACTAACGTACGCGTACCCCCGAGTCCACTTCGGCCTGGCCCAGTTCGGCAGACCGCGCGTCTCGCCGTCCTCTTCCCCGATCCCCTTTCCGCCTCCTCCGTCGCCAGCCGATTTCGGCCATCTCCTCCCCCTCCTCTTCCTCCTGCCGAGGGAGCCGGGAAGGTCGCCGGCTTCTCTAGCTGCGGTCTCCTTCGACAGCTCCCTTCCGGCTTCTCCCCTCTTCACCCACGATCCGACCCATCACCGGGTGGCTTTGAGGCGAAGGTCCCGGAATCTTCTGGGGTCCTGGGAGTGAAACGCCATGGGGGCGGTGGATCTGATCGCGTCCTGCCTCGAATCCCTCCGTCAGGTTCGATCTCTTCGCGAATTCCCCTTTGCTGCTTCCGTATTCTTCGTCGTATGTTCATATTTTCCCCATCGACCCTCGTGTAAACGTTAAGCCTTACCCTCAGTTCGCGCTGTGCGGAAATATGATCTATCGACTGTGTTGCCTGTTAAAAAGCCAATCATTTAGCCCATGCTGAAGTTTTGCTCATCCAGCAAGGAAGATTGTAGTAATTACATCACGTCTTCTTAGTGATGCACATCGGTACATTCTACGCTGCTTGGGCAACCATGGAACTGTTTCATATTGTACTGTATTGACAGCAATTTCCGAGGTGCTTCACCCCTACAATAATGTGTTACTTTTGATGCCTAATTTGCTTCTGAAGTGCCTGAACATCCTGCTATTTTTATTGTTTATTAAATTACGACTCTCTTCGTTGACAAAAGCATTCAGTATATTTTGGCTGGAGCAAAAGTTCAGTTCTTGAGAAAAGCATCGAAATACATGTTGTTTACCATCAGATCATGCTGGTAGCAGTGCATATACTCTATCTGCACTGTTTGATCTCTGTTTGTTAGTGACTCGATAGTTGCATGTTCCCTGTTTCTAAACTTATTTGATTCAGCTTAAGGTTGCCACGAGTCACGTACTTTCTGATTCATGTTGTATAACTGTGTTGAATCTATCTATAAACTTGCCGATTTGGTTTTTATATGCATCCTGCACGAATTGGTTCAAGAATATATTGAGCTTATATCAGCAAGAGAGCAGAGTAGAACTATTTGAGCTTCAACTGCTTTAAGCCTTTTAACTTTTACTGCCTTAGTCTGGGATGCCAGATTTGTTCATCCAATTAGAATGCCACGGTTCTTGCTTGATAGTCACTTGTCGTACTACCTTAATCTTAATGGTTTGTGGTCTGTTTTATTTTTAGAACCTGGGTTGGTATTTTTTGTAGACTAAGGACATAAGCTATAACTATACATTTTTATTTCTTCAGGTTCTAACGTTCAGATTATTGTTACATTTAAACAGAGCACATTCTCCTGTATCATGGCCAGTGAAGAGGATGTGAAGCAGCGGCAGATAGTTGAAGACCGTGCAAGAAATATTAGCCACAATGTCCGGTGCACTGAATGTGGCAACCAGTCCTTATGGCTAGTGTAGCTGCCATCATGCAATTGGTGCAAACAATGTTATCATTCTCCCTTAATTGTAGTTTAATTATCCATCTGCAAGTCCTTTGGAAACATTTTGATGAACTCAGGCATTTTCATTGTAACCAGAATGAGAATAATCTTTGGCAATGTGTTCGAGATGAAAATACATGGCATTTTTGTCTTGGAAAATGGTCTTCATATTTTGGCTAATATGTTGTCCATTTGTCGTCTCTTGGTTCAGTGCACCTTGATTATTTTTGTTCTTCCTCGTTAAGTACCTAGTCAAACACAGTCTAATGAATAGAAGATGCAATACTGAGCACTGTTACAAACACGTGATCCTTCCCTACATACTTTTTTCCCAAAATGGGACGCAAAACTGAAATCTGTATCATTTTTATGAAGACTATGATCAGTAGGATAATGTTTCCAGTAAGCATAAAAATTAAAGTTGTTAGCTCAAAGTGTTCAAAATTCGAAAATGGTTCCAAATTCGAAAATGGTTCCATTTTGAATATGGTTAAAAATATAAAAATGGTTCCATTTTGAAAATGGTTCCAAATCTAAAAATGGTTCCAAATTAAAAATGGTTCCAAATTTGAAAATGGTTCCATGTTGAAAATGGTTCCAATATAAAAATGGTTCCAAATTTTAAAATGGTTCCATTTTGAAAACGGATCCATTTTGAAAATGGTTCCAAATTCAAAAATGGTTCCATTTTGAATATGGTTTCAAATATAAAAATGGTTCCATTTTGAAAATGGTTCCAATTTTAAAAATGGTTCCGAATTTAAAATGGTTCCAAATTAAAAATGGTTCCAAATTTTAAAATGGTTCCAACATAAAAATGGTTCCAAATTTTAAAATGGTTCCATTTTGAAAACGGGTCCATTTTGAAAATGGTTCCAAATTCGAAAATGGTTCCATTTTGAATATGGTTCCAAATTTAAAAATGGTTCCATTTTGAAAATGGTTCCAAATTCGAAAATGGTTCCATTTTGAAAATGGTTTCAATTTAAAAAATGGTTCCGAATTTAAAATGGTTCCAATTTTGAAAATGCGTACATTTTTTGAAATGGTTCCAAATTTTAAAATGGTTCCATTTTTAAAAAATGTTCAGAATTTAAAATGGTTCCAAATTTGAAAATGGTTCCAATTTTGAAAATGGTTCCAAAATAAAAACGGTTCCATTTTGAAAATGGTTCCGAAATTAAAAAATGGTTCCATTTTTTAAAATGATTCCAAAATAAAAACGGTTCCATTTTGAAAATGGTTCCAAAATAAAATGGTTCTGAAATTAAAAATTGTTCCGAAATTTTGAAAATGGTTCCGAAATTGAAAATGGTTCCAAAATAAAAATGGTTCCATTTTGAAAATTGTTCCGAAATTTTGAAAATGGTTCCAATTTTTGAAAATGGATCCGAAATTAAAAATGGTTCCATTTTTTAAAATGGTTCCAAAATAAAAACGGTTCCATTTTGAAAATGGTTCGAAAATAAAAATGGTTCCATTTTGAAAATGGTTCCGAAATTTTGAAAATGGTTCCGAAATTAAAAACGGTTCCATTTTGAAAATGGTTCCATTTTGAAAATTGTTCCGAAATTAAAAATGGTTCCATTTTGAAAATGGTTCAATTTTGAAAATGGTTCCAAAATAAAAACGGTTCCATTTTGAAAATGGTTCCAAAATAAAAACGGTTCCATTTTGAAAACGGTTCCATTTTGAAAATGGTTCCATTTTGAAAATGGTTCCATTTTGGAACCATTTTGAAAATGGTTCCAAAATAAAAATGGTTCCATTTTGAAAATGGTTCCGAAATTAAAAAATGGTTCCATTTTTTAAAATGATTCCAAAATAAAAACGGTTCCATTTTGAAAATGGTTCCAATTTGAAAATGGTTCCAATTTAAAAAATGTTCCAAGAAAGAAACAGGAAAAAAACTTTTTTTGTTGAATGCGAAGCAGTATGCACAACACATATACCGCTGGGCGAAGCAGTATGCAAGATTCAAAAGCCGAATGTGTTTTTTTAACGTGTTAATAAGATGAAGTTGAGCACGAAGAAATGAAACAGGAATCAGTCAAGGAAGGAAAACGTCATCATAGAATCAGGAAACAGTCCAAAAAGTCATTCTCCCGCGAAATAGAACATGCTTTCGTAGGTGGGCCGGCCCAATATCGTCAGGGGGTACGCGGAGCGTGCTTCCGTGCGCGTAACGCGCGACATAGGCGTGCCCCGCACCAACGCCGTCGCCGGATGGCGCGAGGAGCGGAGGTTGACCAGGAGCTACAGCAGCAACCCTTGGTGGACCAGTTGAAGGATTATCAGGCGCGATCCAGGCACGCATGGGCAGCCTCATCCTTCTTCTCCTCCACCTCCGCCGCAACCTCCAGTTACTCATGGTAAGCAAAGCCGTAACCCTGACATGGTCAGTTTCTTCTCAGATCTGGTCTGCAGGTCCTTCTCCTTCCCTGATCGATCCGGTCTTCCATTTCTCCGGGTTAAGGATAAATTACTCTGCCCATGTTGGGCAGGCAAATCTGATCACTGTTCTGTTAGATAGTTTACCATAGTTTCTTCCTTCATTTCTAGACAGTGTCGCGTTGTTATTCAACTACATCGTCAATTTGTCTCTTTTCTTATTCTGTGTGTCCTTGTTATGTGACTAAACGAGATGAAAATTCCATCATTAACCACTGCTATACATCAGCCACAGCGGCAAAATGATCAAGGTTGAACTAAATCCCCAACGGCCACCTCCTCGGAACAGGCCCTATTGGCTTAACTTTTAGTGTGAGCATGATATTAATTGATACCAGCCTCTTCTCCAAAAATTCTAGTGTATTATTGGCTGTTATTATATCTACATGTTTCTTACACACACACACAAAAATAGCAAAATATCTTCTATTTGCACCATGGTTACCAAATCGCTTGCATGGCCACTTAACAAGTATTTGATGTTTGTTGGTGCAGGGTTGACGGCTTGCTCGTCATATGGAAACTAGTGTTACTTGCTTTACTGGTATTCACGTTCGTTGCTTTTTATTTCAAATTCATAGGACTTGCTTTCTTGTTTGCATGTAGTGCTGTACTTCTTTATTTATGCATGAGACTAAACAAGGAAGAGAGAAAGCACAAGAGAAGTAAGCAAATAATGCTTCTTCCCTTGTCAATGTAACAAATGCCTGACTGCTGCAAATGCTTCTGTAAACAACACGTGAAGTGTTCTTTTAATACTTGAATGAATAGATTGTTCATACACTGTTTCCTCTTCAAGTAGTTGCATCTGTTAGTGAACAATACATAATTTTGATGTTGTAAGAAGTATAATTGATGATACCAATATCAAGAATACTAACCATTGTACCTTTAACGGGGTTCCTCTGGGTCATCTATTGGTTTAAGTTGGATACTTATTTGATTTGACCCAACTGTTTAATAAGCTGAATTCTAATTGAATCAACCACATTCGATTGGATTTATTTGTGTTTTAACCTATTGTATATAGGCTTAACCTTGACTCCTAGAAATTGAAGTGATCATAATTTGAGTATAGACAAGATGTGGATGTTATATTTTGATCATAGAGCTTGGAATTCAATGGTGCTGGATCCATTGAGGCAGAAATAAGTATTGGGACAAGATAGAAACAACTTGCTCAAAGAACTCTGATTTAAGTGCCACTTCGGATTTGAATGGAATGATTTTCTATTTTACTATGGTTGAGGACTAAGAAAGCTTGCTCTAATTTCTTTTATGCGTCATTTGAAGAATGGAATAAGAATGACATATCCAAATATCTGAAATTTCCAACAAATATGAAGTGTTCATTTTATGTTGCAACATACTTGTATCAAACAATTAGTAGCATAAGGCAAACAATCAGCTAAGATAATATAATTTGTACAAATGAGTTATGTCCAGTCTTTCTAAATTTGCGCCTTTGACTTAAGTCAAATGTGTATAATGTCGTAAAGATGGAGAATATGTGTCCCAAATTGCTTTGTAGGAGCAAACCTTACCCTGCGAGTAGGCATGCAACTGGGACTGCCCGAGGCTTTCATCATGCCACATGGGCATATAAGGGCATCGCACTAAGTGCATCCACAATGGTAACGCTTAAGTGAAAAAAATTAATACCACAAAATGTAGTCATCAGCTTAGCGCCCTGTCTGCAACACTGAGCGCTTAATCAGTAACCAATTTTTTTTCCAAAAGCAAAATTTTAACCGAGATATTTCTGTTACCTTCTTGCTACAATCTGGTCTAAAAATTTCACATGTGCATATGTCTTGTCAGATTTTGTGTGTTTGTAATTAGCTAATATTTGTTAACTGCATCAACACAAATGTAGAACCTGCATATGAAAGAATTAATATTTGATCTATAATGCAATGCAATCTAGAGAGATGCTATGCATAGTCATTTATTGCCATACAATTTATTGTTCAAAATTTATAAAAAAAGTCGTAGAGCCAAACATAAATTTATTTCAAAACAATAAAGTGATAACTTATTGTGCAAAATGAAAATAACAAGAAAAACTAAATTATTGCTTTCTCCAAAAAGCTGACTAGCAAAGAATTTTATAGCTTGGTCTTGTTCCTTCCTTTGATCCGAGTCCATGGAAGATGTATTAGACATAACCAATTCGTTATAGTCGGTAGACAAATTTGATCTCTGCCTTATCTTTACTAATTCTGCTCTTAGTACCTGTGCTTCATGGTACAATTTTACTTCATCGGATGAAATTATATCAGCAAAGATTCTACGTCCTTGCCTTTATTTGATCTTTTGCATGGTCCTCTTCTTCTATTCGAATATGGATAGTGCCATTATCCCTACTAGTCACCTCATGGTATGTCCTACTCCATTTTAATGTACTTTTACCTTGTCCCACCAGTATACAAGATTGAAGTTTGAGACATTTTCCTTCTTGTACATGGCTAATGCTTTCTCCATCAGCTGTAAGTCACACCATCTACTAGAGCGGACGATGTGACTTGCAGCTGAGGGAGAAAGCATTAGCCATGTAGAAGAAGGAAAATGGCTCAAACTTCAACCTTGTATACTGATGGGACAAGGTGAAAGTACATTAGAAATGAAGTAGACTATCATGAGGTGACTAGTAGTAATAATGGGACTATCCATATTCGACTAGATGAAGAGGATCGTCTCATTGGTAACCAAAAAAAGAAAGGGCGTAGAATCTTTCGATGATATTATTTCATCTGATGAAGTAAAACTATACCATTAGGTGTAGGTACTTAGAGCAGAATTAGGAAAGACAAAACAGAGGTTAAAATTGGCTAGTGATTACAAGGAACTGGTTCTGGCTCATACATCTTCCATGGACCTATAACAAAGGAAGGAACATGGCCGATCTATAAGATTCTTCACTTATCATATTTGTGGAGAAAGCAATAATTGAGTTTGTCTTGTTATTTTCATTTTGAACAATAAGTTAGCACTTTATTGTTTTGTAATAAATTTATGTTTGGTTCTATGTTTTTAATCTCATGTACAATAAACTGTATGGCAATAAATGACTATGCATACTATGTCTCTAGAATGCATTGCATTATGTATCAAATCTTAATTGTTTTATAAGTGATGCTACTTATGTGTTGATGTACGCAACAAATATTAGTAGATTGCAAACAAACATACACATGTTAAATTTTTAGATCAGCTTGTCTGCGGTAAGGCAACATAACTATCTCAGTTGAAGTTTTAGATTGGCTCAAAAAGTGGTGCCTAGTTTTTGCATACTTCGAGTCTAGCCTGCTTATCCTGAAACTGTGTGTCTCCGGATAACCCCTTCTCGCCCCAACTCCCTCCTCCACGAGCACTCCTTGTCCCGCTCTGATCAATTGCCCAATTATTATGTCCACGAGCACGATCTTGCAGACGGCGAAGCGTTTTCACTTTCAACAGTTTTGGATAAAGCTCCCGGGTTTGAGGAAGTAGTACAGGAAGCTTGGCACAGTATAGCGGCTACGGGAGATCACCTGGCAGATATCAGTACCCGCCTTCGGGTAACTGCTAGAGCTTTGAATCGGTGGAGTCAAAGGCAAGTTGGGAACATCAAACCTCAACTCCTGATGGCGGCAGAGGTGGTCTTTCAACTCGCTATGGCGATGGATCAGAGACAACTGTGTACGGCTGAAACCTGGCTGAGAAGGCTCTGAAGCTTTAAATCCTTGGGCTCGCATATCTGGAATGAACGATCGAGAGGCAGCACTCCCGTACCTCGTAGTTACCTGAGGGTGCAGCAAATAACATTTTTTTTCACCAGCATGCGAGCTACAGGAGGAAGAATAAGTACATATTCAAGCTCAAAGCCAATGGTGTGGAATCCTCAGACCAGGAGGGCATGGAGCAGCTAGCGATTGCAAGGCATATTCCAACATGGAAGGCTAGGCTGCTGAGGAAGGGTGGACGGCTGATTCTCACTTCCTCTGTTTTGGAATCAACAACAGTTCATCACATGCTCTCCCTGGACCTCCCCCCTGGGTTTTCAAGGCGCTTCGCAAGCTCTGCCGACATTTCTTTTGGAAAGAGAAGGAAGACACATAGAACGGTCACTCTCAGATGGCCTGGGGTCTTGTCTGTCGGCCAAAGCCTAATGGTGGACTCGGCTTGCACAATCTGAAACTCATGATTCTGGTACTGCGAGCCCGATGGTGTTGGCTTTCACACACCACCGGAGACAGACCGTGGAGTGATCTAGGGGTCAGTCTCTCGGCAAACAGAGGAGTTTTTTTGGGGCGGCAGTTCGATGCACGATGGTAGATGGCAAGAAGATCACTTCTGGAAGGATAACTGGCTGAACGGAGCAGCGGTGGAGTACTTTGCCCCGGACCTGATGCCTTTTGTGGCCAAGGGATCTGTGCGACGCTCTTTGGCAGAAGCCGTACACGAAAGTTGATGAGTAAGAGACATCAAAGGATAGCTCACAGTACTGGCTATGATTCAGTATTGCAACCTTTGGCAGCTGATCTCCCTAGTTCAGCTGAACCCAAAAGAGCCAGATCAACTCACCTGGAAATTCACGACTAATGGCTGTTTCTCTGCCCGTTCGACACACAACACCGTGTTCCATGGACAGGAGTTTGCGATGGGGACTAATGAAATCTGGTCTTCCTATGCCCCGCTGACCGAGAAGGTGCATGCCTGGCTGGCGATCAATGATCGCTGTTGGACCTCTGACAGACTAGCTCACCGAGGGTTACAGCACCAACCATCCTGTCCTCTTTGTGCGCAAGATCCCGAGACCATGCAGCATTTGATAACCTCCTACCCATACTCGCGCCAAGTCTGGTTTGACATCCTTCGGAAGATCAATCTGCAGCATCTGACCCCAGTGCAGGACCTACCGATCCAGGAATGGTGGACTGAGGCTGCCGTCGCTATCCCCACTGCTGACAGAAAGAAGTTCAACACTGCTGTCACTGTTGGCATGTGGCGCATGTGGTTGCATTTTGAGAATGTGAGTCACCTTCCGCATGTCGTTGTTGAGAACATAGAGGAGGAGCTGAAGCAACTAAGACTAGCAAACAGAGGCGGGAGAGAGCGAGGAATAACATAGTTTCTTTCTGTTGTAGCGGGCATGGCAATTCCATGTGTGTAATTCAAGTCCTGTAATTAAACACCTCTTCCAATCTTAATGAAAATGAAACACAAGTTTTTCGCGTGTTCTGGAATTTTTTGGCGCAGCGTGTGGTGTTTCGAATGCACACACGGTTGACGTAGCGTCGATGGGCTTGCTCTCTGGATTGCAACTTGTAGAGCACGTCCGATGCCAATCCTTAATGGTGGAGTCTGATCTATGGAGGTGGTTGAAGCTGTACTGCATCCTTCGTGTTGAGAGGGAATCGAGAGGCAACACAAGAGACAACCAAATGATTCAACTGTCGTTTATTCCATTGATGTCCAGCCTATTTATACAAGGGGAAGGGACACAGATATGGGTCGCGTCCGTTCGATCGAAGGGGTGTGAGGAAAGTCGGTTGACAGACCAACCGACATACAGAATTACAGAGGGAGGATTATCCTTTTAATTAAATGGTTAATTAAATCCTAACACTCCCCCTAATCCTTCCTCGTCCTTGCGATTGAACATCTCTGGAATAATCTTGGGAATAATCTCCTCCAAAAACCCTGTGGGAAAAATATGAGGAGAGTAGTGTGTATGATATGTTGCTAAAACTCCTTTAAACCCAGTGGGAAAATAAGGAGAAAATGATGCAACATATAATGGTTGTATATGCTGTTAAAACTCCTTCAAACCTGGTGGGAAAATAAGGAGAAAATGACACAGCATATAATGATTATTGTCTCTCAAGTTAATCCATAGAATTTAGAGATCAATAAATATGTCGTGTATACTTTCCTAAAAAAAACCGGTGGGGAAAACGGATAGTATGACATATGATCTTGTGTTGATATTACCTCATTAAAAACCTTAATGAGAACCTGGATAGTAAACTCATAAAGGGAAAAAGAGTGTAATATGATGCTTTGAACATGAATAGTTCAGGAAGATACTCCCCCTGACTCTTGCATATCTTGAAGCCATCGTATACCACCTTCAGGAGTACTGAAGTTGGTAGAGACTTCATGAACAAACCAGCAAGGTTCTTGCATGATTTGGATTTGCGCGATGTTTATTCCCCGACTCTTCTAGAATTCATAGGGATAAACAATTGAGGGCAATATGCTTAGTGATATTGCTCTTTATGTATCATGTTTGCATCCATGCAACACAAGCAACATTATCTGTGTAGATAATGGTTTATGGTTCAAGAGAACCAATGCCACATGACTGATGTATGTGGTTCATCATTCCTTGAAGCCACACGTATTAACATGCAGCTTTGCATTTTAGAATGATTGGTAGGTGTAGTCACCAGAGTCTGTATGAAAGACGTCAATGGGGTGACAGCTCTACCCTGTAGGTACACATTGTGGGATCGTACATGTAGCAGTGTTAGTGCCTGATGTTATTGGAGTTCAGATTTCTCTAAAACAGAAATAATAGGTCAAGATATTTAGTGCCTTGGAGATATCGAAAGATATTCTTGATTCCCAACTAGTTGTGTTGGTGGGTCCAATGGCGTTGAGATATGGAACTTTAAGTTCCAACTTCTCTTCTACATCTTCCCGTGGTTGAGTGAATTTTCTCTACGTCTAGAGATCGAACAACCGTCATGGGAGATGGATATGACTTGTCCCTATTAATTTTTTCCAATATTTTCTGACATAGACAGCTTGGTGTACCATAATTCTTGAGTGAAGGTGCTAGAGTATTAGTCACAAGCACTAATTGGTTTTATCCAAATCCTTCATCTCAAATTCCGTCTTTTAGATGATCACGTGCTTTGTCATTGCAGGAGTAATCCTTGAGCATGATAAACACGCATGGGCAATCATCAGTGTAGGAGTGATCCTTGTGTAAAAGGTACTCACTACGTCGGTTGTACCAAAATATGCCGACAACAATAAGCCACGTAGTGACTCATTGACTTTACACGATCATGTTGCATTTGTATTTCAATTCGGATGGAGATTCCTTCAGGAACCATACATGTCCGAATCTAGTGATCCACATGGCTATGTAGTCACTGCATCTATCAACTGCATAGATAGATGACTTTGTAATGCCAATGATATAGGTATCGGAAAATGAGGATTCCACTCATGTCTGGAGAGTAGGTCTCGGATCTCTGCGGAAACCCGACCTTATGCTACAAGCCCTGCTTTCTCACCACCTTGTTCTCATTCTGTTTATAGAAGAAAACATATTGAATCCCATATAGGGAATTCATTTGGAAGAGCGAGGCTATTTTCTTCTTGGATTGCACCCTTCGATTGTTTCAGTCCGAGTGAGTGGTTTACACTCTTCCATGGCCATGGTATTTGGATCTGAATCATTGTGAAGGTTATTGGCAATCAGACAAGAGAAATGTTTGTCGACAGTTGTAGGCTTTTGTTGTAAGATTCTCCAGAATTGATATAGTTGGAGGAAATCGCATCCACCCATGATGACTCTTCGTGATTTCCCAATACGCGTGAGTCTGAGTGTTCCGATGTCCCAGCCAGTGTGTGCAAGCTGAAGCTGGGTTGTGGAGGTTTCCCTTCCACTGGGTGTATACTACCCATCAGGTGTTTGTTAACGCTAGGTTAACTTGCATTTACTGACTTAGAGGATTTTTCCTCAATTTCCTTTGTTGCTTGCGTGAAGCTAGATCCTGGTTAGAGGCCTTACTACTCCCCCTCTTCGCAGGAATGGGGAGTTGAGTGGTTTTTGTTGGTACCTCCACTCTTTCGGGCGCATTTCTAGCCGGATTATAGGACTTTGTAACACCTTTAGATCAGTAAATGGATCTGGCATGTTATTTGCAATATGTTGCAAATTTGTGAATGTTGAACGTAGAGTTCAAATTCTTGTATACATGGATATGTGGTGGGACGTGGAGTCCCAGTTGATTTCCTGGCATTCCATGTGGTACTTGAAATCTCCCCCTAATGCCCGGAAATAATCCATCCTTGAATATAGCAATCAACATACTGGGCTATGAATGGATCCCGTATGAAGGGTTCCAGGTACGTTGTGATCGACGGAGATCTGTACCCCACATAGATCCCTAATCTGTGGGCCCAATGATGTATGTTGCGGTGGTGAGATCGGTACGCGTGAAGCGCTTCCGAACTTACGCAGATGGGAAATGCTCGGAGGATTTCCACGTATCAATTGCAGAGGGGAAGTACTGCGATATGCAGTTAGTCAATAAGCAGCGTGTAAAACTGTATGACTCCAACGTGAAAGTTGGTAAGTTGCAATTCAGTAACAAAGGTCTTGCAAATGAGTTTGAACCTCATATTTAGGGATTCAACCAAACTATTTTGAGTGTGGACATATGGAACAGAGTGTTGAACTTCTATCCCCAAGGCCATGCAATAGTCATTGAAGGCACGTGAAGAGAATTCTGCAGCATTGTCCATGCGAATTGATTTAATTCGACTTTCAGGATAATGGGCCTGTAACTTAATTACTTCCCTCATTATCTTGGCAAATGCATGGTTTCGTGTGGATAGAAGGCACACATGTGACCATCGTGTAGATGCGTCAATCAGAACCATGAAATACCTGAATTGTCCAGATAATGGTTGGATAGGACCACAAATATCACCTTGAATTCGTTCAAGGAATTGAAGTGGTTTAGCTTGTATTTTGAGGTGCGAAGGCCTCAAAATTAGCTTCCCTGTGGCACATGATGTACACACAAAGTCTGAGGACCGAGGAAATTTTGACTCATGCAAATTGTGACCAATGGAATTGCTAGTAATCTTCCTCATCATCCCGATGCCGGGATGGCCTAGGCGTCATGCCAAGTTTGGAATGCTTCAACATTCTGGAAGATTACCTTGTAAGCAACATGTTCTACGGCCTTGATGTACGTATAGTACAGTCCAGACGACAGAGAGGGTATTTTTCCAAATACTTGTTCCTCATCCATCGGATTGAATCCCGTAGAGATCTATATATCGAGTTGAAAAAATTTCGCGATGGAAAACTTTTGTCAAATATATAGAATACAATCTTATTTGTATCAGAGTGATACAATATGTATGTTCAATTACAACAACATAAATGGACAAGAATAAAATGATCACTATGGAGATAGTGGGACTATTCGAAGTCTCCAAACACGTCGGTTGATTAATGTTCAACCATCATGTTCTCCGTTCTCATAGGGTCCTGTGGCAGCTGGAGTGTCATGGTGTTGCAAGGTCCAGGAGGAACGACTTGTGAACAACTATCTCCATTGGTGCCATCTGGATGAAGGTAGAAATTGGCTTCAAACCTTTCCCTTGAGGTGATTTGCATCCTTGGGATTGCTGGTAGAGAATTGCCAGATGCTTTGGGGTCTTGCACTTGTTAGTTGGGTGCGTGTAGCATCCATACTTGTCAGAAAGCTTAGTTTTCTCAAACGTAGGCTTGGCGGTGCTATTCCCATGGTCTGAGTTTCTAGGCTTCCTGTTCCGGTTGCGCTTTCGCTTACCCTTGAAGTTCGACGGTTTGCCGTTGAAGGCACCATCAAACTTTCTTTCGTTCGCGACATTCATATGAACTTCAGGTAAAGGTTGGGAACCAACCGGGCGCTGAGAGCCATTCTTAGCGAGTAGCTCATCATGCTAGTCAGCCTGAAGTAGGATATGAATAAGATCTGAATAGACCTCGTAGCCACGAGCGCGGTACTTTTGCTGGGAAGCCTTTCAAATGGAAGCATAGTAGATAGAGTATTTTTCTATCTTTTTCGCATCTATAGGTTCCTTCCCGCAAAAACGCAGTTTGGAACTTATCTTATGAACCTCATGATTGTACCCCTAGACGGACTTGAAGTCCTGAAATCGAAGATGGGTCCATTCATGAAGTGCTTCAGACAGGACAACTGCCTTTCTGCTGTTCATACCTCGGCGTGAGGGCCTGAAACAAAGTAAATGGGATTTTCTCCTCCAAATACTTAGACTTAATATCCGGGTGGATATCCTGCCTTATGATGTATAAGGCGGCATATTTATGGTTTTCTCTCAGCGGCGTGACTCTAGCCGGAAGGATCCTCCGGGGTCTAGATGACACGCACTAATCCATGGGACGCAAGGGTGATCTTGATGTCCATAGCCCTGGTAGGGTAGTCGTGGCCATTGAGGTCGAGTGAATCGAAATTTCTTTCGGTTACCAATATGGGTAAACCATCATGGTTATGTTGTAATGAACGCTGCAAAATTTATAATGACTTCAAGAAGTGGGCTCGAAATCATAAGTGTGAACTTCAAATTGTTAAGTTTGACACATTGTAGATACTCCCCAAAAGAAAATTCAGGGTCCGTCTCTCAGCACTCGATACTCGATAAGTAGAGTGCCTTATGTCAAAAACTTAATAAAATGTATGGGAGAACACTTGTTAAGCAATCATTATGTCGATATGACAAAATGTAGGCTTAAACAGTAGTGGTGATAATCTGTAAGAACAGTAGATCAACACACTAACTTGTGGTCCCAAAACATCAATTTGAAGAAATCACTTTGAATTTTGCATACCAATTCGTGCTCGTATCGAGTCAAAAAGACTCAATTAAGACGATGAATTGATTTATTTGCAAGAAATTGAAAATCTCGATTGCAAATAGTGGACGTAATTAAATCTCAACATGTGCACACATGGAAATTTATTACATCACACATTTGTTCTGGAGTACAAAGTACTCAACAGATGAACAGTACTAAAATAGTTGTACTGAAATTAACAGAATTAGGAACTAGCAAGTAGTTCTCTAACACACCGATTTGCTAAAAGTTAAATAGCAGGAGGCTCGGTGTCGTTCGACCGCATGCGCACGGGTCATATTAGGCAGTCCATCGTAGACTGCAACTGGATAAGGAGAGAAAAAGCTGCAGAGTCCATACAACCCAAGCCAAATCGATGCCCAAATCCAGACCACGAGTCCACGACCATGATGGGGCGGCGACCTCCACGCGGGGCTCCTCCTGTGCCGCTGCAGCGAAGCTCACCAGCGGTGTCCGCCGCGCTCGTCCTCGTCAGAGGATCCCCCAGGAAGCTGCGTCCCGAGCGCGACGCCATTTGCCAGCCCAGCGCGGCCAGGCTCCACGAGCCAGCACTACAACCGCGGCTCCTCAATGGCGAGGCCGCCGGCGAGCTGGACAGCGGGAAGCCGAGGGCCACGAGGCAGCGACGTGCGCCTGTGCTCCGTGAAGACGGAGGCGTTCCTGGGGGGCCGTGGGCGAGCGGGCCGTGCGCGGGCGGCACAGCGTCGTCCTCGACAACGGGAGTTGACGATGAGGGCGCGGCTGCGACCTCGACGACCGCGGGGTCGGAGATGGCGGCGGCGCGGCCACGTTCTCGTCGTCGATGTCCAGGCCGGGCATAGCGCCGGCGCACCGCAAGGATGCGAGCCGAGCGATGCCGCGGGCTGCGCCACAGCCAGTGCAAGCACGGACGCGGGCGGGCGTTGTGGAGGTTCGCGCGGGGCCGGCCATCGCCGCCACTCCGCCTGAGGCGGCCACGGCCGGGAGGCCGCGCCGTCGGTCGCTCTTGAGCGCGTTGCCGCACGGCTCGATCGCTGGGGGTCGAGGTCGGACCGGCCTCCAGGGGAGAGCACCGCACCGGAGGGTCGCGGGCGCACCGCAAGGATGCGTTCCCTGCGACGCCGCGGGCATGGCCACGGCCCAGGCAAGTGCGAACGCGGGCGTCGCGTGGGGCCGTCCATCGCCGCCATGCCTTAGTCGGCGACGCCACCGGAAGGCCGCGTGCAGACGTGCAGGCGTGCCCCTCGCTGGAAGCGCCTTAGGCGAACTCTTCGTGGAAGTGGCGCCGGAGGCCGCGGACACGGGCGCCGAGGGCGCCGGCCGCCGCGGGGAGCAGCACTGCGTTGGGCCACCGCCTGGGGTGGAAGCGCAGCATCGGAGCGACGCCGGGAATGGGCTAACCTTTCCTGGCGGAGGAGTCGACGGTGGTACCGGAGCCGCCATCTGCTGCTTGTTCTCCTCCTATTCTGTTCTCCCAGAATCAGCGATTCTCCCAGAATCAACGATTCTGTGCTCGATCCCGAATCGCTCTCGGTAGAGCGTGCTGATAACGTGTTGAGAGGGAATCGAGAGGCAACACAAGAGACAACCAAATGATTCAACTGTCGTTTATTCCATTGGGTCGGCGATTCCTCGGTCTCCGGCGGCTGCTTCGGCGGCGGGAGGGCGGGGGATCGTCGGTCTGTGGCTTGTGAATAGCGTAGGTTCTTTTCGTAGGCCAGTCGGCGGCGCGGTGGAGGCGGGCGTGCGGTCGACAAGGCGATGTCCGGCGGATCTCATCCCCTTCGACGGCGGCGCACTCCGGTGCTCTGCGGTGGAGATCCCGCCTTTCTGGAGCTCCAGGGTCTTCGGATCTGACGAGCTCTTCAAGCCCTCTCCGGCGTCGGCGTGGCGGCGGCGCCGGGACTTGTTCAATAAGGAGAAGGCCGAGGTATGGAGGTTCGCGATGGAGATGCAGGGCGGCGGTGTAAGCTCCCAGGAGCTGGCGACCGGCGACTTCTCGACCGCGGAGGGCCTGTACCTGATCCAAGCCATCAAGAGGTGCGGCGGCGGCGACGCGCCACCGGCGGCATCGTGCTCGTCATCGACATCGGGATCCAGAGGACCCGTTTGTAATTTTTATCTTTTCCTGGACCTGTTTGTAAAACCGAATCTTTAATACCAGTGCCTTTTCCCTCGCAAAAAAAAAAGATGTCCAGCCTATTTATACAAGGGGAAGGGACACGGATATGGGTCGCGTCCGTTCGATCGAAGGGGTGTGAGGAAAGTCGGTTGACAGACCAACCGACATACAGAATTACAGAGGGAGGATTATCCCTTTAATTAAATGGTTAATTAAATCCTAACACTTCGGAGTACAGGTGAGGTATGGCGTCCACGAGAAGCCAACCGAGCCGCACACGTTCGCTACGGTGCTAGTTAGGGTGCATTGGGAGTTCTGGTTTATTGATCCTCCTGATTTTCTTATGGAAAACTCTATCTACCAGCCGACTGTACCAACAGTCGGTCGCGCTTGACCCGCACCTAGTGACTCAGTCGCCTACTCCGCGCGTATTCCCCGCTCTTGCTGGCCGGCGACCGCTGCTGCTCCTCCGCGCTGCCGGAGGCGCTACTGCTCCTCCGCGCCGTGTCCACTGCGGCCACCCACTATCGCCGGACGGCGAGGAAGCCATGGACGGCAACCTCGCGACGCGCCGCCAACAGGAGAAGACGGCGTCCACGGCTTGTGCTCCTCCCGGACCTCCCGTCCGCCTCCTGTTCCACCCGCCGGCGCCGCGGCCTCCCAGATCCATCTCCCTGCCGACTTCGATTCCAACCGCCGGGGCCGCCGACGAGCACACCACCAAGGAGGCGGCCATGGATGGTGAGGCGCCCAATCTTCGCCGTACTTGGAGAAGACGATGCCACGCGACTGGATTGGGCAGGAGTTCGCTCGATCTAGCTTCTACACACCTATGGAGTGGTGGATTCATGGGTGGAGAGCTGTGAATCGGTCATGGGCGTGCCTTCATTGACGATGACAGAGAGGTCAGTGGTTGGAGTTTTGTTGATGTTACATGCGGTTTGCAGTTTTGCTACATTTGAGACTCGTTTATGTTGTATAAGCATAGGCAAAGTGCTACAATGCTTTACGCTGATTTTCTGCAAAAGTGATGTTGTACTCACGTTTTGCTAGAACCGAATTGGGATTTGTTGCATATGTAGTTGGTTTTTACTACATGGCTGTTTTTGAAGTGCTACAATATTTTTTGTGCTACATGTTGCAATTTTTACATATCCGAATTTTTTTGCTACACATCTGTGCTACATGTGCAAACAAAATTTGTTGCATCGAATTTTCTGTTGCTACATTCATCCGAGGCAACATTTTCCGAAATATTTTTTGCTACATGAGATGTTGCATAAACAGACAAAAAATGTTTCGCGGAAACGTTTTTGCTACATAAATTGGACTCGCGAGATCGTTTCACTTAAGTGCATCGGACGGCTCTGGAGGCGGCTGTAGCAATGTCTCGCTACAACCAAGAGTGACGCCTAGCATTTGCCTTTTCTTATTCATGTAGCTGGCGATCGTCTTATTACTCAATAAAGTCACGTGAAGTTTTTTTACAAAAGGTTTCATGCATTGACCTTAGAGGCTAGTATCGAGAAGGGGCAAATGTTACATTTTTCATAAGACCTACTGTATCTTTTTGTATAAAGCCAGCCGCAGACTGAATAATGCAACTCTGAACCAGCAAAACAACGCTATGCTATGAACTCATACTTATGCTCCAAATCTATCCAATCACACAAATTCAGAGTTTACCAAGAATGAGAGGAACAACTAGTTTTTACCGCCAAAAAATGCTGCGATTAGCACTTTGCACTGAGCACAAGTTTATCTCCATTGCTCCCACAAACAACGGCAGCATAAATAAGCTGCGTGAACACAGCTTGTTAATTCTAGAGAAATCGCGTGAACACTGAACAACATGTATACGCTAATGTCAGTCCTGATAAAGAAAACATCTGAGTACCAGGCTACCAGAGGAATACTGTACCACTCAACTCTAGGCAACAGCGACACTCCCGTGACCTAGCCCTGCCGCCGCCACCCGAGTCCCGCCGCCGGCCTACCCTCCTTCGCCGCCCGTCCCCTCCCCCACCCCTCCCTTCCGCTCCCGTGCCGTCCCCGAGGCGGCACCGGGGCAAAACCCTAACCGCCCAAAAACTTCGTTCGGTGATCTCTCCTGCCGCCGACGAGGGCCGCGGTGGCGGCAGGCCCAGTGCCAATGGTGCTGGGGGCATCGCGGCGATGGAGCACCGGCGGCGTTCGGGGATGGCACCGTTGTTCTTTTGCGTGCGGGATCCGTGGCGGCGACCCCGATCTGCGGCGGCTGCTTTCCCTCGGGCGTGACATCCGCACGGACCTCCCATGGGCGTCTGCGCGTGAGGTGGGGCAGCGGCTATAGGTCTTAGGCTCCCGCCTAGACCCATCATCGGTGCGGCCGTCGGTCGCCCGGAGGTGTGTGGGGGAGGTGGCGCAGTGCTCTCCTTCGGCCTTGCTGTGGCGTCATGGACTTCTGTTCGGGACGGCTACCAGCGGGACGGCGCACACATGTGGTTCTTTGTTGTCGTGCCTCCTCTTTCGTCGGAGGGGGTCGACCGGATGGCGGCGGCGTGGGGGCCTGCCGATCTGCCCAATAAAGGTGGTGGTCCTAGGGTTCCTCTTGTGCCAGGACGAAGATCTGCCTGACTCCTGTCCTCCTGATCTGGCCGGAGGGTTGGGTTCCAGAAGGCTCCGTCGGCGGTCTCGCATGGACGTTTATGCCTAGAGACTGCTGAATTGGATGGTATTCGGGCGCATCGGAGGGAGCGGTGCGAAGCTCTGCTTCTGTTGCCATCATGGGCAAATCCGTGGTGAAGTCAGAGACGGAGAATGTCATGGTATCCGAGATTGGAGGACTAGTAATGGTGATTGGAGCTTTTGCTGCGATGAGCGACTTGCTTGGTGTTTCAGAAATCGTAGCAGCAGTATGTAAGTGGGGCGACAGCACAGGTGAAGTTTCAAAGTCTTACCTTTCAGGGTGAAAATTCAAGGTTTGACCTTAATTGGTTGTGTCTGACAATGACCTTGTTGAAGACATTGTTTTGAGAGCGGGGACTATCTCCAGGGTGAAAACCCAAAATCTACAATCGGGCAATGACGGTGCTTGTGCACTGTTTCCTTCTTGAAGCCGTTGTTTTTGGAGATTTGGACATCAGGTGTTGTCTTGCTGGTGGTTGTGTTGTAAGGACTGGAACACTCTGTAGCGGGATTTTCTTTTTTTAGTTTTTCTGCTTTTTTTGGCTGTGTGCATCCGTAATGCCCTTTTCAAACACACCATTAGGGTAGTGTGTTGTTGCCAAATGCTGGGTGTAATTGGTATCTCCGTGATATTAATATATACTCTTTATCTAAAAAAAGAGGAATACTGTACTTATTCATAGCAATTGACTGATGCCAAACTTAATGCGCAGCAAAGAACCGCCACAAGTTGGTTCAAATATGAATCACTGCCTTGCAAGAAAACTTATCAAATGAAACTTTACTACTTCCAATAACTAGCCATATATTTGGCTCAAGTTTTTGTGAGGTAACACCATTGTAACAGGGCAGAAGTTGTGAAGATGGCATGCAGATGATGTAACGGAAACACATAATCAGAAATCGTAGTGCATCCGAGCAGCAAACGAAAGACATAATATACATCTTCGAATTCAACGCCGGAGTTGATTAAACGATGATAGGATGCTCGACAATCATAAGGACGCGCAACAAAGACAGTCTGCTGGTACTATTACACGACCACAAACTAAACGACCACACGAGACTTGCAATAAGTTGATAAGCTAGTGGCTAAACAGACTGGCCGCCGACCTCCTAACTGTTGTCGATCAATTCCTGCGGCGGCGGCGGTTTTTGGCCTGGTCGACGGTGATGTTGCGGCCGTCCAGCTCCTGTCCGTTCATGTCCTGGATGGCCTGGCTCATCGACTCGTTGTCCTTGAAGCTGCAAAACCGAACCCGCGAGATCTTCCCGTCTCATGATCGTCGATGATCTGGAAAAATAAATCATAACACGTACGGAATACTTAGACACACACTAGTAGAAAAGGGGCCTATGGTCCCGGTTCGTTTGGGCCTTTAGTACCGGTTTGGGAACCGGAACTAAGCAATCAGGACTAAAGGTAGTCCCGGTTCTGGTACGAACCGGGACTAAAGGGTCTCCACGTGGCCCGCTGTCGCGAGCTCTGGTAGGAGGACCTTCACGAACCGGGACTAAAGGATTTTTCTATTTCTTTATTTCAAAAAATGATTTTATTTTTCGAATTTTTTTTTGAATCTCTGAATTGTTGGACTCGTTAATCTCTCACCGGAGCCTCTTAATCACACTTAGTCTTTGGTCAAATTTCAATTTTGGTCAAACTTCCCGGTCGGTCACCCATCCTCACACTACTCTACCCCTAGCAGGCTAGCACGCTTAACATATAGGTTCCTTCCTATCCCCCTCCCTATAATCTACTTGTAACCTTATGTCTATAGTATGCTATTAATCATATTAACCCATGGATCATGTGGGTCACGCATTTTTTATAATTTGAATTCTAAATAATTATTTAAATATCCAAAAATGACTAAGTAATCATAATATTGAATAAATATAAAAATAAGATCGTCATCATCTAGCTCAAGTGGATTGCGCAAGTCAAAGGTATGGTCTTGATAGGGTTTCTATTTTACCGGTCTCATGGTGTTAGTGAGAGACCGGATTATAGGATAGATGCCACACTTTCAAGATGGGCTCTCGAATGAGTAACTTGATCGTATCGTTCGGAGAGAGCTCAAACCTTTGCATACTTGGCATCATCTTTCTTGGTTCTTATTTGATTTTTATCTTTGTGAGGTTTTGGTGCTTGTCGTGTTCGTCATGACAATACCAATTTGTTCGAAAACGGTTTTACTTTGGAAAACTTGTTGCGTTTTCGTGTTGGAAATATTATCGGTTTATCCGTGAGGAAAGTTCCACACCTTCCCATGTGTGTCAACTTAACTCTATTTATGGTTCTTAATATTTCCACTTTTTGTAGGCCTTCTCCTTGTCGTTACCTTTCCATCAAAATTGGTTTCACCTAATTTGGAGCTTCCATGCAAAAGTTGTGGCCGTTTTGGTGTTCGCTCTATCTGCTGTTTTGCCTGCCAGCGGTAGTACCGCTGGAACAGGCGGTAGTACCGCCAGCGGGTACCGCCGTGGGTACCGCCGATTTGTCTTTCTGAGCGCTCTTCCGGTACCGCCAGCGGTACCACCGGCGGTACCAACCGGTACCGGGGGCGTGGGTTCGGAGAAGCTAAAGGCCGGTCGTTGACTGGCCAGGAGGCTGCGTTGTAGAACCCAGCGGTAGTACTGCCTATCCCAGCGGTACTACCGCTGGGCTCGAGAACTGCAGCCAACGGTTGGATTTGTGGGGAGCCTTTTTAAGGGGTCTTCTTCCCCAATGGTTCCCCAACCATTCTTGCAAGTTTTGCTCTCCATTGTTGTTCTCCAAAAGCTTGCTTTCTCTCAATCCCTCCAATGATTCTTGCTCATTCTTGAGGGAAACAAGAGAGGAGATCTAGATCAACTTCTCCACCAATCAATCTCTCCTCTAAGTGAGGGGAGCATATTGGATCTAGATCTTGGGATTCATTTGTTGCTTCCTTGCTCTTCCTCTCATCTTCCTCCATAGCATTAGTTGCTTTGGTGGGATTTGAGAGTGAATTGCTTTGAGCACTTCTTGTGTTCTTGCCATTGCATTAGGTGCATCGGTTTGAGTTCTCCACGGTGATACGTGGAAGTGAAGTTTGAGAAGCTCATTACTCTTTGTGGTTCTCGTTGCCTCATGGGTTAGTTGTAACCCTAGGAGGCCTTTGTGAGTTTCGGAAGCCTCAACTTGTTGCGAGGCGGTCCGGGACATTGTTGGGAGGCTCCAACTCATTATGGAGTTCCCCGACCTTTGTGTATCGGTTTGGTCAACGCCTTCAAGTCGACCTCATAGTGGAACGAGCCAATCCCTCACGGGTGAAGCTCACGGAGAATAGGGTGAGCACATCGGTGCTATTGGAGTGCCTAGGAGGCTCCACACCCCTCCAACGTAGACGTACTTCCATTGGGAAGGAACTACGGGAAACATCTCCTCGTGTCCACTTTGCGGTTACTTCTCTACCCAAACCCTTTACTTATGCATTTACCTTTGTGATAGCCATCGAGCTTGAAGTTATATATCTTGCTATCACATAGTTGTTTTCTTGCTTAGCATAAGTTGTTGGTGCACATAGGTGAACCTAGTTCGTTTAGGGTTTGTGCTTGATAAATTAAACGCTAGTTTTATTCCGCATTTATTCAAGCCTAAACCGTAATTATTTTAAAACGCCTATTCACCCCCCCTCTAGGCGACATCCTCGTTCTTTCACCCGGGAGTGTCGGAAACCCACCCAAACTTAGGTTTTGCCATCCCATGTGTGTACAAGTGTGTTGGGTGTTTTGAAAGTGCAAGATTTTACTCTGGTATATGACCGTCTTCACCGACCGCACTCTCTCTCTACTAAGTTTCTTGACTTGTAGGTGAAAACTCCCGTTTCGGAGGAACCGGGGGCAATCTTGTGAGAACTTGTGATACTAGTTGGTTTTCCATGTTCCTATGTCCTTACCTATCACAACCAAGGAAAAAAGTCCACTGGCCTACCCCCTTTCGACGCCGTTCAAGGTGGTAGACGAAAACGTTAGGGTTTTTCCAGCGGATCTAGGGTTTCACCGAATCGGGGCCCGGGAGTGTCGGAAACCCACCCAAACCTAGGTTTTGCCATACCATGTGTGTACAAGTGTGTTGGGTGTTTTGAAAGTGCAAGATTTTACTCCGGTGTATGACCATCTTCACCGACCGCACTCTCTCTCTACTAAGTTTCTTGACTTGTAGGTGAAAACTCCCGTTTCGGGGGAACCGGGGGCAATCTTGTGAGAACTTGTGATAATAGTTGGTTTTCCATGTTCCTATGTCCTTACCTATCACAACCAAGGAAAAAAAGTCCACTGGCCTACCCCCTTTCGACGCCGTTCAAGGTGGTAGACGAAAACGTTAGGGTTTTTCCAGCGGATCTAGGGTTTCGCCGAATCGGGGCCCGAGAGTGTCGGAAACCCACCCAAACCTAGGTTTTGCCATACCATGTGTGTACAAGTGTGTTGAGTGTTTTGAAAGTGCAAGATTTTACTCCGATGTATGACCGTCTTCACCTACCGCACTCTCTCTCTACTAAGTTTCTTGACTTGTAGGTGAAAACTCCCATTTCGGGGGAACCGGGGCAATCTTGTGAGAACTTGTGATACTAGTTTGTTTTCCATGTTCCTATGTCCTTACCTATCACAACCAAGGAAAAAAGTCCACTGGCCTACCCCCTTTCGACGCCGTTCAAGGTGGTAGACGAAAACGTTAGGGTTTTTCCGGCGGATCTAGGGTTTCGCCGAATCGGGGCCCGGGAGTGTCGGAAACCCACCCAAACCTAGGTTTTGCCATGCCATGTGTGTACAAGTGTGTTGGGTGTTTTGAAAGTGCAAGATTTTACTCCGGTGTATGACCGTCTTCACCGACCGCACTCTCTCTCAACTAAGTTTCTTGACTTATAGGTGAAAACTCCCGTTTCGGGGGAACCGGGGGCAATCTTGTGAGAACTTGTGATACTAGTTGGTTTTCCATGTTCCTATGTCCTTACCTATCACAACCAAGGAAAAAAGTCTACTAGCCTACCCCCTTTCGACGCCGTTCAAGGTGGTAGACGAAAACGTTAGGGTTTTTCCAGCGGATCTAGGGTTTCGCCGAATCGGGGCCCGGGAGTGTCAGAAACCCACCCAAACCTAGGTTTTGCCATACCATAAAACAATATATAGATAATTAATGTATTAACTAATACTAATAAACAGTCCAAAAAATAGTAAAGAAGAAAAACAATTAAAATAAAAAAAATAGAAAGAAAAAATGAAAAGAAAAAAGGCACACGGCAAAGGCTTCTTTGCCGTGCTTGCCTCCAACACACGCACGGCAAAGGAGTTCTTTGCCGTGCTGGCCGTAGCACCCGCACGGCAAAGGGCCAGTACGGCAAGGACCCTATCCACTACTGGACCACACGCGAACGGCCACCTCCTCACTCGCTCTCACTCACACTCGACGCCCTCCACACGCCCGCCTCCGCCCGCCGCCGCCTCCGGCCACCCCCACACCCACTCCGCCCCCTCCGGCCGCCGCCGCCTCCGGTCCCCCACTCCCACTCCGCCCCCTCCGGCCACCCCCAATCCCACTCCGCCCCCTCCGGCCGCCGCCGCCTCCCTCTCCCACACTTTCGACGCCCGCCGCGCCTCCGGCCACCCCCCGAGAGCCCCACCAAATCGCCGCGCCGGGATAGCGAGGAGGAGCGGAACCGGAGCTCGACGCGGCACCACCGCCGCTGCCATTGGTAGTTTTACTAGTTGTGGTGATTAATTTGGTTGACGCGGAGTTGTTAAATTGGTAGTTGATAAATTGGGTGTTAATTTTCTAGTTGTGGTGATTAATTTGTAGTTTTACTCATAAAAGTTGATAAATTGGTAGTTTTACTCAAGAAATGAATTGGTACTCATATATGCCATGTTCATAAAAGTTAATAAATTGGTAGTTCTAACTTTTTCATAAAAGTTTTGGTGTTCTGCCTAGGAGCATCTGTTCTTATATATATATATATATATGTTGTTTTTGTGGTTTTCAGATGTCGTAGTTTACTGGGCTTCTTCTCCAGCTGAGGAGGGCCGCCTCGGTGCCCCTGTTCCGTCCCCCTTCCGGAGAGCGTCCCCGACCTTCTGCGTTGATCGACCACGCATCTAGGGTATACATCTTACGCCTGTCTTGCTGCATAGGTTTTATTTTGGTCTAGATCACCAAGTCAGTCGAGTCGCGTAACCCGAGTCAGATCCCATCCGGAAGGGTTACAAATTTATAAATATGCAGGATTGTCCATCTTTGCATATTTATAACCGTAACACTTCCGGGTTGTCCTGTTGGACAGTCCGAGTACGTGTAGATCGGGTCGTGTTCCATGTTCTACCCCTTCCTGAGACGGAATTTCGGCAGCACCTCCCTGTTGTTCTTCGGATGCACACCCTCTCGGCTTGACAAGCTCGAGACGTGTATTCTGAAGAACAGCGGGGAGGTGCTGTCGAAATTCCGTCTCGGGTCGGGGTAGAACATGGGACACGACTCGATCTACACGTACTCGGGCGGGATAGGCCCCTACCTATTAGAAGTGTAGGTGAATCCTTGCATGCTGTAAAAGATAAAATTTGGCCGTAATTAATCTGACGGCATTGAATAAATTTATTATTACTTCCTGCATATAATTAATTGCGTCACCGTTGTCACCCAAAGAGCAGAAAAAGATGTCTGATCATGCTGACCGTGAGTGGATGTATGCTGGCAGAAATAGTCCGTGGGAATTTAGTGATGAATGGAGATATAAGGCCAAGGAGTTTGTGAACAAGGCGTTTGACATCAGTAGCAGACCCATGAAAGTGTTTTGCCCCTGTTCAAAATGCAATAACCGAAGGCGACAGTCGAAGGTAGATGTTAGTACGCGCCTGATCAAGAATGGGCTCACACCATTCTACCAAGCTTGGAATTTCCATGGTGAACAGTTAGCAAAACGTCCTAGAACCGAGCCACGTCAGATTCAGCCATCGGGAGAATTTGACACTGGGTTCAACAACTGCTTAGATGCCTTTGTCAATGCTAATGCGCCTGAAAGCCGTCGTGTAGAGGCGGAGACACCTCAGGAGGCGGAGACAAGTGAGCAGCCGGATGAAGACACGAAGAAGTACTACGAGACTATGTTTGGCTCGCAGAAACCCCTTCATGAACATACAGATGTTACCCTTCTAGATGCCATCGCTCGCCTTATGGCCGTGAAGTGCCAGAGGAAGATATGCAGGGATGGTTTCGATGATATTCTGGCCGTCGTTGGCAGCCTTCTACCGAAAGGGCATATCTTGGCGAAGAGCTTCTACGAGGCGACTAAACTCCTCCGTGACCTTAAGATGTCATATGAGAAGATAGACGCATGTCCAAAGGGATGCATGCTATTCAGGAAAGAACATGCTGGAACAAATTATTGCATCCATTGCAATTCCTCTAGGTACTTCGAGGTCGACCTCGGTGGTGGACAGAAGAGGCAGACCGGGATTCCCAAAAGATTCTCCGGTACCTTCCATTTATACCGAGGATCCAGCGGCTTTACATGAACAAAGACACTGCCCACCAGATGCGATGGGCCGCGTTAGGGAACAGATACACGGACAAGATGATACATCCGTCGGATGGTGACGCATGGAAGAACTTTGTAGCGAAGTATCCACTGAAAGCGGGCGACCCGAGGAGCGTAGCAGTTGCTATATCAACCGATGGGTTCAATCCGTATGGCATGTTGGCGGCAACATACAGCTGTTGGCCTGTGTTTGTCATACCCCAGAACCTCCCCCCCCCCCTCAGCGAGTCCATGAGATCACATAACATGTTACTGTCGATGATAATCCCAGGACCGAAATACCCGGGTAAGAACATGAACGTGTACCTGGAACCGCTGGTTGAAGACTTGGCTGTTGGCTGGAACGGTCGCGGGGTCCGAACATATGACGCCTCAACAAATGATCACTTCGATATGTATGTCTGGTACCACACATCCCTGCATGACTTACCAGCGCGTGCTTTGTTCTGCGGCTGGTGTACACATGGGAAGTGGCCTTGCCCACAGTGCAGACAGGCTATGACTTTCTCATGGCTTAAGAAGGGAGGCAAGTATTCATGCTTTGATCAACATCGACAGTTCCTTGACCCAGGTCATAGATACAGGAGTGACGTAAAGCGGTTCAAGAAAGGAGTCGAGATCCATGCTCCGAAACCACGTCTGATGACCGGAAGAGAAATCAAGGCTGGGCTAGAAGCTCTCGTGCCTAACCCGATGGGAATGGTTTCGTGGGTTATGGGGAGACGCACCAGTGGACTCACATTCCGTGCTTCTGGAAGCTGCTCCCTTACATGGAGGATGTCGAGCTTCCACACAACATTGATGTAATGCACACCGAAAAGAATATCGCCGAGGCTCTTTATAGCACCATCATGGAGACTGAGAAGACGAAGGATAACGTCAAGGCTCGAATGGACCAAGGCTGCTCCCTTGTGAGAACTCATTGTCGCTACTCCATTTACCTTAATTGTCGCTACTTCATCTAATTGTATTCATTTTCGCTTTACTCATTGTTGCTTCATCTATTTACCTTAATTTTTGATCATGTATACTGATGAAACCTATTTTTTTTGTCAATGCAGGAAACATGAAAGGGGGCGGAAGCAAATTGAAGAAGGCCTTGTCAAAAAAGGTGGGCAGCGTGAAGGCACTCCTTGTGGGATCGAGTTCGGCACCTCCACCTCCTCCTCTGTCGGGGGGCTGCCCCCGGGTAGGGCAAAGATGATGTGTTATGAACAGTTAAGGTCTAACCGGATCAAGGTTAGCCGGGTCACTTGGGCCGGATCTCAAGGGATTCGGTCAGTCCTACTTCAAGCCAGTAAAAGGAAGACCAAAGGGGATCCGGTGAGGTTTAACCGGATCCAGGAGAAGAGCCGGCTAAGTTATCCGGATCGGTCAGGAAGGACCCGGGTAGGGCAACTCGGATGATGCACAGGGGCCAAGTAATGTCAGTAAAAGTCACGGGCACTGTAAGGTTACTGACCGGGGCTCAGAAGACAGCAAGGTGCTGCCACAGGTTTTCCGGGTCACAAGCCCCTAGGCGCTGACTCGGCCTATTCGGGAAAGGGGCAGTGGCTAGGCTACTGTGGTCTACACTGCCTTAAGCTCAAAGAGGAAAGATAAGCCTGTGGTGAACAGAGGGTGAGCTGGGCTGAGTGACAGTGGCCAGTGTTTGTCCTGTTCTCCTTGTCCATGCCATTGTCCTCTGCGGCCAGGGGCAAAAGGGTAATTCGGTTACTGTATATAGGCAACACCACCTCCTCCTGTGGGAGGATCGACCATTGTGAGCATCATTTCCCCCCCAAGCTTCATCTTCTACCTGGAGCTCTCTCCATTGTTCATCATACAGCTCAAGGAGCGCTCTGTACTTGTAAACACTTGAGATATAAGAGAGTAGGCTAGAGCTGCAGTAGGGGTGTTACCTCCACAAGAGGGCCCCGAAGCAGGGTACATCGTGGTGTTCTTCGCTGTTCTTGGTTTGCTTTGTTCTTGTTGTTCCTGCGAGTTCTTGTTTGTCTTCATGCGTGCTTCGTAGCGCGCAAACCCTCCCCGGTTCCCCCAACGCCCAAGCGAGCCCACACTTAAGCCATACCCATGGCATCTGCCGTGACACCACCACGACAGTTGGCGCCCACCGTGGGGCAAGCATTGGCGTTGGCTGGGGTTTCCATCCGGACGGGCTCCGTCACTGGTGCCGGCGAGCGGGTCCTCTCCGGGCTCGTGTGCAAGCTCGGCGAGTTCAACTTCATCAGCGACAACGCGGGGTGCTTCTCCAACAAGCCCTTCCCCGCGGATGGCTTCCTCATGACGCTGGGCAGCTTCGTCACCTACGTCGCCACCGAGCCAGTTCGCGAGTACCCGGCGCAGGTGCTCGTGGCTGCGGATCCTCCCTCTTTCCGCGCAGCTCGCGGAGGGCGTAGCGCTCGCCCTGGGAGCAGCGTGGAGGTCATGGTGGCTGCCGCAAACGCTGCTGCAGGCAAAGGAGGTGCCAGCACGAGCGTGCCAGAGGAGCTGGCCACGCCAGTCGATCCGGCTGACAAGCCGACTCGGACAGCTAAGTTCCCTAAGGAGAAACCCGATCCGGTTGGTCCCCTTGGCATGTCAAGCAGGGGTGCTTCCTTAGAGGGTATCTTGGAAAAGCTAGCTCGGCCAGTGGCTCCTGGAGCAAATGTTGATCTTACTGTAGCTCAGCTAGAGGCAGAGCGCCTGAGGTTGCAAAAAGAGGCTCGGTTAGTGATAGAGTCTAGGCAAGAGTTTGATAGAGACCTGAGAGAATACAATGCTGCCAATGGTATCACAGATGGCTTTACTCCTGTAGTGCACCGCTCGCGCAAGAAAGCCGAGTTGCGTAACAGAGGCAAGGACCTCAACGACGAGTTGGCTAGAGCTGCAGGTTCGAGCTCAAGTAAAGCCACTAGTCATAGGTCCGGAACAGGCAAGCCGGTTTATAGCTCCCCGGCTAAGAATCTTAGGGCTGCAGCAGCAGCACGAGCTGAATTAAGTAACCTGACCGGGGATGCTTGGCGCAAGCAGGCGGAGAGAGTGAATGAGCTAGTGGATGTGTGCAACAGGCAGAATGAGGCCTACGGAAAGCTAATCCGGATGCTGGTGGTTCCCGGGTAGTTGTCTCGGTTAGGGCTGCTAGCCAGAAGTCTAAGGGGCAAGCGTCCTCTCCGCATGTTGGGATTGACCGAGCCCAAAGTGTGAACTCGGGTAAGAGCAAGCAGCTGCAAACTTATGATGCGGTATGCGCAAGCAACTTGCAGCCCAAGGAAAAGGCGGACAAGCAGAAACAGTGGTGGTCAAGGCAATCCGGGTACTGGAAGGGAAATTCGGCTGGCCGAGGTCAACCGCCTCGCCACCCCGGACAGCAAATGATGGCACAGGTGCAGCAGCAAGTGGTGGCCAGGTGGGCTACCGCTATGACGATGGCAATTCGGCTATGGCGCGAGCCGGATACCAGACGTATGACAATGCACTGGCGTCGAGACTGGGGCCTCGGATGTTGGATCCGGATGATCAGCGTCTCAAATTGGACAGAATCTACCAGTCCGAGAAGCTGGAAGAGCAAGGCCCACCGGGTCCACCATGCTTTGGACCTCGGATAATGAATGAGCCAAGTGTGCCTTTGTTTCAGCTCGGCCGCAACACGAAGCCGTATAATGGCAGCACCAAGCCACAGGATTGGCTGACGGACTATGTATCATCAGTGCACATTGCGGGGGGCAATCGCCGATGGGCGGTCCGGTATCTCCCGCATATGTTAGAAGGTCCAGCCCGGATCTGGTTGAATAACTTGCCGCCGGGTAGTATCAATTGTTGGATGGATTTGGAACAGGCGTTTAACAGCAACTTCTCCAGCACCTACAAGAGGCCAAACCGACCTCAGCTCCTGGCTGCGTGCAAGCAGGAAGAGAGGGAGACAGACCGAGAGTATTTGACTCGGTGGAGCAACATGCGCAATTCTTGCGAAGGTGTAGTGGAGGAGCAGGCCATTTCATGGTTTGCACAGGGATGCAGGCATGGTACACCACTTTGGCAGAAACTCCAAAGAGATATGCCGAAAACCCTGGCAGATATGATCCGGATAGCAGACACGTATGCGCTGGGTGATCCAACACAGCCCGCATTGGATGCAGTGGGAGCAAACAGGAGGCAACCAGTTAATAACCGAGTTGGACCATTAAGGCCAGTGACCGACATGAATTCGGTTACAAGAGAAGAGATCCGGATTACAGATACGGTTCTGATCAAGTTGCTGCGGTAAACATGGATCAACCCGGTGGAGGAGATGCGCAGAGGCAGAAAACTGATGGTCCGCTTGGAGGCCGAATCAAGGTGCTTGGCCGAAGAAAGTGTGGGAGGGACCAAGTCCACCTCTGACTTTTGAGTCCAGATTAGATGGGCCTTGCTGTTATCACACCACGATCCGCGCAAACCGGCTAATCATTCGACCCGGAACTGTAGTTGGCATCACCGCATTCAGGCGGAAGGTCAAAGAGGACCACCTCAAAGAGGTGCTCCTAGACCGAATTTCAGGCCAAACATGCCGCTAACCGGAGCCAATGCGACCCCGGTCAACGCTGGAACTCCAAGGCCAGCAGCAACGAAGCCGGTTAACCTGGTGAACATGGGAGGCAGTGACAATGGTGATGGCCCAAGTAGGCAAGGTGGATACCCTGGGAATGATTACAAGGAAGCACATCAGAGTTATGTGGTTTTCGTGACCGAGCCAACTGACAAGAAAAGTCAGTTGAGACGAGCAAAGGAGGTGAATGCCGTGATGCCAGCAGTTCCAAAGTACTTGAACTGGTCTGAGCAGGAGATCACTTGGAGCAGGGCGGATAACCCAAGGATCATGCCAAGCCCAGGGAACTATGCACTGGTGGTGGATCCAACTTTGGTTGGACCCAAGCTGAACGTGAAATTTAGCCGAGTCTTGGTCGACAATGGCAGTGCCATAAACATCATGTATCGGGACACAATGGTCAAGTTGGGTATTTCGCCGAATCAGTTGCAACAGAGCAGCTGTACTTTCCATGGCATAGTACCCGGGGTATCTTGTTCCCCCATGGGTAAGATCTGGGTAGATGTGTTGTTCGGTACCAGGGACAATCACAGCTTGAGAGTCTCGAGTTCGAGGTGGTGGATTTGGAAAGCCCATACCATGCTCTGCTTGGCAGGCCAGCATTAGCCAAGTTCATGATATCTACTCATGTGGCCTACCTCAAGATGAAAATGCCTGGCCCGAATGGTGTTATCACCGTTGCGGGAGACTACAAGAAGGCCATACAGTGTGCTACAGTTGGTTCCAACTTAGCCGAATCACTGGTGATACAAGCTGAAAAGAGCAAGATGCACGAGGTGGTGGCAATGGCGAAGTCGGCTCAGTTAGGCGTGCTGGCCATGACCAACCCGGATGGCGGCGCAACCTTTGAAGTGCCCAAGGAGACAAAGAAGATCCCCATTGACCCGGAGAACCCGGAGCGCATGGCCATCATTGGAGCCGGTTTGGGCGAGAAATAGGAAAGCGCGCTCTGCCACTTCCTCCGTGAGAATCGGGATATCTTTGCATGGTCGGCTAAGGACCTGCCTGGTGTTCCGAGGGAGTTGGCAGAGCACTCTTTGTTTGTCAGGCCAGAAGTAAACCGGTTAAGCAACCGACTAGGCGTCTCTCAGAGATAGAAGAAAAGTGGTGCTCGATGAGCTGGCTAAGCTACTGGCAGCCGGATTCATTATGGAGGTGTTGCATCCAGACTGGATATCCAATCCGGTTCTGGTAGAGAAGAAGAAGGACGAACCAGCTGTGGTCAAGGTGTGGCGCATGTGCATCGACTTCACCAATCTGAACAAGGCGTGTCCGAAGGATCCATTTCCTTTACCTCGGATTGATCAAGTGATCGATTCCACTGCTGGGTGTGAGTTGTTGTCTTTTATTGATGCGTACTCTGGTTTTCACCAGATACCACTGAACCCTAAAGATCAAATAAAGACTGCTTTTATTACCCCGTATGGGGCGTATTGCTATCGTGTCATGTGTTTCGGTTTGAGAAATGCGGTGCAACTTATCAGAGATGTATGCAAAATGCTTGCACTCAAATGGGTAAAAATGTGCAGGTGTATGTCGATGACATTGTCATCAAAACAAAGAGAAACGTACTCTCCTCGAGGATCTCGAGGAAACATTTGTGAACTTGAGAAAATATCGGTTAAAATTGAATCCGGATAAGTGCACCTTTGGTGTCCCGGCTGGAAAGTTGCTTGGCTTCCTTGTATCAAGCCGAGGCATTGAAGTTAACCCGGCTAAGATCCGAGCCATAGAAAACATGAAATTGCCTAAGTGTCTAAAAGATGTGCAAAAATTCACCGGGTGCTTAGCCTCATTGAGCCGGTTTGTGAGTCGGTTAGGAGAGAAAGCCTTGCCCTTATATCAATTGATGAAAAAGAGCACCGGGTTCACATGGACCCCACAGGCAGATTCGGCTTTCAATGAGTTGAAAAAGATGTTGTCCACTGCTCCAGTTTTGGCATCACCTTTGCCGAGTGAACCGATGTTGCTTTACATTGCGGCCACTAACCGGGTCGTAAGTGTGGTTATTGTGGTAGAAAGAAGAAGAGGGCAAATCCGTGCAGAGGCCGGTGTACTATTTGAGTGAGGTGATCTCAACTTCGAAGCAAAATTATCCTCACTACCAAAGATGACATATGGTGTGTACCTGGCGGTCAAGAAGTTGAAACATTACTTCCAAGAGCACCCGATTACAGTGGTGTGTGAAGCTCCAATTGCGGAGATCATTGGGTGCAAAGATGCAACTGGCCGAGTTGCCAAATGGGCGATAGAAGTGTCTCCTTACACACCGCATTATGAGAGAAGAGATGCTATCAAGTCTCAGGCTTTGCCGGATTTCCTTTGTGACTGGGCTGAGATGCAATATGAGCCACCTAAACCGGATTACAATTACTGGAGGTTGCACTTTGACGGTTCCAAATGCAAAATCGGGCTAGGTGCTGGGTGGTGCTCACATCACCAAAACAGGATCAATTGCGATATGTATTGCAGATTCATTTCTCAGCGTCAAACAATGTAGCCGAGTATGAGGCACTGATCCATGGGCTTAATGTGGCTCGGGACATCGGCGTTCGCCGATTGAATGTTTCGGTGATTCGGATTTGGTCGTGCAGCAATCTTCTGGAAATTGGGATGCTCTTGATGCCAATATGGCACTGTATCGGTTTCATGTTCAGAAAATTTCGGGATTTTTTGAAGGCTGTGATACAAGCATATACCTCGGCTGGAAAACCAAGCTGCAGATGTTCTGTCAAAACTCGGGTCGTCTAGGGAGGCAATCCCACCCGGAATATCCTTGAATCATCTAAGGGTCCCTTCAATCAAACCTTCGCCTGATTCCGAGTCGATTTTTATTCCCAAGCAAGAATCCGAAGCTATTCCTATGAATGTTGATGTTGAGTATATCGAGGAAGACCCGGGGACTGCATGCCCGGACTCGGGGACTGCTCACACAGATTCGGAAAATGCTAACCGAGTCTTGGGAAAGAGGAGCAGAGATGAAGATGATGCTAACCGGATTGTGGGGAATGGACAGAAGCTGATAGAAGAAATAATGGCGGCCAAACCTGTGGAAGAAAATGAGCACTTGTTCCCTTTGCATCCAGTACCAGAGTGGGCTGAAGAGATCATGAAGTTCATCGAGGAAGGAAGCTTGCCAAGCGATGAGACCAAGGCTAGGCGTGTCCAGAGGAGATCCAAGGCTTATACCATCATCAACAAGGAGTTATACAAAAGAAGTGTAACCGAGGTGTTGCAGCGCTGCGTGGAGCCAGCAGAGGGCAAGGAGATGCTCCTAGAGATACACCAAGGTGAATGTGGACATCATTGCAGTACAAGAGCCCTGGTGGCTAAAGTGTTCCGGCATGGATTTTATTGGCCCACTGCTCATGCAGATGCGGAGGACATAGTCCGCAGGTGTGAAGGATGCCAGAGATTTGCTAAGCAAACACACTTACCCGCATCGGCACTGAAGACAATTCCTATTACTTGGCCATTTGCGGTGTGGTGTTTGGATATGGTGGGAGATTTCAAGCCGGCTAGGGGCAACATGACACATATGCTGGTGATGGTGGATAAGTTCACCAAGTGGATAGAGGTGAAACCAATACGGAAAGTGGATGGCCGTTCGGCTGTAATCTTCTTGAAAGAAATCATTTTGAGATACGGATACCCTCATAGCATCATCTCGGATAACGGCACAAACTTTGCTGTCGGAGAGTTTGCCCGATTCTGCATGAATAAGGGGATCCGGTTAGACATAGCCTCAGTGGCACATCCAGAGTCCAATGGCAAGTGGAAAGATCAAATGCTCTAGTGTTAGCCGGCATCAAGGCTCGTCTCATTGAACCATTGTTGAAAACTCCGGGTGCTGGATAGATGAAATCCCATCAGTTCTATGGGGTCTAAGGACTACACCGAATCGGTCAACAGGCTATACGCCATTCTTTCTGGTTATGGGGCAGAAGCTGTCCTACCCACTGACATAGAATATGATGCACCAAGGGTGGCAATGTACACTGAAACCGAGGCAAAGGAGGCCCGGGAAGATGCAGTGGATCTGCTAGAGGAAGCAAGAGAGTTGGCCCTGTCTCGGACAGCAATATACCAGCAAAATCTCAGGCGTTATCATAGCCGAAAATCAGTCCTCGAGTGTTTCATGAGGGTGATCTAGTGCTGAGGCTGGTGCAGCGCAGCAAAGGCCGACACAAATTGTCACCTCCATGGGAGGGACCATTCATTGTGAGCAGGGCTATGCACAATGACTCGTACTATCTTATAGATGCACAGGAACCAAGGGAGGATGGCTTGGACAGACCCGGACAGGAAACCAAGCGACCTTGGAATGTAGCTCTGCTTCGACCCTTTACTCTTAAAGGGCGCAATGTATGTATTTCAATTTATCATGAATGAAATCGCAGTAATCCGAGTCTGGACTCGGGGACTGCTTCGTCCTTATGCATGTGTTGTTTATTACTGTTTTGTTTTTTGCCGTTCGTGTGCCGAATCGCTTTGAACCTTGTTCTAAGTTTCAAGTAATGTATGTTGTGTTGTTGATCTCGTGACTCGACTGACAAACACCAAAATGGTAGTCAAGAGCAGAGATGAGGAATATGGGAAACATGAAAATGGACACGGGGACTCGGTCCAAAACCGATTCGGCACATGTCGTTTACTAACCCCTGTTATTTATTTTTTCGTTTATGTTGAATGATTCTAAACCACAACTCGCATGTTTCAAGTATTGTATGCTATGATTCCTATCTTGTGACTCGACTGTCAAAACACCCAAAGAGGTAGACAAGAGCAAAGATTTGGCAAAAGTAGTAAACAAGAAAACAGACTCGGGGACTCGGTTTAAGATGATCCAACATAAACCTTGTCCGGATCGCGTTAAGCATGATAAGCATAGTCTCGAAAGAACTTAAAATAGTCTATTACATCTGCTCCCGGCATACCGGGGATTTAATGTTTTTGTTAAGTACTTCAGGGTGCAGCGGACTCGGTCGCGGCAGACTCGGTCATAGGAGTTTCGGTTGCGGGAACTTCTGTGGTAGGAGCCTCGGTTAGCGGAGCTTCGGGGGCACGGGCTTCAGCTACGGGTGCTTCGGTTGAAGTGGACGCGGTTACGGGAGGTTCTGTTGCTGGAGCAGACTCAGAAGATGGTGGCACTTCGGAAGTAATCTTGACTGGAGAGCTTGAAAGCTGGGCAGATTCGGAAGTATCCGGATCAGCTGAAGCTTGTTTGGTAATCTCTGCCGAATCAGTAGCTGGTATCTCCGAAGTCTGGGCCGGAGTTGCTTTGGTATTCTTAGCCGAGTCAGAAGCTGGGATCTTGATGGGAGCGTGTTCGGCAGAGTTAGCCGAATCATCAGACTCGCCCTCAGAATCGGCATATTCTTCAGCGGAGGCGTCGTCCGATTCCTCTTCTTCAGTGTCTTCTCCATCCGAGTAGACTGGAGCCTCCAGATCAAGATGCTTGGTGCGTGCAAATTCGGCCATGAAGTTGGCGGCTTCTTCACGGATCTTGATCCGGGTAGGGTCTGTAGCCCATGAAGAACCCTCGCGAAAGGGCGCACTTTGGCGAGATCAATCAGCTCATACCAGGACATGATGAATAACAAAGCTGCGTCAGCACCAGCGCGGGCGGACGAAGACCTCCACTGCTGTAACCGGGTCATGGCTTGATCCAGGTCTCTGATCAGCTCCTCCGCAGGCACAACTTGCCGCGCTTCAGGAAACAAGATTCGGTGGGCCTTGAGACTTGCATTGAGCAGACCGATATGGGAATCCTTCAAAGGAGCAATCCGAGCCTTAAGTGCTGTAATATGATCTTCGATGTCCCATCTCTCTGGTAGGGGAGCCTCGGTTAGTTTAGCTCTCTCAGCTCGGGCGTTTCTCACAGCCTTGGCGGCTTGAAGCCGAATGCTGGTAAACTCTCCTACAAACAAATAAGCTAATACTGAGTTCAGCAAGAAGGAACACAAGCATATGTGTCGGTTAAGAGCAGAAAGAAAAAAGGGGATTCGGTGAACTTACGATCCATGTCATCATTGAGGCTAGCAAGTTGAGCCAGCCATTTCGCACTGGCCGCTTTGTGAGCAGCCAGTTCTTCTTTAGCCGCTTTCAATTCGGCTTCAGATTCGGCAACGGTCGTTTGAATTTGCTTATCTAATTCGGCTCGCTTCTGTAGCCCGGCGTGCAAAGTGTCGCGCTCCTTTTGGAGCGTGTCTCTCTCCGTCCGCAGTGCATTCCGCTCTGTTTTCACCTTGTTCTTCACTTTTTCGACCCGGTCAAGCTCCCGCTGGACTCGCGCTACCTCTGATTTCTCCTCCGCCAGAGCACGCTTTTGCTCTTCCTCTTTGCTATTCATCTTGAGGACCAAGGCATCAAATGATTTTTGGAGCTTGTGGTACTGGTTGGCGAGCTGCTTAAAGAGATCGCTGCGAGTGCCCGTGCTTTCCTGAAAGAAGTAGGAAGTGTCAAAAGAGACTCGGGGACTGATACCCGAGACAAGGTGGAGCCAAAACGAATCTCGGGACTGGCCGAGACTGACCGAGTCGGTTAAAAAGAAACCCGGGGACTGGGGGTCCCACAGTTTTTTCAGTTAAGAAAAAGGTCATGATCGAATTTTTTGAAGATTCAAGCCGAATGACTTTCTTACTCCAAAGAGTATCAGTCGTTCGACCCGAATCTCGGGGACTGGGTATATACTATTTGATCATGACGAACTAAAAGCTAGATTCGGCAAACTTACCTCGAAGACTTGGTGCGATGCAGTAAACGCAACCTTCACAGAATGAAGAGATTGCATCATTCGGCTAGGACCAGCAGGGTGTGGCGTTGCAGCGGAAAACCTGGTGCAAGGTCCACGGCGTTCCAGGCCTCAATAAAGTCGTTGGCGGTGCTGAGCTTAGGCTTGGCTTGGCCGGATTGAATGGCAGAGGGGGCAGCAGTGGTTTGCTTGACAGCAACCACTTGCTTATCCGAAGTGGAGGAAGTTGGGCCAAAGACAACTTGACGCGGTTTGAGCGGAGATGGCGCACCCGAGGTTGGCCTCGGACGTTGCTGCTGTTGCTGGTGTTGCTGTGGTGGCTGCGGTTGCTGCTGCTGTTGCTGCTCTTCAGGGGTTACTTGTTGTTGTGGCTGCCTCGGTTTCTTCTTCTTCTGCTGCTGCTCTTGGCTCAGTGCGGTTTGAGCTGCAGTAGTAGGGCGAGGATCCGGCTTAGGCAAGGACGTAGCCGATGTCTTGGCCTTGTCTTTCTCCAGCTCCTTGAGAGGGCGTGGCCAACTTGAATCTCGGATTGGAGCCGAGGTTTCCTCACTCTCCAAGTCGATAACCGGCTCTGAAATGGGAGTCGGCTGGGGAATATTGGTAGTTGTGACACACGTTGGTGAGGTGGCAGTTCGGTCAGGAGACTGGGTTTCCATGGCCGTATCCAGTGGAGGAATGGGAGAAGAGATGGATGAATGAGTCTGCGCGGTGATGAGGACATCACTGCATAAAGCAAAGCAAACAGTTAACTCGGATAGATATAACTCGGTTAACAGAGGAAGAAGGCAAATGAAGTTAGGTCAATGTTACCCCTTGGTGGTGGGCATCGGTTTGACACGGTTCGGCTTGTCGCCGGACTTCTTTCTTCGCTTGGTCTGTGGGGCATTTGTCTCGGGCGCCTCAGCGCGTTTCCGAGATGTCTCTTGGGTATCATCTTTGGCTGGAACATAAGGTGGTGGTAACCATGAAATCGGAATAGCATTGATGGGTTCTAAGATGCAGCAATCTTCATCTTCCTCGTCGGAAAGGTTGTGAGTGTTTGATTGCTTACCCTTGCGGACTGGCTTGGCACGGGGAATGGGCAAATAGTCATCCGTATCCGGATCCTCTTCGCCCTTGCGCGGCGGGCTGAGATCCGGTGTCCATGTCTTGGTGGAGAGATCTCCGTCTTCAGTAAGTTGACGATCAAACAGCTACAAAAAAGATAATGCGAATCCGGATCAGGCCGGGGTTATTCGGATGAAGTAAGATTGGATTCGGAGAGTGGTGAGCTAACCTGTGGAGGAAGGTTTTCCCGGTAGAATGGCTTTACACCCCACCGCCATTTATCCGACATCTCATTGGCGGCAATGGCGTTTACCCGTCTGAAGACGGAAGCTTTGTCAAGCTCGTGCTTGCTGATCCGGGTAGGATCTAGTGCGCCACGCATGTGGCATATCTTGTGGTCACGCCTTTGAAGAGGGCTGACCCGGCGAGAGATGAAGGTCCGGAGGAGGTCGTCAGAGGTCATACCGTTCTTCAAAAAATCCTCCAGAGTGGTATGCACTGTCTGAAGTTCAGCAATTGTTTCAGCCGGATTGTAACCAAAGTTCAGTTCGGCTGTGGGCGGCTCCATCCTGAATTCGGGCAGATTGAGAGCGTCGTGGCCCTCAGCGCTCTTTACGTAAAACCAGGTCCTTTGCCATTTCTTCACCGTGTTTAGGCCGGTGACTCGGGGAAAGGCGGATCCCTGCCTTGGCGTGATGCTAACCGAACCGCAAGCGGTCAGCTGTTTCGGCTTGGTACCTGGAATGGTGTGCTTGCGAAGGTGGAAGTACTTTGCCCATATATCCACACTCGGCCAGAGACCGAGATAGCCTTCGCAGAAGGAAGTGAAAGCTGATAAAGAGACGAAGGCGTTCGCCGGGAGGTGGTGAAGTTGTAGTCCGAAGAAGTCCAGAAAGGCCCGGAAGAAGTCACTGGCAGGTAATCCGAGCCCGCGCTCGAAATGCGCTATGAATACCACGCGTTCACCGGGTTCGGGCGCCGGTGCGAGTTCTTTTCCGGGTCGGCGGCAAATGGCTTGGGGCGTTATACGCGGGTGGCTCGTAGCCATTCCAAATCATTTTTGGTAACATCAGATCCTTCCCATCTGCCAGGGGGAAGTTTGGCCATAACCGAATCAGTCCTGCAGCAAAAAGGCGGATAACCGGATCAGGAAATTCGGAATCCATGGGACCAAAAGGAATCGGATAACATTGAAACCGAATCAGATCTAAGGTAACTCGGCTAATCTTATCCCGGGTAGGGTTAACCGGGTCCGGTGGAGAAGGTGATGCGGTTGGAAATCGCAAACATCTTTCCGCGAGTTTCTAGGGTTGGGAAGATCTACAGCGGTGGTAAAAAAGAAAGAAAATCACGGGTAAAAACATGGTTGAACTGCTCCTACGGGGACAAGTCTATCTAGGCTAGTCTAATGCAGAACTTGGACAGAAAGTTTACAGAATATGCTACGGCAGGAACATGGGCTTAGATACGCATCAATCTAGCAAGAACAGGCGTGTGTATTTCAAGAGTATGAACTCGTCACGGTGGCTATGGCGAGAGGAGGAAGAACTTACAGTGCTAGTTCCTCGAAGGAGGAGTTCGACGGAGAAATGGCGGAGATGGGCGCGAGGCGCGGCTCCGGTGATTTTGCTCTGGTACGCTGTGCGTCCCTGGCGCGGCAACCTTGAATGGCGAGGTTGCGGCGGCGTCGATGGAGCGGGTGAGTGAGAGTTGAGAGGAAGAAGAAGGGGAAAAACCACCGCGCCCTCTTTATAGCCTCCAGCGGTAACTGCCCCCCACTACCGCGCGGTTACCGGAGCACGATTAGATCCCTTGCGTCGCGGAACTCTGTGGCAGCTGCTGTGGCCGTGTATTTCAAGCACACGTGGCCACGCCGCAGAATTGGAAGCGGTGGAGCGGATCCTATGTGCCGGTCAACGGAGAAAACGAGGAGACGTGGTCTTCTGGTCAAACACACTCGAATACCCGGTGGATCCGGATAACGAGCTGACAACCCGGGTTATACGGCTTTGCACAGGCTTTTCCTGCCAAATGTCCCGGAAAATTCGGTGACAGCTAGAAGTGATCCGGTTAGTGATGTTGGTTTTGAATCTGGAACGGCCCTTCAGCCGAGGCGTAGGACCGTACCAGCTTCGGGGACTACTGTCGGGGGGCTGCCCCCGGGTAGGGCAAAGATGATGTGTTATGAACAGTTAAGGTCTAACCGGATCAAGGTTAGCCGGGTCACTTGGGCGGATCTCAAGGGGATTCGGTCAGTCCTACTTCAAGCCAGTAAAAGAAAAGACCAAAGGGGATCCGGTGAGGTTTAACCGGATCCAAGGGAGAAGAGCCGGCTAAGTTATCCGGGTCGGTCAGGAAGGACCCGGGTAGGGCAACTCGGATGTTGCACAGGGGCCAAGTAATGTCAGTAAAAGTCACGGGCACTGTAATGTTACTGACCGGGGCTCAGAAGACAGCAAGGTGCAGCCACAGGTTTTCCGGGTCACAAGCCCCTAGGCGCTGACTCGGCCTATTCGGGAAAGGGGCAGTGCCTAGGCTACTGTGGTCTACACTGCCTTAAGCTCAAAGAGGAAAGATAAGCCTGTGGTGAACAGAGGGTGAGCTGGGCTGAGTGACAGTGGCCAGTGTTTGTCCTGTTCTCCTTGTCCATGCCATTGTCCTCTGCGGCCAGGGGCAAAAGGGTAATTCGGTTACTGTATATATGCAACACCACCTTCTCCTGTGGGGAGGATCGACCATTGTAAGCATCATTCCCCCCCAAGCTTCATCTTCTACCTGGAGCTCTCTCCATTGTTCATCATACAGCTCAAGGAGTGCTTTGTACTTGTAAACACTTGAGATATAAGAGAGTAGGCTAGAGCTGCAGTAGGGGTGTTACCTCCACAAGAGGGCCCCGAAGCAGGGTACATCGTGGTGTTCTTCGCTGTTCTTGGTTTGCTTTGTTCTTGTTGGTTCCTGCGAGTTCTTGTTTGATCTTCATGCGTGCTTCATAAGCGCGCAAACCCTCCCCGGTTCCCCCAACGCCCAAGCGAGCCCACACTTAAGCCATCCCATGGCATCTGCCGTGACACCACCACGACACCCTCACCTCCACCCTCACCTCCACGTGCGAGGAGTGGACGACGTGGGAGTACGAGGACGAGAAGGAGGCCTAGCAAGACTCCTAGTCCTCTCCCTACCGAGCAGCCCAACGAGGATGACACGGAGTACGATCAGGAGCTGCAGTCGGACTCTGAGAACGAGTCGCTGGCTTCTGAGGAGGAGCTGCTGCCGGAGGCTTCTGAGGAGGGCGAGGAGGATGACAGCGTGGAGGAGGGGCGTGAGGAGGGACCTGGGGAGGACGGGTTTGTGCTTGACCCGACGCTGCAGTGGACCCCGCCGGCGGAGTGGGTTGAGACTGAGGAGGATATCCCTGAGCCACGGACCAGGCCGCCGTATCAGCGGGGGTCGGCGGGACTCCCCGATCCCCGATATTACGCCTACAAGAACACTCTTCTCCTGCCTGTTGGAAAAAGGTACTTATTATAGTTTTTGTTCAATTTTAGCTTCTCATTGTGTTTTGACCCGCTAACTATACTAATTTTGGTTTTCTCATTGTGTAGGACATTTGAGTACCAGCCTCCTAAAGTGAAGGGACAGCGTACCTACGCGAGCATCCTTGGATGTTGTCTCAGGAAGTTCTTCCCAGGGATTGTCACCCTCCCAGAGGGTGGTAAGAGTGTAGATTGGACTTTCAGGCACTACTGTTTCGCGCCGGATCCCGATGGCGAGTACCGCAACATGGCGCTTAAGACACTCGGCTATTTCTCGGTAAGTTTGTTTGACTTCTCATCATTCTATAAATCCGAGATTGCACTAATGGCTTTGACCCTATTTTACCTATGTGTGCATGCTTGTAGAACTTCTTCACATGTCGGAAGGAGGACGAGGACAAGTGCGAGGCCATCCTTTTGACGATGGCCTCTAAGATGGTGACGGACATGCACTACGAGGCTCGCGTGAACTCTGTCCGCAATTGGTACGCCGAAAAGAACATTGGGCTGGAAAAGAAGCGTGCTCGGGACATCTTGATGCAGCCATGGCAGTACCTGCAGGTAGCGTCATTTCTATATTATCGATTTTGTTGACCGCCGTGTAATATCATTAATATGTGTGTTCTGTGCACGTAGGTGCCTCCTCCGTACGTCGGTAACAACAACGAGTGCCACCTCGCGATGGTAGCGTGGTGGACTAGCCAGGAGTATCTCAAGATACACGCGGAGGGAAAGGCAAAGCGGGCGGAGAACAAGGGTGGAACACATCGCCAAGGCAACCTCAGCCTCTCCCAATGCATACAAAATGAGGTGAGCAAATGCATTCTTTAATCCACCTATGTTCGTGCTCTGTTTTGCAATAGCGTCTCCTTTTCACCTATGTTCGTGCTCTCTTTGCAGAAATTGAAGACCGGCGTAGACCCCTCGCCCTTCGCCGTTTGGGCAAAGATGCGTACCAGGGATACGCCGGATCCTATCACAGGGTCGATGTGGATCAACGCGAGCGCCGAACTCCGGAGCAAGGGTACACGGAGAAGTTCAAGGAGCGCAACGGTGATGAAGCTGACCCTCTCACCAGTCCACTTGAAGTCGAGGCTGTCGTGCTTGCGGGGCAAGGCGCGGGGAATGGCCGCTTGTGGATAGGTGACGGCTCCATCGACCCTCGCACCGTCCCGTCTCTACGCCAGGTCCGCCGTGGGAGGGCGCCTGGTGCGCCTGCTGTGGAGACCCGCCCACGAGTTTCGAGTCTAGCTGTCGACGAGCTCCGGCAGAAGCAGGTGCTCTATGAGCAGCAGCTGGAGCGGCAGCAGGAGCAGATCCGGCAGCAGCAGGAGCAGATGCGGCAGCAGCAGGAGCAGCATCAGGAGTTTTGCAGGCAGCAGCAGGAGCACCACAGGCAGATGATGGAGTGGATGTTTGGCACGGTGCAGCGCATTGCTCCTGGGGACGGGGCTGTTGCCATGGGAATGTTCCCTCCACCGCCTCCACCGATGTTCCCATGGGTATGTTCTCAAACTTGTCATTCTATCTATCTTATTGTTGTAACTAAATTACTTGTGTAATGCGAGACTTTTTTCATGTTGTAGGTGAATCCAGGATCGGCGGGTGGATCTCACTCGATGGCGCCGCCGCTTGGTGGTCTGGACAATCCGGAGGGGCAGCCCCATGTCTCCAACCCTAACGTTGTCTGGAGGCTCCCGTGGGTATGCTCGCATGACTTGTCAAAATGCCATTGTCACTTTATTTAGCCATGCCATTGCCACTTTAGTTGAACTTGTCAAAATTTAGTTAGTTGAACTTGTTGTCATGACTTAGATCGACATAGCCAATCAATGAATCTCCAATGGTCACTACATCTAACTTAGATCATGTCTTTTGATTTACAACATCTAAACTTGTGCATATTCAACATATCCAATGGTCCACCTAGTTGTCAAACTCATCGTTTTTTTGCAAACGTGTAGGACAATCCTTCTCCTCCATGATGTCCATCTTCACCGTCGTGACCTACATGTGGAGACTGAGCAAGCTACATCCCTTTGTGACCTACATGTGGAGCATGACCTACTTGTAGAATAGATGACATGTTTGTGGAGTTTGAGTTCATGTTATATTATGGTTGAGATTGTATCTATATGTTATGGAGTAGTTTAAGTTATTGTCATATTTGTGTGAATTGTGATATGTGATATGTTCAGATTGTCATATTTGTGTGTGAATTGTGATCTGTTATTTTCATATTTGCAAAATTGTATGAATTGCAGGGATTTTCCAAAAAACAGCACAAATGTGTGCCATATGGTCACTTTGCCGTGTGGAGGAACACGGCAAAGGCCTTTGCCGTGTGGAGGCGCACGGCACAGCGTGCACGTGGCGCGCACCTGTGCGCCTGGCAACTCGCCAGGAACCAAATGGTCACTTTGCCGTGTTGTCTGGATGGAAAGCACACGGCAAAGGCCGAAACTGTGCCGTGCATGGCCTGTGACGCCACACGGCAAAGTTAAAATTTGTGCCGTGTCCAGTAGGGGAGGATCACGGCAAAGAGGAGAAAAATGTGCCGTGGGCACATGGAGCAAGGCGCACGGCAAAGATAAAGTTTGTGCCGTGTATAGGTGGGAAGGATCACGGCAAAGATTTAAAGATTGTTGACCAGCTTCTGCCAGCTCTTCTGACATCATTAGACGTGCTGCGCTAGGAAAGCACACGGCAAAGTCTTTGCCGTGCTCGTTTGGGAAAAGCACACGGCAAAGCGCCTTTGCCGACGCTTATTAGGCCGTGTGCGGTTTGCCATGCAGTTTGACACGGCAAAGGATTTGCCGTGTTCCGAAGGTCCTTTGCTGTGTATTTGAGCCACACGGCAAAGACGGCGATTCCGGTAGTGTTTATTACTTAAAAGATTTAAACATTACACCCGGCCTCTGCATAGCTAAGATGCACACAGCCACCAGTTCACCAGTACCCAATTCGGCATAAAATAAAAAGGCGAATTACATATCATAATGAGAAATTGTATATGGAAGAAGAAGCTTTTTCTCGATCTCCTCCTTGACCAAAAATCGAATTGCTTCAAACCTAGACTTGATCTCCCCACCAACGGTACATGCTGACTCGTTTTTTTCGTTGAAAGCGTACGTCGGCTGACCGTCCAGCCGTCCAGGTAGCTAACGTGGCCGGCACTGATTCTCTTGTCGATCAGTTGTACTCCGTAATAAAACAAGGCTATGTCTGGGAAGCCCCAGGCGGAAGACGACGTACTTACATCGCCCGTACTCTATGGGGCATTGGCAATGCGCAATGGCCAACGTACTAGCTTACCGATAGACAACTGGATTTCAGGAGTATTACCACACAGCTGATCAAAACCCTAATTCCCATCCCCGAAGATACCAAGGTTGAACTCTTGATCGACGATGAGCATGGCGGGTGGTATCCTGATGTTATCTCATCAATTTTCTATGAGCTAAGCACTGGCGGAGCTTCCTCAGGGCAAAACCGTGCCATGGACCGTCCAGGCTGCACGAGAGGGCTTCTTGTTTCTGCTCGTCAGCAGAGAAGCCGTTAGGGCACCTACTGTGAGCCCGTGAATGAGGCTTGAGGGGACGAGGTCCGGCGAGCAGCGACGGTGAGCCGGTCAGGACGCCTAGCGGCCTAAGGGCAACTCTAACGGACCGACACAAATGGACGTGAATTTTGTCCACTTTTTTATCCGTTTTGGCCACCAAATGGATAGTCGTCCGGCCCATGTCCACCCTTCCCAGGCCACCGCACCCAACGGGCGACCCATTTGGTCCGCCCTGTCTGGACTTTGCTTTTATCATTTTGCACATTCAATCAAATAGGTAGCAAATATGGCTAGCAAATAAATAGCATAAAAAGAATATTTCCATGCCGGCATATACATCCAACCCAAAAAGCATCACACCTAGTTCCGGCCATCTCGGTCGTAGTTCAATACCGGCATACAACATTGTAAAAACGACCGAGATATGATCATTCTCGGTCCATATAGTACATTTGCTAGTACGGATCCTTTGTTGGGGTCAAGGTGGAGAGATCCATGTCCATGATCCGGACCTTCTCAAGGTGTAAGGCGGGCTCAATATTTTTTCCTTCACATCGGCTTCCTTGGCTCTTGTTCGAACATTTTCCTGCTCGATCTCGAGCTTCTTCGATCTTTTGCAATTCGAAGAATTGCTTGGACGTCTCTGTGTGTGTGTGTGTGTGTGTGTGTTCCCTCTCCTCCTTCTTCCTACATGACTTGTCCTTTTGGGTTAGTAACCCACTCAATGTCTCTTGCAACGCCATTGTTGATGCGTCGCACTTCAGCTCGGCCTTGGAGTTGGTCCTCCCCCTTGGCATCTTCTCTTTCTCACTTGCCGATGGGTCCCCGCCCCCATTTCCGGTGGCCGTTCCACCATTTTTCTTGAGTGACGTATAGAGGTACTTCCACTTTTGTTGATCTTTCAGTACTTTGTAGCAATGGGTCAAAGTAAAGGCCTTCCTATGTTGAACCTTGAATGTTTCCAATGCTTGCAAGACCTATGAGATCACAATACATTCAAATACATACGGGAACAATACATAGGAGGCAATGTGAATGAGGGAAGAAGACGTGCCAATTCCTTGACGCCAATGCCACTAATTGGCTGGGCAGTGACATGGTCATGGAAACCACAAAATTTGATAACCTCCGCTTGGATACACCCTCGCCTCCTTGATTTGGATGCAGCTCTCGTACCGGGCTTCGCCACCGCTACCGCTGTCGACGGCTTCGTGGTTGGTCGACGTTGAGCAGACGCGAGTAAGTGAATAGAGAGAGGGTGTAGCAGGCGAACACAGAAAGGCAAAGTGTTGAGGAGGGCATGTGGGCGTCGCGTTTATAAAGCTGGGGCGCACGCCGCGGCTTGGTGGCGCCATTCAACGACAACGGTTCCCCACGCGTCCCCATTAAACTCAAGCGACGTGTAGCTAGGGACGACGAAGGTGCAATGCGTTGGGAACCCCCACACAATAAATTAATCTGACTAGCGAGTTGATGAAGTCAATTGATTAAGTTGATCGATCTTTTGAGTTGCTAACCGCGCCGGCCACCTGTCGGTATAAGATGTGGCGGCAGTTGCCGTGTCTGACACTCCCCTCCTCTCCCTATGTACTGGGGCCGTGGTGTGAGTGTGGGACATGATATTGGTTTCGTCTGACAAATTTGCTGCCATTGGGGCCGTGACGGGATGCCGTTTTCGTTACGAGCGCCACAATAGCCCTGTTGGGAGCGCCGGTGAGAACTCAAATATTGAACTTGGAAGTTTGAACCAAATTCGAGAGTTTCGTGCAAACACATGAGTTTTCCTTTTTATTCACTCCTCCAGTACAGTCTGTTACTACCCACGATCTGAACTGATAGCCTGAAAAACTGTAAACCCCAAATAATTGCTGATCCAACCTGTACATAGGTACTGTAACTCTCAGTGCTCTGGCAGAGCTAATATCTCTCTGATCTCTTAGCTTGATCAGGCCAATCCATCTATCTTGGCTTGAACACAAGTCGCAGTTCTAACAACAACTACATAATGCTGCAACCGGGATCCTGTTCTTGATGTTGATAAGCTGCAGGAGCGGGGTAGGAGTAAACAGGGTAGGACGGCGGCATGGCGTTGTACTGCTGGTACGCAGGGTACGGGACCGGCGCCACCACATTCTGAGGGTAGCCGCCTCCACCACCACCGCCGCTGCCGCCCTTGGAGCTGCCACCCTCCTTGCCGCCGAAGCTCATGCCGCTGCCGCTGCCGGCACCATCCGCCCCTCCGTATCTGTAGCCGTCCTTCTTCTTTTCGCCGCCGTACCCATAGGCGCCGTAGCTGTCGTTCTTCTTGTTTTCGCCGCCGTACCCATATGCGCCGTAGCCGTCCTTCTTCTTGTCGTCACCGGACGAGACGCTGAGGAGCTCGGCGTAGCCCAGGCCGCGGCGGAGCATGGTTGTCAGCGTGATCGGGTCGACGCCGTCCCCGACGATGATTATCTTGTCCCCCTCCATCGTCGCGGACGTCACGCCTGCCATGCCAACAGCGGCCTTGAAGGCCTTCCTCCTCTTCCTCTCGTCATCTAGCGCCAACTTGAGAACAATCTTTTGCTGCAACAAATAGGGAAACATATTCAGATCGACGAACAAATTCGAGCAAACTGAAGACTAGCTAGTCCTAGAACAAGACAAGCGGTTCCTTAATTAGTAACATACCTTAACCATCTTGCAACTTGCACGGAATCTCACACAATCTCTAGATTTGACAGTACACTGTCAGACCAGCTACTTGAAGAGTGCGTTTGCTTTTGTGCAATGTGACAAATGAAAGAGATGAGTGAGCCCCCGCCTCTTATGAGTGAGAAGACACTCTGGCCTTTTATAGGCAGGCAGAGAGCAGAGGGAAGCAGCAAAGAAGCCTCTAGAGAGAGGAAGGTTGGCCAAATGGAACAAGCGACAAATCAGCCAATCAGACAGTGCATTGGCTACTGAATAATTGACAAGCCGGGCACTGTATCAAACGACCGAGCTGGTGCTCCTTCTTGAAGCTCAATATCGAATTAGTGGTTGATACGCTCTGGTCGGTGCTAGTGCGGCAGAAGTTTCCACGCAGTTGGTCCAAGCACAAGACAAGGCCAAGCAACCACAGAGAAGATATCTTTGCTAATTAAGCTGATGGGTTGGTAGTGCCGAGCTTATCGAGAGAGGGCCCTAGCTAGTCCCAGTTATTGGTTTGTCATGGAATATTTTTTCTTTGCGATTATTGAATTCCCCATTTTGTCGAAAGATGATTCTGATTTTTTTCACTCTTGGCGTCTCAAGAAGGTGTTTGGCAAAATATCCAACCGAGTGGAAGTGTTGTCAACCGCGTTTAAAAGGAAGTGAAAGTGAGGCACACGACATTATCCACGTTTGAGAAATTGGAGCACCCGAGCTTCACTTTCGGCACAATTGTGACCTTTACATCATAGTTTTCCTATCGTGTGTATAAGATTTGCAAGGCAAGAGATATGCTGTCAACACCCAAGGTGTAGGTGGTCAAAAAAACTGTTTTTTTTTTTTTTGAGGACAAGGTGGTCGATCCACCGCTCGAATAGATAGAAAGAGTTGACCCAGTTTATAAGGGAAACCGGGTCCAAAAACCATACAAACTGTACAAAAGAATGACACAAACGAAGCGACCCGTCGTCCACACGACCCAAGTCGACAAACGCCACAACACACACCACCCGCTCCGGGGCCGCCGCCCCGGCTTAACAACCAGATCGACCTTCGCATTGCCCGAAAACGATCCAGTCATGGTCGACGAACCCTCTGCCCACGCAGTCTTCATCCAGGTTGCCACCAAAACCACCATGTACCGGGGCCGCCGCCCCGGAGAAGCAACCAGATCGACCTTCGCATTGCCCGAAGATGATCCAGTCAGGTCGACGAACCCTCTGCCCGCGCAGTCTCCATCCAGGTCGCCACCCAGACCCCGCTAGACAACGGCTCTGCCTCATAGAACTGTCGTAGCGTGGGAGACCGAGGCCGCCGCCTCGACGTCCACCACCATCCGGGGCCGCCGCCCCGACGTCCACCACCCTTGACCACACGCACCATTTTGCACATCCGCCGCGAAACCGTCGCACCACGCAGGCCAAGAGCTCCAAAGCGGCGCCTCCAACAAGGTAGTGATGAGATCGTCACCGCCGCCCGCTCCCGAGGAGTTAGATTTTCACCCGGAGCTGTTGGAACCACACGTGTTAGTCGAGGTCGAAAAGCTCCACAACAATGCCAACAGGAAGGAGAACGACGCCCGAGGGCGCCGCCGTCGTCGGCACCGACCGAAGTCCGTGCGAGTTTTCGCTCGGAGTTCAACCCGACCGCAAAGCTTCGCGAGCCACAGGACGGCGTCCTGGTCGTGTCGTCAACCGCTGAGCTCCACCGCATGCCGCTGCCGCCGCGGAACCTCCCTCCACGGCAGCTGGCATGCCCGCATCGATCCGGGGCCGCCGCCCCGGCCTTCACGTCGAACATAGAGACCATTCTTACTACACTGGTTTACAGATTCTAAACTTATAAATTGTGAAAAGAAATGTTTGTTGGGTGCAAAATCTCTTTTGAAGAACGCGTACGATTTGTCAATTTCCTTTTTCCAATCAGTTTTTTTTTTGTCTATTTCACTGTTTTGTAACCAATGTTTTTCTGTTTTCAGGGATATTTTTTTTGAAAGGATACACCACTGCGAATTCAACAGAAATTACAAGAGAAAGAACTGGAAAAACGCAGCAGTACAAGTCGACGAACACTGCACAACAGCAACGACCGAAGAAGCCAAAGCTGAACCACCGCAGCGCCTGGAGAAGATCTTCAACGCCCACCGAAGCCGGAGATGAAGAACCCAGACCACCACCACCCACGGGGAGAGACGCACCTCACTCAAGGAGAAGAAGACCGCATCAGCCGCCCGCCGCAAGCGACGGGACCGAAGAACTTTGAAAGAACACGGCCAAGATGCCTCCTCGCCGCAACCACCATCCAGCCACCACACCCTGCGCAGAGCACGAGCTCGACTTGCCGGAGGCGCCACCGGTAGCCCACCTTGATCAGCCCTTCCCCCCTCGCCACCACGGCCGGCCAGAGAAGGAGAGAGCAAGGCGAGGAAGAAGACGGCGACGAACTCCAGTATCCTGGTGAAGAACCTCCTGTACAGGCGGAAAGGAAGACCGGCGCCGGGCACCGCTTCCCACCGCATCCCCAGCGCCTCCACAGCAAGGCCAGGAACCACCTTACCGCGGCGAAGACGAGGACGGGGAACAAAAGCTCAACGGAGAGGCCACCACCAACGCCACGGTGACCTCGCCCAGAGCACCAACTCCCAACAGATCGACGGATCTGTGGGCACCAAACACCAGCAGCTTCGCGGATCCACCCCGGAGGGCCTCGCCGCAGTGGGGAAGAAGCTCCGGCAACCCGACACCACATCGCCGCCGCCACCACCACCCAGCCAGCGCCGAAGGGGACCCTAACCCTACTATATACAAGCCTCAGGCACAGATCGACGGCCCCTCCACCCGTCCGGCGCCACAAGGGCAGCCGGAGAGGGAGGCGACCAGCGATCCGGCCGTCGGCAGAGCAGGGGATCGAGTCGCCTTTTCCTCCGCCTCTCAGGATTGTTTCTGCACGTATTACTTTAGCTATTGCAAACTCAGCCTCAGATTATATCTTCCAATAAATATCCCAGCAAAAAATCGATCTTAATTATGCACTGATATTTTCGGTGACAATTATTGGAGGGACCTCCAAAATATCGGAAGTATTGTGGGCAGCTCACATCATTCTCAAGCACCAATAGTTAAATTAATCTTGTGGGACAAAAACCTTTGCAGATCAAAAGAGTATATATTAGTAGTTGTGCCTGGGCAAGGTAGCTGTTCAAGCTGACGTTACAACATGAACTGTTTAGTAGTCGCTGATTGGCGACAGAAGAAGAACCCTAATATTTTATATTCTGCATTAGCATTATATTATGTTCACTTTATAAAGTTGCTTAGTGTGAACGAATCAGCCAAAATTTATTGCGAAATGTCCCCTGCGATTTGGTCATCAGATAGTTCGATTCCCTCCAGTTGTTGCACTTTATTGGCACCTCTTTTTTCTAGGTACCTTGAGACCTTGACTGAAGACCAGAAATGATAATCTGATCCCGCTATTCGATCTCGGTGCCAATTTGAAGAACTTTGAAGAGGGATTCTCTCTAAACTGAATATCTCACGGCTTCGTTTGGCTCGTTCGAAATCCTACAGTTTCTTGCCGAACTTCTTTCGGTCTGTGCCGAAGAATAGTTGTCAAGCAAAAGAGAACAACTTAAGCTCCTAACGGAAGAACCAAAGTGTCATTTTACCACCACAATTTCTTGCTTCAGGTTTAAGTGTTTGCTTGTCGTCAAGTTAACATGGAAATCAGCTGTATTTGTCCACGCCATGATTTGGTTCCTGTCATATCCAGCCGGCCTAGCTTGGGGCTACATGGTAGCCTGCATACATGGCGACGGAACGGTGGACACGTAAGAAAGAAGAGAAGACGCAGCGTCACTTTGGTCTCTTCACTTTACATCAGCCACAGGATTAAGGACAGCGATGGCCATGAGCATGTGTTAATCTGGTTATGGAATGAGGTGGCCTGACCAGAACTAGTAAATAATAAGACTAGAGATTGTTGTAGATCTTGATATGGATCCCCCGGTTGTTTTTATGTAGCATACCGTCATTTCACAAATTTTTCTGTAAGCGACAAATCAAGTTCCATATGCGAACGTCAAGTAATTTACACACAAGTGTTATGATTAAATGTGCCTTAAGGTCACGTAAGTTAAGTCAAACTTTTGAAAATCTCAATCGCATCGTCATAGACAAAGCTAAAGAGCAACTTTGATCGATTCATGGCGCGTTGAAGACGAAATCTGAAGAAATGGGAACATGACGGGGTACTGTGTAGTCTATGTCACCCAAAACGTACTTCCATGGCTGGCAAGGTGGTTGAAAGGTGTTTTGACAATTTGCACAACACATATAGGTGAGATTTTTTTTGCTTACGCTTACGCTTGCTGAGTGCATTTTCGTGTGGTTTTCTTCTTCACAAACCATGCACCTGCTTATACTCCCCGTTCCGAATTAGTTGACGTACAAATGTATAAATACGGATGTGTTATTTAGAAGTGATTTATTGTATAGAAACATCCGTATTTAGATAAATCTACGTCAACTAATTCTGGACGGAGGGAGTATTACTTTTGTCACGTATGTGTATATAACATTTGTATTCCTCACTAAAAGGAGGCATGTCTTCTGCAAAAGTTGCACCGTACACATTTCATCGCAGGAGGAATTGAAACGGCAACCTGCCCCCTTAGTTAGTATCGATCATTTATGTTAAAATGATTCGGAGATTATGTATGCACCAAATGTCACCGTATTTAGGCCTAAAAGCAACCGTGACAACCAGCGTTGGTGGCCCCTAAAAATGTGAAAGAAAAGATGGCATTGAAGTGTGAATATTAACTATCTTTTATAGGTGATGAATCAGATTAATTAAGTCTAGAACAACCACATTATAAGGGGAGCCATCTAGGAAGTTGTTGAGGTAACTTGCTAATGTTCAACTCGGAATCAAGTTTCCATATTAAAAGAGACATTTGAAAGTACTCTTATTTCTATGCTTTTCTAGAAATGTTACCTCCAAGTTTTGAACCCTATGAGTTTCATCTCTTAAAGAGAAGCACGGAACTTCAGAGCCTTTGAGTTATCCTTTTGCTTCTCTTTCAGCTGCCAAAAGTTTTCTCATGATCAGCGAGTTTTGCATTAGGAATTTCTTGCGTCACGTGCTTGAAATGTAGGAATTTTCGAAAAAATATCTCAAAGCTCCTGATAGCCAATATTAGACTCAGCCTTTGAAATCTTAAGGCACTAAGTGCCATATCGGAACCACCGAAATGTCTTCTAGAAATATAACAGTTGACACAATTCATATAGATCAATAGTGACCAGGTTCTAGTCGGAACCACCAATATCTACTTATGACCTAGCGTTTCGAAATGGCTGAACTTGTGAGAGTTTCTTGTAGAATGTGGGTATTTGTTTTGGAAAGCACACCGAGTCGCTAGTTTTAATTTTGAAAACATACACTACACCACGACACCACATTCCCTACCCTAAAATTGGTAGGGAAAACAGCTTTTGCCGACAGAAAGTCGGTCGGGGATCAGTATTGCCGACCGACCTTGTCGGTCACCGTAAGTCCAGTCGGGAAAACCCTTTCCCGACCGACAAATATTTGCCGACTTTTTTAGGATCTATTTTGTACTTTGGATTCTATAAAGTCGTGGTGTAGTGATATTCGAATCGTTATTTTGTATAATGGCTAGTTTTTTAGGATCTATTTTGTACTTTGGATTCTATAAAGTCAAGAATATGAAACATATATGATACAAATGTCATGGCATATTGAGTCTTACGAAACTGAATATGTAATAATTTGAATATAAGTTGTTTGGTTATAGCGCATTACAAAACACAAGAATATTTCCTAGAGATTCTTCTATATACCCACAAATTTATTTGCACGTACCACTCTTTCTACACCATAGAGTGTGCTGCTTAACTTCCTAAATTTCACGAGCGATTTTTGTGACCAATCTGTAACCGAAAGAGATACGAGGTTAGTGGAAGATCAAGCAATAACTCATATCGAATTGAGCCGATGGAGAAAGACATATTACTCTTGTGTCATATATTTTGCATCTCTTAGGAAGCTAGAACCATCTTGAAAACCTTCAAGAGAATGCGAAGAGTCAGAGGTCGAAGCTCGCCCACCTCAAGGTGAAAGAGTTTCCAGAAGTGAAGGCGGGGGGGGGGGGGGGGGGGGGGGGGGGTGATTTGCATTTTCATTTTCAAAGCCCTTAAGGGAGGTGACGACGTTGGTACTAGCCTCGATTGGATCGAGCTTCATCGACGAACACATATGATCCCTGCTAAGTACCCGAACTTAACATCAAACCTTCATGTTCCGATTTCTCTTTGATGTTGTGTGTACATTCCACATTCCATTAAGCAAGGCCGCTCATTGCAAGCTTGGTTGAGCATAGAGCCTTGATAATCTAGCTTGCTTTACTTTAGAACAACAATATATAATACTATAATTTTAATGTCTAAATCACCCTCCTCATATAGTTATAGCCTATATTTCTTTTAGGCCTAAAATTTTGGGTTAACATTTTTTACCCTGAGAACCAACATGTTGTTGGATGGTTAAAAGGTTGGGTAGTGTACCCTAACCTACTAAGATCAAATCATAGGTTTGATGTCATGTATATATCAAAGTAACTTGTTTTTAATGTATCACAATGTTTGTTCCAATATCGAGGTATACGGTAACTCGTGTATCTAAAAACTCCACAAGTTTAGTTCTCTGTAAGTTTTGGGAAGAAATAGATGGAATAATATAGATTAATACAAAGTAAAAGGTTACGTATTGAAGCAAAACTGTATCTAAATAATAGGCATAGAGGAAAATGTAAAAATCGAAATGAAATAAAAAAAATCGAAGAGAGAAGAGCCCAGATTCTGGAAACTCGAAAAAAATCTTTCTAATTCTCAAAGAATTAGGGGTAGGGGAATTGATACCGAGAAATATTTCTCTTATTATTACAAGAGGTTCACAAGACACGATGTTTTGGCTCATAGGTTTAAATACGCCAAGTTATAAAAAATGCATTTTAAAATGTTAAGAAATTCCAAACAAAAAATTTGGGTGTGTATCCGGATTTTATGTCAGCACAAAAAAGTTTTGCTCAAAAAGACATTTTTGTGGCGTATAAAAACACAAAAAAAAAGTCTTGTAACATATCATTCGAAACACCGGAATTTGTCCCTTTTATATAGGACACAAAATATATTTTTTAGAAACCTTTTGTGCGGACATAAAATGTCCATATGTATACCCGGAATTGTTGTTTGAATTTTTTTGCACCTACACCTACGAGTTTTTTTTTGTTGCGAAAACCTACACCTACGAGTTAAAAACAGATTTTATGAGGTTCACCCTCCCTACAGAGCGGCAGGCTCTGTCAGCAACTCAAAACTTGTTATGAGCAATGTTGCTAGGTGTTAATTAGATTAGAAGATGATTCAAAAAAAAAAGGTTCACCCTCCCTCTCTCTTTTTTTTAGGGTTACCCTCCCTCTCTTTTGTGCGCAACTTTATGCAACAGGCCCACGAAGGATGCTGAAAGAAAAGAAAAAACTCTCCGAGAGCGTCGGCCCACGGCACGGGAAACAATAGGGTTTCGTTAGTTGGGATCGCCCACCCGTCCGCTCCGCTCCAACCGCAGTCGTCGTCTCGTCTCCCCTTCTTCCATTCCCTCTCCGCGAGTCGTCGCCTCGTCCGCTCCACTCCACCCCACCCCCAGCCTGACACTCGCCTTCTCACCCGATCGCCATGGACAAGGATCGTGCTCCCCACCCAGTCATGCGGGCTGTCCTCGATGGCAACCTCCGCGTCCTCAAAGGTAGGGACTTTCCTCGGCGCCTCCACTGCCTTCCTCGACCCCTAGGGTTTAATTCTTTGATGCTTGATGGTAATGTGGTGTGCGGCAGAGATGGCGACCGTCGTGAAGAACGAAGGCGGCATCTGGAACCGCGCTCTGGTGCTGGCGGCGATGGACGGGCGTCTCGACGTCTGCAGGCTGCTCGTCGAGGATGTCCGCGTCGACGTCAACACCCGCGTCAATGACAATGAAGGTGCGCGCGCCTCGTCTGCACTTCGGGCCAAACTAGAAGCTGTATTTGCGAAATTCGGTCGGAAGAAATTTATTTCGGTTTACGTGTAAACTGAAAACCAAACGCTCAGCTTACCCGATCGAAATCTATCTATATATGTGTAAACTGTAAGCCAAATCAAACCACCCAATAGTGCTAATTTTAACTGTGACTGATCCAGTGTCTTGTCTATTGTTGCGACATTGTTCTGTTGATGGCAGGACTAGTATATATATAGTAGTACTATGGTTCCTTTCACTACCTGATGTACTCTGGTTTTCAGGTGGAACTGCAGTGTTTATTTCTGCAATGCTTGGGACAGCTGCTACTACAAGATATCTTCTTGATCACGGTGCTGATCCAACGATTGCTGGAAGTAAGGGCTCAGCTCTACATGGTGCTGTAATGGCTGGTATGACGCTCCCTCTCCTGCACACACACACAGATCACGCCGTCAATCCGCCACAGCCACGGAGTATGTAGGACTTGTGTTTGTTATGGCTCTCAATCTTGTCACATGGGGCTGTGACTAATGAGTGTTGAGTAATTGACATCCATGACCTATATACCATGTCAATCGTTTCTATACTAGTCTATCTTGCCATATGTTTCTGTATGATGTCCATTGTCAGAGCTCACATGTAAATGATCTAATGTTTCCGTTAGACCACTTCAGGATTCAAAAAAAGTAGTTCGATTTTCCATTGTAAGCATGGGCTCTAAGTCTTGTTTGCTCATAAACTGATGATTTTTCCTAGTGCCAATATTTGAATACGAATTGCAAGTTTAAATATTTGTATTTGCAACATTACGACATTTCAAATATTTGTCGTAATAGGAAACTGATGCCTGGTCCCCTAGTTGATATTTTATGAAACCTCATTTGCAGGCCATTATGAAAATGTTGAACTGCTGCTTTCAAGAGGAATTGATGTGGACCTATTTCACTCTGTGCATGGGACTGCGCTGCATATTGCTGCTGGTAAAGGTGAACCTGGCTTGGTGAAAATTTTGTTGGAGCACCATGCAGATGTAAGCACCAGTTTCCTCCCCTTGACTGGTATTAAGGAAATCCTTATTTGTTAAAGCCGTTAGGTTACGTAGCACCCATTTGGGACTATCTTGCATTGGAATCTGAAACCTAAATATTGTGGTCTGCCGGCTGCAGTAATTGTACTTCACCATCTTTACCAATTTACACATATATTCAACATTATAATATTCTCGAAGTGAAACAAGCTCACATTGTCTGCAGAACTCGACTCTGTTTCCTTATGAATGGTCTTTTCTTTCTTTCTTTCTTTCTTTCTTTCTCATTTGCTCCTTCTACAAGTATAATAAGTTGACATCTCCACTTTCACAGCCTAATAAGGTTTTAAACCTTGATTCTAACCCACTGGGTATGGCCATACAGAAAAAATCATTTGAGTGTGTGAGTCTACTCATCAAGGTCAGTAATCTTTATTCATATGGAGCTTTCTTAAGTAGTGTAGTTTGTGGGTAGCTTCATTTCCTTTGTGCGTCTGTTTTATGCTTAGATGACATCTCAAATACTGATTCAGATGATCAGATAATAATTCATTCACGCAGGCTGGTGCTGATCCGAATTTTAAGGACTATAATGGTGTCACTTACACGATGGTTGCAGCGAATAATGGCTTGCCTGACATCATGAAGTGCTTACTAGATGCTGGTGCTAATCCCAATACTCCAGATGCTGTGAGTTCAGATGTTCTCCTATTTTTCTGCTTTGGGTTTTTGTTTTTAAAAAGGAGTTAGCTAAGTTTCGTCTTACATATTTAATAGAGAGGCCGTTCCTCCATTTATCATGTCATTTTGATTTTGTGCAAAGCTTATGCAACCAACTAACCATTTTTTGAAATGTCTGAAACTTCCAGTTCTAATATCTTCTGGTGTCGACACCACTTCGCATCCTATAGGCTTAGCTATACCATCCGTGGTTCTTGTTTTCCTCTAGTTTTTCAAGAAAAATAGCGCTGGTGCATCTTAATACAGATGCATCCTTCTTTCTATCATCAAAGAACAAATGTCCTTGTTATGATTTCCAGTAAATTTTTGTGTCCCATCGTACTTCAAGAGTGGAAGTTTACTCACGTCAAAGGATAAATTATTGTGCTTCGTTTGCTTAACCATGTATTTAAACATGGTTCATTCTGCACTTAAATTGGAGATATAATCTGCAGTGAATGCTGGCTTTACCATATATCCCTCTCTTATTATCATAGTGCAATGAGACACTTAATGCTGCCATACGTCACCAACCTTGATGGATGTCTGCTGAATTGAAAAGACAGTGTTGCGTGAGGGCTGCGCGATGCATCATGGAGCAACGGGACAGCAGATCCACGAGACGGCAAAGGGAGAAGGAGGCTGACACAGTAATGCTTTCTTGCAGTCATTCTATCGTATGCTCCTTCCAACAAAACAGTGTATGACGTAGTGGTAGCACACCGAGGCAGACAGAGGAGGCATTATGACGAAGAGAGGTTGAAGAAAAATTCTTCTCACGGTTGTGCTTTATGTGTGTATCTAAGATCAATAGTTGCCTCACCCGGACAAAACATAAGTGAAGCAGCGATGAGGTAGTGGTGGCAGATCTAAGCCACAGGAGGAGAGAGCACAGGGAGAATGAAGATGATATTTTGTATTTTTCTGGTCATAGTATGTGTATTTAAGGTCCATAGAATTAGTAACACATGACATTAGCAGAGCTGACTGACAAGCGCAATGGTGACAGGAGGCGAAGCCATGGTGTGACAGAGCGGGCGAAGAACAAAAATGATGCATTATGTTTTTGCTATGTTGTATATATGATTATTAAAGATCCATAGCAGTGCATGGGTACTCTGCTAGTTAAATATAAACTATTCGCAAGTGCAGTTGATATTTATGCTGATGATTAAATGCAAAATTAACCACTGTTCTACTCCTGCAGTTCGGTACAACTGCAATTGAAATTGCTGCTCTTCATGGCAGAAGGGATATTGTTGAAATGTTATTTCCGTTAACTTCTCCAGTTTCAACTGTACCGGATTGGAGTATTGATGGAATCATTTGTCATGTGAACATTTTTAATTTGAACCCAAGAGTATGTGATTCCTTCTATCCATAGTTGTAGTTGTCTAACGTTATTTATCGCCATAGTAGTCCCATTGTTCTGTAGCTCTTCCTATGCATACTAATGGTACTCATAATACTTAATAAATGTTATGTTCAAGCACACCCACGCTGGAGGATGTGTTGCTTTTTATTAGTGTCGAATGCAGCATCTTGTCTGTGGATTCGACATATTTGTTCTGACCACAAATATTTTTTACCAGTTTAAATATCCACTGGAACTGGAAGCGAAAATAGCTAAAGTGAAATCAGAGGCTACAGAGACTTTTAGGAGAAAGGAATATATGAGAGCAGCAGCGCTGTATAGTTGTGTAAGTCATTGTGCATCATGTTGATTGTTTGAAAGCTGTTTATTATTTCTGGACTAAAAACTTGTGTCTATAGTACGGTGATGTTAATACCTTACCAAAGTTACTTTTCTTGCTACCTTAATGAGGCAAAAACTGTTTATGTTAGGTACTTATAGATTTTTTATTTAACAGTATAAGACTTTATGTTATTAGGTAGCAAGTACGGAAGAAATTCCTCAAGTGTATTCAATGGTCGAATGGCTTCTTTTCTATCATGCAAACTAGTTTAATATCCCTTCTTTGAGTACCTGAGTTATTTCCTAAATAATTGGTTTTTCTTATGCTCGTATATTTAAGAAGATATATAGTACTCTGTATTCCTAATATATGACATTTGAGGGTCTTGCAGAACAACCAAGATACGTGTAATATATGAATGTTGTATGTCGCACCACCCCTAGATCTAGCGTCAGTTTGTGCTTATAGAGTTTTCATATCGTCATCTTGCTTTTAGAACACACCCATTTCACACCATGAATGAAATCAATTATACAGTGACACCACGTCTAGAATCGACAATTAGTTACTCATTACTTCAGTTAATTTCTGACATGCATATGTAAAGTGTAGTATGAGCTAAATATGAATTGGCTCATCAGGGTCAGTACAACGCTGCATAGTGTAGACATAAAACATGCAAACCTTAAAGCATGATCTGGTGCATGGTGGATAGTATAGGGGTATATCCCAACGGGTGGGGATAAAAGATCCACACTATAAACTTTTTGGTTTGTGTCCGAACTCAACAACCAATTTCAGTGTCCATATAATCCAACCTTTGTTTGGGTGATGGCCAGCTTTTGGCAAGAACATGCCCCTTTGCCCAATTTCAATTCATTTTCTTGCCAATCTAGTACATGGCAAGTTGACAACACTAACCTTGGCTGGCTAGCCAAATTGTTTGTAGGTGGCTTGTGCACCAACCAAACACACCCACGAAAAGACCATGTTAGTGTCCTTCATTACATCATTTCTTACTGTTAGGATGGGATGTTTTACTCTAGTCCACTGTAATGAAAGACATTTGAAGTATCATAAGGGTATACAACCACCACAACTTCAACACTCCCTTCATAATCTCAACTCCACATAACTTGCTGAAGGGCGAAGTACCTGTATGTATGCCATCCGCGTCCCTCTTGATTTTCAATGTGCCTTTTATTTTCATTCCAGTTGTACTTATATTTAGGATCGGCTAGTCATATCCGTGTAATTGTGCTTAAAATATAATACATGGTGTTTATTACGATTTTTTGTAGTAGATGACTATTCAAGCAAGTATTACGAACTAACAAAAACTAAAATTATACCAATTCCATGGAACTTTGGTCAATCATAACGGAATTTGTCCTTTGTTTCAGTTCGATAAATGAGTATTTATAGAGGTATTGACCTTTTTCCATATATATTTTACCAACATTAGAAATCGTAAACAAATTTAATTTTGCATTCAGAAGTTACGAGTTACTTTTTCACTTATAAATTTGTGGCTATCAACGGTAGGCAGATAGACTACCAGTTCTTTGGTGGGGACAGACAGAAATTTATGTCCTGATGTATGTGTGTACTTTTGTACGTAAGCATTCCAAATACAAGATGCTCAACTACCTCATAATAAAACGGCATGTGAATTGTGTACTGCAGGCAATAAAACTTGAAGATAGAGTGAAAGATCATGCAATCTTGCTATCAAATAGGAGTTTCTGCTTCTTGCGCATGGGAAAAGGAGAAGATGCCGTCTCTGATGCTACTAAGTGCATAGAGTGTCTACCTCATTGGCCTAAAGGATACTATCGACAAGGGGCAGCTTATATGTTACTGAAGGTAAAAATAATAGTTACACTCTGTTTTTCGTGATCATGGACTTATCATCTGCGGGTGTCTACTACAGGACTACGGAAAAGCATGCAAGGCTTTTGAAGATGGCTTGAAACTAGACCATACAAATGTTGATATTAAGAATGCTTTAAGGTAACAGTTCAATGTTATTTATAGCCTGGTCAGAATTTAGAGTCAAGGTTCTAGATTTAGTTCCCTAAATTGAATTTTTTACTCTGGGAACGAGTATTTTTTTTTGTGACATCACTAGTGCAAAACTGAATGCTTTTGTTACGATTAATCTTATGGGAAAATGAGTTGTATGGAAATCACACCGATTGCTTACTCTCAAAATATTATTGTCACAGGGAAGCCCAAGAGGCATTGAAGAATGCTGATTGCGCTACAAATAACCACGACCTATTTGGAGTCAATTAGCTAAAGAAGTTGAGGCGCTCTTTTGTTTGTAATGGGTTTGTGTTCCAGTTCTGCTTCTGCTTAGGGTTAACCATCAACGAAGTGTCAAACTGGTTATGTCTTGGGCGACTCACTCTGCAGCTTGTACTAGGCTGTGTTTGCTCATCCACTACACCATGGACCAAATGTGGGGGCACATTTTCTGCCGGGAAAAGTCACTTAACAGGGCAATAAAACTGCCGGCAAAGGTTTTTTCCCGGCAGTTCTGCCTGCCCCCTATAACCCTGCCGGCAAATGTCTTTGCCGGCAGTTTTCTCTTTGCCGGCTGTTTGTCTGCCCTCACAGCTAGTGTTTTCCCGGCAGGCATATTTCTTTACCGGCAGGTACTTCTGTCTGCCGGTAGAACTTTTGCCGGCAGTTTGTGATGTTCCCGGCAGTCAACAGCCTGCACACAAATTCTTTCCCGGCAGTTAACTGCCCCCAAAAACTGACTTCTCCCGGCTGACAACTGCCCTCAAAACTGACTTCTACCGGCTGACAACTGCCTTAAGTTATTTCACATCGGTTTTTCTGCATTCCCATATCTCATGCAGGTAAAGTCATCAGAATAGACAAAGAGACGCAATTTTTTATTCATTCAATAACCATTGTCATCAAAACAGAATGTATACATATGTTGCTGAAAATTGTTCACACGAAACATCACAGGAGTATCAACTACTGCAACATACATAAAAAATGAGTAGAACATCTAGTTATCTATATTTCACCAAGCCCCTAGCAGTATATTAGCCTAGCAAACTAGACATATTACCCCAAAGATTATCAGTCCAATAACTATTTATGCAACTTCCATTTGTTCAGTTCAACAGGCCTCCCACAAATGTACCAGAGCTCCGATGTTGTCGCCTGAAAAATTGACAAGTGAAAGATGATGAGCGGATTGCTGAAAATATGATCGCACAAGTGTTTGCTTGTATATAAAATCTAGCAAAGCGGGCATGTGCACTGCAACGGAACAACAAATGGATGCAAAGAAACTACGAACACACAACCTAGCAAAGAGGGATAGTAAATTATGAAGTATGCAGGTTTAGGTTCAGATTTGAGAGGTGAATAGAGTGGATATATTGAATCTCTACATTTCGGACATATTGGTTTTAGTGACCACAATACAATAGTACAAAGAAAGAATGTCATGGGAGTATAGAAGTAAAAAAAATGCGACCCATGGGCACTAGCACCCAGGGCTTATTTTTATAGTAGATGGCACCCAGGTGAGAGAAACCACAAATTTGGTCCTGATAGGACTCGAACCCTGGTCTGCAGGGTAGCACCACTGTGCCCCTACCACTAGGCCTCCGCCTTGTTCTCAGGAAGTATAGAAGTAACTAATACGGATATGCTGATGGAGACGTGAAGTGCATAAGACAAGCTATGATTTTATTACTGGCAAATTATCACCACATACAAGAAAAGCTTCTACTGTAAACAATAATGAATCTGAAGTTGCATACCACTATAACTATTGACTTCTAAACCTTCACCCGTTGCAATTTGACGCAGCCGCTCCCCGCTCTGCATGCATTTTCTGAAATGAGGATAGAAAATAATACATTATTTCAAGGAAATAAAAAATACCAACGAGAACTGAATACTCGTAGCAGATGATCAACTCCGCACTTAAGAGAGATAAACGAGTATCTTCTGTTTGATGCCCATCCACAATAATTTGAAAACCATCATTCTTCCACATCCTTGCAAATTTTATGCATAGCAAGCTGGCATAAAATAAAGGTAAAAGAGATGAAATATGTTCCAAATAAAGACTGCACCAACTCATATGAGCAGAAGAAAATCATGGGAATGAGAATGAGATACATGCATGTACATACTAGCTATTTTAGTGCAAGCATTTGCTCTTAGTTGACAAGCTCATTTGGTTGTTAATAGGGTGCACCCAATCTGAAAACATGTTGAAGGGGAAAAAAGCCAGCTAGCTGTACAAGTCGCTTTTGCTTATAAGGTAAATTATAAGCAATCTCGAACATTGCAGATACTAGCTAGAGTTCAGATGTTCAGGACAATACTCTTCAAAAATTTCAAGTGCAGACTAGGTTTTCATTGGGGTGAGCAATGATTAACTGAAAAAGTGATATAGGAACTTCAAATGTCTTTAAGAAATGCTTAAAACAACTTGTCGTATCTGCATGCCCATATAAACCATGGACGATCAAAAAATTAATGCTACACTTCATTGTAGTGCACAATTTTGATACAAAACAACTCACAAGTTATCAGGGCTCTTAATTTAAAGGGAAGAAAAGGTCCTAATACATGTGCCCTGTAGGGCTTATGTTGAAGCCAAGCTAATACATATCAACCCATTAGAATCTAGAGATGCCTTTTTGAATAAACAAACTATAATACTTTGGTCCACTATTATGCATGAACTAGCAGAACATTTTCTTAAGCATTCCGCTATGTTGCAGATTGTAATAGCAGCACGTAAGAGAGTTAGCTCCCAGAAAATCGTTGAGAGTGCTCAGGAATCATTAGAAGCATTCGACTAACCTAGCACGAGTTGGCCAAAACAAGGCACTAATGTGCAGCTACGGCTGGTTGTTAAAATAAACTGCTTGAACATGTTTCTGGTCCTAAATTTGTATGCTTTGAAGCTAGATTACTAACAAAGCAATATAGAAAATTCAGGTCCAAAAGCAAACACTAATAAACAAGGGAAAATCAGATACTTTTCATCTTCACTGTCAGCTATGAGCCTATGACCAACAGTGGAAAGAAACGAGTAAAAAATGACCCTTTGATGGTTGAACTGACTAAAGTATGAACCTTCTGATATCTAAAAAACTGGATAGATCTAGCCTTTTCTCGTTACTAGACAGTTACAGTTAAGGCCTTGAAATGGAATTAATAATGGCTACAATTACAACCATTTGCACTTCCTAGGGCCTGGCAGTACTAGTATTTTCCAAAAACAGGCAATGTGCAATCAGATGTTCTAATTGCATCGGATGTTCATATGATAAGCAACCGAGCTAATGTTGACTGGACAAAATCCACGAAGTAGTGAGGCTGCTAGCATACTGTAAGTCTGTAACCTGACAAGCAAATACAATAGATGAATTGTCATAATCAAATATGCAAGGGACGTTCAATAATACCTGCTGGGTGACTGACGACATCAAATACTACAGCAGACGAACAAACTGCCTATGGATAAAAAGAACTATGGCATCAGAAAATAGTGATCATTCTTTATAACCATGATATTTTTTTGTTGGTGGAATAAAACTATACAAGTAAAACTATCCGCCAGTTCATTTTCCTTCAAGAAAAGGTTAGCACAACAACTCCTAATTGACCTGCAACTTAATCCCTGTTAATTGAATCACAGTAACAATTTCGTCCGCAATACATCCAGCAGAGTAACCTATAACAGCCAAATCAAGAATTAACCTAACAGCGTGCTTACCTTCACGGACTGCCTGAAGGGGACGGAGGCGGGATGGTCCACACGGCGTCGAGGTTTCCCCGCGGTGTCGACCAAGTAGTCGTACGTCCGGTGGTGGAGGTCCGTGAAGCAGCGCCGAAGGGCTAGGTAGGTGGCGTATGGGCAGCGGCCCGGTGACCACGGGGGGGACGGCGGCGGAGGGGCTCACACAGGAAGAAGAAGAGGTCACGGTGAAGGGGACCTGGGCGTATCCGGGGGCGCCGATGCTCACCGAGGGGGCGAATCCGGCACGGAGATGAAGTGTGGCGGCGCGGCACAGTGTGGAGGCGTAGTGCGGCTACGCTGGTGCAGAGCGGAGACGGGCAGGGAGAGGTGCAGAGTGACGGGCAAGGGAGGAGTGCGGCGGAGGGCTCTCGTGGGAAACAGGTCAAGGTGAAGGGGTGGTGCGCGGATGCGGCGGCGCCCATGCTCACCGAGGGGTGGGTCGAGGTGGAGAAGGCCCCGACTGCTATGGCTGTGCCGTAGAGAAATACCGGCTTGCGGTGGCCGAGGAAGAAGTAGTGTCGGCGACGCTTGCTCCGGCGGCGTGGAGAAGGAGTGCGTCGGCGCGGTAGGCGGAGGGCGTTGGCGCGGTGCGGGAGCTTCGGTGTGAATGGGGCGGCGCTGGATCTGAGGGAGACGTGGTGGGAGAAGATTGGGGATTTTTTCTGGATTGGTCTAGGGATTTGGATGCGGTGGTAAGTTTGGATAGCCCGCCACGCGCGCAAAGCTGAAATATTTTCAGTCGACGCGCGCAAAGTATGGAACCCGTGCCAAAATTTTCGCTACCTCCCGAGCTACCTGTGCCGGCTGTTTTACCTGCCGGGACAGAGCTATACCGGCAGTTCATCTGCCTCCGTATACTTCAATTATTGCCGGCTGTTCACAGCCTGGAAATTTCTAGCTTTGCCGGCTGTTGGTCTGCCCTCCCCATTTTTTGCCGGCTGTTTATTTTTGCCGGCAGTTAAACTGCCTCCTTAAGTGGACTTTTCCCGGCTGTTATTTGCCCTCAAATTTGGTCCGTGGTGTAGTGATCCTTCTGCAAGAACTCGAATATCAGAATCTGGTTTGCGGAGCTGTAGGCTCCTATGTTCGGTGGCATCTTTATGTTGGTGCTCACGTCTAAGAACATACGAAATACTGTGTTTTAGTCAATGTTGGGGATATCGCTTATCGGTAACTTATCGGTCGACTCAAGATAAGGGGTAAATCGGTCAGTTTATCAGCATATCGGTCGATTTATCGGCATATCGGCCGATTTATCAGCCAATTTATCTTATCGGTCAGACACCGAGAAGCGATAAATCGGTCGATTTATCTGAATATCGGAAGATATCTTGAACAGTGGTTTTAGTGCGGAAGTGTGTTGGCAAATTTTAAATACTCCAGAATAGCCACGTAGATGTAATATTTGTGTTTCTTTTTAGACGGGAATGGTTGGTAAACTCCTACAGATGGTAAAAACAACGAAAGAGTTAATGAATAGGTGAGGGCAGAGAATGTACAAATTTTTCATTACTTATCTATCCATTGTGAAAAGGAGGTTTTGATGTTGCATGTTCACTCCATTTACATGGAGATTGAACACATAGAGGCTGGCTAAATCTCGCGGGGAGAGACCGTGTTGGCGCCTCTGGAGGGAGCGACACCACCTCTACCGAGGAGGAACTAGGAAGTTGATGGGAGAGGAACGCTTGCTGCTCACTTCTTAATTTTCCTGATGCATTGGGTTTAATGGATCGGGAGGATGGAAATAGACACCAGTCACACCACGCGTGTGGAAATAAATCCACCACTAACATAACAGGAAGGACCCACGTAACAACGAGACATAGCAGTTGTGAGACACAGCAATTGTTGGACATAGCGGTTGTGAGACACAGCAATTGTTGGCCGCGTGACTAGGGTGGCTTAAAGAGGAAGGGGATGGGGAGTACTCTGTACCATGTAAACTTGTACATAAAGACGCAATTTGAAATATTGTACACATGACATGTTTATTATGCAAAAGGGAAAATTAACTTAGAACCCTCAAATTTAAATAGATTTTGCGGAATATTTAAAATTCAAAGCTAATATTCCCTGTGCACCCGCAAAAAAAAATTCACCTTTGCAGAGGTGCTCCAACACCGCCTTGTTGTTTTCCCCCAATGAATACTGATGGTCTTCCCGCAAAAAAAGAGAGGAATACTGATGTTCTCCTAGCGATGAAGTGGCTCTCCTGTATTCTTCCCTTTCCACTGAAAAAGGAGATGGAATTTGGTTACACGGGCATGTGAATGCAAGCATTGCCAAATGTCAGCAATTGTGTACCGGGTCATGGTTTTCGGCCGGTTTTTTCTTCCAAATTGGCCAACTCTTTTCTGCTATGTCAATGAAATGGTAAATCTTTTGCCTCGTCTGAGCAATGTCCAGTTATAACGAATGATGCACAAGTAACTCTACGAATGGAAGGTCAAAGGACTAACGCCATCTAGTAGTATGTATGGTAAGCCTTTGTTGGTGACATAGAGGGAATCGAGGTCCTTAGGGCATGTACACTGTCTTAGCTATACTATATGGTAGTTGCTGAGTTGAAAGAGGGAGAAATCAACCAAGATTTTTTTTTTTCATTTTGTAGCTAAGAGATAATATCTTAGTAAGAAGTTGTGACCATTTCCCACATTTAACGCAGTATCTTCTCCTCCTTCCTTTGACATGGGAGATCACCGCTTTATCGGTAAACAAAGAAACCCTTTACGCTCTCATAGAGGAGCAACCGACAATATTGGGCCTTATTCGATCAGCCGAAGTGAAAGACATGCACAGAGCAATAGGATTTCCTTTCTAGATGGTGATCACCCACAACTTTTCCTATTTCCTGCTTCATATTAATTGGATGTTTAATTTTGCGGGGTGAAAGTGCATTTTGGATCCCTCAAGGTTTTTTGGAAAATTTATGACAACGCAATTAGGTAACTAATAACCTTCATTGCAAGTTTTGTAGTTTTAGTTCATAAAGTTTAAGACATGATAAAGTGATTTGGCATATGATAAGTGGATCGTGTCAATGCTAAGTGGATCATGCATAATGCAAGAGTGGATCAAATTTCTTTGGTGCCCCTTCAAAAAGTTAGAAAAATGTATAGGCTTCTATGAAATGTAATATATATTTCCTTAAGTGATAGGTATGTCATACTTTAAAGAGGGGCACTCGGCAATGCATAGAAAAGAGATCCTCATGAATTCCACAATTTTTCCATCCAAATCCACTAAAAAATCTCAAAACTCAATCTTTTACACATACTTGGTAAGTTAGAATGATTTTTCATCTCGGTACCTCCAACCATGTGCGTTTGACAGAATGCTGGGGGCCTATTTTTTACGCGTCTCTGTTCTCTTTGTACTCCTGAGTTTGGTATATTGTCAAACCACCAGCCTATCATAAAATCTAACCAAGAAAGTCTACTGTATATGGTCGGCACTTCCGAGTTCAACAATCCGTTTGATACCTCTGAGAGGAGTGCTTTATAGTTTATTGTACAACTCAAAATTTGAGGGTGTTCTGTTTGAGACGGTATCTCCTAGGTGATTCTGAGTCGGTACTCTTGCTCTCTCATATTTTCGGAACAGAAACTGACAGTTATACTCTCCAGTACCTCCTAGGCAGTTTGATATGGTACCTCTGAGATCAGTTTTCCCGCCGTTAACTCAAAATTTGTACATGATCGAACTTCCGAGTTTCATCATCTTGTACCTTTGGTCTAGTTACTTTTTTCGAGTAACAATCGGATTTCTGTTTCTTCCTATAAATAGACACTAGAAGGAAAAATGAGAGGCTTTTGGAGAATTTTTTCTAAGAGAAGAGAGAGCCTTTCTTAGCCATACCTTCTATTCTTTCTATCAAACACCTAATTTCTAAACCTCCACTCCATATTTGTGAGATCCAAGGTGATCTGTGAAGCCAAATCTTTGTGATCTCTTTGTGAGGGATTCAAGATGCAAGTGCTAGCCAATTGTTGTTACTCATTGCAGGTTGTGCGCCTCCTTGTGGACAAGGTAGTCATTTGGAAACCTTCGCGGTGCTTTGCAATGGATCATAGAGTTTGTGAAGACCGGTGATCGCCTACTTTATATGAAGATATTACTTAATTAGTGGATGGGCATGGACCAAGTGTCCTGATTCAGGGAGAAGTATGTTGGTCTTCATGACCAAGTCGCTTGGAGTCCTTTGGACTTTGTGTCCTACCCTTTGAAAGAGCATGGTGCCCCCATGTGTGGTTTTGGTAATTAATGACAATCCTTATGGACTAATGTTTGCATTGATACATCCTTAGATCTTGTCCATAGGAAAATGTTGGAGTTCATGTGTTGGACTCTAGAAGATTATAAGATGACCAAGATCCTATTAAAGAGTTTATATGAAGAATGGTCATGTGTAGAGTTGAGCATATTGCAAGCATGTCTTGAAGAATATGATGGCGTGGATATTCATGTTCACCTTCAAGACATCATCCTTGTGAAGAGAGAAGGAAAGATACAAGTTGATCAAGGCTAAGTGCAAAGAGTGGATTCAAGTGATCAACACACAAAGCTACATGTTGTACCATGTGGGATCTTGTGATCCAATGGTATGGTAAGCAATTGTCTATATAGCTTTGTGAACTAACCCATATATATGTGTGTGGAGTATCTATGTGGGGTTAGGTATCTTCCCATGGGCGTGCATCAAAAGGAAGATTCCATATAGCCCATGGCGGATGACGTCAAGCGGTGGTCGTCATCAAGATTATGGCCAAGTGAAGATGTTCCTAAAAGTGGCTCTCCCATATTGTGTATGGGGGAGCATTTCACAAGTCTTCATCAAGCGGAGCGCAATCAAGAAAGGTGATCCAACTTGAGGTGATCAAGATCGTCATCATCTAGCTCAAGTGGATTGCGCAAGGCAAAGGTATGACCTTCATAGGGTTTCTATTTTACCGGTCTCATGTTGTTAGTAAGAGACCGGATTATAGGATAGATGCCACACTTTCAAGAGGGGCTCTCGAATAAGTAACTTGATCGTATCGTTCGGAGAGAGCTCAAACCTTTGCATACTTGGCATCATCTTTCTTGGTTCTTATTTGGCTTTCCTCCATGTGTGGTTTTAGAGCTTGTCATGATCGTCACGGCAAGCTCAAGTTCATCAAAAACGGATTTCGTATGGAAAACTTATTGCGTTTTTGGTGTTGGAGGTTTTACCGGTTGTTCTATTTTCGAGAGGTTTAACCTTTCCACATTTGGTTTTATGATTCATTGTTGGACTATGATGTTTCTCTTTATAATCTTGAAGAGCTCGTTGTTGTGATTCCAACGAGCCAAAGATCATCAAAAACGGAGTCCGGATGCAAAAGATATTGTCGTTTTGGTGTTTGGTGTTCTGCTGTTTTACATGGGGCGGTAGTACCGCCGCGGTACCGCCCGAGGTACCGCCGGGGCTAACAGAGGCCCGTTTTCAGCGGTACCGGAAGCGGTAGTTCCGCCGGGGCGGTAGTACCGCTGCCCGGGGCGGTAGTACCGCTACCTGGAGCCTGTTTTCAGCCTGTTTTCCTGTCGTAACTTCCTAGGGGGGCCCGGCGGTAGTACCGCTGCCCGGGACGGTAGTACCGCTACCTGGAGCTTGTTTTCTGCCCGTTTTCTTGTCCTAACTTCCCGGGGGGGCGGTAGTACCGCTGGGGCCAGCGGTAGTACCGCCCCGGCGCGATTCTGCACCCAACGGTTGGATCTTGGGATGACCTATTTAAAGGGGTCTTCTTCCCCAATGGTTATCTATCTCTTGAGCAAGTTTTCCCCCACCATTGTTGACCTTTTGGAGCTTGCCTTCTCTCCATCCCTCCATGATTCTTGCCTCCAATTAGAGGGAAAAGAGAGAGGAGATCTAGATCCACCACTCCACCAATCAATCTCTCCTCTAAGTGAAGGGAAGCCTTTGGATCTAGATCTTGGAAGGATTTTGTGTTCTTCCTTGCTCTTCCTCTCATCTTCCTCCATAGCATTAGTTGCTTTGGTGGGATTTGAGAGTGAATTGCTTTGAGCACTTCTTGTGTTCTTGCCATTGCATTAGGTGCATCGGTTTGAGTTCTCCACGGTGATTCGTGGAGTTGAAGTTTGAGAAGCTCATTACTCTTTGTGGTTCTCCTTGCATCTTGGGTTGCTTGTAACCCTAGGTGCCTTTGTGAGTCTCGGAGGAAGTCCGAGGCATTGTTGGGAGGCTCCAACTCATTGTGGAGTTCCCCGACCTTTGTGTATCGGTTTGGTCAACGCCTTCAAGTCGACCTCATAGTGGAACGAGCCAATCCCTCACGGGTGAAGCTCACGGAGAATAGGGTGAGCACATCCGTGCTATTGGAGCGCCTAGGTGGCTCCACACCCCTCCAACGTAGACGTACTTCCATTGGGAAGGAACTACGGGAAACATCTCCTCGTGTCCACTTTGCGGTTACTTCTATACCCAAACCCTTTACTTATGCATTTACCTTTGTGATAGCCATCGAGCTTGAAGTTATCTATATTGCTATCACTTAGTTGTTAATCTTGCTTAGTATAAGTTGTTGGTGCACATAGGTGAACCTAGCTTGTTTAGGTTTTGTGCTTGATAAATTAAACGCTAGTTTTATTCCGCATTTATTCAAGCCTAAACCGTAATTATTTTAAAACGCCTATTCACCCCCCCCCCCCCCCTCTAGGCGACATCCTCGTTCTTTCACCCTTCTCCAATGAGGACGTAGCATAGAGCCAACTATCCGATCCTCATGATACATCCTCATGTTCGCGATCCCTTTACCTACGTCATTTACATACTTGTAAACTCAATAATACAACTTGTAAAAATTGCCACCTTTCGCATAAATATTTTATCATCGCCTATTCAACCTCTTTGGTCGATAAAGGTGTTTTCTCGGAGCGGAGGGGGCGGAGGAGCATCGTTGACTTCTTACTATTTCTCCTTCTCCTTCTCCTTCTCCTTCTGTTTTTCTTTTGTTTTGTTCCAGTGGTAAGTGATTAATTGTCCTATTTTTGTACTAGACAAGAAATATAAGATCCACATATTATTTGTCACGTCATCTTGGATATTGTATTTTTGATGAGTTATTGTAGCATAAGTGAAACAGATTCTGTCGCAGCAATAAAACATTTCAGGACTAAATTTGTCACAAGAATGGCGAACAATTTTATTGAGATAATCATATTAAACAATTTTTCCTACCTAAGTGAACAAAAGCTGTGGTCTGCTTGAACATTCTGTTGACATAAATTGACAATTTTCTATGATAGTGTGATAAACAATGGCACATGAAAATATGCTTATTTTGTTGTGAAAATATGTTCCATACTTCAACGAAAAACATGTACATGTATCCTCGAAATAAAGTTCAATTGTTCATGAGTGTACCTCAACCAAGTAATGTTGTTGAACCAGAAGAAAACTTAAATTTAATATTATTTGTTATTTCTGAAGTTCTAAGAATTTCAGAATATACAAAAAAATACAACAAACAACAGTGAGACCATAAAAAAAAACAACGGTGAGAAACATGATACGGACATACGGTAACATAGTGATCATGTTTCCATGAAAAATATTCATGCTTCAGTGAAGGAATGCTCATTTTTATACCAATGATGTTCACTACAAACATCGACCAAGTAAAGTCGTTGGAGCATAAAACAGTGAAGTTCCTCCAACGCCTAGAATTTTGTTCGATCTTTGAAGTATTCTTCTAACGATTTTTTTAAAGAAATAAAGGACATCTGTTGGTTGAAAAAAGCGAAGTATTCTGAGGAAATAATCCAAATGAACAGCAAGAAAATGCTTGACTAATGACTGCGATACAAGAAATAGACGGAGAGATGGAAGAATGGTCGCGTGGGCCTCATTGGGCCTTTTCTTTTAGAGAAAATTCCTTATATGACACTCGCTTAAAATCATGTTCCTTATTTGACACCGGTGAAAATTTTCTTCCCTATATGACCTCTCCCTAAAATTTCTTTCCCTATATAACACTCTAGTGCATTTTGTTCACCAAAGAGTCATAAAAGACCTTTTTACCCCTGTTGCATAATGTGACTAAAATTATGTACGGGACAATAGCTACAGTAAAATTAAAATTATGTACAGACTGAGTCTAGAAAGATGGGTAGTAAACTGCCGTTTGGGAGGGTTCGGGTTTACCGAAATCCATATGCCGGTTCTATACCATGAGAATTTATATTTGTCCATACCCAAAAGTAATGGACATTGGCCAACGAACACAGCTTACCGGATATGATTTACGGAGAGAACGAAAAGATTTCATACGGTATATACATTTGGATCAGCTAGCTACATGCAGCTAGCATCCGGTCCTTTTTCTTGTGTACACCGGCTGGCCCTGGGCGTGCATGGCCGCGGATGCAGTGCAGTACGTCGGCATCGATCACTTTGCTAATTTCTGTTCCGATCGGCCAGCAGATCCTTCAAGACTATACCCATAAATCTATAAGGCATATACAAAAATTATGGGCCCCCAAATTTTGGGGCCCTATGCGGGTGGAACAGTTTGTACAATTGATTTAATAAGTCTGTAAAAAATTGATTTAATAACATTTTCTTAATAATTAGCTTTTTTTTTTTTGCGAAACACAGTACAACGCAAGCGCTCATATACACGCGCACACACTCACCCCTATGAACGCACGCACGCACACCCTACCCCTATGAGCACCTCCGAGAGACTGAGTCGGCGGGTCGAGTCTTGAGATTGACGAAGTCACCACGGGCGCCTCGCTGTCGACGGGAACGTCGCCTCCCACTGAAGAATATTCCGCCTTAAATGAGAAACACCAGCGTCAAACCTGGGGTTTGAACTCTGGTGGGCTAGGGGTACAACCACCCAACTAACCATCTTGCCACAGGCAAGTTCTCCTTAATAATTAGCTATGCCTACGAAATATTTAATATTACTGTATCTATTGTCCCATACAGAATTTTGGTCACATCTATGCACCAGGGGTAAAAAGGTCTTTCTATGCCTCTTTGGTGAACAAAATGCACTAGAGTGTCATATAGGGAAAGAAATTTTGGGGAGAGGCCATATAGGGAAGAAATTTTTCACTAGTGTCAAATAAGGAACATAATTTTAAGGGAATGTCATATAAGTAATTTTCTCTTTCTTTTACGCTTGGACCGCTGTTTCCACTCACAAAAGAAAAGAAAAACCTCGTTCACTCTGTTCCCACTGCCGTCTCCTCTTCTTCCCCGCTACGAGCTTACGACCACTGCCGCCTGCCGCTAGCTACTCGCCTTCTCGCCGGATCGCCATGGACGAGGTTCCCCACCCGGTCCTGCGGGCTGCCCTCGAAGGAAACCTCCGCCTCCTCAGAGGTACAGTAGCTGCCTGCCTCTTCTGGCTCACTCGTACAGTCGTACTACTCACCCAGTCACCCTTAGGGTTTCATGTTTCTGTACGGTAATAATGTGGGGCGATCGTGTACCCAGAGATGGCGCCCGTCGCGGGGAAAGCCGACGTCTGGAACCGCGCGCTGGTACTGGCAGCCATGGAGGGGCATCTGGACGTCTGCAGGTACCTCGTCGAAGATATCCGCGTCGACGTTAACCGGCTCACCGAAGGTCCGATTCTCTTCACTTCGTCTCAATTTGGGCAGCTCTATACGGATTTAATAGGAGGAAAGAATGACTTCGAGAAGAAATAACGATCTGTCCCATATTCCTGATGTTTAGGTGCTGCTAGCTAGTTAATTTGGGAAATTCGGTCGGTGGAAATTTATTTTTGTTTATTTGAACTAGAAGCTTTATTTTAATCGCGAAGAAATACAACACCCAGCTTAATGTACCGAAGCATATAGGTTCGGTTTATTTGGTGTTCAAGAGGACGGGTGTGATTTCTTTCAGTACCTGATGTTTTCCGTGTTCAGGTGAAACTGCAGTGATTATTTCTGCAACCTTTGGGACAACTGCTACTACAAGATATCTTCTTGATCACGGTGCTGATCCAACGATTGCTGAAGTAAGGGCTCAGCTCTACATGGAGCTGTAATGGCTGGTATGCCCCCCACCCCCCAGGGCTCAATTGATAAGAAAATAACGATGTCCTTCAGTATAACGCGAAAATGGTTTTCCCTGAGAAACACTTTAATGCAAATAAAATTAGAACACCTACAAGCTGTGTTTTAGTCGACTGTGCCATTCTGCTAAGAGGAAGAAGGAACAAGGCTTCAAGGCGGATTAGCGCCAGGATCTGTCGCTTCTTAAACGATGCGGTCAGGTCACCGGGAGGATCGCCCTCCCAATTCGAAGTTTTGTTACCATAACCAATCAATCCACTAAGCCTTTCTTATGTCACACATTGTAGAATGAAGGCGACTTCTCTTTAAAAATAAAATCAAAATATCGACCAGTCTCATGTTTTTTCTGCTGGAGATGGAAAGGTGGAAGAGAATCGAGATGGGAGTTAATTTCACATGGAAAAGAGGATTTCTATTTTTGTTTCATGCTGCAATTGGGGAAGATAAATGACCTCTTTATCTTGCATCGGAGTTATTGCATGATGCTAGTTTTAAGGAAGAAGAAAAATAAAATCGTGTTTGCGGGAATTTTCCTCGGAAGGTGAAAACAACGAGATTAAGATGGAAAATTCTAGGAGACAGTTAAATGTGTTATGGCATCAACGCCTTGATTATCTCAGCTAAGGATCCCCCCCTTCATTACCCCTGGGTATGGAGGGTTTTGCTTTTGACCACCTGCAAGCCTATCTTTCCACATGTTCCTATGTGACTTGTCCATCAACAAAGCTCACATATAAATGATTTCATGATGGAACAAGAACCAAAAACGAGTTTCCGTTCGACCACTTGATGACTGGAAAGTAAAGTAGTTCAGCTTTCATTTCTGTGTTATTCAAGTGTTGACTCTACAAGATCTTGTTTGATCATAATTCATAAATTGAAGATTTTTGCTGCCAATAGATAAATAAAAAAAATTGAAAGTTTAAATATTTGTATTCTCAATGTTATGTCATTTGGAAACTTTGTCTAGATGGGGTCACTGGTGGCTTACTGGGTGTTCATAACAGTGAACTAATGCCTGATCCTCAGTTGATATTCTATAGAACCTCTTTTGCAGGGAAGCATGAAAATGTTGAATTGCTGCTCTCAAGAGGAATTGATGTGGATCTATTTGATTCTGTTCGTGGGACCCCGTTGCATATGGTCGCTAAAAAAGGTGAAGCTGGCATGATGAAGATTTTGTTGGAGCACCATGCAGATGTAAGCTCCAGTTTCTTGGTCCCCCCTTGGCTCTGTGCTAAGGAAATCCTTATTTGTTAAGGCTGTTAGGTCATGTAGCACCCATTGGAAATATCTTGCATTGGAATATGAAATGGAATATTGTGGTTGCCGTCTGCGGTACTTGTGCTTCACCGTCTATACCAAGCTACGCATATATTCAACATTTGACTATATGTAGTTCTAGCGAAGTGAAACATGTAACTCTGACTCTCTTTCCTTATGAATGGTCTTTCTTTTTCTTCCCATTTGCTCTTTCTACAAGTATAATACGTTGACATCTTCACTTCCACAGCCTAATAAGGTTTTCAACCTTCATTCTAACCCACTGGGTATGGCCATAAAGAAAGAATCATTGGAATGTGTGACGCTACTCATTAAGGTCAGTAATCTTTATTCATATGGAGCTTTCTGAAGTATCGTAGTTTGTGGGCAGCTTCATTTTCTCCATTCGTATGTTGTCTGTGTATATGGTATGTCAAGCACTAATTCAGATGATCAGATAATAATTCATTTACGCAGGCTGGCGCTGATGTGAACTTTGTTGACTATACTGGTGTCACTTACGTGATGGTGGCAGCGAATAATGGCTTACCTGACATCATGAAGTGCTTACTAGATGCTGGTGCTAATCCCAATACTCCAGATGCTGTGAGTTCAGTTCTCCTATTTCTAGGTTTTTTTTTGTTGCTTTTAGAGCTTAAAGGACTTACCTATGTGACATCTTACATATTTAGTAGAGAAGCTGTTCCACCATTTATCATGTCATCGCGGTTTTGTGCAAAACTTACGTAACTATTTTGTTGAAATGTCCTAAACCTCGAATTATAATATGTGTCATGGTGTCGCACCCCTTCCCATCCTATATAACTCACACCCAGGGCTTAGCTATACATATGTGGTTCTTGTTTTCCTCCACTTCCTCAACTAACATAACGCTGGTGCATCCTTCTATTTCATCAAAGCACACTAAAGTTCTCATTTTTTGATAGAATGTGCTTGTAGTCGTTTTATGTTTTCCAGTATTTATTTTTGTGTCCCATGGTACTTCAAGAGTTAAAGTTTATCCGCGCCAAAGAATAATTTATTGCTTAGAAGCTAATCTGATTCATTTGCCTAACCATGTAATTAAGCACGGTGCATCGCTGCACTTAAATTAGACATATTATCTTCAGTGGATGCTGGCATTGTCATATATGCCGAGCCAGAACGAGAAGGAAGCTCACGCACACATGCTCCAGTAAAACAGGGCGATTACGAAGTGGCAGCACAGCCGGAGGCAGAGCTGAGTGGTTAGTGCGCAGTGACAAGGGAGGTCAAAGACAAATTTTATGTTCTGGTGGCCATGCTTTATGTGTGTATCTAAGATCTGTAACAACCCACACATGATAGAGATGGGTGAAGCTGAAACATAAGGTAGGGAAGCCACGTGAGGAGAGAGCACAGAGGAGAATGAAAACGATATTTTGTCTTCTTCCGGTCATAGTACGTTTATTTGAGGTCTGTAGCATTAGCAAGACATGGCATAGCATAGCTGACCGACAGGCGCAATGGCGACAAGAGGCGAAGCCAAGGTGTGGCAGAGGAAGCAGAGAAAGAAGAAAATGGTGCATTGTATTTTTACTATTGCTGTATATGATTATTTTAGATCATAGCAGTGCATAGGTGCTCTGCTAGTTAATATATAAACTCTTTGCAATTGCAAGTGCAGTGATATTTATGTTGAGGGTGATTAATCGCAAAACTAAAAAGCTCCTCTACTCCTGCAGTCGGTAGAACTGCAATTGAAGTTGCCGCTCTTCATGGCAGAAGGGATATTGTTGAAATGTTATTTCCATTAACATTTCCTATTTCAAAGCTACCCTGTTGGAGCATTGATGGAATCATTTCTCATGTGAAATATTATGGTTTGAACCCGAGAGTATGTGAACCTTCTATCCTTACATGCAGTTCCATATTATTGTCAATTGTTGTGGTAGTCCATTGTTCCGTTGTTATTCCTATGCATGCTAATGGTACTCACAATCACTAGAAATGTTATCTACAAATATACCCAGGCTGGAGGACATGTTCTGTACTTGTTAGTGTCTAAATGCAGCACCTGGTCTTTGGGTTCTACATACTTTTTCTGACCACAAACATTTTGTTACTAGGATACACATCCGCTGGAACTGGAAGACAAAATAGCTAAACTGAAATTAGATGCTACAGAGGCTTTTAAGCGAAAGGAATATATGAAAGCAGCGGAGCTGTATACTTGTGTAAGTCATTGTGCATCACGTTTATTGTTTTAGGGCTGTTTGGACTTTTTAAGAAAAAAACCTGGTTCCATGGTACAGTGATGTTAATACCGTACCGATTTACTTTTGGTGCTACCTTAATTTGACAAAAACTGTCGTGTTAGGTACTTGGGTTTTGTTTAACAGAAGAAGACCCATAGGTTATTAGGTAGCCAGTATGGAAGAAATGCCTTAAGTGTGTTAAATCGTTAAATGGCCTCTGTTCTATCGTGTAGACTAGTTCAATATACGTTCGTTGAGTACTTATGTTGTCTCACAATATAATTGATATTTTTTGTTTTATGGCCATATATTTAAGAAGATATTTTATACTCTCTGTGTTCCTATTTTTTGTTTTATGGCCATATATTTAAGATACATCTGATATACGGAAATTAGTTGGCTGGGCCTGGTGTGCTATACCATCCCTAGATCCAGCGCCATTTCGTGCTTTGAGATTTGCATATATCCATCAATTGCTTTTAGCACATACTCATTTGACACCTTGGATGCAAACAATTGTACAGTGTCATCACATCTAGACTGAACTATTAGTTACTCATAATTTCACAGAACTACCTAATATGCATATATATAAATTATAAGATAAATATGAATTGGCTCATCACTCTCAGTCAATGCTGCATAGTGTAGAGACATAAAATATGCGAATCTCAAAGCATGATCTGACGGGGGATAGTTAGAGGTATAGCCCATCTGGTGGGGATAAAAGATCCACACTTAACGTATTTGGTTTGTGTCCAAACTCACACTACCAATTTCTTTGCGATGTCCAAATAATCCACCTTTTGTTTGGATGGTTGCCATTTTTTGGCATGCACATGCCTCTTTGCCCACTTTCAGTTCATTCTTTTGCCACTCTAGTGCACGGCAACACTAACCTTTGGCTAGCCAAATTGTAAGTAGGGTTGGCTTGGGCACCAACCAAACACACCCTTAATGCCCTACATTACTGTTAGTACGGCATGTGTTAGTAAAGAGCAGCGTTTTAACTATCCAAAGGGGTATCCACAGAACTTCCTGAAGGGCCAAGTATGTAGTAGATGATCAGCTTACAATAACATGTATGGACACCTTAGTCGTTGTGCCATGCGTATGCGTATCCCTCTGGAATTTCAATGTAATTTTGTTTTAATTGAGGTTGCACTTATCTAGGACAGGCTGGTCATATCACTGTGCTTCTGCTTAAAATATATTGCAGGGTGCTTATAACCAAAAAAATGTAGTAGATAATAGTTCTAGGCAAGTACTATGAACTAACTAAAACTGAAACTACACCAATTAACTCCATGGAACTATATAAGACGACTCGCGGTCGATCATAAAGGAATTTCGTCTTTTATTTCAGTTGGGTAAATGAGTACTTATCGAGATATTGACCTTTTTCATATATATTTCGCTAACTTTTGAAATCGTCAACAAATTTAATCTAGAATTTAGAAGTTGCAAGTTATTTTTATTTTGTAAATCAATGGTTGTCAACGGTAAGCAGAGTGATTATCAGCTCTTGGTGTAGACAGACAGAAATTTGTGTCCTGATGTATGTGGGTACTTTTATAGTTTTATACGTCAGCATTCTGAACACAAACTACTCAACTACCTCCTAGTAAAAGCGGCATGTGGATGATGTACTTCAGGCAATGAACTTGAAGATCGAGTAAAAGATTATGCAGTCTTGCTGGCAAATAGGAGTTTCTGCTTCTTGCGCATGGGAAGAGGAGAAGATGCTGTCTCTGATGCTACTAGGTGCATAAAGGGTCGACCTTATTGGCCTAAAGGATACTATCGACAAGGGGCAGCTTATATGTTACTGAAGGTAAAAATTATAGTTACACTCTGTTTTTGTGATCAAGGACTTGATCATCTGCTGGTGTCTACTTACAGGACTACGGAAAAGCATGCAAGGCTTTTGAAGATGGCTTGAAGCTAGACTATACAAACGTTGATATTAAGAATGCTTTAAGGTAATTGTTCAATGTTTTCATGAATTTGCTAACTTGATAGGTCCAGTACAGATAATTTATTGTATATAGATCGACGTCTTTTTGGAGCGCGAACTTTTTTCCGTCTCTTCCAGTGCAAATTATCTATTAGCGTCTCTGAAGAGTATCATGTGGATTCAGTTATTTATAGCCTGGTCAGAATTTAGATTCAAGGTTCTAGCTTTAGTTCCCTAAATTGATTTTTTTACGATTAATCTATGGGAAAATGAGTTGTATGGAAATCACACCGATTGCTTAATCTCAAAATATTGTTGTTGCAGGGAAGCCCAAGAGGCATTGAAGAATGCTGATTAGGCTCTTCCATTTGGAATGGGTTCGTGTCCCTTTGTTGACGTCTGGCGGCACTCACCCTTTAAATATGATCTAATGAGCTCAAACTGTAGAATGCTAGTTTCAGTTCTGCTTCTTTTAGGGTTAAATTTGAACGCTAGTATCAAACTGATTGTATCTCGTGTGACTCCTGTGCAACATGAGCCAGCCGGCGCTTGCTCATTCTTTTGCAATCCAGTTTGTGGAGCTGTAGGCTCCTATGCACGTTGGCTTCATTTTCGTGCGAATTGTATCTTTATATACTACTATTAATTCGGAATTGGTGGTCACGGTACGGCACGTCAGGCTGTTTTGTATTTTAGCTCCACATAAAAAAGTGGCACATCACAAGAGTTAAGAAATGGTATAGAATGTAAATATTGTAAATATGCCAACTAACTTTTCTCTATTCCAAACAAAGTCATATACAAAGTTACATGGGCCACTAATGGTCTAGATAGACATATATTCTAACACCCCCCTTCAAACTCAAACTCAAGGTGGATCAGCGACATTGAATTTGAGAACATGAAGTTTATGTTGTTCTCTTGTTTGAGTCTTTGTGAAGAAATCTGCAAGTTGAAGCTCCGAATGAACATATTTGAGATGAATGGTTGATTGTTGACAATGAGAGCGCGTGAAGAAAGCATCCACACCAATATGCTTGGTTAACTCATGCTTGACTGGATCATTTGCAATCTGGATAGCAGTAGTGCTGTCACAAAGAATGGTTGTGGGTGCATCACATGAGACACCAAGATCAGCCAATAACCAACGAAGCCAGACAATTTCTGAAGTAGTAGTAGCTAGTGCTCTTAGTTCGGCTTCAGCACTAGAGCGTGACATTGCAGTCTGTTTCTTAGACTTCCATGCAATAAGAGAGGTGCCGAGAAAAAGACAATAGCCAGTGACAGAGCAACGATCAGCAGGATCACTCGCCCAAGTAGAATCAGAGTAAGCATGAAGCTGGAGCTGATTTGTGCGGGCATAGAATAACCGGCGATATGATGTTCTCCTCAAATATCGAACAACACGAAGCAAGTGGCTGTAATGAACTGAGGTAGGAGCACTAACAAACTGACTTAGGATGTGAACTGCATGGGCAATGTCAGGTCTTGTCACGGTGAGGTATACAAGGCTGCCAACAAGGTGTCGATAGCGGGATGGATCCTCAAAAGGAATGCCATCAGTAGAACGCAACTGTAACTGGAGTTCCATTGGAGTAGTAGCAATACGAGTATCAGTAAGACCCGAGCGCGCTACCAAATCCTGAGTATAGCGAGACTGAGAAATATAGTAACCGTCATCCGTGCATCAACTTCAATTCCCAGAAAGTAACTGAGAGACCCTAGATCTGACATCTTGAATTGTTCACTTAGCTTTCTTTTAACAAAAGCAATGTACTTCTGATCATCTCCAGTTATTAGCATATCATCCACATAGAGCAGAAGCAATGTACGACCACTGCCAGAAGTATGAACGAAAAGTGCAGGGTCATGATCACTCGAAGAGAAACCAGCAGCTCGAACTACAAAACTGAATCTCTCAAACCATGCACGCGGGGCTTGTTTAAGCCCATAAAGTGCCTTGCGAAGGCGACAAACATGACCAGCTGGGGCCTCAACACCCGGAGGTGGCTGCATAAAAACTTCCTCATGTATATCACCATGAAGGAAAGCATTCTTCACATCCATTTGTGAGATTTTTCATGATCGAGTTGCAGCCACAGCAATAAGAGTACGAACAGAGGTCATGTGAGCAACTGGAGCAAAAGTCTCATCATAATCTCTCCCATGAGTCTGCTGAAAACCTCTTGCAACGAGTCGAGCCTTATGACGCTCCACTGAACCATCTGACCTGGTTTTGATTTTATATACCCACTTACAAGTGACAGGAACTGATCTGGGAGGAAATGGTACCATGTCCCATGTATGTGTACCCTCTAGGGCCGCAAGCTCCTCAGACATAGCCATTTTCCACTCGGGTAGCACGACAGCCTCTTCATAAGTACTAGGCTCACAAGCTGCCCCTGCACAGAAGCTATTTCTATATCTGTCTGGAAGCTCAAGAGTGGAGCGATCACGAAGGGCATACCTGTTTGTCTGAGAGGACTCATCAGTGCAAGGTTCAGTGGTACTGGCCGGAGGAGGAGAAGACAGAGGAATAGATGACGGAGTCTCAGATGAAACTACATGACGACGACTATAATGAAAAGGAAAAGGATCCAAACACGGTGGGGCTGGTGAAGAAGGTGTGTCTTGATCAGAGACTGACTCATCCGAGGAAAATATCTGTGGAAGTGAGAGAAAGAGGTGGACTCTAGGGAAGTGGAGGATGATGGGTGAATGGAAGAGGAATGGAAAAATGGTTGATTCTCATTGAAAGTAACGTCCCGAGAGAAGCGAATGCGACGAGCGGAAGGATCATAGCAGCGATACCCCTTGTGCTCAAGACTATACCCAAGAAAAACACACTCAACAGACTGGGCAGTCAACTTGGTCCGCTCGCGAGGTGCTAATAGGACATAACAAGTACAACCAAAAACACGAAGATGACCATAAGTGGGAGGAGAACCAAATAAAACCTCACCAGGAGACTTGCCTTGGAGACGGGAGGAGGGCTGAATATTTATGAGATACACTGCCGTGGAAATAGCTTCACCCCAGAAATGAGTGGGGACAAAAGATGAAATCAGAAGAGTTCGAGCTGTCTCAATTAAATGACGATGCTTACGCTCGGCAACACCATTCTGATCGTGAGCACCAGGACATGAGAGCCGAGGAAGAGTACCCTCGGAAGAAAGAAACTCACGAAAAGATGTAGAGAGGTACCCCCCCTGAGTCAGAGCGAAAAACACGAATAGCACTTGAAAACTGAGTATGAACCATGCGAGCAAAAGCTTGATAGATAGAATTTAACTGGGAACGATGTTTCATAAAATAAACCCAAGTATATCGAGAGTAATCATCAACAAATATGACATAATGTTTGTGACCACCCTTTGAGACAAAAGGGGAGGGACCCCATACATCAGAGTGCACCAAATCAAAAGGACGACTAGAACAAGTTGTCGTGGTGGGATCACGGCAGATGCCATGGGTATGGCTTAGTTGGGGCCGAACGGTCGTTGGGGGAATCCGGGGAGGGTTTATGCACTCAAGACGTGCACAAGCAAGAACATGCAAGAAACCGCAAGAACATGAATCAAGAAACCAAGAAAGCCAAGAACACAAGACACCACGATGTACCCAGGTTCGGGGCCTTCGTGAGGAAGTAAAACCCCTACTCCTGCCTTGCCTCTCTCAATATCTCAGTGTGGTTCTCAAATACAAGGTGCTCCTTGAGCTGTATGTTGCTACCCAAGTAAGGACTCGAGGTAGAAGATGAAACTACGAAGGGGGAAATGAACTAGGGTTTGTGCGTCTCCCTCTCTGGAGGTAGAGATGCCGCATATATACACAGGCCGAAGTACATTTTTACCCCTGCCTACAACTGACAATGGCATGGCCAAAAGGTAGAAGACAAGCCTCTGCATCCTGCCAGCCCAACGGCCGGACTGTCAGGCCAGCCAGGCCTAGCTTTCCTCTTCCGGTGATACTTCAGTAGCCTGCCGAGGTCTAGCCTGTAGACCTTTCCCGAAATGGCCAAGTCAGCTCCTAGGCCCCCGAGCCTCCGGGAAACCCGTGGACGGACCTCGCCGTCCTCTGAAGCCTCGGGCCATGAGCTCTGCGGCGCCCGTGACCCCTCTGACATGCCTCGATCCTTGCTGCCAACCTCGGATAGCACTTCTGATCTTATACCTCGGTAGAGAATATCCTAGTTCTGTGGTAGCTATCTGACTGCCCGAGGTTAATACCTCGGAGGATATACTTCGGAACGTATACCTCGGACGTACACCTTACGTCGGATGACGCCTCCTGCGTCTTTGCTCAATCGTTTCCTCGGACAGCTTACTGCCTTAACCTTACATGTCTTTACCTCGTCATTACCCTACCCGGGGGTAACCCCCCGACACAAGTGGTGCTGGATGGATACGGAAGTTGTATCTGTTTACCTAGCTTACAACCCTTACAATGAAAACCAGCATCCACAGGAACACGACCCAAAACCCCTTGTCCAACAAGTTCAGATAAACGAGAACCACATAGATGACCTAAGCGATGATGCCACTTGGCAAAAGAAAAAGACGAATTTGGTCTTGAGGTGGATGAAGCAGACGATGCGGAAGCGGAAGAGAGATGAAGGGTGTCAAGTTCGTATAGGGAGGTGGATCCTCTACGGCGATGGCCAGTTCCAATGATCCTCTTGCTCTGAAGGTCCTGCACATAACAAGATGTTTTGTCAAAACCAACAAAATAGTTCATATCAGTAATTTGACCAACTGACATGAGATTCATTGACAAATCTGGGACAAGAGAAATATTTGGAACAGAAAACTTGGATGTGCAAAGCGAACCCTGATGTGTAACAGAACAAGGTGTACCATCAGCGGTGTGAACAGAGGCGCCATCCTTGAGTGGCTGACATTGCACGAGCTGGGAGCGATCTGAGGTGACATGAAACGAGGCTCCCGAATCAAGCACCCACGGCTGAGTGGCACGAGAAGCAGACTGAGAAGCAGCAGACACAGAGGCACTCCTTGCTGGCTGCTGCTGTGGCTGTTGTGGTTCACTGATTGCAACAGCTGAAGACTTTCTGCTAGATGGGTGACGCTGCTGTTGCTGAGCAGGAAACTTTCTTTGATACTCGGCCCACAACTCTGGGTGTAGAGCAAAGCAACTGTCAATTGTGTGCCCTATCCTTTTGCAGTGAGAACAAAATTTTCCTGAAGAAGAGCCTCTGAAAGGACCCCGAGGAGTAGCAAGAACACTGGTGTGAGTCATTGGAGCTGAGGCAAGGGAGGAAAGACGTGTCTCCTCTGCAATTAAACTAGCAAGAGCTTCATCCAGAGAGGGAGGTGCAGGACGACCGAGAAGTTGGGTGCGGTTATTCTCAAAATCCTGCCTAAGCCTCATCACAAACTGATACATGAAAGACTGAGCTTCATAATTTTCCTTGGCCACACAACACTCACACCCAGAACGGCTTTTTGGAGTCATCGACATAAGCTGACTACTGGTGCGGGTGAAAGCTGCATAATATTCCTCTATGGACAAATCATGTTGCTGAAGACTTTGCAAGTTCTGCAACAAAGAGTATCGAAGTGCCCCACTGGGCTGAAGATATCGGTTCTCCAAATACTTCCATATTTCTTTTGCAGTTGAATGATGCTCAAGACTCATCCGCAGTGAAGGAGCAACATTAAGAATTAAAGCACCCATGACTTTAGCATCATTATTTTTCCATTTCTTCCTCGTGGCTTCATCAACTCTTTCGGCCGGAGCATCATCAGTCAAATGATCATCAAATCCAGCAGCTCTCACCATAGTTCTGACCGAGAATGCCCACTCTCTATAATTTGAGCCATCAAGCTTGATGTCACTAGAGAAAATGGAGCCATCCTTGGCCATTGCAGCAGTAAAATCCGGTTTCAGGCCCGGATTTTCCCGGAACTGGTACCGGGAAAATCCGGATTCAGACCCGGAAAATTTCGGATCTGGAACCGGGAAAGTCCGGAATGATTTCCGGGTCAGAACCGGGTGAAATCCGGGCGAAACAAGGCAAGTCCAGTAGCTGATTTCTTAGTCCGGAAGGAAATCCGGAAAATTCCGGGACAAAATCCGGATAAGTCAACACGCACCAGATCAATCGCGAAACTGGTGAGGCAGAGCGGCGACGAAGCGGCGACGGAGCGGCGACGAAGCGGCGACGAAGTCCGTGCGGCAACGGCGCCAGAGAGCAGGCCGGAGGGAGCGGCGATGGAGCACGGAGCGGCGAGCTTGGGGAGACGTCGGAGAGGCGGCCGACGAAGAAAGCCCGCGGAGGAGAGCTGCGCAAGGAGGCGGCGACCGTCCGGCGTCCGGCAACTTGCCGGAGCAGCGGCGGCGGCGGCGAGACGGCGGTGAGCCGGAGCTGGCGGCGGCGGGGAGCTAGGTCGGGAGCGGGAGCCGTAGCTCTGATACCATGTAAATATTGTAAATATGCCAACTAACTTTTCTCTATTCCAAAAAAGTCATATACAAAGTTACATGGGCCACTAATGGGCTAGATAGACATATACTCTAACATAGAACAGTTATCGGACATGCATGTTGCCACATAATAAATATCTACACTCTGTTCTCTCAAGTAACGGACTCCCGAAAAAAAAGAAAAAAATAACGGACTCCCCTTTTTGAAAAGGGCCCATGTGGGTAGAAGATAAATTTATTCGGTGGAGGCTCTTTTACTTTTGGGAATGACACGAATACTTGTTTTTTGGAGGAAACTTGGCTAGGTGATACACCTCTTTCCCTACAATACCCATCCCTTACAATATTTTTACAACAAAAACAAATTTCGGTGGTTATTGTTTTAACGGAAAGCCAACTAAACATAGGTTTTAACTGGGAACAAATGGACACATTGGTTGCATCTGGTTCAACGTTTGATAGGGATCAATTTGACGGATACACCCGGCAGTTTTGTTTGGAGGCTTACCTCTTCCGGTTTGCTTATAGTAAAATCCATGTATTTGGAGTATACCAATGATCATACTCGGTTTTTATGGAAATACATTTGGAAAATGAAGCTTCTGCTGAAGATCAAGGTTTTATATGGTTCCTTTGGCAAAAAGAAACTGGATGGAAAATAAGAAATGTTACTTTTGTGACCAGGAGGAAACAATCCAACATCTTTGTATTTTCTTGTCCTTTTGCTAAGATTGTTTGGCGGGCGTGTCTGGCAACCCCGGCCTGACCTCGGAAGTTGGCGGCAGACACGGGGATGTCGGACATTTTAACGGATGGGCCCAACCGATTGGAGGTGCCGCTGGGACCGAAATTTCTGTTTGGACCATATTAGACCATTCGGGGGGCTATTGGGGATACCGGTGAAGATGCTCTAAAGCTACTTTGCATAGATAAACAAGTTTGATGCTATTATCGAGACTTTATTTTCCACTTTTATTTCTCCTAACACTCAAGAAACTGACGTAAAAGTATATTAGTATGAATAATTAGCACTTTCAGTTCAATATCGAAGAATCTTCACAGCGATCCAAACTGCTAGTGTGCCAGTACACCTATGAAGAGAAGTAGTAATTTTCTTTTATCTTTGCCCGCCAAGCTTACTAGTTTCTCTAATGCCAGATGGTCACTTTGGTGTTTTGATGTGTTACCTGTCTAGGCTTTTAGGCATCACTTTTTGAAGGAAATGACTGTCGTGAAGATGAAGACCGACGTGTGTGCATGGCCAACAGAGTTCAAGTTCAAGTTTCACTACATGTTCATACCATTTTTTCTTTTATGTCCAACATTTGTTTCGAGATGTTTAATCGATTCTTCCATAAAGAACTATAATATTCAACATTACCGGAGTTCTTCATCTTAGATGTAGAGATTAGGGCCGGTCCATAGGCTGGGCAAACAGGGCTTCCAATACTGAAGTACGTTTATAGATCTTGTACTATTATCTCACGTATAAGAGACTATTGACTAATTATAAAATAGAAGTCTACATCGGTTTACATGAACAATTGTTCACGACAGATCAATACAATGTACAGCGTGAGAACAAACTAGTTAGATAGTTGGTGTTTAGTTTTCCTCCTAGTCTTTTTATGGATGCCTTACACGTGTTGTATTAGAAGTGTTTTAATATATTTCTAGTGTTTACTTTTATGAGAAACAAATAGAAGCATCTCTATACACCATGTTATACAGAGGAGCACTGCGATGAGAGCCTATAATAATTGAATTTTGTGTGTGCAAAAGTAGTAGACACATGATATTTTCAGTTTGTCGTGATGACTATAAACAATGCTACTTCAGTAACAAGTATAATCATCAACATAGCATCATCTTATTATTAAAACCACTATAATTTGTAAGACACATTTGAGTACTGAAAAAAATGATCATGCAAACTGTTCAATATGCCCCCAAAGTTTCTATATATTTTCTTACATAGTCATACACTACACACATGTTAAGATATTTGTTACGTTGTATGCTTTGGAATCTCTATCAATATATTTAGTAATATTAAAATTAGAGAAAAATCCACACAATAATATACATATATGTTATATAATTCATCAATTGCAAAAACAATCAAGGAGGCATGTGTCTTTTTTCACATTTTAAGGTGATTTTATATCTTGTTAAGATTCTCATAAAGAAAAAAACCTTTTTGTGCAACCGGTGTATTTTTAATGATACGTTGTAACTATATAACGGAAAACAAATGAGAAAAAATATTGTTGGCTAACAATGTTACATATATTTGTTAAAACCACCGAGAGTAATGTATTTTAAGAAAGTATAAAGGTTTAATATAATTATATTTAAACCCGCCCCAGATCCACAATTTAGTTGGAACGACACTAGTAGAGATCGGTATGTATTTACATTGCATTATTGGAAAAACATCTTAGAAAACCTACCACACACACATGTAGAAAACTTGCGGATGCGAGAGACTCACTCTTCGCGAGGTTTGTCCATTCATCATGTCTAGCCTTGGTGCTTGAGACTCCAGCCTTGGGTTTTCTAGTCGAGCAGACGTACCCGCTCGTACTACATTTTTCCTGGATGCCTCTCACTCTCGGTCTCGTCTATCATTTCTTCCCGTAATTTCAAAGTGACATCTCGTTCCGTAGTATATTGGTACTCTTGGAAATACTACGAAGCACTTCGGGTATATGTAGCATGACGGCGAGCAGATATGAGACGGCACTTCGGTATTAAATTGGTTGATAGGTAAGATTATGTGGTGCTCATTCATTCTAGGTTTGATACTGCAATTCCGATAGGTATTTTTCTTAAGTTTGGGAAAACTAATAATGGTGGAAGCATCTTTATTTTTATAGACGGATATTTCTAAAATATCTAAACACAATCGAGTTTTTTTTCAACTCCACTGAATTTATTTAATTCCCAAATATTACAAATAAAAGAAACATGTGCGTACACACCCACATAAGTTCATTTTGCATTTAACACCAGTCATCAGAGATTGTTTAGGTCTAATTCTTTTGGCCATAACATTTTTTTCACTAACACATACACACGGTTGTCGACCATAGCATACACAAATATGAGTTTACAAGCAAAATAATTTTGCACTACTTTTTTCTGAAGGTACCGTATATATGGTGGGGAAAATACCTAGTGTGCATGTGGTAGCTACCCCCCTAAGTTTGACCGAAACGTATGTACAATGGTAAAAACAGATTAGTCAAAAAACCGGGGATGTCACTAGTAGAGTTGATAGAATTATTAAAAAGTGTTTTGATTTTTTTCAGTTTTTTTCCACCCGCTATGAATTTCATTAAAGTTTGAGCAAAAAGTCAGCGAAAAGTCATCTAGGGAAACAAGCTAAAAATTAAGACCAAACAAGTTTTTTTTTCAAAATTCCGAAACCAGTTTTGTACACCAAAAATCCGTATTCTACTAGGAAAACAAGCTAAAACGGGTATATACAGCTTGTATCGCGTATAACGCATGGGTGTGTAGCAACCCTTATGCATAGCAAATTGCCTCTCATATATGGTGTAATTACTCACTGTTTAACATTCTAAAAGATTTCCTATGCCCTTCCTTTGACAAGATCCTATACATACCAATCCTTCGTCTTCAAGTTCATGAGGGTTGTGTTGGTTAACATGATCCTGACATCCTTGGTGAACATCCCAAGGTATTTGCCTTGCCTCCGATTCCTCTCTAAACTTGTCGGTTGCGGCCATTTCCGGCTTAGTTCAGATGTTCTACCTCAAAGGTCATCTTCAATCACCACCTTCTATGTTTGCATCTTCGTGTAGCTCTTGAAGCGTTATCTTCAACTCACCTCTCTTTTTCCTCGACACCTCTTTCACATTAATGATTTCGCCAAACGATTCTTGCAATGAAGTTGATGAGGCCGCATTCTGTGTCGACCAATTTCTTCGCATAGCCGAACCGCACACCGTCTTTACCTACATGACTTGATTGAGATCTTTGGCCATCATTGTTTGCGCACTATTTTTTTGGACCAGCTTCATTCATGATTTCTTGCCATTTGAGTGATGCGGTAAGCTCTTCCCACTTGGGACACATATGGATCTTTGTCCAACAATGTGACAAGGTGAATGATTTATTGTCGCACATCATCTTTAAGAGCATCAAATCCACGGGCAACGAAAAAATACGGTACAACTAATATAGGAGACACATTTGAACATAGGTGGTAAATATAACATTCAATCGAATGTGTTCAATACCCATGCCACTGTCTGGCATATTCTTCACTTGATCATGGCTCCACTAAAATTGTTGCATTGATCTTGGATAGTAGCTCACCTATGTGAAAGTGAGCTTTCCTGTGGTCCCTTGTAATTATGAAGGGAGGGTAGGAAGTTGCCCATATCCTCTTCCAATTGCTCCACACCATAATGGGATTTCATCTCACCTCCATCCATGCATCACACACCAATGCATCCTCCTTTTGCGTGTATGTCGGTCCACTTTTATTGAAGGTACGTCATGTGTGCAATCTCAAACTCAGCTGCCATGTCATCCTCACATGGTTGATCATTACCATTGTTGATCACTTTGGTCATGCACTCATCAAGAAATTCCTCAGCACAAATTGGCAATCATTAATTACACACATTCACAATTATTCATGAGTAAAGTGCACATGCAGTCCTAAAAGTTTGGCGTTTGGATCAATTTAGTCCTAAAAGTTTTAGTTTTGAACAAATTAGTCCTAAAAGTACCTTAAGTGTAGCAACCGACGCCCCAAAATGCCCAGTCGCAGCGTTGACACGTGCCACGTTCACAAGGGTGCATATGTCGGGAGTTTTCCCGCCATGTTAGTTGATGTTTATGCAAAGAGGTCCTTTTTATAAGCTTCACATACTATTTGTTCTTCCTCTTTCCCACTTTCTCTTATTATTTCCGTCTTCTCGACGTGTCGAAGGACAGTTTTCACGATCTCTTCCGAGAATCAGAAGGAGTTTATTTGTTCGGCGGGCGGTGCAGGTCAACATAGGTTTGAGTCATAGATGATATAGATGAATATTCCTTAGACTTTATTCATGGAGTGGCTACAAGAACAGTACAAAGGTTGACCTCGGGGAGTTATAGCTGAGCTGTCCGGTGGGTTTTGATTGTATCTAAGGCTTAAGGTTAGGGTTACAGAGTAATGTTATGACAAAGCTTCGGCATGAATTGAACGTGGATGTCTTGACGGGGTCGTTCGATATATATACTCCCTGGTGGATGTCCGAGCCTTGTACGTCTAGAGTTTCTTCCTGCCTTGTACGTGAAGTCATGATCTCGTAGTTTTCCTTTAATTTAGTTGTGGCGGGGTAATCTTCTGAAAGCCTTGGTGCAGCACGACAAGTCTAGGTCGGTGGAGGAGCTTTTAGAAGCGGGCTATCGGCCGGGGGAGTTTTTGAACGTCGTGGGCCACGAGTGGTGCATGTCCATAGGATTATGGCCTAACTCACTTATCTCCGACATGACGCGATACCTTCTTCTGCAGCCATGACCGGTAGTTCATTAGCTTCGTCAGCGGCCTAGAAGAAGGGGTCAGTGCGCCTGGTCATTTTGGGACGTTGTTTGCTACACTTAATGTACTTTTAGGACTAATTTGTCCAAACTGAAACTTTTAGGACTAAATTGACCCAAACACCAAACTTTTAGGACGTGGGTGCAGTTGACTCATTATTCATTTGGGCCAATATGTAAAATTCAGCAAACAAATTCACAATGATTGATCAAACACATTCACAATGATCCACGATGCAAATTCATCAAACAACAAATTCATGAAGGAATTTCGTAAACAAACCTCGTTCCCAATGGGCATTTCGCCAAACAAATTGCGAGCTTCCGGGTCACCACCCGTTGGGAACGCCCGTGGATGCCGTTGGAGCACCGCCGAGTCGATTTACCCATACGCGCCGCTGAGGTCCACCTGAACTTTGTGGCCACCGTGATGGCCGATGTCCGGGTTCGGGATTCCGAATTCAATGGGCCACATCCGGAATTGAAATCCTCAGAGGAGAAGAGGGACGACCACACACGAGCTAGGGATGCCGTCGAATCAGTGACCCCGGGAGAGAAACAAGTCAGATGCGAGGGTGCGTTGTCGCGGATGTTCACCAGGGAAGACATAAATAGCACATGCGACATGCTCCTTGGAGGGAGGCCCCCAAATGCAGCTGATCGCCCTTGGTTAACGTTGACTCTTCGGTGACGCACTCGGCGAGCCTTTGCGAGGGCAACTTCAGATTCGGTGGCAAACCATCTTTGTGGTGCGTCGCTTAGACCAAAATACTGTACCGCACTCTCAGCTGTTAGCGCGAGCTTTTTCTCCATGATATACGCCGACGGAGAATGAAGGATAGTTCTAGAGAAGGGAAGGGAGCGCTAGAGGTGAGGTTCAATTGGGAAAGGGGTACGAGGTAGGAGAGAGTTGAGTGAGGAGAGTGCTCAAGTGGATAGGATTTTCCCTATCTCGCCATCGGATAGAACCTGTGGACATGTGAAGCGTGTGTTCTAATAGGTCCGAACAACCCCAAATCTTCCCAACATGTGAAGAGTTGCACGAACGATGGCTTGCTTCCTCCCATTCTCCCCTTTAGTAAAACTAGATGACCCGTTGCGCGACTGCGCATGCAACTACCACACTATTTCAACATCATTTGATTTTGAAAGTTTTGGACCTAAATTTATTTCCATGTATGAATTAACAGTGGAAATTTGAACACTGCACTTGCACTACGCAACAGCTGAAAGCAAGACCACATTGTTATCATAGGCTATGAGAATAAAAAGGATTCCATATTTGTCTATTACACAGAACATAGTCGCACAGACATTTTACTACGGCTTACTCTAAGGATAAATAGAAAATCATGAGATTTAATGCATTAGGCATCGGTTCTTGCGGCACGAAATAGGTTACGATTATACGATATATCATAAAAGACAGATTTGATGGTTGCCTGGGCACAATATTTTTTTAGCAAAGAAATTTCTAAGCAACCACTTATAAGTGATGCTTGAATTGAGGACACAACAGAAACAACAATATTTTTGAGCTGCATCTTGGAGCATAAGTGAAGATACTGAACAGGTAAACAGAGATGGACATGCACTGTTTCTTATTGAAACAAGGAAAAATAAAGCCGCGACATACGTACAAGGGTAAAAAAAATTGAATGCTTTGCATAGCAGAGACACGCTATGACAACCTTGAATCATACGATGCATAGAACAATTTTTATGTTGCATGTAAGCCAACGAATATTGATAGATCGAGGAAAGCTACCTTTTATTACTTTGCTGGCTTCTATATGAATCAGAATCAGAATCAACAACAGTATTTCCTAATAGTAACCTCTCTCTAGCAGGTCGCTTTCTTCCTGATACGGGCACTTCGTCATAAATACCAATATGAGAAAAGGTTCACCTTTTGGCGACCTGCAACCCAGAAAATTAAGGTGAAGAAGCAAAAATTGTATATAATACTAATGCAGGATTCTGAATCCTTAATAGGATGAAGATGTACAAAATGCAAGGCACTTTAGAAGTTGTACTCGGAACAAAAGATTAGCTAGAAGTTGCATATCATCCATTTAACAAACATGAAAGTTAGCACTGTATTAAGGTAAGTAAAAAACTGTGGTAAGTGATCGACACGTTAGATTTCTTTATAGAGATTAGTCTGCTGAAAGTAGAAACCGATGCTGCAATTGGTTACATGCCTGTGACTTGTTGCGCATGTTCATGTGACTGACAATTGACAATATGGGAGAACTGTAATTTTTCAAGTGCAACAGACTCCAGACCCGCTTGGAGCTAGTCAGCACATGTGCTATTGACAATTTAAGGGAGCTAAAAATTAGTACTCACCTAATACTATAGTGACGGAAGAAGCAGAGTAAACAGAGGCCGCTGGTCACTAGGCGGCCACCTTAGTCCACCCACTGCCGTTCCAGGCAACCGTCGCCATCCATTAAGAAAGTAGAGCAACAACCTACCAATAAAAAAGTAGGCGTTCATGATCATCTGCAGTGCCCATAGAATAAAAATAATCCGTTCATGGCTGAACTGGTCGCTAAGCTTATTGAAAAAAAAGGTGGCTCATCTCTTCTCCATCTAATTCAAGTGCAAAGTTTATGCATTATCAATTTATTTATCCATGACTTTTAGACAAGAGAAAAATAGAACAACCTTCTGGAAAACAGGCACCTTGACAGAGAAAGAATCAGCATTTAACCTTATTATCTTGGATGGACATTTTTAATAATCGGCAACAACCATTGCTGGCTCTCAGGGGAATGGCCTACTACCAGAGCATGATCAGAACCTGTACAGAGGAGAAAAGTTACTACAGATATCTTATGAACTCGTGGGAAAAGGGTAGATTGGTAGAGCTACTCAGCTTTGAACAGCTTTTTGGTATAAAATTTAAAGCAAAGGCAGAATGCTCCAGTCTATCTCTTACTTAGGCTGTTATTATCAGGATTGCTAGACAGGATGCTTAGGCCATGTCAAGTTGTATCATTCATACTGTAAAAAATGTTCAGGCCCAGTTATTGTAGATTCCAATGGCAAGATGGGAAGACAGCTCGTTGCAGCAATGAAATTGTTTTCAGAATAGATCATATATACATGCAGCGACATATGCCAGCAGAAAGAAGTAAAGCAAAAGTAAAATAAGGATGAAAATTTGGAGAACTTCTATAGGCACTACTGGTGATGCCCAAACCAACATTCGACAATCACAATTAGATAAAAAGAGGAAAAAGTACCTGCAATGTACATCTTGATACTACTGGTGATACCCAAAACAACATTACAGATTATGCTGCTTCAATATTACTACCAAGCCTTGTTTAATTACATGTGGCAAATGCTGCGAATGTCCAGCCCAAGCTCGTATACCATCATTGGGTTCAGAGTGGCGAGCTTCATCGACATAAACTGAATCAAAGCAGTTTTAAATTCAGTTTAGCCTCCAAACACCATTACAAAAATCGAGCGCTCAAGCAATATATATATATTTCTTACCTCAGAACGTAGCTGCTTATCTCATCCAGCTTACAATCTCATATATATTCCTTGCCTCAAAATATGGGGGAAAGATTGTTATTTTCTCAGATCCTGGAAACACCCATCATTATTTCTAGCAGCAGCAGGCTAACGTATTCCTGTACTGCTTTGGTTTATGGCTGACTGATAACACTTGGAAGAACAACCACACAGATACCAATAGGTTTGAATGCCTTCGGGTGCATAAAAAACTTCATTCGGGACCTGCAAGGCATTAGTATTAGCTAGTTAGCTACTATAAGTTATTTAATACCAGGCTCCAATGCGATCATGATACATGTAGCTGACTGCTATCTAAATCGCATTCCAGTGAACAAAGTATAGAAATGGGGCAGGAATACAGGAATCATAATAAAATGCCTAATGTCTCCCATATTTCTGAAATATCACAAACATTAAAATGGTGCAGTATAAAACATGAAGATTGCAACACATAACGATATCAAGATGCAAGATGTGCTGAAAGCCTACTGGCAAAAGCTCGTAATCTACACATTTTGTGCTGAAAGCCTATTGGCAAAAGCTCATAGTCTACACATTTTATGCTGAAAGCCTATTGGCAAAAGCTCGTAATCTACACATTTTATGCTGAAAGCCTATTGGCAAAAGAAACAATGCAAGATGAAGACAGTTTGATAAATTATAACTACTCAAAAGAAACACATTGGTATCTTTGCTTACTAACCTGCAATAAAATAGCGTCACGAAGCCTCAAAATGCATGATTTACCAACAATTAAACAATTGTTTCCTAAAGTTTTTTTAGGATTTGTAGTGCTCTTGCACATCTGTCTTGATGGCCATCAGTGTAGGACAGTAGACCTGAACACAAAGCAAAAGAGTTGTTATCTGCTTAGGGCTTAGGCAAGGAAATATGCTAATTGCTAAATGCTTTACATCCCAAAGCAGCACACCGGTATGGATCAAGACCATTTTTATTTGAAATGCTTGAAAATGCCCAAGCAACCTGTACTGATTCTTTTTAGAGGAGTTCATGGGGATAGCTGAAAGTAGGATACTACCATATGTAGCATAGATGCACTTGCAGCAAGCTGAGAGCAGTGCTGCTATTTCCATAGTCGCCACTCACCACAAACAAATCCCTGATTTAATTGAGGTAAAACCACATATCAGAGAACATAGATAAAAGTCATATCTCGGTTAGCACATGAAGAGCTGTCCAAAAGACATCCACTAATGCTGAAGTGTCTGAACTTTCACATGATACAAGTAGATAAAAGGTTAGCAGTAGGTATCTAAAGAGGTAAACCGGGAGACCTCAAGGAGCCTCCTCCTGCGTTTGGATTTGTGGCCGTCGGATCGATCCCACACAGCGAATCTCGGTCGTTTATTTTTTACTCGCGTCGTATATAACCGCACCACACCGCGGTGGAAAACCCTAGCTGCCCACCCAATCCCCTCGCGCGTTCCCTCCTCTCCTTCGGCGGCGCTCCTTTTCCCGCGCCTTCTCTTCTTCCACTCCGAGAGGAACGGCTGGTGGCCGGCAGGAGCACGCCGCCTGCAGCTCGCACCGCCGCCGCGCGATGTGCCGTCACCGAGAGGAGCGGCTGGTGGTCGGCGGGAGCAGCGCCGCCGTCGCCGCAGCTCGCAACGGGGCCAAGACAGGCAACGCTGGACTCGGCGGGAGCAGCCCAGCCAGCTGCTCGACCGCCGGCCCGCCGCCGCGCGCCGTGCTGTGGCCGGGAGGAGCACCTTGCCGGCTACACATGCTCGGAACTCACTGGTGCTCCGGCTGTCTAGAGATGGAAACGAGGACGACATGCCGAGGTACGCCGCCGCCGATTTACCGCCTGCAAGCCCCCATCTTCTCATATTTCTTGCACTCTCTTATCCTCTTCCTCCCTAGCAGCAGGAGAACCACGACCATGAGCAGGAGCAGCCGCATAGATGCACAAGGAGACTGCAGAGGAGTCGCTGGCCATGGTCTGCTAGATCCCGGCAGGATGCTTATCCTTGGGCAAGCAATGCATCGACGCCATCTTTGCACCATCTCCACATGAAGAGGTGAACCTGCATCCTCTGCTCATCTCTCCTCTTGAATATTTTCTGATTTAATCCGCATAGATCCTCATGTATGTTTGTTTAGAGATGCCGACGAGGAGGCTGAGGCGTTCACAACCTCCACATCCTCGCCATCAGCGAGCACGAGATGTCGTCAAATTATTGCAGAAAGCCACGCCTGGGTGAGCCTCCTCTCATGAGTCCTCTACTCATCTCTCTGTCTACTTTCTGATTCAATCCCCACAGATCTGAATCTTTGTTTGTTCATATGCTATTATATATGTGCCTATAAGCTGTTTGACAATACTCTAGGTTGCAGGATAACACATCAATCAATGTCATACTGTGCCATGCTTTTTTTAATAATTTTGCTTTAATCTGCAATTTATATTCAATGAACGATAGCAGGTTTGCTTGCATTAGGTTCAGAAATCTGGTTTCTGCTTGTGTGATGCACACATTTGGATTTGCTCTCTTTTTCTTCATCTTCATTTGTAAGATTTGAAAAATGAGATGTGCTTGTGTGATGTACATGTTGGGTTAGATATGAACGGTTTTTGTCATGGTAGACTGCCATAGACTAAATGTATGCATGCTTAAGATGTTGTAATGCTAATCACTTTATTGTTCAGTCCGTGCAGTTTCAACAAGAGCAAACCTCTCCAGCTTTGATGCAGCACGAACTCAGCTGCACACTCCACAAGCTATCGGCTATGAAGCGTGCAATGCAGATGCACGTTGCTACATGCCATGGACTGAAAGTTCTAGAAACAGGGACATTGGCTGATCGTGTTGAAGGAGGCTTGGCATCCTGATCTGAGCAACTACAATGGCTGCTATAATCCAGCCCATCCAATATAAGCCTCCAAAAGTAAGCAACCTATATGCTCTTTCGTGTGTTAGCATGAATTCTATATAGCAGAAGACACACAACAACTTCAGTGAAACGAAAATTTGATGTTAACAATTTAACAAATTGTTTGAGCATGGTGAACGACGGTAGAAAAAATTCGAAGAAAGGGTAACTGAATGAAAGGTGAAATCTGTTTTATTTCTTTATGCACCTAATAAGTAGATTTTTTTATTCAGATGCTATTTATATGTGCCTATAGGGTGTACTCCAGCGAGGCTGCAGAATAGCATTAATCCATGTATAATTGTGCTATGTTGTTTAATTATTAATTCTGTTTTATTCTGTAATTTATATCCAACGAACAATATCAGGTTTATTTGCAATAGATTCAGAAATCTGGTTCGGTTGTGTCATGCAGACATTTGGATTTGCTCTCTATTACCGCATTTCCATTTGAAAAGTTATAAAATATGAGATGTAGTTGTGTGATGCACATGCTAGGCTAGATATGAACCGTTGTAACATCATTTGTCTTGGGATACTGCCATTGAATTAATGTATGTGTGTTTAATATGTTATCTAGCAGATCATGTCCGTTTTACTGTTCTCATATTTTGCTGCATACTTTTTTTATTTTTGGTTGAGCAGCAAGAAAGAATCAGTACCACGGCGGTGCGTGGAGTTCCTCGACTATGATGCACCACAACTTGATGGGCAGCTGCACACTCCACAAGCCATCGACTATTTAGGCGTGTAGTGCAGATGCACATTGCTACATTCCATGGACTGGAAGGTTTGGCGCATGTAGCTTCTGTTTTCTATTACTGCATTTCCATTTGAAAAGTTATGAAATATGAATTTGTTGTAGTTCATGGTCTTTGTTTCAGGTTATAAGAGCAGGGATGGAGTCACTAGCAAGAAATCGGACGGGAGTAATGTTTCTTCATGGTTGGATGAAAATATTGCCATACGAATGCAGATTTGTTGTATGGATGTGAAACTATTGTTTTTCTTCTGTTATTGATATGAAAATCTTCTCTTGATCTTGCAGGTTTATTACTATTTTCCATCTTCTGCTTTTCTGATCCAACAAAACTTAATAAATGGACTTGGCCAATCGGGCATGTCAGGTTAGCATATGTCCAGATTTGTATCAATAACTTTATTCATTGCGTCAAGTTTTCTTAATGCCTTTAGTTCAAGTCAACTGCTATTTTTGTTGTCGTTGCAAGGTGTTTCTGTTTTTCTTACTATTATATTTCTGCACTGGCTACCAATAATTAAATCCATTGTTGTCCCTTATATATGTTGTTTAATTTGAATAAGGTATAATTGATTGTGCTTTATGTATTTTGTAAGCTCAAAGAAACTCCTTTGATGTTAATTCTGATGTTTACCAAAACAATGATGAAAATGAAGTTATACCTTACTGGACGTTAAACATTTCTCTTTCTATGTTATGCCTCATCGGCTCATTTATATTCCACTTCCAGACTGAAGTGGAAAATATCATAAATAATCGGCTCATTTTTTGGACCTGATCTTCTTTCTTTGTTTTGGACTTATTCTCCTTTTTTTCCTAATGGCTCTTTTTGTTCTTTGTGTGCTCTGTTTGGGCTTGCTCTTTTTATTTCTCCCCTGGGTTCGTGTTGTTGGGTTTGGCACATCCTCGCTTCACCTCTGTTTTTTATTCCTTTTTGCCTCCTTTTTTTTATTGTTTTTCTTTTGGCTATTTAGCTTTGTTCATCTTTGCGTTCCCAGTTATTTTTGTTTTCCTCTTTACTTCCTCTTATTTTGATTTGTCCTTATGGTTTGGTTCTGCTTGCTGCCTTCTGCTTCGGTACATCCCCCCTCACCCAAACTCAACCAAACTCAAACACAATAATGGCTGATTGATCGATACCCTTTCATAACCAAGGGCAGGATGGTCTTTACATAATTAAACAAAGATTAGTTAAGTCGTATTAAGACCATGTATAAAACCGTATACCCAATTGGGCGTGTACGCATATGCTCTATGATCTTGCAGCTTGTGTTGTTCTGGTCTCTTCGTTTTAACCTCACGCGATTATGGTGTTCTTTGCTTTTTTTTGCAGGTTGTCGCATCGTCTGGAGATTGCTGCCTGAATATTGCTGTTGTTGCTGGATTTGGGCTTCCGTTCCTTGCTGGTAAGGTTCAGAATCTGAAAGAGAAATACACTTATAAAGTTTGAGCTGCGGTTTCGTGTCCTAGATGAGTTGTGTGTGTGTGAATGTTACTGGCAGTTGTATGTGTGAGCTATATGTGCTTTAAATAAAGAATTTTTTTTCTTTTGGCTAGCATCTAATTATGCCTGATACGTATTTGTTATTTTTGCTAGCTTCTTATGCATGCCTAACTTTTGCCTACTTTGTTTTTTCTTCATTGTCTTCGGATCCCTCGATGGAGTTACATCAGGACAGTGCCGCGGTCGATGGCTGCGCGCCGCCAAAATTGTTGGTCTGGGCCCCAGGTGAAAATACTCTCATTTAAGTGAAATAGATTGTTACTTCATTTGAATTTGGTTAGCATTTGTGTGTATTCTGTTTCGGAAATTTGCAATTGCAGTCTGTAACTACAGCTCGCACAACAAGAACAATCTGCTAAATGCATTGACTGTACTTTTGTGTTTTGTTAGTACATTGAAACTAATTTTGGGTTTGTATCTTACCATGTAATGCCCGGTTAACCATTTTTTGGGTTATATTGTTATATCATCTTGGTCATTTGCATTCCAGCTATTTGAAAAGGAGATTGAATGTGCCTAACTTAATAATTTGTTTGTTCTAACTGTCCCCATATAGTTCTATTTGAATTTGGGGTCTGCACTCTGGATTAGCTGATTGCCTTGCTGAATGTGCCTCCATGTAGGAGCTTTATGGCCTTGCTGAATAACTGAATGACGGTAAACAAGAGTGGACAACTAATTTTGTTGAAATTTATAACCAAGGGTTTGCTTGCTAAAACTCATCATATTCCTTGAATGTTTATTATCATGGACACATGCCAATTTCAACACTTCCTTAAATGAGTTCCCTCTTCAACACATATGTACTTGATTGTTTACAGGATGTGATGTGAGAGGATTCTAATTATGGGTAGTCTGTATGCTCCTCTTCGTCACCGGCTGCCTACTACCTTAGGGGAACAAACCCTTTCTTCTGTCTCTAGAACATTAAGTTAGTACTGCCTACTGTTATATTTGTAGTGGTTTACAAATAATTGGTTTGGAGCTCATGCATTTACCCAAAAAGTTTTCTTTTCGCATTACTCTATGCTCGATCAAACAAGAAAGACAACAAATATGTTCCAATTTTATTTATGTGAATGTTTGCTGCTGGTAGGGAGTTTGTAGTCAGTGTAGCAAGATAATTTTCTTGGCCCATTATTTATTGTTCTTACTTCTTAGTTGAGTATGGTTCGGGCAAAATCATGCAACTGACTGCTCCTGGATGATTTGCATGAATTATTTGAAGTTACCAAAACCATGTTTTTCCCAGAAATAAAATAGGCGACTTTTTCTTTTGATTTGTGGCTAGCTCCCAATTACTGTAATTTTAGATTAAAATTGGATGACTTCAGAACACAATCTACATATGGTCATATTTACCACACAATAATTCGTTTCTTTATATATTTGTCACGGGCTGCTTCTATTTGACCAAATGTATGCATCCTTAATTTTTAAATTGTTGCAGATGCGTGTTTTCATGGGATCATATTTATTTTATTATTTTATGATTATGCAGAGAGAAAAATATCAGCTAGAGGTTTGCGCAATTGTGCCGTGGTAGTTCCATCGTGCTCCCCGTCCTCTGACTTCTCCCTCCTCGGCGTCCAACGGGAGGTGCGGGACCATCTTCTGCTCGAGTACTCCTCTGCCGTTGCCACTCCCTTCTCAGTTCGAGCTCCCATCCTCGCCTTCATCGGGAGCAGGGAACAGCTCATGTCGTCGTCATCGCTGGATGGAGGGGGAGGCCACCGCTGGGTCAAGCTGATGCGAGACTGCCGCTAGCTCACCCTGATTCACGGCCGCCTGGAGTCGCTCGCCGCTCATGGTGTCTCCTCGCCGTCGGCTAGAGTTGCAAGGTACCTTCCCAGATTCAAATCCATGTTCTCCTCATGGTTGATTGTTGCTTGCTGCGTTGCTTGCTTGATGCATGTGTGCTTGCTTGATGTAGGGTTGCATGCGTTCTTGACTGCATCTCTTCGTGCTCGCTTGCTGTTGCCCTGATGATGTTGATTTGCTTCCTGCTTGCTAGGTGGATGATTGATGTTGCTGCTGACCTGCTGACGTCGTTGCTGCCCTTCTGGAGTTGGAATGGGAAGTTGGGAGGCAGGGAAACATATATCATTAGGTAAGCAAGCTACAAGCCCAACCTCTTCACTTTTTTTTTCGATTTTCCATGCTTATGTGTTATATCTATCTCTAATTGTAACACTGCCATATGACAAAATTCTTGCTAGGGAATGCATGACAAAAATTATGGAGAAATAGTTGTGTGCCTTTTGCTGCAGCGATCTGTAAGCAAGGCACTAGACCTAATTTTTTTCTGTTGCTTCTGTAAATGAACAAGATCATACATTTTGAGATATTTGTAAGTAGCAGCTTTTTAGTGTAAAAAAATCATTCTCTTATTTTATGGTTGCAATATCACATAGGTGGTAATATAAGGAGGGTCTTTTCAAGACCCAGTGCATCTACCACTGAATGGTGCTTCCATTTCACCTCCTAGGACAACTTTCCTGTAACATGTAATTGAATAAATGGCGCAATCAGTTTAAAACCATGGATTATTTAAGCATTAGCCTTCAGATCGGTACTTTCAGTTATTTGTATCTGATGATTATTCCTTATAAAAACCACATATGTTCATTCACATTTCAGGCTACGGTCTTCAGGAAAGATGAAAAGAGTGTCTTGCATGAGTTGTGGCTCTGAGTTTCCATGTAAGGATTCTCAGTTATTTGTACATATACAATCTAATGGAGATGGCACAATGTGCTTGTGGAATTGATTTTTTTGGTTTAGTTTTAAATCTTCCTCTGGACATTAAAAAGTAAACCCTAAAAAGTAAGAAGTCATAGCCGTACCAATTTGGGCATTTTATGTTTCACTTTGTCTTTATTATTTTTGGTGATGTTTCTATTTAGTCATAGCGGTACCAACTTGGGTTTCACTGTCGTGCTGCACGTTTGTTTGGTGTTATTTCAGTTTAGGCACATCCATTTTTTTTTGCTATTCGCAAGGGCAACCATGCTGTTTGTTATTTTTCTGCATTTAGACATTGCAAGACGATCAGGTGATAGATGCCATTGATTTTAATCTCATGACTGAATCCTTTCAAGATAATCATGTGTCCTTTAAATCTTGGGCAGATGTTATTTAGATTCAGTATCAAATATTCTTGGAGCTCCAAGGAACATGTGTGATTCATGGCACATAGAAAAGACGGGGATATTAAGATCTGTTGTGTATAATATGAGGTAAACGTGATTTAGGTGAATTACTAGAGCTATTTTTTCCTAAATGCCATGATACAACAATCTTAGATTTTTGTCCCTGCATTACTTTTCAGTTGCTTGCAATATTATTTGATTTTTTTTGTTTCATAACAAAAGTACATGGCACCCTTTTTAATTAATCCATATGGTATTTGCATAGCAAAGAATTAGTCGAGTATGGTTGATCCGTGAACTGGTAGATGGAAGTTTGTTGTAAGATTGTCCAAACCTGTTTATGCAGTGTGTCATGTTGTGCATATCTAGATAGAAGGCTCCTCAGATTGTTCTAGATATATAAATATTTTCTTGATTTTGTGATTTGTTATTGTCCTTTCCAGTTCATAATCACTAGGCTGTTCATCATTCAGGCGCTCATTGTTTCTAATTGCTATTGCAAGACTACCATCTCCAGGCGTGTTATTCAGTCTATTTACTGTTGGTCTGCTACCTGGAACTATCATCTTGCTGCCGGCTACTACATCTATGGGAACTTCATGCATAGTAACCAATGCCCCTTCTAGGTCTTATTTTAGCCTTCATGTGTAGGAGCTTCCCTGAAATATTTCAGGAACGCTAAAACAATGAAAATTCACAGAATTGTTTTCTAAGATGGTAAGTTTGCCTTTTAGATTGGTTAAAATAGTCAAATGTCATTTAAGGTACTGTTGGTGCGTGCTAATTGTGTGCCATATTATTCCAGTGCAGGATCCCCTATGATTATTTTATGGTCATTTGTTCCATGGAAGAATTTGGCGAGCATATTATTGCTGGAGTTAGCTGCAGCTTGTGGAAGCTTGTGGAAGTTTGTGGAAGTTTTAAAACATCTGGCGCATCTTATGTTATCTTGCTTCCCATGTTTGTAGGCTACTTGGTAATGCTTTTATGACATATTATTTTTATCTTGCTTCCCATGTTTGTCAATTCAAACAAAAAATATAGGAAGTAAAAACACAATTTAATTTTGACATGTGGCTCTAGGACCTATGATTCACCATGATATTTGGAAATGTGCAAGCTATATATCATTTAGTTTTTGTGTTGTCTATTCTATTTGGGGTGAAATTATGGTTCTATAGGGCAAAGATGTTTTCTCTTCAGTGGTCAGGGATTATTCCAAGGCCATATGAGCTCCTCCCTTTTGGTTAACGTTGAATTTCAATCAGAAATAGAGAATCTATAAAATGCATTTGATTGATCCTTTGTTGGTGTCTACCTTGATTGAGATAAACCTGTTTGAGTTTTTATTAGAAGCCAAGTGGCATGAATATGAGCTAAATAAGTGCCATCCACCTTTGAGTTTGCTCGGTGGCCACCTCTATTTGATTATGCATATGTGTAACTGTTTTTAGAAACAACTTTTGCATTTCTAATTGAATTGTGTAATAGTTAAGTAGTTAACATGCACATTGCAAGTTTGCAACCCAGTCTTACTTATCAGTTTTCCTTAATAGACCATGTGCATATTAACCTTGAATTGATTACTTATTTGTGATTATTTGTGTTGTTGGCCACTATTTTTTTTGGGTTTTCACTAGGAATTTATATTTGTTCTTTTCAGTCATGAGCTTGACCTGCATTTTATGAACTTCAAACTCAATTTTTTTCTTTTGTGTTTCACGATGTAGGCTTCTCTGGAGTTACAAAATCACCACCGTGTAACAATGTATATATGAAATCTCAAGATGTTCTTAATCATATGAAGATGATTATTTTTACATTCGTATTATTTTGTTTTAATCTTCCTTTTATCATAGATCAAGTTTCATTTTCCATTGAGTTAATATGGAATACATATATGTATGTTGGATACCTCATTGCCATTTTTGACATCCTTACATTAGTCAACAAAGTACCAGAGACAACAACATAGCGGAGGAAAACTTGGGGCACTGGTTTCCAAACTCTTCTAAAAAGAATTTTATTTGATTTGGTTTAGTCCATAAAATTTTGTTTCAAGTTTTGATTGTCTATTATTTCAGGTTTGGCTCTTTGACCCGTTTGGGGGTTTGATTTCTTTGGTTTGCTACCTTCGTCGATCCGTGGGGATCTGATTAGTTGCCTTTGCTTCTTTTCCTGTCTATTTTGTTGGAGTTATTTCTTCTTTTTGCCTTCGCATCCATCTCCGTCTCAGATTTCGTCTTCTCCTTACTTTTGTAGGTTCTTTTGCTGTTTGCTTTTGGATCGTTCCTGTTCTTTACCTTATCTTAGGTCCGTACTTTCTATTTCCTTCAGATTTCTTTTGTTTTGCTCTTCGTTCTTCCAAGCTCTTTTTGTTCTGTTAGTTCATTTCGTCTTTTTCTTGCTTTTCCAGGTTCTCTTGGTGTTTGCTTTTGGAAAATTCCTCTCTTTTGCCTCTTATTAGGTCCTTGCGCTTTGTTTCTTTCGAACCGTTCTTTCTCATGTTCGTATCTTCCTGGTTCTTTTTGTTTTATTAGTCCTTGGTTTTGTCCCGCTCTTTGTATCTCTCTTGGATTCTTCCTCTTGGTTTTTATTGGATCTCATCTTCTTTCTTAGTTTTGAATCTGTTGTCAGTTGTTCTTGTGGCTCTTTTTGTTTTTTCCGTGCTCGATTTGGCCCGGTTTTTATTCTTGCTTGTGTTCTTTCTGTTGGTTTTGGTTTGTGGCTTTGCCTTTTCTTTTTTACCTCTGTGATATTGCTATTCTTGCCCCTTTTTTTAGCTCTTTTTGTTCTTTACCTGACGATTGCGGTGTTCTTGACTCTTTTCCATTCGAGACAGCTACCTGAAGATTATTGTTGTTGCTGGAATGGGGATTCGGTTTGCTTGGTGGTAAGCTTTGGGACTTGAAAGGGATGTATTTGGAATTATGTTTTGAGGCGTGTTGTTTCCTGTAGATTGCCCTTGGCTTTTCTATGTTAATATATTTAGATCCATGGTTTTCTTGTGCTAGATGTGGTCTCTGTATGAATGTTAAAGGCAGTTTGGTCCAGATTCAGATAACTTTAGGTTGCAGGGAGATAATATGTGTGTGCTAGGGTGGAAATGATTTTTAGTTTGGTTGTGTTTCAGATATTTTAGGTTATTCTTGTGTGCCTGACCACGGTTTATGTTCCCAGTACACTGGTATTGTTGTACATTTTGGAATATGCTATGTTTCTATTTATTTTATCCATCACTGGCCTGTATGACATGGCCCTAGGAATATAATCTTCCTTTAGAGTGGAGACTATCGGTCGGTACTGCATAAATCCACATGGAATTGTATCTACCTATGCCACTGGTCTTTGTTACTAGGTATATTGATCTCTGAATATTTGAACATTAACAGCTATGCGATATAGTTTAGTTGCGCAGCAAAAATATTTTTGTTGTGGAATAATCTTCACGAGTTTTTCATCTGTTCCGGTTGTGTCTATCTGTACCCGGAGGTCACTGGACGAACAGGCTTTGTAGATGTTGTGTAGACAGACTTTGTCTTCCAGGATTCCATGTATTTAAGCCAGGGAGCTATATTAGTGCCGATAAAATGATTTAGCCAAGGAAATAAACAATCATACCTACTGATTTTAGAGATTCATGTCCACGGCTCTCATTCTAAAGTTATGTCCACGGCTCTCATTCTAAAGTTGTAGACTTATGGATGTGACTCTAGATGTAAGAGCAATGTGCTTTGCTATGAACCTATAAAGCTTTGCTATGCATAATTAGTGTGCCATGTTATGAATGTTTGGTATGGCGTTTTGCAAACTGAAAATCAGTGTCAACGGCGGGTGGCGCGCGGCAAGCCGCGCCTAGGAATCTAGTAACCAGTTAACCACACACATTAAATATGGGACAATCCTAATCTAGGTTTCAGAGTAAGAAAATATAAATATCAATTGTAAACAGGGAACAATCCTTCTAAAAACGACTATTAACTTTTATTGATAAATAGATAGATGCTACATGAGGACAACTCTTCATCAAGGAAAATACACCTTTAGCTTATGACATCTATACCATAAAAGAGGGAGCTAATTACCTTCCCAAGAAATCATATTCACTGCTCCAGGAAGAGGAAAAAATGGCACCAGGGAGGATGATCTTGGCGACGACCAGCTGTACTTGGAACCGAGGGAGTACAGGCTGGAGGTCCCGGCAGTGCACTGCATTGACCATTACCTACAACACCAAGAAAATTACCTACAGCAGCCATGGAGTCTACATAGACCAAAAAAGAAACTCACATCACAGTTCATCTGGCCGCACCTCCTGCTCAGCTCCGGCACGCTGGGCCTCGCCGCCGAGCGGTGGTGCCTCCTCCAGCCGTACGCCTAAGGCTGTTCGATTTGGAGCGTTGGAGGAGGAGCCGTGCTCAGCTCCTTCCGCCCGGCACCACTTCAGCAGACCCGCGTCTCCACTCTAGCTCCACCGGACAGCGTCAGTCGATGATGGAAGAGAGACTCTTCACTGGCCAACAGTTTTTGGCAAGGAGAGAGGAGCTTGGTTAGAAGACCTAGAGTGCAGGTGGATTGTCAGAAGCATGGCATGTTACAACAATTAAAATGTACAAGAACTGCCAATTAACAAAAGAAGCATGACATACTACAACAATCCAAAAATCCAAACAGCTACAACTAATTAAAGCTCTGTCCGCGTAACCACAACTACTGGTGTGCTTGCGTTGGACCCAGAAGCATACAACAAAGCCCATCTTAATCTGGCTATAAACAACTGTCATTCATCTTACCAAGAAACAAATCTGTAGACATAATAGAGGAGAGCAAATGTGGAGAAGTACCTCGCTGCCTTGGTGGTGCTTGACGGGGAGGGAAGCAGTGAGCAAATTCTCCCCAACCAACCTGGGCAAATTCGCGATCTACACAATTCCCAAACAGAGTATTTTCTGAATCAAATCTGGATTGGACGGAAGGAACGGAGGTTAAAATAATCTAGGGTTCCGTAACGTTTGCCATACCTCGAGTCGAGAAATTGCAGAACCAGCGCGCCTGCGTCTTTGTCGCCGGTGCTCGCAGCCTCGGTATCCAGCAGCGCCTCATACTGCCTGGCACCACGGCCAGCTCCGTCCGCGTCGTCGCACTCCTCCGGGACGAGCTCCTGCAGCGCCTCCTACCGCCTGCCGGACGTGACGTAAAATATTTGCTTCTTGTCGTAACACACAACAATGCAACGAACAAGGTCCAATAGCAAAACAATGAGAGAAGTACCTCACGCTACATGTATTATAACAAGCCAAATAAGCATTGTAGGATAGGCCAACGGCATAAACCTAAGCTTGACTCCAATCCTTTGATCTGTAGTAAATAAGCATACCGTGGCTTTGATTTGGTTTCTAACTTCCATGATCAAAGGCCTGAAACCAAATCAAAGCCTTTGATCATGGTTTTGATTTTCCTTGGTTGCAGTCATTATTCTACTATCCAGAATAATGACTGCAACCAAGGAAAATAATAGCTTCTTGTCATTCCTTTATGTTTACACATAACCACATACATAGTTCAAAACCATAAGCAATAGAGCAGCCATAAAAAAAGCTCGATCTAACTTTGATGAAGCGTAGATGTAAACTGAAACTGCAGGTCTGTTACATTCTAATTATTTGTAACATATCAAAAGAGGCATAGATGAAAGGAATATCAAGTAACATTCTAGAAGATCGTATTCTAATAATCACGCAAGGAGGTGCAGCCAGAAGCACGATGTGTCTCGATGTTGGCTGCCGAGTGCCATCTCAATCTTAGTAAAAAGGAATCACAACCTATGATAAAAAAGAAAGAAGAAAAGCAAACAAACATGTTAGAGCAAGATGGATCCATCTAATAATGTAAGAAATATAGACAGAAGAAATTATTGATTGCCTACAGCGTCTTATGCCGCAGCCGCTACCAAACTATGCCATGAGCAAGAACAAGTTGATGAAACTATGAGCAAGAACACTTATCTAGACAACATTCGCTGATAATGTGTGTTCTTAACAACTAAATGGTACAACAAAATGTTAATATCATGATAACATCAGCTATATGACTAAATTTTCGATGTTACCTTGAATGGATCGGAGTCACCAAGTTATTTAGCACCTGACTATTTTAGTGCTAATTTGAAGCCACCAATTATTTCCCACTTGCAACGCAAAAGGGAATATTCATGTTGAAGCTAGCTAGTGAAAAAAAAAATGTACTGGTTCACAATTAACAGAAACATGTTTCCTATGATTTTAGTGCCAAATTGTACATATATTCGAACAAATCCTATAGCTAGTGGAACCTAACTACTAACAGAGACGAATTCGACATAAAGATCTTAAACAAACTATGTGGCGCAGAGACAGAACCCGCTACCAAATTGTACATATATTCGAACAAATCCTATAGCTAGTGGAACCTAACTACTAACAAGACGAATTAGCAATTAAGATCTTAAACAAACTATGTGGCGCAGAGACAGAACCCGAAGTGCTTACCCGTCGGATGGATCTTCTATCTGAACCAAAACGTTCCTAGCCTGCAGTTCTTTTATCTGAACCAAAACAATAAGCCTGAAAAGCAATCAGCAACAGAAAAATGTTGTTTGTTAGCAAATCGAGCGATAAAGCACAAAAGAGGCAATTTAAAGGTATCTAATCCACAGTCCGTAAACAGAGGCAAACTTCAAACTGATGCTCAATACTTTTGAAACGTATACCATTACATACAAATATATAGATTTGTTAAATAAAATAATTTCATTTGACTGGTCTTTTTATGGTTATTTCCGTTGGTTAAGTTTACATGCCAGTAATTGTACCATCTATTCGAGAACACACAAACGCTTCTATAAAAATTTCAGACCACCAGATCAATCATGTATTTATAGATCTCCTCTACCTTTGTGATACTCTCTTGTCCAAATATGCAGAAGTGATATTAACATCACCACAAACCATATCACCACATAGCAGTGACTATAAATGGACAAATGGTTCTAATTATGACAGTGCAAGACAGAACAGATCACGCTTACGATATTAACAAATAGGTCAATCATCATGTTTTCAGTATTTAATACCCAATGAAGCAAATAGTCATTACGAAATTGACAAATTCCTAGTGTTTAACATAACTGTTACCTGGTTTACATTTCTAGGGTATGACAACATGTTTCACAATTTGCATCGTTGCATACCACACTGCATTTGGGTCAGGAACAGGCCTCCACTTTGGTCATCTCCTTGCGTTCTCACCGTTGCTAAACATGCCATGAAGAAACACAAAAGGAAACCAGATCAGACCAAGAGAATCTACAACAGCTAGCTTGCTCAACCAGAGACAGAGAAAGAAGTGACAAGAAATTCATTCGCCAGGGCCTTTGGCAGCCACTGGAATTAAGCGTGTTGATGTCAAATGGGGAATCTAAGGCCAATAGTTAATATCAACATGTAATATTATGGCGTCCAGAATCAAATAATGAGTTCCCCAAAATGATATCTACGGGTGTGGGGAGGATGGGAGCGCACCTGCAGCAAACCGAAGACAAAAACTGAATCTGCAGCACCTCCTCCTGTCATCATACAGTTCATATGCAGAACAAACAAAGACTTGAGAAGTAACATGGAGAAAGATGGACACCTCACCTAGTGCTTCCGTCCTAGGGGCAGAGAGGCTTGAAGGAGGACCAGGAGTGGATGAGGCCGGCAAGGTGGAGAAGGACGGCGGGCTCGAGGAGATAGACCACAACCGACCTGCATCTATCCACGAGCTGCTGCAGCTACCGCACCTCTGCCTCCTCCCCTGGCCTGGCCGCTGCCTTGCCTGGAACGGCCGCCGCCGACCTGGCCGGTAGTCGCCGCGGCCCGGCCGCCCGCCGCCACCTTGCCTGGCCCGGCCGCCGCCGACCTGGCCGGCAGCCGCCGCGGCCCGGCCGCCCGCCGCCGCCTCCGTGCGCAGCCACGCGGCCCGGCCGCCCACAGCCGCCCTGCCTGGCCGCCGCCTCCGTGCGTGGCCGTCGCGTCCCGGCCGCTCTCTGTCGTCCTGCTTGGCCCAGCCACCGCCGCCCGACTGACTCTCCCGTGCTGGTCGTGGATTTACTACAGCCGCCATTTCCTCGTGTCGAGATGTAGGTCATGGGCCGCAAGGTCGCCGGCCGTCCCGCCGTCTCTGGGATTCGAGAGCACGAGGCAGAGCAGCGGATGAGCTGGGAGGGCGAGCTGGAGGAGCGGTGGCGGCGCGAGCTGGTAGGGACGACGGCGGCGGCGCGATCTGGAGGTGAAAGCAAACACGGGAGTAGAGGAGAGAGCAGACACGGGATTGGGGAGGAGAGGCGAGTGCGGATTGGGCTAGGGTTTCACCCGGGCTGGAGTTTTGTGTCGCTGCGGGGAAAAGGCAAAAGAGAGCGACGCAGGGAGCAGGTCTCGCCCACTGACGTGTGGACCATTGGACCCATCGGTCATGGACTATTGAGATGTTACTATTCATTGAAACGGGTGAAAAAAGTTTTGACCGCATCCAACGGCCACAGGTGAAACAGCAGCACGTTTTACCGCATCGGACGCATGAAAATGATCGCTCGGGGCAGATGGGGGCATATGGCGGGTCGACCTTGGTCTTTTATAGAAGTAATTGCCACAAGAGATCGGATTAGCAACTTGGTTTCTTCTCCGTAAAACCTTTCGCTGGTTGTCATCGTTATTTTTCTGATAGGCTGGCCATTAGACCTTGGATACATCATTGAGTTTTATTTTAGGTACAATAACGAAGCATCACTTGTCTCAAAATGTCTGTCTAGGCTGGCCATTAGACCTTGGATACATCATTGAGTTTTATTTTAGGTACAATAAGGCTGGTCACAGTGGGAGTAACTTAGGTAGTAACATCACACATTTCAAGACAAATTTGCTTATGTGGCATGTAGTTAATGAGGAGAGAGGTGTTTGTGGTAACTTTTTTTTTGAGATGTGTTTGTGCTAACTTAGCTAGTTACTGTAACATCACACTTTTCAATACAAAATGAGTCTATAGCGTTATAAATAAAGACTAATATGACACCACACATATGTTACTCCCCACTGTGGAGATAGTAACATAGAGTAGTAACATGCTGGATGTTACTAATCTATGTTACTCCCCACTGTGAGCAGCCTAACTAAGCGCATCACTTGTCTCAAAATGTCTATCTGACTGAATGTAATTTATTTCTCCCACACTTCGATTATCCAATCCAACGGCTCTATGCCTCTCACAGTCCTGCCACGGTCGGAGTATCGACCTTCGTAGCTCGCAACACTGTATTTACCAAATTGCCCTTATCCACTCTTTCCCTGTGAGTAATCGCACTTTTCCACTCTCCAAGCTTCGACCTCACATAGTTTTAGCTAGTCGCCAGAGAGCGTCAGCACACTCACCATCTTCGTCCTCCTCCCAACCACCAGCTCCCAAATCCCACCTGAAGCCCCATCTTCCATCCAAGAAACCACTCGCAATCAGCTAAACACCGCGGAGATTTACTCAGGTCCCGCCAATGGCCGCCCGCGCGGCGTTCTTGGCCATCGTCTTGGCGCTGTCATGCGCCGCGGCCGAGGCGGCCGTGGGGGTGAACTGGGGCACCCTGTCGTCGCACCGCGCGCCGCCGCAGGTGGTGGTGGACCTCCTGCGGGAGAACCGGATCGGGAAGGTCAAGCTCTTCGACGCCGACGCCGGCGTGCTCCGCGCGCTCGCGCGCAGCGGCATCCAGGTCATGGTCGGCGTCACCAACGGGGAGCTCTCCAGCATCGCGGGGTCGCCGGCGGCCGCAGACGCGTGGGTCCAGCAGAACGTGCCGCAGTACGTCGGCCGCGGGGGCGTCGACATCCGGTGAGTTGTTTCATTGAGATCTCTTGCGGTGAAGCATTTAAGCATCCACCACTACTGATTCTTGTTTGGGGATTCTTGTTGGTTTAGCGGGCAATGTAGTGTGCGTTCATTATATAAGGTTATTTCTGTTGGAAACGGGGCCGTGTGGGATCTCTTTAGCGATAGTGGAAAGGGGAATCCGGTGCCGCCTTGATTTCCTTTGTTTGCATTTGCTCATGAGCTCATTACTTCAATAGCAATGCTGACGTGCTGCTCTTAGCCAATCTTGCTTCAATTTGTAATTAGATGCCCAGCGATTCTTTTTTACTAAAAAGCTCAGTCTCTTATTATTTAGAGGCTTCCCTTGAAAATCTAGCACTGCCTATTGTTCCTGAAAACTATGTATATTATATGCTTTTGAGGGTCATAGGGTACACTAATGGCAACAACAGTCTATTGTTATTGATTTATTGTAATGTACGTTTTGACTTTAAGTCCTTTCTAAGGCTATACCCAAAACCACTTGCGTTAGCACAGACAAGGACCCTTAAGCTGCAGACGCTTTGCAGCCACTGAATCACCTTCCATGAATATTATGTATTTGATATTAATGATGACATGTAAATTCTGAGTCAGTACAACATGATCCATATCTGTCAAAAGTTCAAAGTGAGATAAAATATGAGAGTTTTAGAGACGACAGGGAGTATGTAGTTGGAAGTACCTTTAAAACACACTGATGATAACTCAATGCTCAGCAACTACATCATTGTCAAGTTGTCCGAGATCAAGGTAGATTGCCTGTGTAGAAGGGTATAACCATCTATGTGTTATGCAGAATATTTCTGAATATTTTTGAAGTCGTTGTGTTTTATCTGAGCTTTAGATTTAGTCTAATTATAGGTTTGCTAATCCTTGTTATCCTGTTTGAAGACTAGTTCTCTTTTGATATTTACCTTATTAGATTAACTGAACAAGCACATGCCACACGGTGTCATATCTAAGTTCCGTTTAGACCGTGCAATCCTGGAACAACTGTACTCAGCTTTCTGTTAATAATCTCTATCTGCTGCTACCATGGCAATAATGTGAAGACGTCATCAGAAATTCAACTTGGAGTGCCTTCAAGTAATTTGGATTGTCCAATTTCTGTCCTTGAATACTGTTCATTATTCACTAATCACAGGTTTAGGTTCAGAAGATTTACTAGTTTAAGTTAGTAAAGTTTGCAGTCAAGTTATGATGGTGTTGTAATTACTGTCATGTGCTACTCTCCATGGTTTTAATTCCTCTTGCCAAATTTTATGTGCAATAATAAATAGGCCTGTGTATTCTTGGGTAGTTGCCTATATCTGAATTCTTTATTGTGTGGTTGAGTAATAAATCTGTAAATTTAATGCAGATATATTGCTGTTGGAAATGAGCCATTTTTGACAAGCTACCAGGGTCAATTCCAGTCGTACATTATTCCAGCAATGACCAACATTCAGCAATCACTGGTGAAGGCTAATCTTGCTAACTACGTGAAGCTAGTAGTCCCATGCAACGCTGACGCATATGAGAGTGCTTCTGTTCCATCCCAAGGAGTATTCAGGACTGAACTGACTCAGATAATGACACAGATTGCCAGTTATCTCAGTTCCAACGGAGCTCCGTTCGTGGTTAACATCTACCCATTCCTCAGTCTTTACCAGAACTCAGACTTTCCAGAAGATTATGCCTTCTTCGAAGGATCAACTCATCCACTTGTAGATGGCTCCAACGTCTACTACAATGCTTTTGATGGCAATTTTGACACGTTAATTTCTGCTCTGAGTAAAATCGGCTACGGGCAACTACCTATTGCAATTGGTGAGGTCGGTTGGCCAACTCAGGGAGCACCAAGTGCAAACTTGACTGCGGCGAGGACATTCAATCAAGGACTCATCAACCGCATTGTAAGCAACAAGGGAACTCCGCTCCGCCCTGGTGTGCCTCCGGCTGATGTCTATCTTTTTGGCCTTCTTGATGAGGAGGAGAAGAGTGTACTACCTGGAAACTTTGAGCGACACTGGGGTATCTTCTCATTTGATGGACAGGCCAAGTACCCGTTGAATCTTGGGTTAGGCAATCCAGTACTGAAGAATGCTAAGGAGGTTCCGTATCTTCCATCGCGATGGTGCGTCGCAAACCCAGCTCGGAGCCTCGACGAGGCGTCGAATCACATAAAGCTTGCTTGCGACATGGCGGACTGCACCACCCTCTATTATGGAGGGTCGTGCTATAACATTGGGCAGAAGGGAAACGTTTCCTTTGCTTTCAACAGCTATTATCAGAAGCAAAAGCAGGATGCAAAGAGCTGTGACTTCGACGGGCATGGGATGATAACCTACCTTGATCCATCTATTGGCGAATGCCGGTTTCTTGTCGCCATTGATGATAGTAAGAGCTCTGCAGTTGCCTCTTGTGGAGGAAGTTGCTGTAGGGTCTTTTGTGGGATGTCGATTTTAGCTTTGTGGGTGTTCATGTACCTTAGAATGATGGCCTGAAGTTGAAACTGGGCATGCATGATAAGCGTGCCTTTGTGAAATAGCCTGTACTGTTCACTTCTGGATGACTAGAATTAGGGAAGGCAGGCATTATTGCCATCTATGAATCCTAGATTATTGTGAGATTAGCCTAGGAAAATTTCTAGTACTATGTATGAAGATTAATTTATTGTTGAATTTCTATCTGTAAAGTAATGGTTTAGATGACAAGCCGTACTGAATAGTCTTAATGGAGCACCTAAATGAAGTAGTCATCCTGAAGGAGCCAGCCAAGAGATGTATTATTATCGGAAAAGCAATAGGGATCGTTACATGCTCAAAGAAGAGCAGGTGAGCAGTACAACATCATTCTCTCAGGATTCATCTCTTCCTTATTTTTATAGTACTGATGAACAAGCCTGAGGATCATCTTTTTTCAGGGCGCCGATGGCGGCGGCGGAGTAGGCGGGCAGCAGTTGTCGCCGCAGCAGGCATGGCCGCAGGTCCCGTTCGCAATATAGCAGCACTGGCACGCTGAAACGAAACGGAGCACAAGAAGTTCAGCAAACGGATTAGAATGCGTGAATGAAGAATGATGTGAACATGCCAACAGCAGGGAAGCATGACTGGCCAACTAAAACAAGCTTCAGAAGAAAATAGGAGGACTGAATTCGTCGTGACTTACGCAGTGAAGCAGTGGTGGTTGTGATGAAGAGCGCGAGCAGCATGAGCCAGGACACAAGGGCGACGAGAGTGTTCCTCCTCATTTCGTCTTCTACTTGCTTCTCTCTCTTGATCTGATATGCTTCACAATCACAGTTCAGAGTATACAGGGGATCTACGTGTTTGCAAACATGGAGGTGTGGCATCTATATAGGCAACCATGATATGGCCTGACAAGTCGAGATAAGAGGCAGCCGCTTTTGGTTGTAGTGCTGGTATCAGTCGACATGATATGCACTGATATGTCGACGGTCGTAGTGCGCATGTTGGACTTATGCCGCAGCGTATCTGATGCTGGGGCCAACTATTGGTTGTTGCAATAGTATTATGTTTGCCATTTTCTCCGTCGATTACTACAGACCATTAGAAAAGTCATGCTGTCTATGGGTGGCATCGAAGGAAGAAGCAAAACCTTATTTCGGGAACCCTATCCAGTGGCGGAGCGTGAACCAAACAAAAGAGGGGGCTAATTACATATAAAAAACCAAAAATGTGCATGACAAAAGCGGCGAGGTCATATAAACAGCTCTAATAGATAATTAAATGGAGTGTCATGATGATATGTATTTTTTTGTTCACACAAAAACAGCCGATAATAAAGTTACTAAAAACGCAAAAACAGCTACATATATCAGAAAAGAAAATGTTTGCAGCAATTAATCAATGGAGTGTTACACTGTACATCTACATTAGCTAACTTGAGTAGGGCATCAATTGCATCCCAATTCAATTGAATAATCAGAAAAAGGACATACCTAAGTACCTAATATGAGCAGGCAGGGCGTTGCCCTGAAACACACGGGGCGCCGGGCGGTGGCATGAAGCGCTGCAGGCAGCCAGGTAGGGGCGGAGCAGCAGCAGCACAACAGGGAATCGCCGATCGTGACGCCAGGAAAAGGGGGATTGAGCGGAGGGCAGACGGTATTGAACATGCACGGAGGACGATCAAGAAGGAGAAATCGAGGGATGGTGCTCGCCATGGAACCTGGTGCGCCGTCTGCTTCCTTATGTGTGGTCGAATTGGTGGAAAAGTGAAGAGAAGATGGGCTGCCATCTGCTAATGGGCTGGCTAGAAGTGCAGTTTGGAAGGGGGGTCGTGGCTCAGTTTCGCCTCCACGACACTCCACCCCTGCTATCACCCGCCGGGTTACACCAAAGTACTGAAGAAGCATAACCTTATTTTAGAAAAGCTATGTGTAGAACGTTCATCCTTTGGTATTAACAAGCAAACGATAAATTGCGAGAAGGGCGGGGCGCGATGGATCGAGAAAGAAGAAGGAAGAGAGGAGCATGAACAAACAGAAGGTTGGATCATCATCGGAAGAGAAAATTGGTCACTTAGCGCTCAGAGGGATTGACGAGGGGCGCTAGGGTGTTGGACACCGATCGATTTGCCAGATGGCTATATGAGGCAATGTATGGGTGAATACTGTACTTGCATAAATTTTATTTTCTTCCAAAAACAAGGAGTGTACGTTTGTATACCCATGTCCTTGGCTGACTCCACCCATGATGGTGTGGCCAGATGAGCAACCTACAAGGCTATAAATAACTAGGCAAAATAAGCACATTGGTTGCACTTTTATTGATGAGTTAGTTTTTCATTTCTAAGAAAATGCATTTATGGTGTGGCCAAATGAGCGCCTATAAATACCTAGACAAAAATCACATTGATTGCATTTTTATCATGAGGTGGTTTCTCATTTCTAAAAAGTGCAGCTATGTTGGGGCCAAAATGAAAAACATAAAGCACGTATATAAATCACCAAGGCAAAAATTATAGATAGATACATATCAAATCCTGATTACACTTTTGTCTCTGATGGATTCCAAAAAGGTGCAACTATAGTGTCCCGAAAAGTGTAACTACAAATAACCATACAAAAGCTTGAAAATACATATAGAATAGTGGTTGCACTTTTCTCTATACAAAAGTGCAACTATGATGTAGTGAAAAGCGGAACATTTGTAAATAACCAGATAATCGAAAAAAGAAAAATACATATAGAACCCTCGTTGCACTTTTTCGATGATGTAGGTGCACATCTTATATAAAAAATGCAAACATTATGACGAAAAGGCGCAACATATATAACTAATGAGACAAAAATATAAAATAAAATCTTGTTTAGTTGCATAAAAATAAAATAAAACGAAAACATGAAGTGTATACCATATTGGTTCAACACAACAAAATCTTGTACATGGTTTGGGTAATTTAAGCTAGGAATAGTAGTATTAGTAAATGGTCGCATTTGTAATAGCCGCCTCCTAGACCCTTGTCCCCTCCCGTCTCCTCTGTCTCCGTCGGCCATCGACGCATCCTTCGCTTGCCGCTCCAGTGATGAGAGGGGGTGGGAATAGGCCTGGAATTCGAGCCGAGCCGGTTCGGCTTGGTTCGACTAGTTAAAACTCGATCAACTGACGAGTTGGGTTGGCCCGACTCGTTTAACAAACAAGTCCAGAATTAGAATTCGGCTCGCTAAACTCGCAAGTTTACTCGTTTAAGTCGTTTAGCTCGGTAAAACTATTAACATGCATTATAATGTCTTTTATATATAATTTTTTATACTTATTTGGGCATGTATAATGCAGTTATCACAACAATCAATGATACTATGACGCTATCAAGTAATATCTCGTCGTTAAACTATAATAATCATGAAAAATTGTTCACAAAGATAAGAATATAGGTAATGACCTTTTTTACCGAGTTAAACGAGCTAAACGAGTAGCTCGGAACTCGGCATGTTTAACTCGAACTCGTTTACGGTCTAAATAAAAACTAGGCTTGGCTCGTTTAGCAATTAGCATTGAGTTCCGAGCTACTCGTTTAACTCGCGAGTTTCGAGTTTCTACGCTCAGTGCAATAACTAGTTCTCTAAAAGCATCTCCACTGGCGTTCCCAATAGAGCGCCCGGCAACTATGCCGGACAAGTGCTATTGGGAGTGCCGTCACAGATTGTCGGGATTGGGGACCATCGCCCCACACCGGCGCCTCCCCATAGACACTCCCAATTGTATTTTGACCCAATTTTATTCGTAAATAGAAGACAATTATATCTAAAATATCTAGAATAAAATCATATTTTATAGTTTTAATTTTTTAATAGTTCTATGGTAAGAAATAAAACAATTCATACAATAATTCAAATTAAATTAACTCACACACTTAATTCGGGCCGGCTGCTTGTCCTCTGCGTTTGCGTGCCGACAGATGCGCAACTAGATCATTTTACAGTTGGTTGTGAGTTGTTCATCTCGATTTCGGTGTTCATGACGAGGAAATTGGCAAAATCTCCTGGCACTTCATGATCAACCTCGCAAGAGGGCCCTGATGATAGTACGAGTGATCACCGGCGAGTGGAGGAGCAGCGCGCTCACTCTCAATGATCGTGTTGTGCATGAAAACACAAGTCATCATCACCTCCCATATCTGCTCTTTCGACCAGGTTAGAGCAGGGTACCTGACAATAGCAAAGCAAGATTGTATCACACCAAAGGCTCACTCAACATCCTTCCTGGCACCCTCCTGTTCGGTAGAAAATGAGATTGGTTTTGACCTAGAGGGTTGGATATTGTCTTCACAAATATAGACATTTTTGGATAGATGTCATCTGTTAGGTAGTGCCCCTTGTCATAGGCATGGCCATTGATGTCATAGTTGCATGGTGGAGCATGGCCTTTAGCAAGTCTTGCAAACACAGATGAGCATTGCAGCACGTTGATGTCATTGTGAGATCCGGCCATACCAATGAAAGTGTGCTAGATCCACAAATCCTTATCAGCCACAGCTTCTAGTACGACGATGCACTCTCCGATATGACCTTTTAAATTTATTGTCAAGCGAATGGACAATTCTTCCATGCCCAACGCATGAAATCGATGCTTCCAAGCATCCCAGGAAACCCTCTAGCTGCGTTTTTGTGCCAGGAGCCGAGCAGTTTCAGCTTCATTTGCATGGTGGTCTCAAATACGTTGGTCCAAACACTGCAACAACCTCCCTGCAAAACCGATACATGGTCTTGATGCATGTGGACTCAGCCATGCGTAGACAGTCGTCCACTCTATGTGCAGGAGCTCCATATGCAAGACATCTCAACGCAGTGGTGCATTTCCGAACAAAGGAGAAACTGATAGAACCTGTAGTCTTCCTTGCACATGAAGTAGTCATCATACTCCCGCACGCCCATTACAATATCCATGAAGAGATCCTTAGTCATCCTAAAGCGCCGCCGAAATTCTTTCGGCCCATGTGTTGAATCGTCGGCAAAGTCATCTTGAAACATCGTCAAACGACCCTCCATCCATTTACGATCTTTGTTCTTCCTCTTCCCCGGCTTCGAACCTCCAATTTGAGGAGTGGCATTGATCTCGCCTAGAAAAATCAACAATGCATGTGATGATCGCCAAGTTCTCATCAACCTCGGTAGTTGCGCAGGCATGGGCGTTGAGCATTGCGCCACCCATCTCCAGCTCATCGTCGCTATCCATCTATTAAATTACGTAGGTTAAACAACAACTATGTAATTTTAACTAAGCAAAAAATCTAGAAAAAACGACCTTGGCAATACGACGAACACCTTGCGCGCGAGGTGGTCCTGGGAGGCAGCGGCAGAGCAGGGGAGGGCTGCGCGAGCGTGGCGCGGGATGGAGCAGCGTCGAAAGGGGGCACCGGCGCCAACGATGGAGCGGAGGAAAGGAAAGACACAAGCATGGAAGGGACGGTGGGAAAGAAAAGAAATATGGTTGGGTCACTGCTGTTTGGTACCCGCCCATCACGATCCGACGTGGCGTCGGTTTCGGCGGTTTTCAGAACTCCCACTTGCCTCCCTACGGACAGGCACGAAACAGGGTTGCCAGACGCGCTATTGGACCCGTCCGGCAACTTTGCCGATATTGCAAGAGCCAATGGAGGGACTTTTCTTGTTGGCGCTCCCAATAGACCTACTGGGAGCGTCGATTGAGATGCTCAAACTTAAGATTTAACAAACAGCAGCAGCTAAAGGCCAGGGGGTGAATAAGAGTATAAAATTATACTAATAAAACTAAAAGATTGAACCGAGTTTTTGTGCGGAAATTAAAAATTTGAGTCTAGACGTGACATATGGAAGTAAATTCTGCGTTACGTCAGATGCTTAATAATTAACAGAGTGATCTAAGAAAGAGATAAAATGAAGCTTCAAGAACAGAGATATCTGGACAGAGGCATGAAATTAGCAGTAACTATCAATTATAACTAAGGAAATAAAGAGTTCTGATTTGTTTACCGAAGTTCAAGTTGGTGGTGTTTTGGCATCATTATCTTGCTAAAGGTGCTGCATTAAATTTCTCAGTTCTACTCTCCGTGGTGAAACACATTATCATATTTTTTAGAAACACAAGTAATCACGACGGTAATATATCCACGTACACTCACCCCTATGAACGCACACATGCGCACCCTACCATGAGTGTCTCCGATAGTTTGAGCCAGTGGATCAGGTCTTAGAATGACGAAGTCATCACACCCCTCGCTATCGATGTGAATATCGTCTCCCAAATATTCCGTGAGACACAAAACATGGCAAACCTATAGTTTGAACTCTGATTAGATTGTGCTACAACCACTGTTTTGGCCATCAACCACGTGTTGTTTCTTCCCGGATCATAGTTTTACGATTGCTTGAATTTTGATGATATTGATTAAAATGTGATCTTTTCGTAGAAGACCACTCTGCCACTATAAAGGATTAGTCTATTTAGTTTTGGCACTGCTAGCTAATGTGCCCTTAAACTGAAATATCCACTTTTGTTGTGCATCTTTACGTAGAAGAACATTCTTGCTTGCACTATAAAGGATTGGTCTATTCAGTTTTGGCTCTGCTAGCTCATGTGCCCTTAAACTGAAATCTCCACTTTTGCTGTGCATCTTACCATGGACATGAGCATTTCAACTGCTCTACAACATAAATTCAAAAGTTAATGGTTTCTAGTTTATGAGCCAAAATGGTTGTGCACTTGCTTCTGGAGTTTCTAAGTTTATGAGGACTTTTTTTCGCAAAAAAAAAAACATTCCTTTTGTGTCCCCGAAAGCGCACTTTGCTCCCGAATCCCGTGAGTCAAACGGCCGTAATTAGCGACGACGGCTACACACGGAAAGCTAGTTAATATACGAGCAAATCAAGCTCTGCTTTCACGGACCGGGGAGACTGCGTCGGCATCCACGGCAATCCGGTGCCTGCATCTGAATGGAATGGATACGCCTTGCATGCTGGCCGCCGGCCGGCCAGACTCTCGATTCACGCCGGCAGAAACTGCACTGTCACCTAAAAACGGAAGGGGATGATGCCATTTTATAGAATGCGGCACTAAATCAAGGCGAGCATTACGCATCGTGTTCTGTGAATTCCGTCCTATAAATCGGTAAAAGTTATCGCCTGTATCGACGGTTTAATTCCCTGCCCTGCGAGTCCACGACAAACGCCACGCTTTTCGGTTGCTTCCAATCTCGGACGATCAACTGCCATAACTGACACTCCGTTTTTCGCCGATCCACTGACCACTATATATACCCATTCCTCATTCCTCAACCAAGCACCACGGCATCTGTCATTGCAGCACAGATCTAGGCATAATGAGGTCCTCCAGAGCTTACCTGTTCGTCTCCATCGCCGTCGCCGCCCTCTGCCTGATCGCGGGCGCACGCAACGCCGCGGCGTTCAACTACGCGGACGCCCTCGACAAGGCGATCCTCTTCTTCGAGGCGCAGCGCTCCGGGAAGCTGCCGCCGGGCCAGCGCGTCGCCTGGCGCGCCGACTCCGCCTCTCCGACGGCTCCGCCTCCAATGTACGTCTACTCATGCGTGTCCATCGTGAGCACGGTATCACACAGATTTGCATGTCGATAATTGCACATACATTTGCCTGTCCATCGTTAACATATTCGAATGATTGGATCAGGTGGACCTCGTTGGAGGGTACTACGACGCCGGGGACAACGTCAAGTTCGGCTTGCCCATGGCGTTCACGGTCACCATGCTGTCCTGGAGCGTCGTCGAGTTCGGCGACGCGATGCCTTCTAATTCTCGCGGCAACGCCGAGGCGGCCGTGCGGTGGGGCGCAGACTACCTGCTCAAGGCGGCGACGGCGACGCCGGGCGCGCTGTACGTGCAGGTCGCGGACCCGAACAAGGACCACCAGTGCTGGGAGCGCCCGGAGGACATGGACACGCCGCGCGCCGCGTACAAGGTGACGCCCCAGAGCCCCGGATCGGACGTCGCCGGCGAGACCGCCGCCGCGCTCGCCGCGGCCTCCCTCGTGTTCCGGGGCCGCGACCCGGCGTACTCGTCCAGGCTGCTGCACGCCGCGCGGCAGGTGTTTGATTTCGCGGACCGGTACAGGGGAGCCTACAGCGACTCGCTCAGCTCCGTGACGTGCCCCTTCTACTGCTCCTACTCCGGATACCATGTAAGCAACCAACCGTTCGTCGTGTCCCTAGATTACCTTTTGTCTCTCTAGATTAACACTGGTAGAATGCGTATGCAGGACGAGCTCCTGTGGGCGGCGGCGTGGCTGCACCTGGCGGCGTCGTCGTCGCCATCCTCGCAGGGCGTGTACATGTCGTACATCCGCTCTAACGGGGACAACCTGGGCGCGGAGCAGGACGACTACACCATCAGCTGGGACGACAAGCGCGTCGCCACCAAGGTCCTCCTCTCCAAGCTCTTCTTGCACGACAGGGTGGACAGCCTAAGCATGTACAAGTCGCACGCCGACAGCTACATCTGCTCCCTCGTCCTGGGCGCCAGCGGGTTTCAGTCCCAGTACACGCCGGGAGGGCTCCTCTTCAAGGAAGGCGACAGCAACATGCAGTACGTGACATCCACCGCCTTCCTGCTCCTCGCCTACGCCAAGTACCTCGGCGGCGCCACCGTCTCCTGCGGCTCCACGGCGGTGGCGCCCTCCACCCTCGTCTCGCTCGCCAAGAAGCAGGTGGACTACATCCTGGGCGCCAACCCGGCGGGTATGTCGTACATGGTGGGGTTCGGGGCGCGGTACCCGCTGCGCGTGCACCACCGGGGCGCCTCCATGCCATCGGTGCGCGACCACCCGGGACGCATCGGCTGCGATGAGGGGTTCCAGTACCTGCACTCGTCGGAGCCGACCGCAACGTGCTCGTCGGCGCCGTCGTGGGCGGTCCCGACCAGAGCGACAAGTACTCCGACAGCCGCGACAACTACGCGCAGGCTGAGCCGTCCACCTACACCAACGCGCCCTCGTCGGCGCCCTCGCCTTCTTCGCCGCGGCACGTACATAGCAAGCAACAGAACACCATAACGAAATGTGTACGTGACGATTGAACTTAACCATGTACGGAGTATGTGTGATCTAGCAGACTAGCACTACACATTATCTATACTACTATTAAAAGAGCAAACATATGCCGGATACATTAAATCGTATACGTCCAATATTTGATCAAAGGCTGAGATTGCACGTTCGGTGTTGAGCACCTCAACACAATCCATGCGAAACGTTATTTTGTTTTAACTTTGCCGACAGGTCAACGTCCATCGCCGCACTCGATGCAGCCTCGATGCCGCCGCCCGCGCACCATCCTCCGGGAAGCCAGTTTCGGCCGCCGCCCCCGCGCACCATGAGACACGAGAGAGCAAGGGCGACGTCCTGTTCCCCTCGCCGGCGGCCTCGCAGAGCTCCCCTGATGGCGGCCGCGCCGTTCCCCGTTGCCTGGGACCTTCGTTCGGCCCATGACGGAGCAGGCAGCTGTGGGGCCTCCAGGTTGTTGATGCAGGCAGAAACTCCGACGCGACGGAGGGCGGTAGCGCTACCTCCCTCGCCTTCCCGCTCGGCAGACAGGCCCCAGGCCGGCCGCTTCCGTCGGAACGGCCCCGCCGGTGGTTCCCCGCGAGCCATGCGACGGTGGCGACGCTCGATGCAGGCAGAAACCGCGGAGCCCACTTCCCCGTTGGCGCGTGAGCACGAGCGCGAGTCGGATGGCGTTGGCGCCAACAAGCAACAGCACCAGAACGCCGCCGCGGTGCTTCCGCTGCCTCTTCCGCCGTACGTCGAGTTGGACCTCGGTGTGGGAGAGTGAGCGCGGCGGAGCGCTGCTCGTCGAGGAGAGGGCGACGGCGGCTTGCGGTCGGCTGTGAGGAACAATGGCTAGGTGGTGGTGGTGGCGAGCTCCGCGGAGCCCACTTCCCCGTTGGCGCGTGAGCGCGAGCGCGAGTCGGATGGCGTTGGCGCCAACAAGCAACAGCACCAGAACGCCGCCGCGGTGCTTCCGCTGCCTCTTCCGCCGTACGTCGAGCTGGACCTCGGTGAGGGAGAGTGAGCGCGGCGGAGCGCTGCTCGTCGAGGAGAGGGCGACGGCGGCTTGCGGTCGGGCGGTGAGGAACAATGGCGAGGTGGTGGTGGTGGCGAGCTCCCGCACGAGGAACAGTAGGTCATCGGCCGGCTTCGGGTATGAGCGGGGCGTCATGGACGGACGCGGTACAGCTCGAGCTCGAGACGGAGAAAGCCGTACGGAGGCTACGCTGGTGGAGGACGTGGCCGGAGAGGAGCGCGGCGGGACGAGGCGCCATGGCCGGTGTTGGCCAGGAAGACGGAGACGAGGAGGTTGATGAAAGGACCGGATAGCGAAAAGAAAGAATTTCAGGGGTGGCTGCAAAGTTGTAGGGGGTGGGAAAGGAAAACGCCAGGGTAACCTTAGGTTTTTACTGGGTGGGCTGGTGGCTTCCGGTTGGGCCTTTTGGGCCTGGCCGGCTGGTCTGCCCTTTCTCATACTCTAAAACTTTTGCTTTTAATTTTTCTTTTGTAAAACGATTGACAAAACAATTTCGAAAACAGAGATGAAGTTTTGGCAAAAAACTTTCAGCATAATTTTGGAAAAACAAAATAGGGTTTAGAAAAGAAAAAATTATCGGACAAATATACAGTGGCATGATGCATGATGAAATGATGATGCCAAAGAAAAGCGAATTGGGGAAAACTCTGGGACACGTGCGTTGCACGTACATGGCAACTAGTTATGGTCAAAGAATTCAAATCCATGGTGGCATCATAACGTGTAGACATCGAATCTCTGAGATCATGACCGTATCTGACAAGAGACCGATCCAAAGTTCCAAACTCGACTATCGCAAACCGAGTTGGCCTCTTCTGAGATCATGACGTGTATTACTGAATCTCTGAGATCATGACTGTCTCTGTCAAGAGACCGATCAAAACTTGAGTAGTATCCCGACCCGATTCGGTCCCTTGCCTTTTCTGAACCTTTAAATGTGGGAGGGATCGGCTGCCCTGAATCAAATCGATCCAAACTTACGAATCGAGATCGAGCGTTCCAAGTTATTAGACACGCGACCGAGTGTTTCGACGACATCAAGCAGGAACCATGGCAGCGACGACGGCCGACGAAAACAAAGTTGACGAGGTCGTGGGCGAACAGAGCAATGTCTGTGATGTCGTGGGCGAGAAGAGGAGTAAATGGCATGGGCGGTACCACAACTTGTCGCGCGTGTGCAGATAAGTCACTCAACTCGCAAAACGGACAAACCGGTCACTGAACTCATCAACCGTGTGCAGATAGGTCACAACTAACAGATTCCGTCAGTATTTTTACAGTAACCCCCCTAATCTTTCTATTACGAGGTTCATCTCAAAAAAATACACCAAGGTAGACGCGCATCAGGTATTCGACGAAATGATAACGAGCAAAGGCTAGGCATCGCACCCCCACGGCGTCCCTGGCCACGGGCCGTTCCTCGGGAGGCGTCGGCCGTGCTCTGCTCACCGGTCGGGCCCCTGCTCGCACGAGTGTCGGGAGGCGTCGCCGCGCCCTGGCGCCGGCCGCGACCATGCTCGCCCGAGCGCCGGCCGCGCCCTGCTCGTCGGACGGGCCCTCGCCCTTGCTCGCCCGAGCGTCTCGCCCTTGCTCGCCCGAGCGTCGGCCGTGCTCTGCTCGCCGGTCGCGCCCCTGCTCGTCGGCCGGGCCCCCACGCCCCTGCTCGCCTGAGCGTCAGCCGCGCTCTGCTCGTGGGTCGCGCCCCTGCTCGCCCGAGCGTCGGGCGGCGCCGCCGCACCCTGCTCGCTGACCTCGCCTCTGCTCGCCGGCCGGGCCCCCGCGCCCTTGTTCGCCTGAGCACCGGGCAGCGCCGTCGCGACCTTGCTCCTCCTAGTCGAGTGCCTCGCCGATGAGCAACGGGATCCACCGCAGCTCGCCCAGCTGCGTCATCCGGACGAGCTCCTCCTTGGCGGCAACGGCCAGCTCGAGCGCGGCAGCGGGAGTATGTATGTGCGAGCGAGCGTGGTGACCGTGCGGAGTTCGCACGAGATTGTAGCCAGGAATTTCGTCGAATACCTTGCGTGCGTCTACGTGGTGTTTTTTTTTTCCAATGAGAACCTCCTGACCCAAAAGTTTAGGGGCTTATTACAAAAATACTAACGGAGTCAGTCAATTGTGACCTATCTGCACATGAAACCTAAGTTGTGTGACCGGTTCGTCCGTTTTGCGAGTTGAATGACTTATCTGCACACGCGCGACAAGTTGTGGTACCGCCCATGCCATTTACTCCGAGAAGAGCAACGTCGGCGATGTCGTGGACGAAAAGATCAACGTCGACGAGGTTGTGGCCAAGAAGAGTAAGATGATCGCCCTGATCAGCTCCGACGGTGAGCGGTTCGAGATCACGCACGAGGCGGCGGCAATGTCGCAGACCATCCACCACATGATCGAGGACGATTGCGTCCACAACGGCGTCCCGCTACCCAACGTCAAAGCCCCCATCCTCGCCAAGGTCATCGAGTACTGCAACAAGCACGCTGCGGCAGCCGCCACCACCGCAGGAACCAGCTCTGACAACACCACCACCACCTCCGGCGAGCAGGACCTCAAGAGCTTCGACGCCGAGTTCATCAAGGTGGATAGGCCCACTCTTTTCGAAATCATCCTTGCCGCCAACTATCTGAGTATCAAGGGGCTCCTCGACCTCACCTGCCAGACCGTCGCCGACATGATCAAGGGCTACACGGTTGAGCGGATGCGCGAGACGTTCGACATCGAGAACGACTTCACGCCGGAGGACGAGGCCGCGGTCCGAGCGGAGAACAAATGGGCATTCGAGTAGACGTACTCCCTAGGACATTATCTCATCTTTGCATCTGCGTATTAATTGTTATACCGTTTCGTCCTTGTTCTTGCTTATTCGATTATGATTTATAGGCTACTAGTTTTACTTGGTCGCTTGGAAACGGTGAAAACCATATGCTTGTCGGATAATATATATTCGGACCATATGCTTATCGAATGTTTGATGCAAAATTAATTCTGTACTTCTATCTGTTGGATAAAAATCTCAAATTCCTTATCGTGCTCTGAGGCAAATCATGCATGCGTTTTTATATTGGTGGGATCGTACCTGGCGTTGTGATGCAAATCAATGTATAAAAAAAACATCCGCCTTATAATTAATCGGTTTGGCCACTCTTTTCGAAATCATCCTTGCCGCCAACTATCTGAATATCAAGGGGCTCCTCGACCTGCAGGTACGTGAGTCGTTCAACATCGAGAACGACTTCACGCCGGAGGAGGAGGCCGCGGTCAGAGCGGTGGGCATTCGAGATCTGATCTTTACAGCTGCTTATTAATTGTTACTGTTTCGTCGTTTTTCTTTCTTATTATTCGATGATGATTTAGGCTACTAGTTTTACTTGTCGCTTGGAACGGTTAAACCATATGCTTCTATGGATTACTTCTATTTGTTGAATCAAAATCTCAAATTCCTTATTGTACTATATATGAGGCAATCATGCATGCGTTTTTAGGATGCATGCAAATCAATGTATAAAAAATCATCCACCTTATAATTAATCGTTTTGGTTAACTGAAAGTTCTACCTACGGAACATGAACAAGCAAAGTGGCAATAGCGGGAACCAGCCAGGAAATCCTCCCTTCGATGATCCAGCGGCCAGTTTCAACAAAAGACAATGACAAGCCTCCCGTTGTCGGAAGCGAACACCGTGAGTCATGAATCACACTGCGATGCCTCTTCCCTCATAATTCTTGAAACACATGGAAAAAAACTCAAAGAAAATCCACTTTATACTAGTTTTGATTACTTTTCTGAACCTTAAGGAAGACATCCTGGAAAGTTGTGTGGGGAGTTTTCGTGAAGGCCGATGAACTTTCAGGAACTGAAGGTGCAAAACTCCAAACAAATCATGAAACTTTTATAATTCTTTGACACGACTTTCGACAAATAAACGGAACTTCTTGAAATCTTCATCCCAATTTTCAGCCAAAATCCAGTCACAGCTTTCAAAAAAAATGTTCTACTGAATCTTAAAAAAAAATCATCACAACATTCAGAAAAATATACAGGTTTTAAATTCAACAATCATGGTCACGACTATTAACAAAATAATACGAAACTTTCAACATGTTTAACTCCCAGCAATCTCAGTTTCAATGTGTAAAAGAGCAGTACAGCTATTGGCCCAAATTCGCAGTTATGTGTGTCAAGTAAGGAACTATGCTAGATACATGGATGAATTCGTAGCTCAGTACCATATGTGACATGTAGGCATGATCTATTCTATGTATATCCCCTGCTACTCTTTTGTGCTGTGTATCGGTACGTACATCTCCATCTTCTGTTGTTTTCTTCACAAGAATATGGACAGGCTATACAGTACAACGTGCAGGACCAAACAAAACACAGCCCCCCACAACTTTAGCGGGCGCTTCACATGTCCGGGCAGTAACTAAACCTTCATTCACTTATCATCCTCCCTGCATATAATACAATTTAAATCACTGGTCATTAATGAAAAGTTCAGCAAAAAGCAAGAATAAGAAAACAGATTCATCTGCATAATCTTCTTCTATGCTTGGTGATATGTGATCTGAAAATGATAAAGGGAAAAACCGAAGATGAAAGTTTGACATGTCCCTGCATTACAAAGTCGTCAATGGGCATCTGAGAAACAACAATAAACATATAATGATATCCCTTACAAGTGATTATATTGATGTGAACTGAATGATAGTAATAGTACATTAAAATAAAAACCTCGAGCTATCCAATAAAACATTGCCAAGCCAAGAGCAGAGATTACCTAGATACTTCACCAACCGGCCCGCTTCCGGAATCCATCTTCAAGCTAGATACAAGAGCTTCGCATGCTTGGCCATAATCCTAGACACAGAAATATTAATGCATGGACAGGGAACACAACATATTATGGAAAATAAAATGTCATGGCAACTTTCCAAAACCGTACCTCCGTCTGTGTTAGAGCTGACCCTTGCTCCTCGTAGCTAATTGATACTTCAAGACCCATACGTTTGCAGGTATTGGCATCATCCAAAGCTTTGTCTTTCTCACCCATATGCAGCCAGCAAAGGCACCTCTTTGCGTACAAGGTTGAATCCTCAGGGTCAGTCTCCATTGCCTGGAGCCATCAAATGGTATACCACAAAAAGATCAAGACGGCTGCAAATGACTACCCTAACACACCTTCTAAAAAAAATACCTGTGTAAAATTAATCAAATATGATAGAAAGTAGATTCTCAACAATCAGATATCTGTGTATCTAGGCATTGCGAATTTGCTTCATTGCGAATTTCAATATACGATAAGATAGCCATGTATTTATTGTATGCAGCCACTGATCTGATGAAAGAATTTACCTTGGTGTATAGAGCCGATGCATGAGGATAATTTTTCTCTTAAATGCAGCATCCCCTAGCGCTTGCAAAGCCGGTTCCTCAATTTTATGAAGATGACCCTAATCAAATGTGTAACAGAAAGTCAAATAGAACATAGAATGCATGGCAGTGATCACAAATATTTCAAAGAAAGCTAATTTCAGTTTTAGCTTGGTCTTTATAAAACTGATAGACATCAATCCGACTGGAACAATAAGTACATAGGAAATGTTTAATTCATACTTCTGAACTCCCAGATTTCACATGTTGCATTATTCCATCGACGCTCCAGTCTGCAAATCTATCTACAGGGGATGTGACAGGAAAAAGAATCTCAACACACTCCTTCCGTCCATGGATTGCAGCTATTTCCACTGGCATTCTACCAAGCTGTTAACAATCACATCAGGGTCAGTTTTAGAACAAGCACAGGGAAGCTGAAATAACACAAAATAAAGAATGTGGCAAAAGCATTGCATTCAGGCATATCTATAAGATCTGAAGTATGAGAAGTTATGGGTGATTATTCAGTGCATGTACTAAAGGATAGTAGAATATTACAATATATCTGTTCCCAGATTACCAACATATCCTGGACATGTGTACAGACTAAGTTATAGATAGAATAATTAAACAGTGCATGAATGTTTAGTTCCTTGGCTCTTTTCGTTTCTGTGAAAGCACAGATGATGTAAACTTCAGTACAGTGAAATGGATCATTATTTGAAGAGATAGGACACATGACTTCAGCGTGGCACTTTTAACCATAAAATGCTCCAAGATAGAAAAAATTCCACTTACTACGACTGAGTTTCACTATACTTTAGTTTGTGGATTTAACATTTTACAGTACTGTTGAAATAAGGAAACTGGATAATAGCACAGATCCATCTTCTAGCCTGTACAGCACACTGTTTCTTCTGCAGTCAAAAATAAATATTGGTTCATAGTAGGGTAGCACTAAACACGTAAACAGGCTAATAGTTTTCTCTTTCGAAGGAACAACCTTTGCTGTTCTTTCCCTAATAAAGAGGCTTAAAGTAACACAGGTACAAAAATTTCAAATAAATAGAGGGAAACGCATAAAAATGGCTAGTAATAAACGTTATGTTCTAAACCCAACAAACGCCAAATAACAAGATATGGCATCATTTACGTATGTTTATCAGATAGCCTACATTTACTCATGTTATTAGATAGTCACATATATGATATAATCCACAAAATCTAGAGATCATCGGAAGTTATTTTGCAAGTACAACACAGAGCCCAGCTCAGAAGCTTAATTAGAGTGACCACTAGTAGCCTAAATAGCAGCACAAAATACTCACTTCATTGGGAACATTGGGATCAGCATTAGCTTCCAACAAGCACTTGATGCAGTCAGTTAAACCATCCGTTGCAGCTACTACTAATGGAGTAACAGGCCTACCAGCATTGACATCAGCACCAGCCTGAAACATTAAATATTTACCACAGGATTGTGAAGATAGTGTTTTATAATATGCTGCAACTTGTCTATAATAGGAAAGACACGACAAAAAAATTCAGGTCCCTTTGGCAAAGATATCTCTATTGTAAGTAGATGCTCTAAAGGGACAAGTCACCGCACCTTAATAAGTAGTTCCACACACTTCAGTGAAGAAGCGTAGAGAGCAAATATCAGTGGTGCATAGAAAATTTGCACAACTCTGTTAGGCTGGAGAAAAGGCAAACATCACATTTACTTGTAGAAAAATAATAACACAGTAATCAATGGGTAGCAGTAAATTATCAGCTCTTTATGCAATTATTAGCAGACTAAATACAGAAACTTGCTAAAAACAGCGTTTGGCGTATTTTCTTCAGTTTTTCAACCAAAACTATAGATGAGATAGAAAATCATATGCTTTATCATCTTTGTTTTACCAAATGAATTATTGGACATAAAAAGTATGCACCCGTTATCTTTTTGGAAGGAAAGTTCATTGTTCAGCAGCAAAGCCCTTGAGAAACTATTACCTCTACATGCATCAGATGAACGATCGAACAGCACCGCCAGAAAATCAAGGTAATTTAAGTTCATATATGTCTCACCTATGCTTGATATTTTCTAGTGTGTGAGTAAAGTTGCGTGCAAACTACCCAGCATCAGCACTCCGAAATCAGAATAACAAGTAAACAGTTGTGGGCTAGGTGGGGACAAGTGAGCCCCGTCACACAGGGACAGTGGATTAAACTGAAATTTAGTCTGACTGCGATCTGGGAGTCATCAATAATCTAATACATTTAAGCAAGGGAAGAAACCAACAACCCATGAACAAAGGATGCATGGTAAAAGAAGAAAAGAATGTACAGGGACACAAGACTAGAGCTAGCAAATAAAAGATAATTCCTAGCTCAGTTTGGTCAAGGAGGTAAAAATAGCATTCATTCCGCCAAGTAGGCGGGATTGGGATGGTTCCTTGAGGGAAACAAAGATAATACTAACATTTCTGGGTCCAAGTGAATACCTCTTGGCCACAAGTTCCCTTTATCATGCATACAAAGACTGTATAAAACATGCCAAATATTGACCAGAAAGAGCATACTAAAGATGGAAAGAAGGAAACTAATACATTTGCGTTATACTTCAACAGTAAGTCCATCATTTCCACATTTCCACACTGAGCAGCCAAATGTAGTGGTGTTCCCCATTCGCTCATAGAGTCAACATGGGCGCCTCCGGATAACAATATCTCCGCTGTTTCCAATTGATCTGGATAAAATACATGAAAAATACTCACTGCATCACATTACATCAAGGATAAAATACATCAAGCATTCTCGAATTAAAGTATATCTGGCAAAAGACACTGCAACCAGTTTTGGGCTAAATATGACAAAGCTAAGATTCAGCAGGATACCCCTAAAGCTACAAACAAAAAAGTCGGAATCAAATCATAGGAAGAGAGAGAACCTTTCTTTGTTGCAACAAAATGGAGCACAGTATACCCTTTCTTGCTTGCTATGTTTGGATTAGCACCACGATCAAGTAGAAGCTTCACAGTTGGTACAGGTGCATTACCATATATTGCACACATTAGAGGTGATGAACCTAGTGAGAGCACAAGATACGACAAACACTTTGTCAGAATGAGCAACAGTTCTCTTTTCCGACCAAAGAAGGGATATGTAACCAAGAGCGACTGAACCTGCAAAATACATACTAGAAGATGGCACAAGCAGGTACCACAAGTGAGTCATGCGTAAAAATAAAATGAAATGCAAGAACCTTCACTCACAATGCCATAATTGGTATATACTTTCATGTACCTCGAATGTTCCTATTTTACAGATCCAATATATAACACCCATTTTCAAGAAACCAACTATCTGCAGAACTTTTGTGACGTAAAACAAGTACCTCCCTGCTTAAGACAAAAACAGTAAGAACAAAAAAGACTTGTCAATGACAACCCATCAGCACAGAAGGAACTAACGATCGCATACCATAACCCCAATAAAGCACGCATACTACTATCTATCTGAAATCAACTGGGTACAATTGGCAGGTGGTGGTGGCCTTCAGCCTCCGAAAACACAATGGCGTGATTCAAGTAGTAGCACTAGCATTTGCAGGATTGCAAGACTACGCAAAAGCAGAGTACGATTTCACTCTGAAACCAGATTTTAGCTGCCACTCCGCTACTCCAAGAAGGCACAGAAATCAAGAATCCCTCAAATCAGGAGATCCTTCACCAGAAGCGCCAACGCACATCAAATCCAATAACGTGTACTAGGGACGGGTTAATTACCATGCTGAGCAGCCGCGTTGGCGTTGAGGTGGAGACCCTTGATCAGGAACCTGCACATCTTGGTCTTCCCGATGAAGGCCGCCGCATGGAGCGCACCGAGCCTCAGCCTGTTGTTCCGAGCGTCCTTGAACCCCTCCACCACCTCCATGCTTTTCCCCTCCCTTGTCCTCTGCTTCGCTACCGCTGCACGCACGAGCTCGAATCACTGAATCCGTAACCCCGAAATCGCATCGGATCCACGAGCACCAAAACCCATCCACGAGGAGTCGCGGGGCCTTACCCTTCATGCGAGGGACCGTCAGGACCCGATGGTCGCCCACATGAAGAGGATCACGAAGAAGAAGGATTCGGAGAGGAATTGACGATAAATTGGGTAAATTACACAACTAGTCTATCTCTACTATATAATATGTCTTGAGGTGATGGTTGGTGCGTTTTTCACTTTCCGGTTTTACCCCTCATCGTTAGGCTAATTACGCCCTTTGCCACCGCCAAGTGAGACTTACCCGTTCGGTTATTTTTTCCTGGAACACAACGCACTTGCGATTCTTCGTTCACACTAGGTCCTCCCGGCCGCCGGCTGCGCTCGCCCCAACTCCTGCAGGGAACCAGCACCTGCCGCACTGGCTCCGGTGGTGCCCCCGACTGAACCGCCGCCAAGACCCTTGTGCTCGTCGCCTCGGTACTCTTCGCGCTGCCCCGCTCAGGCTTGCGAAGGTTCCGCTTCGAGAAGCATAGCTACCAGGCGGCCTCCTTCTTCACGGCGCGCGGAGACGAATCCTCTGCTCCCGTTTGTTGCTCCTGCCCCGCCTCGCCTAGGATTCTTAGCTCCAAGCATTGACAGCAACCAGGGCACCTGCACTGCCGCCCGGAGAGATCTCGGTCTCCACAGCATGGCCGACGCCGAGACGGCCGTCGAGCGACAGGGCCCCAAGAGAAGGTCCAGGAGGTTGTGCAGACCCGCCGCGACGCTGTCTTTTATTCCTCCCAGCAACAACGCTGCTGCTGCACCTCCAGATCGCCTGCTGGTACTGGGGTAATTTTGGAGAGGGGACAAGGAGAAGGAGAAATTGGAGAGACCGGATACGGGGAAAACAAGCTAGAGGTGAGGTGGAATCTGAGAGACGAAGGGACTTGGGCGGGGCGAGCTAATGGCTACTTTCGCCGTCGTGGGGTCCGTCGCGGAGGTGGCGCGCCGTAGCCTCACCGTCGAGGAGGTGGACGCGGAAGCTGCCCTCTGCTCACTGTACTCGGCACGGCGTTCCCGGCCTAACGGAAATGCAGAGGAGCACCCGCCGCTCACACTTCACCAGCGCGCAGCCACGGCCGGAAGCGGCCGCTCGATTGTGGAGCTGGAGCCACGGGCGGGCGCGGGGGCAGGTTCCCGAGCTGCCACGTCGACCTGGAGGCCAGGGCGGCATGGCGCACGGCCGGTCGCCGTTCTTTCCCAAGGGAGTCCAGCGCGCCGCTCACGGGAAGTCGACACCGGGCGCCAACCACGGACCGAAGTCCACCGGGCCGCCCTAAGGGAGCCGGTCACTCGATCTCAGGCCGCCGCCCCGTCCTCCACCCAGAGAAACACCGACGACGAGGAACCCACGCGCGGCTGGATGCTCTGAACTTTTGGACGACATGTCTTCTGAACTCCCGCACCTGATGGATTTCTTCGGTCTTCATCTGACTTAAAACTAGCAGCAAGAAGAGGAGGCGACCATGACTCCACGAGGTAGCCAGGTCCTCACAAGAAAAAACTAGCAATGGCCTCCGTTTCATCACGTTGAGGGGAACCAACCATGTCCTGTTCATCCACTTGACTACAGTTTGATTTTTATTAAATGTTTTTTGGCATGCATTCGAAAATTCCAGCAGCTTTTAACATGGCACAGCCAATGCCTAGCACATGAATAGGTTAGTCACTCAGCAGAACATAAGAAAATATCATATAAAGAAATAACCCATAGAAAGTCAGAACTAGAAGCGGATGAGTATGAGTGAATGGATACTCTGAGAAATTAAAAGCTTCTCTACTGAATTTTCCATCACGCTGCCTTCTATTCACGCCAACTTAGGACAATACACACGTCCCAAATTCAGAGCACCATATAGTTCCTTACCAGGAGGAAATTAGCAGAGTATAAAAGAAGAAGCCTAAAACAGACATGATATTTTCCCGCTTGAAGAAAGCTAAAGAAAATCCTAATGAATACTTCTTAGTTCTTCGGTTTCTAATGCTCTGAAGAAAAAGCCTTTATTTATTCTATTGTTTGTTTTTATAATTGGAATTTATGTTATGTTTACTCACTGTCGGTGCTAAAGCTGGTATCCGTTGTAAGACCTATGAATTTGAAAAAACTGGGAGTACGAATCCAGAGAGATGGCTGTGTCGCCCGCGACCAGAAGAGTGTTGAGACAACCGCCAGGAGCCAACAACTTTGGTTCAATTCGGTGATCCGACGAATAAACGGTACAGCAATTATCAAAGTCGTAACGACTCCTAGACCTACCATCGACATGAGATTCTACATAACACGAGGATTGTATATGAAAGCTATTTCTTGAAGTTGTCTCCAAGAACAATCTTCTATAGTAAGAGATACTGGTGGGTTGCTTCTTTGTATATATGATGTTGAACTATATGATTTTCATGTGATTTTTTCTACAATCGAGAAAAAATTGAGTAGCCCGTTGCAACGCACGGGTATTTTGCTAGTACCTAATAATAAAAGTATTAAGGTTTCTTGAGGTACGTCATTTTTTTTGCCGATTTTACCCTCCCACCAAACCACATATTTACCCACCACTGCCACCCATGAGTTAAAAAACGGTTCAACCTCGTTTGGGAGACATCCTCGCTATCGTTTAGTTTGGTAGGTCACGTTCGCTCGATCTCGCAGTCCTCTCGATCTGAACTCTGACTCGGGGTGGAAACCCTCTCATAAATACGCCTACCGAGAGCGTAGAAGCAGGGCACGCAGCTGTGGAAGCAAGGCACAGATGCCATCGAGGAAGAACCGATGACAACGGCGACAAAGCCCACACCGTGAGATCCTTCCCAGCCATGAGATCTTGGCCTTGCCCACGCCGAGGCCGACGGCAACGAAGCAACAACGCCATTGGGATCCTCCATTGAGCGTGCAGCCCCGCACCATGCGGCTCGTGACGCTGGTTCAGGTTAGTACGTGCACAACCCATCCTTCTCATGCTTGCTTGATTTATCGATCCAATCTGAGATGCCATTTTTTCCCTTCCTGAATGGGGATGTAGGCGGACCGGGTTGCCGACAATCCGCTAGGCACTTTTGCTAATTATGCGTCCGTTAAGCAAATCGCTGCAAATACCAACGGGGCAGACATATATTTCAGATCTTGCGGACGCCCGCCTGCCTGAAGCACCGTTCGGTCAATCTATGTACAGAATCGAAGGTTGGGGACACGCTGGTTCAGGTACACGTGGATGCCTACATTGTGATTGCTTTCTTGTGGTTCCTTCATTAGATGTAAATGCTTTGTTTGAATGGAACTAAACTGCTTGTAGATTGCTCAGATTTCAACACTTATCATGTGCATAGAGCCGAGGGGAAGCACTGAGAAACTTGAGGATGCTATATTGCAGTCGTTGGAAACTTCCCCTCCAAAATACAATTCGTCACCTCAATGTGCTAAAGGAGAAGTTGCTTTTCTTGCAGTTTGCCGTGGGAAGGTTCTAATTATTTGCTTTGAATCTGAGACTGTATATATAACCAGCTGTCATTAGCTTATGTTTTGCGTTGGCTAATTCTGTTTCACGTGTTTGAAGGAATTGGCTTCTCCGATGACAACGCTTTAGTTGTGGTATTCTTAGCTTTTGACTTATCGTTGCATGTTCTTATGACATAAGAGAGTTTAGTGGCAGAGTTTTTTCTATTGTCCTCGAGCATGGTTGGTATAAGTAAACCGTTTAATTCGCTACACCAATTCTATTAGAATACGAGAGTTAGTGATACTCAGCAGTTCCTTGACCAAGGTATAGGTTATTGTTGGCATTCCAGTTCTAGATATGTAAGTTCTTTTTCTTCTTGTAGATTCATTAACCTTTGTTTTCTCACTTAGAATGGTTTCCGTGCCAGGAAAGTATCAGCGGTCCTGATTCTAAAGTCAATCACCTTCACACACTAATAGCCCGCTCTAATAGCTGGAATGATTTTGAGAGCCCAAATCCAATTAGATCCTCTAATTCATTCAGAGCAAAACTGTAGAGTAGGTCAGAATACATGAATGGCTTTCGATCTGGATCACCTTCAACAAGCCTTTATGTCAGGTCCAGAGTTTGGGTTCTTCGACCATTGGGTGATGGCTAAGCAATACTAAAATATGAAGCTTACACGTGTTCTCTGAACTTATACCGACAGAGACTTTGCTGATTCGCTAATTTTTTCATTGTGATTACTTTACTAATAATGTGATTTTTTATTAAGAGTATTGGACAAACCATGTATGACTACATCCAGGTTAGCATGTTTAGCAGTTGCAGCCGGCCAACATTCTTTTTCTAATGTGCAGGTTAGTAGACTGCCTGTTTACTGCTTGATAAAATGACTCGTGGTGCAAAACTATTGTTCTTTCCAAAGGTATTTTGTGGTTCTGCCCATGTCAGTACTTATGCAGTTGATTGTCCGTTTGCATTTCTACTAGACCATGGTTGTTTACTTGTTCTCTGAACTTATACGTACAGAGACTTTGCTGATTCTCTACACTCTGCATTGTGATCACTTTAGCTAATAAGGTGATTCTTTTTATTCAGAGTATTGGACAGGTAATCAAGTTGTGGCTACATGCAAGTGAGAACCAAGTGTGGCTACATGCAAGGGAGAACCAAGTTGTGCATGTTCTAGCAGTTGCAGCCAACATTCCTTCTCTAATGTGCACGTTATTAGAGTAGTAGACAACCTGCTTACTGCCTGATAAAATAACTCTGTAGGGTGCAAATCTATTGTTCTTTTCAAAGGTACTTTCCGCTTCTGTCCATGTCAGTACTTATGGAGTTGATTGTCCATTTGCATTTATGGATATCTTGGTAGTTTACTTCCTCTAGCCTATTTGGTGAAGCTGCTGCAGTTCGTACATTTTTTCCTGAAACAAATAGTTCCACTCATTGTTTCTTTTAGGCGAGGGTTATGTTGAGGGTGAAAGAACGATGGATTAGAGCTTAGGGTGGTTTCAGTGTAAAAATATTGTGTTTACCACTTATACTGTATGCTGGTTTTCTAAGTAGCTTCCAGGATACGTTTCAGAGATACGTCATGTATGCATCCCCTTAAAACACATGGTTTGAAACTTAAGAATGTTCTTTCCTTGCTTTGCCCAGATGGACTTTTTAACTGAATTTATTCTTTGTTGTCATTTACTTAACACAAGGGTATCAATTCTCTTTCATGGTCTATTTAGCAACATTACATGTACAACTTAAATTGGATCTATATCACAAAAGAAAATGTTAGAATATTTTACCATAGACTTACTTCGGCCGGCAGAATTTTTCATAGTATGAATGGTTTATCTCATTTCATCGTTCATCGCATGTATAGCCAGATCAAAAATTTGTTGGAGAAGCCCCTCCCAGAGAGAACGTGGTTATTTTTTACTCTATTCTAAGTGCAAAGAATGAACTTCCACAATACTGAAATGTGGCCAGAAAGCTAACGATTGGAGTTGCTTTCAAGGAAGGCAGGTCTCTCCTTGCCATGTGAAAGTTTTGTCGATTCTCTACGTAGAACTTAATTCTCTATTACTAAATTGTATAGTCGATCTTGCTGTTGTACACTTCTTGTTATTGCTGCTGGAGTCGGCAACAGTCGGCTTGGCGTCTAGGAGTCCGCTGCCACCGAAATTTTACACCTGTGTAACGGTGATCACAGGTTAACTGTACATACGATGGCGATCTTGGTGATGTGATGGCGCGTACATTATGTTTGTATAGCATGTATGTGTAGATTCTTATTAAGTTTATTTTTTTATCCCGTTGCAACGCATGTTTACTATGTGATTTTTACACTAAATCCTCCTTCATGATTCTTACACTAAATCCTAAACCCTAAAACCTAAAACTGTTGTTACCCAATTGTGAATTTTACAAAAGGTTATTGATATCCATATATAAAACGGTACGTGGCCAGAAAACCTATTATTTTCATATGCACGTGAATGGAATTTTATGAGACCGTGGCAACGCACGGGCATTGTACTAGTAAAAGATAAATTGCAGAAAAGTCTCACTTTCCCCTTCGGTCTTATCCCCTCCTGCTACAGGGAGCGGCGACCCGGAGGCGATCTCGTTTTCCTGCCGGTGATTCTGCCGCCCTCCTCCTTCCCGTCAGCCTCGGGGCCTTTGGAGGGGAGGGGGGTCGAATCGCCGGCCGGATCCTTGTGCAGCTAGTCTAGGTTAGCTAGGTTGCTTAGGTTCGTGCGTGTCGCCGTTCTGCTCTCGGTGGAGATGGCGGCGGTGCTGAATAAGTTCGCTCCTGGTCTGCTGCTGGTGGCCTGCTTGCAGGCGACAGCCGGATCTGTGAGCCTGGTGGCCAGTCGAGGTGGTTGTGGCGGCGGTGATGACCTCGACGTGGCTTTTGTGCCTTGGCTCCGCCGTCGCAGTGACGAGTTCTCCGGCGTCACTGCGGAGCCATGGGCCTTGTACAGGAGTTGGTGTTGCTGGCGTGTGCCTCTGCCTCCCCTGGCCGGCCGTGGTGGCGAGGGGTGGAGCTGCGGTGGTGGCGCGCTTGCTTTTGTTGGTTCCTCAGGTTTCTGTCTCTTCGAGGCTTCTCCGGCCGGCCGTGGAGGCGAGGGGTGGAGTCTTCTGGAGGTGGTGTTCCGGAGCGGGGAGGTTTGGTGCTCAGCGCTGGCGTTGGGAAGGTGGGCGCGGTGGTGGTGGTTCTGGCACGGCTTGGCCGCCCCAGCGGCAGGTGGTGTTGGAGCTGGACGTCGGGGTGGCTTGGCCGTGCTTGTTCATCGACAAGATCTCGTCGCCTGCGGCGAGTGGTTCCTGCGGTCTTCTTCAACGTTGGAGGTCCTCCTTCTTCCAGGCGGGTCGAGGTTTGGTCTCTTCTTCTCCGGTGTTTGTCGGCGTAGAGGAGCTCTGGTGGTTCGGCAGTTCTTCGCTGCTGTAGTGATGTGTGCCGTGCACCTTCTGTATGAATCTGCTTCTGTTCTTCTTGTTTCTTCCCTCTGTTTGTAAGCAGGTTTGTACTCCTCTCGTTCAAAAAATAAATTGCAGAAAAGTAAAGGTAAAATTAGGGTTCATATTTCTTTATTAAGATCACATGATACAACTAACCTTATATAGAGCTAGGCACTACAAAATGCCCTCTTATATGAAATACCTACTATATCCTCACAGCTACCAACATACTACTACTCCATACCACTACTAATACCTCCTTCAGAAATCATTCACCATGTCAGAGAGGTAGAAATGTAATGAAGAGAATATCCATTTCCAAGATCTGAAGATAGTTTGGTGAAGACAGCAAATTCTTTGCCTTGTAATTCTTCTGGACACCTTGCTCATGGAGAAACTCCCATCGGTCAAAGTTCATGGTGTATTCATATTCAGATGATGCGATACCATTAGGTGTTGTGCTAGTCCATTTGGTACTCTGTTGCAGATGGAAAACCACACACGGTAAAGTAAGCTCATCAACTGCAACGTTGTTGGACCCAGAGGTTGTGATTTGTGTGGGAGGCAAGAGAGCAGAACCCAAGTTGCATGCATGGATAGCAGAGCAGTCCGCTAGCTGAATCATGTGTACGTACAACCAAATGTATAAAAACAAGAGTGGGTCAATACCAGGATTCCAAACGTGAGTAGTTTTTCTCATTGGCAACTGAATTTTTGAGACTTGGTACACAGCTGCTGCATCTTTTTCAGCTATTTCCCAGAACTCAAAACCAGTATCATGTGCAAAGGAGTAACAGTGGGCATAGAAATTGCAGAATGGGTAGCCTCTGTCGAACTGAACATCCGAGAGTAGCAGACTAGTATTGAATATGGGCAGGCCAAAACCATTTGCAAGCAACAATACAGTACCTGGCGGCAAACCTTACAAGTACTGTACCAGGAATGAGACTGCAACAACAATTGAGCCCAGAATTGCTTCAGGTGAACAGGTTGCCCAATAAAAATTAGTAGCTTGCATGGTGTCTGGCCACTATGAACTAGATTTGGTACTGCAGTTTTGCTTAGCACCCTACCCTACCCATGAGAACTCCCACAAAAAATAGTGGAGAAGCAATACTGCAGACCATGGACTCCCAGCCAAAATGTGCCCAGATGAGAAGATAATGCCCTTTTTCACTGATGAATCAAGAATATGCTGAGCTGAAAAGATATTCCATGGCCACAGCTTCACAAAGGTGCATATATTTTCAATATCACCGCTAGATATGTCGGGGAATAAATTTTGCGAGTTTGCTGCAATATGCAGACGCTCAAATATTTTATCTTCAACTTGAGTTGTATTACACCAGAGAGCTGATACAGCAAAATTGGCCCAGCAGCATACAAACTACAATTACCTGAAGGTAGTCTCGTGCACCCGGTTTTCCATGTCTCTCAACTGAAACCTCATGTACCAGATCATACACCGGTGTTCAGTGACCTGCCAAAACCAGTGGAGATGGATACGGTGGAATTGTTTCCCGAGATGGTGTTGGACAGACGTCTCGTGAAGAAAGGAAACGCAGCATATCTACAAGTCTGCATCAAATGGAATACTCTGCCTGAGGAAATGGCTACATGGGAGGACTACGAAGTGCTCCGCAAGCGCTACCCAGATGCTCCAACTTGGGGTCACACTGCTTCTCGAGCGGGCGGCAATGTCATGACGAGCAGCACGGCGTCGTCAGACAGAGGAAGTCGGTGTCCACAACGCGCAAGCCTCGACTTCAGGGTGGGACCATCGTGTCAGTGATTAGGAGAGTAGTGTGTGTGTCTAGCAGGTGGACCAGTGTAAGGGTGGGAGTTTATAACTCACCCGTGAGCTTCGTGAGTGGAGGTAAGAAGAAAAGCTGTAAGCAAACTCTGTTCTCTCTCTACCTGCTCCTTCTCTCCGATCCCCAATTCTCCTCTAGATATTGTATCCTGGATTCCCTGAATCGATTATATGGAGTGTGGGTTATGACACGGACGGACTGGAACATGAATGGCCGGAGTAAAGAGAATTTTTGGTGCAGTGGCGTTTCTGTCTGCTGGAGTAACGAAAGAGGAAGAAGACGGAGCAGTGAGGCGCTTGGCTTGCTGGTCTACACAGCAGCCAGGCCCTCTGGCCCGTGCGTGCGAGGAGAACCAATCAGTGCGGCGGCGGCGCTTCGCTTGGTGGAGGTGCTGCGTCCGTGCGACGTGAGTGGAGCGAGGGCTCGGCTGGGCTGGTTTGATCGATCCATATTTTTAGATAAAAAGTTTTTGAAAACTCCAAAAATCGGTGTGTTACAAGAATACTCTCAGCTTTGATGGGACTTTAAGTTTCCAAATAGTAGCCCATCCCTTCTCCTCATCCGCCGAACTTTTTTTGAGAGTGCACATCATTTCTCGTTTCTAGCATAGTGCGCCACGCCCACTTGGTCCGTGTAAAAGTAACGCGCGCAACGCACACTCTCTCTTTCCGCCCACTGCTTGGTCCGTGTAAAAGTAACGCGGCCCAGCCTCTATAAATACGCACTGCAGCCCATCGAACTCACCGCAACGCACACTCTCTCTTTCCTCTCTCCTTACCGTTGTGAACTCCTCGTACGTCGGCGCTGAAGATGTCGTACTCCTCCGCGCTAGGCCTAGGCTACATCGAGTCCGTGACCCAGGTCCCGGACGCCGTCCAGAGGCGGGTTCTGGAGGAGATCCTCGCCCAGAACTCGGATGCCGAGTACCTCCGACGGCTGGGCGTGTCCGGCGCCGCGCCGGACGAGGTCGAGGTCTTCCGCCGCGTGGCCCCGCTGAGCTGCTACGAGGACATCCTCGACGACATCGTCCGCATCGCCAACGGGGACACCTCTCCCATCCTGTCTGGAAAGCCGATATCGGAGTTTCTCACCAGCTCCGGCACGTCGGGTGGAGAGCGGAAGCTCACGCCGACGATCGACGAGGAGATGGAGCGGAGGGTTCTCCTCTATAGCCTCCTGATTCCGGTGATGGGCCAGGCCGTGCCGGGGCTCGACGAGGGCAAGGCCATGAACCTCCTTTTCGTCAAGGCCGACACGCGCACGCCGGGCGGGCTGCCGGCTCGGCCTGTGCTGACGAGCTTCTACAAGAGCCGTCACTTCCTGGAGCGGCCACGCGACACGCACAGCAGCACCAGCCCCGACGAGGCGGTCCTGTGCGAGGACCTGGAGCAGAGCATGTACGCGCAGCTTCTCTGCGGGCTGCTGCATCGCATGGAGGTTATCCGCGCCGGCGCCGTATTCGCGTCGGGCTTCCTCCGCGCCATCCACTCCCTCGAGAAGCACTGGCCGCGCCTGTGCGAGGACATCCGGAGCGGCAAGCTGGGCGGCGAGATCACCGATGGCGCCGTGCGCGGCGCGGTGGAGCGTGAGCTCATCATCCGCGCCGACCCGGCACTCGCCGACGCGATCGCGGCCGAGTGCTCCAAGCCTTCGTGGGAGGGAATCGTGAGGAGGGTGTGGCCCAACACCAAGTTCATCGAGGTCATCGTCACCGGCGCTATGGCGCAGTATGTGCCGACCCTCAAGTAGTACGGCGGCGGCCTGCAGCTGTGCAGCACCATGTACGCCTCGTCCGAGTGCTACTTCGGCCTCAACCTGAACCCGATGTGCGACCCCGGCGACGTGGCCTACACCCTGATGCCAGCCATGTGCTACTTCGAGTTCCTCCCCGTCCAGTCGGGAAGCGACGGCGAGGCCGAGCCCGACCACCGCGAGCTGGTGGATCTCGTCGACGTGAAACTCGGACACGAGTACGAGATTGTGGTGACCACCTACGCCGGTACGTACGTCGTATATTATATGTGGTCTTAATTAAACAGTAAGTGATGCATATGACATGCTAATCAAGTAATTAACCAACCAACGGATGCGTTGCATGGTGCGTCGTTGGGATGAGTGCAGGGCTGTGTCGTTATCGCGTGGGTGATGTGCTTAGGGTGGCCGGGTTCAAGAACAGGGCCCCCACCTTCACTTTTTCCTCCGGCGCAAGAACGTGGCGCTGAGCATCGACGTCGACAAGACGGACGAAGCGGGGCTCCACGCGGCGGTGACCGGCGCGGTGCAGCACCTCGAGCCGTTGGGCGAGTCTCTCATCGAGTACACCAGCTACGCCGAAGCGGGCACCAAGCCGGGACACTACGTGCTCTTCTGGGAGCTGCGCTCCGGCGGGACGGCGGCGGTTCCGGCGTCGGTTTTCGAGGCGTGCTGCCTCGCCGTGGAGGAGCGCCTCAACAGCGTCTACCGCCAGTGCCGGGCCGAAGGGTCCATCGGGCCCCTGGAGATACGCGTGGTGAGCAGCGACACCTTCCACGCCATGATGGACCTGGCCATCACCAACGGCGCCTCCATCAACCAGTACAAAGCTCCACGGTGTGTTGGCTCCGGTCAGCTCCTTGACCTACTCGACGGGAGGGTGCACGCCCGCTACTTCAGCCCACACTGCCCCAAGTGGGCCCCAGGCAACAAGATATGGAGCACTAGCGCCTAGCTAGCTATAGTGAACTGCCAGTGACCTAGCTAGGTCGTCACTCCAGGCACAGGGGGGAGAGTGCGCATATGTTGCACTCAAAATAGTAAAATAAAAACCCTCAGAAATGGTATTGCGTATTGTAAGTTTGTAACCCTACCCGGTTGGATAATAAAATCCAGTGTCGGTCGTGGCCGGTCCGGTTTTAGAATTTGGATCAAGCTAGCCTAGCTCTCATCTGATACCACCATATCTAAAAGCAAAAGTACATACTATCACTTTCCAGGACCCAGCTACGTATCGACTGTCATGCATGCATGCATGCATGCATGTCTATCATGGAAGATACAGTGGGATCTACTGTACGTCACTTAATTCTTCTATCTAGCCTTGTGAGTTGACCGCAGCTCCGCTTTTTAAAGCAGTTTTCAAGCTTGGAATCTACCTCTGTCTAGCCTTGTGAGTGGGATCTACCTCTCAGTTTTCAAGCTTGGAGATGAAAGAAGACACGAGATTGAAAACTGCTCCATCCTTTAGCCCCTTGTGGGTCCCATGTGCTAAGAAATAATCCTTTTCCTCTGGCCAAAGGAGATACCAAATTAGTGGGGCTTTTTACGGTACAATTTACTAGTGAGAGGAGCAAGTAGTATTGTGTAAAATCAGCCGTCGATTCTGTGGGTTGTTTAGACATTTTCTCTTACCTAAAATATTTTGTTTCCCTTTTTAGTAGCTTTTTAAAAAAAAATAAATAGAGTTCCCTTTCCGATTTCTATTAATAGAAACCACGGGTTCAGCTACAAACAGGAAAGTAAACTGCAGAGAAGTAAAACCAACAGAAAGTAAAAGAACTATCTCACTACCATCTCTGAGATCTCACATGCGAGAAACCCAGACGCAAACCGAACCAAACATATAAGAGAACCAACTAAAACTATCAGCAAAGATCAACATCCAAAAGAACTCCTCTCCAGCCTAAAACTATCCTTCGCCCTTCTACCATCTTCAGCTTCAAACTTCAGGTTTTTTCAGGGAACATCTTCTACTGAGAAATTCTTAGGACTCCAGGTCTCCATCCCTTGGATGCGTTGAAAGCTTCATTTGTCACTCGCTCTAGAAGTCTTGCTCCCCACATCAGTGCCTCTTTGTTTTTCGGCTTTTTCTGTAAAACAGCCCAGGCGTTAATCCAGTAATTAACTCTATGAATTAGCACAAAGGGATCCTGGTGTTTCTTTTTATCGAAACACAATTCATTTCTAGCATTCCATACATTCCATAGTATTGCAGCGATCCCAGTTAACATTAAAGTTTTCCTGTCACCATCAAAACCTCGTAACCATGCCCAAAAAGGTCCTGCATTGAGGTAGGTTTTCTACCGAAACCAAAAGCACAAAATACAATACTCCACAATAATTTAGCCATGGAGCACGTAAGGAACAAGTGATCCACCGTCTCAGGACCACCGCAGAAATGACAAGTTGTAGGTCCTTGCCATCCTCCCCTTTTTAGTAGCTAGTGTCATCTTCCCGTAATTGTCTCCCCCATCACGCCCCTCTATCCTGGAGATGAGTCAGCATCTCACGGTTATCCAAACTCCCGCCCAGTCGCCATTCTCATGTTGTCCAAGCTCCGCTCATCGCCCACTCGTACAAGCGTGCGCGCCAGCTTCTTCAACGAACCGCGCTCGTCGATCGATCGTCTCCATCCTGGTCCACTCACCATGCGTGTGTGGGCTTTTTCGCTTTTCTAGTTCTACAGCCCGACCAACAACGCAGATCTCAAGATGTTAGTGGTCAGCGGATCCTGCAGCTTCGTGATGTACTATTCCACAGATTGATCGATCGATATCGTGCATGCATGCGTCCGTGCGTCAGAAATCTGCTCTCAAGTGTGTGTGGCTTTTCCCTTGAATGGAACAACATAATGTTAAGAGTAAATAGCCATCGAGGTGATTAAGTTTCATGTCACGGGTGTCGTCAACACTTGTCTGGATCGAAAAAAGAAACTGCATCTTCAAGAAAATTTTCTCCGCAAATTATGTTTCCGAGCGCAGTTTTTATCATCACGTTACCTATTTTGCCCTTCTAGCAAAAAATACTACACAACTTGCCGGCTAGTATAGATGGCTTTGGTCCATTGGATCTACTACAATGGACGGTCTACAATTGGCTTTGTTAAATTTTGTCGCACTCGGTCGATCGTTTGAAGAAGATCCCGCCACGTCTTGGCCCTGGGCTTCCCTGGGCCGTAGGTGTCCCGCTTGCCGAGGTAGTGCCCCGCGGCGTATCCTAGGTTTTGGCTGCTACTTCTGCCGGTCCGGAGGTGCTTCCCGGGGGGTCTCCGGGAGGTGGTAGGGGACGCCCGCGCTTCGACTTCGGCTCCACTCGTCGAACTCGACATCTTCGTCTCAACGCATGGCTCCAAAGAAGGCGCCACGGGCTAAGGGCCTCGTTCCCGCCAGTGCGCGCATACGTTTGGAAACAAGAAAGTTACAACTTAAAAGTTGTGGGGAAGGGTGAGATAGATACATTTATTCGTGAAAGGAAAATTCAAACAGTCGACTGAGTGCGACGAATTTGACAAAATTTATCGAAACATTACGCGAATTTGATCCAAAATTAAGAAGTTAGAGTCGAGAAAACTCGAAACCGATCACGGAAATGTAACCTACTCGTCGACACACATATATTTCATATATATTTTATCTTGAATCATGACACGGTTGAGTGACTTTTATTTTAATCAAAGAATTAAGAAGGAAAAGAACATTTACGCTCCCGTCAGCACAGTTTCGGCCCTACATTTAAGGAAACATGCACGTTCGACACGGGCGATGTCGAAACAAGCGGTGCTGAAACTTTTTTAGAACCATGCATGAGCGCTGCATGTATTATTATAGAAGAAGGAGAAAGGCTCGACGAGCCGAAGTTTACAGAGGTGCTAGGAACCAGCGAAAGAAAGGAGAGCGAGCTGTCTATACAACAAACTAGAACGACCTGACTACCTCCGAACAGCAACTACAGCGAAAAGAGAAACACACGCCAGGCAAGAGCCACAACGACCATACAAAGGCTAAGTTCAGAAAATTCAGTCTTCGGTGCTGAAACTTGCCCTTTCGGCATTACTAGTGCAGACGGCGCGTTGCTTTTGAAATTGACTAAAAACATGGGCTACTTGTCAAATAAATTTTCAAAAACATATTATTTTTTAAAAAAATCTGGCTAGGGCGTGTTCTCGGTGTCGGGTGGGCCGTCTGGGCCTATTTTGGCATACTCGGCCTTTTTTTTGTCATTTCGTCTTCTTATAGAGACGCAGCGGTTTTGGAAACATTTGCATGCGACGAGGAATTATTATCTTTGGCGTCTGATCTTCAGCTCCGAAATGTGAAGATTGCCATGGACTGCCTGGGTGTGGTGCAAAATTTACACTAGGCATTATCGTGGTGATTCAGCAAAAGCGGATGCGGTTTGATCATGCCATCTTTGGGAATGCGACGAGGGAGAATAATGGAGAAGCGCATGATCTTACTAGAGCGGCCACTTATCTAGAGGCATGCCACCATGCTTGGTTGTTGGTTCCTGTGTCTGCACCTGATATTATATGTATTCATGTGAATATTATAAATATTACTCCCTCCGATCCATATTAGTGGGCATAGCTTTGTCTAAATTCATATGTATCTAGTTAAGTATTTAGACTAGATACATGTGTATCTAGACAAAGTTGTGCCCACTAATATGGATCGGAGGGAGTACTAGATTTTGTTCATACGACTCATGAGATTTGTTCCACGATATATATATGTAATATTCTTCCACCACACACAAGAAGTTCGCTCGGTCATAATTTTTTTAAGAATGTCAGAAGAAAATACTCTAGGCTAATCGGCATATGTTTAATCATGTTCCAACATCCATGAAAGGGTTCTTGTATATAGAACGAAATGTTCATCTATTTTCATAATCGTTCACTTAATTCACATGACATGATAAACTTGCTTGTATTATTCTAAACTAATATTATTCAAAGACTCACTATTAGAAAAATATTCTTTATAGACTCGTGGACAAAAGATATAACATATGGACATCTTTAAAAAATGATGTGATATTTTTGTTTTCTGTGTCGATGGGTGAGACGTTGGAGTTTGAAGTTGCTCAGTTTGTCAGCTGTGCGGGGTTTCGACTGGTTTTTTGTGGTTTTTTGTCGATTGATATTTTGCGGGAATGCAGGAAGGGAACAAGACGGACGACGAAAGTGGCTTATAGTGGTAGGGATGATCTGATATTTTTCTATTGATGAAAGGCATGGAAATCTATGAAAAGAACAAAAATAATGTAAGAGTGAAATGGAAAAAGGAAAGTAGTAAGAGAAACAAAATAACGAAAAGGAGAGAACTTGCCTGTGGCAAGATGGTTAGGAGGGTGGTTGTACCCCCAGCCCACCAGAGTTCAAACCTCAGGTTTGACGCTGGTGTTCCTCATTTCAGGCGGAATATTCTTCAGTGGGAGGCGACGTTCCCGTCGACAGCGAGACGCCTGTGGTGACTTCGTCAATCCCGATCCGCCGACTCGGTCTCTCGGAGGTGCTCATAGGGGTAGGGTGTGCGTGCGTGCGTTCATAGGGGTGAGTGTTTGCGCGTGTATATGAGCGCCTGCGTTGTACCGTGTTTCGCAAAAAAAAATTAACGAAAAGGATAAAATAAAGCAAGGGCGCAAACTGAAAAAATAAAAAATACATCATAATCAAGTCTCTATTGCATAATGAAATTTTTAAAAAGATTCTTAAATTTTAGGAAATTTACATAATACAAATTGTTAACAAGTTGAAATAGTTGGTTTATATGTATATCTACAAAGTTGTGATTATAAACCAAACAAAACTATATTATTTATTGGGAAATCATGTGCGCATGTTTGATACGGACCTTTTGCAATATATGGAGAAATATCTCAATTAAGTAATAATCATAACTTGAAATATGAATCTTTTTTCCTGGATCACATGGGATGAGATGAATATAATATGACCTTGTACTCGATGTTATTGTGATTTTTTATTACGTACGTGATCGAGCCTTTCTCTTTTGTTGAGGAAACGTGAGTTTAACAAATACCATGTTCGGCTCGCCAATGGCTAGCACGGCAGCAATCAGCCGTACAAATTCATCATGTATCCGGAGTCCGGACACGTAAATTTTGCCATAAACTGTGCAGAGCTCGTATGCTCTTAAATCTCTGAGTCTATATCTATATCTATCTATATCTATATCTATACTTCTATTAAAAGAGCAAACACTTTCGGGATACATTAAATTTGTGCCGTTTAATAACCCGATCAACGATCTAGATTGCTCCAATGTTTGACAACTCAACACACCTTTTCAGTTTGTGGATATTACAGAAATTTTGCCACCGCCAAGTGAAAAAAACGATTCATCCGTGATTGTTTCTTGTCGTCCGTGGTTTCGTTTCGTATCAGGTCCGGTCTCCATGTGGACCTGCACGTACGGTTGCTCTCGATCCTATATATATACACCGCGCGAACTCTACTATCACAATCTTCGCAGACGGAAAAGCGGCGGCACGCCGAGGTGTCGCCGAGGTGGTTTAGCAGAACGGCGGCGTGGCAGCCGGGATGGCACGCTGAGAGGACGCCAGTACCCCAAGCCTGTGACTGAATCTCCATCTCAAGCTTTCCGGGCAGTAAGCGTTGTCTTCGATCGGGGATGCAAGTAGGGGTGAAAACGGTACGGTTATTTCCGACCGACCGACCGACCGGAGGCTCACGGAAGGTAAATACGGATTCGGTCGGATAGTTGACGGATACGGTCACGGATACGGATAGTAATCCACGGATACGGAAAAGGATGTGGTTTTTACTAATATCCGTCCGTATCCGAAGATATACCATATTTCACGGTTATATCCGACAAGTATCCGCTACAATATCCGGCAAATAATACCTCAAACCTCAGGTGACCGAGGTTTGGGCAAGATATAACTTAATTACTTACACAACTCCATAAAAATCTTGTCAAGCCCTTACCATGTTTGTGAATCACATTCGTTGGAGGCACCCTTAGCCCATTCAAGGGCAAAACTAAGTAGCCACTTGGAAATGAAAGTATGAGTTATTACAAAATTCTTTGTCTTAGAATTACACAATACATAAAGTTAATGTGGAGTAAGTTGATTCATAATATTCTATATATGTCAGTCCTATTTTCAAAAATACATCCGACCAAATGTTTATCCGCAACCGAACCATATTCGCCCCATATTCGATCCATATTCGTAACCGACAAGATTCGATTCCGTATTCGTATCCGGCCACTATCCGCTCCGACTCCGTATCCGGAAAAAATATGGTTACGGACATGGTTTCACTACTATTCGACCATATCCGCTACGTTTTCACCCCTAGATGCAAGGATAGGTCCCCTACGTCAAGCCGGAGCTGCAGGTCCCGATCCGAGTCGAGGTGGTCCTTCGCGCCTGAGGTCGACGGTTCTTCAGGTGGCTCCCCTCTCGCACGGATTCCCCGTTCCTGAACTGTGGCCGGTGCTAGCTAGGCTAAGGCTAAAGGCGGCTGGTCGTCCTCCCGCTCGGCCGTGCTGTCAGGCGCGCTCTGAGGGTTCTCCTACTCACGCTTCCCGTCGTCAGCCTCGTGGCGGATGAGTGGATGGATTCCTTGTCGTACCTGGCGACCCAGCGGAGACGGACTTGAGGAGGCGAACAGTGCGGCTGATGTTGAGGCCAACGCTCAGGCACAACTTCCGTGGATCCAAGCGCTGCTGGCGGATCGACTTGGTGGCCCTCCTGCTCATCTTGCGGATGCAACATGCAAGTTCTCCGTTGGAGTAGGAGTCAAGCCATGTCGTCGCTGGCGGCAGCTACGGGAGCCCCTCGCGGAGCGTCGCCCTGAACCTGCCCAAGGCCAGCTGTGAGTCCCATATATGCCACGCGTAGGGGTTGGAGAGCTCCAGCTGGTGCCGTGCTTTGGAGGATGCTCAAGATCTTGGAGGCGGACCTGCTGGTCATGACCACGGACTTCAAAGCTGGAGCAGAGCTCACTGCTGCTGACCTGCTCTATTATGGAGCTAGCCGCCTTGCTGAGATGCAGGCAGATGCGCAGAAGACTGCAACGGCAAAGAAAACAAACCGTTTCTATATGCAGATGTACCATTAAGCTCAGCTTAATACCTTCTGCACTTTATTTCATTGGTGTCCATGTGTGTGATAAGCACAAATTAGCATCGAATAGGGGTGATGTCGGCAAAAAGCACTTCAGAATCTCATGCACTATTTTCATCATTTATGTAGGCTGTTTCTAAAGGGAGTTAAGACAGAAAAGCACATGATTTTTTTTGAGTGAATACACACATACCTTACAATTGCGGTTAAACATATATTTGTTTTTAAATAACTTATTGTTAGATTATCTTTGCGGCTTTAGTAGATCACCAACACATACTTCCTCTCATTAATGCATTTGCTGAGCAAACAGTTTTTTTCTGACTGGTTTCTCAAAAAATAGTTATTATTATTATTTTTACTTTCCCAAGTATTCAAACTTGGCATGACAAATTGTACTATTAAGTTTGTGAGCAAACGGCCTATTACTGAATCGTCAATGATTTCCTTATCATGCGATTTCTTCTTTGCAACTCATTTACATTTTGTAGACGAGAAGACATTTTTTGCTGAAGGAATTGAAATTTCAGCTCTTTTACCATCACTATTAATTCTTTGGAATTGATATTCTTACCCTTTTACCATCATCATTAGTTACAATCTTTTTCACTTGTAAATTGTCCCTTTAATTATGAAGACGTGCGTTGCACGTACATGCCAACTAGTCTGATAAGAGATTAAGAGCTCGATCGAAACTCGACAGCATCACACGTTCGTCCTTGATCATCGTGTACGTCTCGGTCTCTTCTACGTTCGTCCCCTTTAAATATACAACGCCGAGAGGTGGTCGATCGCCCTGCCACCAAATCGACAATCTCCAACACCCGACCGAGTTTACCATGGCGGCGACGACAGCGGACGCAAACGAGATCAACGAGGTCGTCGGCGAGGTCGTGGGCGAGAACAGCAGCAACGGCGCCGAGGTCGTGGCCGAGGAGAGCAAGATGATCGAGCTGGTGAGCTCCGACGGCGAGCGCTTCGAGATCACCCACGAGGCGGCGGCCATGTCGCAGACCATCCACCACATGATCGAGGACGACTGCATCAAGAACGGCGTCCCTCTCCCCAACGTCAACTCCAAGACCCTCGCCATGGTCATTGAGTATTGCAACAAGCACGTCGCCGACGGCGAGAAGGAGGACCTCAAGAGTTTCGACGAGAAGTTCATCGAGGTGGAGCAGGCCACGCTGTTCGACATCATCCTCGCCGCCAACTATCTCGACATCAAGGGGCTCCTCGACCTCAGCTGCCAGACCGTCGCAGACATGATCAAGGGCAAGACGGTCGAAGAGATCCGCACGATCTTCAGCATCAAGAACAACTTCACGCCCGAGGAGGAGGAGGAGATCCGCAAGGAGAACTAGTGGGCGTTTGAGTAGATCACCTAGGAACACTACTTTAGTCGCTATTTCGTCGTTTTTCTTGTTGAGTTAGGCTGTTTTATTTTGTAGTTTGGAAACTATTTCGTTGTTTTTCTTGTGGGTCTCTCTAGCGCTCAATCGAATGAGAATTATCTTAATTCTCATTCACATGACGTCATCAATTTCAGTTGCAAGTCAAGTTGCAACTCATGATTAGCACGAATCACGAAGCAAAACAAACGGTCCGAAGCAGTTGCAAGTCTACTTGCAATTCAGGCGAATGAGAATTAACTTAGTTCTCATTCACATGACGTCATCAAATCCTAGTTGCATGTTGACTTGCAACTGATGCACGAATCACGAAGCAAATCAAATGGTCTGAATCAGTTGCAAGTCCACTTGCAACTGATGACATCATGCGATTGAGAACTAAGCTAATTCTCAATCGATTGAGAATTAGCAAAACCGTTTTCTTGTTGAGTTTGGCTGTTTTATTTTGTCGTTTGAAAACGGGAAAACTGTAAGCTTGACAGATACATATATGTTTTGGTTGGCCCACTGGGTCCGCGCATTAAATTGTCTGTCTTCACCTTCACCGGGATAGAAGGAAAAGAACGGACCGGGTTTCGTTTCTGGACGAACCTGTTCCGTGAACAAGAGACGTTGTCTCCGCCCGTGGCAGCACAATGTGCAACTGCACGCATTTATTCCGAAACCTAGATCTATTCAGTCGTCGTCTTCAACCTTGGCACCCGACGCCAAGTTTATTGGTCTGCTACACGCCCGCCGAACTCTCCCTCCCGGGTGCCTCGCGCGGGGCACTCCGGAGGGCTCCCCAAACCCTAGCCAGCCGCCACAAAAAAGCGAGTGCCCCGGCCGCTACCGCCGCCGGCGACGGCGGCGGTGGCGGTGCCCTGCCGCCAAAGGCGGAGGGAGTAGAGCGCGCACCACCACCACACCTTCGCGTGGAGAGGCGGGATCTGGCGGAGCTCGCGGCGGCGCGGCCGTCTTCGGGAGGCGCAGGGCGCCACGGCGGTGTGTTGGCGGCAGGGCTGCGCGGCGGAGCACGGGACGCGAAGAAGATCGCGAGGAGGAGGAGCGCCGGGCGGAGCGGCTGGCGGCGACCGCGGGCCCGACCGGGCCCGATCTGGGCCGAAGGGCTGCAGCTGCTACGTCTTCGGCGTGCGACGGCGCGGGCGACGCCGGTGGAGCTGGCCGGTAGCTGTCGCCGGCGGCCGTTGCTGCTAGTTGGAGGAGGCCGATGTGTCGGCAGTTGGTGGTTTGTGCTGTGCTGCCTTGGTCCTGGCCGTGTGGGAGTGATTGGCGCTGTCGTTGCCGACAACGCTGCATCCTCCTGAAGGTGGTTCTGCAAGCGACGCGTTGCTGCGGGCGTGACGCCCGTTGTGCAGGAGAGTTGGTGGAATGCTGGAGGAAGAGGAATGGCGCCGCTGCGGTTATTGCATCCTCGCGGGAGATGAATGGCTAGCAGGCGTTGCATCCACAAGGAGACGAATGACGCCGTGTTTGGTTGCATCCTTCCGTTTGGTAGAAGAATGGCGCCGCAGCGGGGATTGCATCCTCCGTCCAGGGGGTGACGCGGTTGCGATGGTGAAAGCACGTCGAGCTTGCCGGGAGGTGCGGTTAGCCGTGGAGGAAGGGTAGTGGTTTGTGGTGTAGTCTGTTTGGATCCTGTGTTCGGCAGTGGCGGAGCTAGGGGGACCAACAGGTGCCATGGTCCCCCCCCTATGCCATGATACATCAACGATTTTTTATGCATAATCCATGAGTAGAAAGAATTTTTAGAGCAAATTAGCATGGCTGCCCCCCCCCCCCCCCCCCCCCCCCCCCAATAGAGGATTCACCATGTTTGGGCCCCCTTGAGATTTATTCCTGCCTCCGCCCCTGGTGTTCGGGCTCTGCAGGTGAGACTGTCGGCGAAAGCCGTACTCCGGTTATGGCCGGAGTCATCGATGGCGGCACCTACGAGCGTCGCTTCCTCGTTGGAGGCGTCGATTTAGTTGCTCCCACCTTACATTTCTTGACCGGCTCCGGGGAAACCCCTTATCTAGTTTGCTAGATCGGACGATGGTGGCGCCTTCGGCGTCGCGTTCCCTCTTGGGGGCATTGTTTTGGAGTTGGATCCGGTCAGAGGGACCCGTGGCTCGCTAGGTTGTGTGTGTCGTATGCCAAAAGACATCGTTTATATGATTTTTGGGTACGGTTTCCCTTATAAACCGGATCAATCTTCTATCTATTCATTGAATTTAGCAGTGATCCCGCTAACATTCAAAAACCTTGGCACCCGACATGATAAAGCACCTAGATCCCCATTCTCTTCTTCCTCCAACTGTGCCATGTCCTCCTCTGCTTCTTCCTCCCAAGTCCCTCTGCCACCTCCGCCCAACTCTCCCCACCTCCAAGACCTACTCCATCTGATTCCTTGCCCTCTGTGCGGAGCTGAGATGCTCTACAAGTGCAGCTTGTTCAATGTACTAGGGGACTAAGCGCGGGCTCCGCCGCGCCCGTGGATTTGAATTTTTTTTTAGTTTTTTTTGAATGATTAAATTTGAAGAAATGGTCGTTTGAGGGTTTTCTTTATTTTTTGCATTTTGTATGTACGATTTGCAGGATTGTAGTGAGTAAATTAAAATGGCTTAGTTTCTTTGGAAATGTGAAATCTATGTTCGAACTTAGAGAGAAATCAGATATTCTGGAAAAAAAAATTTGGAATATATTTTCTGTATTTTTTTGACATGGTTTGCATTGTTGTGATTCATAAAACTGGAGATGTGAAGTTTGCGAATAGTTGAATTATATTTCCAAACTTGGAAGAAAGATTGTTTGTTCTTCTCTGTATGCATTTTGTATGTATATGTTTTTTGTTGTATTATTGTAATTAATGGATTTAAAGTTTGAGACATTTTAAAATCTATTAATGAGTATTTTTTTGTTGCATTATTGTAATTAATGGATTTAAAGTTTGAGGTATTTCAAAATCCATTAATGAGACCTTATTTATTATTCGGAAATTTTAAGATTCAGAATATTTGTTGTATAGTGGCAAAGTTTGTGAAATGTAATTTTTTGAACTGTAGCAAATTTTCAGTATTTGATTTGAACTGATTTGAGTTTGAATTTGGGGGGCCCCTCCCTAAATGCAAAACCCCTCCCTAAATGCAAAATCATTAATCCTGGAATAAGTAATGTTTGTTGTATAGCGTTGATAGGATGGGTTGAACCTAACCACCTTACATTTCAAAAGTAATGTTTGTTATATACCATGGTCGTCTAAATTAGATAAAAGCAGCTCTTATGTTCCATTAGCTAGTAAAGCCCAGCGTGAACGTTGTGATTCAAAATGCTAAAAATCGTCGTGATTTGCCGTCCGGAGTATTTGAATTTGGAAGTGACGGAGTTGTAAAGTTGTCTAAGTTTGGAAATCAGCGAAATTCGGAAATGGTTTTGTTTTAAAAATGGTTGGATTCTGGTGGAGTAAATGAAACTTAAATTCGGTAACGTGTATATTTTAAATTTTTGTAGTTTTGAGAAATAGTTAATTTGGAAGATGTTTGTGTAATGACGAAATCTGTTGGGATTTACAGAAATTTGTTGGAATTAATTTAAGTCTATGATCGAAGGAAATATCGTGAGGAATTTGGAAGGCGTGGCGACACGGCACGCCCCCGTGGAAATATCGTGAGGAAATTTTTTTCTTAATTTAATTTAAAATTGATAGTAATGCTGAAAAAATTAGCGCGATGGCATGCGATGCCTGTTGTGATCGAAAATCATGCAAAAGGTATTTTTTCTAGCGGGAAAATAGGAAAGTTGCGCGGAAAGTTAATACAACAAATTTGCAGCAAATGGGCGTTTGTTATTTCATGTGTGAAGTTTGGGGGAAAATCAAACTTGAAAATGTCTATGTTAGAAAATTAATTAAAATTGGAAAGCTAGTCGTATCTGATCTTGTCTTTCGTTTATTAAATGATTGATTTTCGTGGACGTTCAAAATTTCGGAATGTGTAAATTTGAAATTTGTCTATATTTCGAAGTAATTGTTTTTTCCTCTAAATTTTCCAATTTTGAAGTAGATTTGAATTTGTTTTTTTTTTGCAGCTTTTAGTATCTTCTAGAATTTGTTTAATAGGATGGGCTTACTTGGCATAAGTTTAATAATTTTTGAAAATATTTGTGGGAGGGGAAAAGAATTTTGAAGGTATTCAGAATTGTGTATCGTATTTTGAAATATCTGTTTGTTTTATGATTATCTTACACTGTAAATAATATTTGTAGTTTCGATTTTTTTTTGTAGTTATTGTTCAAATATTTGTAAAACATTTCCGTATTCATATTTTTCCGTTGCTTGTATATATGTTTCATATTTTTCTGACGAACTAACGAAAATAAATTGATTAATTTAAATTTGTAAATACAGAATGTCTTTAGGTTGTTTCAAAATATTTTTCAAATTGGATGTTACAAAGTGTATTGATTTTAGCACAAACAAATTAGATTTATTTTTCTGAACATTTTGAGATATAATTCATTTTTTTCTGACAATCTAGTAAAAAGATACAGTTTTTCTAAATTGAATGATTTTTTCTGTAATTTATATAATAAACCGGGCCCACCTGTCAGGTTTTTTTAAAATTTTAAATATTTTCTGAAATTGTTCAGTCGCTGACGTGTGGGCCCCGCGCTGACGGCGTGCCGACGTCAGCAATGGCACGGCCGGATGTCGCCGCCGATCCGCCGGCGACCGCGCGGCCGCTACAGCGCATCCCGGGACGCGCGGGTCGGCGCGTTCGACGCGCCTCGACGCGGGGAGCCTGGAGGTGGCGGCGCCGCCCGTCCTGGGTCGCCGGAGCTCCGTCGGCGGCGAGGAAACGCGGCGGCGGCCCGCGGCAACGGCGGCGATGATTCTAGCGTTCCCGCGACGTCCCGGCGGCTGATCTCCGGCTCAGAGGGAGAGGAGGCGGCGGCGGTGCTTCCCGTGGCCTTCGATTTGACTGAGGAGGGGCGGAACGGCTAGGACGGCCGGCGGCGGCGGTGGCGGCCCGCGGCGTCGCGGGAAAGGAGGAGGAGGAAGGGGGGTTGTGCCAGTTTTTTGCGATGAGGTCCTTCAAAATTATTTTATTTGCGTTCTAGTCCTCAGTCTATCACAAATAGGTCCTCCCGCGGGGTTTTTCTGCAAGTTGCCGCGGAAACGGGATGACCGGGCGCGACCGGCGCGGCGACCGGCTGACGTGGCGCGTTCTGGTTGGACAAAAATCGAACGTGAACAGTAGTGGGCGCATCTGGAGCGTCCGCTCTCGAAATCGGACGGCTGGGGGAAATCCAGGTGACGTGGACGCAGATTCCTCTGTCTATTGTATATAGTAGAATTTTACCCATCCATTGATAAGTCATTCCTTGCCCTCCAAGACCTACTCCATCTGATTCCTTGCCCTCTGTAATCCATTTGCCTTTTCATTCGGAGTACGAGATCAATGCTGAAAATTACTTGCAGCAACGTAATCCTCGGTTTTTGTAGCACTGATCAGAATAATTTTTTGAAAGAGAACTTGCCTATGGCAAGATGGCTAGGTGGGTGGTTGTACCCCCAGCCCACCAGAGTTCAAACCCCAGGTTTGACGCTGGTGTTTCTCATTTAAGGCGGAATATTCTTCAGTGGGAGGCGACGTTCCCGTCGACAGCGAGGCGCCCGTGGTGACTTCGTCAATCTCAAGACTCGACCCGCCGACTCAGTCTCTCGGAGGTGCTCATAGGGGTAGGGTGTGCGTGCGTACGTTCATAGGGTGAGTGTGTGCGCGTGTATATGAGCGCTTGCGTTGTACTGTGTTTCGCAAAAAAAAAAAAAGAATAATTTTTTGAAACCAGCCAGTTTATGTCCGCACTTTTCAGTTCGCACATTTTCCGCTAGCATACCTTCTTGCCCAACCCGTCGCCCGGGGGTCAAACTGGGCTGCTGAAGCTTGAGTCCCGGCATGCGACAGCCCGGGTCAGCCTGAGAATGGTGCGGGCCCGTGCGGTTATTTTGGGCCGGGTTTATGTTTGGTTGATAAATGGATGGGTTTAAATGGGTCGTATGAACATTTGGTTTGGGCTGGTGCGGGTCCACATAATAATAGGTCTGGCAAACCCCGAAACGGCCTGAGCCCGTGGGTGAACCCGTGATGGCACCCGTGGATTCCGCCGACTACCACGCCGCGCTGCACAGGCACCCTACGCCCTGTTCTCAAAAAAAAAAAGGCACCCTACGCCGCCGTTGCCGGAACGCGTGCTCGTCGAAGTGGGCTATAACTTTGCTGCTGGCGGCGCCGTTCTGCACTACCTCGACGGCGACCGCGGCAAGGCCTTGCCATCGCCGCCGGCGTGCCATCTGCGTTCATCGCCGCGTCGCACGTTTGCCCTGACAAGAGCGTCGGCTCGGTCCGCCTGCTCCAGTGCTGTTCCCCGGTCTCCGCGCGCTCGGTGTCCGTCTCCGAGCCGTCGCGCCGCTTGCTCCAATGCTGCAGCGAGGAGATCGAGATCTTGGAGCGGGAGATCGGTGAGTGCCTCGCAGAGCGGTGAACGTCGGCCATGATCGCCCTCGTCGGCCTCTTCTTCAGCGCCGCCACGCCGCGGCCGTTATCGGACTCCAAGCTGGTGGACCTTGACGAGTGACGACGACGATGCCGACGAGCCTCCCCGCCGCCGCCGGACTTCCGCTGCCCCATCTCCCTCCGTGCCTCAAGCTGATGCGCGACCCGGTTGTGTCCTCCAGGGGCCAGCCGCGTGTTCATCGGGGAGGCCGGCGCCGTGCCGCTCTTCGTGCCGATGATCACCTCCGAGGACGCCGCGCTGCAGGTCAACGCCGTCACGGCGCTGCTCAACCTCTCCATCCTCGAGGCCAACAAGAAGCGCATCATGCACGCGGACGGCGTCGTGGTGGCGCTCTGCCAAGTGATGGGCTCCGGCGCGACCTGGCGCGCAAAGGAGAACGCCGCGGCCACCGTACTCAGCCTGTCGGCCGTCCACTCGTACCGCCGCCGGCTCCGTCGAGCACCAAGAAGGACGCGCTGGCCGCGCTGTTGTGCCTTTCCGCCGAGAGAGATAACATCGGCAAGCTCGTCGGTGGCGCGTCGCAGGTCAGCTCCCCGTGCCCAAAGCCAACAATTGTGCCGTGTTGCCGCCGCTGGCGAAGCCCACTGCTGCGTCGTTGCTGCCGGCCACGAAGGCCGCCGCCACACCTTACCCGTACCACCGCCAGGCACAAGTCGCTCGTGTGAGTTCCTCAACCTGTCATGCATACACCGCCCTGTCTCTCGTTTCTCCCTCCAGCCTCCGGGGATTGCTCTCTGACTCTTTGGGCGTGTTTGGTAGCCCGGTTGGACACAGAAAATCTCACCCACCCAGTTTGTTTTAGAGTGTTTGGTAGCCCGGTTTTGCCTCCTGGGCCATGCCCATCTCGCCCCGAAAACCTCTCTCAGCCCTGCCCACGAGAGAAGCTGGAATTGAGCTTCGCAGCTCAGCCATGCCCAGTTCATATGGAAAAATTCCCACGTGTGGGACCCACCCGGGCGTCGCGGCGGCCGCCCCCTCGCCAAACCGCTCCTCACTTTCCCCCACCTTCCTCTCTCTCTTTCTTCCCTTCCTTCCTCCCGTCACCAGAACCGATTGCAGCGCCGCCCCGGCGCCCAGCGCCGCCGACAACCACGGAGTCGACACAGAGTCGCCGACAGAGTCCCCCAGCGCCGGCTCGAGTCCCCACGGAGTACCACCACCAAGCGCCGCCGCCCGGAGCTGTTTCGAGCCGCCGCCGCACCCTAGTGCCTCCTCGCGCCGCCGTCGGATATTTCCTCCTCGCGCCAGCACGGGCGACCACCCAGCGCCGCCGCCCAGCCGCCGGGACGAGCTACTCTCCCTGGATTGACCTGGTTCTTGGCAACGAGGCTCTGATTGCTTTTTCTTTCCACAGATGGACCTTTCTATAAGATTGTGGACGTATTTGTAATTTCGTTTCGGCCCAACCTGGCCCAAGGCACACAACCTACCAAACAGCATCTCAGCCCATCATATCTCAACACATACGAGACACCAAACAAACAACAAAATCTCAGCCCAACCTGGCCCAAGTCAGCATGTATGAGTTGGGAAACACATGTCAGGGTGATGCAACCTGCCAAACACACCCTTTGTGTATATTTTGGGTTTCAGTTCCATCTCCTCAAGCAGCAGCAGGTGATGAAGCATGGTGGTGGAGTACTACTTTCTGTCTGTACTAGTTTGGATGTTCGTGTGGGTTGTACGTGGGGTGTGAAATGGTTTCAGACCGCAAACATCAGATGGATTGGTGCGGTTTGGGGCAAAGATGATTGCGGGCTGGTGCGGGTTGGTTTACGGTGATTATTTTGTGGGGTGGTTTGGTGTGGCTATGAGGTAATCTGCATGTTGGGTTGGGTGGGTATGGTGCGGTTCTCTCCCCATTCTCAGGTTGAAGCCTGGGACGCTTGCTCTCCACCTCCACTTCGTCCGTGCCTATTTCTCTACCTCTCGCTGCACCGAAGGACGACTGAACCTCGGCCACAGCGACTGAGGCAGACACTTGGGGTGTGTTTGGTAGCCTGTGTGGGCTCAGAGATTCCCACCTCAGCCCACTTTTAGGTGTTTGGTAGAATGTATTTGTAACGTTAGCCCTGCCCACCTCATGCGGAAAACACATCTCAGCCCTGCCCGCTAGAGAAGCTCGAAGCTTCTCTCCTCAGCCCGGGCGAGCTCATCACGAAAATTATCCCACGTGTGGGCCCAAAAATTTCCTCGCGTCCGGCCCCCTCCTCAGCCCCAAGTCATTCGACTCTCCTCTCTCAGCCCTCGCCTCCTCTCGCGAATCGCCAGGAACCGCCGCCAGCTCTGCGCCGCCGCCCTGCGCCCACACCACCCCCAGCTGTGCTCACAGCACCACCCGACGCCGCCGTCGCCCAGTACAGCACCCGCCGCCGCCTCCCAGCACAGCGCGCGCCACCGCCGCCCAGTACAGCACCCGCCCGCAGCCGACAGCACAGCACCCGCCGCCGCTGCCTCCCTAAGCCAAAATGGACGAGCATCGCCGCGCAGCGACTCCCCAAGCCACTATGGGGTGGCCGACGAGCTGCTACTCAAGCCACGGACGACGAGCGCCTCCGACGAGCACGCCATGACGCCAAGCCATATTGGGACCTGATTGCTTTTTCTTACTTCTGCTCAAGGACCTTTGTGTAAAATTTTGGGCCCGTTTGTAATTTTGAAGACTTGACTTGGAGGACCTATTAGTATAAACTGTGAAATGTTATTTTTTTTTCTAGGACCGGTTTTAGGTTATAAATTAAGCTAATCAAACCACATAATACAAGCATTTTAGAATTTTATTTAGACACGGTTGAAATGACCACCCTAGTTTGGGCATGTCCCAATACATACAACCCACCAAACAATATCTCATCCCAGCATGTCTCAACACATACAAGTTAACAAACAAACAACAATATCTCATCTGAGCCTGTATAAGGTCAGCTTGTCTCTGCTGAGAAAGCCATGCCAAGGTGACACGGGCTACCAAACACACCCTTCGTATGGCTCCGCGACGCTACTGCAAGCAGCCGTGAGGAGGTGGTTCAGCGGGTCATCGCTATCTCCCCCAGCCTCTGGCACCGGGAACCTGCATCGCCGAGTCTCTAAATCCAAATTTCTCACCAGTAACCATACAAATCCAGTGAGCCATAGCCATAGAGCACATTCCTTGTCAACCGGATCTAGAAGGAACTCGATCCCAGCCACCGCCGATGCTCCCTCGGCGAGCAAATCCATAGCCTTCACCCTGCTCACGGACTGCCGCACCGCCAGAGGGTCTCTCCACGGTGTGAGACGGGATGGGCCCATACCCAGATTTTCCTGATCCGGGGTCCAGGTTTTCTTGACGTCATGTCCCTGTGGGACAGAGATATACGGCGTTCATCCCGCCCGACCGCGCCGTCTCGCGTGCGCGACGCTGGGTCCCACGCGACCTGGAGGTGGAACAGATTCACCACACCGCCTCCTTTTTTACAGTTACCATGCAAGCATTTGCACAGATCTTGAGCACAATTGATCGGTCCGGATTTCCGGAGCATATAGTCCCGGGAGCCAAATCGCCCCTCCTGGTGATACACACCCTACCTATGTAGGCATCATCTATGATAGGAACACGGACAAATTTCATAGTTCGCACGTGCCATACGTCAAATCATCACATGTATAACGCACATTGTACCATATATATGTGGCAATAGGCAACTACTGGCCATGATCAGGGTATCGAGGCAATTCATCTAGTACCAGATTATTATAAATAGTTTACATGCTAGGTACATCTCTACTCACAAAATATGGACACACTACTGTCAACATGCAGGCTCGAACAAAAACGTAACCCTCACAACTTCAGTGGACGCTTGAAGGCAGCAACAAACCTTTCTTCAGGCATTCTCCTCCCTACAAGTTTAATCCAAAGTTTGTAGATGCACATACATTTAAATCACTGGTCAATCATGAAAGGTTCAGAAGGAAGCGTGAATTAATAGACGATTAATCATGATTAATCATGAAATCACTGGTCAATCATTTAAATCACTCCAAAGTTATAGACGATTAATCAGCACAATCTTCCTCTATGTGACATGTGATCCGAAAACTAAACCAAATGATAATGTTAAAAATGGAGATGAGAGTTTAACATGCCCCCCCCTGTATTACAACATCATCAATGAGCATGTGGAAAACTACAATGAAGAGAAGGTGACACTGAGTACAACACTACAACTGATATGTGGATGTCACAGTAAAACAAAGGAAGAGTGGTATGTTATCTAACCGATCATACCATATATGAGCATAATAACCGATATTACCGAGTGTCCCTATGTCAATGCAAAGGCAAGAAGAAGTCCTTCCACAGACAACAGAACCACTCCACCACATCCGGTATAGAGTAAAAACATAGCAGCTAGACCCTCTTCCACCAAAAACTCATCAAACCCAACTGAACGGATATCAAAGAAGGGTAAAAAGGTTTTCAGCGATGTCGGACAAAGAGTCTCGTAAAATGCAGCTACTGACGTTACAATGGAGGTCTTGTAATATACGGCTACTGGCGTTCGAATGATGACCAGTATGTACGTGATGTTGTACGAGATAAAGAAGTCAAAAAGGTCGTTGAGATGATTTAGTTTGTTGACCATGGACATCACTCTTTCTATTTCTAGCACACGATGCTCAACCATCTGAAGCAACTCGAGAGAGGATGCTATCAACCATCGGTACGAGATTGGATAGAACTAGGGACCCTAAAATAAAATTTTGGACCCGGGCCGAACCAAAATAAATATTGTTTATACTGAGCTTTTATACTTCCATTGGTATTATTTTTAGCATGTTATAGTATTAATGTATAATTTTCTATTTGTCTGCATAGTTTAACCACATAATTGTCAATATTCCTAAATATTAGTTGGTGTGTTTTTATTTGTAGTGAATTCATTGAAAGATACTAAGCTATAGTTTTTAACAAAATTCTGTTATATAACTATGTTTTCTGCAATGCATAATCTATATAATTTATATGTATCTATGGTAGAGTAAAGAGTACGATCTAACAAATGTCTCAATAGCAGTAGCAGTTTCTAGTGTATGATTAGTGTAGCATCTTTATAGAAAATTGTAGATTATAAGTTGAACCAATGCCACTACTTGTTTGTGGTCAAATTATCTATCGAGTCAAATTCTAACAAAGTGTGCATGTTGTGTACTCGGTATTTAAACAACATTGCTTAAAATAACCACCAATGAAAAAATAGTGTGTATTCTACTATCCGGTGTACACAAGTCCACCGCTAGTTTATGAAAAAAATTGTAAGAAATTAAACATGGAAATCTAATTACGTAGATTTCTGTAAAATTTAGGACTTCCGTCTGAAAGTGAATAACATGGGAGATAAACTTGTTGATACCTGTCACATTGGTTTGTTCTTACATCCCAAGAAGCATGTGGTATGTATTTCCTTCCGTTAATTAACTATTTTATTATGTTAAAAATACTTCTCCAGTTATAAAATGTAAGGCCCATGATTTTTTTTTACCACTTCAGTTAACGTCTTTGACCACTATTAATAGCAAAGTGTATGGATTGATCTTGTACAGATGGTGTCGTTGCATTTTGTCTTGTGAAATATTTATTTAATACACATTTATAATATATATTTAAGACATATTATAAGTAAAATCCGTAGTAAAAATTGTGTGTGTTTTACAAGAAAACGTCATGCATGCTTGAATGTTTACGGGGAATAATGGATAGTAGCATAGTGATTCAGGGAAGAGTTGAGGATCATGTTTCAAGATGCTAGCCTATTGGATGATGAGAGTGCAAAGTGGGTCATGCACATGAAGAAGAAGATCAAGGAGCACGACCTTGGCGGCAGTTGATTATTCTTGTATTGGTTATGTATGAATTGCTGAATTTTAATTTGTGTTGAGTTGAGTTCTTGTGTCGAACATGTAACTTATATTGAATTGTTGAATTCTTGTGTCATCGAGTACTGCAACAGGCACGTCGACAACTCCGACGGCGAGAAGGAGGACCTCAAGAGGTTCGACGAGAAGTTCGTCAAATTGGAGCAGGCCATGATGTTTGGCATCATCCTCGCCGCTAGCTGTTTGGCATCATCCTCGTCGCCAACTATCTGGATATCAAGGACTATTGGACCTCAGCTGCTAGACGGTCGCCAACATGATCAAGAGCAAGACGGTTTAGGAGATTCACACGTTGTTCAGCATCAAGAATAACTTCACGCCGGAGGAGGAAGAGGAGATCCGCAAGGAGAACCAGTGGGCATTTGAGTAGATCACCTAGGAACTACTTTGTGTTTATATATAGTTGCTTCAGTTGTTGCAATTTCGTCGTTTTTATTGTTCGATTAATCATGAAGTTAGGCTGTTTTATTTTGTTGTTTGGAACCGGGAAAACTATAAGCTTGACAGATACATATGTGTTTTGGTTATATACTAACTTAGTTTTATACTTTTAAATTTGTTTGATAGTAATCTCCAATCAGTAGTAACTTAGAGTAAATTATACATGAATTGCGATATTTGTGGCAGAGCAAGTAGCGCTGCGATGCAAATCAACGTACTGGAAGCCGTAAACTTATGAAAAAAAATCAGGCTGGACGACCAGCGAGAATCAGATCATGGCGGTCAGAAATTAGATCATGAACCGAAAATTTCCAACATGTGGTCTCCCCGGAACATTGGCAAAAAGTAGTCCCCTCACAGAAATAATGGAGATAAGCAGCTTTAGAGTATCTCCAACCGTGTTGAGCAAATTCCTACCCTATATGTCGATGGACTGGACGTGTCCGTGGAGTGGACGTGTCCGCGGACACAGCCTGGACAACCCTAAATCTTGACTTTTCCAATCAGCATCCCTAAACTTCATTCCTTAGATCCATGCAACTATATGAATATTGGTTTTTGCATACAAACATACAACATCAACATCTAGTGCACAAAGATAACCATACATAGCAACTATAGTCACAAATAATATAACTATAGAACCCAATGCATAGTGGAGACACATCTCCTTCTCAATGGCATGTTTTTTTTGTCTTCTTCATCTTCATTCGAGTTGTGTCCGTATTCATCTTTTGAGCATCGACGATATCGGCAAGACGCGAGTCCAATCCCATCTTACTTTGTTCAAGTAACTTCTTCTCTTCCTCTATCCTCTTCTTCTCTTCCTCCATTGAATTCTTCTCTTCTTCAAGTCCTCCTCCATCTTCCAGTTTCTATCAATGGCGTCCACTAGCTTTTCTTCGATCTTCTTTTCTTCAATTGTGAAGTTCAAATCTTCCAAAATGAGCATCTTGCCTTTGGGATAACAGTTCAACTCGGATATCACACCCGGACATTGCAACTACATGTTATTTCATCCTAAATGATAACAATATGCAACTCAAATCAAGCCCAATTACTAAATTTTGGAACGAACACATACTATGAGCAACCTGGAACATACCGCGTAATCGAACGAGATGTTATACCCGTAGCCCGAGAAGGAGGAAGCCGAGTCCTCGTTGGTGTCCCAGGAAACCATGGTGTGGCGGCAACGGACGAACATATCGAAATCAGAGGGGAGAGCTCAGGACGGCGGCGACGGAACTCTCCGAGATCCGGCGAAATGTGGCGGCCACGAAGCTCTTTACCAGCACAAATTTGGTCGGGAAGGTGAGCCAGGAGTGCGGACGGTGGCACTGCGGGCGAGCAACGGGAGGCTAAATAGGCGGTGACGGAGCTATGTAAGGAGGCAGGGAGGAGTGTGAGATTTGGGGAGGGTTTGGTCCGATTTGTTGCTGTTTGGGCGAGTCACCCTCCACATATGGGCTGGGTATGAGAGTTGCCGGACAGTCCGAATGTTTGGGCTAACTATGGAGGCCGGTTAGGTGCACATTTTGTGTCCGGTTATGTCCGCCCGGACGTTTGAGTGTGGGGGAGAGGGATATGGGGGGGGGTGGGGGGGGGGGGGGGGGGGGTGGGAGGGGATATGGGGGGGGGGTGGGGGGGGGGGGGGGGGGGGGGGGGCGTTGGAGATGCTCTTAGCCTTCCAAGCATCTACATCGATTGAAAGAAAAAACGAGTCATCCTAACCCCCAGGGTGACATGGTACTGCACACCCTACGAACGTCGAACGAGGTAGACGTAGTATAAGCATGGATGAATGCGGAAGTGCTAGCCCGACAAAAGCTAAGCCAAACCAGCCGGATCGGGCGGCTGCGCGATCGCGTACGTGATCATAGTCACGGGTACGGCTGATCTGATTTCTGAATCGTCTCTGATAAGCGATCTGCCTGCCTGCGCACTCTTAGATGCTACTGTATTCACTTCACAACGGCCCGGAAATAAAAGGAAATTCTGCGCTGCAGCTGCTCATTCGAATGATCAAATCCAACCCGTTGTGCGTGTTTTGAGAGCTTTAGGTGGTGTGTCTGTGTGGATATGTATCCAGATTCTGGAGAGGAGGTCAATTCCAACGCGACCCCTCAAAAACCAATTCCAACAAGCAGCTAAGCTAGCACATGACATTGCGACCCTCAAAAACCAATTCCAACGCGAGAGAAATTCACAGGACTAGCGAGTCACAAGGAGCGAGCAGTGGAGTGATTCTGTGATTGGATGTTTCTTGGCTTGCGCTCGCTAGACATGTGATGTCCCCGTCTCTGACTGCATGCACAACGGGGTGGAGCCAAACCGCGTCTTTGCTCGGCCTCCGACCGGTCCATCGCGTGCCTGCCTGACCTCGCCCTGCCACCCTCTCCCATGGATCGATCAAATCATATCTCTTGTTTCCTACTAACATAATAAGGGCTAGCCATCCCTGAACAGGGTATCGAGGGAATTCATCTACGAGATTATATATAGTTTACATGCTAGGTACACCTCTACTCACAAAATATGGACACACTACTGTCAACAGGCAGGCTCGAACCATGTCCACGCAGTAACAAACCTTTCTTCACACATTCTCCTCCCTGCAAATTTTAAACCAAAGGTTTATAGTGGCATATACATTAAAATCTGGTCATTCATGAAAAGCTCAGAAGAAAGCGTGAACAAGCAGAGGACTAATCAGCGCAATCTTCTTCTGTGACATGTGATCCGAAAACCAAAACAAAGGATAAGGTTAAAAATTGAAGATGAAGGTTTAACTTAGCATGCCCCTTGCATTACAACATCGTCAATGACCTTGTGAGAAACTACAATGAACAGATGGTGGCGCCAAGTACGACTGATACTATTTATGGATGTCACAGTAAAACAAAGGAAAAACGGTATGACATCTAACCGATCTTACGATATTTGAGTATAAAAACCTATGAAATTAACAACCTCGAGCTACCCTATCAAACGTTATCAGGATAAGAGCAGAGATTACCTAGATACTTCACCAATCGGACCTCGTCCAAAGTCCAACTTCAAGCCAGAAAGGAGAGCTTTGCATGCAAGGCCATACTCCTAAACACACAGAAATCAATGCATGGCCAGGGTAACAGGGAATACAACAGATTATGGAAAGCGCAATGTCATTGCAACTTGACAAAACTGTACCTTCGTCAGTATTAGAGCTGCTGCTTGCTCATGGCAGGAACTTGATAAATCCAGATCCATACCTTTGTAGGTATTAGCATCATTCAAAGCTTTGTCTTTCTCACCCATATGCAGCCAGCAAAGGCTCCTCTTTGCGTACAAGGTTGAATCATTAGCGTCAGTCTCCATTGCCTGGAGCCATCAAATGGTATACACAAAAGATCAAGATGGGTGCAAATGACTACACTAACACACCTTCTTGTCTTAAAAACTTAATAATTTATTAAAAATCAAAGGATAGAGAAAATATTCACAAGCATCGGATACTGAAGACGTACAGATAGTTCTAAAAAGAAAGAAGATCGGACCAAAAGGCGGTAAATAGAAGTTGTTTGGAAGTAGAGCACACAGATCTCAGCATGTGTCTTGAAAAAATCATTATTTTCTCCGTTGGGAACTTCATATACGATAATGTAACCAAGTATGTATTCGAGCCCTCAGGATGTACTAATATGCAGCCACTGGGGAGTAGAGGCATATGACAGAGAGAATTTACCTTGGTGTACAGAGCCGATGCATGAGGATAATCCTTTCCCTGAAATGTGGCATTCCCTTGGGCTTTCAAAGCAGGTTCCTCACATTTTTTACAATCCTAAACCAAATGTAAATGAAAGTCAAATCGTGTATTGAGTGCATTGCAGTGGCAAATCTCTAAGATAGTTATTTCATTTTTAGCGATCTGTGTAACCATAGACATCAATCCAACTGGAGTAAGAAGTAGAATAGAATAAATTTCATACTCTTGACTTCCCAAATTCCGCATGTTGCATTATTCCATCAATGCTCCAGTCTGCAAATCTTGTTACACAGGATGTGAAGGGAAAAAGGATCTCAACGCATTCCTTCCATCCTTGGATTGCAGCTATTTCCAATGGTGTTCTACCAATCTGTTAACGAACATGTCAAGGATCAGTTTGAGAGGTAAGCATGGGGGGGGGGGGGGGGGGGGGGGTTGTACCCAATGGGGAAAATAAAGAATATGGCTGTGAGATCCAAAATATGAGGAATTATAGACGATTGGTGCAGTATGTGTATTAATGTATAGTAGAATATGAAAGAGTCTACAGTATAGCAGTCTGCAACCAGATTCTCCTGGATATGTGTGTAAAATAAACAGGTCCATGAATGTTTAGTTCCTTTACTCTTTTCCTTTCTCTGGAAAGCACAGATGATGTGAACTTCAGTATTACCTAGATAAATCTTTATTGAACCAGGCATAGGACTTCAGTGTGGCGCATTTTACCCTAAAAGCACTGCTCTTATTACGACAAAATTTCACAATACCAGATCTCAAAAAAGAACATTTCACCACACTGTTGAAAGAAGGAACTAGATAAGAGCAACAATCCATCTTCTAGCCTATTTTCTAGCATATGTATAACTGCAACAATGTACAGTACAACACACTATTTGTTCTGCATTAAAAAAATATTATTGGTCCCTAACAGGCTAATAAATTTCTCACTTGAAGAAACAGATTTTGCTCTTTTTTGTCAAAAGCGGGATTGATGTAACACAGGTACAAAAAAGCAGATAAACGAGAGGATCACATAACAATAATTTTTAAAACCTAACAAACGTCAAAGAACAACATGCTCAATCATTTACGGACGTTTACCAAATGGCCTACATTTACTTAATGTATTATATAAAATCCAGGGATCGTGTGAGTTACAATCAGCCATTCATCTCTAACACTCCAGGAAAGTTGTTTCACGAGTAAAACAAAAGGCCAGATCAGAAGCTCCATTAGAGAGATAAACTGACAACAACCTAAGTTGCGGCAGAGAAACTCACTTCATCAGGAATATTGGCATCAGCACCAGCTTCCAACAAACACTTGATGCAGTCAGCTAAGCCATCAGCTGCAGCTATTATTAATGGAGTTACAGGCCTACCAGCATTGACATCAGCACCAGCCTGAAACATTGAATACCACATAATGATGAAGATAGTGTTTCTAGAATATGCTGCAACTTGTGCTCATTATAAGAATGCCCTCCTGGCAAAAACTATATATGGTAAGTAGATGCTCTAAAGGGAATGTGCTGCACCTTAATAAGTAGTTCTACACACTTCAACGAAGGAGCAAAGATGGCCAATGTCAGTGGTGCATAGAATAAACGTACAACCCTGTTAGGCTGTAGAAAACGCGAACAACACATCATTTGTACAGTAACATAACAAATGGCTAATGACGAGCAATAAACTATCAGCTCTTTCTGCAACTAGTAATGTTGCACGTGTAACGCACGTTGAAACAAAAAAACAACATCCACAAACTCGACACTCTTGCTACTGTTTCAAAACATATATTTTACACTCTTCTTTGAAATTTCATGGTATTCTTAACGTTTCGATTTCAAGTCTTCTTGGCTTTACAAAAACCAAGCCTTTTTCAAAACTGAAAATGTCTTTGTTAACTCCCCATTTTCCTTTTCTATATGCATGCTTAAAAAATCAATATTTGTTTTGCACAGAACCTTATGAATCCACCGCTGATATTGTCAAAATGATCTTTGAGTGACAAAATGAAACTGCCAATATTAGCAGATCAAAAGCGCAAGGTGCACACAAAATTTTTCAGATAAAATCCTACACTCGGCCGGGACTGACCAATTAGCCCAACAAGAACTGATTGATCTATACTACAGTAATAATTGAATGAAAATAAATCACGTTACTGCGAAGTGCAGTTTTATCATAATTTTTGGCCTTGGAAAACTTATGCATGGACATTATAGGCTTTAAAAGTTTACAAACGATGGACTGAAATCAAACTAATGTCCTCACCTCTTAACTCTGGATTAGCAGTTAGCACCCAACCTTAACTTGGAACTTCAAAGTTACACATGTAATTTCCAATCCATATAAGCACAATATATTAGAAGCAGCGTTATTCCCAATAGACAAGGCATCATACTCAGGTATCTTAGAAACAAGGGAGTGTACACATAATTAACAAGGGAGTATAATATAATCTAACTTCATACACAGCAGATTAGAAAAAGAATTCATCCATCAGATACTCATATCAATGTGACCAGACCAAGCGTGCCTAACGTTTGGGAGAACTTCATATTTCAAGTATTGTCCAGAAATCAAAATCAACCTCGTGATGCACTGATACATCAGGGAACTGGAGGAGGGAAAAAATAAATAGAGCACGCACGGACCGAGTTCCAGGGAGGGGCACCGAATTTTGGCGAAGTTGTCAATTTCGAGCAATGGAACTTGCAATCGAGATTGAGCTTTGATTTTGTCGAGGGAATCGCGTCCTTTTTATAGGCTATCCGAACAGGACAAGAAGAGTCCATAATCCATATCGAAGCTTTGTTGAGCAGAGTTGTAGACGGAGCCGACGACGCACAGATGCTGGAGGAGTCCAAGGCGGACGTGCCCAACCAGACGGCTGGAGCACGCGCGACGGCGCCTGCAGGTTCCCCGGCGCGGCCTGCCGGGGCGGCCAGCTCACGTCGCTCTCGCTCGCCGCGCGCCGTGCCCCTCAATGCCAATTTCCGGGCCGTCGTCGCCACGCTGCTGCAGCTCGGCGCCGTCGAGAGGCTCAGCCTCCGCGGCACCAACGTCAGGCTCGCTGTCGCCAAGTTCTGCAGCAAGCTGTAGGAGCTCGACCTCTCCGGAAATGCCGCGCTGCGCGGCTCCGTAGCCGACGTGGCGGAGCTAGGACCTGGAACGTCACCCGCCTTTGCCCTGCAAAAGGAGACGCGGGCGAGCAGCTGCGAGGCGTCAGGCGCGCGGGCGGCACCGGAGAGGTGAGGGGCTGGGCACCTACCTCTAACTGGAGCGCAGGAGTGGAGGAACGGCCTAGCGCCGAGGCGGTCGGCGAGGAGGGCGGAGAGGAGGCGCGGCGACAACGGGGTCGCCATGGTGGCGAACCGTGGAACCGCTCCGGGCCGGGAAAACAGAGCTCTGCTGCTGCTCCCTGTCGTGGTCGAACCGACTGATGAGCTGTGGTGTCGAGCAGGACGGCGGAGGAGGCAGCGGCAGCACCCCGACGGCGTTCTGCTGTTGCTGCTTGTTGGCGCCAATGCCATCCCGCTCGCGCTCACGCTCCAACGTAGTCGTGGGCGCCATGGCCGCCGCGGTGACGGTGGTGGGCGCGCCGGCGGCCTGCCGTAGTACTGGCGCTCCATCTCAGAGTCGCCCAGGATCTTCTCGAAGCAGATCGAACTGCACTACCCCGGCGACGCAGATGGATTCCCCACGGCGACGCAGATGGACTCCCCTGGCAGCGCGAGAAGGGAACAGGGGCGGTCGGCCGCGCTCGATGCATGGGAGGGCCTCGATTAATTCCCGCCGTCGGCGTATCTGGTATTCCCGGACAGCACGAAGAGGGGCAGCATCCGTGGTTCCCGGGCCTGGCCGTGCGCCGGCAGCCGCGCGCCGGTGGAACATGGGAAGCGTCACGCTGGGTAGGACTTGGGCCATGCGCCGGTGGAGATGGATAGGCTGCGCGCTTGGCCTCCAGGTCGACAGCCAGGACATGGGGAGTTGGAGGTGCGACGCATTGCGACTCATGAAAGAACAAAAATAACATTTCGTTTTGATGTGTTGAGGTGCTCAACACAGGCGGAGCAATCTGAGTCGTTGATAGGATATCGAACGCGTAAGATTTAATGTATCCGATCAAGTTTGCTCTTTTAATAATACTATTAATTTTGCACGCGCAATGCGCGTCTCGACTAATACATTGTAATGCATCTGCTTCTCTTGCCATGTCAGGAATATGCTTGTTTGTAAAAATTGCATATGGAAACATCAAATATATAGAATAAGTTCACCCTCCGATTTTGTGTATAAGCCCCTCTCGATTTTCTACTCCAACTTTGAAGTTAAACCTAACTTAGAAGATATATTTTATATGACTCTATAACTATATTATGGTATAATATTTGTGGCATATAACACGTATTTTGTTGTTTAAATCATTATCAAATTTTGTTTCAAATATGAGGAGGAATTACACCTAACCGGAGGGGTATGAAAATAGTAAAAATCTGGGAAGTAGAAGTGGCCTGGCATAAAGGGTTTTACAAACGTACCACTGAACATTTTGAGTAGCAGTACTTTATCGGATCAGCAGATAGTAGCATGTTTATTATGACCACCAATACTCTGAACCTAACTCCTGTTCTCTTAGAAGGATTCTGTTCTAATTTAAATATATGCCGAAGTTGTTCCCCAAAAACTAATCACTACTGACACACTCCTCCCCGTTCCCCTCCCCGTACTGTGCGAGAGAGGCGAAAAGGGGGTTCCTCTCTGCTCTCCGTCTCGCCGACGGCCGATCCGCCGGTCCTCTCCCTCTCCGGCCGCCGCTGCGGTGGCGGGAGAGTGGGGGGACCCCGGATCTGTGCCTTAGGCGTGTACATAGTAGAGTAGGGGTTCTGGGCGGCGCCGGAGAGGTGGTAGCTGCGGCGGCGCGTCGGAATAATGGTGCCGGGACTTGGTCTCCACCTCGACGGCGTCCTGTGGGGCGGCGTCGGCGAGTTCCCGGCGTTTGGTGCTCGCCGTTCTGCGGATCTGGTGAGTTTTGGTGGCTCGGGCGCGGTCGTCGTGGCGAAGGTGAGGACCTGCCCCTGGCCTTTTTGTACCCTGGCTCCGTCTTCGCGGCGGTGAGGCCTGCTCCGTCCTCTCCGTGGAGCTCTGGGGGTAGTGGTGGAGCAGGTGATGCTGGCGTGCGCCTCTGGCTCTCCTGGCCGGCCGTGGCGGCGGGGGGTGGAGCTGCAGTGGTGGCTTGCTTGCAAATGGCGGTTCTGGTGCTCTGGTTCTCCGTGTCTTCTCCGGCCGGCCGTGGAGGCGAGGGGAGGAGGCTCGGGGAGGCTAAGCTCTGGTCAGAGAGGTTTGGTGCTTGGCTCGAGCGCAGGGATGGTTGGCGCGAAGATGGTGGTGGCACGGCTTGGCCGTTCCGGCGGCAGGTGGTGCCGATGCTGGATGCGCGGACGGCTTGGCCGTGTTCTTTCAACGACAAGATCTCGTCGCTTGCGTCGAGTGGAGCTTGCGGTCGTCTTCAAGGTTGAAGGTCTTCCTGCTTCCAGTTGGTTTGAGGTTTGCTCTCTGCTCCTCCGGCGTTCGTCGGCGAGGTGGAGGTCTGGTGGTTCAGCAGGGTTTCGTTGCTGTTGTGTTGTAGCTGAGCTCCTTCTGTATGAATTTGCGTCTGTTGTTCTTGTTGTTTTCATCTAATTGTACGCAAATTTGTACTCCTCTTGTTCAAAAAAAAAAAAAAAACTAATCACTACTGCAATTTGAAGTGTGAAGCCATAAAAGGAGACATACCGTTAATACCAATGCAGCTTGAAGTTTGCAGTTTCGGCTACATGGTCGTCTGATCAATCTGAAGTAGGATTTGCCAAAAAAACGTCAAGCAATACCATGACATGCATGCAATTGAATCGTGTAAGGTTGTACCATGGTGGATGCAGCTGGTGATGCGAGACAATTAACATGTTCAGCTCACGGATATGATTAGAAAAAAGAGAACATGCATGCATGTTGCGTGCCAAGTTGAACAGATCGATTCTGACTGATATTGAGGACGGCGTCAAGTTTGGCCGCTGCTGCCGCGCTAGGAGGCATGTGGCCGCCGAAAGACTGTGCCTTCTCTCCATGAATCTTGCAACCGAGACCGAACGACAGAAGAAGAGAGGTTTCACGCCGGACGTCACCACCCGTCAGGCCGTCACGCGGAGGAAAAGGAGAACCGAGCTTCATCAAACGGTTCAATATGGACCGCGGATTGGTCAAACCTTCGAGGCCTCGGCTAAAAACAAAAACCTTCCGCGGTTCATCGGCTGCCTAGCAGCTGTGTTCCGATTGGACTCTGCTGACCCCCTTCTCTTGGCTTCCGATCATGATAGGAACAGGACGGAGCGAGCAGCCGACTGCAGGACGCACGAAGGTTGCTGGCGGCGCGCGAGCGGCGTGGCCTGCGTGGCCGGCCGGCAGCGGCGTCGTCCTTGTTGCTGGCGTGCGCGGCGTCGGGCAACTCCGGCATCGTCCTTGATGCTGGCGGCGTGCGCGCGGCGTGGCCGGCCGCCGGCGGCTCGTCCTTGTTGCTGGCATGCGGTTCGTCGGGTGGCGGGCCGTCGTTGGAGAAGGGCTGGTCGTGCACGCACCATATTGGTATGTTTTTTAATTTCTTTTAGCGGTGGCAAATCTCGTAATTATCACGAAACGAAATAAACGAACCGGTACGATGGCATTAGCAGTATTATGTGATTTGGTGGGAGAGTAAAACGGTCAAAAGTGGATTTGTGTTTTTTTTTTTTTTTTTGCGAAACACAGTACAACGCAAGCGCTCATATACACGCGCACACACTCACCCCTATGAACGCACGCACGCACACCCTACCCCTATGAGCACCTCCGAGAGACTGAGCCGGCGGGTCGAGTCTTGAGATTGACGAAGTCACCACGGGCGCCTCGCTGTCGACGGGAACGTCGCCTCCCACTGAAGAATATTCCGCCTTAAATGAGAAACACCAGCGTCAAAGCTGGGGTTTGAACTCTGGTGGGCTGGGGGTACAACCACCCACCTAACCATCTTGCCACAGGCAAGTTCTCAAGTGGATTTGTGTTTAGTTGTCAAACATTGGAACGATCTGGACCGTTGGCCAAATATTGAAGGGCTCGGATTCAATGTATCAACACAAGTTTGCTCTTTTAATAGTAGTATAGATTATTAGCAGAACAAATAAAAGCATTACCAAAAACATCATTTGACGAAGTTAACCATAATGCTTTATAATTATATTTTTTCCAAACAAATAAATTAGCCATAAAAGTATAACCCCCTTCTATGACTGTTTCTACCACATGGATCAGATGAACACTCAAACTGCATGTGAACATAATCAAGGTAATTTAAGATTAAATGAATGTTACTCGTTATCATCTATGCTTGATGCCCATTAATGTGTGAGTAAATCTAGGCGTGAACTACCCAGCACCAGCAGTCAAGCACTCAGAATGACTAGCAGCTAAGCAGCTAAGTGGGCTAGGTGGAGAAAAGTGGGGACGACCCTGTCACATATTGAGAGTAGATTAAACTGGAACTTGATCTAACTGCGATCTGATAGTCATAGAAAATCTAATACACTTTAAGCAAGGGAAGAGCCAATGGCCCATGAACAAAGGATAGAAATGGTGAAAGAAGAAAATAACGTAAAGAGAGACAAGACTAGAGCAAACAAAAAAAAGCGGTGTCTGTCTCAGTCCGTCAATGAGGTAAAAATAGCGTCCATTTCACCACGTAAGAGGGAATGGGAAGGTTCCTTGAGGGCCCAACCGAGTTCCTCCTGGCCGTGACTTCTCATCAATCATGGATACAATACTGTATACAACAATATTGACCGGAAAGAGCATACCAAATATGGAAAGAAGGAAATTATTACATTTGCCTGATACCGCAACAGCATGTCCAGCATTTTCACGTTTCCACATTCAGCAGCAAAATGTGAGGGGTTCCTAGTTCGCTCATAGGGTCAACATTGGCCCCTCTGGACAATAACATCTCCGCTATTCCACTGGAATCTGGATGAAGTACATGAAAATTCTCACCCCATCATATTACCTTGAACGATACTATAGATGAATAATGTGTTTACTAGTATCATCGAAAAATATTATTTGCTTCATAATTAAAAGCAAAACCATGGGCAGGAATATTTTGTAATATGGATAGGCGTTTCTATAAAACCATAAGCTAAAGAAACATGTAAGTGGATTCACAAGACAGTAAGTACTAAGAAAACTTGGAAATTTACTGCAACAAAGGTAGGACCTATTAAGGCTTTTCAGCAGCTGACCAATAAAACCTGACCCACAACAATGATTAAGCATAGGCAAAACAACTAAGGTTTTTTTGCTGGCCCTATCCCAACCAACCTGACTAAAATAGTTTTCCACACCCATTTTTTAACGGTGGTACAGACTTTACTACCAGTGTTTCCCACTTATGGACACTAGTACCTAGATTCAGGTAATGCCAGATTGATTCCAGCAAAACATAATGTAGCATTTTTTTCACAGTCCAGTATGAGTCTTGCTCAAGTTAACTTAAATGTCATGTTTGATAGAAAAGGTAATGCACACTGGCTAGTCATCAGCGTCAAGACAGCAAAGAAACTATGCCAATGGGAGCAGGAGACTAAGATTGCCGCCGCTGAAATATTTGCCGAAAATAGTGAAGTCTGAAAAGGCTTGCGACTGTTAAACCTCTGTATTGGTTTTTTGTTAGTCCATTATTGTGAAGTTTTCAGTATCCTTTCTTTCCGGTTGTGAGCGTACACATTTTTAGAAGATGCTGATGGCTATATGCAACACTAGAGGTCAAGAACAGGAAAATAAAGTTTCTTCCATTAACAAAAATATTCAGTTGCTAGTAATAGTGTTCAAACTCGAAATGACTATCTGAAGAGTGATTTCATTATATGCAACAGTGGTTTCTATCGATTCTATGTTGATGACACTGAATATTAGCACCAAGAAAGATTCTCTGATTAAAGGTTGTTGTTATAGTCATCAGAAAAGTGAAATTTGCAAAGACAAAAAACAATTAGAAGAACTGAAAGTTACTCCAAGCCAGACACTGCAATCAGTTTTGGTTTAAATATGAAAGAGATCAATATGGCAGATTAAACCTTAATATAGCTACCAATACGAAATGAAACGATGGATATTTGGTAGAGAGAACCTCGCTTTGTCAGGGTTGCAATAACATGGAGCACAGTATACCCTTTCCTGCATGCAATGTTCGGATTAGCACCACGATCAAGTAGAATCCGCACAGCTTCTTTAGGTGCACGACCACATGCTGCAAATAATAGAGGTGGCGAACCTAGCAAGAACACAAGAAATGGCAAGCACTTCCTCAGAATCTTCCGACCATAATAGGGAAATGTAATGAAGAGTGATTAAACCTGTAAAATACAAGCTAAATATGGCGCAACCAGGTAGAAGTGAGTCATGCCATAGAAACAAAATGAAGTGCAAGTGTGTTCGCTCAAAGTGAACTCATTGGCCTGTACTTCCATGCTACCTTGTATGTTCCTATTTTACAGATCCATGAGTTAACATGCATGTTCACAAAACCAACTATCTGCATAACTATTCTGATGTGAACACAAGTACCTCCCAGCTTTTAAACGAGAACAATAGGAACACAATAGACTTGTCACAGGTGTCCAATCAGCAGTTCAGCACAGAAACAAAAGGAACGAACAATTGCATATCATAGTCCCAAAGCTAGCCGCCCTAGGACATCACTAGTTTGTATTTCAAATTTAGTCTGGGAGATGATGATTTTTTTTAGAAATGGGGAGCCCAGCCTCTGCATCGAAAAGATGCATACGGCTTTTATTTCATTATTCAACATAGACTGACAAAAAGCCTTACAAACAGCGATCATACAAGCCGAAGCTACCAACAGTGATAGAGAACCACAACTAACACAAACGATAGAGTAAAGAAACGGGGCCTTGTGCCCCGGCCACATCTATCGCCGGCTCCCTGGCCAACTCCGGAGATAGCGCCTTGTGCGCACGCAACGGAAGTCGCCTCCGCCATCTTCCACCAACCCATCTCCAACGTGTAGACTGAGGCGAAGACCCTCGCCAGCCTGCCATCGACGCCGCCACGACGCCAGACAGCGCCACCGCCCTGCGCGTCTCCATCATCACGCATTTGACGTCAATACTCCGCTGCGCCACGCAGCCGAGACTCACCGTCGATGCAAAGCGGTCAGTCAAATAACACTAGCATTTGCACAATTGCAAAACCTAGCAAAATCAAAGTATAATTACACTCCAAAAAAACTAAATTTCTTATGCATCCATACACAACTTGTGCACAACAACCAGCACACAACTCCTAGCTAGATGGTACCCCAAATAAACACATCACCCCTACTCGAAGCGGTCAGTCAAGTAACACTAGCATTTGCAGAATTGCAAAACTTAGCAAAATCGGAGTATAATTACAATCCAAAGAAACTAGATTTCTTATGTATCCACACAACTTGTGCACGACAACCAGCATACAACTCCTAGCTATAGCCTAGTTGGTACCCCAAAAAAACAAATCGCCCCTAAACAAGCTTCGACTGCGCCACAGCTGCATTGTGGCAACAACCCGCCCCCAATCCAATACAGTGCAAACAAACAAAAATACTAGTAACACAGCCAGGGATTAATTACCACAGCCGGCGTCGGCGTTGACGTCGAGGTGGAGGTCCTTGATGAGGAACCTGCACATCTGGAGCTTCCCGGACCAGGCCGCGAAGTGGAGCGGGCCGAGCCTCCTGCCCAGCGGGTCCGTGACCGTCATCGCGCCCACGCTTTTCCCCTCCCTCGCCAGCCCCTCCGCCAGCCCTGCAAATCCAGAAGCAGAAACAGCGTCAGATCCACGAGCGCCGAATCCTATCCACGGGGAGCCACGAGAGCTTACTCCTCATCGAATGGATGTCGCCCTCCCCCGCCGCTAGGAAGATCTGCGGGGTCAGGGCGTCCTCGGGCGGCTTGGTGTTCTCGAGTATGAACAGGGTGTCCGGGAAGCGCTGCGGCCGGGAGGAGGGTCTCCCGGAGGAGGAGGGGGATGGGGTGGAGGCCATGGAGATGGGTCGCTTCTGCGGCTTCCGATGGAGTCAGTGGAAGGTTCGAGAAGGTTAGGGTTTGGCGAGTAGCTCGGGGAGGAAAGGGAAAAGAGCGGGAAGCGAGGGACGGGCGGCGGGGTGGCGGTGCTGCGCTTCGGTTTTGGTGTGAAAAATCACAAAATTGACATTCTGTCCAAACTTCAGCACAAAATGAACTATTACGAAAATAATTTCGAATCTAACCGCTTAGAACTTGTTTGGCATCCATCATTTCATTTGACAGAAATGAGATGGTATCATTTCATTTCATTTGGAAAGTGAAATGACAGGGCTTAGGAAAGGAATTGACATAATACACAATAGGCATTTGCTGGAATTTCAAATGAAATGACATGTCCAATTCCATGCCAGCCAAACAGGTTGTGAATGGAATCACAAATGAATTCCGTGATTCTGGCTCAAAATGATGGCTACCAACAACCTCTTAGAACATCTCCAAGAGCTTACCCGTAATTTGAGTATGCAAAATGGATATGGGTATATGAGAGAGAGGGTACGGGTATCCAGAAAATTTTCAGTTTTTCTAGCTTACCTAAAACGGATACCATATTGGCATCCTACGTGGGACCCACACGTCAGTGGGATAAGCTTCTTTTTTTGTTTTTCCCCTCTCTCCTTCTTCTTCCTACTCCCGATGACTCCATCGATGTCCTGTCGCCCTGACCTCGCCCCGCCCTCCCTCGCCCCAGCCGCCCGTACCCCGACCTCGCCCTCGCCCCGACCTCGCGTTGTGTCGGCTGCTCGCTGTCGCCGGTGGCTCCAATCGGCCGCCCGCGCCGGTTCGGGCGAGCTTGATGCGGCGAACGGGGAGGCTCGATGCGGCGGCTTGGAGGCGCGCCGGTGGCCAGATGAGGGCGGCGGGGGTCGAGGAGGGTTGGGGTGGGTGAACGGCTGGCGAAATTTTCAGCTCGGGCGGTTAGCCCTTCCCGCCTCGCTTTTATCCTACCTGGCAGTTATGCCAATACATATGGGTATTTGCCCATGGATTGCAAAATATGCCACTTCTTGACCAAATTATGGGTAGTGACGCAAAAAAAATTGGTTGGGACCACTTTTGGGTATGCTCTTGCAGCTGTTTTTTCCTCTAATATCCAAAAAAAAGCAGTTTTTGGGTATTGAGAACATATATGGATAAGCTTTTGCATATGCTCTTATAGTAGCGCCCTTCCGTGGGGCGCTATCTGTTGGAGATATGCCCTGGAGGCAAATAAATAATAAGTATTTATCGCATTATCTCATTAAGTTTATAATTAGTTTTATACCATGCTATAACTGTATTAATCGGAATTGTTAATACACGTGTGGTATGTAAACAAACCAGAGTCCCTAGTTAAGCCTCTATATAAACTAGTCCATCAGTCAATGGATGATCGTGATTTCCCGATCATATTGATTCATAACAGTTGATGATGGAGTCATTTTATTAGTAGAATAATTTGATGGACATTACCCACCAAAGTATTGCAAAGGATCGTATCACTAAGTTCAACACTGCAATAGGAGAGTAACGTGATAGCTTATTCCTTAGACCGTGAGATTATATCAAGTCGCTGCTTCTGGAAGATACTTTGATCGCATCAAACGTCATATCTTATATAGTGTGACAATAAAGGTGACACTTTCGGGTATTGGAAGGAAGTAGTCGGGGCGAGTGATCAAGAGCGGGATTTGTTCATCCGTGTGATGGAAAGATACTCTGGCCCACTCGGTGAGATTATATCTGTAAAGCTGCGCAGCGTATGACTAGGTCATTGGAGATATAATATCACGGAACGAGTTAAGTAACCCTTGTCGGTAACGAGATAAAACACAACATAGGATGTTGACGATCGTATCTCGGACAAAGGTAGTATCGATGGAACAAAGGGAATGAACATATCATGTTAACGGTTCAACGACGATTTATTCTGGAATGCACAGGGGCCGTCATAGTCATCCAGGGCTCCCTGACGGTCATTGGCGAGCGAAGGGTCTCGACCATGTCTGGAGTATTCCCGAACCGTAGGGTAACACACTTAAGGTCTTGACGACGCTTGGAGAACGTTTTGGAAACATCGGAATTATTTAGGTATAGAGAAAAGAGGTTCCGGAAAAGTTCCGGCAAGAACGGAAGTGTTCCGGGGAAGACCGAAGTGAGTTCGGAGTGATTCGAAATTGTTTCGGAGTCACGGGAGATTAAATAGTATGTAAATATATTAATTATGGAATTATATATATTTATATTAATTTAATATTAAATAAAAAGGAGAAAAAAGGGCAGCCCACCAAATGGGCCAAACCCCGGAGGGAAAGGCCCAGGAGGAGGTGGTGCGGCTGGGCCATGGGGCCCACCGGCACCATGGGGTGCGGCCAGGCCCTTTGGCCGGCGCACCACCCCCTCCCTCCCTTTTGTTTAGTCCCACATGGACAACTTGAGGAGAGGTGCAACCCCTCTCCTCTAATAAATAGGAGGCCGGATTAATTGAGAAAATACACAATAAATCCAGGAATTAATTCCGGTTGGCCTAGGCTTCTCCCTTTGTCCACTTCCACCCTCCCGTCTCTCGGCGTATGCGGTCCCACGTTTGGACTGTGTATACGTGAGACCTATAACCGCAGTACGCCGTTGTGCTGCGGGATTCCACCCAAAGTTCTCGCTTCCGCTATCTCGGCTGGATCGGGGAGCCCGGAGGTCATCGTCAAGGTCCGTACGTGTGCGAGTACTCGGAGGTGCCGTACACTCAGGCTCGGCACCGGAGCATCGTCGTCGCGCCGCCTCCTTCGTCGCGCCAAGTTCTTCGCGACCTTGAGGTCGGCTACGTACGTCTTCATCGGCAACGCTTGTGCGGGAGCGTATTTCCCGCTTATCGGTCTACGAGGGTACGTGTCCGATAACTTCTCCGTTACAGCATTACTAGATAGATAGATCCTGGCTAGTTTTCGGTGTTGCGATAGTTAGAAAAATTATTGTTTTCTGCTACGAACCCCATCAGTGGTATCAGAGCCGATCTATGCGTAGTATTGCTGGTACGGTTAGAACACATGTTGAATGTGGGCATCGATTCTATAATTGTTACCCTCTCGCGTGCACTTGCTAATGTTGTCGGCATCGAGTTGATGAAGCGGCCCGGACCGACCTTACGCGTACGCTTACGCGAGACTGGTTCCGCAACTGACATATGGCTTGTACCATATATGCGGCTAGCGGGTGTCTGTTTCTCTCTCTTTAGATGGCTTAGCATTTTCAATGGAGGGCCCTGAAAAGGGTGTAATAGAGACAATTATTTAATCGCTGTTGTGGTTGTATGTTCGTAGGTAAGAAACGGTTCTCACGAAAGCCCTAGCAGCCACGTAAAACATGCAAAAGTTAAAGTAGAGAGCGTCTAACTTTGTTTTGCAGTGGGGCATTTTAATATGACATGGTTACGGTAAGTTTTATGTTATCGGAGGCAAAAGGTGGCGCCGTAGACTCGGAGCACCGCCGGGGCGCGCCATGGAGACCAAGGCCGAGGCCATGTCATATCGCACTTCATTACATTATTTTGATATTGTTTGTTGTGTGTGCATCCTATTTGATTGCTTATATTAAGATATACAACGGTAGCAATAATAGGATGATCCCTAATTAAATACCAAAATTGTGTTCTCCCTTAGTGTGCACCACCAATAAAGTTCTACGTTACGGGGTACGCCGCATTGCGGTTACACTCGTCTCTTCGTTCACATACAGTGGGTGTAAGCCACGTTGCACACGCAAATACACTAAGGTCAGATTGGCGAGCCTAGTATGTACAGACATAGCCTCGGAACACGGGAGATCGAAAGATCGAGCATGAGTCGCATGATTGTTGCGATTGGTACTTCGTTGCCTACCTTTGAAATTATGCTGTCGGCCTTGTTGATGGGGGGCAGTGTAGTGGATTAGGATCGTGTAATCACTAAGATTTTTTAGGGATGATTTTCTTAGTGGAGTGTGTTTGATAATGTGATTATAAATAAACTCATATTATTATAAACTTAGCCTTATCCGTTCTTTGCAAATTATCTCTGTAGATCATGCCTTACCCTAAGGAAGAAAGTCTTGAGTTCAATCATTTTATTAGAAAAGGAATCTCCGAAACGATGGATCCAACTTCATGACGTGGTACAGAAACCTGAAAGGCGTCCTCTACCAAAACGACATTTCTTACGTGATAGAAGAATTCTTAGGAGATAAACCAGGAAACTCCGCAAGTGCAGAGGCGAAAGAAGATTTTCGTCAACGTCGTGACATCTTCATGAGTGTTCAATACACGATGTTTGGCTGCATGGATCATGAGTTGAAAAATGAGTTTCGCCACATGGAGCCTTTTGTGATGATAAATGCTCTTAAAACTTGGTTTGTAGACCGAGTGAAACTTGAGCAGTTCAAGCAGCTGGATAATTTTCTTTCACTCAAGATGGAAGAACATACCTGCTTGGAAACACATTTGTGTAGGATGTTTGACATTCACGATGATCTCACAAATATGTGCGGTTACTGGATGGCGGATACTTTTGCAATACAGGCAGTGTTGCGTTCTCTACCTCCTAGCTATAAGGAGCTTGTCGATGAATATGTGATTAAGAGTGAATCACTCCTCTTCAATGATTTCCTGGTTGAAATCAAAGATGTGAAGGTGGAACCCATTGAAGGAGAAATTGATGACACGCAAGGTATATTTGATATACAAGTTATAATTGTTATTTCTTGCACTTGTTAATATTAAAGTATTTGATGCTTATGTTCTGTTTTATTGAAACAGCACCAGAATATAACAGGATAGTTGCAGAGTACGACATGATGTTGCGGAATGATGGCAAGCAAAAGGTTGATGGCCAAGGAGTTTACGCCCATAGTTATCAGTTTTTGATTAGTAGTTTTTGAATAAGAGTTTTTGTAATCGATTTTGAGAGTGATTGTAATAAGTGTGTCTTGCATTCGGTGAGACAAGTTATTTGTAAGGGAACAAGCAAGTTGTTTTATTATGAATAAAGTTTCTTATGGTCACATTTCGATTATGAACAAGTTATTCGTGTATTAATCTCAATGATAGCACAGTGGATATAATGCTAAAATAAATATCCTAAGTCAATAATTAATACACTACCGAATTTTTAATCATATTAGTGTTGCAAATATTTTGGATATTTGATCTTGTGTATTTGCATACGACATGATGATTGAAAATATTGATATGTCAATATGAGAAGAAATTTAATTTGAAATCATGCAAGATGATTGTTAAATTAAATTGAGTAGTGAAAATTATTATTGAAACCTTTATTGTATATCTAAGTAAATAAAAGGTATTTGCTAAAAGATACAATTGTCTGAAATTATTTGATTAGATCAAAAGGATTTTTCAAAAAAGGAGGATATAAAATCGGGTCCTTATAATTGGATTATAATAACAAAGATTTTAAAGATTTATTTTATCATAAAAGACTTGTGAAATTTCGGTTCACAAATTATAATAATACATCAAACATGTTGATTTATATGAACATTATAATCATACTCTATTTTGAATAAAGTATGGTCTTAAAAGGTATCTCTTAAAAGTTTAGACGTTACGTAGAATGTTTTTGTTAGAATTAGTAAACTCCCTTATTTTGAAATCTTCACCTAAATTCGTATGAACGACAATATTAAGTGTCGTGGTTTATAGGATTATATGATAATACGAAACCATATACGAAATAGTTCTTTGTAAAATATTCATAGGAATGAATATATATTTCATATGGCGAACACCGACAAGGGCAAAACTAGTATTGCTAACTTGGTGATTTATTGAAAAACAAGTTTTCAAGAAAGATATGGAATAAAGTAAAAGCTTAAATGAGGTAATTGACCTTGTTCATTATGTGAGAGATAATGTTTTGGAACATGTCCTGTGACAAAAACTCTACAGATGGAAATGAAAAATGATGATAAAAGATCATAATGTTTTCAAATAAGGAGCTTTTTATAAATAGTAGGCATTGAAGAATATTTTCTGTCCGGTCACAGATTAATATTCATGATTTAATGATCTTGTTACTAGAACAAGGGATACCTACGAAATACAAAGAAATTAAAAGGTGATACCAAATTCGAATCATGACTAAAGAGTCATAAATCCAAAAGGTTGCATTTAAGATTATGATAGTAAATGTTGCTTGAATCTTATTAAGTAAAAGGTTACTTGATTTTTCACATGACAGGTTGTGTGAAAAGAATGGAACATGAGAAGGACATAAAGCTAATTTTGTCATGAAGAATGTCTTGGACAGAATCAAAATTGTTTGCTACATTTGATGTAGACATGCCTAAGTCTATTGGGTTTGTATTAGACAAGTATAATACATCGTATTTGGAATTTTCGAATTGATAAATGATCAAGGATTTTGGTATAGACCGAAATATCGAAAGAAATTATATCTGTATAATTTAAGTGGGAGTAGGACAGCTTACCATATTAATATGTAAGTGACGTATTGTTAAGTGGGAGCTTGTGGGCTACACAATATGAGATGTAATTGACATTTTGAGTGGGAGCATCATAAGTTACACAATCTCAAATGTAATTGACATTTTGAGTGGGAGCTTAGTCAGGTGCTTATATGTGAATGACATATAGTATATGGTACTAGGAAAATGAATTAGGAGTAATTATGGAATTACAATAAAATCATATATGTTTTAAAATGTGAGCATCTGTTTTGAATAGATCAGGGAATTTTAAAATGGAAGTCGAGGTGTTTTTCTAGATTAGATTATGAAAGGTCAGAATAAGACGTGACGAGGAAATGGTCCTTGTAAATCTGGAGAAAATAATTATGGTTGTAAAATATGTTGCACCTCTATGCCATGATGAGGTGGTAGCATATGGAACCATATTATATACTCGACGTGATATGACTAGTGTTCTTACAAGAAGAACAAGTACTGAGGTGAATTTATGTTCACTGTTGGTGAAACCAAGATTATCCTTCATTGTTTAAAAGAAACTGAGGATATGTGGTTATTTCAAGTCTGTAAAGGATGATGAGTTTGACAAGTTGAAAGTGCATGTGTTGCCCCATGCGTGGTTTTGGTATTTATGACAATCCCTATGGACTAATGTTTGCATTGAGTTATCCTTATAGATCTTGTCCATGGGAAAAGATTGGAGTTCATATGTTGGACTCTAGAAGATTATATGATGACCAAGATTCTATTCAGTGGTTTATATGAAGAATGGTCATCTAGGGTTGAGCTCATTGCAAGTGTGGCTTGAAAAAGAAGATTGAGTGAATATTCATGTTTATCTCCAAGCCATCATCTATATCAAGAGAAGAAGATAAAGTGCAAGTGGATTCATGAAGACGGAGCTAAGCGAGGCTCTCCCATATTGGGGTATGGGGGAGTATTTGGAGAAGTCTTCATCAAGCATGTGCTAGCAAGCACAATCAAGAAAGGTGTTCCAACTTGAGGGAGTCAAGATCGTCATCATCTAGCTCAAGTGGAATGCGTAAGGCAAAGGTATGATCTTGATAGGGTTTCTATTTTACCGGTCTCATGATGTTAATGGGAGACCGGGTTATAGGATAGACGGCGTACTATCAAGAGGGGTTCTCAAGTGAGTAACTTGATCGCATCTTTGTGAAAAGCTCAAACCTTTGCATACTTGTCATATCATCTTTCTTGGTTCTTATTTGGCTTTTATCCATGTGAGAATTTAGAGCTTGTGTTCATCTCCATACCAAGCTCTAGTTCATCAAAAACGGATTTCATATGCATATCTTGTTGCATTTTTGATATTGGAGGTTTTACCGGCTTATCTTTTATAGAGAGGTAAAACTCTCTCCTTGTGGTTTCCTGCTCACATGATGGACTATGATGTGTATATGCATGATCTTGTAAGGCTTGTGATTATCTTCGAAACAAGCCCAAGATCATAGAAAACGGAGTCTTGATGAATATCTTGTTGAGTTTTGATGTTGGAGAATTTACCGGTTGTTCTTTTATAGAGAAGGTTTACCTTTATTCATTTTGTTTTATCCTCCCTTGTTGGACTATGATGTTTCTCTGCATGCTCTTGTAAAGCTCGTTGTGGTGATTCCAACGAGCCCAAGAACATCAAAAACGGAGTTCGTATGCGAAAGTTGTGCCCGTTTTGGTATTGTTGTTTCTGCAGTTTTTACGAAGGGCGGTAGTACCGCCTGAGGCCCGGTACTACCGCATAAAACGGTTTTCGGTACTGGATTCGAGTGTTTTTTAACCCGGTTGTGGTCCGGTAGTGTCCCGGTAGTACCGGGCACCCAGTAGTACCGGGTCAAGCCCGGTAGTACCGCCCCGGGCCGGAAGCCCAACGGGCAGTTTTTCGGGCTCCTACAAAAGGGCCCTTCTTCCCCAATGTTTCCTAAGAACTTGAGCACGTTTTTTCCCGCTCTCTCCTCCATTGTTGACCTTGGAAAAGCTTGCCTTCCTCTCAATCCCTCCCATGATTCTTGCATATCTTTGAGGGAAAGTGAGAGAAGATCTAGATCTACATTTCCACCAATCCATCTCTCCTCTAAGTGAGGGGAACCTAGTAGATCTTTATCTTGCTGTTCTTGGTGCATCTCCTCTTTGTTCTTCCTCTCTTATTCCCCCATAAGCATTTTTTGCTTTGTTGGAATTTGAGAGTGAAGGATTTGAGCACTTGTGCTCTTGCCATTGCTTTGTGCATCGGTTTGTGCTCTCCACGAGGATTCGTGGAAGTTGAAAGTTTGTGAGCTTGTTACTCTTGGGTCTTTGGACCCTAGACGCCTTTGTGGTGGTTGAGACCTTTGTGGTCACTTGTAGCCGTTCGGGAGCCCCCAATCCCATTGTGGGTTGTGCCTCGGATTGTTGTTGTAAAGGATCCGGATTTCGCCTTGAAGGATTCCGATAGTGGAAGGTGAACCAATCCTTTGTGGTGCGGTTCATCGGAGAATAGGGTGAGCCTTTGTGGCGTTGAGATCGACCTTTGTGGTGCCTCACACCTCTCCAACGAGACGTACTCCCCTAAAAAGGAGGAACTCGGGAATACATCCTCGTCTTTGTGTCCCTCGGTTATTTCTATAACCGAGCTCTTTACTTATGCACTTTACATTGCGATAGCCTTCGTGCTTGAAGTATTCTTTATTGCTTGTCGTGCTTAGCATAAGTGTTGGTGCACATAGGTGAGCCTAGTATATTTAGGTTGCTGGCTTGTTATTTTAAACACCTAGTTTTATTCCGCAATTATCAAGCCTAAACCGGAAAAGTTTAAATCGCCTATTCACCCCCCTCTAGGCGACATCCTTGTCCTTTCAATTGGTATCAGAGCCTGGGCTCTCTTTATTGGGCTTTACCGCCTAGAGAGTAAAGATGTCGTTTAGAGAATTAGTGCACATCCCAATTTTAAATTCGATGGCACAAATTATGATGTTTGGAAAATTCGTGTGCTTAACCTTCTTCGGGACATAGACCCACATGTTAAGAGAATTGTAGATATGGGTTTTTCTTCTCCAAAGGAGGATGAGAAAAACTCTTATCTCGATACTCTTGTATCTAATAGTCTTATATGTGTTTTGAGCGATGTAGTTCTTGCATCAATCATGCCTTTTCGGAATGCTCATGAGCTTTGGACGAAACTTCAAGATAAATATGAAGTGTCCAATATTATTGAGGATGATTGTTCTCCCTCAACCTCCGGCTGTGACGAGTTCACAACTTCTTCCACTTCACCAACATGTGATTTGTCACAAGGTAATGATATGGTGAGTGGTGATAGAAATTGCTTTGTTGATGGTGAATATTCTATTGGCTATACTTCATCTCTATCTCATTGCAATGATCTATCTTTGGACTTGAACACTTCTATCGCTCCAAATGTCTTACATGCTAGTGTTGATAGTCCTTGCATATCATGTAATAAGTGTTTAACTAAATCTCATGATGATATGCTTCATTTGTCTTGTTGCCATGAAACAATACTTCCATATCCTCTATTCCTTGTGTGACTAACAATGTAGAGGAATCCCAACATTTTTTGGAACAAGGCATGGGTCTCAATGGTGCTTCAAGTTATTCTTCATCATCATCGTCCATTACCCACTTTTGCCTTATGGCTAGAGATTCAACGATATCTCCACCTTTGGAACCCTCTACATCTAGTAATGATGAAGATGAGGATTATGTTTATGATGGAGAGAATAATGATATTGACTCCTTAAATGAGAAGGGTAAGATGGTTCTTGGTGCTCTCCCCAAAGGTAGTAAAGCTATCGCTCCTTTATGTGAAATAGTGGCTTATGCTATTAAAAGTAGCGAAACCATTGAGGAGAAGTTTAGAATTCAAAGAGAGGATGCTATGGAAAAAGCATCCTTAGAGAATGCCCTTGAGGAAGAACAAGAGCTTCGAGTGTCTCTTGAGGAAAAACTTGAATCTCTTGATGAAACAAATGATCTAATTATTGCTGAAATCATTAAGGAAAGAGATCATGCCCTTGCTAAATATAAAGTGCTTAAAAAGGAAAAAGTTGAATTTGGTGTTGACAATGCAAGACTAATTGAGGACATAGAGAGACTTGACAAAGCTCACAAGGCTTTAGAAAGTGAACACTCTCTCCTTATCAAGTCTCATGATCAACTCCAAACTCAACTATCTAAGAATGATGAGCTTGCCAAATTACCCTCTTCCTTGTCTAATATTGATGATGCTTGTGCTACTAACTCCATTTCTTGTGAAGCATCTATTTTGAAGGAAAATGTTGAGCTAAGGTCTAAACTTGAGTTGCTAACTAGCAAGTATGGGAAATTGGAAGAGAGTCATGAAATGCTCTCTAGCTCCAATGAGAATCTTCTAGCATCCCATGCCAAGCTAAAGTTAGCTCATGAGGCTATTATGTCAAAGGTAACATCTAGTGAGCTCCATGTGGACAATGGCACAACTTGCTCTCTAAATGCTTTATTGCCATGTGCTAGTCCTAGTAATTCTACTTCACATACCATTGCTAAATCTTGTGATGAATTACTTTCCATGCCTTGTTGCTCTAACAATGAAGCCTCTACTTCCTCTAGTGTTTGTGTTGATACTAACCATGTAGAGGAATTAAATGAGCTCAAGGCCCAAGTCACTTCTTTGAAGAATGACTTGGAAAAGCGTCATGTTGGGAGGTCCACACTTGACAATGTGTTGAGTGTTCAAAGACGTCCCAATGACAAGAGTGGACTTGGATTCAACTCCAACAACAAGAACAAGTCCAAGCCTATCAAGAAGAACAAGGGCCAAGAACAAGTCAAGGATTCAGCCAAGGTTGTTTGCTTCAAGTGCAAAGTTGAAGGGCACCATGTTAGATCTTGCCCTTTGAAGAAGAAGCCTCTTAGTGAGAAGCAACAAGGGAAGCGGCCTCAAGTTCAAACTCAAGTTTCTCAAGATAAAGCAAGGCCCCTTCCCAAGAAGAATCTAGCTACCCCTCTTCAAGTCAAGATTCCAACTAAGAAGAGAGGAGGAAGCCAATGTTGCTACATATGCCGTGAGAAGGGCCACTTTGCTTCTTCATGCACTAATGGTACCTAATCCAACCCCATTATAATTGATGATGTCTATTATCTTCGGAAGGATAAGGTTGGCAATGTGTTTGCCAAATATGTTGGTGCTCAAAGTGGTGTCAAGAAAAGCACCATTTGGGTTGCCAAGCCTATTGTGACTAACCTCTTAGGACCCAACTTGGTTGGGGACCAACAAGCTAAAACTTGATCAATAGGTGGTGTTGGAGGGCATTGGAGACTTGGCTACATCATGAAGAATTAAGGGATCTTCATCAATTATATTATCTAAAGCCAAGTCATTTGGATTATATTGTTCTATCTCATATCCAATGTTACTCCTTGCGGTAACTTTTATTTAAATCATATATATACATTGAAAGTTGCTTGCACCCTTGCATGTGTTAGGTTTTGTACCTTGCTAGTGTTTGTATGTGTTGTGCTCTCTACTTACTTATCTTGAGTAATCAAGTATGTGTATGTTGGTTTGCATACCATTTACTTGTGTTGAGCCTTATCGCTTTTATTTGATATCTTATCTTGTTGGCTCTCATTTTGAGAGATTAATGGACTATCCCATTTTTGGGGAGTAATGTGCTTCATGCACTTCACCCTCCTAAAATGTGTATACATGAGGAATACCACTTAGTGTTGATATATCAATATTATCTAGTCTCTATATGGTATGTCATTCTCATGAGAAATTCAAATTCTATAATGTCCATTAATTATCTCTAGTTGGTTTTGCTTGCCTCTTGTTAAGAATTTTTGGATTATCACATTATGGGGGAGTAATAAGCTATGTGCATATTACAAGTATAGAAAATGTGAACATGTGAGGTATTGCCACCTAGAATTGATTTTGTTAATAATCTTATTCCAATGTGGCATGGTGCTCAAACTAAGTTCCATCTTGCTTAAAATGCTTTGTTTTGGATCTTGTTTGTGATGGACGTTCTTGGTATGGTGATGCATGTAAAATGCATACATGAACTTTGCATTATATTACTTATATTTCAATCATATTTGCATCATATAAGGGTTATATCATTGTTTTATATTGATTTTGGGAATATTTCATAGTTTCCCTATTTTTCTGGAATTAACCATGCACAGGCAGAAAACCCTATTTTCTATATTTTGATGTTTCAGGGACCCAAACGACGTCCAAATGACCTGGAAATTTATGAGCATCAGTTTTTGGAAGGAACAAACGTGGGAGCGAAGGAAGCAAACAAACGGAGGCCCGAGGGCCAAGTTGAGTGGGCCCACGCGGCCAGATTCCTTGGCCGCGTGGGACCCATCAACTGGGGCCTCGAGGCTCCGTTGCCGTCGATCTTTCCCGAGCCTCGTCTTGACCTAAAAACGACTATAAAAATAGTCCCCGACGCACTTCGGAAAGGAGCGCCGCAGAAACACAGAAACCACGAAACAGAGACCTGGAGTTGCAGATTGGAGGGGGAAAACTCCGGCGGGGCGCTGCCGGTGTGGTCTCCATCTTCTCCAACGACTTCTCCACCGTCTCCATGATGAAGAGGGAGTAGTCCACCCCTGGACTATGGGTTTGTGGAAGTAACTTATGTATCTCTCCTCTCTTGAGCTTCACTAATTAGTACCGTATGAGCTGCTGAACATGATTACGGTCATCTATGTAATACCTTTGTGGTGGATCTTTTATGAGTTAATATATGTTTGAGATTGCAATAGTTTTGTTTCAGTTATGAAAGTAGATGCATATTATGTACCCCGTTCTTGTTTACTTGTTTGATCAAGCATGTGTATGAGAGCGTGTGAGGGGGAACGTGTGCATTAGTTGGAGTAACGGGGGTGGCTAGTGCGGTGAACGTGAGAGAAAGTTCCGCGATCCACTTGGGTTTACCTTACTTTGTTGCCTCACTAGGGATAAAGAAAAATACCTTGCTACCGGAGATGTGGGTGTGACCATTGCCACTACTCCATGACTAGATCTAGCATGTTCTTATTTTAACTTCATGTCATGAACTTAATGCTATGCTCTGATTTATCTTAATTACTAAGGTGTTATGATTTAGTTCGCATCTTGGTGGAGTATAAGAGAGATTAATAAACAAAAGATCTCTATGTTAGGACGTGATGCCCATATAATTAGTAACTTGTCATGAAACCTTTTTGTTGCAATCTCATATGTCAATTCTAGTGTTCCATTGTCTACCACTTTATTAAAGAGAGAGTGCATTTGTGAAACCATGAACCCCGGTCCATTTTTAATCATAAGAAACACCTTTCCAACAACTTTTATCCATTTTACATTTTCTGCCATTATTAAATCCGAAAATACAAAAACACTTTTACATCTTGCATTCACATATAAAACCCAAAAATATCATTTATCATTGTTTCCACCATCCTTGCATATTTATTTACCATCATTGCATATTTATTTACTGTTTTGCATTTATTTATCATATCATTCTCACACCTTGTGCTTGACAACCACTTGGTGAGGTTGAGGGCACAAAACAATTTACTTTGTTTGCAGGTTCTCAAGAGAAGGATAAGAAGATAAAACTACACTACTGTTCCCCGAGAGTTCGATATTAAACCCTCGAGTCCCCTCGTGGGGAAAACTGTCTTTCCTATACTATACACTCTGCACTTGGAGTCTCAACCTAACCCATTTCTTTTGACGCAGGTAACTACGTCAAGGGCCATCAAGACTGTTTTCTGGCGCCGTTGCCGGGGAACCATTGCTGAAAGGTTTATCCAAGGGTATCTCACAACAAGTCAACTTCATCACCAACTTGTGCAAACACCTAAGCTTGGGGAGGTTGCACCTACGTGAGCATCATCTTATCCATCTTTACCTTCAAATCATTTTATTTTGTTTTGTTTTGTCTTGCATATCATATTTATATTTCGGTTTGCATATTTTATTTTCAGTTTTGCATTTTGTGTTGCATTTGTTATTTCGGTTTGCATTGTTTAGTGTCATTTTATTTTCAGTTTTGCATAAAAAATTAAAAACACATAAAAACTTGCATAATGGAAAGAGAACTTTTGGCCATTTAGTGTTAAGAACTTTCCTCAAATATGAATATCCCTGTTGAAAATTTGAAGTAGATCATAATGTCACTAAAATGATTATGAACACCGTTTTTGTGGGAAACCAAGAAGATCCTATACTTCATCTTAAGAAGTTTAATGAAAGATGCAAAGTGTTAAATTGAACCATGTTAATGTTAATATGATTAAAGTTAAGCTTTTTCCTACTCCTTGCTGGAAAAGCCTTAGATTGGATATTAAGATGGCCTCCTGGAATTTTAGCACTTGGTTTAATTTAAAAGCTTCATTCATTGAAGATTTTGTTCCACTGAAACTTTGTAATTTAGACAAAGAGTCATCACCTTTAAACAAGAGAAGAAGAACCTTTGGTAAAAACTTGGAAAGGTTTAGAGGTATAGCTTTTGGAATGGAACATGGTCTTAGAGATTGGATGCTCATGCATATATTTTATAGAGATTGTCTGAAACCTCTAGAGTCTTTTTGGATAATGAATGTGGGGGTTCTTTTATAATACTACTGCTGCTAACTCATATCTACTTGATGGCTTGCTTTTGGAAGTGAAAATTAAAGAAAGTTTAGAAAAAGCCCAAGTGCCTGAAGATGTTTTTGATGACCGTATGAAATATTTAATCTATATAATAGGAAGAAAAGTTGAGGAAGTTAAAATGCTTAGTGAAGTCAAGGAACCATTGTTGACTTAGAGAATTGTAGCTTGCATGAATTAATATCTATCTTACAAAATTTGCAAGTGATCCTTCCATTAATGTTAACCAAGCAGGTTTTGGTTCTTATATTGCTAATCATGTTTTAAAAGAAAAGATTGCTAGGTACAACCAAGAAGCTATGATACCACCTAAGCTTGGGGATATATGGATTCCCAAAGTACTAGTAACCATTGGAAAAGAGACACACCATGCTATATTAGATCTAGGATCTAGTGTCTCTGTTTTATCTAAAGAATTATATGAAGTACTTGAATTAAAGAATCTTGAAAAATGCTCTATTGAACTTGCACTTGCTGATGATTCCATTAAACATGCTTTAGGAAAAGTAAGTGATGTTATGGTAGAGTTGCATATGACATTTGTACCTGTTGATTTTCTAATCATGGATATGGGGAATAAAACCTCTAGTCCAATTATTCTTGGAAGACCTTTTCTTCGTACCACAGGTGCTATCATTGATTCAAAAGAAGGGAATGTGAAGTTTCAGTTTCCACACAAGAAGTGCATGGAACACTTCCCAAGGAAGAGGGACACATCAAAGTTCAAGCTCCCTCATGAGCTTCGTCCACAATAAATATCAAGTAAGAAGCCTAGCTATATGGCTATAAAGAAAGCGCTTTACGGGAGGCAACCCGGTTGTTTTTATTTTTGATTTTCTTTGTGTCCTCTTGCTGTAACAAGAGACTTAGTTTTTAGTTTTTTTCTGGAATTTTTAATAAAGTGCCAAGTTTTACCTATTTTGGTTTGAAAAAGTTGCTATTTGCATTCGGAGATTTTATTCCTGCACGAATCTGTGCACGGTTGATTTTTTTTTATTCTGTAACTCCGAATGAGCTGAATTTGAACTGTAGTTGCAACTTTTCATCCTCTGTAAGTGAATTTTTCAGAATTTTTGACATATTTAAGTAGGGTAGAAAAATACGTTTTGCTGCTGCTGTTTTTCTGGACAGATTCTGTCCCATTTTGTTTGATGCATTCTTTGAACTTTTAACTTGAATCTTTTTATCCAATTGAGTTTATAAGTAGGCATACAACATTATACACTTTCTGGACATTCATATGAATTTTTGTTAAGGATTTTATGCAGCAAGAATCTATTTGTCTATCACTACTAATGTCACCCCACAGAAAAGAAATGGGAGAAACGGTGTTTTGAAGTTTTTTCACAGGGATTAGAGGAGATGCACCAAGAGCTATCCAAGGATGGTGAAGACCATAAGCTTGGGGATGTGAAGACAACCCCACTGGACCAACACACTCTCGGTTTGCACACGTCTAACTTCTGTTTTTCGATCAATGCACTTTATCGCATAAACTTGGAGCGTCTTTTATTTGCTTTTTTATTTCGGTTTGATTTTTTTTTCTTGAGACCACCACTATCATTTATATATGAGAGAGCTACTGGAAATTTGGGTTGAATTAAGTTGGATGCTATTAAAAGATTGGGAAAGGGATGTTTGAGTTGATTCAAAAAGATACATATAGTTGCATATTCATGTGCTTTTAATGAGTATTAATTTGCAAGTGTTTTATCAAGAGCTATCTTTTATTCATGTTTGATGCTGAATGTTACTTTACTTTGTTTAACATGGATTGGTTAGTTCTATGGACACTTATGCATGCATTTAGATGGTCAACTTTCTCCCTTGCTAGCCCAAAAATTCCAACAAGTAAAAACTTGTTTTCCAACACCTTCAACCAAAGTTTTTCCAGTGAGTCCACCATATCTACCTATTAGCTTTATGCTATTCCGAGTATGTTTATCATGTTATTTTGTATTATCTATACTTCTGAATTAAAATGCTTATGTTATTGATTGTTATGGGAAAAGTTGGTTAAAAGCTCTCACGAACTTGATGCACACTTTACTTTTATTGCACTTAATAAACATGACCATTGTGATTAAAATTATGAAGTTGTGAGCTTGACAATAGTCTTGGTTGGGAGTTAGCTCATATGTGCTGTCACATGGCAAGCTTTCAACATTGCACTTATTTATATTAGTTGATATCATGTACTTTTGTTTATGGATGCTTATCATGGTGCCAAATAAATGTGGAAACTTAGTAAGTTTAAGAGTTTGTATAAATGGCTAGAGAGATGCCTGGGCCGCTAATCTAAGCCATGCATCATTCATGGTGGAAATTTACAGCTTCCATAATGAACCTTCATGATGCACCCATAATAAAAAGCTATACCAATAGTAAATAAAAGAGTGTGAGATTGTTCATTGTTGTTTGTCTTGTCATTTTGACATGGGCTTGTTCCATGTCCTGAGACAAGAGGTACCCCAGTTGACACTCTTAATGATGCTATTATATTACTTACAATGACCTTAACTTGAACTTACTTTTGTGACCAAGTTGAGTAACACCATGGTGTAGGTTGTATTCACGGGGCATGAGACATTCAACCATACTTTGTCAAGCACATACTCATATTTGCTTTCACTTTAAACTTTAACCATTCAAGATGCTATGATAGGGGTAATGAGAGCTTGACACCAATGAATACCACATTGCAAACATTAACTTAAGTAGAAGCATTTGGAAGTTAGATGAAACTTATTCATGTTTTACCTCTACTCATTTATATATCTTTCCAAAGTGTCCACCTTTTATATTCAGATTTATAAGAATACTCTATGACCATTATAGGATGTTTTTACTTTTCATTATGCATACATTTGGTCCATAGTACTTTCTTCTATGTTACACTTTGTGAATTATCATTGAACATCCTTACATTGAATATTTGATATCACTTCATAATCTATCTTGTATATTGCTACTCCTTTGAAGAATGAATCATTTGACTCTATGTAGCAATAGTAATCATCTTTGATATCCTTTGATAGTATTAAATTGCAAAGTCCATGTTAGTTTTATCACCTTCATACTCGAGGACGAGTATAGGTTAAGCTTGGGGATGTTGATGCATGTAAAATGCATACATGAACTTTGCATTATATTACTTATATTTCAATCATATTTGCATCATATAAGGGTTATATCATTGTTTTATATTGATTTTGGGAATATTTCATAGTTTCCCTATTTTTCTGGAATTAACCCTGCACAGGCAGAAAACCCTATTTTCTATATTTTGATGTTTCAGGGACCCAAACGACGTCCAAATGACCTGGAAATTTACGAGCATCAGTTTTTGGAAGGAACAAAGCGTGGGAGCGAAGGAAGCGAACAACGGAGGCCCGAGGGCCAAGTGAGTGGGCCCACGCGGCCAGATTCCTTGGCCGCGTGGGACCCATCAACTGGGCCTCGAGGCTCCGTTGCCGTCGATCTTTCCCGCCTCCGTCTTGACCTAAAAACGACTATAAAAATAGTCCCCGACGCCTTCGGAAAGGAGCGCCGCAGAAACACAGAAACCACGAAACAGAGACCTGGAGTTGCAGATTGGAGGGGGAAAACTCCGGCGGGGCGCTGCCGGCGTGGTCTCCATCTTCTCCAACGACTTCTCCACCGTCTCCATGATGAAGAGGGAGTAGTCCACCCCTGGACTATGGGTTTGTGGAAGTAACTTATGTATCTCTCCTCTCTTGAGCTTCACTAATTAGTACCGTATGAGCTGCTGAACATGATTACGGTCATCTATGTAATACCTTTGTGGTGGATCTTTTTATGAGTTAATATATGTTTGAGATTGCAATAGTTTTGTTTCAGTTATGAAAGTAGATGCATATTATGTACCCCGTTCTTGTTTACTTGTTTGATCAAGCATGTGTATGAGAGCGTGTGAGGGGGAACGTGTGCATTAGTTGGAGTAACGGGGGGTGGCTAGTGCGGTGAACGTGAGAGAAAGTTCCGCGATCCACTTGGGTGTTTACCTTACTTTGTTGCCTCACTAGGGATAAAGAAAAATACCTTGCTACCGGAGATGTGGGTGTGACCATTGCCACTACTCCATGACTAGATCTAGCATGTTCTTATTTTAACTTCATGTCATGAACTTAATGCTATGCTCTGATTTATCTTAATTACTAAGGTGTTATGATTTAGTTCGCATCTTGGTGGAGTATAAGAGAGATTAATAAACAAAAGATCTCTATGTTAGGACGTGATGCCCATATAATTAGTAACTTGTCATGAAACCTTTTTGTTGCAATCTCATATGTCAATTCTAGTGTTCCATTGTCTACCACTTTATTAAAGAGAGAGTGCATTTGTGAAACCATGAACCCCGGTCCATTTTTAATCATAAGAAACACCTTTCCAACAACTTTTATCCATTTTACATTTTCTGCCATTTAAAAATCCGAAAATACAAAAACACTTTTACATCTTGCATTCACATATAAAACCCAAAAATATCATTTATCATTGTTTCCACCATCCTTGCATATTTATTTTCATTGCATCATTGCATATTTATTTACTGTTTTGCATTTAGCTTTATCATATCATTCTCACACCTTGTGCTTGACAACCACTTGGTGAGGTTGAGGGCACAAAACAATTTACTTTGTTTGCAGGTTCTCAAGAGAAGGATAAGAAGATAAAACCTACACTACTGGTTCCCCGAGAGTTCGATATTAAACCCTCGAGTCACCCCTCGTGGGGAAAACTGTCTTTCCTATACTATACACTCTGCACTTGCAGTCTCAACCTAACCCATTTTCTTTTGACGCAGGTAACTACGTCAAGGGCCATCATATGGCTTTCCCAAATATGTTCGCATATATCTTTTTGGAAAAGTAATTGCTTCAAGCTACTCTTTGAAGTGGCTTTGCATGATCGCGTGAATACTTGAAGCTATCAAGAATATCTATCTATTTAAGCTTTGGCATTTAAATCTTATCTTTTGCCATATGCTTATTTATTGTGAAGTTGGCCTTCAATATCATTCCTATATACCACCGAGAATTATCTCCATATACTCCTTGTCCATGACAAGTGATACTCGTATTTGTGGTGGAATTTGTAGACCATCTTCCTTTTTGTCTCTTGCTTTGAATTGCCTTCCTTCTATTGCCAAGGATTTGGTTTGATCTAAATCCTCTTGTCATCCTTGTATCTTTTGGATCCTTGTTGCTCTCCTCAAAATTTGTTTTATGCTTTCTTGAGGTAGGAAAAGCAATGATCCCATTCTAGTGCATTTTCATCGAAGTCATACTTCTAGATAATACACTATTCTTGGGGAAGCTATATCCTATATTGAGCAGAACATCATTCTTTGAATTGGTTTTGTACCCTATTGCTTTCCTTGAACTTGACTAGTGTTTGAATAATATGTATGGAAAGTGATGATCTCATTTATGTGCATTTTGTATTCAAATGCAAGATCACTAATAATGCACAAATCTTGGGGTAGCAATTCTATATGCTTTTGAACATTAGTTGTCTTTAATTGGTATTTGATCCCGATGATGTGTCTCCTTTGAAGACAAACATTTTTCATATTGGTACTATGTGCCATCATGAAAAGTGTAGAGGGTTTGGTTTATTCCTTGATGGTATTTTCTTCATTTGATATCTTACCTTCATTTGGGCTTTTCAAAGTGGTATCTTCAATCATGTGTTGAGTTGAGTCTTTGATATAATTTGGACAAGTCTTTTTCTTGTCACACTTATGTGTGCTTTCTTGGTTTAATTGGTGTTTTGTCCAAATTGTATCTAGTTTGGTTCTTGAAAGTCTCGTGCATGCATATTTACTATATGTATATCTTATGGCATGCTTACTTTCGTTGATCCAATATATAGGATAAACTCCATCAAATCCTAAATGGCTAAGATGTGCATGAAATTCAATTTCATATCAATATGCACATATTTATGTGGAGTTTGTCCTATGTATTGTAGTTGCTCTAACTAATTTGGACCCAATGAGTTTGGGTACCATTTTGTGCTTGAATTTGTTTTAGGTACATTGGAGGTGCATTGGAAGCTTGTCTCATTTACAAAGAAGGTGTTATCACCATGTGCTTATTGGAGCCAAGCTCGGATGATCGTGAACTCTTATCTTCTACATCACCAATGCTATCTCGGTAACAAGTATCTAACTCATGCATACTTTACTAGCTTTCAACCTTGTGTAGGTTGTATCTTGGCATGAATATCTTTTGTTGCAATTGATGTGTTCTTGCAAAGCCTTTATCAAAACATCTTTATTGCAAATGTGAGCAAGCCGGGATGATTACATATCAAGGGGAATATACATAATCATTTTATTGATTCACCAATCCCAAATATGTTAATCTAGCATTTCTTCTCAAAGTCTCTCATATGTAATATTGATGAATTTGCAAATTCATTTGCCCTTTGTGATACTTGTTATCTTTCTCGAAGCATCCCATCTATCTTTTTCCCTTGTGGATATTTTTGATGCTATGATGAGATTGTGTTGGAAGTTCATCTATTTCCTTCTAAGATAAAATTGAGCTTTGTGCTATGCTTTTAAGCAATGATCTTATTGGTATATATATGACTTCCACTTGGATATCATGTTCTTCACCGTAGTATCTATTTTGTGTGTGCATGTTTCTTTGTGGACTTATATCTTCATGATTGATGTCTACTTAGAAACTTATACACATGAGAGTAGTTACATCTTTATTTGGTATTCCATTTTGTTAGTGACCACCTTTTATTGCTTTTGATTCTTTGGTGGTTCCTAAAAGGCACAAGCTTTGTTTTTTACTTGGTATTTCGTTTGCATCTTAATAAGCTTGTGGATCTCTTCTTTGGGTTGTGTTTATTGGAAAGACATGATATGCACTATGTGCCTCTTATGTTGAAAGACTATGATAATGCTATCTCTTATCCTTGCATTAGTCTCCTAAAATGTCTCTCCATGCCACACCCATCTCTTTTCGGTTGAGCAAGTCTTTATTTGTCACTTCTTGTTCTTATTGCTCAACATTCTTTGTTGCAAGTTGTTTTGCTTCTTTTCTATCTTTATGCCTTCTTGCAATTGTTTGTGTTCAACATCATCTAAGAGGGAGTGAGGATTCCATGTTGTGCACTCCATAATGAAATGCAAATCCTACCTTGTGCACGTACCTTGGGGAGCTCTCTCTTGATTTTTCAAACACTTGGTTGATCTTATATTAATATCTTCTTGTGTCCAATTGGTTTTTCGGATCCTTTGATTGGTTACTTCTTTTGTCGAAGTATCTTTCAATTTGGTTTTCTTTTGCAATCTTTGGATCCTCAATATAGTTTGATCTCCTTCCCAACTATTTGTCATTGGATACGTGCATTTGATTTCACTCATATTATGAGAAATGCACACATTATGGGGGAGCTCTTATTATATTGGCCTTCATAATTTCTCACCCATTTCGGCAATCGATGCCAATGGGGGAGAGATTTAGAGGGTTTAAGGGAATATGGTTTTGTTCTTTGTTCTCTTGCATCCTTGCTTATTGTGTTGCATGGTTGCTTAATTCATTATATAAACCCTCGTAAAAGGGATTGTCATCAATTACCAAAATGGGGGAGATTGAAAGTGCATGTGTTGCCCCATGCGTGGTTTCGGTATTTAATGACAATCCCTATGGACTAATGTTTGCATTGAGTTATCCTTATAGATCTTGTCCATGGGAAAAGATTGGAGTTCATATGTTGGACTCTAGAAGATTATATGATGACCAAGATTCTATTCAATGGTTTATATGAAGAATGGTCATCTAGGGTTGAGCTCATTGCAAGTGTGGCTTGGAAAAGAAGATTGAGTGAACATTCATGTTTATCTCCAAGCCATCATCTATATCAAGAGAAGAAGATAAAGTGCAAGTGGATTCATGAAGACAGAGCTAAGCGGGGCTCTCCCATATTGGGGTATGGGGGAGTATTTGGAGAAGTCTTCATCAAGCATGTGCTAGCAAGCACAATCAAGAAAGGTGTTCCAACTTGAGGGAGTCAAGATCGTCATCATCTAGCTCAAGTGGAATGCGCAAGGCAAAGGTATGATCTTGATAGGGTTTCTATTTTACCGGTCACATGATGTTAGTGGGAGACCGGGTTATAGGATATACGACGTACTATCAAGAGGGGCTCTCAAGTGAGTAACTTGATCGCATCTTTGTGAAGAGCTCAAACCTTTGCATACTTGTCATATCATCTTTCTTGGTTCTTATTTGGCTTTTATCCATGTGAGAATTTAGAGCTTGTGTTCATCTCCATACCAAGCTCTAGTTCATCAAAAACGGATTTCATATGCATATCTTGTTGCATTTTTGATATTGGAGGTTTTACCGGCTTATCTTTTATAGAGAGGTCAAACTCTCTCCTTGTGGTTTCCTGCTCACATGATGGACTATGATGTGTATATGCATGATCTTGTAAGGCTTGTGATTATCTTCGAAACAAGCCCAAGATCATAGAAAACGGAGTCTTGATGAATATCTTGTTGAGTTTTGATGTTGGAGGATTTACCGGTTGTTCTTTTATAGAGAATGTTTACCTTTCTTCATTTTATTTTATCCTCCTTGTTGGACTATGAAGTTTCTCTGCATGATCTTGTAAAGCTCGTTGTGGTGATTCCAACGAGCCCAAGAACATCAAAAACGGAGTTCGTATGCGAAAGTTGTGCCCGTTTTGGTATTGTTGTTTCTGCAGTTTTTACAAAGGGCGGTAGTACCGCCTGAGGCCCGGTACTACCGCATAAAACGGTTTTCGGTACTGGATTCGAGTGTTTTTTAACCCGGTTGTGGTCCGGTAGTGTCCCGGTAGTACCGGGTACCCAGTAGTACCGGGTCAAGCCCGGTAGTACCGCCCCGGGCCGGAAGCCCAACAGGCAGTTTTTCGGGCTCCTACAAAAGGGCCCTTCTTCCCCAATGTTTCCTAAGAAGTTGAGCACGTTTTTTCCCTCTCTCTCCTCTATTGTTGACCTTGGAAAAGCTTGCTTTCCTCTCAATCCCTCCCATGATTCTTGCATATCTTTGAGGGAAAGTGAGAGAAGATCTAGATCTACATTTCCACCAATCCATCTCTCCTCTAAGTGAGGGGAACCTAGTAGATCTTGATCTTGGATTTCTTGGTGCATCTCCTCTTTGTTCTTCCTCTCTTATTCCCCCATAAGCATTTGTTGCTTTGTTGGAATTTGAGAGTGAAGGATTTGAGCACTTGTGCTCTTGCCATTGCTTTGTGCATCGGTTTGTACTCTCCACGAGAATTCGTGGAAGTTGAAAGTTTGTGAGCTTGTTACTCTTGGGTCTTTGGACCCTAGACGCCTTTGTGGTGGTTGAGACCTTTGTGGTCACTTGTAGCCGTTCGGGAGCCCCCAATCCCACTGTGGGTTGTGCCTCAGATTGTTGTTGTAAAGGCTCCGGATTCCGCCTTGAAGGATTCCGATAGTGGAAGGTGAACCAATCCTTTGTGGTGCGGTTCATCGGAGAATAGGGTGAGCCTTTGTGGCGTTGAGATCGACCTTTGTGGTGCCTCACACCTCTCCAACGGGACGTACTCCCTAAAAAGGAGGAACTCGGGAATACATCCTCGTCTCCGTGTGCCTCGGTTATTTTTATACCAGAGCTCTTTACTTATGCACTTTACATTGTGATAGCCTTCGTGCTTGAAGTATTATTTATTGCTATCACTTTGTTGCTTGACGTGCTTAGCATAAGTGTTGGTGCACATAGGTGAGCCTAGTATATTTAGGTTGTTGTCTTGTTATTTTAAACACCTAGTTTTATTCCGCAATTATCAAGCCTAAACCGGAAAAGTTTAAATCGCCTATTCACCCCCCCCCCCCCATCTAGGCGACATCCTTGTCCTTTCACAAGTGTTATGTTAAAAGGATCAACCTAGATGACAGAAGGAAATAAGAATCAAGTCGTCATAGGATTAATTGTTAAGGCATTAGGATGACAATAGAATGTCGGGATCTACTTAGGTAAATATAAAAGTATTTAGATACTGCAAAATTACATAGGATTGGTGGAGAAAATGTATTCTCTAAACTGAGTGTGTTTTTAATGCAATTAACTGATATAGGATCAGAGTAAGCGTAGGGAAACAAAAGTCTCATTTAGTTGCCAAATATGTATATTTGTTATAAAGATAGCATGATGATATCAAACAAGGTGATGTCAATGATTTGCAAAGAACTTACGGTTATGAAAGGTTCTGGCCGAAGGAAACCTCTTCCACAAACAAGCATTATCATAAACGCTTATAAAGGATAAGGTTGTATGATTGGTATAGAAATGCAGCTGGTTTATTTGTAATCTAGTGCAAGTGGGAGACTGTTGGAGATATGCCCTAGAGGCAAATAAATAATAAGTATTTATCGCATTATCTCATTAAGTTTATAATTAGTTTTATACCATGCTATAACTGTATTAATCGGAATTGTTAATACACGTGTGGTATGTAAACAAACCAGAGTCCCTAGTTAAGTCTTTATATAAACTAGTCCATCAGTCAATGGATGATCGTGATTTCCCGATCATATTGATTCATAACAGTTGATGATGGAGTCATTTTATTAGTATAATAATTTGATGGACATTACCCACCAAAGTATTGCAATAGGATCGTATCACTAAGTTCAACACTGCAATAGGAGAGTAACGTGATAGCTTATTCCTTAGACCGTGAGATTATATCAAGTCGCTGCTTCTGGAAGATACTTTGATCGCATCAAACGCCATATCTTATATAGTGTGACAATAAAGGTGACACTTTCGGGTATTGAAAGGAAGTAGTCGGGGCGAGTGATCAAGAGCGGGATTTGTTCATCCGTGTGTTGGAAAGATACTCTGGGCCCACTCGGTGAGATTATATCAGTAAAGCTGCGCAGCGTATGACTAGGTCATTGGAGATATAATATCACGGAACGAGTTAAGTAACCCTTGTCGTTAACGAGATAAAACACAACATAGGATGTTGACGATCGTATCTAGGACAAAGGTAGTATCGATGGAACAAAGGGAATGAACATATCATGTTAACGGTTCAACGACGATTTATTCTGGAATGCACAGGACCGTCATAGTCATCCAGGGCTCCCTGACGGTCATTGGCGAGCGAAGGGTCTCGACCATGTCTGGAGTATTCCCGAACCGTAGGGTAACACACTTAAGTTCTTGACGACGCTTGGAGAACGTTTTGGAAAACATCGTAATTATTTAGGTATAGAGAAAAGAGGTTCCGGAAAAGTTTCGGCAAGAACGGAACTGTTTCGGGGAAGACCGAAGTGAGTTCAGAGTGATTCAAAAATTGTTTCGAAGTCACGGGAGATTAAATAGTATGTAAATATATTAATTATGGAATCATATATATTTATATTAATTTAATATTAAATAAAAAGGAGAAAAAAGGGGCAGCCCACCTAAATGGGCCCACCCGGCCACCATGGGGTGCGGCCACCCTCTCCCTTTTGTTTAGTCCCACATGGACAACTTGAGGAGAGGTGCAACCCCTCTCCTCTAATAAATAGGAGACCGGATTAATTGAGAAGATACACAATAAATCCAGGAATTAATTCCGGTTGGCCTAGGCTTCCCCCTTTGTCCACTTCCACCCTCCCCGTCTCTCGGCGTATGCGGTCCCACGTTTGGACTGCGTATACGTGAGACCTATAAACCGCAGTACGCCGTTGTGCTGCGGGATTCCACCCAAAGTTCTCGCTTCCGCTATCTCGGCTGGATCGGGGAGCTCGGAGGTCATCGTCAAGGTCCGTACGTGTGCGAGTACTCGGAGGTGTCGTACACTCAGGCTCGGCACCGAAGCATCATCGTCGCGCCGCCTCCTTCTTCGTCGCGCCAAGTTCTTCGCGACCTTGAGGTCGGCTACGTACATCTTCATCGGCAACGCTTGTGCGGGAGCGTATTTCCCGCTTATCGGTCTACGAGGGTACGTATTCGATAACTTCTCCGTTACATCATTACTAGATAGATAGATCCTGACTAGTTTTCGGTGTTGCGATAGTTAGAAAAATTATTGTTTTCTGCTACGAACCCCATCACTATCCTCCACATGGTGGCGCCCTTGACTAGGGCGCTATGCCTCTGCCAACGTGGCACCGCTGGACCCACAATCATCGTGAAAACCTAAGTCAAATAGGGTAGCACCATAGGCTAGCGCTATTTAACATAGAATTTCAGACCCATGTAAGTTTTGATCTACAAATTCAAATGACATGATTCTTTTTTCTATGGGTAACAAATTAAATTATCTTTCCAATACCACCAGTCTCATGATGGTTAGACAAGTAGATAATATTTGGTGAATTATTTGCTTATGTTGGTTTATTTTTGAATATTTAGACGATTTCGGAAACATGTTTGTGAACGAATATTTTGTCCAAAATCTTAACAAAAGGAGCACCTTGAAGAGCCAAACAAGCACCCACTTTGATCTTGCTTAACTCATATTTTCAAACATGAATTTTTACAAATAATTTACAAGTGGTCCGTTACTTTTTCTAAAATTAATTTGACGCTTACTATTGATCAAGAAAATTTCTATGATATGGTTGATGATGGCAATACCTTGTTAGCTTAGTCGTTGTTAACTTTAGTTGCTATACACAACCGATCTTATGTATACTAGTTCCCATGCATAGATTTGCTTATTAAAATGAAATTATGACTTGGGATAATATCACTACTCAAATAATTATTTTTATAAACTTTGAGATCCATGTTAACCAAGGATGTTTCTGAAAATCCCTTCAGGGTTCCGCCGGAGTGCACGGATCTGGTTTCCCCAAGTCGTGGTAAGAAAAGTAACACACATCTTGTAAATTACTTGTAAAAAATCATGTTTGAAAATATGGATGAAGCACAGTCAAAGTGGGTGCTTGTTTGACTCTTTAATGTACTCCATTTGTTCTAGCTAGATTTTGGACAAAATCTTCGTTCACAACCATGTTTCCGAAATCGTCTGAACATTCCGAAATAAACCAGCATAAGCAAATAATCCACCAAATATTATCTCCTTGTCTAACCATCATGAGACCGGTGGATTTGTGACCCCATAGAAAAAAGAATCATGTCATTTGAATTTTTAGATCAAAAGATATAGTGGTTTGAAATTCGATGTCAAATAGGGCAGCTCCCCGGACAGAGGCGCTACCCTCAAGAGGGTAACTCCCTAGCCCAGGGCGTTACCCTATTTGACTTAGGTTTTTCGCGATTGTTTGGGTCCGACATTGCCACGTTGGCAGCGACATAGCGCCCCAGCCAAGGGCGCTACCATGATGAGGGTAGCGCCCCATGGTAGAGCGCTACAAAAAAGGGTTAGATTCAAAATTATTTTGTAATAGGTTCATTTTGTGCTGAAGTTTCGTCAGAGGGTCAATTCTGTCGTTTTTCACCAAAGGGGAAGCGGAAGCCTACTCGTCGGCATCGAAGACCCGAGATGTCATCGTCGAGACTCAAGATCGATCCCAGGACATCTAATGGCCCCATTTCCTAGCTGATTCGTGCATCCACTCCAGGCGGTATATACATCCCAACTAGCGCTGCTGGTAGCATTCTTTTGATTATTGCTGGTCTTGATGCATTACATAAATGTTTTATCTGCATTTGCTGATGTGAAGGCTCTTGTGAAGATGGATAGCAGACTACATGGCCTAGTGGTGGGGAGGGGCTGATGCCTTCCCACCCACCCGAGTTCAAATCCTCATGCTTGCAATTTCGGTGATGTTGCACCACTCTTCTATCAAAATACCGCGGGCCTCCTCCCCGTAGGAAATCTTTTTTTTGTGAAGATGGATAGGACTGGTGAAACAAAGAGCCAGTTTGTCCTTTCTAAGGTCATTATTTTCTCAAACTCAAATGGACAATCTGTCCTTTTAAAAAATCAATCATGTATCCGACATCAATTTAATTTTGTACAATTGAACTGTTATGCAGGGAACAAGAGCCCAAGTGAAGGAAGCAAATATGCTCCCAGCAGAGAAATCCTTCTACTTGTGAAGATGGATAGCAGACTAAGGCATGACCTAGTGGTGGGGAGGGGCTGATGCCTTCCCACTCACCCGAGTTCAAATCCTCATGCTTGCAATTTCGGTGATGTTGCACCACTCTTCTTTCAAAATACCGCGGGCCTCCTCCCCGTAGGAAATCATTTTTTTTTTGTGAAGATGGATAGGACTGGTGAAACAAAGAGCCAGTTTGTCCTTTCTCAGGTCATTATTTTCTCAAACTCAAATGGACAATCTGTCCTTCAAAAAAAAAAAAGTATCCGGCATCAATTTAATCTATTATATAATTAAAACACAGGTTATAGAACGGCTCAGATTAACCAGCTTAAAACGAACGATGTAGATTTAATAATTGTACTAGGAGAAGCAACGTGCGGAATCATGATCGACTACCAGCAGGATAAAAAGATTGGCTTGCACACGTCACATATTATTCCTTCCTAACAGAAGTATACGTTATTTATATTTGTCAGATCCTACCGTATACATATATCTCAAGAGAGACACGTACGCACGCGAGACAAGCATTGTCGACATCTATTGGAGGGCACGGAGTCGCGCGCAGTGGCGAAGCTGGCACATAAATTCATTGGGTTCAATCTCTTGCTTATAGTGTAACTTTTCACTAATAAGCAATGGACAATGTTAAAATAGTGAAGCATATTATGTAATTTATTGGGTTCATCTGAACCCAATGCTTGTGAAGCAGCTCCGCCACTGGTCGCGCGCGACGATTTACTCCGGCCGGCCGGCCGGCGTTAGAGCTTCCAGGGTTCACGCATGAAGCAACCCACAAAGCCTCTAGGTATTCACCATCGCGGCCGCTGGCGCATGCTGTCCGGCAACTCGCGACAAGAGAAACACTAACGTATTCTGATCGATTTCCAGTGTAGAGGTGAGACGATGATAGCAGCCACCCACCCCTGAACATCGACGCGCGCGGAGCTGCGACGGGTAGGCAATGTCAAGTACGTGCTGCAGGTCAACAGCTCCGGCGACCACAACCCGGAGAGGAAAGGCATGAAGCAGCCAGACTTCTAACGGAGCTACAGATTGACGATGCCAGCCAGACTTACAAACGGAGCTACAGAGTGACGATGCCGTAGAGGACATCAACAGCCCCGGCGACCACGAGACGGAGATGAAAGGTATGAAGGAGCCAGGCTCTTCCATCCGTCCTGGCACTTGAGGTAGTTCAACATGTATGTCTTCAGCAAGGCTATGGATGAGATGCTGTTGGGCAAGCTCCTCATCATCATCCCCGTTGTCACGAACTCACGATGGGCGTCAACACCTGCACCATCATCTTCAAGGACCCCCAAGCCAAATTGATAAAAGGAACAAAGGAGCAACATACTGTCAGTCGGCCTGAAATTTTTAGGTTGATGGAGTGCCAGCGGCGAGCGGCAACACGATTAACTAAAGGCAGATGTCTGCATGGGTCCATGAAGTCACGAAGATCAACATGGCGGGTACGCGCAACAGAACATGCAACTTTCTCAATGGATGCAAAGAACGGCGACTGGAGAGTAAAGCAACGTGTTAAAAGAGAAGCTCTGATGCCTGGTGTGTTTGATTAAAAGCGTATTAACATTATCGTCCATGCAAGCCTACCTACATGCGTTTATGAGATATATGCATGTGTTTTAATTTTGTAGATGGAATTCATCATGCAGGCATGTTTGCGATCATTTTGTTGCGGGGTAATGTAAGTATTTACTTCTTACAAAGAGCAACCCGTTGGACTTTATGTCATGGCATATATTTTCCACTGGATTAAGAATAAAATGCCAGACGCTGATTACGTACAATCATGGATATCCATCAGTATAATATGAGTCTATGGTTACGAAGATCTGTAAATTATTCTTGATTATCTAAAGAGGTTTATTAGATTAACCGTCGATTTTTTGTAACAATCATTTTTATTGCTTTTTCTATGATTCTAATTAACTCTATTTTATCATGTTTATTGAAAACAAATAATTTATAAGTGCTAATATAGTTGTGAAATTATTAGCAGTTAGTACCAGATTATTTGGAGTCGACAACCATATAGATGAAGTCTACATTGTGGCGAACTTATTTAGCAGCAAACTAAGACTTGACCAGCTGCAGGAATTCTACGCGTAAGTTGATCGATTCTTAGATTCTATTCTCTTATTTTATTATCGGTCCACTAATGATGCCATTTGATTTCCTAACAAACAATTTTTTGCTTGGTATATAACTATATATGATGCACAAAAATTCCTTGCTCACAGATTTATGTATGATCATAGAATTTGCAGCTACTTCTGCTTGCATCCTCAGCTCAGCCTGTTTTTATATATTCATCAGGTGTAAGATAATTTCGGGTAATGGGTTGTGAAATACATCACGATATAACTTCAGCCAAATCTTTTTGGAGGATGTCAGGTAACTTTTGCTTCTTGCCTTTTTTCTCTTTGCTCAAAACAATAGGTTAGTTGTTCATAGATTTTTTAGTTAAGGAATTATATATATATATGTTACTTAATATTAAGATTTACAATGTTGGTGCTAGCCGCGCAATTGCGCGGGTCCATCTAGAGTAGTATATTTATGCATATGAACTGAGTCCGCCGTTTTGATTGTATAAGATTAAAGTAGCCAGAGTAGTATGTTTATGCATTTGAACTGAAGTCCGCCGGCGTTCTCGATCCATGGCACACGTTCAGTGGCAGGCAGGGAGCTACTCGATGTCGCTGCCGGAGGTTTAGTTCCTCATGCCACGCCGTGACATAGGCGATGCACGATCTGTCTCAGTCCAACTCAGCTGGCCAGGAAATAAGGGATATATAGGTTCATTGATGTTGAGCTAGGTATGTATGTATGGATATGAACTAAAATATTTGGGCCGAGAACGCAACGCTGCCGTAGAGGCCGTCCCATGGAGAAATCCATTTGGGTAGGTCAAGTTGACTGAACCCTCAGCTTGAAAGATAAATTTCAGGTACATCAAACGATGACCAGTTTATGCTTTCTTGATCAATATACATCCTGATATTCATGTTTCGGTATTTGTAGGCTATTCATAGCTGGAGATGGCCAACAACGCATAAGATGTTTATTTGGGCTGGCACACTAACCGCAAGATTCAACTACGTACCTTTATCACCAATAGTAGTACATATTCTATATATAAGCCCAAGCATTTTTTTTTGACACATACCTACACTTGCTTACCTTCTAAATGTAATGTCCAGGAATCAAGACATATATCTCCCTACTCTTTTTCATGGCACCGCAGCGGGGTCTGCCAACACATAAACCTGATCGAATCTTTATATGGAAATTGGTGTGGAGCTCTCACTAATGAGGTCAATGTGTACGTTAGATAGTTTAGTTTGTAAGAATTTGTCTTTGTTTTTTTTTCTTTCCATAGATTATACGCGATCGATGGCGCATAATATACACACTTACAAGTGCCACCAAAATTTATCTTTGGCTTTGATTGTCTATGTTGTTCCTTTCTTGATCTACTAATATATATTTTTCTATAGTTTTGGCGAGACACACTAACTATCATGTTTAGTATTTTTGAGAATTTATCTTTGTAATAAAAATAATTTTTTTTACAACTCTAATAGATTTACATGTCCAGTTTGTTATGAAGACCGTCGATGCAGTCGTGTGCACATGCATGCAGTCCGCTGCTCCCATTGGCGGCTGCATTGCATGTTCCTCGAAGTCCGAGAGAGTGTATTTATCCAAGAAAAAACAGAAATGTGGACATATTGGTTGCCTATCCATGAATCAAAATGAAACATCATGGTTGGCAGGAAAAGGTATGTTTTCTATACTTAGTATGTATGTAACATATACAATTATTTACTAAAACGAAAAAATTACTAAAAAGATAATTTTAACTCCATCTAACACAACAAGGTAATTTCAATTCAATGGAAAAAAAAACATTTGCCTCAAAAAATAACTAAGAAGAATTCAAGTTAACCAATTTATCGTGTCATAAAATATTTACTATAGGTAGTCTAGCCGCGCAATTGCGCGGGCCACCCCGCTAGTTTCGTACAATTGAACCGTTATGCAGGGAACAAGAGCCCTAGTGAAGGAAGCAAATATGCTCCCAGCAGAGAAATCCTTCTACACTTTGTTTTTGCAAGCTTAGTTTTTGCTTGTTGCGCGCAATGTGCATGCATCCTGTGCATGTGCACACGCGCGCATCTGACAGTGAAGGGATGTGCGTGATGATGCTCAACGGATACTGGATTCGATCAAGCCTCCAAGTGCTCTATAAAAATTACACGCTATTAGAAATATCGTATACTCATTACAGTCCAATTATTTTCCTTTTACGTTGGCCATACATTGTTCTAATTTCCACCGTTGAGAAACAATTCACTCCTCACCCAGCAACCAAATTACTTGAAACTTCTTGAACAGACAAAATAATAGATAGCACAAAAATAACATCCAGATCTTGTCATTCATCCATGATCTCAAGCTTGGGGCCAGCTGCTACAGGTCATACGAGTCATACTGAAGGCAACCGATTTAGATTTAACAGAGTCTCGCTTTGGAGCTCGAGATGATAGCTCGATCTTCTAAAATAAATAAATATGAAAACGGCATTTCAAAGTTTCAAAAAAAAATCAGAATGTAGTTAAAGGCGTAATACTATAAGAGTGTAAAATCTCAATACGATATACTTTATACCATGTGCACTCAGTTAGTATAAAGTATTTCATATTGATATTTCACACGCTTGTAGTATTCCATCTTTAACTACATCAAAAAAATTGGAACTTTGAAATGGTGTTTTCGAATTTTTCAAAATAAAAGAACTACCTGCAGCTCAAGCACACAAACACCACAAATCACCGATATAAACTATTCTTCAATGTTTGATTCTGCACAAGAGACACTGGCTTTGCTGTTACTGCCTACTTCCTGAACTTGCTTATTCAGGTCAAAATATGAACTCCATTTTTCACACATATAAAGGAAAGCCATGAAAGCTGCTGAACCACCCAAGCAGAAATTGATTGCACGTTCTAGACTATACTTGCGCCTGCATGAGATAAAATGAGATCGATTAAACATCATATGCTATAAGCAAAGAATATACTACTTGATCCCATCAGGTATAGCACATTTATAATTATAAGATACTCCAAAATGAAAATTTTCATCACCATATTTATACAGTGCAATTTAATATCTCATATTTACGATTTACTCCCTCCAGCCTAGAACATAAGGCATATTTGTTCTGTTGAGGACAAAAGTTTGATGAACAATTGCTTCATTGATGTGATACAAAATCATATTGATAAGTAAATAGTTCTGAAGATGAGTCTAATAACATCAATTTTGATGTCACCAAAAATATATACTAATGAAATAAATACTGGCCATGGCAGGGTGTATGGGGTGGTTTGGTATGAATATAGTTAAGATTTTACCATCCAGCATTACTAGGTCTGGGCTCGACACGCGCGGAAAGATGCTGGAGCAGCCGCCTGTCTTGCATTCTTGTTGTGTAAGGAACACTTTTATCCATCTGTATCTCAGCGAGCAGATCGTAGATTTCCTCTTTCTTCCGTTGAAGTGTCCTTAGAGCATCTCCAACAGCAGCGCTAAAAACGTCGCGCGCCCAAGAAACCGTCGATATCGCGCGCGCACCCGTTTCGACGTCTCCAGCAGCCGCGCTAAAACTCCGCGCGCGGTAAAAAGGGTCCAGCGCGCTGGCCCAAGCGGTACTCGTTGCGCTGAATTTGGGGCGGCCGCTCCAGCGCGCGGTGCGAAACGAAATTGCGCGCGAGAGAGCAACCACCACCCGGAAAATTCCCCACTGCTCCCGCCGTCGCCCTGCCTTCGCCTAGCGCGTGGTGCCGCAGGCGGAATTCCGGCGATGGAAGGCCAATCGAGCGTTCCTCCGACCCCTCCCTACGTCCGCGACCCCTCTCCCGTCGGCGCCGCCGCAAACCCTAGCGCGAGCGTGACCATCTCCGCCGCCGGCGCCGCACTAAATCCCGGCATGGGGCTCGCGCGCGGCCTTTTCACGGCGCCACGGCCGAACTCCGCCGGAGCCGTCGCGCAGGCGCCCGGTGCGCAGCGGCGGAACGGCCTCCCCAAGCGCCCGATTGCGGCGGCGATGACGGCGGCGGCAGCGAAGAAGGTGAAGAAGGTGGGCGCCGCTGCGGCGCCAGCCAACAAGAGGAAGGCGATGCCAGCGCCATTGGCCTCGCCTCCGCCACCCGTAGCGCCAGCACCCGCGCCGGAGCCGTCGCCGGAGCAGGATGCAAACAGGGTGTTAGACGAAATGCCCACAAGGTACTTTTCCCTATCTTGCTTCACAATTCGCGTATGATTCGTCCCCTTGCTTGAGTTTTGGCTCTCTTTTGGGCGGCATGGGACCATATGGAGGGATGGGCGGCATGGGAGGCGTTGGTGCTACCATGGGAGGACCTCCGATGGGCATGGGAGGCGTTGGTGCTACCATGGGAGGACCTCCGATGGGCATGGGAGGCGTTGGTGCTACCATGGTAGGACCTCCGATGGGCATGGGAGGCTTGGGAGGCATGGGTGCATCTCCAAACATCTTTGGAGCATATGGTGGGATGGGCACCATGGGAGGAATGGGTGCACCGCCGGTTAACTTGGGTGCAACCATGGGTAGAGGCAATGCTACCATGGTGTCTCCTATGCCTTCGGATGGTGCATGTGGAAATAGTGCAAGCACCGTCCCCATCAATGATGAAGATGGGGTTGAACAAGGTGAAGAAGAGGAGGAGGAAGAAGAGGAGGAGGAAGAAATTGGAGAGAAATAAACTTGTGGCAAGTGATGATGTTTTATTCGTTTGTATGCACTTTATTGTAATGCATTTAAATTATGCACTGTGGAAGAATTTGAACTATGTCATGAATTTTTGCTATGCTATTTTGCTATGTTGCTATGTTGCTATGAATTTGCTCATCATATTGGCGCTGCTCGCGTGCGCTGCATTTTAGCGCGACTGCTGGAAGCGCGACAGCGCCGCGCTAAATTATAGCGCGTCTGCTAAAGCAAAACAGGTGTCGCGCGCGAGAAATCGCAATTCTGGCGCCGCAAAAAAAAATTAGCGCGCCGGCGCTGCTGCTGGAGATACTCTTAGGCGCTCGTCGGGAGCCGCCCCTGAAACAGAAGGATGCTGGCCCAATGCAAGATAGTTTGGGTTAGGAACTTACAGACTATGAATGAATATGCAACCCTCCGAATAATTCCCTATGATAGAAGTATGCAAACGAAAAGAAACACTAGTTTCCTACAGAAGTCCGTTTTTCTACCCGATGCCTTTTTTTCTTTTGACAATTCGACCCGATGGCTATTACTATTACTACATCCCTAATTGAAATCTAGTAACAACCCGTAGGGCATACCTTGGTGCTGATTTTCGGTCCGTTGACAGCTGAAGCCTCGGATGAGGTAAACCGGCGTAGAGCGTGGGCTGGCGAGCCACCGCGGTTGAGCAACCCTTGTTCATTCTCAACGGTCGACCAAAGAATCGCCTGGGATTGCTGACCAGTAAGCCTCCTCGCCGCGAGTCGAAGTCGAACCGCCGCCATGGCCATCTTCTACTTCAGCGGGGAATCAAATTGTGCAGTGTTCTTTTTGCCTCGTTCTCTCGTTGCGGCGGATCTGATCTGGGCGTTCGTTCACCTATCTTTCGCCTTCCGAAACGAACAGAGACTCCATCACTGATTCATGTCCGGGCCGGAAGCAGCAGTCCGGTTTCGACATCCACATGCCCACGCGGGATTTGTTGCAGCCCAGTTTTTCAACTCGACAAAAGGCCCGAAACCTGCCTTGCCGCTCGGCCTATAGAAATTTCAGACCGTTAGGCATCTCTAAATAGTTTTTTTAGGGAAAATTTGCTGGTGTCTGGTCTTTGCCGAAAGACACCGCTAAATTATTTCTTTGCTCAGTATCAGTACAATTTTGTGTACCATTTGCCAACTGAGATTTCGTCGCAACATGTTACTATGCTCTGAGGAGCCTTCGACGATGCGACGGCTCACGCGCTACCGTTCTCCATCCCTCTTCTTTTTTGCTTCGATTGTTAGGGTTTGAATGCGTGTTTGACTTCTTTTTTTATTATCCCCCGTCTGAAAGATCTTATTCCTCCCGATCCGGTTTTGGCTAACTACTACTCCCTCAGTTCCTAAATATTTACATGTTTTAGTTCCCTCACATGTTGACTAGGTGCGAAGCCAAATGAGTAAACATAGGCACTAAAACATGTATAGATACATGTAGACACATTTGAATGTGGACAAAACATAAACATCTTATATTTACAAACGGAGGGAGTATGTTAGAGCATCTCCAACAACAGACCAAACGAAAAAAGTTGTTCGTGTTTCATCCCTTCTCCCCACGACACAGGCGACAAGGGAGGCGGCACCTTTTCCCAACGATCTCCATCGGCGAGGGTGCTGGTCCTGTCGTGGTTGTATCACGGCAGATGCCATAAGATGGCTAAAGTGAGGGGCCGATGGACGCTGGTGGATCCGGGAGAGGGCTAGCGCGCTAAGAAGCACACACAGATGAACTCACAAGCACAAGAACACACCACGATCTACCCAGGTTCGGGGCCCTCGTGAGGAGGTAACACCCCTACTTCTGCCTGTCTCTCTGTATATATCTCGGTATCACGCGTACAAGCTGCTCCTTGAGCTGTATATCTCAGCAATGGTGATGAACACAAGGCAGAAGATGAAGCTAGGGGGGGGGGGGGGGGGGAAATGTCTCTCCGTGCCTCGTCTCTGGCCGTCCCTCACGCAAGAGGGGGTGAAGCCCTACTTATAGGCTAAAACCGAGTTACGGGAACACCCCTCCCGGAACACTGTAGCCATGCCAAAGGTATGTCATGATGTTACTCCTGTCAGAGACAGGACGTGACATGCCCATCTCCTGCAGCTCTACGGCACGCCTAGAAGGTACCCTCTGCCAGAGACAGGACTCTGCTCCCGGATAAACCGGAGTCAGCGGTGGAATGATGGCCTGTCACCTCGCTCCTCCTGCACGCTCCCGTGTCAGGTGCTCTCGTGTCAGGCGCTCCCGTGCCAGACGGGATGTGACAGGAGCATTGACTTAAACCGACACAAGGCACCTCGTTGCTTTAACCCGGCATGGATATGCCGGATTCTTCTTCCTCGAGTTTCCCCTGCACATAAGAGGAGATACCATAATACCGACATTGGTATATCGGTTAACATACCCCGGTTGGTATATGTCGGTCAGTATATGCCGGTTTGCTCCAGCATGGTACCTCGGTTCCTCCTGCCCCGGGACATCTTGGTTTGCCAATGTCGGTTTGTACCAACAACACATCCTAGTTACCTCTGAGGTCCAAGTATGTCGGCTTTTACTGTAACCTGGCCCACACCTGGGACCTTGCTTATACCACACCATGACCCTACCCGGGGGTAGCCCCCCGACATTAGTCCCTGAAGCTGGTGCGGTCCTGCAGCCTTGGATGAAGGGCCACAGCAGGTTTAAACAACCGAAACAACCACACCAAGCATCCGACATAACTACGTCGGTTCAACCGTAGAACCACTGGTAACCTCTCCAACTGATTCCGACATCTGCCCTTATGTCGGTTTCTCCGACATAAGACAACTCCGCCGAAGGAGCAAGTCAAGCATTCCCAACCAACTCAGGTTAACCCAACCATCCGACACAATCGTGTCGGTACACCTCAAGCATCAGGATAAAGCCTCCAACTTCTTTCGACCTATGCCCTTATGCCGGTTGCTCCAACACAAGGCAACTGCTTTAACCGGATTAAATATCCGACATTCTTATGCCGATTCTTCTCAAGTTTCAAGGGCCAAACTTCCCACCACCTTCGAAACCTACTCTTGTGCCGGTCTCTCCGACACAAAAAGATTCCCACAATCTCTCCAAAGATCTCTCCACGGCACGTGGCAGAGAGACGTTGCGCGTTGCCTCGGTTCCTGTGCGCGGACAGACATGTCACTGCACGCACGCCGCATACGTCACGAGCTGTCACGTTGCACGGGCACTTGAGTGCTTTTGACCATGGCGTGCCTCCTCGATTCCCGCGCCAGCAACCGCACGCGATCGCGCCGCGGGCAGTTACCCATTTGTGGCCCACGATGCGGCTGATCGTGCGGCCGCAAATGCCGCAACCGCACAGATCGTGCGCGGTTAATCCGCGCGGCCGTTACGGGAACCGCACGCGGTAAAAATGGTAACCGCACGTCCTCACCCCCATAAATAGGGGAGCGGGGCGACCCACATCTTCTTCTCCGCCGTTCTCTCTTCTCCTTTCTATCTCTCCTGCAACATCGCCGCCGCCGCGCAGTGAGCTCCGCCACCGCACGACGCCGGATCTCACGAGCCACCGTCCACCGGAGCACTTCGCGCCGCCACTGAACGCGCCCAACTCCGGCACGCCCTGCGCTCCTTCGCCTCGCATCGCCGTCGCAACTCCGGTAAGATTCTTGCCCTTGACATTTGCCGATGAACGTGTTCATCCTCTCCGAAGAACACGTTCCTCTTCTTCGATGAATTTGCTCACCTTCCCCGTAGATGCTCTTACATCCATCTGCATAGATCCCCTCTAGATTTTCTTCAATGCGCTTCTCATTATCCTTGCAATAATTCCTCCGTGGATTCTCCTAGGTTTCCACTTATAAATCTTGCATTTATCCTCTATCTATCCTTCTCCGTAGATCTTTCCACCAAACACTTAGCCACAGATTTGTGTTTCCCGCCATTTAAGCACTTTCCTCTGTTGCCCAAATATTCCGAGATACTTATCTCGGTGAACTTCTGCCCCTTTTGCAGATTCAGCCGCCGACACGGGCACCCGCTTCTCACTTCCTCGCCGCACTGCCGAAATGTCGGCTAGCAACACTCCGGAGCCTACCGACATTCCCGCCGAAGAAAGCGAGCGCGCCGGATGGGAAGGCTCGGATGTTTCCCAAGCCGAGATAGACTGGCTGGTTCGGACCAAGCGAATCCCGGCAGACGTGATATGTCGGATTCCCGGCACAGAGGCCGAACCGAGCTTGGAATCCGGCGAGCGCGTGGTCTTCGTCGCGCACTTCGACGAGCCGGTTCTTCCGAGCTTTCTTGGATCGATTCCATCTTCAACCCCATCACCTTCCAGCCAACGCCATCACCACTCTCTCGGCGTGCGTCTCTTTCTCTGAGGGATACCTCGGACTCTGGCCCACCGTCGAGCTTTGGGCCAAGTACTTCCAACTTCGGAAGTAGAGCGTCCCGAACCCGGACAAGACTCTCCCCAAAGAAATGACTCCTTGCGGCGCCGCCACAATTATACCTCGGAAAGCCTCCATCTTTCCTCGGGTCCAAGGCCTGGAGTCCTGCCGGAAGTGGCAGCGCACGTTCTTCTACGTGAAGAGCCCGGACCACGTTGATCTTCTGAACCTGCCGACATTCAGCATCGGCACCCCTACTGAGCAGCACCAATGGAGCTTTAACCCGAAAGACACGATCCTCGAGATCAATCAAATTCACAAGATCGTCGAGGACCATGTGGGGGCAGGTATAACAAGCGATGATCTCCTGAGGACCTTTGTCAGCCGCCGAGTCTCTCCCCTCCAAGCCCGGGTTCACAAGATTTGCCACATGAGTGGCGAGTACGACCCAACTAGGACCAGCACCCACGAGCTGACCAAACCCGAGGTCAGAAGACGGGTCAAGGCAATTGCCCGAACGACGATGACCGAGGAATGGGAATGGGTCTAAAACCTCATGATAGAACCCGGCTTCTGGCGGAAGTAAGTAACTTGCAATTTATACCGACATACTTTCTTCTGCCGAGATAACTCTTATGTCGGCTCCATACTTGGTTCATAAAATAACTCGACTTTTCTGTGCCTGCCTTGCAGAGATTCGCTCGGCAAGCAAAGGAAGATGGAGCGGACCCCTCCGCCAAGTGGGGCAAAGATTTGCCTGCCCCGGCCGTCACCGAGGTAGATGACCCGGATGATGAGGATCAACTGCCGATCCCGGCTGCTAGCGCCCCTACCTCGGGTAAGCCTCGAGCCCGAGTCTCAATCCGAGATTGGTCAGACGACGATGACTGCAAAATGTTAGAGGTACTCGATGCTTGTCCCATCGCCTTTGCTAACCCACCACCCTCGGAAACAGCTAACCCGGGCGGCCCTGCGCCGAGTACACGCCCTGCTACTACGGGCAAACAAGCTGGATCCCGCAAGCGTGCAGAGACCGGTACCCCGGAAACCGGGACCTCAACGGCTTCAGATCCCGCAGCGAAGAAACGGAAGCTGCAGAAGAAATCTGCGGTCAAGCCGACCCGGGTCAAGAAGACACCGCCATTTACAGAAGGGTAAGATATTCTCTGCCGACATATGCTCGTTCCCCTTTCTTCCTTCTCCCGAGATAATCTTTCACCGAGATAACACTTTTTCTTGTTTCAATGCAGTGCCGCTCTTGAGGTTAATCAGAGCGCATCCTCCATGCGCTCACCGCTTCCGACAGCAACTGACTCCGGGGTACACAAAACCCCACCTGTCATACTGCTGCCAGCATCCGATGCCCCATTTGGAGGAGACCAGAGCCCTCTCGAGGTCGTGGTCCTTGACCGAGATGTTGGCTCCGGTGCCCCCACCGTGGACTCCGACATTTCGCGGACCGACACTCCGGTTGCACCGGATACACAGCAACCACCACCACAACCACAACAGCAGCAACACCAACAATCGCAGCAGCCATCGCAGCAACAGCAGCAACAAAAGCAGCCACCGCCAAAGCCCACCACCAAGTCCACCGAGGCAGTAACTCGGAAAGCTACTCCACCGCCCAGGCCGGCACAGAGTCAAGTGGCCACCGGGAAACAGCTTGCCAACCCGGATAAGCAAATAGTGGTGACTCCAACCCACTCCCCGAGCTACCAGCAATTAGTTGCCAGAGCCGACACAGCTATCTCGGAGCTTCCTCAGCTGCGCACTCAAAGCGGCAACAGTCTGGGCTCGGTGGGGCACTACAACATGGATTGGAATGCCGCTGACACCAGCGAGGTCTCCTCTCCTAACCAAGTTGGCCCAAGCCAGGTTGCGCAGTCCATACACGCGCTGCAAGTTGCAGTCCTTAATGCCAGCAAGATCACTGAGGTAAACCTTCCTCAACTCAGTTCTTTTCTCTTTCTCAATAGAACATACATATACTATCCCCAGTCCCCGAGATTCGGGTCGAGTGATTGAAGCTCGATCGAGTAAAGATCACTCGTGTGAATCTTCCCAAAAAATTCAACATTCAGCCCACTTCGAAAAACTTCGATACCCAGTCCTCGAGATTCGTGTCGAGTTTACTCGGCATGAATCTTCACAAATCTCTGACATACAGTCCCCGAGACTCATGCCAAGCTTACTCGGCATGAAATCTCACACTTTTCCGACATATTTTTTCTTTTCAGGACTGCACCAACACCCGGACCAAGGTGTTCAAGAAGCTACTCCTGGAGCACAGGAAACTCCGGAACTCCCACAAGCAGCTGCAAGAGGCGCTGAAGAACAATGACGCCGCACATGCCACTGCCCTCCAGAAGGAACGAGACGAAGTGTCTCGGCTTCAGAATGAACTTGCTCGGGTCCAGGGCGAGAAGACCGGCATTGAGAATGCCCTGAAGCAGAGGGAGGAAGCCGCGCAGAAGCACAAGGAAACCCTCGAGGAGACCGAGGTTCGCGCTACCTCGGCACAGGAAGCAATGGATGCCCTCAAGGCAAAATGCGACATCTGGCTGCGCGAGCTCACCCGGCTTAACAAGGAGATGGACAATAAGTTTCCTTTGTCCTTTCTTTTTGTTTCCATTGCTTGTACCAACATTAAACACATGCCGGTATATATCTCAACTCGGTGATAGCTTTTCTGTCTTCAGATCACTTTTCCCACTCCAAGGAGGCTGCAGTCAATACTGTCCGCAGGGCAGGAGCAAAAAGAGCAGAGGCTGGCCCAATCCCGGAGGAATGGGACATTGAGGATCACCTGACGGCCCTGGGTGCTCGCATTTCTCCTCTGAAGAGCATTGGTACTGAACTCCTTGACGCTGGTATCCGGGTTTATGGAGCCTTATGGTCAAATACTCCGACTCCCCTTTCCATCTCCGAGTTATCCAAATGCCTGCTTGCTGCCGAGACAAGGCTCCGAGAGTGGAGATCTTCCGCAGCTCGTGCCGGAGCCGATCAAGCCCTGACATTTGTGCTCTCCTGGTACGAGTACATCAATCTTGATGCCGTGCGGTCCCTGCGCCAAGGCTCAAAATGGACTTCAGATCCGACACTTATCGTAAGCCGCAAGGAAGCAGCCTCCTTCATGGCCAGCTACGCTCCCACCCGACACTTCCTTCCTGGTCCAGCCTACTCGGAGGATGAAGAAGATGACGAGGATGATGAAGAGGGTGAAGACGAGGAAGATGACGTCGATGAGGAGATCGAGGTCGAAGCTCCCGATACTACCACCGATGCAGCAGCAACCGAGACTGCTACTGCCGGAGCAACCGAGACTGCCTGCCGGAGCAACCGACACTTCTGCTGCCGGAGCCACCGACACTTCGGAGAAGCCGGCAACCGACACCTCGGTCGAGCCTTCAACCGAGATATCTCCTGAAGCTCGCACCGCTCCCACTGCTCCGACTCCTCCGAGGCAGCTGCCTAAACTTATCACAAGCTGAACCATTAAATCCCCGGAATGCCGGGTGCAGATGTAAATATACTTTTAAGTATTTCGCAGTGCTACTTTTATCATGCTAGTTTCAACAAGACAGGCTTGATGCCGGATCACTTTGCACCAAGTCCCCGAGTTTACTTTCTTGTTTACTATACTTAGTAATCTTTGCTCTTGTCTACCATTTAGGCGTTCGACAGTCGAGTCACAAGATCAAATTATAGCATACAATACTTGTAAATTTTGAGGTAAGGTTTAGAGTCATCCGACACAAAGAAAAGGAAAGAAAAAACCGGGTTAGTAAACGACATATGTCGGATCTTTTTAGGACCGAGTCCCCGAGTCCATTTTCATGTTTACCATATACCATAACCTCTGCTCTTGACTGCCATTTCGGCGTTCGTCAGTCGAGTCACAAGATCACAACAAAATAGCATACATTACTTGAACTTTGAAACGAGGTCTCAAAACCATCCGACATATGAACAACAAATAAAACAGAGATAAAACACATGCATAGGACAAGGCAGTCCCCGAGTTTCTTTTCGGAGTGCCGGCATTTTATTCAAAGGAAAACCGAGATACATACATTGCGCCCTTATGAGTAAAAGGGTCGAAGTAGAGCTACATTCCAGGGTCTTTTGGTCTCCTCTCCGGATTTGTCCATACATTTTTCCTCGGTGCCTGCGCATCTATAAGATAGTATGAATCATTGTGCAGAGCCTTGCTCACAATGAATGGTCCCTCCCATGGAGGTGACAACTTGTGTCGGCCTTTACTGCGTTGCACTAGCCTCAGCACCAAATCTCCCTCTCGGAATACCCGAGGGCTGATCTTCCGGCTATGATAGCGTCGGAGATTTTGCTGATATATAGCTGACCGAGATAAGGTCAGTTCTCGTGCTTCTTCGAGCAAATCAACATCATTTTCCCGAGCTTCTTTTGCCTCGGTTTCAGTGTACAGCGCCACTCTCGGCGAGTCATACTCCATGTCGGTCGGCAAGACCGCTTCTGCTCCATAGACCAGAAAAAATGGCGTATAGCCAGTTGAACGATTCGGTGTGGTCCTTAGACCCCACAATACTGCTGGTATCTCCTCTATCCAGCATCCCGGAGTTCGCAACAGTGGTTCAATCAACCGGGCTTTGATACCGGCCAATACCAATGCATTTGCTCTTTCCACTTGCCCATTTGCCTCTGGGTGTGCCACCGAGGCTATGTCCAACCGAATTCTTTTTTCCGCACAGAACCGAGCAAACTCTCCCACAGCAAAGTTTGTGCCATTATCCGAGATAATGCTATGGGGGTAACCATATCTCAAAATGATGTCCTTCAAAAAGGACACAGCTGTGTGACCATCACACTTCCTGATTGGCTTCACCTCGATCCATTTGGTGAACTTGTCCACCATCACCAGCATATGAGTCATGTTACCTCGGGCTGGTCTGAATTCTCCCACCATATCCAGACACCAGACAGCAAAGGGCCAAGTGATTGGAATAGTCTTGAGTGCCGAGGCTGGCATGTGGATCTTGTGAGCAAATCTCTGACATCCCTGACACTTCCTCACAATATCTTCTGCCTGATTCAAAGCACTGGGCCAATAAAATCCATGCCGGAATACTTTAGCCACCAAGGCTCTTGATGAAGCATGATGACCACACTCTCCCTGATGAATCTCCAGGAGCATCTCTTGCCCTTCCTGCGGCTCGACACAGCGCTGCAGTACCTCGGTCACACTTCTCTTGTATAACTCCTGGTTGATGATGGTGTATGCCTTGGATCTTCTTTGCACTTGCCTGGCCTCAACTTCATTACTTGGCAAACTCCCGTCCATCATATACGCCATTATTGGTTGTGCCCACTCCGGCACAGGACGCACAGGAAAACCGGATCATCCACCTCCATGGATCAACCGACATTGCTTCGTCCGACATATGGTCAGTCCCCGAGTTCTGCCAAGCAGTCCCCGGGTTCTCCCAAATGCACCCGACATCCATGTCCATGGGCACAGCATCAGATTCCGGTTTTGCCGGGATAAAGATTGACTCGGACTCGGGAGATGGTTTGATTGATGGCTTCCTCAAATGCTCCAAGGATATCCCGGGTGGAATTGGATCCCGAGATGAGCCCAGCTTGGACAATACGTCGGCAGCTTCATTTTCCTCCCGAGGTATATGCTTGAACTCGCACCCTTCAAAGAATCCCGAGATCTTCTGGACATGAAACCGAATAACGCCATATTGGCGTCCAAAGCGTCCCAATTTCCCGAGACTTGCTGCACTACCAGATTCGAATCCCCGAAACATTCAATTCGGCGAATTCCTATTTCCTTGGCCACATTGAGCCCATGGACCAGTGCTTCATACTCGGCCACATTGTTAGATGCTGCAAATGAATCTGTAGTACATATCTCAGCTGATCTCGCTTTGGCGAGGTAAGAACTACTCCGGCCCCCAAACCAATCTTGGTCTTGGAACCATCAAAGTGCATCCTCCAGTAATTGGAGTCAGGCAGTGGTGGCTCATATTGCATCTCGGCCCAATCTACCAAGAAATCCGGCAATGCCTGAGACTTAATGGCATCTCTTCTTTCATAGTGAGGAGTGTAAGGGGACACCTCGATGGCCCACTTGGCTATCCGGCCAGTTGCATCTTTACACCCAATGATCTCCGAGATAGGAGCCTCACATACCACAGTGATTGAATGCTCTTGGAAGTAATGTTTCAACTTCTTAGCAGCCAGATAGACACCATATGTCATCTTCTGGTAGTGAGGATAGTTCTGCTTGGATAACGAGATCACCTCGCTCAAATAATATACCGGCCTCTGCACAGTTTTGCCCTCTTTCTTCTCTACCACCACTACAACACTCACAACTCGGTTTGTGGCTGCAATGTAGAGCAACATCGGCTCTTTGGGTAATGGTGAGGCCAGTATCGGCGCAGTTGCCAGCATCTTTTTTAACTCGGTGAACGCCGCATCTGCTTGCGGGGTCCACACGAAGTGGGTGGTTTTCTTCATGAGCTGATACAAAGGCAATGCCTTTTCTCCCAACCTGCTAACAAACCGACTTAAGGATGCCAAACATCCGGTGAATTTCTGCACGTCCTTGAGACATGTCGGTAACCTCATGCTTTCAATAGCACGGATTTTTGTCGGGTTTACCTCGATACCTCGGCTTGACACAAGGAAACCGAGTAGTTTGCCTGCCGGCACACCGAATGTACATTTATCCGGGTTAAGTTTCATCCGGTATTTTCTCAAGTTTATGAATGTTCTCTGAGATCATCAATCAGAGTGGCTTTATCTTTAGTTTTTATGACGACATCGTCGACATACACCTGCACATTTTTGCCTATTTGCTCATGCAAACATTTCTGCATACATCTCTGATAAGTAGCACCGGCATTTCTCAAGCCAAAGGTCATGACACGATAGCAATAAGCCCCATAAGGGGTAATAAAAGCAGTTTTCAATTGATCAGCAGGGTTCAAAGGTATCTGGTGAAAACCAGAATACGCATCTACAAAGGATAACAGCTCACACCCGGCTGTAGAATCGATCACTTGATCAATCCGAGGCAGCGGGAATGGATCCTTAGGACATGCCTTGTTTAAGTTCGTGAAATCGATACACATGCGCCACACCTTGGCCACCAAAGGTTCATCTTTTTCTTTTCCACCAGGACCGGGTTAGACAACCAGTCCGGGTGTAGCACCTCCATGATGAAACCAGCCGCAAGCAACTTGGCCAGCTCATCACCCACCACTTTTCTCCTCTCATCCGAGAGACGCCGTGTCGGTTGCTTCACCGGTTTCATATCCGGTCTGACGAACAAAGAGTGCTCAGCCAACTCCCTCGGAACACCTGGCAGGTCCTGATTGACCATGCAAAGATATCCCGGTTCTCACGGAGGAAGTGACTGAGCTCGCCTTCCTATTTCTCCGTTAACCCGGTACCAATGATGACGTTGTGATCGGGAATGCCGGGTCAACATTGATCTTCTTGGTCTCCTTTGGCACCTCGAAAGTTGCATTCTGCTCCGGGTTAGCCATACCCGGCATACCGAGTTGCGCGGACTGCGCCGCCACCACTTCATGGATCTTTTCTTCTCTGCAGCAATGATCAATGACTCGGCCAAGCACGATCCAGCCGAGGCACACTCCAGTGCACGCTTGTAATCACCCGAGATGGTGATGATGCCATTAGGACCTGGCATTTTCATCTTGAGGTAACCCACATGGGTTGATATCATGAACTTGGACAGCGCAGGCCTGCCGAGTAAAGCATGGTATGGACTTTCGAGGTCCACTACCTCAAACTGGATGCTCTCAGTTCGGCAGTTGTCCTTGGTGCCGAACAACACATCAACCCAAATTTTGCCCATAGGTGCACATGAGACACCCGGCACTATGCCATGGAAGGTTGTGCTACTCGGTTGCAGCATGTTCACGAGATACCCATCTTCACCATGGTGTCTCGGTACATGATATTGATAGCACTCCCATTATCAATGAGAACCGGGTGAACCGGACATTGAGGGTGGGTCCAAAGAATGTCGGATCCACCAACAGAGCATAACCTCCCGGAGTTGGCATAACTCGGGGATGATCCCTTCTGCTCCAACTGATCTCTGCTCGGACCAGTGCATATACTCGGTACTGCCGGCATAACTGCGTTCACCTCCAGTGCACGCCGATGCAAGCTCCTCTTGTCAGTTGGCTCGGTCACAAAGACCACATACTCTGATGAGCTTCTCTGTAATCTCCCTGGGGATACTCTCTCTGCCTACTGGGACCAGCATTACTTGGTTAACATCTCTTGCCCTCTCTGTTATCCACAGGTCTCGGAGCTGCAGGCCTCGGCTGAGGCGCATTCACGGGAATAGTGTTTGCCCGGTGAGCGGTAGTGCTTGCCTCTGTTGAGGATATGTCGCTGGAGGCCTCGGAGGTGCTCCCATCTGATTTCCTCCAGACCTCCCCTTCCTTCAATGTGCGCTGATACCAGCTGCACTGCCGAGTTGAATGATTGGCCGGCCTGCGAGGATCATGCGTGTGATAGCTGCACGGTCCATCCAACATTGCCTCATAAGTTAATGGCTTCCTCGGGTCACTCCACGGTTTCTTCACATCCTGGTTTTGGCCCCAAGCAGGGCCACTGGTCCTCTGACGCTGGCTAGCGCCGGCATCTGGCTGGCTTTGCTCTACTGCTGCAACTTGATTTGAGCCATACCGGTAATCCGGCTCTCTCCTCTTGTTGCCGAAGTCCTGGCGATCGTTCTGCCTGACTGGCCCGGGTCTGTTATTCACCGGGTACCTTCTACTCGGTTCCACCGAGTTCAGCAAGGGTTGCATCGGATCACCCAGTGCATAGCTATCCGCAATCCGGATTGTCTCGGCCAGGGTAGCCGGCATCTCCCTCTGCAACTTCTGCCAGAGCATGGAGCCATGTCGGCACCCCTGGGCAAACCAAGATATGGCCTGCGCCTCCACAACTCCTTCACAGGAATTGCGAATAGTACTCCACCGGGTCAAGTAATCCCGGTCAGTTTCATCATTCCTCTGCTTGCACATGGCAAGCTGTTGAGGACGATTCGGTCTCTTGTATGTGCTGGAGAAGTTGCTAACAAATGCTTCTTCAAAGTCCAGCCAGCAATCAACACTGCCCTCTCGCAGGTTGTTCAGCCAGATCCGGGCTGGCCCTTCCAACATCTGCGGGATATATCTCACCGCCCATCGGCGGTTTCCTCCAGCAATATGCACTGCCGACACATAATCTGTCAGCCAGTCCTCCGGCTTGGTGCTGCCGTCATACGTCTTCGCGCCTCGGTTCAACTGAAAGTGCCGCACCAGTGGCTCCCTCATGATCCGAGGTCCAAAGCAAGCAGGGCCAGGTGGGCCTTGCTCTTCCAGCATCTCGGACATGTAGATCCTGTCCAACTTGTAACGTGCATCACTCGGAGACAACTGGCGATGTCCCAACCGAGATCCCAGCGGACCCTCATATCTCGGATACCCGGCTTTCTCCATAGCCGAGTTACCATCATCATAACGATCAGCCACCGGGTCAACACCTCGTGGCTGCTGAACATGCTCGACATATTGCTGCTGCTGCCTCGGATACCGAGGTGGATGGCCTCGGCCAGCCGAGTTAACTATTCCGGCACTGGATTGCCCGGACCGGGATTGCTCTTACCCCGGCCGGCACTGCCTGGCCCGACTAACTGTTTTCCGGCATATACCGGATCATATGTCTGCATCTGCTTGTTTCTACCGGAGTTTACACTCCGGTCACGATCTCCACCGACATGCGGAGAGGAAGCTTGCCCCCTAGATCTTTCACCGGCTGCTCCAGCCGAGTGAACAACCTGGGACCCACCTACAGCTGTGTTAGCCTTACGAAAGGCCTCATTCTGCCGGGTAGCCACAGCTACCAACTCATTAACTCGGTCTTGCTGCCTACGGAGAGCTTCTCCGGATAAGCCTGACAACTCGGCTCTTGCTGCCTCGGCAGCTCTAAGAGTCTTAGCAGGGGAACTATACTTCGGCTTTTCAACGACAAGTTACTAGGAGTCTTACTAGAACTAGATCTACCATCTCTAGCAATCTCATCATTGAGGCCCTTGCCCCTCTTACGCACATCCTCTATGCGACTAGGGCGAGCAGCTACCGGGGTTAAACCATGTGCTTGGTTATACTCACGGAGAGTTATCCCGAACTGTCTCCTCACCTCGGCCATCTCCAGAGCCTCCTGATGCATGCTCTGACGACGCGCCTCCAGCTCTGCCTCCACTTGGGCAGCATCTGTTCCGGTTGCCACCGGCACAGCCAATTTCTCGATGATCTCCTCTAGAGGAGAAGTTCTGACCGGCACATTGGATGTTCCGGTCTGGTCGCGAAGGTTCTCCCTCCTCTCCAGCGGCACTTTCACCGATCTGGTGGTCTTGGCGCCAGGATTGCCGGCATCTCCTTCGCCGGGTTCTCCTCTACCGGCACCACCCGCGATGCCGGTCATCATGACCTCTGCGCAGCTCCCGGGGCGAGTGATATGCCGGCCGCGAGCCGCACAGACTGCAGGAGGATCCTCAGCCACAAGCACCTGCTCCGGGTACTTGCAGACGAACTCGGTGGCGACGTAGATCTCGAACGTCCCGAAGAGGACGAGGCAGCCGTTCCACGGCATCGGCCTGCTACCGAAGCAGCCGCGTTGTCGTCGATGAAGTTTAGCGAGCCGAGTCTGTGGACAAGGCCACTGACCACGCGCTCGCCAGAGGCGATGATGGAACCCGTCCGGATGAACACACCAGCCAGCGCCGCTGTTAGCCCACGGTGGGCGCCAACTGTCGTGGTTGTATCACGGCAGATGCCATAGGATGGCTAAAGTGAGGGGCCGATGGACGCTGGTGGATCCGGGAGAGGGCTAGTGCGCTAAGAAGCACACACAGATGAACTCACAAGCACAAGAACACACCACGATCTACCCAGGTTCGGGGCCCTCGTGAGGAGGTAACACCCCTACTCCTGCCTGTCTCTCTGTATATATCTCGGTATCACGCGTACAAGCTGCTCCTTGAGCTGTATATCTCAGCAATGGTGATGAACACAAGGCAGAAGATGAAGCTAGGGGGGGGGGGGGGGGGGGAAATGTCTCTCTGTGCCTCGTCTCTGGCCGTCCCTCACGCAAGAGGGGGTGAAGCCCTACTTATAGGCTAAAACCGAGTTACGGGAACACCCCTCCCGGAACACTGTAGCCATGCCAAAGGTATGTCATGATGTTACTCCTGTCAGAGACAGGACGTGACATGCCCATCTCCTGCAGCTCTACGGCACGCCTAGAAGGTACCCTCTGCCAGAGACAGGACTCTGCTCCCAGATAAACCGGAGTCAGCAGTGGAATGATGGCCTGTCACCTCGCTCCTCCTGCACGCTCCCGTGTCAGGTGCTCCCGTGTCAGGCGCTCCCGTGCCAGACGGGATGTGACAGGAGCATTGACTTAAACCGACACAAGTCACCTCGTTGCTTTAACCCGGCATGGATATGCCGGATTCTTCTTCCTCGAGTTTCCCCTGCACATAAGAGGAGATACCATAATACCGACATTGGTATATCGGTTAACATACCCCGGTTGGTATATGTCGGTCAGTATATGCCGGTTTGCTCCAGCATGGTACCTCGGTTCCTCCTGCCCCGGGACATCTTGGTTTGCCAATGTCGGTTTGTACAACAACACACCCTGGTTACCTCTGAGGTCCAAGTATGTCGGCTTTTACTGTAACCTGGCCCACACCTGGGACCTTGCTTATACCACACCATGACCCTACCCGGGGGTAGCCCCCCGACAGGTCCCCTCTTGCTGCTCCGGCAGTAGAAGGGAGGGGGAAGCCGTTCCTCTGTTTTGGCTTGGTATTTAGGGTTAGAATTAGTACTATGGGAATCCGCCTAAGCTCCACTCCCACATCGGCGGTGTCCTTCATGGCGGCATCTTGGAGTTGATGACATCTTATGCTAGCTGATCCTTCAGACTGACATCGTTAGGGTTCATTGATGGTATCGATGAGGCGGCGACGATTCTGTCAGATATGTCTCTTCTCATGCTCTGTCCATGTTCTTAGCGGTGTTGTCTGCAGCGCCAAGTTGTCCAGCGGCTGCTACTTGTGGTGGTGGTCGTTAGAGTGCGGTTGAAGATGGCGACCGTGAAGCAGGGGAAGTTGGTTCGTGGATGGTGGATATAGCGTGATATCTCGACTACGTTGATAGGAGGCGCCGGATCTGGGGACCGGAATGCGTGGGAAATCCCTGGCCGACATGCCAGAACGATATGTGTCCCGACTCGCACGACAGGCCTGGTCTTCGGCTCAAAAAGCCTTGATGGCTTTGATGCTTCTCCGATTCTGGCAACGATGGAGGTCTTTCTCGTCTTCTGTCAGCGAGTGTCTCGGCGACGCTAGTGTTTGGCGATGGTTGATAGTGTCTGTGTGTGCATGAACCCAAGGAATATGTTTTTTCCATGTCTAGGGTATGGGGGTTCTTTGTACAAAGTATTTAGGATAGTTTTCTCCGCACGACGTTTTTTGTAGTTTCCTAAGAATGAAAGAGAAGATTTAGATTGCATTTTTTTTTGCTTTTACAACATGCGTAGAACTGGATACCTATATTTTAGCTACTACTTGTACCTTAGGGGGCGAGCTCAATTTCGGCTGGTGGAGCTCTGTTTACTAATTTTCCAATGTAATTAATAAAATTTAATCAAGAAATGATTTCATTGTAAACTCATACCCGTCCTTCGCTACGCTACGAGCTTCTCTCGGCAAATCTCCCGCTGCCCACGGAGCAGCTGGTTCAGTGCCCGGGTTTCGACTTGGGTGCCTACAACTTCTGCTGCCTGTTGTTTTTTATTAGCAGTCTCAGTCTGAATTTCAGATGCAGGTTTTTTTGTGTGTAGAGCCACAAGTCACTATGACCGGATCCACCTCCAAGACGATGCCCCCAAGAGGGAACACGACGCCGGATAGCGCCGCCATCGTCCGATCTAAAAGACTAGATCATCCTCCGGAGCACGTCGGGAAAGGAAGGTGGGAGCAGCTACATCGATGTCTCCAACGAGGTAGCGACGCCCGTAGGAAAAAAGTATCTTAAGTTTCTCTTTGGTTTTTTTTTTTTTGCGTATCATTTGAAATTCTTAGGTTCACTTCAAATTTAGTTCCCTTGGTCTACTTTGCATCAATCCTTTCAGAAGAGAAAGAAAAACCCATCGCTTACTTTACATTCTTTTACAATCTTTTTTGATTTCAGTGCAGCTATCCAAAAGAGCATGCGAGGAAGGTTTCCGCAAGCTCCGTGGTGGTCTCCGACTGCCTCTCGGTGATCCAACATGTCAATTCTTCAAGCGTGGATCGTGGTCCTGCTGGCGTGGTGATTCAAGACATCAAGCACCTTGCCACCCAGTTTGACGAGATTTCTTTCAGTCATGTTCTTCGTCAGTATAATGTAGCAGCTCACACTCTAGCTCGTTCTGCTGAACGTTTTATTTCTACTGTCTTTAGAAACTTTGCCCCGGACTGTATCCGGCAGACTTTGTGTTATGATTTGTGATGATCAATAAAGTAATATTTAACCCTCAAAAAAAAAAAAAAAACTGGCATCCCCATTATCCATTCATCCTCGGTTGCTCAGCCCGAACAAAAACCCCCTCGGTCTCATCGAAACCCTCGCCACCTCCCTACCCTCCCTCGGCGGCTTCATCCCACCCGCAGCAGCAGCAAGCACAACCCTCTTCCGTCCCGCTGCCTCGCGACAACACGCGCCCCTCGTGCTCTCCGCCCCAGATCGGATCAGATCCCCGCCCTCCCCGTCCTCGGCGCGCCCCATTCCCCCGACGAGGTAAGGAGCTCCGCCGCGCCGCATTCCCGTCCTTCGCTACGCTACGAGCTTCTCTCGGCAAATCTCCCGCTGCCCACGGAGCAGCTGGTTCAGTGCCCGGGTTTCGACTTGGGTGCCTACAACTTCTGCTGCCTCTTGTTTTTATTAGCAGTCTCAGTCTGAATTTCAGATGCAGGTTTTTTTGTGTGTAGAAATTTCAACTAGCAGGCAGACGAATGGCTTTTACTATGTTTCTGCTTGTGTTAGATTCTTTATCAGACCTGCAGATTACACACTGCTCTAGGATAAAGATGAAATTATCCATGTAACCAAATATCCATTAAGCTAAGACAATGGTTAAAACTTAAAACGCTCAATAAACACAAATGTATGCCACCAGTGCCCTGTTGATGGTTTCATACATGACACAGCCCCTCGTTCTTGTTGCAGTTCCGCGTCTGCCGTGTTCCTACATAAAGCACAATGGGAGCATCTGCGGCTACCAGTATGCAGATGGTGGCGGCGCGCCCTTCCATCCCTGCTTGCCAGCGGATGCTTGGGTCAAGATCTGTGGTCTCTGCGTTTGGAAGGGCACTCAGTACCAGAACTGGCTTCGCAAGCTGTGTTCAGTCAGCCTCGGCGGGGCCACTTGTTGCTTCAAAGTACAAGAGGTTTGCTGTGAGGGCGATGTCTCAGGGAGCTGGCCCAGGGCTGCCCATTGATCTCAGAGGTAAGCTAAATTCAGTTGTTTATTTACTCAAGAAATGACAACATGATGGATTGTTATTGCTGTACTAAGGGTTAATGTATTTTCCTTGTTTGTTCTTTGCCATTTTGGTACCTTCGTGTTATTATGCATTATACCATATGCTTAAGCTGTGCTTCCGTGTTAATAATTTACTTGTCCTGTTTCTATGCAACCCTAGAATTATATTATCTAAAACATCTTTTTCTTCCACCAGAACTGTGAAAGTTGAATGCATATTGCTTCAGCTAATGTGGCCTCCAGGGAATTTAAGTTAACACGGATCTCACTGGACTTCTGAATTCGGTATCATGCGTAAGAGAATACGAAAATGGAATGCTGAGATAATTCAAAGAAAATCTTGCTATATCTAAAGACAAACATTTAAAAGGAATGCCACTAGGAAGCAAAAGAGAGTATAGCTTGAAGATTATAACATGCCAGTCAAAACTGTTTATCTACGATATCACATACATACCAGTCTGAATTAATTTTTGCTTGGTTGGGTAGACGAAAGTTCCAAATATTCTATAAAATAAATAATAAAACAATGTAGACTACCATAAAACGTTTCCTCACCACATGAGCCTAGTTATTGTAAATCCCAAGTCCTCACATTCCTATAGTGGTGCTGCCTTGGTCATGGATATGATTTCCAGATTTATAGACAACTGGGCACAAGCTTGCAATGAAGCAGCTCGACGCTTTCCCTTCAGAATATTTTTCACCACAGGTCCCTAAATTTGCAGTAGCGTTTCATTTTAATATCATTTTTCGTCGCGAATTGGATCCCCGTATCTTTTTAAAGGTCGTTTGATACACCAATTTGATTCTTTTGCCCCACTGTGATTCATTAATGAACTCAGGAGAATGCTTATATGCATAAAGTTGTACCATGATTGAAATTAGAGAAAGTCCTCCCTTTCCTTTGTCCTAGAGCTAGAGCAGAATTAGGACAGTAGGGATTGAGGGATGGTCTTGGGCAATAGGTTTACTTTGGATTGGACAAATACGTGTTGCCCTTAGGCAGCTGGAGACTAGACTGTTCTGAACATGCCTTGCTTTCTACCTGAAATTATGATTAGAACACTCCAGAGAGCTAGTTGCAGGCAGTGGTACTCTCCAATTTAATGCTTTCTAGTCTGTGTAGATCTAGCACCCCCAAAGGAGCCACCTCTATTTCTTACAAAATTACAATTGATAGCGAACAATGATAGGGACGTCGTTGTACCATCTTTAGCTCAGTTGGAGAAAATAAAACCAAGAATTTTTAGTTGGCATTGTTTGAGTCGTGTCATACGGATCCTACTGTGTGAAATGTGATGACTGCTAGCAAATCTGGTAAATTCAACAATGGATTCTTTTTGTTAGTAGCAAAAACATGTGTTTTATTACTATTATGTTAAAATTGGTTAGGATACTTTATTAATACTGCACTTTCAGCTTTGAGTTCTGCAATTTCACAACCATAAAACCAACCCAAATTGATCTTTTGTGGAAATGATCGGACCTAAGTATTCTAGTTTACTAGTTCATTGTCCATTGTTTAAGGTAAAAGAGCGTTTATTGCCGGTGTCGCTGATGATAATGGTTATGGCTGGGCAATAGCCAAGCTCTTGCTGCAGCTGGTGCTGAAATTCTTGTTGGTACATGGGTTCCTGTAAGTCGACATCCTTATGAAATTTATTCATTCACCGTGGTGATATTAGTGAACAGTCTTACGGAGCATCTATATCTGCAGGCACTGAACATATTCGAGACAAGTTTGAGACGTGGAAAGTTTGATGAATCAAGGAAGTACGTCCATCTAGTTCTTCTACCATAATTTATTCTGTTCACTTTAGTGTTCCTTGCTGCCTTGCTGGGTCTATTATGTTCTGTCTTGTGTTTGACAATCATTTGATGCAGGCTGCCTGATGGATCTCTCATGGAGATTACCAAAGTCTATCCACTGGATGCAGTTTTTGACACCCTGGAGGATGTTCCTGAAGATGTAATGCTCATATGGCTTCATTTCTTTAATTACAATCTGTATGTCATCATTTAGGATGTTCTCCTTGTCAGTTACATTTCTTGCTATATTGACACTTTTTTTCCTGGTGTAGGTTAAAGCAAATAAAAGGTATGCGGGGTCCTCAAAATGGACTGTGAAGGTGAGTTTCAACATGCTTCTTAAACTCAATACCGAGTGATGAAGACAATTCTGCATAATATTTCTTATCCAAGGCCTAATTCCTGTATGCCTTCATTTGGCAGGAAGTAGCTGAGACTGTGAAGGAGGATTTTGGCAGCATTGACATCCTTGTGCATTCTCTTGCCAATGGTCCTGAGGTAAAGCCTCTCTCGCGCACAGACACAGACACACACACGCCATCACTGTCGTCATCATCATCACCACCATTAGTAGTATTTATCTGTTTTTAGTTAACCCTCGTTTTCTACTTTAAAGGTAACAAAGCCTTTGCTGGAGACATCAAGAAGTGGCTATCTTGCTGCAGTTTCAGCATCTAGTTACTCGTTTATTTCTTTACTTCAGCACTTTCTTCCCATCATGAATCCAGGTAATAGTCCTTACCGATATGCTTTGTCTGTTCTTATTCTGATGGCGTTTTCTTTTGCTGTTGTGCTACCGTCTGAATTTTATCGTGCAAGTTTACCAGTGTTATATAGTACTCTTGCTGTTTGATTGGGTTAACTGTTGGATAATAAAGTACAAATGTCAATGTGAATCTGCTTTCAGCCTTTTATGAATTGTTATGTGCCTGCAAAGTTAGCCGCGATAAACAAGAGCGGTACATAATGTCATTTTCCTATTATATAAACAATATAATAGGACAATCTTCCTAGTGTTTATTTTCGGTCACTTTGGCGTTCAACAAGGCCTTGTGTGAGTTGACCTAGCATCAGCAATGCGATGTTTGACATGCTTGTCTTTTTGGCGTCATGAGAAAGTAAAGAAGATGGGCTTGCCAAAAAATGTTAATTCATTTGTGTGGGCTGTGTGGCATGTACATTTTGTTGTGGCTAATATCAAACAGGCCGTGACCATTTCTTTTAGTCAGATTAGAAATTATTTGTTCTCAGTGTCTTGTTTATTTCAATATTTAACTGGAGGTGAACCTTACGTTGTTTTTGAATTTCAATATTTAATAGGAGGTGCTAGTATCTCATTGACCTACATTGCTTCTGAAAGGACAATTCCTGGGTAATTCTTGTTCCAGTGATTTCACGGCTAAGAATAATAAGTATGCGTTCTTATGAGATATGATTTGTTTGGTGGTTGCTTTGTAGCTATGGTGGCGGCATGAGTTCAGCAAAGGCAGCACTTGAGAGCGATACAAGAGTATGCACTTTTCTGTGAGATCATTCACTACGATGTCCAGCAGCTTTGTTTTGTGTATATTCACATCAAAGCTTTCTTTTCTATGCAGGTTCTTGCTTATGAAGCAGGTCGAAAAGGCAAAATCAGAGTGAACACCATATCAGCAGGTATCTTCTTTGCAAAGAAGTCAGCCTGGGAATGGGGAGAGAACCGCACCAAACCCTCCCCAACCCAGCGTGAAAATTAATTCACCGCCACACCGAACCACCCCACTAATTAATCAGCGGAAACCAACCCGCACCGCCCCGCACTCGTCTTTGCCCCAAACCGCACCAATCCATCCGTAATTTGCGGATTGAAACCGTTTCATGCCCCACGTTCAGCCCACACGACCACCCGAAGTACTTGCTTCTTATTCCCTCCGACAGTGGACTTATTCGTGGTGGAGCCGTCACGGCCGACGGAAGCCGGCTCGAGACGACGCCGGCGGTGTGGCCGCGGAAGGAGTGAACGGCGATGGGAGTTCAAGCGTGGACGCGTCCGGACGCGCCGCCGCCGTTGAGGAGGTCGGAGCCGCGCGGCGCCGCCACGAGCGACGTGACGGGCTCGAGGACGGACGGCGAAAACCATTGGAGCAAGCAGACCGAACCGGACGTGGCGAAGGGGCCGGCACACCGGCGGCGACGGCAAGGCCGTGCCGCGGTCCCCTTGATTTGTCTTGGAACAACATCCATGGACACGACCGATATGGCCTCCTCCAAGGACAAGATGATGTCGGCGCCGGCGGCCGAGGTGGATGAGCTCCTGGCGGCGCTCGGGTATAAGATTCGGTCGTCCGATCCGGCCGACGTCTCCGGCGACTCCGCACGGGACCCCAAGCGGATGCGTACTGGCGGCGGGCAGCAAGTCGTCTTCCTTGTCCTCTCATGGATACACAGCTGCAGCCGCTTGGACTGAGATCGACGATCTAGAGCCCAGAGGAAGCTCCGACGATGGGCGAGGCGGCGGCGGAGCTCCCGCGGGTAGACTTCACTGGCGTGGACGCATCGGCGCCGGGGACGGGGCGGTGGGAAGCGGGGGCAACCGTAGCCCCGTGGTGGAGGCTGCTCCGCCGGCCGCCGCGGAGGCCAACGCGGCCGCGCTGCCGGTCCTGGTGGTCGACACGCACGAGGACGGGATCCAGCTGGTGCACGCGCTGCAGGGGATTCGCGGCGGCCATGGGAAAAGACGGAGGAAAGGGATTAGCTTCGCCCCGAGCTGCACGTGCGGGTTGAACCCGTGGGTTACGCCCCGTTGCTGATATCGGGGTTTGAGGCCAAACCGCACCGCATCACTCCGCTATTCTGGTCAGCCCGCCCCAATCCACACCGTATTTCTGTAGCACCCATTTGAGCCCAACCAAACTGCATCCGAAGCAAAAACCGCACCGTTTGCCATTTTCAACCGCACCATTCTCAGCCTGACAAAGAAGTACATAATTTCCTGTTTCCAGGAAACCTTTCGGCATGAAGTTTTCCATTAGAGCGCGTCATCTGTGTACTAAACTAACAGCTATAGTGGTTATGGCATCTAACTTTAACAATTATTAAGTAGCAGTTCTAACCACGTGCCCTCACCATCATGACCCATGCATTGACTGTACCCATTTTCCTTAGGTCCATTGGGGAGCCGAGCTGCCAAAGCTATTGGCTTCATCGAGAAGATGATAGAGTACTCTTATGTTAACGCACCGTTGCAGAAGGAACTCTTGGCAGGTCAAAATCGTCTCATTTTTCCTCTTTATATTACTCCCCTCTCTCTCCAACACCTGATGTACTTTCTTCTACAAGTTACTTACAAATCGCTGCATGTTCGACAGATGAAGTGGGCAACGCAGCAGCATTTTTAGTGTCTCCGTTGGCGTCTGCAATCACTGGCTCAACGGTTTACGTTGACAATGGACTCAACACGATGGCTCTCGCTGTCGATAGCCCTACTCTATCCACCTAAACAATTTCCTGATTTCTGGATCTGGTGTAGTGAGTTCGAACTCGAGTGGATCGTCGCTTGTCCCACTGAAATCGAGGCTGTCCGTGTAGTTGCTCAAGAGAGATTGGATGTTGCTAGAGCATGAAAGATTGTGTGCCCTGTTTTAGTTACTCCGGACTGTAAGTTGGGATTTGAAAATAGACGAATGGTAGTGCAGTCGATTTTTCTGTTTTGTCGTGTTTTCCCATGGATCTCGGAAGTGGAGGCAAAAAAGAAAAGTAATAAAAGCGATTGCATTTGATAGTTGTATCTACTTTGCATCAGTTTTAAGTTCGAATTGATCTGTACAATAGCTTGGATATTGACTTTGTAAGTATACTGGCCGTCAATGAACAGTGGAACTATGCTTACACTTTGGCTACGAATCTGCTGATTTGTGTTGTTAACACCAATCTAGGAAAAAAAAACTCGTCGGAACTAACTAGAGCTTATCAGCTTGGAAACAAAACTAATTCATGTTACTTTCGCGAATCGATTCATCATCCAGAGACTGCCACTTCACGCGCCGACAGCAGCTTCTCCAGACCAGTACACGTGGGCCTCGGCGGGCTGCACGTACGTGCCTACCTGTGGGACACGTGCCCTCTCGTGCTGTACGCACGACTGCTTCATATAATACCATCGAACTGTACCATCAAATTAAGACAAGAATCACTCGAGACAGCCGAAACAGAGACTGCTAGCGTTGATTCAGCGAGGAAGGAGAGAGGTGGGCGAGACGATGCAGGGCGGCAAGAGCTCGAGCGCGGTGGGCGCGGCGAAGGAGGCGGTGGCGAACGTGGGGACGTCGGCGTGGGCGGGCAAGGAGAAGACCAAGGCGGTGTGCAGGAGACGGTGAACAAGGTGAAGGCGCACGACCCGGCGGCCAAGGCCTCCGCCGAGGCCAGGAAGCAGGAGCGCATCGGCGAGGTGGAGGCCGTCAAGCAGGACGTCATGCACCGCAACGCCGCCGCCAAGGAGCACGACGCCGCCGCTACCTACCACCCCACCGCCACAGAGGCCCGCGACGTGGAGCTGGAGACCGTCCCTCCGCGTGCGGGAGTAGCGACGACGGCTACCTGCCTGCGGGGGCCGGGGCGGGCATGGGCGACGGTCACCGGCCTGTGCGCCGCACGCCCGGCGGCCACTCCGCTTGATGTGGGAGATCAGTTCGTCTGAGGTTTCTCCATGGCGATCTGCGTGTAGAATGGCTTGGCAATTAGCGGGCGTTGTGTTTGTTCGACGGGGATTTCTTGTTTGATCTCTCGAGAGCTATACTATGTTGTGATCCGCGAAAAGAAGAGCTATACTATGTTGTGGTTCTGAATTCTCATGGGCTTCTCACATGGTGCGGGAAACTATTTTTTATACTCTCCGTCCCAAAATAACTGTCTCATATTTGTCGGTGGTTGTTTGGATAAACAAGTATTAGCGCTAGTTTTAGGAAAACACGTTTAGCAGGATTTAACGGAAAACGGGTTTTTCTTAATATTTCTGTTAGGAACGAGCGCGTGCAAAACCATGTTTGGGTCGGTCAAGCCTTAAACCAGTTTGTAGTGTACCCTGTTTGGTCAAATCGTTTTTCACCTTCTTCCCCAAATCACCAGTCCGTCTCCGTCCCAGCCTCTCCACTTCCTCCCAAAAATCCTAGATGCTTTACTGCCTGCTGCCCCGCGAGCTCAGCGCATCGGAGCGCCGCCAAGCTCGTAAGCGTCCTCGACGCCGGCCGGCCTTGATACCACGCCGGAGTGACCCGAGCTACGGCATGCTCAATGCCGACCGCAGCAGCCGTACCCAGGCAACACGGAGCTCGGGAGAGTACGACGCCGCCACTTTGATGCTAGTGGTCGACGTCCCCACGTAGCAGAGCTCAGGAGGTTCTCTGCAACGTCCGCCGCGAGGTCTGTGGCAGTCTTCCTCACGGAGCAGAGCTAGGGAGATGGGAGTGTGCTTGTTGCCGTCCGCCGCGAGGTCTGTGACGGTCTTCCTCACGGAGCAGAGCTAGGGAGATGGGAGTGTGCTTGTTGCCGTCCGCCGCGAGGTCCGTGGCAGTCATACTCGCAGCATGCCAGATCTGCAACTCTGGTGTCTCGAAGATTATTTCAGGTGAACGAACCTCTCTCTTGTCCTTTTTTTTTTTTGCGAAACACAGTACAACGCAGACGCTCACATACACGTACACACACTCACCCCTTCCAGCTGTATGGTGCATCTAGCAGTAAGCTTTAGTACGCCCAATCATCTATTAATCTCTTATACGTGTTCCTAGCTCTAGCTAGCTTATATAGGTGACTCAATTAGCACAAGTTGGAACTCAGCTATAATTCAAGTGGGGATGAAGCAATTGCCTTCTACCCCTTGAATTGTTTGCATGCCGAACTAATTTTGCTCGGGAGTAGGCAAGCGTGTGGTAAATGAAACCAGAGAACAAATCAAATATTTATTTTAGCATTAAGTTGTGAATGTAATTTCCTGAATCTAAATGAATGAAAAGTTCTAATGATAAACCTATCCAATGTGCCTGTAAATAAAGAAGGACAAAATATTTGTAGTGCTTTATTGTCGAGCTTAATCATCTTCCTCTTGCTGATTGTTACGTTGTTGGTGATTAGTCCACAACTGTTGAGCGATGGCTCCACGAATCCGCTCACCAGCAACTCGGTCATCTTCTCGTGTCTGTCCTCTAGCTTCTTGATCACCATTATCGATATTTGTTGGTGTTTCCCCATGCTCATACAGCTCGAACAACTCATCAGGTTGATTAACCTTCCTTATGAAGTTATGGATGATGCAACAAGCCATAACAATTTTGACTTGAGTTTTATATGGATAAGGAATTCCTCCTTTCCTGCTTAAAATTGGAAAACGAGCTTTTAGAACACCAAAAGTCCGTTCAACAACATTCCGTAGTTGGGCATGCAGGTGGTTGAACAAATCTTTTGCACTATTATATCGCCGGTTACTTCCACGAAATGAACCAATATGATAGCGATCTCCACGATAGGGGGACTATAAATTTTGGAGTATTTCCGTAGCCTGAGTCCACAAGATAAAATTTTCTTGCATTTAAGGTTTGATAACGCACACATTAGTACTATTATATGATTAAGACAATATAGAGGAACTTAACTTGCATGCGTGTAAATTCATGTATTTCTAATTTACATTCTGGAACAACAAAACCATCACTAGTAACAGCCCACCGTAGAACAGCTTGATCTGATGCGGAACCTTTCCATCCAGCAGCCACGTATGAAAATGTCATGTCAAATGACACGACTGCCATTACATTTTGAGAGATATAGCCATGCCTATTTCTATAAGGAGTTTGTTTATCAAGCTTGATTTTCGCATCAACATGTGTGCCGTCAATTGCTCCTAAACAGTTCTGTTCCAATAATCAGCTCTAAGAATTTAAGGTTTAAAATTGCCAGAAGTCATAGTTAAATAAACATGTGCATGAGACAGAAAATATACCTTGAAGTATGGGTTGTACCTTGAGTCGCCCAATATTTTTGATGGGACTACATTGGGCGGATCTGTTATGCAAACATCACGTAGACCATTGATGCATCACGCAGTAAGTAAAAGGTGTGCTTTTCAACACGAACTTGTTCATAAAATCTAACCGGATGCCCTTCCAACCACTCTCTAGTTTTTTGAGCACCAGTCAATTTCGAGGTGTTACGAGATGTTTTGAATAGTCTAGTGAACAACACATCTCGGAACACTTTTCTACAAGGAAACAAAGCGACAAAATAATTGCTAGTATCAGATTCTTACTACAAACCAAGTTCTGCAAAGTGATAGATGAAGTCTAGGAGCATATTAGCAATCTAGTTTTTTTTGTCCCCGATGAGTATTGCAGGTTGTCACTATAGCACTGAAACCTAAATTTCTAAATACATCCATGACTGATCTCTAGAAAAGGATTGTCTATTCATCACTCAAGTAAACACACGACTGCTACAAATTTGCAATTTCTATTTACAGTTGCGCTCATTTACTAGAAAGTATGAATACTCTTGCTACAAAATTGCATATGTTGCTCAATTTCTTATGACGAATTGGATCATACCTGTAGATCTGCTGCCAGCAACCAGATCGAGGAAGAGAGCCCTTGTCTTCCGTCAACGATCAGGTCGAGAAGAGAGTCCTTGTTCTCCGGCCAGCGAAACGGTGGTCGCAGCCCGGCGTCAATGACCAGCGAATTGACAATCCCAGCCGGCGTCAGTACCCAGCCATGGATATATCTAGCTTTCAATATCTTTGATGATGTTCCAGCGTCCGTAATATATAGGCGCGATGAAAATAATGGCGCGCTGAGTGGCGGCGAAAAAGAAGAAGTGGCACGCTGAGTTTGTTGAGGACGGAGAAAAAGTTGTTGTAATCGCGTTTTGTGTAATCGGGTTTGTAGAAAAACGACTAATACTCGTTTTTCCCAAAACGCACTTTCCTGGGTTTCTGGAAATCCTGTTTTACTTATCCATGTTTTAGTTACCCCACCCAAATAAGGTTTTAGTTTGTTACACGGTTATCTCAGCTTACGAAAAACGAGCTCTCCTAATCTCCCGTATCCAAACAAGGCAGGTGCTTCCAATAAGATTTAAACCAGTTTTCTTTTTTAAATATAAGATAATTCAATCTAAATATACACAATAAAACGTTTTGAACTGTTTCATGCTAATAAATAAAATAATTCATACACTAATTCAAATTAAATTAAAACGCACACTCAATTAGGAGGGTCGGCTGCTGGTGTCCTTTGAGTGAGTGTCCACAGATGAACAACTATATATTATTATTATTTTGCAGTTGCTCGTGAGTTTCTTCGTCTCAGATTTTGATGTTCATTGTGGGAAATGTGGCAAACATTTCAGACACTTCGTGATCAACTAGGAAAAGAGTATCCCGATGTACCTACGGGTGTACACTCTGAGTAATCCGCGTGATGTGGAAGATCAGTTCGTCTGAGGTTTCTCCATGGCTGTCGGGGGGCTGCCCCCGGGTAGGGCAAAGATGTGGTGCAAAGAGCTAGCCGGATCAACATATAGCCGGGTCACTTGGGCCGGATCTCTCGTGAGAGTCGGTTGCCGCATGATCAAGCTAAAGTGCGATAAGACGCCAGAGAGAATCCGGTAAAGACAAACCGGATCAGATTAAGAAGTGTTGGCTAGGTTAGCCGGGTTGGTCAGGAAGGATCCGGATAAGGTAGCCGGGTTGGCCAGAAAGGACCCGGTAAGTCAGCCGGGTTGGCCAGGAAGGACTCGGATAAGGTAATCCGGATATTGCGCAAGGGCCAAGTAATGTCAGAAAGGTTCACGGGTCCTGCAGGTCTCCTGCCAGAGGCTGAGAAGACAGCCGGGTCGAGTCGCAGGTTTTCCGGGTCGCAAGGCCCTAGGCGCTGACTTGGCCAATTCGGGAAAGAGGATATGACCGAGGCCCGGGGGCCAGGCCTGCCATTGCCCTAAGTGGCAAGATAGGCCTGTTAGGGACTTGACGGCCAGGTCAGGTCACGGGATTCCTGGGAGCGCAGCAACCTAGGAGCTGACTCGGCTAATTCGGGAGAAAGGATATGACCGAGACCCGGTGGGCTACACCTGCCATTGCCCAAAGTAGCAAGATAGGCCTGCTAGGGCCTGACAGTACAGCTGTTGGATTGACAGGAGGCAGAGGCTTGTCCTTTTCCTCTTGGCAATGCCGTTGTCTCATGGAGCCAGGGGCAGAATAGTAATTCGGTTTGTGTATAAATGAGCTACCACATCCTCCAGTGCGAGGGACGAGCAACAGAGGAGGAGGATCGACCATTGTGAGCATCATTTCCCCCCCAAGCTTCATCTTCTACCTGGAGCTCTCTCCATTGTTCATCATACAGCTCAAGGAGCGCTCTGTACTTGTAAACACTTGAGATATAAGAGAGTAGGCTAGAGCTGCAGTAGGGGTGTTACCTCCACAAGAGGGCCCCGAAGCAGGGTACATCGTGGTGTTCTTCGCTGTTCTTGGTTTGCTTTGTTCTTGTTGATTCCTGCGAGGTTCTTGTTTGGTCTTCATGCGTGCTTCGTAGCGCGCAAACCCTCCCCGGTTCCCCCAACGCCCAAGCGAGCCCACACTTAAGCCATACCCATGGCATCTGCCGTGACACCACCACGACAGTTGGCGCCCACCGTGGGGCAAGCATTGGCGTTGGCTGGGGTTTCCATCCGGACGGGCTCCGTCACTGGTGCCGGCGAGCGGGTCCTCTCCGGGCTCGTGTGCAAGCTCGGCGAGTTCAACTTCATCAGCGACAACGCGGGGTGCTTCTCCAACAAGCCCTTCCCCGCGGATGGCTTCCTCATGACGCTGGGCAGCTTCGTCACCTACGTCGCCACCGAGCCAGTTCGCGAGTACCCGGCGCAGGTGCTCGTGGCTGCGGATCCTCCCTCTTTCCGCGCAGCTCGCGGAGGGCGTAGCGCTCGCCCTGGGAGCAGCGTGGAGGTCATGGTGGCTGCCGCAAACGCTGCTGCAGGCAAAGGAGGTGCCAGCACGAGCGTGCCAGAGGAGCTGGCCACGCCAGTCGATCCGGCTGACAAGCCGACTCGGACAGCTAAGTTCCCTAAGGAGAAACCCGATCCGGTTGGTCCCCTTGGCATGTCAAGCAGGGTGCTTCCTTAGAGGGTATCTTGGAAAAGCTAGCTCGGCCAGTGGCTCCTGGAGCAAATGTTGATCTTACTGTAGCTCAGCTAGAGGCAGAGCGCCTGAGGTTGCAAAAAGAGGCTCGGTTAGTGATAGAGTCTAGGCAAGAGTTTGATAGAGACCTGAGAGAATACAATGCTGCCAATGGTATCACAGATGGCTTTACTCCTGTAGTGCACCGCTCGCGCAAGAAAGCCGAGCTACGTAACAGAGGCAAGGACCTCAACGACGAGTTGGCTAGAGCTGCAGGTTCGAGCTCAAGTAAAGCCACTAGTCATAGGTCCGGAACAGGCAAGCCGGTTTATAGCTCCCCGGCTAAGAATCTTAGGGCTGCAGCAGCAGCGCGAGCTGAATTAAGTAACCTGACCGGGGATGCTTGGCGCAAGCAGGCGGAGAGAGTGAATGAGCTAGTGGATGTGTGCAACAGGCAGAATGAGGCCTACAGGAAAGCTAATCCGGATGCTGGTGGTTCCCGGGTAGTTGTCTCGGTTAGGGCTGCTAGCCAGAAGTCTAAGGGGCAAGCGTCCTCTCCGCATGTTGGGATTGACCGAGCCCAAAGTGTGAACTCGGGTAAGAGCAAGCAGCTGCAAACTTATGATGCGGTATACGCAAGCAAGCAACTTGCAGCCCAAGGAAAAGGCGGACAAGGCAGAAACAGTGGTGGTCAAGGCAATCCGGGTACTGGAAGGGAAATTCGGCTGGCCGAGGTCAACCACCTCGCCACCCCGGACAGCAAATGATGGCACAGGTGCAGCAGCAAAGTGGTGGCCAGGTGGGCTACCGTTATGACGATGGCAATTCGGCTATGGCGCGAGCCGGATACCAGACGTATGACAATGCACTGGCGTCGAGACTGGGGCCTCGGATGTTGGATCCGGATGATCAGCGTCTCAAATTGGACAGAATCTACCAGTCCGAGAAGCTGGAAGAGCAAGGCCCACCGGGTCCACCATGCTTTGGACCTCGGATAATGAATGAGCCAAGTGTGCCTTTGTTTCAGCTCGGCCGCAACACGAAGCCGTATAATGGCAGCACCAAGCCACAGGATTGGCTGACGGACTATGTATCATCAGTGCACATTGCGGGGGGCAATCGCCGATGGGCGGTCCGGTATCTCCCGCATATGTTAGAAGGTCCAGCCCGGATCTGGTTGAATAACTTGCCGCCGGGTAGTATCAATTGTTGGATGGATTTGGAACAGGCGTTTAACAGCAACTTCTCCAGCACCTACAAGAGGCCAAACCGACCTCAGCTCCTGGCTGCGTGCAAGCAGGAAGAGAGGGAGACAGACCGAGAGTATTTGACTCGGTGGAGCAACATGCGCAATTCTTGCGAAGGTGTAGTGGAGGAGCAGGCCATTTCATGGTTTGCACAGGGATGCAGGCATGGTACACCACTTTGGCAGAAACTCCAAAGAGATATGCCGAAAACCCTGGCAGATATGATCCGGATAGCAGACACGTATGCGCTGGGTGATCCAACACAGCCCGCATTGGATGCAGTGGGAGCAAACAGGAGGCAACCAGTTAATAACCGAGTTGGACCATTAAGGCCTAGTGACCGACATGAATTCGGTTACAAGAGAAGAGATCCGGATTACAGATACGGTTCTGATCAAGTTGCTGCGGTAAACATGGATCAACCCGGTGGAGGAGATGCGCAGAGGCAGAAAACTGATGGTCCAGCTTGGAGGCCGAATCAAGGTGCTTGGCCGAAGAAAGTGTGGGAGGGACCAAGTCCACCTCTGACTTTTGAGTCCAGATTAGATGGGCCTTGCTGTTATCACACCACCGATCCGCGCAAACCGGCTAATCATTCGACCCGGAACTGTAGTTGGCATCACCGCATTCAGGCGGAAGGTCAAAGAGGACCACCTCAAAGAGGTGCTCCTAGACCGAATTTCAGGCCAAACATGCCGCTAACCGGAGCCAATGCGACCCCGGTCAACGCTGGAACTCCAAGGCCAGCAGCAACGAAGCCGGTTAACCTGGTGAACATGGGAGGCAGTGACAATGGTGATGGCCCAAGTAGGCAAGGTGGATACCCTGGGAATGATTACAAGGAAGCACATCAGAGTTATGTGGTTTTCGTGACCGAGCCAACTGACAAGAAAAGTCAGTTGAGACGAGCAAAGGAGGTGAATGCCGTGATGCCAGCAGTTCCAAAGTACTTGAACTGGTCTGAGCAGGAGATCACTTGGAGCAGGGCGGATAACCCAAGGATCATGCCAAGCCCAGGGAACTATGCACTGGTGGTGGATCCAACTTTGGTTGGACCCAAGCTGAACGTGAAATTTAGCCGAGTCTTGGTCGACAATGGCAGTGCCATAAACATCATGTATCGGGACACAATGATCAAGTTGGGTATTTCGCCGAATCAGTTGCAACAGAGCAGCTGTACTTTCCATGGCATAGTACCCGGGGTATCTTGTTCCCCCATGGGTAAGATCTGGGTAGATGTGTTGTTCGGTACCAGGGACAATCACAGGCTTGAGAGTCTCGAGTTCGAGGTGGTGGATTTGGAAAGCCCATACCATGCTCTGCTTGGCAGGCCAGCATTAGCCAAGTTCATGATATCTACTCATGTGGCCTACCTCAAGATGAAAATGCCTGGCCCGAATGGTGTTATCACCGTTGCGGGAGACTACAAGAAGGCCATACAGTGTGCTACAGTTGGTTCCAACTTAGCCGAATCACTGGTGATACAAGCTGAAAAGAGCAAGATGCACGAGGTGGTGGCAATGGCGAAGTCGGCTCAGTTAGGCGTGCTGGCCATGACCAACCCGGATGGCGGCGCAACCTTTGAAGTGCCCAAGGAGACAAAGAAGATCCCCATTGACCCGGAGAACCCAGAGCGCATGGCCATCATTGGAGCCGGTTTGGGCGAGAAATAGGAAAGCGCGCTCTGCCATTTCCTCCGTGAGAATCGGGATATCTTTGCATGGTCGGCTAAGGACCTGCCTGGTGTTCCGAGGGAATTGGCAGAGCACTCTTTGTTTGTCAGGCCAGAAGTAAAACCGGTTAAGCAACCGACTAGGCGTCTCTCAGAAGATAGAAGAAAAGTGGTGCTCGATGAGCTGGCTAAGCTACTGGCAGCCGGATTCATTATGGAGGTGCTGCATCCAGACTGGATATCCAATCCGGTTCTGGTAGAGAAGAAGAAGGACGAACCAGCTGTGGTCAAGGTGTGGCGCATGTGTATAGACTTCACCAATCTGAACAAGGCGTGTCCGAAGGATCCATTTCCTTTACCTCGGATTGATCAAGTGATCGATTCCACTGCTGGGTGTGAGTTGTTGTCTTTTATTGATGCGTACTCTGGTTTTCACCAGATACCACTGAACCCTAAAGATCAAATAAAGACTGCTTTTATTACCCCGTATGGGGCGTATTGCTATCGTGTCATGTGTTTCGGTTTGAGAAATGCCGGTGCTACTTATCAGAGATGTATGCAGAAATGCCTACACTCCCAGATGGGCAAAAATGTGCAGGTCTATGTCGATGATATTGTTATCAAAACTAAAGAGAAACATACTCTCCTCGGGATCTCGAGGAGACATTTGTGAACTTGAGAAAATATCGGTTGAAATTGAATCCGGATAAATGCACCTTTGGTGTCCCGGCTGGAAAGTTGCTTGGCTTCCTTGTATCAAGCCGAGGCATTGAAGTTAACCCGGCTAAGATCCGAGCCATAGAAAACATGAAATTGCCTAAGTGTCTAAAAGATGTGCAAAAATTCACCGGGTGCTTAGCCTCATTAAGCCGGTTTGTGAGTCGGTTAGGAGAGAAAGCTTTGCCCTTATATCAATTGATGAAAAGAGCACCGGGTTCACATGGACCCCACAGGCAGATTCGGCTTTCAATGAGTTGAAAAAGATGTTGTCCACTGCTCCAGTTTTGGCATCACCTTTGCCGAGTGAACCGATGTTGCTTTACATTGCGGCCACTAACCGGGTCGTAAGTGTGGTTATTGTGGTAGAAAGAGAGGAAGAGGGCAAATCCGTGCAGAGGCCGGTGTACTATTTGAGTGAGGTGATCTCAACTTCGAAGCAAAATTATCCTCACTACCAGAAGATGACATATGGTGTGTACCTGGCGGTCAAGAAATTGAAACATTACTTCCAAGAGCACCCGATTACAGTGGTGTGTGAAGCTCCAATTGCGGAGATCATTGGGTGCAAAGATGCAACTGGCCGAGTTGCCAAATGGGCGATAGAAGTGTCTCCTTACACACCGCATTATGAGAGAAGAGACGCTATCAAGTCTCAGGCTTTGCCGGATTTCCTTTGTGACTGGGCTGAGATGCAATATGAGCCACCTAAACCGGATTACAATTACTGGAGGTTGCACTTTGACGGTTCCAAATGCAAAATCGGGCTAGGTGCTGGAGTGGTGCTCACATCACCAAAACAGGATCAATTGCGATATGTATTGCAGATTCATTTCTCAGCGTCAAACAATGTAGCCGAGTATGAGGCACTGATCCATGGGCTTAATGTGGCTCGGGACATCGGCGTTCGCCGAATTGAATGTTTCGGTGATTCGGATTTGGTCGTACAGCAATCTTCTGGAAATTGGGATGCTCTTGATGCCAATATGGCACTGTATCGGTTTCATGTTCAGAAAATTTCGGGATTTTTTGAAGGCTGTGAATACAAGCATATACCTCGGCTGGAAAACCAAGCTGCAGATGTTCTGTCAAAACTCGGGTCGTCTAGGGAGGCAATCCCACCCGGAATATCCTTGAATCATCTAAGGGTCCCTTCAATCAAACCGTCGCCTGATTCCGAGTCGATTTTTATTCCCAAGCAAGAATCCGAAGCTATTCCTATGAATGTTGACGTTGAGTATATCGAGGAAGACCCGGGGACTGCATGCCCGGACTCGGGGACTGCTCACGCAGATTCGGAAAATGCTAACCGAGTCTTGGGAAAGAGGAGTAGAGATGATGATGCTAACCGGATTGTGGGGAATGGACAGAAGCTGATAGAAGAGATAATGGCGGCCAAACCTGTGGAAGAAAATGAGCACTTGTTCCCTTTGCATCCAGTACCAGAGTGGGCTGAAGAGATCATGAAGTTCATCGAGGAAGGAAGCTTGCCAAGCGATGAGACCAAGGCTAGGCGTGTCCAGAGGAGATCCAAGGCTTATACCATCATCAACAAGGAGTTATACAAAAGAAGTGTAACCGAGGTGTTGCAGCGCTGCGTGGAGCCAGCAGAGGGCAAGGAGATGCTCCTAGAGATACACCAAGGTGAATGTGGACATCATTGCAGTACAAGAGCCCTGGTGGCTAAAGTGTTCCGGCATGGATTTTATTGGCCCACTGCTCATGCAGATGCGGAGGACATAGTCCGCAGGTGTGAAGGATGCCAGAGATTTGCTAAGCAAACACACTTACCCGCATCGGCACTGAAGACAATTCCTATTACTTGGCCATTTGCGGTGTGGTGTTTGGATATGGTGGGAGATTTCAAGCCGGCTAGGGGCAACATGACACATATGCTGGTGATGGTGGATAAGTTCACCAAGTGGATAGAGGTGAAACCAATACGGAAAGTGGATGGCCGTTCGGCTGTAATCTTCTTGAAAGAAATCATTTTGAGATACGGATACCCTCATAGCATCATCTCGGATAACGGCACAAACTTTGCTGTCGGAGAGTTTGCCCGATTCTGCATGAATAAGGGGATCCGGTTAGACATAGCCTCAGTGGCACATCCAGAGTCCAATGGGCAAGTGGAAAGATCAAATGCTCTAGTGTTAGCCGGCATCAAGGCTCGTCTCATTGAACCATTGTTGAAAACTCCAGGGTGCTGGATAGATGAAATCCCATCAGTTCTATGGGGTCTAAGGACTACACCGAATCGGTCAACAGGCTATACGCCATTCTTTCTGGTGTATGGGGCAGAAGCTGTCCTACCCACTGACATAGAATATGATGCACCAAGGGTGGCAATGTACACTGAAACCGAGGCAAAGGAGGCCCGGGAAGATGCAGTGGATCTGCTAGAGGAAGCAAGAGAGTTGGCCCTGTCTCGGACAGCAATATACCAGCAAAATCTCAGGCGTTATCATAGCCGGAAAATCAGTCCTCGAGTGTTTCATGAGGGTGATCTAGTGCTGAGGCTGGTGCAGCGCAGCAAAGGCCGACACAAATTGTCACCTCCATGGGAGGGACCATTCATTGTGAGCAGGGCTATGCACAATGACTCGTACTATCTTATAGATGTACAGGAACCAAGGGAGGATGGCTTGGACAGACCCGGACAGGAAACCAAGCGACCTTGGAATGTAGCTCTGCTTCGACCCTTCTACTCTTAAAGGGCGCAATGTATGTATTTCAATTTATCATGAATGAAATCGCAGTAATCCGAGTCTGGACTCGGGGACTGCTTCGTCCTTATGCGTGTGTTGTTTATTACGGCTTTTGTTTGCCGTTCATGTGCCGAATCGCTTTGAACCTTGTTCTGAGTTTCAAGTAATGTATGTTGTGTTGTTGATCTCGTGACTCGACTGACAAACACCAAAATGGTAGTCAAGAGCAGAGATGAGGAATATGGGAAACATGAAAATGGACACGGGGACTCGGTCCAAAACCGATTCGGCACATGTCGTTTACTAACCCCTGTTATTTATTTTTTCGTTTATGTTGAATGATTCTAAACCACAACTCGCATGTTTCAAGTACTGTATGCTATGATTCCTATCTTGTGACTCGACTGTCAAAACACCCAAAGAGGTAGACAAGAGCAAAGATTTGGCAAAAGTAGTAAACAAGAAAACAGACTCGGGGACTCGGTTTAAGATGATCCAACATAAACCTTGTCCGGATCACGTTAAGCATGATAAGCATAGTCTCGAAAGAACTTAAAATAGTCTATTACATCTGCTCCCGGCATACCGGGGATTTAATGTTTTTGTTAAGTACTTCAGGGGCAGCGGACTCGGTCGCGGCAGACTCGGTCATAGGAGTTTCGTTGCGGGAACTTCTGTGGGAGGAGCTTCGGTTAGCGGAGCTTCGGGCGCGCGGCTCGTACGGGTATTTCGGTGGAAGTGGACGCGGTTACGAGAGGTTCTGTTGCTGGAGCAGATTCGGAAGATGGTGGCGCTCCGGAAGTAATCTTGACTGGAGAGCTTGAAGGATGGGCGGATTCGGAAATTTCCGGATCGCGTGAAGCCTGTTTAGTAATCACAGTCAAGTTAGTGGCTGAAATCACAAAAGACTCGGTTGGAGTTTGTTCGGTGAGCTTGGCCGAGTCGGAGGCTGGTACCTTGCTGGATTTTTCTTCATCAGACTCGCCCTCTGAGTCGGCATATTCTTCAGCGGAGGCGTCGTCTGATTCCTCTTCTTCAGTGTCTTCTCCATCCGAGTAGACTGGAGCCTCCAGATCAAGATGCTTGGTGCGTGCAAATTCGGCCATGAAGTTGGCGGCTTCTTCACGGATCTTGATCCGGATAGGGTCTGTAGCCCATGAAGAACCCTCGCGAAAGGAGCGCACTTTGGCAAGGTCAATCAGCTCGTACCAGGACATGATGAATAACAAAGCTGCGTCAGCACCAGCGCGGGCAGACGAAGACCTCCACTGTTTTAACCGGGTCATTGCTTGATCCAGGTCTCTGATCAGCTCCTCCACGGGCACAACTTGCCGCGCTTCAGGAAACAAGATTCGGTGAGCCTTGAGACTTGCATTAAGCAGACCAATGTGGGAATCCTTCAGAGGAGCAATCCGAGCCTTAAGTGCTGTAATATGATCTTCGATGTCCCATGTCTCGGATAGGGGAGCCTCGGTTAATTTAGCTCTCTCAGCTCGGGCGTTTCGCACAGCCTTGGCGGCTTGAAGCCGAATGCTGGTAAACTCTCCTACAAACAAATAAGCTAATACTGAGTTCAGCAAGAAGGAACACAAGCATATGTATCGGTTAAGAGCAGAAAGAAAAAAGGGGATTCGGTGAACTTACGATCCATGTCATCGTTAAGGCTAGCAAGTTGAGCCAGCCATTTCGCACTGGCCGCTTGGTGAGCAGCCAGTTCTTCTTTAGCAGCTTTCAGTTCAGCTTCAGACTCGGCCACTGTGGTTTGAATCTGCTTATCCATTTCGGCTCGCCTCTGTAGCCCGGCGTGCAAAGTGTCTCGCTCCTTCTGAATTGTATCTTTCTCCTTTTGGAGCGTGTCTCTCTCCCTCCGCAGTGCATCCCGCTCTCCTTTAACTTTGTTCTTCACTTTTTCAACCCGGTCAAGCTCCCGCTGGACTCGGGCTACCTCTGATTTTTCCTCGGATAAAGCACGCTTTTGCTCTTCCTCTTTGCTATTCATCTTGAGGACCAAGGCATCAAATGATTTTTGGAGCTTGTGGTACTGGTTGGCAAGCTGCTTAAAGAGGTCGCTGCGAGTGCCCGTGCTTTCCTGAAAGAAAGTAGATAGCGTCAAAAGAGACTCGGGGACTGATACCCGAGACAAGGTGGAGCCAAAACAAATCTCGGAGATTGGCCGAGACTGACCGAATCGGTTAAAAAGAAACCCGGGGACTGGGGGTCTCACAGTTTTTTCAGTTAAGAAAAAGATCATGATCAAATTTTTTAAAAGATTCAAGCCGAATGACTTTCTTACTCCAAAGAGTATCAGTCGTTCGACCCGAATCTCGGGGACTGGGTGTATACTATTTGATCATGACGAACTAAAAGCAAGATTCGGCAAACTTACCTCGAAGACTTGGTGCGATGCAGTAAACGCAACCTTCACTGAATGAAGAGATTGCATCATTCGGCTAGGACCAGCAGGGTGCGGCGTTGCAGCGGAAAAGCCTGGTGCAAGGTCCACGGCGTTCCAGGCCTCAATAAAGTCATTGGCAGTGCTGAGCTTAGGCTTGGCTTGGCCGGATTGAATGGCAGAGGAGGTAGCGGTGGTTTGCTTGACAGCAATCACTTGCTTATCCGGAGTGGAGGAAGTTGTGCCAAAGACAACTTGAGTCGGCTTGGGTGGAGGTGATGCACCCGGGGTCTGTCTCTGATGTTGCGGTTTCTGTGGTTTCTCGGAAGTTTGTTGCTGTTGTTGCTGCTGTTGCTGCTCTTCAGGGGTTACTTGTGGTTGTTGCTGCCTCGGTTTCTTCTTCTTCTGCTGCTGCTCTTGGCTCAGTGCAGATTGAGTTGCAGGAGCAGGACGGGAATCCGGCTTAGGTGTGGACTTAACCGATGTCTTAGCCTTTTCCTTCTCCAGCTCCTTCAAAGGACGTGGCCAGCTTGAATCTCGGATTGGAGCCGAGGTTTCCTCACTCTCCAAGTCGATAACCGGCTCTGAGATGGGAGTCGGCTGGGGAATATTGGTAGTTGGGACACGCGTGGGTGAGGTGGCAGTTCGGTCAGGAGACTGGGTTTCCATGGCCGTATCCAATGGAGGAATGGGAGAAGAGATGGATGAATGAGTCTGCGCGGTGATGAGGACATCACTGCATAAAGCAAAGCAAACAGTTAACTCGGATAGATATGACTCGGTTAATAGAGGAAGAAAGCAAATAAAGTTCGGTCAATGTTACCCCTTGGTGGTGGGCATCGGTTTGACACGGCTCGGCTTGTCGCCGGATTTCTTTCTTCGCTTGGTCTCTGGGGCATTTGTCTCGGGCGCCTCAGCGCGTTTCCGAGATGTCTCTTGGGTATCATCTTTGGCTGGAACATAAGGTGGTGGTAACCATGAAATCGGAATAGCATTGATGGGTTCTAAGATGCAGCAATCTTCATCTTCCTCGTCGGAAAGGTTGTGAGTGTTTGATTGCTTACCCTTGCGGACTGGCTTGGCACGGGGAATGGGCAAATAGTCATCCGTATCCGGATCTTCTTCGCCCTCGCGCGGCGGGCTGAGATCCGGTGTCCATGCCTTGGTGGAGAGATCTCCGTCTTCAGTAAGTTGGCGATCAAACAGCTACAAAGAAGGTAATGCGAATCCGGATCAGGCCGGGTTATGCGGATGAAGTAAGGTTGGGTTCGGAGAGTGGTGAGCTAACCTGTGGAGGAAGTTTTTCCCGGTAGAATGGCTTTACACCCCACCGCCATTTGTCCGACATCTCATTGACAGCAATGGCGTTTACCCGTCTGAAGACGGAAGCTTTGTCAAGCTCGTGCTTGCTGATCCGGGTAGGATCTAGTGCGCCACGCATGTGGCATATCTTGTGGTCACGCCTTTGAAGAGGGCTGACCCGGCGAGAGATGAAGGTCCGGAGGAGGTCGTCAGAGATCATGCCATTCTTCAAAAAATCCTCCAGAGCGGTGTGCACTGTCTGGAGTTCAGCAATCGTTTCAGCCGGATTGTAACCGAAGTTCAGCTCGGCTGGGCGGCTCCATCCTGAATTCGGGCAGATTAAGAGCGTCATGGCCCTCAGCGCTCTTTATGTAAAACCAGGTCCTTTGCCATTTCTTCACCGTGTCTAGGCCGGTGACTCGGGGAAAGGCGGATCCCTGCCGTGGCGTGATGCTAACCGAACCGCAAGCGGTCAGCTCTTTCGGCTTGGTACCTGGGATGGTGTGCTTGCGAAGGTGGAAGTACTTTGCCCATATATCCACACTCGGCCAAAGACCGAGATAGCCTTCGCAGAAGGAAGAGAAAGCTGATAAAGAGACGAAGGCGTTCGCCGGGAGGTGGTGAAGCTGTAATCCGAAGAAGTCCAGAAAGGCCCGGAAGAAGTCACTGGCAGGTAACCCGAGCCCGCGCTCGAAGTGTGCTATGAATACCACGCGTTCACCGGGTTCGGGCGCCGGTGCGAGTTCTTTTCCGGGTCGGCGGCAGATGGCTTGGGGCGTTATGCGCGGGTGGCTCGTAGCCATTCCAAGTCATTTTTGGTAACATCAGATCCTTCCCATCGCCAGGGGGAAGTTTGGCCATAACCGAATCTCCTGCAGCAAAAGTCGGATAACCGGGTCAGGAAATTCGGAATCCATGGGACCAAAGAAGAATCGGATAACATTAAAGCCGAATCAGATCTATGGTGACTCGGCTAATCCTATCCCGGGTAGGGTTAACCGGGTCCGGTGGGAAGGTGAAGCGGTTGGAAGTCGCAAACATCTTTCCGCAAGTTTCTAGGGTTGGGAAGATCTACAGCGGTGGTAAAAAAGAAAGAAAATTACGGATAAAAACATGGTCGAACTGCTCATACGGTGGCAAACAAAACTAGGGCAGTGTAGTGCAAAATCTAGACAGGAGATCTTCTAGATGCACTGAGGCTTGGCGACGGACTAAGATGCGGATAAATCTACAAGAAACAAATGCGAGTTTCCCGTGGGATATGAACTCCTCGAGTTCGCCATGGCCGGAGAAAAAGAAAACTCACGGTGGCGACGCGACGGGGAAGGAGCCCAGCGGAGAAACGGCGGCACTGGGCACGGTGCGCGGCCCCGGTCGTTTTCCTCCGGTGCGTTGAATGTCTCCGGCGCGGCGAGTTTGGAAGGGCGAGATTGTGGCGAGGACGGCGGCGCAGATGGTGTTCGTGGAGTGGGGAACAAGCGGAGAAGAAGAGAAACCACCGCACCCCTATTTATAGCCTCCAGCGGTAACCGCCCCCCACTACTGCGCGGTTTTCGGAGTATCGTGCATTAACTGCACCCTGGAATTCTGTGGCCTTCAGTATGGCCGTGTATTCCCAGCACACACGAGGCAATAGAATCCTAAGCGGCGGGGAGAATCCTGTGTGCTGGTCAACGAGGAAACCGAGGAGACGCGGTCGTTTGGTCAAACGCACTCGAGTACCCGGAAAATCCGGATAACGTGCTGTCAGTGACATGTCAGATCAGAGACCCGGATTATGGGGCTTTGCGCAGAGATTCACTGAAGTGTCCCAGAAAATCCTGAGACAAGATTGTGTAGTATGTGATTCGGTTAGAGATGTTTGTTTTTAACCTGCTACGGCTCTTCAGCCGAGGCTGTAGAACCGCACCAGCTTCGGGGACTACTGTCGGGGGGCTGCCCCCGGGTAGGGCAAAGATGTGGTGCAAAGAGCTAGCCGGATCAACATATAGCCGGGTCACTTGGGCCGGATCTCTCGTGAGAGTCGGTTGCCGCATGATCAAGCTAAAGTGCGATAAGACGCCAGAGAGAATCCGGTAAAGACAAACCGGATCAGATTAAGAAGTGTTGGCTAGGTTAGCCGGGTTGGTCAGGAAGGATCCGGATAAGGTAGCCGGGTTGGCCAGAAAGGACCCGGGTAAGTCAGCCGGGTTGGCCAGGAAGGACTCGGATAAGGTAATCCGGATATTGCGCAAGGGCCAAGTAATGTCAGAAAGGTTCACGGGTCCTGCAGGTCTCCTGCCAGAGGCTGAGAAGACAGCCGGGTCGAGTCGCAGGTTTTCCGGGTCGCAAGGCCCTAGGCGCTGACTTGGCCAATTCGGGAAAGAGGATATGACCGAGGCCCGGGGGCCAGGCCTGCCATTGCCCTAAGTGGCAAGATAGGCCTGTTAGGGACTTGACGGCCAGGTCAGGTCACGGGATTCCTGGGAGCGCAGCAACCTAGGAGCTGACTCGGCTAATTCGGGAGAAAGGATATGACCGAGACCCGGTGGGCTACACCTGCCATTGCCCAAAGTAGCAAGATAGGCCTGCTAGGGCCTGACAGTACAGCTGTTGGATTGACAGGAGGCAGAGGCTTGTCCTTTTCCTCTTGGCAATGCCGTTGTCTCATGGAGCCAGGGGCAGAATAGTAATTCGGTTTGTGTATAAATGAGCTACCACATCCTCCAGTGCGAGGGACGAGCAACAGAGGAGGGAGGATCGACCATTGTGAGCATCATTTCCCCCCCAAGCTTCATCTTCTACCTGGAGCTCTCTCCATTGTTCATCATACAGCTCAAGGAGCGCTCTGTACTTGTAAACACTTGAGATATAAGAGAGTAGGCTAGAGCTGCAGTAGGGGTGTTACCTCCACAAGAGGGCCCCGAAGCAGGGTACATCGTGGTGTTCTTCGCTGTTCTTGGTTTGCTTTGTTCTTGTTGGTTCCTGCAAGTTCTTGTTTGATCTTCATGCGTGCTTCATAAGCGCGCAAACCCTCCCCGGTTCCCCCAACGCCCAAGCGAGCCCACACTTAAGCCATCCCCATGGCATCTGCCGTGACACCACCACGACAATGGCGATCTGCCTGTAGAATGGCTTGGTAATATAGCGAGCGTTGTGTTTGTTCGAGGGGATTTCTTGTTTGATCTCTCTCTCTCTCTCTCAAGAGCTATACTATGTTGTGATACGCAAGAAGAAAAAGCTATACCATGTTGTAGTTCTGAATTCTCATGAGCTTCCCAGAGCATCTCCAATTGGACTAGGCAAATTCCGCTCACCAAACTGTTCAACATGCAACGCCAGTTCGACAGGAATAATTCGACACGACATAATTCGACATAACATAAAATTCAACAAATTCATACTTCAATCAATAAAAGAATGAATCAAATTCCGTCAAGGTCATGGTGGATGATCTTCTTCTTCATGTGACGGGTCATCTAGGAGGCCAAATCTTGGAGCATGATCCTCGAATCCTCGATTAGTGGTTAGTTTTGCAAGATTAACTTTCTCTTGTTCAATCACGAAGGCATCATCCAACTTCTTATTTTACAACTCCATTTTATCCAAGTCTCCTTCTCCACAAGTGTCAACCTCGTCCTCTCCAAGTTCACCATCTCCACCCTCACTTTCCTTTACAAAGTAAAAAAATACATTGTAGTGCTCATTCTTCTTCTCCTCTCGATTCTTCTCCAATCGCTTCAAAATCTCATCTTTGTTTGAGAAAATAGTCCATATGGCAGACATTTTGGTTGCGTCGTCACGCGCCGGACTATCCTTCTCCAACCTCGTCCCCATCATTCTCTTCATATATGCTTGGGCTCATTGTCCTTCGGCCGACGCCTCTTCGTCTTCAACTCCAATAGCTAAGGAGGAGCTCGATCCATTGTTATTATTCAACTTTTTGGAAGGATTCTTAAGATTATCAAATGTGGACATTTACTTTGGCTTTCCATCCAATTCAAGCCAACAATAAGCCATAGCAAAGGGCTTATTCTCCACTTGTTAATACAAAGTGGCGACCAACCCCATCTAGCAAACAATTGTAAACGGTAAATTCAACATATGGCATACAAAAGCATGGAAACGGTGTAATAGATAAATATTGAATCAATACTTACGTGGGTATTGATGCCAATACCATTTTGATTCCTATTCACCACTTGTGCATGGAAACCGCAAAACTTATTCGTGACCTTTTGGATCGCGGACCATCTGTGTTGGAGAGAGTCGACGTTGAGAGTGGTATAGATTGGGTGTGGCTCCACATAATTGTTTTGATGATGATAATTGATATGGATCTTCTTCCACAACTTTGATCCCTTTTGCTTGGTTCCTTATATAGCATCCTTGCTAGTGGCCAGCCAAAGCTTGGTATAGCAATGCATCCTCATGGGTTGAATATGAAGTTCCTCTAGTCTTTGTCACCTTCCCCTTCCATTTGTGTGTGTCGGATGAATCTCCAACACTAAAGAAAGGTGGGAGTGTAGAACTGTCATAGGTTGGAGTTTCTTGACCATTTCGGATCATATCCATCATAAAAGAGTTCTACACATTGCAAACAATTACGCTATGATCCTAAATTGATCCGCGCAATGCATTTGGGCGGGAATTATATACCTTTGCGGTGTCCCGAGTATCGTCGAACATGTGGTAGGCGTGGACACTGCCACTATGATACCCGACGATGAACGCGTCCGTTGAAGCGGGGGAGAACCGCACACCCCCTCGTTGACCTACGTGAAGCCTTCCGGGATATGCCACTGCGACGGGTTGTCCTCCGTGTTCGTGGTAGAGGACGTCGACCTTCTTGGCGGGAGCGGGGAGCGACCGCTGGCATCTGCTTGGGCGCAGGCGTGAGCGTGGCCAATGGCGCGGGTGTGTCCAGGCCATCCACCTGCATCTCCGCAGCCGCCTTCCTCGCGGCCTCCTCCTTCTCCGCCAGCTCGCGGATGCGCTGCCGGTTGCGCCTCTCCTTTCGGGTGACGGTCTTCGGGTTTAGCTCCAACGACGGACGCTGCTCAACCGTTTCGGACGAGGCATCCTTCTCCACAAGATCCACGTTCCCGACATCCAAATCCGTCCGTTCTTGACGGCGGCGGTGGTGGCTACGGACGGAGCCGGGAGAGGAGATTTTTCTAGTGGCGGGAGAAATGAAATGTAGGCGGGAGCGGGCGCGGGAGATGGATAAAATGATATTGGGGTGCAAATTGGGTGGTCCGTCCAGTCGGATCCGATGTGGCGGACGCGTCCGGACTACCCCAAACCCACCCCACATATGGGCTTAGTTTGAGTATTGCCGGACAGCCCGAAAGTTTGGGCTGAATTTGGGGGGCCGGTTGGGTGGGTGTTTTATGTTCGGACGGTGTCCAGACTATCCGCCGGACGTTTAGGGAGGGTTTTCCCCAGTCCGGTTGTAGATTCTCTCACGTGGTGCGGGGAACACTGACCCGCCGGACGTATTAGATAAAACCATATTTGGAAATGTTATATACGACAAGCAATAAACTATGCAAAAAAGGTAATAAGATCAACATAGAGGACACAAATATTATACATGATTAGGAATAAACGATGCAAAAACTAAGATTAACATAGAGTACACAAGATTTTAATGTGAAAAAGGAATAAAAAATCAGCAAGTAAAAATGTAGAGGTTACAAACGGCTGACTTATTCCAACCAGATGACTTGCCTAGTGAAATAAAATGAATTATGACTTTATGAGTGACGGCTACCTCGACTCATTAGTGGAAAACTAGCAGCAAAACTTACGGCTTACAAGAGGACGGTGAGATAGATCGTCTCTAATCTGTGGGGGCTAACTTCAACTTCAGCCACCGCTTCGACCAAAAGATACCGTGGACGGTCTCGTGTTGCTCAGGCAGAATTTAACCTCTTGTCTACATTGGTCATATAAATTTGGATCACAGTCTGGAGACAAATTTCATTTTGTAGCATGAACGATTATCTTTTCACTAAAAAAAGAAACACATTCAGCGCCAACAGACAGTAGAGGATAAACAATTATACCAACTAAGTCTGAGCAAAACTCAAACTTAGCAACAGGAACTCGCACTATCATCTTATCAACTAAGTCTAGAAGAATTTAGCCTCTTATCTGCATAGGATTCAGATGAATGAATTCAGATGACAATAAAACAACAGAAAATTATTTTTGTCTCCCGAGAGCTCCAACGCTTCCTTTATGTAGAAACATCGAAAATAATATTTACAAGTTAAAAAATGATTAATTGTCTTTGCTAGATATATTCAACGATGTATCATATAAAAATGTAAAATCACAATTCTTTTACAATAGGCTACAAAAAATGATAAATCTTATGAGTGTCATGGTTTTAAAATATGCACTGTTTTCTACTGGGTCCATGTAACTTAAAATATAAAATATTTTCATTGTAGGATAAATAAATATTTTTCCATCAGAAAGAACAAAAGCCACTATGAAGAAAGAACATTAAATAAAAATAAAATTATAACAAGAATTGCAGCCTTTTTTTTTTTGCCAAAATCAGAGCCGAGTGTGCCAATTGTAAGCTCAGGTTGAGGTCGGTGATGGACACCACTGAAAAAATAGGTTCAAATTTACTACTTTCAACGACCACTTATCTGAGAAATTGGTAGGAGCTTGTGCACACTTCTTATGATACCAAGAACACCGTCGAGCATATCAAATGATTAATTTTTATATAAGCAAAATTTAGAATCCACAATATTTTGACAGTCGATGATATGTCGATAATAATTACAAGGCATGCATATCTTGTCAACTTATCGCTAAATCCAACTTGCAAATACATATTTACCGGTGATTCAACTTATACTATAGAGTATCCACAAATACATTTACCTAATCAACTGAATCAAACACTAGAAAACACTATTAAGTTATTTGTTAGACCATATATTTTAGACCTCTTTATCACGATATTTTAAGGACAATAAGATATACGTGAACACATGGGTGCATACTTACAAACAAATATATACATATACACTATATAATTTATACGATCATTAAAAATCAAGGAGATCTAGTAAATATATACATATATGCTATATAAGTTATACGTGAACACATGGTTTGAATGTAGCACGATGCAACTTTCTACATATGCATTACAACTATCTAACAAAACCAATATAATAAGATCTAGCAACATTATTATGTGGTTAACTACGACATTAAGCAATAGAAATTTAATGTAATTAAGATTGTAATATGATAAAAATAAGTCACAAAGAAGTATAAACGTTTAGTACAACATATATAAATTTAAATTTTCCTATGTAAATATGTTTGAATCAACCTTGATTCTAGAATGGCAGGGAATCAAACTATGCAGTCATTTTGATGTAAATACAAAAGAGCATAGAAGTATGAGACATTGCATTTGGCAAACGTTTTTTTACCACGTAAGTTATTTATTTATATGGTGTGACCGATCGGCCGGCGCAATTCGACATTTAATAGTGAAAAGCTTTCGACTGCTGTGTTGTCAAGAGAGAGGAGCAGCTCGCCCATCAAAAAGCCTTGCGTCATTTCCTTAGCCCTGTCCAGTTACTACAAAGACTATTATTTTAAGTTTTAACTTTCAGTTAGCATATTTTGTTTTGAAAATAGCTTCACTGTAATCAATTTTTTTTTACAACAACCGATCTTAATGATTCAAGTTTGAAAGCCTGCAGTATAAGGCACGATTATTGGTTCAATTGTCAAACAAAATCAATATCATTTTTCTCTTATGTTTGATATTATTTTAGAAACATGTAGATATGTAAACAAATACTACAACACACACATAAACTACTATGAAAAATGAATGAACTCTTAAAGTTCACAAATCCAATATAACCGATTTGCCCGACACATATGTCAACTACTACTAAAAACCACATCGGCAAGACATAACGTCAAATGCGATGTTTGATTTTCCTCTAACTATCCAAGGGACGCTTGTTTCTCTCATGTTTGCCACTACTAGTGATTCTGCACGAGCAACACACGTCTTGGCAGATATAAATTTGTAAGAACATTATAGTCCTATTAACAATTGATTCAAAGTAAAAAGATATATTTTTTTAGGTTGTGCCTTCAAACGGCAGCCCAACAATTCATCACAATCCTTAAGCATCCTAAGAAACTTTCTTTGTAGGACCCTGCTTGTCCTTGGTAAGTTTCATACCTTTGTCAATACAAGTCCATGAAGCTGTTTTCTGATGATCTAGCATCATATCTTTGCCAATATATGCAATTTGAATTTCACATAAAAAGTGCTTCACCTGTAAAGAAACTAAATGAAGTTATCCATAATCATCGTTATTGAACAATCAATTATTTGAAAGGTTCCAGACAAATCAACTAATATAATATGAAGATAGCTATATTGCTGAACAACTTGGGATGTTCACAAATCTAAGATAACTAGGTAAGTAATTAAGGATTATCTGTACTAATATAAAAAGCATGAGAGTGACAACTCTGATTCATCTATATCATCCAGACATCTGAATCTAACGTCCCCAATCATCCCAATGTTGTATGATGTGCTACCATTAGTCTTCTGGCACATCGGCGACACCGGAATGACGTCTTTTTCAACAACGCTCGGTTGCTACCATCAAGGTGAAGATCATGGACGAGTTCGAACGGTTGCACTTTGCTGGGATCTTTTGAAGCGAGACATTCAATTTTTCAGCGCCATAGTAGTTGCTAGACGAGGATTAGAACTTTCTAAGAGTGAGTAGCTGTCACTTACTGTTGACAGCAAAATCTGCCTATCTTAGGAATTGTACTTTGCCTCTCGGCATTTCTTCTATATTCATAATACACCTTTCAGGGTATTTTTTAAAATCTAACGAGCACTAACATGTCGTCCTAAACTCTTGACAACAACAAACCAAGCGTCACCAAGTCGAGGCTAATATTGATGGACTTTTATTCAAGATAGCGTCGCCATGCCATATGAACAATTTTGCCGTGGCACCAAAATCAAATAAAAGAATTTTTCTAGAACAAAAATACACTCTCCTACGGCGCCATAGCAGTTACTTGAAGTGGAATTGGACCCGGAAGCGGTAACGAGACAATGTTCCAATTTATTTGGATACTCGCTTGAGTTTTAAAGTTTGGACTAATTAGAAGTAGGAATGAGTAGCTTTGTTTTCCTAAAAGATGAAGAATCCGTTTAACTGCATATTGCTGCACCCACCGGTACGATGACGATGATATTCAGCTCGATTATAATGTCCGCTTTGGATCACTAGAATTTTTAAATTCTTATGTGAATTCTCAACCCATAGAAAATTATCCTAACATGAGCTTCGACTTTTTTGGAGTAGTATCATTGTGTCAATTTTACAAGCCGTGACGTCGTAATTACCATGTGTTCTAGTGCCTTGCGTTCAAAATACGTTTTCGAGGATTTCATTTTGTGTATGTATTCTGATGTTCAATTGGTCTCTCACTTCGACTCAGCGTAACCTCCTTTGATATGTTACTCACAGATGGCCACGAACAATATTCCGCTCCCGTGGCCACGAATTGAACAAGCACTACTAGAAACGAGACCTTTAGTCTAGGGCCAATTTTGCCTCTAGTCCCGGATGGCTTACGACCCGGGACTAGAGGGGGGAACTAGTCCCGGGTCAAAAGATTTATATTGGTCCCGGGTCGTGCGGGAGCTCTAGTCCCGGGTCGTAATACGACCCGGGACGAAAGGTGCGTTGGCAGGGCTGCCGCAGTGCGTGGGCCACACGAGAACCTCTAGTCCCGGGTTGTAATACAACCCGGGACTAGAGGTTGATCTTTCGTCCCGAGTCGTGGTACAACCCGGGACAAATGCTCTCACTATATCAGCTTCCACCCCGAGAGCAGCCATCCATTTTTCAGCTCGAGTTCATCTCCATTTGCTCCATTGTTTCCTCTCTCTAGCTCAAGTTTATCCCCATTTTTTTTCACGATTTGTCAAGATTAGCGAGAGCCATCTATCCAAGGGTTAGCAACTTGATCCTTTCATGCTCATTTTAGCTCATTTCCTTACTAGCTTAGCTCATTTCATTTTGTAGTGCTTGGTAGGTGTTTGATGAAATGCCTAAGTTAGGGAGTTCATTTGTTTTATGTGCAATTTAAGCTAAATTAAAATATGATTTGTGTGTTCTAGTGCCGTGCTCACCGCCGTTGATCGCCCTGGTTGTCCCGTCACCGGCACCACCTCGGTAAGCATCTTATTTGAAACTTTTATTTTAAGAAATCTTTGTTATATGATTTAGATGCATAATTATTATTTGTATATTTTATTAGTTGTATAATTGTCCTGGTCAGTTCTCTATTATGTTCGTTTACCGTAGTGGGTTTTAGCGGTGATTGCGTTAGACATACTTATATAATGCAGATGAGCCATCCATGGATGTACGCTGACCGACGCTCTAGAGAGTACATGCAGGGCGTGCAATCTTTTCTCAAAGTGGCTGAGGCAAACAAGCGGGATGGTTTTATGTTATGTCCATGCCTTAAATGTCAGAATGAGAAGGATTACCCTCGGTCACAAACCCTTCACATCCACCTGATAGAGCATGGTTTCATGCCCGGCTATAATTGTTGGACCAAGCACGGAGAAAGAGGGGTTATGATGGAAGGCGACGAAGAAGAAGAGAACGATGACAACTACATTTACCCTGAATACGGTGGTAATGCAACTGGGGAAGATGAAGATGAAGAGGTACCAGATGAGCCCATCATACATGATGAATTACGTGGGGTCATCGTTGATACACAGAACGAAGTAGAAAGTGAAATTGAGAAGTTGAAGTTGGATCGCATGTTAGAGAATCACAAAAAAAAGTTGTACCCAACTTGCGACGATGACAACACAAAGCTCGGCACCACACTGGAATTGCTGCAATGGAAGGCGGAGAATGGCTTATCTGACAAGGGATTTGGGAATTTACTGAAAATAATGAAGAAAAAGCTTCCAACGGATAACGAATTGCCTGACAGTACGTATGAAGCAAAGAAGGTTATCTGCCCTCTAGGATTAGATGTGCAGAAGATACATGCATGCATTAATGACTGCATCCTCTACCGCGGTGAGCAGTACGAGAATCTGAATGAATGCCCGGTATGCGGTGCATTGCGGTATAAGATCAGACAAGATTACCCTGGTGATGTTGAGGGCTAGACCCCCAGGAAGAGGGTTCCTGCCAAGGTGATGTGGTACGCTCCTATAATACCACGGTTGAAACGTTTGTTCAGAAACAAAGAGCATGCCAAGTTGTTGCGATGGCACAAAGAGGACCGCAAGAGCGACGAGATGTACAGACACCCGGCCGATGGGTCGCAGTGGAGAAAAATCGATACAGAGTTCAAGGAATTTGCACGTGACGCAAGGAACTTGAGGTTTGGTCTAAGTACGGATGGCTTTAATCCTTTTGGGGAGCAGAGCAGCAGTCATAGCACTTGGCCTGTGACTCTATGTATCTATAACCTTCCTCCTTGGTTGTGCATGAAGCGGAAGTTCATTATGATGCCAGTGCTCATCCAAGGCCCTAAGCAACCCGGCAACGACATTGATGTGTACTTGAGGCCATTAGTTGATGAACTTTTACAGTTGTGGAGTGATGAAGGGGTCCGTGTGTGGGATGAGCACAAACTGGAGCTATTTGACCTACAAGCGTTGTTGTTTGTAACCATTAATGATTGGCCTGCTCTTAGTAACATTTCAGGACAGTCAAACAAGGGATACAAAGCATGCACACACTATTTAGATAAGACTAAAAGTATATATTTACGTAACAAGAATGTGTACATGGGGCATCGTCGATTTCTCACAAAGCAGCATCACGTAAGAAAGAGAGGAGGCAAGCATTTCAAAGGTGAGTCAGATTACCGGACGAAGCCAACACTCCCAAATGGTGATGTTATACATGATATGGTCAAGGATTTAGAAGTAATCTTTGGAAAGGGTCCTGGCGGACAGTCTGTTCCGCATGACGCTCACGGACACGTACCCATGTGGAAGAAGAAGTCTATATTTTGGGATCTACCCTATTGGAAACTCCTAAAGGTCCGCTCTGCAATCGATGTGATGCACGTGACGAAGAATGTTTGCGTGAACCTGCTAGGCTTCCTGGGCGTGTATGGGAAGACAAAAGATACGCCGAAGCAAGAGAGGATCAGCAACTTATGAAAGACCCAAACAACCTGCATCCAATGAAAATGGATAAAGGACGTCTAAGTCCTGCTAGCTACGCTCTTAGCAAAGAAGAGAAGGAGATATTTTTTGAAGCCTTGAGCAGTATAAAGGTCCCGTCTGGCTTCTCGTCGAATATAAAGGGAATAATAAATATGGCAGAGAAAAAGTTCCAGAACCTAAAGTCTCATGACTGCCACGTGCTTATGACCCAATTGCTTCCGGTTGCATTGCGGGGGCTTCTACCGGAAATGTTCGACTACCCATTGTTCAGCTATGTGCGTTCCTCAATGCAATTTCGCAAAAGTCAATCAGTCCAACCACTCTAGGAAGGTTACAGAAGGATGTGGCTCAATGTCTCGTTAGTTTTGAGTTGGTGTTCCCACCATCCTTCTTCACTATTATGACACATCTCCTAGTACACCTGGTCGACGAGATTCTCATTCTGGGTCCTGTATTTCTACACAATATGTTCCCCTTTGAGAGGTTCTGTAATGTACCTGCACTTAAAATATGGCAAGGCACCCATGTATAGTGCAAATCCCTGGATCGATTCATTTGCACACATAGTTTACGATGAATATCACAACATTGTATCATTATTACAAAACTTGTCCAGACTTGGAAAAAATAAATAGTTCGATACATCTTTGCATAGCTTATACCTAGCTCAAACAAATAAAGCAGCGGAAATAAATCTTCAATGAGCCTCCATTCTTCATGATGCGCCACAGGCGAAAACATGTTGGTTGTAGACTCGAAACCCAAACGTAACCTTACTCATCGTCCGAAAAAGTCTGCAACAAAGTAATATTTGCAACAGAGTGGGTCAGAATCATTAAAAATGATCCTGGCAAGTGACACTATGTGGACTCATATAGGAACAACTCTATAACCTATATGCATATTTGGCTGGTGGAGTTTAAAGGCTGATTTGCATAAAAGCCAATTTTGCCTAACACTTTGTAAAACTTTTCCTTCAAAATTTTGAGACAAGATGGCTTGAAAACCATTGTCTTAACTACCCTCGTTCACCCTCAGGTTTTAATTTCGAAATTGGAATGATGAAGCCTCCGTTGAATCCTTGATCAGCTGCTCAACTTGTCTGTAACCGGGGACACGGCTAAGTACTTAGTTTCTAAACTCTGCAGAGGTTGTGCACTTTCACCATTAGACCCAACAAACCCAAACTATCCTCAAGCACGCAATTTGTGCTAAGGAAAAGGAGAGAGTTGAGACAAGATTTTTCAGAAGCATTTCTTCATCCCATGCCGCCTTGACGCGCTCCCATTCTAACCAACTACCACCACCTGTCAAGTCGAGATGAGTCCACGCAACTTAATCCATCAAGTCAAAGCCCATATGACTAATGGTTGCACGGTAAGCAATCTTCACTTAGAGAAAACATTGGCCCCTTAATACCCTGGGTGGCAAGCACAAGTGACCATCCCTTAGAGGTCACCCCTAAGAGATGACACTCAACCTTTCCATCATCTTTTCATAACCAAGTCCACCCAGGTGATAAATTACTTAGTAGAATTAAGCTTTAAAGAAAACACATTTGCATAGCATCAAGTAATCTACTAAGTTATCAAAGGGGTTCTAGACACAACTAGTATAAAGGTATGGTGGGTTTAGCACATAGCAATAATACTATCCAACACATGCATATAAGAAATACACTAAGTAATGCATATAAAATACTTAGGAAAATTTCATGGGGGTGTGCCACTTGCCTTGGCAACAAGCAGAATAGCAACAACAGCTGCAACAGTCCTCGTTTCCCTCCGGAGATTCTAACACAACAAACAATACATAATGACCAAACAAGTTTCATAAAACTTCAAAGGAAAATATGTCATGCATGATGTGCAAAATATTTCTAAGGACTAGAGATGCATGCATGCCATGCCATGAAATAATTCTAAGTTAAAGCAAGACAATCAAGGAGGTCCAAACATGACTAAGGACCAAAGTCACAACATGTGATTCGAAATTTCCACTAAGGAAATAAAGGTTAAGACAACAAGTCAAATTAATCTTAAGGAAAAGTAAACTAAATAAGAGGTGCTAGATTTTGCTAAGGAAAAGTATACTAACAAAATTTTGAAATAAATTCTAAGGATAAAACTTGTCAACTATTATAACTTAGCAAAATAAACCAATCAACTAAGTTTTCTAGAGTGCTAAATTTTCTAAGGAAAAGATTAGCTTTTTAGTTAAGGGTAGAGAAATCTTCTAAGGAAAAAGTGTTATCAAAATTTTACCCAAATAATTTCTAAGGAAGAAATAACTCTTTGGTGGGTGAGGTGAAATATTTCTAAGTTATTCTGCATCTAACATGTTCATAATTACTTAACTAAATTTTCTATTCGAAAATAAGGTGGAGAGCAATTTTAATATAATTTACTTATTAAAATAACGCCTAAAAGCAATAAAAACAAATCACATGCAAAAACATAGAAAAACACTTCTATAAAAATATTAGAGAAATTCCACGGCCATTACTTCGACAAACAAAATTAATGCAAAAGAGTTTGCTCAAAAATCCATTTTTATAATTAAGTTATAGCCAAAATATCAATTAAACCACTTTCAAAAATTATCTAAATTAATTTCGTCAAAACCTCAAATTAAGCCTATAGAAAGTTTCTACACATTATAAGCTTTCCAAAAATATAAATTTCATAAATTTTGGATAAAGGGCTAAAAATTAATAACGAATCTAAAATCCAGGGACCTATGCGTGATGCGCAGGGACTTAAACGTAAAGAAAACGAAAAAGATCTTCGCGCTGGAATCCTTAGTCGACGTGGCGTCTTCTGGTTGGTGCGGAACCTCCGTTGACTGGTCTTGCGGGCGATGCGGGCGCGGACGGGTTGCGGCAGACGCGGACGGGTGCGGCGCGGCCTTCGTGGGTAACTTGACGACGTGGCAACTTCTCGTTGGCTAGTACCTCTTCGCGCAGATCTTCTAATCTCCACCGTAGAAACATCATCCAACGGCCTAGATCTACACGACTACAAACGGCTGCACTCCGGTGACACTACTACGCGGTGGCGCCATCGCCGGTGATCGCCGGAATAAGAACTAGATCGATCTATGGGTCGTGGGGCGTACCGCGAGGTTCAGGGCGACGAGGCGAAGCAGATGATGTTGACGGCGTGCTCGCGAGCGTCCTCCTCCTTCCTCCTGGAGTTGCTTCCGCGGACGGCGTCGGTGTCGATGAAGCGGGCGACGTCTCCTCTGCATGAAACGATCGCGAAAAGGTTCAGGAGGATGCGCAATAACGTGGGTAAACTCGAGAAGGTGGATAGGGAGGCAATGCGGCCGTGCTCTCACCGGAATTTGAAGATCTTGTCGTCGGCAATGGCGGCGCGGCGGGGTCTCGTGTGGGCAGCCTGGTGGCTCTCGTGTCGATTTTCTTGGGGCGAAAACACGAGGGGTCGGGGGGTTTATAAAGGGGTGGAGGTGCAGAGGATCGAGTCGAATCCTAACAAATTCGTCTCCGATTTTGGCTAGGGTTCGTTGTTCGTGTCGTGCACGGCGGGGAAAGGGATGACATGTGGGGCCGGGGTGGCAGCGAGAGCGCGTACGCGGTTGGGCTGCGCTATCCGTCGCTCGCGCGCGTTAGGTTAGTTGGGCTCAGCCCATTTAGCTCGTTTCGCATTTTTTTCCAGAAACTGTTTTTCTTTTCTGTTTTTAACCAAAATTCAAATAACTTTTGATTTATAAAACCAAATCCACTCAAACCAAATTCTATACTTTTGTAAAAACATGCCCCACATGTTTAGCATGTATTGGGGATAAAATATTCAAAAACTTTATTTAAAATTTGAAATAGTTTGAGAAGACATTTGCAGATACTTTGCAATTTAGGTTTTTGAGATAAATTCTCTAAGTTTCATAATTTGAATTCAAACACAAAGCAAACAATGATGCAATGACATGATGCATGATGCAAATGAAAAGTTTTAAATTTTTGTGAAAATTGGGATGTTACAGGTTCATGGGAGTCTTGAAGAAGTATGTTCATTACCGTGCTAGGCCAGAAGGAAGCATCTCCAAAGGCTATGGAACAGAGGAGGTCATTGAGTTTTGTGTTGACTTTATTCCTGGCATTAAGTCGATTGGTCTTCCTGAATCGCGACATGAGGGGAGACTGAGTGGAAAAGACACTCTAGGAAGGAAATCAACAATATGTAGGGACGGGCATTCTTTCACACAAGCCCACTACACCGTTCTACATAATTCAACTTTGGTGGCTCCGTATATCCAGACACACAAGGATATTGTACGCTCCAACAACCCGGGAATGAATGACTCCTTTATTCCAAAGGAACACATGGAGAATTTTGGCGGTTGGTTGGAAACACATTTGAACAATAACAACAGAGTCCCAGATGAGCTGTACTTGTTGTCTAAGGGACCATCTTCGACTATTTGGACTTTCCAAGGGTACGAGATAAATGGGAATACATTTTACACGAACGCCCAAGATAAAAAGAGCACCAACCAAAACAGTGGTGTCCGCTTTGATGATTCAACAAACGTCAATGGGCGAACCGTCACGGTCACATATTATGGTTACATAGAGCAGATATGGGAACTTGACTATGGACCTTTTTTGAAGGTCCCTTTGTTCTGGTGCAAATGGTTCAATCTGAAAGGCGGCGGGGTAAATGTAGACACACTGTACGGAATGACTACAGTGGATCTCAAGAATCTTGCGTACGACACCGAACCATTCGTTCTAGCAAATGTTGTGGCTCAGGTTTTCTATGTGAAGGACATGTCTACCAAACCCAAAAAAAGGAAAGATAAGCAAGCAGATACATCAGCCGATGAGCCAAAGCGCCACATAGTTCTTTCAGGGAAAAGAACCATCGTGGGAGTGGAGGACAAGACAGACATGTCAGAAGATTACAATAAGTTTCATGAAATTCCGCCCTTCAAAGTGAACACTGACCCAAGCCTGAAGTTAAATGATGAACCTTGTCCATGGTTACGGCGCAATCAGAAGAAAGGGACACACACGAAGAAAAAGTGAAGACTAGATAGGGATGTTGTTGGTGATGTGTAATAATGTATTAAACTTTTATGTAACTGTGTTCTGAAAACTCAGAAGAGAACTCTAATTAAACACTGATATTTGGTTCTAAAACGTTTGAAACAAACACACACGGTTTCCTCGTCATACAGCCCAACGGTGGCTCGTGAGTGCCTGCATATCAAATGCACCGTTGGACGTATGACGGAAATCCGAATGATTTGTATTCGGTCGATGAACTGAAGTATTTGGTAGATAGAACAAAACAAACGGTTTCCCGGGATGTTGTTAAAGATGTTTTTAAAATAAAGAGATGACTTTCAAATTTAAACAATATTAGTTTATCTGGATACTAGGCCATATAAAATAACACAACGCGAATGTTTTCCAATTTTTTTGTTTTTTCTTGAATTAGTTATGCCAGTTTCAAGATGCGGTCATAACGGCGGGCATGACCCATCTTACTAGGAGTTGAATCAGGGGGCTCTTAGAGGATATATGATTAAATAGTTACTTGTGAACGTAAAAATGAATTTTGAAAAAAATCTTGAGCAAATTACGAAGAACTTGTAGTTCAAAGTTTGCAAATTCCAGCGGAATCGGACGGAATTTGTCTTTTTCGTGAGAGGTGAGTGGGAAGCTTCCATATGCAACCAATTGGTGATTTGTACCTATAATATGTTCAACCATTTTTGTAAAATATATTGGTGTGATTTTGCAACATTTTTGGTAGATGCTTCACAATGAGCTTTGTTTTTTGCACTCGGAAAATGAAAAATGATATTTTATTATAATAAAGTTGAAAACTTCGAGAGACGACATTTGTTTGTCATGCCAAGATGCACATGTGCGCGGAACTTGGGCTCATTCAGACAAACTATAAACGCTTTAATGAGAAATGTACAAGTTCGCAAAGAAGTGCCAGCCAATGGCTACCCACGGATCTGCCCAAAGAAGCAGACCGCAACCGTTCAGATGGCCTCCATCCAACGCCCCAAAATCACAGTGCCAGTTTCTCCCGCATCCGCCCCCACCCCCACACAACGAAAAAGAGACCTCTTGTACCGGGTGGTGGCTCCACCCGGTACAAGAGGCTCTTTGCGCGCGCTGGGTGAAAAGACCTCTGGTCCCGGGTCGTGGCACCACCCGGGACCAAAGGGTGCCCTCTTGTCCTGGGCCGTGGCACCGCCCGGGACCAGAGCTCCTCTGGTATATAGGCCAGGGAGTTGACCCCGGGTCGAGCCACGACCCGGGAGAACTTCCTCCTCCAGCGCCCCAGCGCCGCCATCTCCGCCCGCTCGCCGTCAGGCTGCCCGGCCGCCGCGCGCCGCCGTCCGCCTCCGCCGCGCCGCCCTCTGCCTCCGCCGCGCCCCCCTCCGCCTCCTCTGCGGCCGCGCCGTGTCGCCCTCCGCCTCCGCCACGCCGCCGCGTCGCCCTCCGCCGTCGCCGGGGCCTCGATCTGCAGCCGCAGCGCCGCCGCGTCGCCCTCCGCCACGCCGCAGCGCCGCCCTCCGCCCACGACGCCGTCTCCGCCCACTCCGCCGCCGGCGGCCGCCCTCCCCCGCACGGTGAGCTTTTTTTCCCTAAGTTAGATTTTTTTCTAAGTTAGATTTTTTTTTCTAAGTTAGATTTTGCTAAGTTAGTGTAGTGTAATTTGCTAAGTTAGTGTAGGTTAGTGTAAATTTTGGTAAGTTAGTGGAAATTATAGTTAGTTAGGTGTAAATTAGCTAAGTGTAATTTTGCTAAGTCTAGATCTTATAACGTGAAATCGGTCGGGAAATCGGAAGTCGGAACGGGAAATCGGAAAGTCGTGAACTCGGGAAATCGGAAGTCGGAACGGAAAGTCGTGAAGTCGGGAAAGTCGTGAAGTCGGGAAGTCGGAACGGAAAGTCGGAAAGTCGTGAAGTCGGAACGGAAAGTCGGAAAGTCGTGAAGTCGGAACGGAAAGTCGTGAAGTCGGGAAATTCCCGACTTCACAACTTTCCGATTTCCCGACTTCACGACTTTCCGACTTCCCGGTTTCCCGTTTTCACGTTTTCCCGGTTTCACGTTTTCCCGGCTTCCCGGCTTCCCGGTTTCACGTTTTCCCGGCTTCCCGGCTTCCCGTTTTCACGTTTTCCCGGCTTCCCGGCTTCCCGTTTTCACGTTTTCCCGGTTTCCCGGTTTCACGTTTTCCCGGCTTCCCGGTTTCACGTTTTCCCGGCTTCCCGGTTTCCCGGTTTCACGTTTTCCCGGTAACACATACAATACACATGAAGTATCGCTCATGTTAGTTTAAATTTTGATATGGTATATTTGTAGATGTAATTTTGCTAAGTGTAAAGTTCCTACATTGAATTATTCTGCTAATGCTATCATTGTTTTATTTTCTTTTGTAATAGTTAAGCAATGGACGATGGAGATGTTCCTCCCTTCCAAAACAGAGAAGGGGAAGATGTGTTGCTCGACTATATCCGGCAACCCGCGGATGGTGATGAACACATTGGAGCAGAAGAAGATGGCTCCGAGTTTTTGAACGAGTCCGGTCCGGGAAGGTGGAACGAAGCGTCCAAGGGCAAACTAGCACAGTTGGTGAACCCCGCAGTCCGGCGTGGTATATTAAGCTCTATTTGATCAGATGTAAAATTTTATTTGTATATATATATTAACAAATGTTTCTTCTTTTTAGACCTCCGCATCGACCCAAACTAGTAAACGAGGCCATGCCAAAGGGTTGGGAATAAAAGATCATTTCAGAATTGAGTCAGTCTCTTCAGATGGCAAACCGTTGGCGCCTCCGAAGAGCGCATCTAAGTTTGTGCATCAATGTGGAGTTGTTGTCAGGGACAATGTTCCGATCAGCCTTTCGGAATGGAATCAGATAAAAAACTTAGAGGGCAATTATTATGTCACCGAGAGAACTAAAGATATATGTTGGAAGAAGCTCATGGCACATTTCACTCTGCCGGTGTTGGATAGTCCCGAAAGGACAAAGCCATGACGGACAAAGTCAAGCATTGGGCTCTGAAGAAGATGGCTGAACAATTCAATAAATGGAAGAACAGATTATACCGTGATTGGGTCGACAAAAAGAAAGTTCCAGATTTCACTGGGACACTAGAGAGGCAGCGGGCTCACTGGCCGGCATTTCTGCAATACAAGGATACAGAACTAGCCAAGGAAAGATCGGCAAAGAATAAGTTGAATGCAGCGAAGAAGATATATAACCATAAGTTGGGTGGAGGTGGCTACGTAACTGCCGAGCCTAAGTGGGATCGGATTGAGGCCACTATGCGCGAAAAAGGGATCATTCCAGTTACAGATATGTGGCCCCGTAGGGTCAGAAATTGGATACTTGCTCATGGGGAGTATGACGCATCAGGCGATGTAATAGTTGATGAAACGAAAGAAACTCCTATACCCCGGCAAACAATTCTGGATGCAATCGCCGATGCTCGTGAGGGAAGGTTTTTTCCCGACAGAGAATACGACGAGCTGTGGAAGGCCCTCGGTACTAAAGAAAAAGGAGGATCTGTTCGAGGCAGGGGAGGTGTGACGTGGCATGAAGGGTTTCCTGAGGACCGTGACTCTTATAGAAGCCGAGAAAGAGCAAAGAGGAGGAAGGAGCAGGAGCAAACGACCGGTTGAGCAAAGTGGAAAATATCATTAGCCAACAACAAGCAACTAGATGAATTGCGGAGCCGCGAGCTCTCAGGGGCAACTCATCAGCTGCAGCTGCAAGATAGTCAAGAGGTGGTCCGTCTCAACGGAAAAGCAGCGTGGCTTCCACGACGGTCGGTGCTGATGAGGCATCGAACCAAACATACCCCGTGGATTCTATCACTGAGAAGAAAACTTGTGAGCTACATGAGGCAGTGAGAAACTTAACCATGAAGGCGGCGGACGGCTATGCTTTACCTTGTGAATCTACACACTGTATCGTGGCAATGAGATTCCAGATGGCTATGCTCGTGTCGGCGTGGATCAAGTTTACCCGGATTTGAATCACTCGAACTTCAAATCCCTGGAGGTGATGATGAGAGGACACTGGGAGATGTCCAGGGTGGACTCATTCTATGGCCCAAGAAATTGATCATGTTTCCAGGCTGGACACCGCCAAGGCCACCATCGCCTTCTCGATCTCCGTCGCCGCGTCAGCCGACTCCGTCGCCGCGTCAGCCGACTCCTGAGCCGACTCCTGAGCCGTCTCCACCGCCTCCGCCCACTAAGGCTAACGGTCGAAAGGGGATGAAGACCACCGCCATGGGTTCCCGACCCAAACCCCGACTTGAGCCCCTGCCAAAAGTACCGAAGGTTCCTCCCCCGAGACCTTACGACGTCGAGTGTACTCAAGAGGAAGCCAGGGTGTGGCTACAAACAGAATCGAGAAGACAGTTTGCAGAAATGGCTGAGAAAAGAAAACCTAAGCCAAAGGAAAAGTATTCGGAAGCTCAAACACAATTTGCTGTTAGTTTCCTTACTCAGCCATCGCAAATTTCGATAAATAGGCCAGATGACTATGTACGGACTATGAGGAAAATTCCACCCGGCGGGAAAAGGAGAAGAGATGTTGCCCAGCTCGGACATCAGTCAAATCAGTCCATCTCCCCGCTCAAGGTGGCCACTGATATGGGCTCTGCGCTTGAGAACGATCGCGCTTACCGCGCGCAATTTGCTGCAGATATTGGTATTTCACTTTCTCAACTGGATGCAGATGATATCCCCCCCTTATGGGACCTACTAGATGGACCTGGGAATACGGGAAGGATCTAGTGTCACCTGATGAGCTCCAGAATCTACCAACACAAATGACAAGACTGCATAAATGGTACAAGAATGTCACAAGTGAAGGTCGAAAATTGATCCCGGTGAAAATTACAGATGAACATTTCAACGGTGCAGACGAGATAACTATACCTATTGAAGAAATCTATCAGTTATACCAGCTTGACGCCCTCGACTTGAGCATCCTCACTACCTATTGTCTGTAAGTGATTCAATTCATTTATTTTCTAAAATAAAGTCTATAGCTTAGCTCGGTCATTGCCTGTTCTAATTATGCTCACTACGGTATTATGCAGAATGAAGAGCGATGAATGTGACAGAAACCGAGTGTTTGAGATTGGGTTCATCGACCCAAGCCGAGTTAATGAAAAATTGCTACGTCTCCACCACGAGGAAACGGTGAACACCTTGTTTAGGTCCATCCGGGACCAAAATTATAAAGGGAAGATATTGTTTCCTTACCACTTCAGGTAAGAGTCTTACTGTCTTGTACACATTGGTTTTTGCTTTCTCGATGTTAAGTGTAACTGATTAGTTACTGACATATATAAACGTGCGCACGCCCATTACATTCTGTTAATCATTCAAATCGATAGAGCAGAAGTTGAAATCTTGGACTCATTGCACTGGCCCAAAGAGCGGCACGAATATATCCAAGGAGTGCTCAAACGGTAATTTCAATCTTTATCGTATTACATCGGTCTCTTTCCTTCCATTCCTGAGATATCAAGTAACTAATTAATAACTCATTTATTCAATTGTTTGATGGGCAGGGTTTGGGAAGCTTTCCGAAATGCTACACCTGGTCAATTTAAAGAGGAACTTACTTTTGTTTACCCCAAAGTAAGTAGTACGAGCTAGGTGTTCGCGCATCCCTTTTAATTCAAATTTCAATACCATCGTGATGCTTGATTATTATTTGATTGAAATCTATTCTCGTGTAGTACTTGGATAGGCAGCCTCCCGGGACCAATTTGTGTGGATATTACGTCTGCGAGTGGATTCGCACGATAGTCTCTGAGCGGAACCCAGGGACATTTATCGAAGTAAGTGAACAAATAAATTCACAATTTCATTTTATAACCATCAATTGTGTTGAGTGTCATTCATAATTTCTGTTATGATGATTGAAATTCATATTAATCTCCCTTCTTTTATAGATGGATCGAATGCGGAGGGACCTGCAACTAAAGGACCGCTTTCGACCAATTTGCGAGGAAATTGCGGGCTTTTTGATGAACTATGTCTTAGACATGAAGGGAAAATACAATGGCACCAGATCAAATTAGATGACGGGCTCTAGTAGTGGCTTCATGATCTCCATGTAATCGAATAGATGACGGTTCTAGTCCCTCTTATATATGATCTTTATATGTAAATTAATCCGGGAAACCGGGAAACCGGGAAAACGTGATACGGGAAGCCGGGAAAACGTGAAACCGGGAAACCGGGAAGCCGGGAAGCCGGGAAAACGTGAAACCGGGAAACCGGGAAGCCGTGAAAACGGGAAGCCGAGAAGCCGGGAAAACGTGAAACCGGGAAACCGGAAAGCCGTGAAAACGGGAAGCCGGGAAAACGTGAAACCGGGAAGCCGGGAAAACGTGAAACCGGTTGTGATATACATGCAATCAATTAAAAATGATCGAAATTCTCATAAAGCTTTCTCTTACGAATATTTTGATATGCTATATGTATTTTTCTGATTTACAAATAATTAACCGTATATTTTGCAAATTATTCATAATATACAACAACCGAAACGAAAAAAAAAGCGACAGGCCGCCACGTGGGTGCATCTCTAGTCCCGGGTTGTATTGCAACCCGGGACTAGAGATCCTCTCGCACGCGCCATGCGCTGGCCCCGCGTGGAGCTCTCTGGTCCCGGGTCGTAGGACACTCGGGACTAGAGGGGGGGGGGGGGCTCTAGTCCCGGTTGGCATGTATCGGATGGACATCCGGTCCCAGAGGCCTCTACCACCCGGGACTAAAGGCATGGTTTCCACTAGTGAAGACCTCACCTCCACGTAATCCGTAGTTCGCCGGCGATCCCCAACTCTGCCACGGGCTCCGAGTCGGACGCCGGCAAGCAGCCACTCAAGAGTCAAGACCACCTCAACGCGAAACAAGTAAAACCGCCGCGCGCGCGCGACGACTCCACCGCCACGGTAGCTACCTCCTCGACGCGGTCGACGACCAGCGAACTGTCCGACACGTGCAGCACGCGTCTACGCGCGATGCGCCGCTCGGCCTCGGGGCCATGAAGGCCTCGCTGAAGCTCCGGGACGACGCGGGGCCGCTGCTCCGCGCGAAGCTCCCGGTCGCGCTCTTCTCCGTGCCCGCCGTCGCATCGCTCACCGCCGGCGACCCAGCCGACCTCCGCCTCTCCTCGCTACCGCCGCCCCGACGTTCCCGTCCCTCCGCCTCTCCTACGCGCCGAACCGCCCCGCGGGCTCGTCCCCGTTCTCTCTGTCCCTCGTCCTCGGCTCCGGCCCCGGCGGCTGTCCCTCCTCCGCGCCGAGCGGCGCCTCCGCCATCACCATGGCAGTCGAGGTCAGCGCCGCGGGCGCCATCTCCTTCTCGCTCGCGCTCAAGCCCTCGCTCGGCGACTTCGCCGTGCGCAAGCGGTTCGATTCAGCCGGCGGGGTGTCGCAGTCGGAGGTGACGATGAGGAGCTTCGTACCGGTGCGCGGCGGCGTGGCGGCGGTGAGGATCAGGTGGGGGGTGAGGATACCCGCTGAGCTTACCGCCGGCGGGGAGGCCGGCGCGGCTGGGGTGATGCTTCAGAGGCTGCCATTTTTGGTTCTTGGCAAGGTGACGGTGGAGACGCGGCCACAGAAACCGCCGCCGTCGCCGGAGGTTGAGGTGCAAGAGGAGGTTGCGGTGGAGAAGGCGAGGAGGGATAACGAGAAGCTTAGAAAGGAGGTGGAGGAGCTCCGGGCGACATTGGAGGAGGACAGGGAGAAGGAGACAGCGGCGTGAGCCGGTGCCCGCCGGAACGGTGGTGGAAGTTCGCCAGAGACGAGTAGGAAATTAAATGGCGCTGATGTTCTGCTGTAACTCATTCCTGGCCGTTAGATTGTTGAACCTCTCTGATTTATTCCTTTCATATTTTTTTTTGCTAGATCAGCCATTTGTACTTTTTTTTTCGAAACACAGTACAACGCAGACGCTCACGTACACGTGCACACACTCACCCTACGCACGCACGCACGCACACCCTACCCCTATGAGCACCTCCGAAAGACTGAGCCGGCGGTCGGGTCTTGAGATTGACGAAGTCACCACAGGCGCCTCGCTGTCGACGAGAACGTCGCCTCACACTGAAGAATATTCCGCCTAAATAAGAAACACCAATGTTAAATCTGCAATTTGAACTTTGGTGGGTTCGGGATCCGACGAATAGTAAACTTTTAACACATTGTATGTAAACTTTTAACATTTTAGGCGTATGTGTATATATCCATAGGGACCAATTTTTTAACCTTGTACTAGGGCCCCGCAAAATATAGAGCTGGCCCGGTGTGTACTCACGATCTCTTCTTGGTTACTTTGGAGGCATCTGGCTTTAACAAAGGCAACACTTGAGATCATTTGCTTATGATTGTTCAATTCCTATGCGTGGGTGCGGGTGTCGTGGTCTGTGGTTGGTATCCGTGTGTCGTTTGAGCCGCGGATGGCTCGATCAACGTACAACATCACAGCTCAAGGCCAAGCGGTGGTTTTGTCGGGATGGCGACCTTGGAAGGTGGTGCTGGTGGTCCTCATAGAGTGCGCCAGAGCGGCTCATCCATGTCGTGTGGATGCAAAGTGGTCCTCGATGTTAGAAGTCGGACTATTGGGCATCATATTTGGGTCTGAATTTTTGTAATGCAAACTTTTTCACTATTGCGGGAGCATCATAAATATGCTCATTTTCATAACAATCACGTCTTGTTCTCTTCGATAATACTAGGTATCTGAGCGCGGCAAATGCCGCGCGTGTGTTTTTGAATTTGAATTTGAAAATGGTGACGTTGTAAAGTTGTTTAAGTTTGGAAATCATTGAAATTAAAAATGCTTTTCGTTTTAAAAATGGTTGGATTTTGGAGATTGGTCAAACTTGGAAATTATTGTAATTCAATTTTAAATGTGTTTTGCATTTTTTAGGTGAAAATATTCTGAAATAGCTAGTATTTTTTTTAGCTTGTCACACATTTTAGAGTGTCGTTAAATGGTTAGGAAGTTGAAATGGTTCTATATGTTTGTATTTTGTCATAATATTTGTTTGAATTTTTGTATTGGAGGGTATACAGCATATGATCGTTTGGTAAAGTCAATTTATAATTAGAGGAAATTCATTTGGATTATATACAAATATTCTTCAATTTAGAGTGGTGAAATGCCACAATTTTTTGTTTGAACTCCATAATTAGAGAGAATGCAATATGTGAGTTAATATGTGAGGTATTTGTATTTTAGAGTATTTTTTTGTTTGGCAAATTGAATTTTAGAAATGTGTTGCATGTATTTTTTTATTTTTTGTGAGAATTATGAAAAAAATTATTGTAGAAGAAGCAATTTGTCATATTGATTATTTGCAGATATTTAGAAAGTTGGGATGTTTGGATATATTTGAAGTATACCGTAAGCATTTGGTTGAACTATATAATTAGGGTTAATGCAATTTGTGAGATATATTTTAGGGTGTTTTCAATTTTCTAGCAATTTGAAATGTTCAAATGTGTTGTATTTCTTTGAACATTTATTTCAAATGTGTTAGTTTTTTGAAGGAAAATATTTTAAAATAGTTAGTATTATTTGTTTATTTTTTTTGAGTGCCTTTATATATTATAGAGTGACGTTAAATGTTTAGCAGATTGAAATGGTTATATATGTTTGTATTTTGCTGAAATATTTGTTTGAGTTTCAAAATTGGAGAATGTATAATACAATTTTTGTGTGGTAAGTTTGAGGATTTGTTAAATTTAGGAAATTTTGTCATACTGCTTGTATTATTTTGAATTGTAGATTTGAAAATATGTTTTTTTTGAATTCTAATATTTTTTACAATTTTTATTTTGAATTGTAGATTGCAAGATTTTTTTTTTGAATTTTTACTTTTTTTTTTGTAATTGCTGGTACATTGTTTGTATTATTTTGAGTTGTAGACTGGAAAGTATTACTTTTTCTTGTAATTGTTGTTATTATTTTGGAGTGTAGAGTGAAAGATATGAATTTATTGAATTTTAGTATTTTTCTGTAATTGAATTTTGGGGAATTGTGATAAGTGTGGAAAGTTTGAAAATTTGCTAAATTTAGAAAACTTTAATGTTTTGTTTGTACTATTTTGATCTGTAGATTGGAAGATATAAATTTCTTGAATTTTAGGTTTTTTTTTGCACAATTGGTACTTTGAATTGTATACTAAAAGATATGATTTTTTTGATGTTTTCATTTTTTTTATAATTGTTTTTTAATTGTAGATTGAAAGGTATGAATTTTTTGAGTTTAAACAATTGTTTATTAGATGCTTGTATCTGAAATGCATTCAAAATTTTAAAATATTACAATTTGGAATATTTTTTTTGTTCTGTTGTTCATATTGATATATTTGTCATATTTTCTCTACACGTGGGGTAAAATTTAAATTTGGAAACACTAACACTTGAAAATTGTTTGTTTTTTGAAATTATTGGAGTTCGAAGGAGGTTGTGTTTGAAATTTGTTTGAATTATAAAAAAATGTTCAAATTGGAAGTCATTTAGGGCTGATTTTTTTTTACGTTTACGGAATGTTCAGATTTGAAGGATATTTAAATCTTTTGAATGTTCGATTTTTTTTTATCGTATGGCATAAATAGTTGGCATATATTTTTTGTGATCATTTTGTTGTATACCTTTTTTTTCCCGTTTTGACTAAAATTATATTATTGAATTTGTGAAAATTTTCAAGTTCGTATAATTTTTTATCGTAGTTTTTGTTGTATTTGAATTCTTTTTGCGTATATTAAATGCTTACAATTTGGAAATTTTCTTCATTTTTTGTTTTTCATATTAATATATTTGTCATATTTTCCATACTCATAAGGTAAAATTCTAATCTGGAAAACGTTGACGTTCGAATTTTGAAATTATCGGAATTCGAAGGAGGCGTTTAAATTTCGAAAATTGTTTAAATTGGAAGTCATTTAGGGTTGTATTCCTTTTCATTTACGAAAAATATTCAGATTTCAAGGACATTTATTTTTTTTGAATATTCAAATTTAAAAATTTATCATATGGAATAAATAGTTGGCATACATTTTTGTGATCATTTTGTTATATACCTTTTTTTTGTTTGTGTAAATTTGAATTATTGAATTTTTGAAATTTGTTCAAATTCATATAAAATTTTATTGTATGGTATAAATAGACAGCACATATTTTTGTGACCATTTTGCTATATGTATATATATAATTTTTTTCCCCTTTTGTGTAAACCTAAAGTTGTTGAATTTGTGAAAATTTTCATATTCATATAATTAAATAGGGCCCACCTGGCAGGAATTTTGCATTTTTTGTTTTTTTTTGGAAAGAAAAAATCCCTGACAGCCTGGGCCCACGCTGACGTCGCAATGACGTCAGCAGTGGACTGCAGCGGAACCGCAGTGGCAGCGTCGATCTCGCTCGCCGGCGTCGCGCCGCCGGGAAATGGGTTCTGCGCGTGTGTTCGCCGGAGGCGCGTGAGCGCGGGGTGGCAGGGAGCGGCTGCGCCGCCTCCTCTAGGTCGCCGGAGCGGCGGGTGCGGCGTGCGGACACGGCGGAGGCAGTAGCGCGACGGCGGACTCGATTCCGGCGACTACGCGGTGTTTCGGCTCGTGAAACTCGGGGAGGAAGGAGAAGAGAGGACGGCGAAGATCGCCATGTCCATCGATTTGAACGGGGGGGGGGGGGCTGTAGCGGCGAGGGCGCGGTCGGCGGCGCCGGCGACGCCGCGGTCGCGCTGGAGAGAAGAGAGAGGGAAGGGGGAGATGCGCTGTCGTTTTTACACGGAGGTCCTCTATGTTTTCCCTAATTGCGACCAGTCCTTTGCGGGGGATTTCTTGCAAAAAGATGAACTGTTGCGCGACGTGTCCATCTCCGATTGGTAGAAATCTAGGAGCTACAGTAGCGCGTGGCCTGCACGATTATTGGAGAGATCTGGGCCGTGAAACGCGCGATCGGACGGCCCACGTTGATCGGGCGACGTGGAACGCGAAATGAGGGGTGAATCCCACGTACTTTTATATATAGGGGAATGGTTGGAGGTTGGCTTCTTCTTGTTGGAAATATGCTCTATAGGCAATCATGTGAGAATATGTCCGAACGCATTCATAAATCATGTAATTGTCCTTGAACATTGTCAGTGATATATATCACCGAATATGTGATTTGGTTGTGAAATTATGTATTGTATTATGGAACATATATCCTTGATCAGTGCACAAGTCGGCTGGTGAATGTGTTTCACAATGTGTACATGTCGATGCCAATCCGATAGTAATGATTTTGGTAAAGGGGATTACTGACTGAGTCGGATAGACCCACTTAAAACGCAACAAGCAAATTGGTTCAGTCATTGACTTTGTATATGCTATGTCCTTAGATCTGACCTCTTCGCATGTTCTGAATTGTGAATCGACCGAATTAATTAGGGTTTATCGAATGCTATTTCATGTGTGGGTAGTTAGAAAGATAGATTTTAGTTTGATCGTGAAATATATTGAATGATATATGGTTGGCCAAGATAGAATTTGTGGGGTACGCGACGTTGGCATGTATGTATTGAACCTGAGCAAGTATTTCTTTTTTATACAAATTGACGCTATGTGTCTCTAACATCATCAAGTTGGGGAAAATCATAATGGTGGTAGTGAGCCAATTAGCCAGAACTTCTCAGCAAAATCAATTAATTTCCTTCCAGTTATGTTCCTTTCGAGAATCGGTTCATCTACCAGGGGATGCAGCGCTTATTATCCAGCTGCAACATTGGACGTGCCGACCAGGGAGGACACGTGCCCGCTCTCAGTCCATACGTACGCCTGAGCGTTTCATACACGTCCTGGAAGTATAAATTCAGACAGGCTTGTTCAAAAGAAAAATGAAACAGGCCATAGCGAATCAAGACTAGGCAAAGTTAAACACCGGTGGTGGATGATGCAGGGCGGAGAGAGCGTGGAGGGTGCGGCGAAGGAGGCGGCGGCGAACCTGGGCGTGTCGGCGTGGGCGGGCAAGGAGAAGACCGTGGCGGTGGTGCAGGAGCAGGTGGAGAAGGTGAAGGCGCACGACGACCCGGTGGCCCAGGCGTCCGCGGAGGCCAGGAAGGAGGAGCGCGTCCAGGAGGTGGAGGCCGAGAAGCTGGACGCCTACCGCCAAAACGCCGCCATCGCCATGGACGGCCGCGCCGCCGCCGTCGCCGCAGCCGAGACCGAGGCCCGCGCCGACGCCGTCGAAGCGGAGCCTAGCTCCGCTGACGGACGGACGACTCTGTCCGAAATCTCCTATGTTGTCATATGTCCGATCGATCGAGGCATCGAGTGTGTTGCTTAGTTTGAGTGCTGCATGTACGTATGTCTGATCGTGATTTGTGTGGAAATGATTTGTTAATCGAGATTGCTCGATCTTAGCTCCAACTTGTACTACTATGAGATGAGATTGCTGTTAGTTCAAAAGAAAAAGAAGACAGATCAGGGAGAAGAAACCAGTAGCGTTTCCAAGTTGGCAGATCGATCCATCATCCATGCGCGCGGTTTCATAAGAAATGCTACTGCGATATGAATTGTGTACGACGTTGTGCTGTATTTGTTTTGTTTCATTTTACATCTGTTGATTGGCTGCAGCCAAATTTACGGGTCTCGGTGAGGTCCACGTCGGACGGGAGTACATCACCGACAGTAGATTCGAAAACATGTGCAACTGTAAGGCCGTTTCACAGTAGGCCACCAGGGTCCACCTATCACAGCTCACGAGCCAGCGACTGCAAGTCGGCAGATCTATCAACCATGACGGCGTCCGGCGGTGTTACCATCTCCTGATCCAATACATGTTTTGTTTCTAAAAGGTTGTGTTGTGTACGAAAATACTTACTACGTTGGAGGCTTGGAGCACATGGGTCTTGAAGCTGGCCAAGTACAGCTCTTGGTCTTCTTAGTTCCCGCTTGAGTCGCAGTGCCTCGAACTCCTGCTTTCTCTTTTCTTTCCACGCCTCCAGATCTTGGCGTTATTCTTCCGACAACTTCTCGAGAGTTGGTTTGATGATGTTGTCGGTGCTGATGCTGGCAGCGTCGGTCTTGGAATTGGTCATTGCTGTTCAATTTTTAGATCGAATCGTCCCCAGCGGAGTCGCCAAAAAGTGTGTTGCGCTCGAAACGCGTCACACGAACACGTCCTCGTGTACCCGCGGTGCCGGGGGAGATACTCCGCAACTCGCTCCGCGGGAGGCCGGCTTCCAGCGTGATACGCAAGACAGTAAGCCGGCGCTTTTGATACCAGACGCCCCAGCCCCTCGGGAAGCCCTGTCTGAGGAAGCCGGCGACGATTGGCTGAACTAAGCCGGACTTGGCCGCTCTTAGCTCGGTTTTCGATCTCCGGCGAAATCTAGGCGAAATTGCCGGACAACGGAAGCATGACAACGGAAGCATGAACAAGGGTTTGAGGAAAAAAAGTAGGTTGTATTGATAGGTTGTCGATTGTTTGCTTCATTTCAATCGGCCATCACCTCTCACATATATATGAGGCGGCTAGACTTCCGTGTAAGTATTGGACTTCTACAAGGTTTACAATCATAGTCTAAGTCGAATCCATCTCTAAACTAGGCAACTTCTTGGCCGACTTCGTTGGTTTCAAATTTGCTGGCTACTTTGGAAAATTGTCTTTTGTCCTTCCGTGTTGACTTCAACTTGCCGGCTAAAAGTTGCCTTTTATCTTCCGTACTGGCTTCAAACTTGTCTTCTTCCTTAGAGGTGTGATTTCTATATCGGCTTCGTATTGGACCGGACTTCAGCATCCGTCCGGCTTCTTTTCAGAAAGTTGCCTTCCATTTCCCAGTCTTGATCTTGCAAAGTTGCCTTCTCTTTTTCCGCCGTTATCTTGACTTTGAAAGTTGTCTTTCTAAGTCTTTAGGCAACTTTGCGCATCCCGAATCCGGCTTCCGCCTTGTTCCAGTTTTGCCGGATTATTTGCCGCCTTCTTCTGCCCGCCTTTCCTGAGAAGCTTCCCAGATCACCATTTTAGTCTTCTTTGCCGCCTTCTTCGAGCCGCCAAACCTTCCGTCAACCTGAAAGTGGCAATCTGCCAGAAACGGGTGCTAACAGAAGAGTAGGGTGCTTAGCGCGTGTTCTGGCCTTCTCGATGGTTGTGTTCTTCTGAGTGTTCAACTAGCTCGTTAGTCGGAATTAAAAGTAGATCAGCAGTCACATGCTACAGAAACACAAAGACATGGTGCAGTAATAAAAATATATAGACGATTAGGAGGGAGATTCTTTTTGTGTTACCCTAAAGAGTACATGCTGTAAAGTGAACACTCACAATATAACATCCACCGCAGTTGCAGTTCAAAGGTGACCCTTTTGCCTCGCTGGAGTTCAGTGTATGGTTTCACTCGAACCATGCAGCAGCACGCCTATTTTACTAAGGAGAGGAATATTTGCAAAAGCACCTCTCCAGAATAAATGGACGGCAAAACGAGCAAACCATACACTGACTACCAATGATGGACTCCACCTTTCACTATCTTGGGCGAGGAAGGACACGTCAGTCACTGGGTTTAGGCTTCATGCTTCCCAAACATCAAGATACGGTCACCTCACAAGTCCTGCATTTTATTTGATGCAAAGGGGCCTCAAAGGAAAGAGCTCCATTCGAAGTTTTCATCTCAACTGTGCTTTGATGTATTCTGTTCTTCGCCATCTCTTGTTTTGTCCTGCTGCTTTGTACTACTCCGTACATTTGATTGTTTTCAGTGAGGAGCATCGTACCCACTTCACACTCGCAGCTTGATCCACAAACAATTGGTTTTGTCTTTTCTCTTGCTGTCACATTTGGCTTATGAGGTACGAGTAGTAAATATGTATAACTGCAGCTTCCAGTATTCAATAGACTTCCGAGATAGATTTTGACAATGCAACCTCAGTTTCTCTGATGTTACAATGCAACCACAGTTTCAGAAAATCATATCCTCGTAAGGTGTGGAGACTTAATTCCTTTGATCAAAATCAGGCTATTACTGTGCAAACATCGTGCACTCAGAGTAACCGCACAGGAGTTTTGCTGTAGATTTTGACATGGTCACATGATGAATAGGTATGTAAAGACACGATTTCAGAACAAAAAAGGTTAGCAGTAACTTGAACAGAATAAATCAAATGTCCAAGTCAATCAATTACTAAAGCACTGATATTAGATCACTTGTGCAATAACAAGAGCGACATTAGCTCCAAGGAGCAGCTTTACAACACGTTAAGCGGAGGGTTCTACCAAAAAAGACAAAAAATGATTATCTCTCAAAACCAGATGGTCTGAACCTAGGGCTAAGTTTTAAATAAACATCAGCATTAAAGATTTTACAACAGGACAGGCTTCTAATGGACTTGTGTATACATGTTCCACCAATTGTTTATGAGGCAGCACTTCCAAGCATGTGGTCACCGTCGACGGCCATAGCATCTGCATAGTTCGCTTGATGCTGGCTCCCGGTATACGGCCCCATCCTTCGGCCACGGTTGCGCTCATCTGTTCCCACCAAATTCAAATGAGTGCCAAACATGACAGGGCGTTGAAAGTACAAGACACTTATAATGTTCATCACATAGCTCATAAAGTTGATCTTTGCTGTGTGGAATGCAGAATTTCTAATCTCTAGGCCATGAAGGATAAACCTCGTATCTCCCACTTAAGAGGAACACTATCTACAAATGGGGAACTGTCCATCGTGTTGCAAGGATCCTACCTCTCTAATGTAGTGAATACAACGAAAAATGGGAATACATCCATGGCAGCCGAAACTGCTCCCGTGTTCTGGGTAGTCATCCTAAATTGGAAATAGTCTTAAGAGTTTTCTGGAACATCAGAAAGATCCTCCCATTTAGTCAAGGAACGAATGAATCAGTATTTACCGCTTTCGCCATCTGATGCCTCGGCAAGCCTTGCTATCGCATCAATCAACGATTGCTCTTGCTCCTGCAAGCAGTGCTTATTAGTCAAAACCAGAGGCTTCCTGATCAAAATAAGGAATGTGTATATTCAAGCTTACTTTCAGCGCTTTCTTTGCCTTATCTACCTCCACGGGATCAGGATGACTAACACTAAAAACCCTCTCCACCTATGTGAGATGTACAAGGTTAGCAGATATTTATCATCAGAGAGGCTAGCAAACTTTCTTCAAACTAACCTCTTTTATGAGGCTCTCAGTGTGAAGTATATCTATGTCATCAGAACTTCTCTTTCCAACACCATTTTGCGAACGTGGAAAGTCCTTTCTCGACATATTCTTTTGGGATCCTCTCCCCTACCTGTACCTGGTGTGGACATACCACGGCTAGTTGACTTCTTAGCCCCGCTACCTTGAGCACCACGACCCCCCGGAAATAACCCAGGGTCACCATCTTTCCATATTATGTCATCAGGTTTCATCTGTACTCAAGGCCCAAGGAACTGTCAGCAAGGAACATCAAACAGATAACTTTGGAGGACATTAGTAATCAAGCGTTTCTGCGCACAAACATTGTAAGGCATGTGCAAAATATACAATAATAATGGTGAAACACTATGAAGTCGCTTACACATTCCAAAGCAAAACGAAATACATTTGCTTAGAATCTGAATCTAGTCATCTGTGTCCTGATAACTGAATCAGAGTACCAGATTATGTTCTCTACAAATTTGACACAATTCTCAAGGACAATCATAGATGTCACAAACTGTTACCAAAATGTTTCCCCAAGATTTGGCAAGAAAATGGAGTGAAACGCTAACTGGATGGTACTCCTGGCAGCACACTAGTGGCAATCAGAACAACCATACCAATTGGCCAACAATCCTAAGTATAATGTTGGTGCTCTTTACTACAGTAACACAACCCAGTTACTTATCCCAATAAGTTCTGTTACCTTAGTCGATAATACAGGACCATTTTACACAAGAATGGTGTGGGTGTACATCACATGGCCAATTTGGCAACATACCATCAACTAAAATTGGATTGGTTCATATTAAAGAGTCAAAAGATCAAGATGTTCCCTCTCATTTTCCTCGGTAACTGTTTTGAAAGCTAATCCTCCATAACCACATAATCTTATTCGCCATCATGCTTGCACCTAAAACATTTTAACTAGAACGATTTTTCTAGGTCCAGTATTAAAGACAAGAAAACACCAAGTATGCAAATGTGAAGAATTATCAGAATGCCCACATAGAAAAAGGACGTGTACCTCTTTAAAATCAACCCACTCCCAGGTCTCATTAGCTGTATTTATGTCATAAACTAGTGCATAAAGGCCCTGCAATGGAACCCCTCAGAAAAGCTGGGACTTGGATTAACAAAACTGTAATCCTAATGAGCTAAAATCACACCTTTTCTGCATTGTAATCAGTTATAGTGGCTTCATAGAAACTGTTATCCTCGGGCCATCGAGTCATGACTCTTTGGTTAATTAATGGATCAGCATGCTGTCCTTGAGCAGGTTCAGGAGCAGGAGGGCGACCGGGAAAGTTTCTGTTCATCTGTGGTCCCCTTCCGCTGGGACCTGCTGAAGATGGCATGGACTTGACTGCAGAACCCCCTGGTATCTTTTGGCCCTGGAAGTACATGAAATTCCATCAAGAAATAAAGAAAACATTTGCTTCTTAAAAGAAGTCATCAAATATCTGCTTACTGGTTTGGTCTTTTTGCCTTTATTAGGGCCTGGTGGGAATCCCTTTTTAACTGTTGAAGATGACGGCTGTATCGGTGTAGCAATCTGTTGTGAATGCATAACAGGAGCAGGTGCAGCTAGAGCAGGAACTGATTGGGATGTTTTTTGCCTCTTACGACCAGAGGTAGTAGGGCTAGGCGCAGGATCGTGATGTATAGGCTGAGGATTATTGGGTAAGCTTGCCTGGAGGCCTCCTGTTGATCTCCATTCCCTTAATTCAAACAAAGGCAGGAGTTTAGGGTGCTTGAAAAAGAAAAAATATGGACGTTGTAATGGCAAATATATTTATCTATATTCTACCTTATGCTGTGAATAATATCATCTCCATTGACCCTGTTTAGCACCTCCCTGTGTTCTTTATCGGATACCCTTAGCTCCTTCCTAAGTTCGGTTATTAGACTTTCCTTCTCCTGCAAAGGGATAAAGTTGATCTAAGGTCAGCTTTGAGAAACAATATATAAATTATAGCACAAACACCTGAATGAACAAGCAGAAGTTTAGCGTTGCCAACCCATGTGAGTGCATCAGACTGAGCTTTAAAAGCACGGAGAACTGCACAATACGCTTCTTGCTCAAGCTGTTGAATTTGTGTTTCCATATCGGTCTGTGCTCTAGGGTAAGAACTAGCAGGAGCTACAGCCCTTCCATTACCACTGACAGGAACCATAGCTCTTCCATTACCACTGACACGCCCCCTTTCTCTCATACCCCTATTATTGGGATATGATGGTGGAAGATCATCATCAGTTCCTGTAACCCACAAACAAGTTGAGGAGCCAGCAATTAGTGCAAGTTCTAGAGCTGTCCCTATACCAGCTTCACAACAGAAAAAATCACACTTGCTGACATAGTAGCAGAAACCAGTTCAATTATTTTTGTGAATATGAAAAGTAAAACTGGTCGGTGATGTTCAAAGAAATAACATGAAAACAGAATCGAAAAGCATGCGTTCACCAAGTCCAGTAAACTGTTAGTAACTTGCCCTAGAGGCAGTTATAGAGAAGAATGATGATTACATTTCTTCATGTTCATGTTTTTTCCGGATAATATGTTCCTCGAATAATATCAATAATACAGATTGACATGTGTGTTTGTGTGTTTATCTTTTTGCTGGTTATTCTGGGTGGCCCATGTGAAGTCCAACGCATGCACATGGGCTTAATATGCGATCCCACTACGGGCCTTCTCTGTGTGCTCTTTCGCATACTTAAAAGGATGCCATGGTGTTTCTATAACTTAAGGGAGTCTTCAGCATTCACCTAGCGGCTGAGCCATCCATCCACTTCTCACGTAGATCGTCGTTGTGATGCGATACGTGGTGTTATTACCACGTGCAGATACCTTGGAGGCGCTGTCACTGTGATGCTATAACAATCCTCTACTTACTAAATTAACCACGAGGAGATAATACGATTGTGGCCACAATCACACATTTTATAGAGGATGCTTCTATAGTTCTATTACTGTGTGTCTCGTGGTAAACCTGTGATCTGTAGTTTGAGCTGTTTCCTGTAACGTAGTAGATCTTTTTGAAATTATGCTATCGTAGCACACAAGTTCCCCAACATAAGCAATATGGGGCATCTGCATCCATATAACATGATATTATAGACTAGAGACCTCTACCCCATCTGCCGACCTCCCCTCACGTTTTTCAATGAGAGATATGTGCCTCTTGTGTGTTCCTTATCCTTCATTTTGTTCGTCATTATCTCACTGGGCATATCGGTGTAGTTATAATAACTTTGATGTCACAAAATCTTTCTTAGAAATGTAATTGTGATATAAAGGAGAGGTTAGGGCTTCGTGCATGCAATGCAGCGACCGGGAACAATGACCGAGTTTGAGGCTCAAGTGAATTCACATGGGAATAACCCCCTTACAAGACAAACTTATAGCTGACCAGCAACTTTAGGGCAAACCTAAAGAAGGGTTTGGTAACTAGGGGGGATTCACAAAGGCATCACAGCATTGCAATTCTCTTGTTCAGCTATGCCCAGCCGGAAGGTGTCACGCCGAATGAACCGAATGCGTAAACCACCTCCTACATGATACAATGTTTGCCCAAGCAGGCCAAACAGGCCCAGTGGCGGGCAAACCCCTAGAGACACTCAAACATACCAGGTTCGCCACCATATATACCCACACAAATAAGAACATTCCAGAGCAACGACTTGAGCCATAAATCGCCATACAACCACTGCCCCCGCGCAAAGCTCCAACATTTCCCCAAGCAAGCTCGCAATAGCCCTAACCCTAACCCGCCACCACGCAATCCCAAACCCTAGCTCATGCCTCCGGCCTCGCAAGCAATTGCGCCCAAAAACCTCGCCAAAACGCGACCTTTCGCCCCAGACCAGTAAACCCTAGCACGCCTCTCCCCAAGCAATCCACGAGCAAGCAGCTGAAGCAAACGAGCGAGCAAGAACCCTAGGAATTCGAAACCCTAGCACGAAGAAGCAGAGCAGAGCAACCCCCACTCACCGCTGCTGTCGAGGGCCCGTACTCCATGCCTTGCCGCGTAGCCCCAACGCGACGCGAGCTCCGGCGAGCTAGCTCCCCGAACCTGCAACGACGCGAAGAAGAGGAGAGTCAGGCCCTGGCCAACTCCGAACGCCGAGCTCCAGGCGGCGGGCGGCCGCGGATCCGTGGCCAGCTCACCTACGGGAATCGACGGGGCGGCCGAATCGCGCGGCGCGGCGGCGGAATCCGGCGAGATTTGGGGGGCGACCGAGTGGGGAGGACGGAGCAGTGTGCCGAGGTCGGGGATTCTTCCTTCCTTCCCGAGAGAGAGAGGAAAAAAAAACAGGGAATTCGAAGAGGGAGAGGACGAAATAATCGCAAAATTGAAGGTGGTAAAGGGAAATTGGACGGACGTGCTCCGGATGTTGGACACGTGGATGATTGGACGGCTGTCCGTGGCCGTGTGTGGACGATGCACACGGGACGTTGCCGCCGTTTTTTTCCCGAGGGAGATCATTCATTGACACGTGCAGCCGCAAAGTGAAGTGACAGAGTGTGGACAGTGATCAAAGTCTACTCGTACCAAGTACCAACTGAACTGAACAACCATAATGTAACTTCACACGGTGCGTGTAGGTTTGGGTACAACTTAGCCCAACCAAACATTTCGGTACGATCAAAGCAATGGCATAAAGCCAAAAGCAATGGCATGAAATTATTATATTATGAAACTTCATCTAAAAATGGATCTTAAGATATTAATTTGCCGTAAATGTTGCTACTTTTTTCTATAAAGTTGGTGAAATTTAAAATAGTTTGACTTGATACAAAACTGAGACTACCCATCCCATAGTGAGAATATCATAGCTAAAAAAGATGATGTGACAATCATTTAAAAATGAGAGAAGCAATTGGACTAACATGATATGTTACCATCACATAATGTTTCCCAACGAAATATGGCTCTACAAAGTAATAAAGAAATAAAACTCTCTGTGTTACCCACTGTTCAAGATATCTTTCGATATTCCGATAAATCGGCCGATTTATCGCTTCTCGGTGTCTGACCGATAAGATAAATCGGTTGATAAATCCGCCAATAACCCTACCGATTTATCCCTTATCTTAGGTCGACCGATAAGTTTCCCATAAACGATATCCCCAACATTGGTGTTACCACATTTATGACACTTTTAAAATAACAACATAGACTAATAACATCTGCATGTGTTACCACATTTTAGACTCGTCGTAACTTACTCTCCGCTATGACCAGACTAAAAGTACACTTATTCGTGGATGAAGGGTGTAGCTCACGGTACTATAAAATTTGATGAAAATGAATTATGTGCATAATTTAACATTGAGATTCTATAAATAAATGGAGATTATGATACTATGAAATAGAAAGATATAGTGACCAAAATAGTATAATCCGCTGTGATACTATACTACAATCCTAATCCTACCCATTGCGAGAGGCCTAGTACTCAGCACGCATCAACATGACCAATGTGAGTAGTAGTACATCATTAATGAGACTGCAACAATTCGTCACGCATCAGCATAACCAAAGTAGTATACACCCGTGGCGGAGGCATGGAAACTAAAAACATACTCTACTAATGTTGTATGGCGTACTAGTACAAAATAAGACTACTGACTTCCTTCTTGCATTAAGACTATGCCGGTCATCCTAATGTGTTTCAATCTATCTCCTCATCTTCTCGTCTCACTCTTCTATTCTATTAACGGTCGAAGCCCCCGAGCAAGGGAGCACTTCGCTTTCTCTGATTTTGAGGCATAGCAACGAGCCAAGAACAGGTGCAAACAAGAAACGGGAAATTGACCAGGAAATTACGGTTTTCCTCCATATTTTCCTCCAAATTTTGCGTATCAATCTATGTTGGTCTGCAGTGGCGAAACCAGAAAAATAGATCATTGGTGTCATTCCTCTAAATTTAACGGTGTCATTTTGTATTTGTAAGAGCATTGCTTCATTTGCAAAGGGAAATAGTAAAAACACATTGCTGTCATTTGACACCAACCATTACATGCTAGCTCCGCCCCTGCATTGGTCTGTATGTTACTAAGACTAAGATTTGATGTGACTATAATAATGGCTTAGCGGGAAAAAATTAATCGAAAAAGGCTTAATGAGTATTATTCCTGTCAAATTTATCGCAAAAAAATCAATATCTTAAATAGCGGGCTATCGCAAATAGCGACAACCCTCTAAAATAATTATAGCGGGGCTAATCGGGATATAACGCAAATTGTACTCCCTCCGTTCGCTAATGTAAGGCATTGGACCTACTATTTCAATTTTGACTATATGCATACTAAAATGAGTGAACATATGTATAAAATATGTCTAGATACATTTGAATCAAGAAAAAACTAAAATGACGTAAATTACTGAACGGAGGCAGTACATGGATTTATTTAGCAGCAACATGTTTAAACAACTATAGCAGGGCTACAACCGGCTATCTAAAACTATGCAAAAATACATCAATTGTCTCCAAAAATACTGTGTTCCAAGTTTGGATCCCCTAGTTTATACGGATCCCCTCGTTTATATTTCCTGCCTCCGCCACTAGTATACACGTACCCCCGCGGTCCCGGCACCGTGAGATCCTAAGCTCGTGAACAACTACATGGTCTTGTTCCAACGACCTGGCCCAAGAAACCTGGAGATGCATATATAAGCGGTGGAGCACTTGCAAGACTCAGTCGCACACACTCTCTCACACATCCATTCTTCGTCATGGAAAGAATGGTGCCCGTGTTCCCCTTGTTCTTCCTCCTGCTGTCGTCGACATCGCCGGCGGCCCAAGTTAGCGCGACCCTGAAGAACGGCCTCGGCCGGACTCCTCAGATGGGGTAATGGATACACGACCTCTGTCTTCCGTCAGTTTTGTGAACTCTTCCATACAGATGTTGCGGTCTGGTGATCTGGTTCATATATATGGTTACGAAAACAACTTGGTTTTCTTTCTTGATTTTTTTTAATTTGGTTCGTTTTCGTGTGCCTGCTGATTCCATGATGGCCAGATTGCCAACTGCAGTCGAACTTGGCTCTGCAAGTAGAAAAAATTGTCAGTCTGGGCTTTATTTTCTATACTACAACCCATGGATCTCCGCTGGAACAAGATGATACAAATTTGTGTATAGATGTTCTGAACTTTGAGTACCTCTGACGTACCGAGTCATTTAAATCTCCTCACAGTGATCACAAATATTCTGCCTGCTCTTGCCTCTGATGAGAAAATCGGTTAATATCTCCTTCAAGTATCTCCAACAATGAAGTTTTGCTGAATTGACATCATGGTATATCCAGGTGGAATAGCTGGAACCACTTTGGCTGCGGATAAACGAGACGATAATCCGAAATATCGGTAAGAATGTCTCTCCCTCACTCTGTCTTAAATACTCCAGCTTCTAGCCAGGCAAAGCAATACAACAAAATATATGAGTTTAATAAACCTCACCTCGCTGGAATCATTTTTATATTTGTGTAGCTGATGCAATGGTGGACACTGGTCTTGCAAAGCTGGGTTATGAGTATATCAACATAGGTAATCTCTTCACATTTCTTACCCGGTTTCCCTTTTTCGGCTGTTCGTGTTTATAAATCACAACTGAGCTATCCACAATTGGCTTGTTTATTGTTGTTCTTTTAAGGATGTATTTCTTTGAAACTGCAGATGACTGTTGGGCAGATTTTAACAGAGACTCCCAGGTGACTAAATGTTCATAGAATATGTGTGCAAACAGAAAGAGCAAAACAATATTTAAATCCTGTTGTGATGTTCAATCATATAAAACCAGCATTTTTTTTTAGCTGTAACATTAGAAGAGTGAATTTTCATAGGTTTCATTCCATTGGAAAAACAAATATGATTATCCTTCTCCTTCTACAGGGCAATCTAGCTGCAAATGCATCAACATTTCCATCAGGAATAACGGCCTTGGCAGATTATGTGCACGGGAAAGGGCTCAAACTTGGAATCTACGGCGATGCAGGGTATGAACGTTATAGAAATATCCAACAAAAATGTTTCTGGCATAACTGGGAACACATGAGAAGTTCGCCCATTCTCGATGGATCTCTTGCTCAAATTACACCATTCTCTCTCTTCAGAGTGCGAACGTGCAGCAAGTTGATGCCCGGTTCGCTAGGATACGAGGAGCAGGATGCGAAAACTTATGCATCTTGGGTAAACCAATTTAAATGTTTACTAGATCATCTAAAACTTACACATGTGAAAAATAGCATTCATGGTAGGGTTTCCAAAGAATCCAAACTGATTTTCGCAAATTGTTGTGTTACAAGGGGATTGACTACTTGAAGTATGACAACTGCCACAACCAAAATATCAGCCCAATAACAAGGTAACCTTTGCAATTACGTAGTAACTTATACAAATTTATCACGGTTCGTCCGTATTTTGATATTCAATTGAATCAACATATTCATGAAAAATGCAGATATACCAAGATGAGCGAAGCCCTACTGAATTCTGGAAGGAACATTTTCTTCTCCCTTTGCGAATGGTAACTGATTCTTGTCTTTCAACTGATCAAATGGAGGGTGAATTTGACTCATCTATTTGAAAGAAAAAATGTTGTGCAGGGGTGTGCATGACCCGGCAGCATGGGGAGGTGACATAGGAAACAGTTGGAGGACAACAGAAGACATCAAGGACACATGGTCAAGGTGAAGAAGTTTACATCCTGGCAAACTTTTACTGTCCTTGCAAACGTTTGTTAGGTTTAGATGAAGATTCTAGTTCCTGTCCTGAAATACTATGACAAATTGGGCAGCATGACAAACAACGCTGACCAGAGTGACAAGTGGGCATCATATGCAGGGCCTGGAGGATGGAATGGTTAGTCTTCTCAGACCTATGATGAAATTTGAGCATACCAAGTGTGCAGGAACATGAATGTAGGATCTGGGGTTTATAATCTCAAAAAAAAGATCTGGGGTTTATTCCCAGTAGAAGTTTAAAACTTGTGATGACAGTTCGCAGTGACCTCTCTTGAATGTTTCTGCTTCAGACCCAGACATGCTGGAAGTAGGAAACGGGGGATGACAACAGAAGAGTACCGCTCCCATTTCAGCATATGGGCTCTAGTCAAGGTAAAATGATGAGATGCCTTTCAGTGCATCAGGCATAAATAATAAACCATGAGAACAGCAGCGTTATACGAGAATTTTCACAAGATTATGCGTTGATCTGGATTCAAACAGGCACCTCTGCTGATTGGTTGCGACGTCCGCTCGATGAGCAAGGAAACCAAGGAAATCCTCGGCAACCAGAAGGTCATTGCAGTTAACCAAGGTAGAGACATAGTCATTTTTCAAAAATGGTCATGTGAAAACTAAAGATGGTACTAAGCTTTACTGATTCATGATAGATGAGCTTGGGGTACAGGGGCACAAAGTGCAACAAGATGGATATCTAGAAGTAAGTAACAAAACGTAGAACATAAGCTTTTGAACATATAGCATCATGTGGTTGGCAAAAAATATAGTACCATGTCATGTTCAACACTTCGTAGTAATCTATAATTGATTAACTTGGTTTTAGGTTTGGGCTGGTCGATTAAGTGGAGGGAGAATTCCTCTTGTGCTGTGGAACAGAGGGCCTGCTGCAGCATCTATTACTGCTAGTTGGAGCAACATTGGTCTAAGTCTGTCAGCTGTTGTTGATGCTCATGATTTGTGGACAGTAAGTACTTTGTCTAATCATAGGAGCTCCATGGTTAAAACCATGAGTTTGTCTGATATGCATACAAAGCTGTTCTTCAACTCACTTTTTTTGTATGTGTGGTTTTTGTGTGCTTGCAGGATGAGGTTACATCATCAGTGCAAGGAAACCTGACGAAAAATGTGGACTCTCATGCTTGCAAGATGTACGTCTTGACCCCAAAATAGACGAGGGTTCTCAACATTACATATTATGATGAAATAATCATTTCAAAGACAACAAGAAATCACCAAGATTGGTATGTGAAATATGTCCAAACTCCAAACATTGATTGTACTACATTGCTTGAAGATATAGCATGTCACATGTGTCCAGAATTAGTTGTGTATTATAAATGAAACACCAAGAAGCTTTCACTAAAGAAAAAGATTTTTTTTCTTTTGTATTTCTGATATCTGGCAAATTATTGTTCAACCTGACAGTACAGGTTTCAGTAAATTATTTGCAAATTCCAACATACATGCGATCTAAATTACAGTAGGATGCTTTTGCAATACGAACTCAGTACCAAAACAACTATACAAAAGCATTGGTGGACGTACCTACGTCAATTCTGGAACTACTAGGTTGGACTCATTTTGCTCCCTCTCAACACCACACAACTTATATGATTATGATACAGTGGGTCAACCATATTTCTGTAATTCTATTGGAGTATAGTCTCACCGATATCTGATATCCTTCTGATATCCTTAGTGACGGTAGCACATTAAAATCCAGTCCAACCAGCTGGTTGGTAGGGTGCATCTTTCTTCGCTTCAGCTTTCAGACCGTTGAGAGACTGAGACGCATTCCCCAAATTTGACGTCTCAGAAGGTACAGTTCCAGAAGTTACAGCCTTAAAGCTATCTTGACCAAAGGCAAAGGGGTCAGCACCAGAGTTTGTGTTCGACTGACCGAGTGAGCCGACTTTGTTGCTGTTTGATGCCCTCAGAGTTCTGACTGACCTCGGGTGGGCACTCTTCATAGCTGGTTGAGCTTTCGGCTCTTCAGGAGAAGCTGACCATGGCTTCGGATCTGGACTTGGTGTCCCTGGACTTGATGTAAATAGACCTTGGCGGAGCTCTGGTGGGGTTCCTGCAATCTTCTCCCTTGGCTGTGAAAAAGCAATGCAGAACTATATCAGCTTCTTTATATGTATATAAAATGAGAAATGCTACAAAGGGTTAAGAATCTTTGAAATGATGCGTGATTTGCTATGCTAATTGAAAACACTGGACTAAATCATGAGGTTAAAAGTTAAAACCATACAGACTTGGCAAAGGTGGCCAGTTTCAATTCTGTATTTCTGTTATGAATTTTCATTGACAAGTTAACCCAGCCAGAAAATGAAAAGCCGGACCCTGGATACTATTGACTACAGTGGGAAACTTAGTTAGGCATGTAGAATAAATCATACCGGAGTGTCAAGGCTTGTGCTGGGTGGCGAGAATTCAACCTTCGAATTTTCTTTCAACTCCTTAACTGGCGGTGTTGCAGAAGCTCTGGCAAGGGCTTGTTTAAGTTCTTGTATCTCCCGCCTCTGAGAGGAGCAAATGGCTGACAACTTATCATACTTCAGTGAAATTTCATCCTTCTCCAAGTTTGCTATCTTCAATTGCTCCTTTAGTAAGTTTACTTCAGCTTCCAGCTGTTGTTCTTTTAATTGACTTGTCATTTTTAAACTACTGGTGTTGTCCTGTGAGATCACTTTAACATTATCAAAGTCCGCCACAAAGGAGTTAAAAGCGCAGTCTGTACAGTGGGTTTGTTATCTGTTTTCGTGATTTTGGTTTTCTCTAGACCATATTCTGAACCATTTGGAGAAAACCTAATTTCAAAATCCCCAGGAGAACTATCAACAGAGGCGGAAAGGGACTGTCTGTTCTGTGTTGTCTTCTGGTTCTTTGCCTGTGGTTGCTTTGATGTGGTTTCACATACGGGCTCTTGATCTAAAGCTGACCCTTGTCATCCACAAAAGCTAGTTCTTGTGCATGCTGAGTTGACCAAAATGCCCCACAGAACCCTTACTCTCCGTAGCTGTTAAAGGAACTTGTGACCTCAGACTGGAAGGATCTTTGGGTGGTGTATTCCTCACGTTGTCTCTTGATGGTGACGGGAGCTCCCATGGGCCAACCGCCTTGGCGCTGAAATACATAGTTTTACATTACGAAAAAAAAATTAAAATATAGGATAGAATTGTTCTCATACAAAACCAAAGTTACCGAGACCTAAAAAGCTGAGAAACTACTATAACACCATGGCTTTTTCCTTGGCATCCTAGCACTAGCTACAAACATGGTTTTTCCTTCGCACTTTGCATTATGTAAGTAGATAAGCTTTCACATTGTGGCATTCCTTACAATTTTTCTTTCTATAATAAACCTAGCAACTAACATGAAAACAAGAAACCATGCTTATAGCAGCGGCTCCAATTCTTCAAAAAAAAAAAATCGAAGAAGTCAAACCTTCATCTTCAGTAGTATGTAACTCAAATGCTGATCCAGATGGGGATCCATCAGGCAAATCCTTTTGCAGCTCCAAAGGCAGTAATTCATTAACACGAAACCATACCTATAACAGTGCATGCATCGATATTAGAGAGACAGAAGGCATTTCAAATTTCAGTCATATGCACTAATTAAGACCAACCTAAATTCATGGAAGTGAATGGCCAATCAAGCAAAGCCCTTGCCTGTGTAATGTCCGGTCTGGCATCTGGAGAAGACTGAAGCATCTCTTCAATTAGACTTGTAATGGAAGAACTGTACTTCGGTAATTCGGGGATCCGATAGTTCCCATTAAGTACTTGGAGCTTTGATTCTCCATCAAAAGCTGATTTTAAGTAGCAGATTCTATACATTAGACATCCAAGAGCCTGAAAAGATCAAACACCTTAGCTTATGCAGTTATTAAGGATTATCAGATACAAAGAAACGCTAGCTCAAGAACAAGATAGGTATACGGAAAACTGAAAATTAGTGTAGTGGATGCAAAGATGGTTTACCCATATATCTACTTTTTCACTAATAACTTCCCTCCTGTACAAGTCCCACATCTGCAGTCAGTAAACAAGCTTACAGTAAGTAAATATGTGAAACACTTGAGAAAGAGCTCATAATAGCAATTTAATTTAAACCTCAGGAGCTCTATAAGCAGGAGTGGTATGTTTTCTGATGATATCTTCTTCAATGCCCCTCTCCTCTGGTTTATCAAAGCACTTATGATTGGTTGATACACTACCAAAATCACATAATTTCCAAGCCCCATCAGCACCAAGAAGCACATTTTCAGCTTTTAGGTCCCTGCACAGAGAATATATTTGATGTGATGCCTCTCAAATGAAAATCAACCAAGCAAATTCTTGAGGATTCAGACTGATAATGATAAATAAGGACATGCAACAGTGAAATGTCAATTGTGATGCGCAACCAACTGGAGTTGGTAATGCACTAGATGAAGCAAAGCAACCAAAACTGACCGAAAATGCTATGTGAAACAGCATAGAATTATGCAAAACTAAGCTGCTGCATGAGCGCTATGGATGTGAGTACAAGTACTTGTGTCCTATCTAGTTTTTAAGGCTGTACAGCAGATAGCAGTGCAATGTTACGATACAGATGAAATGGTATGCTCAAGATATAATAGAGCGGCTAGCACATGTTTTTTTCTGTTTGTCAGGGGACTAGACTCATGCTATCCAACAAAGCAATGGAGTTCATGCAAAACGTTCATCACAAAAGGACCAAAAAGTATGCAAGGAAGATAGCTGCTTCCTGTAAAAAATGATCACAGCAATTTGGCAGGTTAGAATATGAAATGCCCACCTGTGAGCAATAGGTGGTGTCTGGCAGTGCATCGCGAAGACCGCATTGCAAACATCGCGGAATATCAGAGCAACCTGCTCCTCATCAAAGAACCCCGCACCTCTACTCTCCAAGGCGGACACCATGACTTTTCGCAGAACTCCATCACCAGAAATGCCTCCCTCCCATGACCCATATCCAGTATCGCGTGCGCGACAAGCGTGACCACGTTAGGGTGCCCCTTGAGCGACCTCATCACGGTGATCTCCTTCTGGACCAGGTCCAGCGACTCCCTGTCCTGCACAATGATGTGCTTGAGAGCATACTGCTTCGCCGGGTTCGCCATGTCCATAGCAAGATACACGCACGAGAACCCACCCTCGGCGATGGCTTCACGGACGTGCACCTTGACATTGCCGACATCGATGGTTCGACCCTCGAGGCCGCCAGAAGGCCCAGAATGCTCTTTGGGCAAGAGCTGCTTGAACGGTCTCCACATGCTTATATCACTGATCCTCACAAGCAAGAAGAGCCTGGTTCAGCCTTGGAAACCTCGAATGTGAGAACTATCCACACCTAACAAGGATTCCTCAACATGGTACAGCTTCAGAGCTAGGCATCAGCAGGACCCGGCCAAGCATGATCAAGCAAGCAACAGCAGAACATTAATCGGCGTCTCACAAGATCTACCTATCTACGTATCTTTGATACAGCTACTATCAAACAACCTTCTCTTTGACCAGATCTACCTGTCTGGCTTATCTCTCAACCTATCCACAAATACCAATGAAGCTAAGCTGCCTAGCTGCACCCTCCGCCACCAAACACCTTATCTCCAATGGGCAGCCGACATGAGGACGCAAGAATGAAAGAAGAGATCCAGACGGACCAAGTCAGCAGCAACCAATGGGTTGAAAGAACCCAAGAGACGACCAACCCCGGCTGGCTAGAAGCAGTCCAGGATCAAGAAACAGACCGTGTGGTCAGGAAACGACCAGCCAACCCCGGCCGCCTCCCTCGGAGCAGCAGGTGCAGGATCCGGGATTCGGTCAGCTTCGATCTGGACGCTCTGGGGGTTCTGTGCAGCAAGAAAGGATTGCTTGCTCGTCGGGGTTTGCGTTGCGGCGGGCAGACGGGGAGCAGGAGGAAAAGAGGAAAGATTTGTTTTTTACGGCGGCGAGGCAAGTGGGATTGGTTTCAGTTCCGTCACGAAAGGGCGTGGAAGGCCGTTTCCGCCAGTCGAAAGGGAGTTGTTTGCACTGTCGCGACGATGCTTTGCTTAGCAATCAGTCTGGTTCTTTTCTTCTTCTTTTTCTATATAAAATCAGGTATTCTTCTGGTTCTCTTCTTTTCTACAAAATGAGGTCATTAAGATCTGCAAGATTTTGAAAGAGAGTTCATATTTGTAAGACATGAAAAGTATTTTCAAGTCAAAGATGCACCTTTTGGACCCGGTGCTACAAACCTTGTCACTGTTTGCACTGTCGCGACGATGCTTTGCTTAGCAATCAGTCTGGTTCTTTTCTTCTTCTTTTTCTATATAAAATCAGGTATTCTTCTGGTTCTCTTCTTTTCTACAAAATGAGGTCATTAAGATCTGCAAGATTTTGAAAGAGAGTTCATATTTGTAAGACATGAAAAGTTTTTTCAAGTCAAAGATGCACCTTTTGGACCCGGTGCTACAAACCTTGTCACTCGGAAAAAGTAGGAAGGAAATACAAGTTTAAGGTGACGAGGGGAGAGGCTCTCCTTATCCGTTCCCCTGCTACAGTGAGAAGAGGCGGAAAGGAGGCGACCAGAAGCGTCGAGGTCTCGCCGGCGGCTTCGCTGCTCCCCTCTGCCTCCGGTCGCCGTTTTTCGGCGCCATGAGGTGGGGGGGAGCCCCGGCCGTCCGTGCGTGTACTTTAGTCCTAGTGTTCTAGGTGTGCGTGCCCAAGCGGTGGCTCCGAGGACGGTGGCGGAGGTGTCGGTGTATAGGGCTATGTCCTTCCCCTCCTTTACCCGTTCCGGCGGCGTCGCTGGGGAGGTAGTGAAGGTGGTGTGGTGGCTGCGCTTGGTCGTCGTGGCGGTGGTGGCGGCTTTGCTTTGGCTTTTGGTCCCGGGTCTTCTTCCTCGCCTCGATGGCGTCTGCTCCGCCGTTGTCGACGAAGTCTCCGGGTTCTGTACAGGAGCTCCTTCTGGGGGCGCTCGTGCTTGTCTCTCGTGCAGGGTTGAAGGTCGGAAGGTGGAGGATCTGGCGTGGCTGGGCTGTCCCGGGGGCGGCCGGCGGCGGATCTGGAGATCGGGGTGGCCTGGCCGTGTCTGTTCATCGAGCGTCGCTGAGCGGCGAGCGGGTTCTCCGGTCGTCTTCAACGAAGGTGGTCCTCTCTTCTCCTGGTTGCGGCTTCTCCTGCCCTCTTCTTCTCCGGCGGTCGTCGGCGATGGGGAGCGGCTGGAGCGTTGGTGGTTCAGCGGCGGCTGGAGCGGTCGCTGCTGTTGTGCGTGCGTCGTGTACGGGCGTCGTGTACTGCGTGTGTGAGCTTTCTCTGTATTTCCTTTGATTGTACGCAGTACTTCCCTTCAAAAAAAAAATACAAGTTTAAGAAAGACTTGTCCGTAAATAACCCTTTTAAAAACATTAAGTCACTCATATAAATTTAACCAACTATTGCCCCTCCTAAATACGCTATTCACAATAGCTTATTTGAATATCTAGATAAGCCATTCACATTGGCTTATTTTAAACTGGGTGCAATGTTAATTTATTTGGAACCGCGTGGTGTAAAAATGGTTAACTCCTTTCGAGATGGCGTATCTCCTGATTGACGAGAATTTCGAGGGTCGTTGAAATAAGCCATCTAGAATGACTTATTTGAAAGCACTACCTATTCAAATAGCCATCTCGCAGTCCCAAATAAGCCAACGCGAAAGACGTGTCTACCTATTCAAATAGCCATTTTGAATGACGTTTTTTAAAGGAGGTCAGATCTGGTTGAAAGTTTTATGGGCGATCATTATTGGTTGCAAGTTTTCTAAAGAGCCATTTAGGACAAATTATACACTTGTCACTGAAGAAAGATGTGAATGACAATAACTAACCGGTGGGAGTAGGAGAGACATTATGTGCCAAGACGAGGAACAATGTTGGTAGCTGGGCCACTCTGTCTTGAAGAGGAGATCGCAAACATAGTGTGCCCTACGCTAGAGTCACCACTCAAAACCTCTATTGCACCCGTCATCTACATGGTCGGAGACTGGAAACTAAAGAGGACGGTTGAATGTTGTCAAGTTTACAAACGCCGCATTATTCACCACCTTCAACATTTTCTCTGTACAAAGTAACCTAATATGCAAAAAAAAAACTACGAGAGCAAAGGAGAAGAGAGAACATAAAGAGTGAGATATGGAGGATGCTTTTTATAGAGACAAGAGGAGTGCTATCTAACCAAATAAAATGTCCATGTATAATTACCTGTCTCTCTGAAAGTTGTCAAATGGAAGTAAATGCTATGGCATGAATGATTTTGCCTTCGTTGCTTATGTATTCAAGTGTTTTCTTTGCTCGTTTATCACTCTCTTTTCTGTCTTCAAAGTTGCTGGAAGCCGGGAAAAGTTTAGTCTGATGTGTTGGAAACAAAGTATAGATCTTATTTTGCGGAAATCCAATTTGGCTCCCGGGAGCATGTGCTCCCGGTATGGTCATTTTTGTCATTTTTGCACAGGACGCATACGATGTCGTTTTGGTGCGAAATTTGACACGGTCGTGCGTGACATCGTCAGCTACGTGCATGATTTTTTTCGGATTTTTTGAAAAGTTTTCAAATTGTTCAATTTTTTTGAACATACTACATGCTCCCGGGAGCCAAAACGGCCGTTTAAAAAGAACTAGTACATTATGGAAGATACCTAAATTCATGATTCAAAAGTGGCTAGCAAATACAACACGAGTTTTGCTAGGATTAGTTAATAGGTAGACACAGATGTCAGGGTTTCTAAGATTGCATTTGCCGTCATATGGAGAACTATATAGTTTCCAACTCATTTTGCACTGGGCCCCAACGGATGAGGTCAAAACTGGAGAATAGATCAGGATGATGAGTTTTTGATTCAGATCTTGGCTTTCAGCAGACATCAAATCTTGCACATGACACTGCAAAACGTACTGCTGAATACATGTGTATCGTTCTCATAATATAATGGAATAGTACACATACTTGGAGTTCCGAAAGCAACACTATGATGGAATAAACTAGACTGCAGAATACTATCATCACATCAAGATTACAGCAAATACAATGTGGTTCATGCATTATCTTTCATAATGAAGCCATAAATCACTTATAATTTTTACTCTCCATTTTTTGAAAGCCGCCTTTATTAGCTTCTACGGTAGTACTTTATTCATTTTGTGTACATATAAGTATACAACAGCACGCAAGGTAATCAGTAGAGAAGTTCGTTGAATAATCATTCAGCTCCGTCTTTGGCAGCCGCCTCAAAGGCCTTCATGAATATGTTTGAAGGCTGACCACCACTGAGTTGATATTTTCCATTGATCTGAAAAAAACAAAACAACAGGTTGTCAGGCAGTCATTTATAGGATAAAAGACCAGTCATTGATAGGATAAAAGACGAACATGACGACAATAATAACAAATCGATTAATATTCATACCACAAAGTGAGGTACCCCCGAAATGCTAGAAGAATACTTGATGAGTTCTTCCTTAACCTTGTACCACCAGAAAAGGGGTTAAGACCCTCCAGCCATTTCAGTCTTTCACAAAATAGTGGTGGCAACGTGGAGCAACTATAATTGCAAAACATACCTCATCAACTCCTTTGTTAGGGTCCTGCAGCAATTCTTCTGCTCCTTCTATGCCCACCTTTCTCGCAGCGTCCAGAAGAACTTGCCTTCACACATTTGGACAATGAATTCCGTAAGAGTGCATAAAACAATGGCCAACATAGAAAGGCAGATTGAGGCAAGGAAAAGTGGGGCAATGAGAGGAATATTCCCTCAAAAAAAATGAAGCAACACACTGCCTACTTTTTGGTAACCTATGTTGTTGTTAAATGCAAAGGTCATAGTTGTGATCCAGCATCAAGAGAGAGTGGATGACGATTCTTCTTTGTCTATCAAAACTAAAAATAAATGATGCAGAACGTGTAACATATAAAGGTGGATGTCGTCGTATCAGCATCTTGGATAGGAGACGGGGGTCCTCTAGCCGAGGGTGAATCGTGAGGCAAAAGGGGAGTGTCGTCGAGGTCGGGATTGAACAAGGCAGTTTACCCAGCTTCGGATCTCACGGCGCAGGCGAGATCCTACGTGCTGCTATAACTCACTATAATGGCAATAGCCTTGAATAGGTTACAATGAGTCTGGATTGTGTGATTGCGTGCCCTAAAGGCTTCCCGTGGTTCGGCTTATATAGGCGGCCGGACCTAGGGTTACAAGGAAGTTACGTGTCCGGCAAGAATACAGAGTCCTAAACCTAGCCGGCAAGTTACCGCCTTCTATCTTGGACTCGGTGGCTTCGTGGGCTTCAGTCTTGGGCCTCCTCCTTGCCGTCATGCGCCGCCTTGTTGGTCGGCTATCTGGGCCGCCCGGCAGGCAAAGCCTTCACCACCACTTTGGGCCACCCTGGACTAGCCGGATTGATCCATGTCAGAGATACCCCTACTTGGTATATCCCCAACAGTGGACAAGGGTTATTTTGTATTGCCTCATTGTGAGTATCTCACGTCCAGAGCAGAAAATGGACACAAGAAATCATCTGTTAAAGGCGAATGTATCTGGCATAGGTAGGACTTGTCACACCATTTCGCCTCAATAAATGCTATATGTTTATTTAACTACTGCAGTGAAATGTCCATATTACAACAAATTTTCTTTCAGAGGAATAATGGAGACTAATATTCATTCACAATATTGTGCCATTACCACCACAGACTATGAATAATGCGTCAGTACTAAAAACAGTTACTTCCCTAAAAAACAGTTGTTATACACAAAGGACGCAACAGGTCAACAATGATTTAGTAGTGCAAATATAAAATACATAAAGTGTAGGATTAAGGTAAGAACAAAAATGAAGAAGCAACAAGATTGTGCAACAATGGCTATACTCATCGAGTTTAATATGTACTCACCCATCACCAATATATTTTCCTTGGCAAAAATAGCTGACCATTACTTCTTCCACAAGAGCATTTTGTTTTTCGCAACCTTGGTGTCCAGCAAGTGCTATGAGCCTATGGCTGTCCATTGTATTCCCGCTGCATTACAATCTTGAAGTCAGTGCACTAACAACTGACATACATTATGCAGTGGATGGAATCATGGAACAATTTTAAAACATGCACTAACGTGAGTCCGGACATGTCATATTCAAAGCCAAGTCCTCGGAACATCTGCCAGAAGAGCATGTCAGCAGCTAAATACATTATATGGCATGTGAATCAACAATACCACGGTCAAGGACAAATGAGAGAACCTCTGTCATGCGAGCAGTTGCACGCTCAAACTGAACAGGGCCAAACTTCGTCTTGTAGAAATCGGATTTCTTGACACCTTCCTTAGATGCATCAGGATTCAGAAAGAATGGATGCCAACGAACCTGTAAAGCAGCGAGAGTTACACTACACTGACATCGTGCTGATGAGAATTGCAATCTTAGGTCATGATAGTTTTTGAAAAAAGTGAAACCTCAAAATCGAACTTGTTCATGGTTTGTTCCATAGCTTTCTCAAGGTTCTTTTTTCCAACAAAGCACCAAGGGCACACTGTATCCGCGCTCACATCGATCTGAATGAGCTTCTTGCCAGTGTTTGAAGCCATAAGTTTTGCAAATCTACAATTAACAAACAGGGTATCAGTTCGCCTCCAAAAAAGCATAGGCAGATTGTCCACTTCAAGGAAATGTGAGTGTTCAAGGTGCATTTTATTTCAAAATAAAAAAGGCAAATTTTGAAAGCTGAGAAGGTGGAGATATATTGCGAGGGCTTTGTTTCAGTACTCCTCTTCAAGGAAGAGTTTTGACTCTATCAAATGTTTTCTCTAGCCAAGCAATTAGCAAGGCTATAACTCATCTTTCCTAGGACCCAAACACACCAGACCAGAGACAATCATACATATGTCGAAATATGATGGATTGATCGAAGCTTTGCGTTCAGTTAGATTATCGCTCGGAGTTTTAACCACCGCAAGCAATCTTGTGAAACTGAAAAAAATGCAGCTCGTACATATTTTGCCTAGTGAACAGAAACTATTCTTGTTCTACGACTTCCGTTTTACTAACATCCCTTCTGAGGCACCACGTGGCGAATAGGAAATGATGATCTATAACTTACAGAATAAATTATTTAGAAAAACCATGAGTTGACAAATTTTACTCATCATCTCGCTCATTTCACTCAATGAAGCATCAATCTAACTGACTAGTTCTACAATTAGACCTCAATGGCGTCATCCCTGATCCCTCCATGTACCGCTGACAAAGAATCCGAGATACGCCGTCGAGATAAATCGCGCTCAACTTTTGGCATCAGCCGTAATAGTAACCAGGAATCAGCCAGTATTAGTAACAAGAAGAAACGAATTTCTTGGAGCAAACAAGTCAAATTTTCTTGGAGCGATTATGCATGGTGATTAACTGGAAAGAGACAAGTAGATAATATGAAATATGGAGAAAAATCTGAACCTGAGAGCTGTGGATTTGGTAAGCGAGGCGAGGGGATGCAGATTGGGAGGAGACGACTTGGCAAAAACGACCAAACCCGGCTGGCTAGAAGCAGTCCAGGATCAAGAAACGGACCAATCCCGGCCGCCTCCCTCGGAGGAGCAGGTGTAGGATCCGGGATTCGGACAGCTTCGATCTAGACGCTCTGGGAGTTCTGTGCGGCAGGAAAGGGTTGCTTGCTCGTCGGGGTTTGCAGCGGGAAGACCAGGCAAGTGGGATTAGTTTGCTCGCTCCCCACTTCCGTCGCGCGTCACCATGGAGACGCGTGGCGAGGAAGAGTCGCTGGGGAAAAGGGAGTTGTTGCACTGTCGCGACGATGCAATCAGTCTCTGGTTTTTTTTTCTGAAATCAGGTATTCTTCTGGTACTTTTTTATACTAGTTGACGTGCACGTGCAACGCACGTCTCTATTTTAAAAACAAAAAATTTAGCAATTGTTTTAATTTAAATGAGTTTTAAGATATTATGACTTTTATATATGTTCTATCAATTATATAATCCCCTAACTGAATGCACACTTTGCCAACGTAGTGCTTCAAGCTATTATATAATAAAATTCCAACATATGTACATGCTAACAACAGCTTGATCATCATCGATCATGCAGGGCAATATTCTAAATTGTTAGATCATAAGTATGTTGCAAGGTTCTGTATATTTCAAAAGGGAATCCCATGTTGCTTCGTCCTTCATGCTTGACCAGGGTTTTTGGCTCTCGGAATCTTTCGTTTTCTTTGGCGAGCTCCCCCGACCCTAGGGCGGCGCCGCCGCCAGTCCCGCCGCCGGGCTCGCCCCAGCCGCCGCGCGGCTCCCCTCCCGCTCCTCCCCTCCCCACCCCCTCCCGCCGCGTCCGCGCCGCCTCCGCGGCGGCCGGCGCGGCCCCTGTTTCTTCTCCTCCCGACCCCCCGTCCTCTGCTTCCCTGTCGCCGCCGTCGGCGCGCCGCCGAGCGCTGCTCGGGCTGGGGCCGGCGGCGGCGGACCTCCTCTACCCGCGCAGTAGGGGGCCTCGCGGGGCGGCCCTCCTCCGGCGGCGGTGCACCTTGGGCGGCGGCGGCCCGGCTCCGGCCGGGTGGTAGCAGGACGGCGGCGGCGTGCCTGCAACGGGGCGGCGTGGTCTGCGGGCGGCGACGAGCAGCAAAGACGGCCGGCCCTTGCGGCCCAGATCTGGGCCCGCCGGGCCCCATCTGGGTCAGGGCGGGCTGGCTTGACCTGCTGTGTGTTCTGCAGATGAAGGGGAGGTGGAAGATGCTGGGGACAGCGGCAACGGCGGCCAGCCTGTTGCAGCGTGGCGGCGAGCTTCACGGACCCATTCTGGGTCCGGCCGGACCCTATTAGGACTGGTGTGCCCTTCGGGGCTTTACGGGCCTGCTGGGCCCGGCCGGACCTGACGGGGACTGGTGTGCTCTGCGGCCGCGTCCGGTCGACTACCGTCTTCGGCGGTGGAGGTTGTTCCCTCCCGCGCGACTGCGGTTCTGTTGACCCCGGGTCATACTCCTCACCTTCGTCTTGTAGACCGTGTGTGACTGCTACTTCGGTGAGACGGTGACGGTGGCTGCGGGATCGTTTGGGCGCATGTTGGTGGGCGGCTCGTCTGGTGGTGTTGAGGCTTCTCCTCACGGGGCTCCTATGCTACGGATCGCACGGGGTTGTGGATGGGGTTTTCGGGAGAAATCCTTGTCGGTTCGTCCGACACCGACGCGGTGCCGCCTCCGGGGTGGCATCTTTCCTTCCTGAAGGGCGTCGTGGCTACCTTTCATCCGCTTCCCTCTATGCCGGGGAAACCCTAGGACCAGTGCGCTGGTCCGGGCAGTAGCGTGGCTTTCCTTCTTGAAGGTGCTGCTTGGTACTCGTCGATTCGGTGCTAGGAGCGTGGTGGTACTTCTTCGGAGAGGGCGCAGCGGTTGCGGGTCACCGTCGCTTAGTCGATCCGCCTATGTCTCCTTTTTGTTTCTCTTCTTTTCTTCTCTTCCCCTTGCTTTGGGTGTATGTTTGCTGCCGCCCCCAGCATTTCGTGACTGTTGGTTGTATCGGGTTGTTGCTATATTTATATAGCGGGGCTACGGCCTATTTCGTTCATGCTTGACCAGACCCAACAATTCAGATGAATCTACAAATTAACAAATTGTTAAGGCATTTGCACAACATCCAGAAATCACCATAATAAATTAGTAATAAGAGGTTGTTCTCACGTAGATCTCTATGACCCTGAAATCCGCTGACACGGCTTTATCGACGACGCTGGATGTATCGTGTTGTCTCCTCATGTCCTGGACTCCACTATGGGGGTTTGAAAAGAAATCTGAACACAATTTTCTCAACGAAATTATAAACAAGAAAACAAATCGTAACAAACAAGGTTTGAACAACACGTAAATGAAAAACTAAACACAAATTGATATGTATCTTGATCTCTGAACTCTAAATTATTACTCCACCACTTAACCTTGATTCCGAATTCTCACAGCTGCAGATTTCTTTTCCTTATGATGAAATCAATAGAATATAAAATCCCAAGTCTCATCTGGTTCTGTGCATAAGAGTTAACAAACTGTCCATCTCTTCACTATATCCACAGAGAATGATTTCCAACGAAATTACTAATCTAATACTCCATGAAACTGTCCGTCTCTTCTGAGCTGGTCTGAACTGAACCACAAATGCTTTCTCAACATGAAAATTTCAAGCAGCAAAACATAATTATACACAAGCACTCAGAGGACAGACGTTGAATCAAGCTGACGTTCGATGCTCACACAAATCAGAATGTCAGATCAAGAGGCCTTCCCTCCAGCACTGTTTCCTCGTCTAGATCAGTTCAAGTACAGCCAGCTCCGCCTGAACATATGCAGATGGTGGCGGCACCTTATCACAACGCCCCTGCGTGCAGAAGACCTGAGGAACGGGGTGCCCGTGCGCCGTCGGGCCGTCGGCTCCGCACGCCATGCAGCTGCCAGGCCCGGGTGCGCCCTGAAGCCGCAGGTGTCGGCCGCCGTGCTCTCGCCGAGCTGCCGTTGACGAACGCCCAGGTGCGGCTAACAGCGAGGCCACGGCATCTCAGACACGAACGCCCGGATCGGGAAGAGAGCAGCCAGTAGGAGTTCCCTTGCGCCCATAGCGGCGTCCACGAAGTGGGTGCCGTCCCAACTCGCGAAGGACATCCTCGGCTGCAGCCGAAGGACCGGAAACTTGGGGCCGCCGGGGGCGGCGGGGTCGAGGAGCCAGCTGAGGTAGAGGACACCTTCGCGGTCGCCGCGCGAACGGGCCACACCACCTCCTCCACCTCGCGAAGGGAGCGGGCTGCGCGGTACCGCGCGGCAGTGTGCCGGGCCGCGGCCGACAGGCGGTCTGCGCTGGATGCGGCGCACGCGGCTCCTCCTCCTCACCTTGACTCTACGGAATCGCGCGACGGGGTGGGACGACAGATGTGCCGTGTCGGAGAGGAGAAATAGAAAAGGAACCGGTACGGTGGCAATTTGGTCGTATTATGTGATTGGTGGGAGGGTAAAATGGTCCAAAACGAACAATGTTGAGTTGTCAAACATTGAGACGATCTGAACCGTTTGACCTGATATTGAACGGTCCAGATTTAAAGACACAGCTCAACACAAGTTTGCTCTTTTAATAGTAGTATAGATTATTTTTTATTAAAATCAGGTATTTTTCCTTTTTGCAGAAAAATCAAGTTCTTAAGATTGAAAAATTTGAAAAGGAGTCCATATTTATAAGATACGAAATCAAATTTTCAAGTCCAAGACGCTTTAGATATGAAAGAACAGTATTATTGTACTACATGTTTTACAATAAATTTGTACTTAAAAAAAGAGAAAATAAATCTAAAAGCAAAACTTAAAGTACACTATCTGCCCAATCAGCAAAATTCACATAACTCTTCCTTATTGCCGCTAGCTTTAACAGTTGAATCTCCTCTTTGAATATTGCTCGGCTGACGAGGGTGGAGCTACGTCTGTTCTTTCACCTTCTTCTGTGTTGTAATTTGATCCTTTTTGTTTGTTTCAAGTCCATCGCGTTGAACCTGAGAAGGATAAGGTGAAACTGAATTTCAAAACACCTCCGAAGAAGTGGAAATAGCCCCGAAATGTCAAGGCAACGTCTGCGTCGCTACAGTACAAGTCCAGACATAGCCCAAATATAGCCGGGACTTTGCATATTTGTTTTCCATTTTTAAGTCGAATTACGTTTGTTTTATTCCGTTTTAATATTTGGTTCGACCAAAAGTTGGTCTTAGGCCGGTTTGGGGTGTGTCGCAACCGAATTAAGTTTGAGAGTCACCCATATAAAGGGTTCGACCGCCGGCCATGTATCTTACACAAGAATTTGAGATTAAATTTATCGTGAGATTTGTACCAAGATGGGTCGCCGTATACGAGAGTTGCCTATTATTTGATTGATGATCGATTGATCTGTTGTTTGTAGCATGCGTGGGATTATTCCGATCTATCCAACGTTTTGTTCTTGATTCGCCGTGAAAGATTGGGTCTAAAACCCTTTTGGATCACGTTGATCTTTAATTATTCCTTATCATCGACAATAATATAAGTTTGGAGACTTTGGCTGAAATATATAAACATTCCTGGTCTTCCAAATATACCATAACCCTAACAGAATACTCTCCATGAAGAATTGCTTATACAATATGTCTTTGAGATGTTGAATGCAATCCAAACCTTGCTTGTCGGTGGGCATAGCAGTAGGAGCCAAAAAACTTCAACAAGTTTTGGCAAAAGGGTAGTGGAAGAACAAGTGACCCCTTGTCTCAATATCACCATCATCGCAAAGCACACATGTGTAATCCTGTAAAAAGAACGTTTTTCTCTGAAGCATCTCTCTAGTATTCAATCGATCTACCAGCAGTGACCAACCAAAAATCTTGTGTTTTTATGACAATAGATTTCCAAAACAGGATGAGGTGCAGACCCATTTTGAAGCATGGTGTAAGCTTTATGAACAGAGAACTTTTGTCCCCAGGGGTAGCTTCAAGTATCCTTGTCATCTTGACTAGAATGCAAATCCAACATAGGAGCAAAGCTATGAAACTCCTCAAAGGCCTCCACGGAGAGAGGGGGATGAAACAAATCCAAAAGTGAGTGACTAGCAGCATCCTGCTTGAAGGAAATGCTTGGACGAATGCAAATGAGCTAACGTGAAGAAAAGTCTCCTTAAGAGGCTGATCAGACCATACATCATCCCACAAGAGCATAGAAGCCCCCAAACCAATGTGACAAGAGGCAAGATATTTATACTCACGAAGCAATTTCAAACAGTCCCTCCACCAAAAAAGAACATTCAGTAATCTTTGTCGGGGCAAGGCCGCAAGGCACTCTAATACTCCCTCCGTTTCTTGATATAAGGTGTATAGTTTTTTCAAAAAAATTCCAAAATGTATGGTATAATGAGATTTATGGACAATTTTACCCATCCACAAATGAATCCTAATTTATAGGGTGTATTGTTTTCAATTTGTGTCTATTAGGAACTCATATCTCCCATTTTTTTCCAGAAGAAAATGAGTAGACCGTATGCCAAATACCCATATCTTAATATTCGTGCAGAAAACTATACACCCTACATTCAGGAATGGAGGGAGTAATATTTCTCCCAAATAAGGTTTACCCAAGGCAGGTCCTCATGGTTAAAAAACTTTCGAGATGCTTCATAAGAAGACATTTATTCTGCACATAAAGACTAGCCACACCAAGCCCTCCTTTATCCTTAGGTTTACAAACCAATGACCATGCAGCAAGAGGTGGATTTTTCTTATCCAGGTGATCTATGTTTCTCCATAAACAATGCCTTCTATAGTTGTCAATTTGCTCATAATACCAGAGTACAACTTTTAAAGAACCTTCTATCAATCCTGGTAACCAGAGGCAGGAAATGTTCCATCTTTGGTTTGGTATGCCCTAAAGGCAGCCCTAAATAAGTGAAGGGGCCGGATCATCAGCCCTCTGAATGGGTAATGGACGGCGCCAAGACAGAAAATCAATTGCAACAGATATTGATCATCAGCTCTTGTCCACTTTGTGTGGCTTTTACTACTCGAGCAACCTTTTGCTCATACGTAGATTTTTGTTTTCTGTTTTATGTATGTGTGTGTGAGTGTGTATCTTTGTGGTGAAATTGACAGGGAATAATAGTCGAATGATTTGTGAACTTTCCAAGGTTCCATTCCAACGCGTTCTCGAAAGGTGCAAAAGTTGCAGTATGTCTATGAGGGCCAAAAGAAGAATAAAAATGCAGGCTAAGTTGGATAGCAGTATTAAATCTGCTAATACCAGGTATTGCAGTTAACCTCCAGGCGACCGGGGAGGCGAACCCTAGCCCCCAGCCGCCGCCACCCCCCTCCCCTCTCCTCCCTCGCTGTCCCCGGAGGCGGCCGCCGGACATATGTCGCGCGCCGCCAGTGAAGGGGGCGGCGGGGATTTGGTGCGCGCGGCCCGTGCTGCAGTGTGGAGGAAACTGCAGCTCCGGGTCTCCCCTGGCAGCGGCGTCCCTCGCCGGCTGCCTCCCGCCCCCGGCGAGCTCTCCTCCCTCCGTGCGTGTCCCGAGCGCCGCCGCGTGCGGGCGTGGCAGCTTTGCCGTCGCGGGCTGCCTGGGCCCGATCTGGTCGCCAGATTGGCTTGGCGGGGCGGGCTCTCCTCGCTCCCGAGCGCGTCCCCGTGCGCCGCCGTGTCGTTGCGGTTGCGGGCGCGGCAGCCTTGCCGACGCGGACTGCCCCGGGCCCGATCTGGTCGCCAGATGGGCTTGGCGGGCCGCCCTGCGTCGCTTGTTGCCGTCTGCCCCTGGCGGCCGGTGGTGTGCTAGCCCTTCTGGCCGGTGCTGCGCTCTGGTGGTTGCGAGGGTGTCTACCTCTTTACTCGGCCATCATCCTGCAGCGGGGTGCCGTTGCGGATGGCTGGTGCCATGGCTTTGCAGATGGCGGCCATGGTGGCGACGCGCACCCTACGTGGGGAGCCGTCGTGGCTGGGTGTTGAGCCTCCTCCGTCTCGCCATCAGTGTTTCTGGTGTGCCCCATGGTTCTGCAGATGGCGGCCATGGGTGCGGTCTTCTCTCCGCTGTGAGGCGAGCCGTGGCGGTGGTGGTGGTAGCTTCTCCTTGCCGGTTGCTAGGCCCTTGTGACGGGTCCTTGTCGAAGCTCTACGGCGTGTCAGGCGTGGGTGTTCTTCGCGCGTGCTCTCGGCTAGCTCACCCTTCGGGTATATCGGACCCAAGTGGGGTTGGGGTTGCCCTCGGTGGTGCTACGCCTTTCGACCACGGCGATGAGCCCCACGCTGCGGTGAGGGTGTCTCTGATGCCCTTCGACCTCAGCCGGTGACACACAGGCGTCGTGGTGTCGTCTCTGCCGTGCGCCCCTTCGGCCACACCCCCGACACAGGTGGTGTCGGCGCGCTGTGTGGTCTCGGATGCATGTTGTTTGATTACGTCGATGGTGCAGTGTCGTCGCTGGGTCTCCGCTGTCATGTCCGGCGGACTTCCCATTGTGATCACAATGCTTGGGTCGTGATGTGTTCTTCATCAATCAACTGTCTCTGAGGATCCTCGGAGTAACCCCTCTCTTGTGTGTTGTTAGCGTGCGTTCTTTTCTTTTATTTCACTTCCCTTGTACCCCTTGTAAACTCTGGTTCATTTGAACCTATCTTGTAGAGGCTGCAAAGCCTCAAGGCAACATTTGAAATATATTCAGGTGGAGATTAACTCCCCCGGTGAAAAATTCGAAGAAGAAAAAAATGTACACCCATAACAAAAGGTATTGAGTATTGACTCATGAGATATGTAGCAAATGTGCATTTTAAATATATTGTTGTAACGCTTTTTGCCAGTTTTTGTTAAATACACGGAAAAAAAATGCCGTATGCATCTCTTCATGTAGAGGCTGTGGTATCTTCCCTTTCTGAAAAAAAAATATACTGTCAACTCGAAAAGGCAAAAAAAATGTGCCATGAATCTAACACTTTCCCCATGACCACTACTACTCATCATCAAGAAATGAAATCTTACAAGGCTACAATTAATCGTTTCAAAAATAAAAACTTTTGACAAAATTGTTCTAAGAAAAATCATGACCAAAGTCATGAATTAATGCATCATAGAAAAAAAAAAGATTCTAGAAGCTCCTAGCCAGCATCTCTTGGAACCTCCTCAAGGACGCCTGCTTCTCCAGCATGAACCTCTCGTGGCACCTGGCAATGAATCTCTCGGCGAGCCTGTCAATGTCATTGCATCCTGCAACCTCCTCCTCCACGCCGGCCACCATCATCGGCGGCAGCTGGTCGATGGGGATCACCGCGTTCCACGACGAGTCGTAGTAGTACGCCAAGCCGCCCTCGTCGCCGCCCGACTCTATCGGCGATGACCACGACGGCACGGCGCCGTCAGGGAGCAGGTTGAGGTACTGCGTCGGGGTGGCATTTCCACCGCCACCGGAGGCAAAGGAGCACGGTTCCTTGCCCTTCTTCCTAATCTTGGCCGACCTTCTCCTCAGCTTAGTGGCGACGAGGCCGGCCTTGGCGTCGAGGAGGCCGAGGAGCGCCGACCTTGCGCCGGCGAGGGCTCCGACGAGACGGCCGGCGTGCTTGACGAAGAAGGCATGGAAGAGATGCTTCGCCTTGACAACGGCCTCCGTTGACGCCCTGACCTTGATGTTAGCGGTGGAGGTAGGAGGGGCTGGGAGAGGAGGCTTGACGTTGAGTAGGTGATCCATGGAGATGGAGCTGATGCTGATGTACTGCAGCTACCATGGCCTCTCAAGCTGGTGGCCTGCCCCTCTGACTGATATATGTGCTAGCTATAGGACTCTCTAGGGCCCATATCCACACAAAAGCTCTCATCTAGCTGACTGGTTTAAGAGGAAGTTTTGGTCTTAACTTTCATCAACCATTTTTCCACTGTCATCGGTCTTCGTGATTTTGTGGTCATGTTAATGAGCTTTTTTTTTCTATCATGAACAGATATGGTGTTCCAAATGAGAAAATAACCAAACTAGCTAGTAGGCAGTAGCTTGGTACTAATAGTGCAGGGAAAATGAATTTGCCAAGCGTTTTTGTTGGTTGTTGTTGTGTCATGCCATCCAGGTGCTAAAACTACCTATTCATGCATGAGCTCCCCATGGCTGTTTCACTTGTTTAGCTAATTTATTTATTTTTGTGTCGATTCGATTTCAAGTGAAGCGGGAAAGAAAAGCATATGCCATGCATAGCTTTGTTTTCCTTCTGTCATCTTTCCTTCCCTCACTCAGTCCTCAACAGCTTTTGCTTTCTGTTTGGTCATACAAAATCAGGGGGATTCTGTCCTCTGTTTGAACGAAAGCAACCAGAGGAACCTCACTAGCTTTTCCCTCCAATCAAGAAGAAATTAAAGGGAGCTGCAGTGGGGACACAAGAAGTTTCTCATATTCATGTCCAACAGATCTAGGATCAGTTTTGACAACGGAGAAATTTCATCAAGAAACAATATATGTATCTCTTAGATGCTTCTCGGTCTCAGGACGTCACCTACTCACATTGGTCTTCTCAACCCATGGTTATCACGTTGTGGACACGTATTAGACAGCTGGCACAATACGATAACTAAACACTTTTGGCACTAGTACTAGAGCTTGTTTATCAACTCAGTTCTTCTAGAGACGGAACATGATTCCTCATTCGATTTACCAAAGTATAATTTCACCCAACACTCCTTTGTAAGCGTTGATCTGGAGGGCCTCAAACTGTTACCATAAGAACTACATGCTTCCTCGTCTCTATATGCATATGCGCGCACAACACCAACACCATCCGTCCACTCTCGTCGTTTTCAAATTCAAAAGGTACCTCCATGATTTTGTTTGATTGGCCAGATATGGAGAAAATATTCGGTGATTTATAGTGAAAACCGATCAAACCCAACTAAAAAATATGTATGTTGGGATATGATATTCTACTAAAATGTAAAATTTCAAGTTCAAATAAATTACTTTGGGATGAATGAAATAACCAAATTCAACAATAAAAATAGTGATAAATATTGTGCCAATACTATTGATACATAACTTTTTTTCTTACCTCACACATAAATATGAGTTTGAAAATTAAGTTTAACATGTTTATAGATTAGTATCATCTTTGTAACACACCATAGTTAAAAAAAGAAAATCGAAGCATTTAAACATAATTTTTGATACTTTTATTTGTAGCTTGGTTTGCACTCGATGATTTCTGCGATTGATGACAAATGGATCCCATGTGCACTAGCCATAGAGGCTCGTTTCGGGCTTTATCACTCACTAGTTAGTGGGCACGTGCAACGCACGATCTTAATCGTAACAAAAAAAATCTCGGTTAATTATGCTCTCATGTGACACAAACAAAATTCCTCATAATCATGATAATGACCGTCGCGATTATATTTGCAAACGCAACCATAAAAAATAATTTTTGAGATATTTTGCTAATTTTCAAGACAGATGAGAAACATGCCTACCGACTTGCTGATCGGTTGGTATTTAGCACACATATTTCCACAACTTCTTTCAATTAAAAAGGTTCAACCACCATTTCACATCAATATCAAATATACCATTGGTTCCCCATATCAAAATCTTCCATTAAAAAGTGGGAAAATAGAACTCATGCACGTGCAATGCACGTATGGTTGGAATTCAAAATTTGAATATATATAAACCTTACAAATTTAATTTACATATAGCTAACTGTAATTTTGTGGGGCTATTTGGTTCGGATATGAAAAAGATAGAATATGATTTCATGGGCACATTGAATCCTACATGAATTGAGAACGCATGAATATTTTACTGAAATTGTTTGGTTATGTCGTAGGAAAAATACATGGATTTTTTTGAAGAGCAACGTGTATGCCCAAGTTCCAATAGGACAAAGAAAAAAATACATGAGCTTGGACTTTATAAAAGGAATATAATCATGCTAAACCAAACAAGCTTTATATTAGCACTTCGAGAAATTTGGGAAGTAAATAAAGACGATAGAAATAAATTAATAAACAACTAAATAAGACAATCAGGTTGTCAAGTAACTGATTAGCTCATTCGCAAAAAAAGTACTGATTAGCTGGAAAGTGTGATCAACCCATATGCATCTGCAATGATGACAACGTTTAAATACAGAAATAGAAAATCGTCTCTACACAGCGTTGCCGCGGAATACCCAACTTAGTAATAAAGACATTGATAAAAACAAGATCGAAATTCACATCAGTTATGTCACATGCTACTTCTTAAACCAAGATGAATAGCACTATAGACATCTCTACAATATCTACACTCCCTACGATTGGAGCTTGGAGGTTGAACCACGTGGCAGCCTCTCATTGGTTCCTGCTAAAAACATTGGTGTACATCAGATTAAGGTTAGAATAATAATATTTGTTGGTTTAGCTAGAATAATAATATTTTGTGAATCTACGATCCGCTCTTCTATTAAATCATGTCTAATACCTTACATATTTTAGGGTTTAAGTACTTTTTAGGACATTTGAGTCCAAAAACCCTTACTCCAACAGCTAAAATTGATGTAAATTGTGTCCAAATTTATAGAATAATAATATCTGTTGGTTCAGCTAGACAAAATTTAGCGATGAATTTTTTAACTATCGCAGACGAATCTACGAACCGCTCTTCTTTTAAATCATCTCTAACATCTTCCATATTTTAGGGTTTAACTACTTTTTAGGACATTTGAGACCAAAAAACCTTACTCCAACAGCTGTATTTGATATAAATTTTGTCCAAATTTAATTAGTGCAGTACAAAAAAGCATCTTGTGCTGCAAAATACAACACTCGGGCTGCTGCTATATGGAAAAAGGGCAACGTGGGAACGCCAACTGCTAATTGAAAGTTTCATGTTGCCCTCCCGCCTCTTCTCTGGTGAACGCGCTGCCTCCTCTGCCATCGGTTTGGCCTCGAACTGGCCGCTCCATCACAACTCTTACTGATTACGCTGTGAATTCACCACCTTTGCTCGAAGGCACAGTAGGGATTCAAGCTTGAGGGTTGTGTTGCTCTCCCCCCCCCCCCCCCCCCCCCCCCCACGCGGCCACCATCGTTTCTTGGTTGTCCATAGATTCTGCCGACGAGCCACCCGAGCAGCCCTCCTCTCCTCCCCTCCTCACTGTGCCTCCTCCTTCCCTACAAGCACGCGCACGAGCGGTGCATGCAATCTCTGCCTCCGGATGCACCTTGACCAACCCCGTCTCGCTACGACTCCTTTGCCTCCATGCACCAGGCGCAGGGCTCGCCTCGTTCGGAGATTAAAAAATTTGAAGTTGTTACTTTTGTATTATATGGTTATAAATCTGTACCTGATCATGTATGTATGATCGTCTAATTTTATTCAGACAAGCATGTCATGTATCGATCACCGCGATAATACCTTTGAGCGCAGCAAAGCACGCCATCCCCTTCTAGTACTTTTAGAATGTCGAAGGTAATAGATATTGGAGTAGGAGGGTGACAAATTATTCGAACAAAAAAAGTACTTGGTAAAAGTTTTGATACCCTGGTACAAACCAGAAAGAGTAAAATTCTTGGGAGGTCACTAAGTTGCCAAAGATGTGCGTATTGGTCACCAACTCAAAAAATGCTAAGTTTTGGTCACGAAGTTGTGTGTTAGAGCCACGTTAGTCACTCTGTCAAAACAGACGTTAAGTTGGTTATGTGGCAGCATGTTTTTTTTTACAAAATACACCCTATAGTTTTTCTTGTTCCCATCTATTTGTTCTATTAAAAAATTTGGGTCAGCCATTCTGTCAAACAGGTGATGGCCAGCGAGCTTGGGGGCGCGGCCGGCGAGCTCGGGGGCGAGGCGCACGGCGCGGGGCCGGCGGCCGGGGGTGCAGCGGTGGCCGGAATCCATGCGTCGTACTGAGGCAGCTAGATCATCAGATTTCTGGCCTGCACCACGGTCCACCCACACGGCCGTCCATACCTTGCTCGTCCTCCACCATGGGTAGGGTGACCCAGCAATCAAATTGGGATGGCGTGAACAATAAATCAAGCATAAGCTGGGGCAAAATTCGCATCGTTGCAAGCATTAACACATGTGAAAATTCGCATCGCTCATTTGCAAGCATTAACACAAACACATGGCATGCAGTCGGGCCAGCTACAACACCACGTCCCTGGCCTCATACTACACCAGGAAAACCGTGCGGTCGTCGGCATCCACATCCTCCTGCGGAACTACCTCGACACCTTACCTTCCGGACGCCGTTGCACGGAGGCTGCTGCTGATGCAGGACGACGACCTGTATGGTATCAGGGCCAGGGTGAATCCTCCATGCCTCATCTCCGGCAGCTCCCGCCAGCAGCCAGGGTGGAGAGCCGGAGACGGCCGACACAGATACGACTTGAAGTAGCGGACTCGTGCAGGCCAGGGGCGGCGGCGTGCTGTTCCCATTGCTGGCGTACGAGTTTGACGGCGCGGCTGCCCTCTCCTTCGCCCGGAAAGACGACCAGAAGGGTCAGGGGCGCCAAATCCTAGCGCCGTTGTTCGCATCGTCTCGTCCCCTCTCTCTGCGTGGACTATGCATCTCCTTCGGCTCGACGCCTTGACTCTTCTGCCCTCATCACGCGCCGCCATCTCCCTGCTCCCTCGCTCACGAGCGCACCCTGCCTCCGACCACCGCGTCCTGGCGCCGCCGCCTGGAGATCCTCCGGTCCTGCTCGTCCCCGACCACTGCGTCGGCGCCCCGTCACGTGCCTCCTCTCCCAGCGTCTTGCGCGCGCGGGGCCGCCCCGACCTCGATGACCTCCACGGCCAGGGAGCCTCCAAGCTTCGCCCCCGGCGCCGCCCTCTCCTCCTCTTCCGGCCACGGCCGTCCCCGCGTCGCCCTCGCTCCAGCTTTCTCCTGCCTTGCCATGCTGCTACTCTCGCCGGCGCCCGTTGGAAGATTTACTTTTTAAGCGGTGGCAATATATGTAATTATAACAAAAAAAATGTTTCGGGCAGATGTGTTGAGGTGCTCAACACGGACCGGACAATCTGATCCGTTGGTAACATATTGAACACATAAGATTTAATGTATCTGGTCATGTTTGTTCTTTTAATAGAAGTATAGATGTATGTCGATACGCCCATCAGACCCTTCTCTTTTGTGGTTTGTGTCAATATCAGGCCCACACTTCACCCTGTCCTAACACATCCATCTATACTTACTATATATCAAAGCCCACCCGGTTTGCCCTCACCTCGCTGCTCCACGTCAATGAACAGTAAAAATCGCACTTCTACAGTGCATGCGCGCCTCCGCGCCGTCGATCTTCGATCGGACGGTCAGCGCGACGTTTTTATGAAAAAGATCTTGCGTTCACTGGAAAATGTGGATCAGCCCCAACCTCCCACGTAGATGGACCTATCCGAAAATTACAGAAACTGCAGGGACTTCCCTGCAAAACGCCCCCACATCCCCCCTTCTCCTTCCTCTCTCCCGCGCGCCGCCGAACTCGCCGCCGCCGCCGACGCACTCCACCGCCGCACCGCTCCTCCCCGCTCAGATCGACGCCCAGGGAGAGCTTAGCCATCGCTTCCCCTCCCTCCTCGCCGAGAACCGTGTGTCGGGACGTCCGATCCACGCCGGAATCGTCAACTTCGCGCTCGCCGTCCGCCGTCGCGGAAATGCTCGCCGCCGGCGAGTCCAGCGACCAAATGGTCCGCTGCACCGCCTCTCCGGCTCCCCTCCGCCTCCTCTGGCAAGTCCGCGCGGACCCAGGATGGCGCGCGTGCTCGAGCGCGAGCTCTCGACAGCGCGGCCGCCGCCGGCGAGTGACGCCACATGGTGACGTCATCGCGGTCCCGCGCTGTCAGACTTTTTCCATTTCCACGGACGATTTTTTGAATTAGGAAAAAAAAACCTGACGTGTGGGTTCTACATGTCATAAATACTGAAAAATGTAAAAATCATAACTTTTAATTTGTTATTCAGTAAAATGCAAATAATATATCAAAAAAATTCAAATTTAACATATTTCCAAACTCTTCACACAGAAATTGCATATATAAAAAAAATGATCTCAACCGCGATAATTTCCAGACGATAATATTTGACTACATCAGACGAATTAACGTGAATGTTATTCTTTTTAAAAAATATTTTTCGAAAAATGTTAGATTCCTAACAGGTAGGACCATTTTAGTTAAACAATTTCCATAAAATAAAAAGTGTTCGAAAAATCAATATTTTTGAATCTATCCACCGAAAAAATACGCATAACATATCCGAACGATCAGAAAAAATAAACACTAGCTATTTATGGCAAAAAACAAACATGTTTTGAAATTCCAATTTGGTCAATATTTCAAGAAAATCCAAATGCACTTCCTCTAAATATATGAAGGTAAATTTATTAAATGCTCAAATAATGCATTTCCTCTAATTATGAACTCAAATTGAACATTTCAATTTGGTAATTATTTGAATGCAATCTAGATAATATTTAACCACATCAGACGAACTAACATAAAGGTTATTCTTTTTTAAAACATTTTTAGAAAATATTCAATTCCTGACAGGTGAGACCATTTTACTTAAACAATTTCCATAAAATAAAAAATGTTCGGAAAATCAATATTTTTGAATCTACCACCGAAAAAATATGTATAACATATCCGAACGATCAGAAAAATAAATGCTACCTATTTATGGCAAAAAAAACTAACATGTTTTGAAATTCCAATTTAGTCAATATTTCAAGAAAATCCAAATGCACTTCCTCTAAATATATGAAGGTAAATTTATTAAATGCTCAAATAATGCATTTCCTCTAATTATGAACTCAAATTGAACATTTCAATTTGGTAATTATTTGGATGCAATCTAGATAATATTTAACCACATCAGACAAACTAACATAAAGGTTATTCTTTTTTAAAATATTTTTAGAAAATATTCAATTCATGACAGGTGAGACCATTTTACTTAAACAATTTCCATAAAATAAAAAGGTGTTCAAAAATCAATATTTCTGAATCTATCCATCGGAAAAATATGAATAACACATCCAAACGATCAGAAAAATAAATGCTAGCTATTTATAGCAAAAAAAACTAACATGTTTCAATATTCTAATTTGGTAAATATTTCAAAAAAAATCCGAACACACTTGCTCTGATTATATAAAGGTAAATTTTTTAAATGCTCAAATAATGCATTACCTTTAAATATGGACTCAAATTGAACATTCCAATTTGGTAATTATTAAGATGCAATCTAAATGAACTGACTCTAATTATGAAACTCAAATAAATAAAATATTAATAAAAAAAGAATTTTAGCATTTCAATTCGCTAGATATTTGGAGATACTCCACACGACAAATTCCGACGAATTTCAACGTTTCGAATCCTGACGGATGCGAAACTATGGTCATTACAACTCTTTTCCATTTTATGCTCATTTGCATCTCTGCAAATTATTATTTATTCATAATGAGAGATGTTCGATAAAAATAATACCAGTCTTCAAGGGAAATTTATTCCTTTTTGTGCAACATACATTTTGTAATCTAAAAGAGATTCCTTTCATGTTAATTGTAATGTTAACCGAAAAAAATGCTGGAAATAAAGTATTGTCTTATCAGACACTAAAAAATATTTCTATTCGGATCTTATGCTTCATAACTTTATTACATTTTCCTTCCAACTGTAAATTATTATCTATTGGTGCCTAAGACATATTCGATTTCATCCAAGCAGGTTCCAAGGAAAATTAATTCATTTTCCATGCTATATCTATTTTGTAAGATGAAAGATTGTTTTAAATGTTAACTATGATGTGTATTAAAAAAATGTTGAAAATAAAATTTCACCTTATTGGACACTAAAATATTTCTATTTACATCTTATGCAAGCTGCTTATACCACATGAGGTCTGAATTCAGTGGCTCTTTCTAATCCAACTCCGACGGTGCTGTAGTACCTAAGCTGACTGTGATGAACAATAATTTTTCCCGACGGGTTAACGGACGGGCGCGGCGTGTCGCCGCGGTGATTTACCTAGTATACAATCATAACACGCGTTCTTCTAGGCGATGGAGGGCACCATGCCAGAAATACGCACACTACTCATGTCTTTGGTTATGGCATCATCGTCATTGGAATTATAGAACTGGAGAAGAACGCCATGACAATATAATTGATGGAATCCCAAAGCAATCATGGTTGCCTGAATAATAGCAAACATGAGAGAAATAAGCGAACCTTGAAAGGTTAGAGGAAAATCAAACATCACATTTGACGTCACGTGTCTCATCAGTATGTCGGTAGCGAGTCGGTTGTAGTGAATTGGTTAAATTTAAGATTTCATTATTCTGCACTTCTCTTATGAGTCTTTGTGTGTGATACTGTTTGCTTGAGTATCTATGTGCTCTTATAAATAATATCAAACATGGAAGAAAAATGATATTGCGTCTGTGTTACAATTGAACGTGCATCCAACAGTCGCGCCTTATACATGTTGAACATATATATGCTGGCTTTCAAACTTGGCCCATTAAGATCAGGTGTTGTCAAAATCGTTTTCGATTACAGTGTGGCTACTGTCAAAACAAAATACGCATTTTTATGAATCAATAAGATATTTGAAACATATATAAAACAATTATCTTTGAAGCAATTGTATAGGGCTAAATAAAAACGCGACATTTCTTGATGTTTGAGCTGCCTCTCTTTCCCATGCCGCACTCGAAATATTTCTCCATTCAAGTGTTGGATTGCACCCACGGATCAATCACACCATAAATCAAAAACTTGCGTGGTCATTTTTTTTGGCGAAAGGCAATGTACTGTGCCTCTGTGGTTTTCTTTGTTTACTTCAAACTGACTGCACAATTTCATACACAACCAGGCTAGATAGGATTCTTATGTTTCTTTTGACGTTTGTATTGATTTACGAGATTTCCCAGGTAATCCCATTATTTGGTATTCAATTATGGAAGGTAGAAAACCTCGGTTGTCATATTTTCACACTTCAGGAACCTTCTGGATTGGAAAAAAAATGGTGTTCCTATTTTTGAAAAGGGAAAGGCCCAACACGGGAACTCACCGAGGCAACCAACTGACGGACGTAGAGGGACCATGGCACGCATAGGGGATAGGCGCACCCTACCCCCTCTATTCCGCTCGTTCATGAAATGTCATCGATTCTTTGTGTGTGGCATTCGTTTTGACCTGAAACTCTCTCTATATAGTCTCGGGCAAATTTTGTCCCGGTGAATACATCCCAAGAAAGACATAGAAGAAGATAGAGCTTGCGCAGTCCACTACCGGAGGGAGCCCCGGAATAGCCTTTGGTCGCATATTTTCATCCGCCATTGTCTCCTCATCTATCTCCACGATCAAGGGGGGGGTAGTCCATCCACCCCCCCCCGCATCATGGGTATGTGGTAGTAATTGTATCATATCTCTCTGTCTAGTATCATTGGTTTAGACCACATGAGTTGTCCTACATGATTACAACATTGTTTATGTAATTTTTATGGTGGATCTATGTCTTATGAGATGATTTATTCAGATGCAATCTTGTCTTATGTTTGTATTTGATAGTATATTATAGATCCATATTGTTCTACATTCTTGATGTTAGGATTGACAACCTAGTTGATAGAACAGCAGATAGAATGGTGTGTATGAGATGGAGTGAACTTGTAGTGTGTTATAATCCGCTAGTGGTGAGAGGTTAGACCACGGCATGTTGGAAAATTTCTTGTGAAACCTCACTAGGGATAAAAAGGAGACAGTGCTATAACTCGGCGACACAGAGTTAATTATTCTAACGCTTGTTCTCGACTTCATGTCATGAAAGTTAACACAATATTCAATCTTGTACTTAATTCTAAGACTAGCCACAGTGGGGGTATCATAGTTAGTATCATGCATGTCGTGCTATTGATGATGAGAAAGATGATAGTCATATCATTGGTAGATATCATTACATAACGCATTCCAAGGCAAGATAAGTCTACAATCTAATAAATGCAGTATTATATGATATCACACATATGTTACTATCAATTATACATGATATTAGTGTATGATACTTCCCACTATTGCTAGCCTAAGCGTGAAAAATAACCCATCGTAAAAAATAGACATATTTGGTGTGGTTTTAGGGATTTAGGGGGACCCCAAATAAAACATAGGGGATACTAGCCTATTAGTTGTAGAGAGAATAGCCACTATACCACTAGTCAAAACCAAAAGTTCCAAAATAACATTGGAAAAACCAAAGTTGCCAAAATACCATTGCCATTTGGTTTTCCATTCCAAAATCCCAGTAGACACAAACTGAGAGTAACTGGTACAAAAAAAGACAATTGTGCCCTTACCTCTTCACACACAAGTCTCCCACGTCCTCTAATTTCAGCAACATTATAAGAACAGCAATTCATCAGCCTCTAAACATGATTACAACAACACTCAATAGCATTTCAGCCTCACATTGACAGCAGTTCAACAACACTTTTGACAATAGCACTTTTTACAGCATATCAGCGACACAACAACATTTCAGGAGAGCATTCAGCAGCATTTTTTACAGCATTTCAGCAATAGTTTTGACATCATTTCAGCAGCTTTTTTTACATTATTTCAGCAAAATCACCAAAAGCGGTACTTTTGCTCCTTGTTCAAAGTACAATATTGTCACGAGAAATGAACTAAACTTGTTTGAGGGGGTGATTGGGTGGATCACATGTTCGTTGGGAGACCCCAAGAGGAAGGTATGATGCAGTATAGAAGCAGTTTTCCCTCAGTATGAAACCAAGGTTTAATCGAACCAGTAGGAGCAAGAAATCACTTCGGAAGGTTGTCAGTGGCGCGCTTACGTGGAATCTGCACACAACACAATCAAACTACTTTGCCCCAACGAAACAGTGAGGTTGTCAATCTCACCGGCTTGCTGAAAACAAAGGATTAAACGTATGGTGTGGAAAACAGTAGTAAATTGCAGAGAATGAAAAGGAACAGTGTTTGCAGTTGGTTGTATTATCAGTGTAAAAGAATGGACCGGGGTCCACAGTTCACTAGTGGTGTCTCTCCATAAAAGATAACTAACATGCTGGGTGAACAAATTACAGCTGGGCAATTGACAAAATATTGAGCGCATAACAATGCATATATATGACATGATGATTACTATGATATTCATGTGGGCATTACGACAAAATACATAGACCATTATCCAACAGCGTCTATGACTAATAATCCACCGCCAGGTTGTCATACCGAGTTCCCCGTTGGTATTAAGTTGCAAGCAATGGATAATTGCATTAAGTAATGTGCGTAAAGTAAACAAATGCATTAGACCTAACGGCGTACCCTTAAGCTAAGCATCGGTTATTTTATCCCTAGTGGCAACAGCACATCCACAATCTTAGAAATTGTTGTCACTCTCCCAGATTACCGGAGGCATGAACCCACTATCTAGCATAAATACTCACTCTTGGAGTTACAAGCATCTACTTGGCCAAAGCATCTACTAGTAACGGAAAGCATGCAAGATCATAAATAACATATAAGATAGATTGATAATCAACTTGACATAGTATTCAATATTCATCGGATCCCAGCAAACACAACATGTAGCATTACAATAAGATGATCTTGATCATGATAGGTAGCTCACAAGATCTAAACATGATAGCATAAAGTGGAGAGACAACCATCTAGCTACTGCCATGGACCCGTAGTCCAAGGATGAACTACTCACGCATCACTCCGGAGGCAGGCATGGTGATGTAGAGCCCTCCGGTGATGATTCCCCTCTCCGGCAGGGTGCCGGTAAGAGCTTCTGAACCCTCCCGAGCTAGGGTTGACGGCGGCGGCGTCTCTGGAACTTTTCGTGGATAATGGCTCGGGTATTTAGGGTTTTCGCGTCGGGAAGAATAAATAGGCGAACGGGCGGCGGCTGCGGAGCCACGAGGGCCCCACACCACCCACGACGCGGCAGGGGGGCCCGCGTGGCCCCATGGTGTGGGTGCCTGATGCATGCAAAATGCATACATGAACTTTGCACTATATTACTTATATTCCAGTCATATTTTGCATCATATAAGGGTTATATCACTGTTTTATAATGATTTTGGGAATATTTGATATGTTTCCTATTTTTTATGGAATTAACCCTACGCAGGCAGAAAACCCTATTTCTATATTTTTAATGTTTCAGGGACCCAAACGACGTCCAAATGACTTGGAAATTTACGAGCATCAGTTTTTTGGAAGGAACAAAGCGTGGGAGCGAAGGAAGCAAACAAGCGGAGGCCCGAGGGCCCAGATGAGTGGGCCCACGCGGCCCATGTACCTGGCCGCGTGGGACCCCCCTTTTGGCCCTTGGAGCTCCGTTGCCGTCGATCTTTCCTCCACCGACTCCGTTTTGACCTAAAACCTCCTATAAAAATAGTCTCCCGACGTTCTCTGGAATGAGCGCCGCAGAAACACAGAAACACCGAAACAGAGATCTGGAGTTGCAGATTGGAGGGGGAAAACTCCGGCGGAGCGCTGCCGGCGTGGTCTCCATCTTCTCCAACGACTTCTCTACCGTCTCCATGATGAAGAGGGAGTAGTCCACCTCTGGACTATGGGTTTGTGGAAGTAACTTATGTATCTCTCTCTCTCGAGCTTCACTAATTAGTACCGTATGAGCTGCTGAACATGATTACGGTCATCTATGTAATACCTTTGTGGTGGATCTTTTTATGAGTTAATATATGTTTGAGATTGCAATGGTTTTGTTTCAGTTATGAAAGTAGATGCATATTATGTACCCCGTTCTTATTTACTTGTCATGATCAAGCATGTTTATGAGAGCGTGTGAGGGGGAACGTGTGCATTAGTTGGAGTAACGGAGGGTGGCTAGTGCAGTGAACGTGAGAGAAAGTTCTGCGATCCACTTGGGTATCTCTACCTTATTTGTTGCCTCACTAGGGATAAAAAGAAATATCATTCTACCGGAGATGTGGGTGTGACCATTGCCACTACTCCATGACTAGATCTAGCATGTTCTTATTTTAACTTCATGTCATGATACTTATTGCTATACTCTGAGTTATCTTAATTACTGAGGTGTTATGATTTAGTTCGCATCTTGGTGGAGTATAAGAGAGACTAATAACCAAAAGGTCTCTATGTTAGGACGTGATGCCCATATAATTATAACTTGTCATTAAACTGTTGTGTTGCAATCTCATATGTCAACTCTAGTGTTCCATTGTCTACCACTTTATTAAAGAGAGAGTGCATTTGTGAAACCATGAACCCCGGTCCATTTTTAATCATAAGAAACATCTTTCCAACCACTTTTACCACTTTTCTATTTTCTGCCATTATTAAATCCGAAAATACAAAAACACTTTTATATCTTGCATTCATCATAAAAAACCCAAAAATATCATTTATCATTGCTACCACCATCATTGCATATTTATTTCTTGTTTGCATTGCATATTATCTTGATATCATTCTCACACCTTGTGCTTGACAACCACTAGGTGAGGTTGAGTACCAAAACATTTACTTTGTTTTGTAGGTAACCAAAAGAAGGATAGGAAAGATAAATCTTCACTACTGATTCCCCGAGAGTTCGATATTAAACCCTCGAGTCACCCCTCGTGGGGAAAACACGTCTTCCACTTACTACACACTCTGCACTTGGAGTCTCAACCTAACCCATTTACTTTTCACGCAGGTAACTACGTGAAGGGCCATCAAGACTGTTTTCTGGCGCCGTTGCCGGGGAATCATTGCTGAAAGGTTTATCCAAGGATATCTCACCAAGTCAACTTCATCACCAACTTGTGCTAACACCTAAGCTTGGGGAGGTTGCACCTACGTGAGCATCATCTTATCCATCTTTACCTTCAAAGCAATTTATTTTGTTTTTTCATTGTCTTGCATATCATATTTCGGTTTGCATATTTTATTTTCAGTTTTCATCTAAAAACATAAAATCCATAAAAATTAAGTGTTGTTTTTAATATGTGTTTTAAGCTATTGGTAAGAAGTTTGGTAAGGAAACTTGAAAGCTGAATTTTATTATCTCATTGTTACTATGGCATTTATGAATCATGCCTCGCTGCATCTTGCTTTATATGAAAGTGCTTATGCTATTGCTCCTAAAGTGGTTGAAACTACTATGTCTGAGGTACCTAAAGTGGGATTTAAAATCCCCGTTGGTCATGTTAAAAGTGTTATGAAAAATCCATTTACAGGGGATGGAACTAAGTCTGCACGTGAACACGTGGAGACAATTGAAGACATATGTGGTTTATTTAGGCTTCCTGGTATTTCTGATGATCAGGTGAAAAGGAAGCTATTATATTTGTCTTTATCTGGTAATGCTCGTATTTGGTTCAGGTCTTTGGATGAAGAAGTCACTATTGAATGGAGTATTTTGAGGGAGGTTTTCTTTCTTAAGTATTTTACTCCTAAAGAAGTTTATGATAACCCATGCTATTATGATGAAACTAATAATGCTCCTTTACTTTCAATGCTACTAGTGAACTTATTGATGATAATGAGGAGTGTTGCTTAAATATGCTATATGATAATGCTTTAGATGATGGTCCTATGCTTATTGATAATCCTCCATGTTTAGTTGTTACTAATTTATGCGAGGATAAAAATGATATACTTGCTGTTTGTGATGGTACTCTTACTCATGAGAGTCCTACTTTGTTCTTGAACTCTCCTACTTACACCATAGAGGAGAAATTTGCTTATGTTGAGAAATACTTATGTGGTTTGCAATTATCTTTAGTTCCAAATCTTTGTTGCAACCATGATATTAAACTTGATATTGATCTTAATAACTATTTTGAAAGAGGGAAGCATGCTAATGAATTCCATAATAAATTTAATGATCCTCTTTATGTGCCTAAATTATCTAAGTTGAATGATTCTTGTGGTTATATGGTTGAATTTATTTCTACTACTTGCAACTATTATGAAAGAGGAGGTGATAAGAACCCTCTTTATGTTACTAATAATTATATGCTGCAAGTAAATATTGTTAATATGCATTGGGAAACTTCTATTTATGGTGATTCATTCATATACAAAATGCCAATGCATAGAAAGAAAGTTAGACTTCGTTGTTATTACTTTTGTGTTTTGTTTTTCTCTCAACTAGGGTTCAACTTGACTATTATTTTGATTGGTTTGAGAACACCATGGGATCCTGGTATTATGCATGAACACTTTCCAAGGAAGAGGGCACATCAAAGTTCAAGCTCCCTCATGAGCTTCGTCCACAATAAACATCAAGTAAGAAGCCTAGCTATATGGCTATAAAGAAAGCGCTTTACGGGAGGCAACCCGGTTGTTTTTATTTGTGATTTTCTTTGTGTCCTCTTGCTGTAACAAGAGACTTAGTGTTTAGTTTAGTTTCTGGAATTTTTAATAAAGTGCCAAGTTTTACTCATTTTGGTTGAAAAGTTGCTTATAGCGTTCGGAGATTTTATTCCTGCACGAATCTGTGCACGGTATGATTTTTAATTCTTATTCTGTAACTCCGAATGAGCTCATATTTGAACTGTAGTGCAACTTTTCATCCTCTGTATGCATGAATTTTTCGGAATTTTCGACAAAGTTAAGTAGGGTAGAAAAATACGTTTAGCTGCTGCTGTTTTTCTGGACAGATTCTGTCCCATTTTGTTTGATGCATGCTTAGAACTTTTAACTTGAATCTTTTTGATCCAATTGAGTTTATGAGTAGGCATACAACATTATACACTTTCTGGACATTCATATGAATTTTTGTCTAAGGATTATATGCAGCAAGAAATCTATTTGTTTATCACTACTAATGCACCCCACAGAAAAAGAAATGGGAGAAACGGTGTTTTGAAGTTTTTTCACAGGGATTAGAGGAGATGCACCAAGAGCTATCCAAGGATGGTGAAGACCATAAGCTTGGGGATGTGAAGACAACCCCACTGGACCTACACACTCTCGGTTTGCACACGTCTAACTTCTGTTTTTCGATCGAAACACTTTATCGCATAAACTTGGAGCGTCTTTTTGTTTGTTTAGGTTTGATTTTTATTTTGTGAGACCACCACACTATCATTTATATATGAGAGAGCTACTGGAAATTTGGGTTGAATTATGTTGGATGCTATTATAAGATTGGGAAAAGGGATGTTGAGTTGATTTTAAAAGATACATATAGTTGCATGATTCATGAGCTTGTTAATGAGTAATAATTTGCAAGTATTTTATCAAGAGCTATCTTTTATTCATGTTTTGATGCTAATGTTATTTACTTGTTTAACATGGATTAGTTAGTTCTATGGACACTCATGCATGCATTTAGATGGTCAACTTTCTCCCTCTTGCTAGCCCAAAAATTCCAACAAGCAAAAACTTGTTTCCAACACCTTCAACCAAAGTTTTTCCAGTGAGTCCACCATATCTACCTATTAGCTTTATGCTATTCCGAGTATGTTTATCATGATATTTGTGTTATCTATACCTCTGAATGAAAATGCTTATGTTGTTGATTGTTATGGGAAAAGTTGGTTATATAGCTCTCTCGAACTTGATGCACACTTTACTTTCATTGCATAAATAAAATATGACCCATTGTGATTAAAATTATGATGTTGTGGGCTTGACAAATGTCTTTGGTTGAGAGTTAGCTCATATGTGCTGTCACATGGCAAGCTTTCAACATGCACTTCATCTCATTTAGTTGATATCATGTACTTTTGTTTATGGATGCTTACCATGGGTGAAATAAATGTGGAAATGAAGTGAGTTTAAATGAGTTTGTATAAATGGTTAGAGAGACGCCTGGGCCGCTAATCTAAGCCATGCATCATTCATGGTGGAAATTTACTTACATGCTATGGTGAACCTTCTGTGATACACCTTACAATAAAAAGCTATCCAATGGTAAATAAAAAGGGTGTTGAGATTGTTCATTGTGTTTGTTTGTCTTGTCATTTTGATATGGGCTTGTTCCATATCCTGGGACAAGAGGTACCCCAGTTGACGCTCTTAATGATACTATTATTACTTACAATGATATTTAACTTGAACTTGCTTTGTTTTCCAAGTTGAGTAACACATGGAGTAGGTACTTGTATTCAAGGGGCATGAGACTTTCAACCTGTACTTTGTCAAGCACACTACTCGTATTTGCTTTCACTTTAAACTTAATCATTCAAGATGCTATGATAGGGGAATGAGAGCTTGACACCAAGGATTACCACATTACAATCATTAACTTAAGTAGAGAAGTTCAGAAGTTAGATGAAACTTATTCATGCTTTACCTCTACTCATATATATATCTTTCCAAAGTGTCCACCTTTTATATTCAGATTTTCATCAATACTCTATGACCATTGTAGGATGTTCTTACTTTCATTATGCATACATGTGGTCCATAGTACTTTTCTCTTATGTTACACTTTGTGAATTATCATTGAACATCCTTGCATTGAATACTTGATATCACTTCATAAACTATCTTGCATATTGCTACTCCTTTTAAGAATGAATCATTTGACTCTATGTAGCAATAGTAATCATCTTTGATATCCATTGATAGTATTAAATTGCAAAGTCCATGTTAGTTTTATCACCTTCATACTCGAGGACGAGTATAGGTTAAGCTTGGGGATGTTGATGCATGTAAAATGCATACATGAACTTTGCATTATTTTACTTATATTCCAGTCATATTTGCATCATATAAGGGTTATATCACTGTTTTATAATGATTTTGGGAATATTTGATATGTTTCCTATTTTTTATGGAATTAACCCTGCGCAGGCAGAAAACCCTATTTCTATATTTTAATGTTTCAGGGACCCAAACGACGTCCAAATGACCTGGAAATTTACGAGCATCAGTTTTTGGAAGGAACAAAGCTGGGAGCGAAGGAAGCAAACAAGCGGAGGCCCGAGGGCCAGATGAGTGGGCCCACGCGGCCCATGTACCTGGCCGCGTGGGACCCCCCTTTTGGCCTCGGAGCTCCGTTGCCGTCGATCTTTCCTCCACCGACTCCGTTTTGACCTAAAACCCTATAAAAATAGTCCCCCGACGTTCTCTGGAAGGAGCGCCGCAGAAACACAGAAACAGAGACCTGGAGTTGCAGATTGGAGGGGGAAAACTCCGGCGGGGCGCTGCCGGCGTGGTCTCCATCTTCTCCAACGACTTCTCCACCGTCTCCATGATGAAGAGGGAGTAGTCCACCTCTGGACTATGGGTTTGTGGAAGTAACTTATGTATCTCTCTCTCTCGAGCTTCACTAATTAGTACCGTATGAGCTGCTGAACATGATTACGGTCATCTATGTAATACCTTTGTGGTGGATCTTTTTATGAGTTAATATATGTTTGAGATTGCAATGGTTTTGTTTCAGTTATGAAAGTAGATGCATATTATGTACCCCGTTCTTATTTACTTGTCATGATCAAGCATGTTTATGAGAGCGTGTGAGGGGGAACGTGTGCATTAGTTGGAGTAACGGGGGGTGGCTAGTGCAGTGAACGTGAGAGAAAGTTCTGCGATCCACTTGGGTATCTTACCTTACTTTGTTGCCTCACTAGGGATAAAAAGAAATACCATGCTACCGGAGATGTGGGTGTGACCATTGCCACTACTCCATGACTAGATCTAGCATGTTCTTATTTTAACTTCATGTCATGATACTTATTGCTATACTCTGAGTTATCTTAATTACTGAGGTGTTATGATTTAGTTCGCATCTTGGTGGAGTATAAGAGAGACTAATAACCAAAAGGTCTCTATGTTAGGACGTGATGCCCATATAATTATAACTTGTCATTAAACTGTTGTGTTGCAATCTCATATGTCAACTCTAGTGTTCCATTGTCTACCACTTTATTAAAGAGAGAGTGCATTTGTGAAACCATGAACCCCGGTCCATTTTTAATCATAAGAAACACCTTTCCAACCACTTTTACCACTTTTCCATTTTCTGCCATTTAAAAATCCGAAAATACAAAAACACTTTTACATCTTGCATTCATCATAAAAACCCAAAAATATCATTTATCATTGCTACCACCATCCTTGCATATTTATTTCTTGTTTGCATTGCATATTATCTTGATATCATTCTCACACCTTGTGCTTGACAACCACTAGGTGAGGTTGAGGACCAAAACATTTACTTTGTTTTGTAGGTAACCAAAAGAAGGATAGGAAAGATAAATCTTCACTACTGATTCCCCGAGAGTTCGATATTAAACCCTCGAGTCACCCCTCGTGGGGAAAACACGTCTTCCACTTACTACACACTCTGCACTTGGAGTCTCAACCTAACCCATTTACTTTTCACGCAGGTAACTACGTGAAGGGCCATCAGTGTCACGTGACCCTCCTCCGTCTCTCCTCTGGACTCCGTCTTCGTGTTGGAAAAATAGGAGGTTATGTCCAAGTTTCGTCCAATTCCGAGAATATTTCCAGACTAGCTTTTCTGGAATACAAAAACAGCAGAAAACAGGAACTGGCACTGTGGCATCTTGTTAATAGGTTAGTCCCAGAAAATGCATAAAAATGCTATGAAGTGTATATAAAACATGTAACAATTGGTATAATATCAACATGGAACATCAGAAATTATAGATACGTTTGAGACGTATCAGGGGGCTATCAGTAGTCATTTTGCTCCTTGTAGATGCCCTATGAGGTGAAGAAGCCTTTGCAATAGCTGCTGCCACTGACCTTGTCACCGGGCTTGAAGTTGCAATACCAACTTGAATACCTTGCTTAGTTGGTGTGCATGGAGGATCAGAGGTAGTGGTTGTTGCATCTTTTTGCCTGCATGAAAACTTAAGATAGTAAGCAAGAGGTGTGTTAATTAACAAGCTACGATATCTATGTACAAGGACCGTTTTGGAGGAGGAGTTGCATCTCGGTCGGCATAGCTATATTTTTCCGGCTCTTTGCATGTCTTCTTAAGATGTCCCGTTGCTCCACATCTTTTGCATACATGTTGCTAGGCGACGGCGCACAGTTCACCTCGTTGAGCCCCGCATCGGCCATGGCCACGACGAGCTCCTGGGCCGAGTGGAGCAGAGCAGGCCGCCGGAGGGAGGCGCGATCCACAGACGAGTGAAGCTGGCGGAAGGATTTAGGGAGGAGAGAGGGACTGTTGGTCGCCAGTCGGCCGCGCCGCCATGCTTGGTCGAGACGAGGTGGAGCATTTGGTCGTTCCGTCTCTGCCGTCTCTCATGTCGTTTTGGCTAGTACTAGTACATGAGGGTATTTTGGGCATTCTGGAAAACCTGACAGGCAACACACGGGTGAGACATTTGACAACTCACGGAGGTTATTGTGGCATTAAATTCGGCAGTGTTATTTTGGCATGTTTTGGTTTTCCAGTGTTATTTTGGAACTTTTGATTTTGACTAGTGGCACGGTGGCTATTCGAAAAAATAATATATTTTTTAAACATTTATTCAAAAACTAGCACGCGTTTTCAAAAAAATTGAAGAATAGCGCGCTGTCGTCACATGCGAAGACGAAAACTTTCGTTAGTGGCGGTGACGAAAGAGCTGGTTTCTTCATGGGCGGTGAAGGAAAGACTTTCATCATGGCCATGAGGAAAGGAGACCAAACACTGCCCTCCCCATTAGGTGTTGTTAGTTCTTGTGTTCAATTCTTTGATTAAAACAAAAATTGCTCAACCGTGTCACGATTCAATATAAAAATATTTAAAATATATGCGCATCGACGAGTACGTTCCATTACCGTGATCGGTTTCGAGTTTGGTCGATTCTAACTTCTTAATTTTGGATCAAGTTCGCAATTGTTTTTGACGAATTTTGTCAAATTCATCGCACCTAGTCGACCGTTTGAATTTTCCTTTCGTGAATAGATGGATCTTCCCGTTCCCCACAACTTTCACGTTGTAACGTTTTTTGTTTCGACGAACATAAACATATTTTCTGTAAAATCTATAGAAAAATACACATATTAGAGAGAAAATATGTATATGTCTGTCAAAACAAAATAGTTACAACATAAAATTTGTGGGGAAGGGTGAGATCCATCTACTCGTGAAAGTAAAATTCAAATGGTCAACTGAGTGCGACGAATTTGACAATTTCGATCCAAAATTAGGAAGTTAGAGTCGACCAAACTCGAAACCGATCTCGATGCACATATATTTCATATATATTTTATCTCAAATCATGACACGGTTGAGCAACTTGTATTTTAATCAAAGAATTAAACACCGAACAGCATGTCACCCGGTAGCGGCTCCTTTCCTCATGGCCACCTCATGGGTGGTGACGAAACCCTGCTTTCGTCATGGGCCGTGATGAAACCACTGCTTTCGTCTTCGCCCATGACGACAGCGTGCTATTCTTCAAAAAAATTGAAAATGCGTGTTAATTTTCGAATAAATGTTTAAAAAAATATTCTTAAAAAAAAAATCGTGGCTATTCTCTCTTTTTTTTTTTTTTTTTTTTTTTGGCTATTCTCTCTTTTTTTTTTGAATTTTTCCACATATATTAAACCGACAAAGAGTACACGATTATATCGATTACAAAAACAAAACTAAAAAAGACGAGCAAATCTATGAGATCTTCAAGCTCTTTCTTCATCCATGACACAATCTTGTACTTTTCTGAAGGCAGCCGTAGAACAACGCCGAAAACACCAAACCACATACCTGTGAATACCACCGAAGGTTCTCCCTTTTTAATTTTGAGCCGCAATGACAAGGCTTTGTGCACGCACGCAGCCATTAAATTAATCAAGCAACATCGGCAAGAGCACCACCACTGATATTCCAGGGACAAATAACCGTACCACTTTGTCGACGTCGTTGGGAGACGAGAGAACGAATCACCATTGCCGAAGACGTAGTAGCCGGGATAGATATTGCGAGGACAAACCTCCTCGCGGCAACCATGAGGAACAATCCAAGATTGATCTGGCGAAGCAAGATCTGAAGAACCATACCTAGACAAACTTAATTTTCCAAAGACACCATTGACGTCGAGAAGAAGATCTCGCCGTCGAACGAAGTGCGGAAGACCACTTATTGCAGACGATGCCATCTCCATTGACGAAGAAGACCAAGCTCTAACATTAAGGACCCTTGTGTAGCGCCCTGCGCAGGTCCGAGGTCCCCACCCCTGCTAGTGCCAGAACGACAACTAGAGGAGGCGAGGACCCGTCAAATCCAAGACGAAGGCGACGATGAAGAAGTAGATCGGCGTCGGCGGCGGCGGCTAGGGTTGAAACCCTAAGCCGCCGCCTCTATTCTTTCTTTTCCGTAAGGTGCACTCTCTTAGTTGTAGGGGATACAGCTCGAGGAGGAGAAGGTCTACTCGAACTAAACCAAACCTGCGTGGACTGCGACACGATTTCCAAACCGAGAAGGACCCACCCCAACTCTCAAATACGGACTCGAACACACGCCCAATATTATTCCAGCATCGCGAGCCCAAACCCCTCTCCAAACTTCCGCAACGCCGCCAAGAACAAGAATCCGGAGGACTAGAAGGACGCGCAAGCGAGCGAGCGGAAGAAACCTCGGGGAGAAGTCAACACAGGTTGGTGAAATACCCTAAACCCGTTCCCAGATTCGTCGCAAAAGCTTTTTGATCATTGTATCCTTAAAAAAAAAGTTTTTTGATCACGAGATTTCGTTTCCCTTCTCCGTTATTTCCGCCGCCGATTTTGGTGGCGATTTCGTCGGCGTCGGTCAAGGAAGATTGGGATTATTGGTGAGACGCGGAGAATAGAGGTTTAGGGGCGGTCGATTGCGATCGGTTTGGACGTCCTTTTTTTCTTCTCGTTCTTAGTTCCTGGCTACGTTAAGCCATTGTTGCATCATAGGGAGAATATGTTGCTGAATATCCCCGTGACGGAGCTGCCTTGTAGGCGTTGGGGTCAGCTGACCCCAATGGCAAACACCAAAACCTTTACTAATTAGCAGTAGCTAATGATTAATTAGAGAAGATGACCCCAAGGAATATAAGGCCTGACCCCATTGGTATTTTTTTTCTATCTTCGTCCCCTGCCCGTAAATATAGCGCTAGTAATAAGAGCTTTTCGTTAGCGTAATCCAATCTGTTGGAATCTGTGAATCCATGCCTCGCGGTCTGGAAAATGCTCTTGGGGTTTCGCGTAGAATATGTCACGCGATGGTTTCCTAGTAATTTTCCCCCTACTGCTGCTCTACTCTAGAGTCTAGATATCCGTGGCGATTTGCGGAGTGGCGGTGCAGGAGCGATGCACTGCCACCAATTTTGTACCCCTTACGCTAATCCTATTGAAAAAAAAAATCCGGATATAGCAACGATGAGTTCGGTGACGAACGGCTGACCGTACTGTTGTTCTATACTTTTTTTTCGAGAATCGTTGTTCTATACTTGGATTTCCCTCCCGTCTTCCCTTTGGGACTTGGAGAACAGTAGGATTACCTTATATAAATTTCCTTCTAAGCCTTTTAATTCTTAGGATAGTTGGATCACGCATTTGTTTTATGCAATGTTCTTCGTGTGTTTATGTATGTACTAAATTGGCTGTGTTGCTTGTACTAGTTGCCTTGTAGATAATTTCCACATAGATGAATATTAATGAAATTTATACGCACAGTTTTCCATAGTAAGAGTACTGATATGTAATTTCGTCCTGTGGATATAGTAAGAATTTTCTTTGCATGCTTGATATTAGATTATCCTAATAAACCGGTTGACTTGTCTGCATTTTATCTGGATATACTATGTTCTTGAGCATGACTAGATACCGTGTAGAGTTTGCATTTTGACTAACTTCTACTAAACCTGAGTTCAGATGGTCATGCTTTGTGTACTGGAAGACAACATGCACAAACTGAATTATTATCGAGTTTTCAGTATTATACCTGTAAATCATTATTACCAAGATATTTGCATTGTCATGTTCTGTATACTGTATAAGAGTCAGTTTGTGATCAATAAGTGTTATGTACTTGTGTGCATATGGCATGAATGATGTACTTCCCTCCTGCAAGTTAGGTTTTAGAATTTTCTGTCTTACGATAAATATATACAACAGCCAGTTAGAGTCAGAGAACTGGTACCATGCTATCAGCCTATTTTTCGTTTTTTTCCTGTACTTACTGTGTAATTTCATAAGTTCAATGGATAATATTTCAAGAACCAAGCATAAAAGTTGCAGTTTAATAATCTCTAAGCTGCACTATCGCAAATTATTGGTCCTTAAGTGGACGTGTCTAGAACCATATGACTACATATTTTGTTCAAATCATGTAGCACAAGATAATTTTGTTTCATGTTGATGTCATTAATTAACTTAATTTATTGCACGTGCTTGTACATTGTATTTTTCATCAATTCTGCTATCTTGACTTGTTGCACTTCTGGATTTTTTAATCAGTTTCTGGTTTATAAGGAGCATGGAGGGTTCCAATTTGAGAGATCTGGTAAATGAGGAACTTGTCTTGAAGACAAGCACGGCTGCAGGCGTTGGTTTAGCTGCTGGCAGTGTTTACGGTGCCATCGCTTCTATGCTGCGTGATGTACCTCAGATTGGCAGTAATGTGAAGTATCCTCAGCTGGTTAGAACTGGCAAGGTGTGTGGACATTATGCAGGATACCTTGCAGCTCTTGGAGCTACATATGTAGGCGTAGAGCACTCTCTTGAAAAGTACAGGATGAAGAAGGACTACATTAATGGTGCTGTAGCTGGTTTTGCTGCTGGTGCAATTGTTTTGGGCTTCAGAGGTAATTATCTACAGGTGTTATGCCTGGCCTGAAATTTCTAACTCAGTTATATGAACATCCTTGTGGATCATTCCTCTTTTTTTTTTCAAAATCCGTACCTGTGAGTTCTCCATGCATATACTAAACTTTGATTGTATGAAAACATTCGCACTATTATTGCTGGTGCCGCGGTAGTAAAAGAATGTTGGGGCTAGCCTAAGTTGGATGGGCAGGCTCAAGTCCTTCTTAGGCTTGTATTTGGGTGTGTTTCTTGCTTTATTATCAAAACATTTAGTTCCTTCTATCTGTGTTTCTATTCTGTTTTGTAGGGAATATGTGTTTCTTTTTTAATATGATCAATGTGTGGAATTTAGACGCAGCAAGAAATATCATGGTGCAAAGGTCATAATAGAACTAGATCTGCTATATTTGTACAGACATATGCAGAGCAAGTAGTACAAGGGAAACCTAACTGCAAACCATGCCATCTAGACCTCACAGGAGGATCTTGGCTGTTTAGAACTTAGAAGTGGCAAAATTATGATATTGAATTATTGACTTCTTCTTTGTGAAAATTACAATGTGAAACATTAGGGGATGATTTATGTTAGAGTTGACATGGTTACTCTTTGATGTCCCTTCCTTCCTAGTACATGGTATATTATGTAGGGGAGAATTTCCTCTTTCCAGTATAAGTTTAGCTTGTTCAGAGTAGCAATTTACTTTACTATCAGTCTAACATTATTATTATCCTTGTATGACAGCCCGGAGTTTCCGAACAGCCATCGTGTCAGGTTCTGCGCTCGCGCTGACTTCTGTACTCCTGGATGTGACTGGAATGAGAACTACAGACGAAGAAGAAAAAGTCCACCACTAAATCAATATGTTATCCTGAAGAGCTGTATCTACAACTTTACGCAAAGCAGTCCATTTTTCTGTTATAGGCATATCGTCAATATCTTCAATACGTGAGGAGTTTCTTTGAATGTAGTCTGTTCATAGTAGAGCTAGTAAAGGATATATTGAACTATGTGGTAGTTGGTCCTGATCTAAAATTCATGCTTGTGAAGTACTCGCATTTCATCCGTGCTTTAGTAATCGCTTAAGTTCGAAGTGTAAGTGGAGGTTGTGGTTGAAATCGTTTAAATATGATTTTGTTGCCCGAATTGCGACCGGGCTGTTTTCAATATGACATTGTTATACACTTCTGTGGTGGATGTTTACTTTCACCAGTGTTACTACGACTCGAGGGCTGCGGTCCTGTTGATTTCTTATTGGCTCTTTTCTTTCTTCGGTGGTGATATTTCTTTCCTCTATTGGTGAGTTGATAGAAAGGTCAATACATGTGCTATGTTATGCATCCAGCATGACAAAGAGAAGAGTAAATCAGTTGAACCCTACATCCGAAGGGTGGTTGTTGTTCACGCCTAAAATGTATATTGTTGACGTGTATATGTGGATTGTAATAACCATTTCCATTAGTTTAGACTTTTGAAATAGTTGGCTAGTGCATGAAACATGACATGGTATCAGAGCTAGGTTCTTGAGTTCAAGTCCTGGCTTTCGCAGTTTATGGATAGATTTGTTGGTGCCCCTGTTTGTCCATGTAGTGGTATGTTTCATCTTTGAAGCAGATTTTGCTTTACCCACGTACAAATCCTACTAGACAATTTATCCACCTATATTTTTTTCAGAAGAATTATTCCTCTAGGTAAGTGTCACTCGTCTCACTCCAGCACAAATGTCCAGAACTCCAAGCATCAACATCAACCAAACTGGCACAGAAACTGCATATGCAATTGGGCTAATGGGCCACCAAACCTCCCTCTCCACCGTGGATCCGACGTGGCACGAGCCCATTGGAGCCCTGGATATCCTCCTTCTCCTCTTGCAAGCAAATCCATTGCCCTTCACCTTGAGAACCCATTTCTTCTCCGAGAGAGCAAAATTTCTGGCAAAAAAGGGAAAAGGAAATTCAAGAAGGGAAGATGGCAGTTCTTGGTCTATCTACTGCCTTCTCTCCCCCAGGTGAGCAACAAATTATCCTTTCCTTTTCTCTGCCCATTGTCTGTCTGCCTAGCTCTGTTCCGAGCAGCAAATTCTTTCTGTTTCAGAGGTTCTTGGATAGCTGTAAGGCTCAGGCATGGCGCCACGGGGAGGAGCGGCGGCAGCCTGTCCCTGCGGCGGTCCACCGCCACCGCCGTGGCCGTCCGCGCGGAGGTGAGCTTCGTGTCCGGCGACGAGGCGAAGCGGCTGGTGGCGGAGGAGGGGTACGCGGTGCTGGACATCCGGGACCGGCGGCAGTACGAGAGGGCGCACGTCAGGGGCTCCGCCCACGTCCCGCTCTACATCGAGAACGAAGACAACGACATTGGTACGGCGTGCTGCAGTGTCCATGTGCTGATGTGTAGAGCTTGGCACTTCCTTTTCATGCATCTTATCGTGAAGCAAATTCTTCTTCCTCTTCGTGGCAGGGACGATCATCAAGCGGCAGGCACACAACAACTTCGCCGGCCTGTTCTACGGCCTGGCGTTCACCAAGCCCAACAAGGACTTCACCAAGACGGTGAAGAGCAAGTTCTCGCCGGAGAGCAAGCTGCTGGTCGTCTGCCAGGAAGGCCTCAGGTAATTTTCTTCACTCCACAAACTAAATCAGGATGTTCAGAACCAACCATCTACCACTATTTACAACTCTAACATTACGGAGTAGCATTTATCTTTTGAGTAACTCAGCGTGAGAAGCTAATTAACCTGGCCTTTTTTTGCTGAATGAAGGTCCACAGCGGCTGCAGATGCATTGGAGCGAGAAGGCTTCCAGAACCTGGCCTGCATCACCTCAGGTCTTCAGACACTGAAACCAGGTACCAACATTCGACAGTCTGAAAATCCTTTACATAGTTGTAGAAGAATCTCTTGTTTTTTTTTTTTTTGAATTGGAAGAATCTCTTGTTCAAGTGGACTGTTCTGCAAATCTTCCGGTTTGTGGTGTAATCGTATCGATGTTTCGCAGGAACGTTTGAGTCTGTCGGAGAAATGGAGCTGCAGAACGCGGGGAAAGCCGGGCTTGTGATCGTCCAGGGGAAGATCTCCCAAATTCTTGGGGCTGTCTTGATAAGTAAGATCAAGTCAACTTTTGCAATCTTAGAATAGTAACAGTAAATAAGAACGTGTGCTTCAGCTCATGACCGTCATCTTGTTCGTATATGCAGCCTTGTTGCTGTTCATAACAGTGTTCCCGGACCAGGCTCAGCAGCTCTTCGACTTGGCTGGCATCAAATTGTGATCAGCATGGCTGCCCTTCTAGTTCCTATTGGGAGTTCATATCTTCGAGTGTCAGGTATGCCATTCTTCTTGATTTCAGATTGAAATTTCATACGACAAACAACAATTCCTGCTGTGTAATTCAGTTGTAAGAGAATCTGCATGGCTAGCTGGAAGCACACTAATTTAGTTTGGATGGTTTCATTTTTCTGCAGGTTAAAGTGTATCAGTAGGTGGACTTGGTGAGATATCTTCACATTGAAAAGGATGTTAATTAGGCTCCACATGTAATGTGTAGGGAATTTTTGAAAATTCTACCGTGTATTTGGGCTCGAGTAATTTGTTTTTGTGTCATACACCATCTCTTTTTCGCTAAAACGCAAAAAGCTGTGTGTTTCGATGTATTGATAGATAGAATAGTTATTTACAAGTCTTTAGAGAGGCTACCCCACACCATACAACTCAAACCAGCGATCTAGACTAGGGGAGAAGATGTGCGAGACCACGGGCCCCCGCGCTCACACAAGAACGAGCCTCGGTCTTGATGGTTTCCACCAAAGTGCTAACTGAGGGACGTGCATATCGCGTTTCGTTGCTGAAAATGCATGTGTTGCCCCATGTGTGGTTTTGGTAATTAATGACAATCTCTATGGACTAATGTTTGCATTGAGATATCTTTTAGATCGTGTCTAGAAAGAGATTGGAGTTCATGAATTGGACTCTAGAAGATTACATGATGACCAGTGTCTAAAAAGAGATTGAAGTTCATGAGTTGGACTCTAGAAGATTACATGATGACCAATGCTCTATTCAAGGGTTTATATGAAGAATGGTCATGTGTAGAGAAGATGAAGTGCAAGCTCAATATGATCCATCTCGAAAGATATCATTTGATTAATGCTTGCAAAGGAGTCTTGAAGACGGAGCTTAGCGAGGCCCTCCCATAATGGAGTATGGGGGAGCATTTGGAGAAGTCTTCATCAAGCATGTGCTAGCAAGCACAATCAAGAAAGGTGTTCCATCTTGAGAGAGCAAGATCGTCATCATCGAGCTCAAGTGGAATGCGCAAGGCAAAGGTATGATCTTGATAGGTTTTCTATTTTACCGGTCTCATGTTGTTAGTGGGAGACCGGGTTTTAGGATAGACGGCGTACTATCAAGAGGGTTCTCAAGTGAGTAACTTGATCGCATCTTTGTGGAGAGCTCATACCTTTGCATACTTGGCATATCATCTTTCTTGGTTCTTATTTGGCTTTTCTCCTTGTTGGGTTTTGGTGCTTGTCGTGATCTTCATGACAAGCCCAAGTTCTTCGAAAACGGATTTCTTATGGAAAACTTGTTGCGTTTTCGTGTTGGAAATATTATCGGTCCACCTTCGAGATAGGGTCCACACCTCTCCATGTGTGGTATCCCCTCTATATTTGTGACCCTTAATATTTCCAACGCAATTGGTTTCATCTCATTTGGAGTTCATATGAGAAAGTTATTGCATTTCAGGATTTGCTGCTCTGCTGGTTTTTTGGTCCGGAGTCTCCGTGGTTTTGGTCCGGAGTCTCCGGTCCCTGGTTTTGAGGCTAAGTGCCTCGCGCGCGGCGCGTGCGGTATAGGGGTCCGGAGTTGGTCCGGAGTTACCCCGGAGTCTCCGCACTGGCCGGAGTCTCCGGCCTTCGTGGTCCGGAGTCTCCGGTGCAAGTTTTCTGCGTCGGATTTTTTACTGCTCTTCTGGGTCCGGAGTTTCCGCCCTTCTGGTCCGGAGTCTCCGCCCGGGCCGGAGTCTCCGGCCTTCGTGGTCCGGAGTCTCCGGTGTAAGTGGCTGCAACGGCTCTTTTTCTGGGAGGGGTATAAATACCCCTCCACCTACCTCCAGCCAACCAGCTTTCCCAAGCACGTTTTTTTCCCCTCTCTCACCTCCATTGTTGACCTTGGAAAGCTTCCCTCTCTCCCAATTCCTCCCATGATTCTTGCATATCTTTGAGGGATTTGAGAGAGGAGATCTAGATCTACATTTCCACCAATCCATTCCTCCTCTAAGTGAGGGGAACCTAGTAGATCTTGATCTTGGAGTTCTTGGTGCATCTCCTCTTTGTTCTTCCTCTCTTCTCCCCCCATAAGCATTAGTTGCTTGTGGTGGGATTTGAGAGTGAAGGATTTGTCTTGTACTCTTGCCTTTTGCATTTGGTGCATCGGTGTGCTCTCCACGAGGATTCGTGGAAGTTGAAAGCTTGTGAACTTGTTACTCTTGGGTCCTTGGACCCTAGACGCCCGCGTGGTGGTTGGACCCTTGTGTGGTCACTTGTAGCTGTTCGGGAGCCCCCAATCCCGTTGTGGGTTGTGCCCCGGATCGTTGTTGAAAGGCTCCGGATTTCCGCCTCGAAGGATTCCGATAGTGGAAGGTGAACCAAACCTTTGTGGTGCGGTTCATCGGAGAATAGGGTGAGCCTTTGTGGCGTTGAGATCGACCTTTGTGGTGCCTCACATCTCTCCAACGAGACGTACTCCCCTAAAAAGGAGGAACTCGGGAATACATCATCGTCTCCGCGTGCCTCGGTTATTTCTATACCCGAGCTCTTTACTTATGCAATTTACATTGTGATAGCCTTCGTGCTTGAAGTATTCTTGTTGCTATCACCTTGTTACTTGTCTTGCTTAGCATAAGTTGTTGGTGCACATAGGTGAGCCTAGTATATTTAGGTTGTTGGCTTGTTAATTTAAACACCTAGTTTTATTCCGCAATTAGCAAGCCTAAACCGGAAAAGTTTAAATCGCCTATTCACCCCCCCCCCCCCCCCCTAGGCGACATCCTTGTCCTTTCAGTTGCTTCCAAATCCACCACGCCGTGAGCATGACCACCGAAGAGGTGCCCTTACGCAGCGAGCGGGGGGTGGAGTTGAGTACCAACGACCATCAATCGACGAAATCGTCCTCCACAGCCGGTGGCCTCGACGTCGATCGTATCCAGGACAGTACCTCGTGCCAAATCGTATGTGACAACGAACACCCAGTTAGTATGTGGGACATCGATTTTGCTGTCTGATCGCACATCAGGCAGCTTGCTTGATGTGGTAGTCCGCAACGTGCTAGCCTCTCCCCCGTCCAACATCGGTCTAATCAAGCCAGCCACATGAAGAACTTCACCCTAGGTGATGCCCATGTCTTCCAATTCAACCTTCAAGAACTTGACTCAATCGCCCCACGGAACAAGTCATCGTAGTAAGACCTGGCGGAGTATCGGGCATCAGACGTCCAGCGCCAAATCATTATGTCAGGCTGCTCGGATAGATGCACCCTTGGAGAAGCATCCAAATCTGGACATACTGCCAGAAAGCGAGCAGACTCAAAGCGCCCGAGTTGTCCGCAATCCACCGGCGCTCGACCAGCGCCTCTTGCACCGTCCGCTTTTTTTGGGGCTGCGCTACGTTCTTCATTGATTTACCCTCCATCCACCAGAAAAGGGCCGTTGAACAGTCCCCAAGGGACATTTCCGTGGAGGCATTAAAAATCTGACGCTCGTCCTCCGAGAACTGCATGTCGAGCCCCCGCCATACAGGGGCGGAGCTGGGCCCCGGGCAATTAGGGCTATGGCCTGGGGCGCAAAATTACCAGCCTACTAGGTATAAATTGTTTTGGTTTGGCCCTGGAGGCAGCCCAGGTATGGCCCATTTTCTGGCACGATACGACCAAACCAAACGAAGGGCATATGAATCGAAACCGGCCTCGCTCGCTCGGCCCTCCCCTTGCTCGCTGACAACGTGTTCAGGCGCTGCCACGCTGCTCTGCTCTCCGTTCCTTCTGTTCTTCTCCGCCGCGGCGCCGCACTCAAGCGCAGATCTGCCAGTGCCTGGCCCGCCCTCCCTGGTCATTACAAGCTTTTTTTTTGGAAAAAATTTTAGCCAAGTTTTTTGACCCGGGTCTGTCTCCAATCTTGGCTCAGCCACTGCCGCCATGGCCATTGGTGATCAGTGCACAACCTCCACAACCAGCGCACCTTTATGCTGATCAACGTGCATAGTCAAATCCGGGATACCCAATCCTCCAACGGGCGACACACTCTGGCCCAGTTTACATGGCAGTAATCGTCATTCGCCTCCGCCCTCCCATACACCATCTCTTGTTTGAGTTGTAGTTTTGATCCATAAATTTTGTGTTGTTTCAAGTAAAGTGAAATCGTCAATTTTGAATTAGATGGTAGGCCTCCATTTCTTTGTCAGGGGCGTATGTCGGTCGAAATCGTTAAGGTAAGGGTGTGTTCGGTTGGAGCATGAAGTGGAACGGGACGGGTCCGACCTGCACCTGGGCATGATTCCCGTGTTCGGTAGCATGTAGAATTGGAACCAAACGATTCCCCGAAACGGCATATTCGCCTCAGATGCGGAATTTGCTGGTTCCGCCGAATCGGTGGAATCACCTCGTTCCATGTCTCTCTCCTCTCTAATCCCTCGTCTCGTCCTCTATCCCTCCCGAGACAGGCGACCTCTCCATCTCTCCCACTCCCACGACCACGGCGAGCACGGCGCGGAGGCGGCCGGAGCAAGGCGCGACGAGCACGGCGCGGAGGCGGCCAGACCGAGGCGCGACGGCCGGCCAGAGGCGCGGCGGCGCGGCTGCCCGAGGAGCGGCGGCGCGGTCCGAGGCGCGGCAGCGGCGCGGCCAGCCTCCTCCGTGCTCGCGCCCCTCCCCCGTGCTTGCGCCCCTCCTCCATGCTCGCCGTCCCTCTCTCCGTGGTCGCCGCCGTGGTCGCCGGAGAGTGCGCGAGCGGCCGGAGGTCTGCAGGCGCGGGGGCGCGAGCGGCCGGAGGTCTCCAGGCGCAGTACAGCCAGCAGCGGCGGCAACGGCCAGCGGCGGCGGCGGCCACGGCCGGGCCAGGCGCAGCACAGCCAGCTGCGGCGACGGCGGCCATGGCCGGGCGAGGCGCAGCACGGCCAGCTGGGGTTTGACCTTTTTCTTCTCCGATTTGGTTAGTCCTAATTAGACGAAATTGAATTGCTAATCCTAATTAGACGAAATTGAATTGCTAATCCAAAATTATGTGAATCATTCCATTCCATCTCGTTTTGTCCAACCGAACGCAAGAACGGGATGGAACCGTGACATTCCTGTTTATTGGAATGGAATGGTTCCATTCTATTCGGTTCCACAACCGAACACATCCTAAAGAGCCGGCTCACTGACCGCCATGGCGCGTAGCTGCGCGCCGTTGCAGCTGCTCTCGCACCCGTCGCTCACCGCCGCGCAGCTCCGGCAGCTCCACGCCCACCTGCTCACCTCCTCGACCCACCTCGCCGACCGCTTCCTCCCCAACAACCTCCTCCGCGAGGCCTCCTCCCCTCACCGCGCCCTCGCCCTCTTCCCCCGCCTCCGCCGCATCCTCCCCGCCTTCCTCCCCAACAACTACACCTTCTCCTTCCTCCTCACCGCCGCCGCCGCCGTCCCTGCTCCTCCGCCTTCCGAGCGGCGGCTGGTCTGCTCGCTGCACGCGCTCGCCGTCGCGCTCGGATGGGACGCGCACCTCTACGTCTCCAACGGCCTCATCCACGCTTACGCCGCCCGCGGACACCTCGCCTCCGCGCGCCGCGTCTTCCACGACGCCTGCAGCACGGACGCCTGCTCCTGGACCTCGCTCCTCACCGCCTACGCCAGGGCCGGCCAACTGGACAAAGCGCGCGTCTTGTTCGACGAAATGCCGCACCGGACGCCCGTCGCCTGGAGCGCCATGCTGAGCGCCTACGTCGGCGCGGGCGGCTTCGCGGACGCGCTTGAGGTGTTCGACGGGATGCTGAGAGCCCGTGTCCGGCCCAACCGGGCGGCCGTCGTCGGCGCGCTGGCCGCGTGCGGCGCGCTCGGGGCGCTGGAGCAGGGGCGGTGGGTGCACGCCCTCGTCGGCGCCGGGAGGGGCGACATGGACGGGGTGGTGGCTACCGCGCTGGTGGACATGTACGCCAAGTGCGGGAGCCTGGACGCGGCGACGCAGGTGTTCGCAGCCATGCCGGAACCCAAGCGCGACGTGTTCGCCTATACCGCCATGATCTCGGGGCTGTCGGACCACGGCCGCTGCAGTGAGGCCGTCGAGCTGTTCGGCCGGATGCAAGCCCGTGGGGTGCGCCCCAACGAGGTCACGCTCATCTGCGTCCTCAGCGCTTGCGCCCGCGCCGGCGGCAGGCTCGTCGGCGTCGCCAAGGAGATATTCCGGACCATGGTCACCGTCCACGGCGTCGAGCCTGGCGTGGAGCACTACGGGAGCATGGTCGACGTGCTCGGCCGCGCGGGGCTGCTCGCCGAGGCCGTGGACGTGGCGCGGTCGATGCCGATGAGGCCCGACTCGTACGTGCTGGGCTCGCTGCTGAACGCGTCCAGGGTGCACGGCGGCGACGTTGAGCTCGGGAAGCAGGTGGTGGAGTGGCTGGCGGAGCTGGGCCTCGACCACAGCGGCGTCCACGTGCAGCTGTCCAACATGTACGCCGGCTCCAGCAAGTGGGAGGACGTGGTGAGGGTCCGGAAGGCCATGGAGGAGAAGAAGGTGGCCAAGGTGCCCGGGTGCAGCATGGTCGAGGTGGACGGCATGGCCTGCGAATTTGTCGCCGGTGACCGCTCGCTTGATCCGTCGATCATGGTGGTCGTTGGAGAGCTAGATGAGCAGCTCAGGCGGTCCCAAGTTTCCTTTTCGGACGATTTATTGACTTTTGATGTCTGAAGGGAGCAATGGACATGAACATCACATACAGATTAAACTGAATCTGGTAAGAAATTGGTAATGAGCGCGGAATTCAGCACAAAACCTTTTAGAGGGTGCCCTTTTTCAGCATTTCCGAAGAAAGAAAAGAAAACAGATACAGCTCCCTCCATCCGTTGAGGTTGAGCTTATCAGCTTGTCAAATACGAGACGACTGAAGCGCAAGATTGGGCTCTAGTCAGTGAAACCCACAATCTCCGCTGGATGCATTTGGAAGCAGCTAAACCGTGAGCCAGAGCAAAAAAAACAGTATTGCTGGAAAACATACAACTTGATTGGTGTGAAGAAAAAACTTCAGCAACAAAGCGGAAAAAACCATGCTGCCCGCGTGCACTCATTGAGAATTGATGGTAAACAACGGCTGCTTCATATGAACAATTAATTTTGACAATCAAAACTCTTCCATACGCTGGTATTGTACAAAAAAATGTTCAGTGCCAGAGTGAAATTACATCAAAGGCCTTTAAACTCTGTCATAAGATCTAGTCTCAAACTTCCCTTCGTCTACAGTTGTTCTCCAAGATATTCTCCCCTCCAGTGTGAAATATCTGCTATGTCTATGCTTTGTTCACGCGGATAGTTTGCCCTTCCAACTCCTGAAATCACATTCATTTCAAAACAATTAAAACATGGTAAACTGTTTTACATTATGAAATGGCTGGGAAAGAAGTCCGTCGACACCTTTAAATGACGAAAGAGTGTGAGACTCCCGAAGTTGCAACAAGGGTCAGATGCGGGCGTGCTACGCCACGCACCACAACTCTCACAAATTTCTTATAAAGCTAGTGCACAAATAGCCTACTTGATACTATATATAACATAAAACTTCAAATTTACCTACTCAACTGTGTTCTATACACATTTTTCGCCCCCCTCTAAATCTAGGCTCAAACTCCACCACTGACCACTAGCATTGCAGGCCTCCATTCTCAAATGTTCTAGACTATGGATCATACATGATATAATGTGGGACAGAATTTCATGCTTGATAACCAAAGAGAGATGCATGTGTCTAAAGATGGTTTGCTTGGGAGCTATCTACCACGTTTATGCTTTGACAAATGTGGCATAAATATTTTGAATAGCAAGCTCAGTTGTGATAATTTTTCATTCGATGACATACAAAAGTACAAACTGGACCAGGAGGTCAGGCATTAAGAAATATATTCTGCATCTTATTATAGTTCATCCGAACACATAAATGCTGGCAAAGTTGGTCCTAGATTGTGCTTTAAATATTTTACTTGTCATAGTTGTGAAGTTTTGACGCTGCAGTCTGTTTTGTTACTGTCAAGTGACGTAATGTAATCAGGAAGCAACTGCGGACTAGCAGGTGGCCAAAAGAAGCTTACTGTGTTGTTGAAAGTAGAAACAGCAGCTTCAACTTCTTCGTCCGAAGAAAACGTGACAAAACCAAATCCCTTGGACTTTGGCGTCCCCGGAACCCGTGATACCGTGGCACTGAGGACCTCCCCCTTTTCAGAGAAGAATTTCTCGAGGACTTCTGTCGTCACTGTCTTAGCAAGATTGCCAACATAAACCTTGTACTGGCTGTCAACGAATGCAGGCTCCGGTTCTGGTGCAGACAGATCGATGTTTGGTAAGAAGCTCTCTGTCACATTCACTTTAATTTTTCTACCTCCAACCTCCTGGTACAATTATCATGCACAAACATCAGTCACTCATGCATCTACTGCACGCATAAGCATGCCTGAGCGAGGATTTCAGATGATGACGTGTGGACATTTGAACGCTTACAGTGTCGTTCAGGCTCTCGGTGGCAGCATTGGCCTCCTCCACCGTGCTCATCGTGACAAACCCGAAGCGTCGGCTCCTGCCACTGTACTTATCGTACATAACCTGTGAAAATTATTGTGCAAACAATTATTTCGGTGAGATAAATTACCTAGACATTGAGCAAGCAATTCATCAGAATTTTTTTCCTGGTACATGTCTGTAAGTTCCCATGGATTTGGTACATCAGGTTGTAGCTACTTAAACAGTCCAATGGTATAGCAACAGGAAATCCACCTCCAATAAGAGCAGGATAAATGACTGGAATTAATTCGAATGTAAAGAAAAAGGAACAAAAAAGTTTGTATAGTTTGTTATCGGGAACACTGAATAGGCAGTGGATCTTTGCATAGAGATTAGCCGAATCAATGGGCCGCCAAGATTAGAGCAGCATTGGTGCGTTACCTCGGCTCGCACGACGGTGCCGTGCTCGGCGAACATGGCTGCCAGCTCGTCGTTGGTGACGGTCCTGGGGATGTTCCCGACGTAGAGCTTCCGCGTGGCCAGCTCCTCGGGCGCCTCCAGCACCGCGGAGGAGGCGAGCACCTGCAGCGCTGCCCGGCGCCTTGTCCGCGCCGCCGCGACGGCCGGCGGTGCGGCGCGGAATGAGACGCGGGCGGGGGTCGAGACCGAGGCGGGGCTGCTCCGGCGGTGGAGGGAGTGGGTGGCCGCTAGAGAGGAGATGGTGGTCGCCATTGGAGCCGCTGGAGACGACGTGGGGATGGCGAGGAATGGGTAGAGACGGAGGGAAGAGCAGCAGGAAAGAACGTTATCCGGATTCCGGTGTGGTTTTGTTCTGTGCAGACAAAACGGCCGTGGTTGTATGTCCACATTTGAAAATGCAATTAAAATGAGTTGCTGCAATAATAAGTGGGGTCGTGGCGTCTCTCATTGGAAACACATATATGGGAATCTTCGTGGTCAATGTAGGTAGCCCAACATCAATTCCTTGCAGACCTCATCGTCCATGCACAATTATTTTTAACTGTGGGGCTTGTTACTATATCATACCTGCTTGGGTGTCCTTAATATCACTTTGTACCAGTGTCATGCGGTGGACACTGGAGAAGCATAACGTCCCTCGTCAAGGATATGCACGTTAATGTGGTGACAATTGTTTACAGGTGATAGCGAGACCATAGATGCCTTTTCCAATTACAACAGATATACATCGAGGTCAGCCTTGAGCTCGTACATTTTTGCCTTTGTGATGGAAGAGGTCACAAATGATATATAAAGAATATATTCATTGTATCTTTGTTGGGAAGGTCTCGAGGACTTGGTTAGGAGAGTACCTACTGGCGAGAAGCTCTTCATAGGAGGAGACTTCAATGGCCATGTGGGTACATCTAACACAGGTTTTGAAGGGGTGCATGGGGCTTTGGCTATGGCATCAGGAACCAAGAAGGGGAGGATGTCTTAAGCTTCGCCCTAGCCTACGACATGGTCGTAGCTAACACCCTCTTTAGAAAGAGAGAATCCCACCTAGTGACTTTCAGTAGTGGCCAACACTCTAGCCAGATTGATTTTGTCCTCTCTCGAAGAGAAGATAGACGCGCTTGCCTTGATTGTAAGGCGATACCTGGAGAGAGTGTTGTCCATCAACATAAGCTGGTGGTGGCTGACTTCCGTTTTTGGATTCGTGTCCAGCGGGATAAGCGTCCAAAAGTTGCTAGAACAAAGTGGTGGAAGTTAAAGGGAGAGGCAGCTCAAGCTTTTAAGGAGAGGGTTTTTAAGGAGGGCCCTTGGGAGGAAGGAGGCGATGCAAACAGTATGTGGATGAGGATAGCGACTTGCATTCGGAAGATTGCATCAGAGGAGTTTGGGGTGACCAGGGGAAGTAGAAAGGATGCTAAGGATACCTGGTGGTGGAACGTTGAGGTCCAGAAGGCTATTAAGGAGAAGAAGGACTGTTTCAGACGCCTATACCTGGACAGGAGCGCAACCAACATGGAGATATACAAGGGGGCAAAGAAGGCCGCAAAGCGGGCGGTGAGCGAGGCAAGGGGTCGGGCGTATGAGGACCTCTACCAGCGTCTAAACACGAAGGAAGGCGAAAGAGACATCTATAAGATGGCGAAGACGAGAGAAAGGAAGACGAGGGATGTCAACCAAGTCAAATGCATAAAGGACGGAGCGGATCAACTCCTCGTGAAGGACGAAGAGATCAAGCGTAGATGGCGAGAGTACTTCGACGACCTGTTCAATGGAGAGAATGAGAGCTCTACCATTGAGCTAGACGATTCCTCCGATGATACCAGCCGACGCTTTGTGCGGCGTATCCAGGAGGCTGAGGTTAGGGAGACTTTGAAGAGGATAAAAGGAGGCAAGGCAATGGGCCCTGATGGTATCCCCATCGAGGTGTGGAGAGGCCTTGGAGACATAGCGATAGTATGGCTAACTAAACTTTTCAACCTCATTTTTCGGTCAAACAAGATGCCCGAAGAATGGAGGCGGAGTACATTAGTGCCAATCTTCAAGAACAAGGGGGATGTTCAAAGTTGCACTAATTACCGTGGAATCAAGTTGATGAGCCATATAATGAAGCTATGGGAGAGAGTCATTGAGCACCGTTTAAGAAGATTGACAAGCGTGACCAAAAATCAATTTGGTTTCATGCCTGGGAGGTCTACCATGGAAGCCATCTTCTTGGTACGACAACTTATGGAGAGATACAGGGAGAAGAAGAAGGATCTTCATATGGTGTTCATTGACTTGGAGAAGGCGTATGATAAGATACCACGGAATGTCATGTGGTGGGCCTTGGAGAAACACAAAGTCCCAACAAAGTACATTACCCTCATTAAGGATATGTATGATAATGTTGTGACAAGTGTTCGAACAAGTGATGGCGACACCGATGACTTTCCAATTAAAATAGGACTGCACCAGGGGTCAGCTTTGAGCCCTTATCTCTTTACTTTGGTGATGGATGAGGTCACAGGGGATATACAAGGAGATATCCCATGGTGTATGCTCTTTGCGGATGATGTGGTGCTAATTGACGATAGTCGGGCGGGGGTTAATAGAAAGTTAGAGCTGTGGAGGCGGACTCTAGAATCGAAAGGTTTTAGGCTTAGTAGAACCAAAACTGAGTACATGAGGTGCAGTTTCAGTACTACTAGGCACGAGGAGGAAGAGGTTAGGCTTGATGGACAGGTGGTACCTGAGAAAGACACCTTCCGATATTTGGGGTCTATGCTCCAGAAGGATGGTGATATCGATGAAGATGTGAGTTATCGAATCAAAGCTGGTTGGATGAAATGGCGCCAAGCTTCTGGTGTCCTCTGTGATAGGAAAGTGCCACAAAAGCTAAAAGGCAAGTTCTATAGGACGACGATTCGACCTGCGATGTTGTATGGCGCAGAATGTTGGCCGACCAAGAGACGACATATCCAACAGTTAGGTGTAGCGGAGATGCGCATGTTGAGATGGATATGTGGCCACACAAGAAAGGATCGGGTTAGGAATGATGATATACGTGAGAGAGTTGGGGTAGCACCAATTGAAGAGAAGGTTGTCCAACACCGTCTAAGATGGGTTGGTCATATAGAACGTAGGCCTCCGGAAGCGCCATTGCATACCGGACGGATAAAGCGGGATGAGAATGTTAAGAGGGGTCGTGGTAGGCCAAACTTGACATGGGAGGAGTCTGTTAAGAGAGATCTGAAGGATTGAAATATCACCAAAGAACTAGCCATGGATAGGGCTGCGTGGAAGTTAGCTATCCATGTGCCAGAACCATGACCTGGTTTCGAGATCTTATGGGTTTCAACTCTAGCCTACCCCAACTTGTTTGGGAAAAAAAGGCTTCGTTGTTGTTGTTGTTGTTGTTGTTGTTGTATCTTTGTTGATGATGTGGTTATAGTATACGAAAGTGAGGTGGTCGTATGTAGCAAATTAGAGTTGTGGAGACAAAATTTGGAATCCGAGGGGGGGGGGATACGGAATATATAAGGTGCAGATTTGTGGTATAAGGTGCGAGGAGGGAGGACCATGTAGAAGGACAAAATAGTGCTTAAAGGGACATATTTTTAATATTTAACAATATTGCAAAGCAATTGTGGTATATATGAGGATGTTTGCCCAAAAGTAAAGCATGGTGGGTGAAGTGGTGACAGACATCTGTCATCCTCTATGACAGGAAGGTCCCTCAAAAGCTAAAATGTAAGTTTTATATGACGACAATAATACTTTCGAAGATAACTGGAGGAGACTATTGACCCACTAAAACACAACACAATCAACGAATGAGTGTTATAGGTCATGCACACGCTAAAGGGGATTTCTGGCCACAAAAAGAAAGGACCAAATGAGGAACGAGGTGATACATGATAAAAGGGTGGCACCGGCTGAGGATAAGTTTATTTAACACCGACTAAGATGGTTTAAGCATATCTAATAGAGGCCTTCTAAAACACCAGTGAATAGTGGTATTATAAATGGCAGAACAAAATATTAAGATCATGTAACACCCTAGCCACTCCCGGGCCTAGAGGTAGCTACTCCTGGCATCTCTTTAGGATCCTTAAACCGGCTCCACGGAGCAACCCTGGCTTTTCTTGCGCACTTTGTTCTCACTCGTGCACACTGGGAAAGAACTTATGGGTCGGTCCATGCCAAACACGCTTCACCTGCAGGTTATTTGGAGATGAGTATTCAGAAAAGAAGATGCACTGTGTTGATATGACTATTCTTTCCAATCATATTAAGCCCTCGTCTAGGATGTCACCCCCCATAAGACCGATGACCTCGTTGGTTAAACCCAAGCAAGGAATGTCCCCTCTTGGCACACGTCCATGCGTTCAATTCCGGTACATTTCCCGCATGTTCACGCTTCTGACCCGCACACGCCCGTGAGGGTCGGTTGTAATACAAAATGGAACACCCCATTCACTCCGGCCCTGGTGGTCGTTGATGCATGTAAAATGCATACATGAACTTTGCACTTTAATTGCTTATATTCCAATCATATTTGCATCATATAAGGGTTATATCAATGTTTTATAATGATTTTTGGGAATATTCATTTATTTCCTATTTTTATGGAATTAACCCTGCACAGGCAGAAAACCCCGTTTTCTTATTTTAATGTTTCAGGGACCCAAACGTCAACGAAATCACCTGGAAATTTACGGGCGTCAATATTTGGAAGGAAGAAGACCTGTGGGCGAAGGAAGCGAACAAACGGAGGTCCGAGGACCAAACGGGGGTGGCCCACGCGGCCAGGTACTGTGGCCGCGTGGGGCCCACTCGTTTGGCCCTCGTGGCTCCGTTGCCGTCGATCTTCGCTCCACCGACATAGTCTTGACCTAAAAACGCCTATAAAAAAGGTCCCCGACGTTTCGGAAGGAGGCGGCGGAGAAACAGAAAACCACGAAACAGAGAGTCAGAAGGCTGCCGCCGGAGAAGATCGGAGGGGGGAAACGCCGCCGGAATCACCTCCGGAGGGCTCCACCCCCCTCCGGCGTGTTCATCATCAACATCTACAGCAAGATCATCTCCATCTCCCCACTGTAAACTCTTGGCAAACATGATGTATGATGCAATATACTATTCCCTTGATCTATTGTGTCTCCCATCTGTGTTTGAGAAGTGATTTGTTCATGGCACTTGTGAAATAGTTCGTTGATTGGTTGCATACAAGTGTTGTTATCTTTTATGATTGTCTTTATGTACAATATATGAGTGCACGCATATGTTGGGGAATGCATGTAAGGTGATCACCGTAGCGTAATGGATTGAGTAGGACATGTCGGAGTAGAGAGAAACCGGTGTCTGAGACTTGAAGTTACTTTATGGGGGATATATATGGGGGACCCTAGAACTTAAGGCTATGGTGGGACAATTATGTCTTAATAATTCTTGTGCTGCACATTTATTTGGCCATGAGATCCATCATAAGAGTTGTGTTATTGCTCATTTACTTGGCTACACCTATTTATGGCTCCCACCTAAAAGAAACAACTAAGACTGAAACATGTGCTTCACTAATTGTGACAACCACGCGAATGAAATAACAATTGCTAGAACATTTGCTCCCTTGAGATATTTGCTACTTGAGATATTTGATACTTGCTACTTGAGAAACTTGCTTGAGAAAACTGCTGAGAGAAACTTGCTCTAAGAAACTGTGTCTGAAACTTGATTGAGAAACTTGTTACTAGAAAACCCATTCCACATCACTTGCTTCATTAGTTAGTCCTTTCATATTTATTGCTTTGCATAAACGGCCATATAAGAGGGTTATAGGGCTTTAGAGAATAGATAGTTTACCTTCAGCTCCTCGTGGGTTCGACACTCAATACTTATCGAATTGTGCTACAGTGATTCCTTGCTCTTGGGGATTATCAAGTACTTTTCTGGCGCCGTTGCCGGGGAGCGTTGTGCTAAACTTTTATTCTTGTTTGCATTGCATACTAACATATAAATCTAAAACACAAAAAAATTAGAAAATGGAAAAGAACCAAAAAAATTAGAGTTGTATAATATCTATCTTGAGTTAGGACATGAAGTGTTTGAGGAGAAAATTAAATTTTATTTGCATAACACTCATGTTTGTGGTACTAACTCTTTGAACACCTTTATTGCTAATGCTCTGGAAAAGTTTAAGCTTGGGGAAGCCGTTGAGGATGAAAGTGATTTAATTGAGTTTGATGATCCATTATGCTCATTAGATGATAAGTCTTTATGTGGTGATTCTATTCAAAACTATGTGGGTATGTTTAACTTTAATGCTTGCAACTATTATGAGAGAGGAAGAGATAAGAATCCTCTTTATGTTTCTATGTTATTTAAAATGCAAGCTACTGATCACTACATGCATTGGTTATCACAAAATTGCTTATTTATTCATATATAAAATGCCAATGCATAGGAAAAGAGTTAGACTTAAAAGTTGATGGTTTAATGTTTTGTGGTGTGTTCTTATGCTTTAACTTCCTATTCGGTTTGGCACACCTTTATATCTTGAGAACCTGCAAAATAACTTTACCTACTGATTTCTGACAATTAGTTTAGATTTTCATTATATAAATTTGGGAAAGTAAATGAGAAGGATGAGTAATGGAGAAGTTGGGGTCGACCTTGAACATGTGTTGTTCATGCCAATGGAACCATTGCAAAATCTCTATCATTTAAACTTTTCCCAAAGCTAAAACCAAATAAAAAGAGTGATAATAGTAATTCGCTGTCCAGTTTTTGACATATCCTGTCTTTATTCTGCATTACTCTCATTACTTGTGTTTTGTGCGGTTCTTTTGATCAAGGAGCATTACATAACCATAGTAACAGTAGCTAATGTTTAAAATCAATTCATGATATGTCTTTGCTGTGCCTATGTGGATTTAATTTATGAAGGCACTAACCCCTCTAATCAAGTTTGTGACGAGTGTTGTGTAAAGAGAATTTTAAGGTGGAAGAATTGAGGGTGATGAACAAGATCAAGAGGGACAAAAACTCAAGCTTGGGGATGTACCCCTAGGCTCACCCTACATATATCAAATAAGTACAAGAATTTAAGCTTGGGGATGCCAAGCCACCTCACTTCAACCATCTTGATACCAAGTAAGTAAGCCTAGCTATATGGCTATAAAGAAAGCGCTTTGCGGGAGGCAACCCGGTTATTTTTGTGTGTGATTTTTCTTTGTGTCCTCTTGCTGTAACAAGAGATTTGTGTCTAGTTTAGTTCTGGAGTTTTTAATAAAGTGCCAAGTTTTACCCATTTGGTCTTGAAAAGTTGCTATTTGAGTTCGGAGATTTTATTCCTGCACGAATCAGTGCACGGTATGATTTTTAATTCTTATTCTGTAACTCCGAATGAGCTCATATTTGAACTGTAGTTGCAACTTTTCATCCTCTGTATGCATGAATTTTTTCGGAATTTTTCGAGAAAGTTTGGTAGGGTAGAAAAATACGTTTTGCTGCTGCTGTTTTTCTGGACAGATTCTGTCCCATTTTGTTTGATGCATGCTTTGAGCTTTTAAGTTGAATCTTTTTGATCCAATTGAGTTTATGAGTAGGCATACAACATTATACACTTTCTGGACATTCATATGAATTTTTGTTCAAGGATTATATGCAGCAAGAAACCTATTTGTTTATCACTATTAATGCACCCCACAGAAAAGAGATGGGAGAAACGGTGTTTTGAAGTTTTTTCACAGGGATTGGAGGAGATGCACCAAGAGCTATCCAAGGATGGTGAAGACCATAAGCTTGGGGATGTGAAGACAACCCCGCTGGACCTACACACTCTCGGTTTGCACACGTCCAACTTCTGTTTTTCGATCGAAACACTTTATCGCATAAACTTGGAGCGTCGTTTTTGTTTTTGTTTGAGTCTTGAGAGACCACCACACTATCAATTATATATGAGAGAGCTACTGGAAATATGGGTTGAAATATGTTGGATGCTTTATAAGATTGGGAAAAGGGATGTTTGAGTTGATTTTTAATGATACATATAGTTGCATGATTCATGAGCTTGTTTATGAGTAATAGTTTGCAAATCTTTTTGAAGAGCTATCACTTATTCATGTTTTGGTGCTGATTGTTATTTTACTTGGTTTAACATGGATTAGTTAGTTCTATGGACACTCATGCATGCATCTAGATGGTCAACTTTCTCCCTTTTGCTAGCCCAAAAACTCCAACAAGCAAAAACTTGTTTCCAACACCTTCAACCAAAGTTATTCCAGTGAGTCCACCATATCTACCTACTAGCTATATGCTATTCCGAGTATGTTCATCATGATATTTGTGTTATCTTACCTCTGAATGAAAATGATTATGTTATTGATTGCCATGGGAAAAGTTGGTTATATAGCTCTCACGAACTTGATGCACATTTTACTATCATTGCAATAAATAAAACATGACCCATTGTGATTAAGATTATGATGCTAGTGGCTTGATAAATGTTCGAGGTTGGGAGTTAGCCCATATGTGCTGTCACATGCAAAGCTTTCAACATGCCTTCATCTCATTTAGTTGATATCATGTACTTTTGTTTATGGATGCCTATCATGGTGAAATGAGTGGAAATGTGAGTTTAAATGAGTTTGTATAAATGGTTAGAGAGACGCCTGGGCCGCTAATCTAAGCCATGCATTATTCATGGTGGAAATTTACTTACATGCTATGGTGAATCTGTGATACACCTTACAATAAAAAGCTATTCCAATGGTAAATAAAAAGGGTGTTGAGGTTTTCATTTGTTTGTTTGTCTTGTCATTTTGATATGGGCTTGTTCCATATCCTGGGACAAGAGGTACCCCAGTTGACGCTCTTGATGATACTATTATTACTTACAATGATTTAACTTGAACTTGCTTTGTTTCCTAAGTTGAGTAATCATGGTGTAGGTACTTGTATTCAAGGGGCATGAGACATCCAACCTTTACTTTGTCAAGCACACTACTCATATTTGCTTTCACTTTAACCTTAATCATTCAAGATGCTATGATAGGGGCAATGAGAGCTTGACACCAATGAATACCTTATTGCAATCATTAACTTAAGTAGAAGAGTTTGGAAGTTGGATGAAACTTATGCATGCTTTACCTCTACTCACATATACATCTTTCCAAAGTGTACACCTATCATATTCAGATTTTCATCTACACTCTATGACCATTGTAGGATGTTCTACTTATCATTATGCATACATGTGTTCCATATTACTTGCTACTATGTTACACTTTGTGAACTATCAATGAACATCCTTGTCTTGAATACTTGATATCACTTCATAAACTATTTGCATATTGCTACTCCTTTGAAGAATGAATCATTTGACTATATGTAGCAATAGTAATCATCTTTGATATTCATTGTTAAGTATTAAATTGCAAAGTCCATGTTAGTTTTATCATCTTCATACTCGAGGACGAGCATGGATTAAGCTTGGGGATGTTGATGCATGTAAAATGCATACATGAACTTTGCACTTTAATTGCTTATATTCCAATCATATTTGCATCATATAAGGGTTATATCAATGTTTTATAATGATTTTTGGGAATATTCATTTATTTCCTATTTTTATGGAATTAACCCTGCACAGGCAGAAAACCCCGTTTTCTTATTTTAATGTTTCAGGGACCCAAACGTCAACGAAATCACCTGGAAATTTACGGGCGTCAATATTTGGAAGGAAGAAGACCTGTGGGCGAAGGAAGCGAACAAACGGAGGCCCGAGGCCAAACGGGGGTGGCCCACGCGGCCAGGTACTGTGGCCGCGTGGGGCCCACTCGTTTGGCCCTCGTGGCTCCGTTGCCGTCGATCTTCGCTCCACCGACTAGTCTTGACCTAAAAACGCCTATAAAAAAGGTCCCCGACGTTTCGGAAGGAGGCGGCGGAGAAACAGAAAACCACGAAACAGAGAGTCAGAAGGCTGCCGCCGGAGAAGATCGGAGGGGGGAAACGCCGCCGGAATCACCTCCGGAGGGCTCCACCCCCCTCCGGCGTGTTCATCATCAACATCTACAGCAAGATCATCTCCATCTCCCCACTGTAAACTCTTGGCAAACATGATGTATGATGCAATATACTATTCCCTTGATCTATTGTGTCTCCCATCTGTGTTTGAGAAGTGATTTGTTCATGGCACTTGTGAAATAGTTCGTTGATTGGTTGCATACAAGTGTTGTTATCTTTTATGATTGTCTTTATGTACAATATATGAGTGCACGCATATGTTGGGGAATGCATGTAAGGTGATCACCGTAGTGTAATGGATTGAGTAGGACATGTCGGAGTAGAGAGAAACCGGTGTCTGAGACTTGAAGTTACTTTATGGGGGATATATATGGGGGACCCTAGAACTTAAGGCTATGGTGGGACAATTATGTCTTAATAATTCTTGTGCTGCACATTTATTTGGCCATGAGATCCATCATAAGAGTTGTGTTATTGCTCATTTACTTGGCTACACCTATTTATGGCTCCCACCTAAAAGAAACAACTAAGACTGAAACATGTGCTTCACTAATTGTGACAACCACGCGAATGAAATAACAATTGCTAGAACATTTGCTCCCTTGAGATATTTGCTACTTGAGATATTTGATACTTGCTACTTTGAGAAACTTGCTTGAGAAAACTACTGAGAGAAACTTGCTCTAAGAAACTTGTGTCTGAAACTTGATTGAGAAACTTGTTACTAGAAAAACCCATTCCACATCACTTGCTTTCATTAGTTAGTTCTTTTCATATTTATTGCTTTGCATAAACGGTCGTATAAGAGGTTATAGGGCTTTAGAGAATAGATAGTTTACCTTCAGCTCCTCGTGGGTTCGACACTCAATACTTATCGAATTGTGATACAGTGATTCCTTGCTCTTGGGGATTATTAGTCGTTACTCCTCGCAGCTCTAGGATCTTTAATTAGACTGGCCACATAAATCAACACTAGTCTATTATGTGCACTTTGTCCTCACTCGTGCGCACCCGAGAATAACTTTCGGGTCGATCACTCCTCAGATTACTCCAGGACAAGCACCTTTAACCTCAAGTTTATTTAGTGATGAGTTTACGGAAAATAAGATGCACCTTATTATTGATATGAGTATTCTTTTCAATCATATATACTAAACCCTATGCTAGGATGTCACGCAACATCTCCAACACTGTCCCTAAGAGTCACTCCCAATCCCAAAAAGATGCCACAATCCCCCCAAAAAGAGTCAAACAGTGCTCCCTCTCAACCCCTACATTTATTTGCGAGGGACCAAAAACCCATACCCTCCTCCCAAAATCAAGGAGGTATGAGGAGTCTCTCCAAAACATTTTACACTGTTAGGAGTGGTCAACTACCATAGATAAAAAAATTCACCTTGAATTGCATATTAGGAAAAAGAAGAGCAAGTTTGACCAGATTTTTTTCCTTCATTTTTTTTAACATTTTGAAACACGATTTTGAACAGTGGGAGCAAATGCTCCTACGAGTCAATATGGATTCCGAAAATCATGCCAAATCTTAGTTACTTCTCTTGCATAGTGCTTTGTTTATGCCGAAAAAGAAGAGCAATTTTTCTCTTTTCTATCATTGGTTGTCGGAAATTTTGTTGGGTTTCATCTCTAGACTAGATTATTCTAATTTGTTCGGGACAAATGATTTTGTTGTTGCTGTTGTCGTTGTTAAGAGAACCATTTTCTCTGTAACTTTGTACTGTTAGTCGCGCTTGTCTCGCATGTGGATGCTCACTAGTGAGATTCTACATCCGAGTTTGCTTAATGGCATGACAACTGACAAGAGCCTTGAGTTTTGGGCGATGGGAAGCCAAAACAGAACCGATGATTTTTTTTTTTGAAAGGAAAGAACCGATGATTTTGGCAAAGGGAGAAGAAAGCTTGTTGGCGCCCGCGAAAAACGAATCTGCTCAACCTTGCGCCGTGATCAATCTGGACCGTCCATTCCTTCACGGACCTGCAGGATCAATTTTGTTGACTTCGTACCCGCCGCTGCTGGACGCCGCCTGGACCCCCCTCCCCAATTCTCCCCGCCACCTAAATCCCCAAACCCTAGCTCACCATCTCGATCCCACAGGACCCACCACGCCATGGACGACGCCGGCGACGGCGCCGGCGGCACTAAGAAGAAGCCCGCTACGGCGGCCGCCAAGGGGAAGGCGACGGGAAAAGGGAAGGCCACCTCCAAGGCGTCGCCCAAGGCCAAGGAGAGCAGCCTCCTCAAGCAGAGTGAGCGCCTGAAAACCCCCACCACACCTTCCTCTCTTCGAAAAATTCGCTCTCATTCTTTGGCTGACCTGTAATGTATCGCGAATTTTGATCCGTTCTGGGGTGTTTTTTTTGTCTGCAGAATCGCCAGCCGAGTTCTTCGCGGAGAACAAAAACATCGCTGGGTTTGACAATGTGAGCTTCTGAACTCGCTGTTCTTGTGTTATCTTGGCGAATTTTTAGCATCCAATTCCAGGCGTTTGTGAGGCTTAGGTAGATGCCATGCCACTTTTTTGCCCATGGCCTGAGTAGAATCTGTTCACAAGTGAACGTGCAACATACCGCGAGGAAGCGGATTATGCATAAGAATGAAATTACAAATTAGTAGAAAATTATGGAGATACAGTAATATAGTTTTGGAGGAATTTTCTGTTAGGAATTGGCAAACTCATTTCTTTTACTTACAATACTTGCCAGCCTGGAAAATCTCTCTACACCACCATGCGGGAGCTAGTTGAGAATGCCCTTGATTCGGCCGAGTCCATCTCCGAGCTCCCTGACATAGAAATTACGATGTAAGTGATTTCAATGGCATCTGTATATTGTTGGGTACTTTTTCATTTGCGATGTCAAAGAACACTAATGGATTCCCTATGTTTTGCTAGAGAAGAGATCACTAGAAGCAAATTCAACACAATGATAGGACTAGTTGATCGAGAGCGTGTTGATGCAGCACTCTATGATGATTTTGAATCAGCTAAGGCCCGTGAGGTAATTGCCGCTTGCAAATTTTGTCAGTTGGACACCATTATTAGTTGAACAAGGTTTGGATACTTATGATATATTTTCAATATAAATATTTAATAACTCCACATAGAGGGGTTGTGAACTTCACAAATCACCAACTTGATGACACCTTTTCATCTCTCTGGATTATCCACCTTCTTTATTCTGATAGTACTGTAAATATTCTCGATACGTAGAAACGCCTAGCAAAAGAAGCACGTTTCCAAGAAACACAAGCTAAAAATGCTGCTCTCGGGAAGAAAGTTAAGGATGCTCCAGCTGCTCGCGGAAAAGGTCGGGGCGAGGCTTCGTTTTTCAGAGTGACTTGCAAGGTATTGCCCATAATGACTTCGTTTTTGTGATGAAAATCTATCTTGTGAACTTCCAATCTTGAACATTTTTGTGGGTGTAGGATAATGGCAGAGGCATGTCACATGAAGATATCCCAAACATGTTTGGCAGAGGTAAGCTTTCGATAGGATACTTTCCGACTGATTTATTTTAGACTAAAACACTGAAGGTGGTATGATCGAAATTTTGGTGCAGTGCTATCGGGCACGAAGTATGGTTTGAGGCAAACACGCGGGAAATTTGGACTAGGTGCTAAAATGGTAAAATTTCTTCACAATCTTTTTTTGTTTGGCACGAACGGCCATCCCATAACAATGCATAGTATCTATTCCTTTGAAAGAAACAAAGGTATTCAATTTAGCTGAGTCGTGCCCTTCTCTTAACCAAGTTTAGGACTCGTTTTCCTTCTTTCTGTTCGTAGCTGACTATTTTCATGTTTATATTGGATAGTGAAAGTGTGCAACCATGCAGTATGGTTGGTAGCATGGAGACATTCATTGTCTTGTTCTGCCTTTTGTGATCCTTTTCATTGCATTTCTGTGTAGCCATGCTAGAGATATGATCCTCAGAGGAAAAATCAACACTTTTTTCTCACTAAATTCATGTTTAACCTTTAACAGTGACCACATGTACAATTGTGTTTTACGCTTGTAAACTCGTGTGTTCTGATGGTTAAGCTGTCACATGCATACAAGATGTTTGTGACATTTCGTCTATCAGTTGTAGTAAGAGTAACTAGCCCCAGAAAGCATATTTTGAAATTTTGACCCGTGGACATTCTGATATATGCTTGTCCTATTCTGTTACTCTGTAGCTATTAACATGTTTGCAATATGGAGGATTTAGGACTCTTTGTTGCCTGCTCTATCTAATTTAGTTGCACTGCACAAATTCCTGCGAGTTTAACGTGTATTAAACAGGCACTTATATGGTCAAAGATGAGTACGGGTCTTCCTATTGATATTAAGTCATCGATGAAGGGCCAAAATTATATTTCGTTCTGTCGACTTGACATCGACATTCACAAGTAAGTGCAGCCTTTTGCTTAATGCTGTGCAACACAATGAATGACTGGTCATCATTGTTTATCTTCATGCAAGTCAATTTGTTAACCTCTGCAGTTTATCATGACTAATAATGGTAAATCCTACTCAGAAATGTCCCTCATATCCATTTACATGAGAAACGCGAGAACAATGATCAATGGCATGGGGCAGAGATTCAAGTTATTATTGAGGGAAATTGGACAACTCATCGTGTGAGTAGGACCCCCTTTTCTTTGAAAAATTGAAATAGTAAACTATTATGACCAAGTAGAATTTACAATTTATTTCTTGCAGTCAAGGATACTACATTACATGCGACAGATGGCCGTTATAACTCCTTATGCTCAATTCCTATTTAGATTTCTCTCAGATGCAGCAGAGTATGAATTTCATTTCTAGTGATTTGCGTTCTGCTAGTTGCTAAATTGACAGTCTTCTAAAAATTTCATAATGACTCTGGGTCTTGCAGAAAAAATTTGAAGATAAAATTTGCACGGAGGACAGATGTTATGCCTCCTGTTCCACTTCTAACAAAGCATCACCCATCTGCTGTCGATTTACTGCTGATAAAGCGCTTAATCACAGACACGACGAAGCCAAACCTTTTGCAGTTCCTGCAACATGAATTTGTGAATATAAGCAAAGCACATGCTGACCGCTTAATCGGTGAGTTACTGAGTTGTATGATACGCAGTGTTCTGGGGCCTGAGGGTTGGTCAGATTGAAATCAAATAAATTAATCACCATCTCCTTTGATAGCCATGGATTTCTATGATTCATATACTGATATACTTTGGATACTTTAAAGTAAGAATATCTTTAGCAATTACATATGTCTTTGCTTTATACTCCGGTTTCGAGTTTGACTTATATTCACGCGTTGCTATTTTCAATATACTCTTGTTCCAGTCAAACCATTGATTGTGTAAAACCGGTCTGTTGGGTTAAATATATATGGTGGTATTTGCATTATATACTTTGTCATGTACCTGTGGTTGTTACTCTTTTACCAAGTTTGTTTTTGCATATCACAATTTTTTGATTTGACAGGGGAGATGGGGCCTGATTTTAATGCAAAAACGACAGTCAACAGCCTTACATCACAACAACTAGTACGAATACATCAGTTATTTCGGCAGGCTAAGTTTGATGATCCCAGTGGCGATGTATGCATCCCTTTTCAGTTTTCACCTTGATTTGCTTATCACTTATTTGCTGCTTTGTGACTAGCATATCTTCCACAACTATGTAATTATCGATCACAGTATAGAAATCAACCAATTCTGTAGTGTCTTAGTCCTGCAGGTGAATACAATTTACGTCTAGGCATCATAAAAGAGCTACACCCTGATCTGGTTGCAACACATGCAAGCAGGTATTGCTTTTAATCAGAGAATGTCCCAGATGATCTTCCTATCTTATTTTCAGTTTAAGTATCTTAATGCCATATGGCTACCCTCTATTTAGCCCTCAGGTTTTTGAAGGTCATCCATTTATGGTTGAAGCTGGAGTAAGCATTGGTGGAAAAGATGTTAAACAAGTAAGAAGCTATTGTTTCGTATTTCACGAGGAGTATGTTCTGTCAATGTCATCTTTAAAGAAGATTCTGAAAACATGTTCGTTCTTGCGTCTTTTGTTGTGGTCGGGGTAAAGGAAGAACCACATACCTGAGCAGCAGCCATAATGGCAAAGTGCAGGATGAGGTGATTTTATTTCAATCGGTTCTGTTACAGAGTTCCTTTTGGAGCAAGAACTAGTTTTTGTGATGGAGTTGGCTTCTGTAAGATGATGTGGTTTTAGAAATGTATATCACTAGCAGTTAGTGACTCCCACCTCACCCGGTTGGTGGATTGGTTTGTTTATTATGTCAGGGACTCCTGTCCATAGAGGGCAGGAGGTCACGTATCTAGGTGTGTTTTGCTTATGCCTAGGGGTTACCCTACCAAAAATTTGGCTAGCGGGTTGATGTTTTGCTTGCCCATGGATGGGCCAACATTGGGTAGAAAAATGAACTAGAGTTGGTAGTGGAGCATGGTCACAATCCAAACACACCCCTATTCTTCCCCACAATTTCCTTGGCTCTCACCCCCCTTGCTGTTTTTCTCCTCCTTGTCCTGTATTTTTCTTCCCCAGTCAAGTCTGTGCTCTCTCTCCTATTTCCCTATATCCCCAACATTGAACAGCTTTGTTGTTCCTAGCTGCTTGAGTTTGTGATCACACATGTTGTAAATGTTAAAATTGATACTGCAGTAGTTTATTCCATCAGCTCTATGAAATGTCTAATTCTGTTAATGCTCTTTCTATCTGATTCTTTTAAGTGTAGATGCTATATATAGTCAAACTCCTACAAAGGCCTGTTGTGCTACAAATAGTGATCCATTTCTTTATAAAAAGTACACTCTTATTAATTTGCAACTAGCAAGACCACAAAATGTGTGGCCATTTGTTGACATGGGAGTGGCCCATGTTGTACACAAAAGGCTACCTGCATTTCAAAGATACCCCCAAAATGGTCCATTTACTAATTAGTGGATAAATATTTGAGCATATGGCTAAACATATTATTTGTTAACTGTGTTAAGACCACACCCCAAGCTTTAAGAGGGAGCTACCTTTCCATTATCAGTATTTTCCTTGCTGACAAGATCCATGCTTAAATAATTTCCTTGTACTGATGATAGAAATTCTCACATATATGTATATTATTCAGGGCTTAAATATTTTTAGGTTTGCAAACCGCATACCACTACTTTTTGAACAAGGTGCTGATGTCATCACAAGAACTGCTATGAAAAGGATCAAGTAAGTTTTTCTGTTAGTACTTATGCTGTACTTGAGATGTTTATCTCTTCCATTACTCTCGTCTTTCATCTTTCTTTTAGCTGGAGCCTGTACAAGATTAATCAGCAGCAGGACAAGATTGGTGTCTTTGTGAGCATTGTCAGTACAAAGATACCTTTTAAAGGAACGGGTAAAGAGTACATTGGGGATGACATAACTGAGATAGCAGATGCTGTTAAGGTACATACACACTTTCCTTATTTACTGTTTTTGTATGGTTATATACTCATCTAATCAATTTTGTTGCACCTTCAGGGGGCCCTTAAGCAGTGCTGTCTCCAACTGAAATCAAAGATAGTGAAAAAACTTCAGGCTCGTGAACAGCAGGACAGGAAAAGGAATCTGAACAAGTAAGTCCTCTTTGGGGATCTGGTGATATCAATTATTAGCGTAGATGTCAGGCTGTTTGTATATTGCAATGGCTATGTTTTGAATCAGTGAATTTTCTGAATCATACATTTGATAGTGCTTGTTGAATGATGATGTTGGTTAATAACTGATGCATCACAAGATTTAGGCTCACTTTAGAAACTTAGGGACTAAACCTGTCTTTTATTAATATTAATCAATATTCTTATGAAAGAACTGGTAGGGGCTGATATTTAAAGACTGATCTATGAACATGCTTTGTCACGCTGACACCAGATACTCCAGAAATTAGACAAGGTCTTATCTTACCCTAATGATTCCTTATTTGCAGATACATTCCTGATGTGGCAAGGACAATTATGGAGACTTTGGGGGAAATTGCAGATGAATCTCCCCCCAAGAGGCCACGGTATGACAAGGAAGACGAGGAACTCCTTGAGAAAATAAATTCGGAGGAGGTGACAGAAGCGACTTTTAGAGATTGCTTAACTCAGCACGTTGAACAGGTAAGGAGAAAGCTAAACTCTAACATGACCGTCAGTCGGAGCAAGATGCATCATATAGTTTTCTTGTGCTCTATTCTACAACAATGCCCATAGGCTTGCAGTTTTCTGTGACCGGTTTTGATTTGTTATCGCGAAGCTGATCTTGTTTTCTCCATCAGGTTGACTACGAAATGGCGCTGGAGTACGCGATGCAGAGCGGCGTGAGCGACGAGCCTCGAGAAGCAATCTACCTGAACTCGCTCGAAGGGTCTTACAAGTTCATCGACCTCCAGAGCCCCGCTTTTGTGTTTAGGTTCATCCCATGAGACTGAGAGGGCGCAATCTCTGTTCTCTGTGAAACTGTGCCCGTGCACGACTGTGTGTGTTTGTGTGCCCATTTTGCCATTGCAATTGAGATGATAAATTATCAGGCTGTTTCTAGCTTGCAGCTATGAGTGTAGAGTGCATAGGCGTGACAAGTGTATGGGATAGTCATTTTAATTACAGGATGTACCGTATGGTACATTTATCGAGGAACATACATGTAAAAGTACTTTCTGATAAAGATCCTGTACTGATGTGATAGACCTGCTGAATTCTTTCAATTCGCACAATCCAGAAGTCACGTAAGACTAGGAGAGTGTTCCTTCTCATCTCAAGTCCACCAAGAGATCTGAATGGCAAATGCAAGAAAACCAAAAAATGGTGTCATAGTCCAGATGTGCAATGAGCTTGCTGTGCAGCCACGATATTTAGCCAAAGATTTTTGCCTAAGCCGTTAAACGTACACTGTGTGTGGTTTTCCATTCTCACAAGCTCTTTCACGCGTGCTACGAAAAAAATATCGTTCCAGGCAAACAAAAAAATACGGAGGAGGAGGCCTCGTCGTCGTCAGATCTGATTCAGCAGCAGCCTGCTTGCCCTTCTCTTTCACTTCAGTTGTGCACTCCAGCGAAGGAAGACCAAGGAACCAGGAGGAGGAATGGCTGAGGACGGCGACCTTCCCCGGATCGCGATGGTCGGCGCGGGCATCTTCGCCCGCACGCAGTACATCCCCAGGCTCCGCGAGATCGCCCACCTCGTCGTCCTCAAGGCCATCTGGAGCCGCACCCAGGTACCCTGTCTAGCTCACGAGTTCAAACGAATCCATGATTAAGTGTCGTGTCTCATGATGGACCAGTGAAAATGGTTTTGCTTCGGGAGATACCCCTTTCAGCATTTTTGTGTAACTGATTTCTTGGCACCACCGTTCAGGAATCAGCCGAGGCTGCCGCGGAGCTCGCTCGCGATTTCGTGCCTGACGTCGAGTGCAAATGGGGCGATGCCGGGTTGGAGGAGATAATGGGAGACCCTTCCATCATGGGCGTTGCCGTTGTTCTTGCTGGGCAAGTCCAGGTCAGTGGTCATGGAAAATACCTTTGAATGCCTTGGTTGTGAGAGCTATTTCATCTGGATTCTGCATTTGACCAAATGTTTTGCTTAGACCAGATCTTGTTTGACTTTGCTATCCACTTGTATAAAGAGTTGATACAAATGCTGGAATGCAAAAGTTGTCCAAAACCTAGTTAAACGATTCTCTCGTTGCTGTCCAAATATGCAGGTAGAGCTGTCCTTGAAGATGCTCAAGGCAGGAAAGCATGTGATTCAAGGTAAGCTGGAAAATAAGCAACATTACCTGATTTGAGGGAGATGACTGGTAGCAACAGTAAAGATGATTTATTCCTCTTGGTTATCTCATCACCTAGTAAGTGGTGCCAGATTACTGAAATTTATGTGAAAATTTCCTAATTGTTCTCACTCTTTGCATGATATATTCTCTGGTGCTGTGAAGAGAAACCTGCTTCTGGATGTAAGCACCTGTAACTTTTCGTTGTTTCTTTCATGAGTACCATAGGTACGCTGAATATGTATCTGATCATCTTTGTCCAAACACCTCAGCGACGACTGAAGCAGAAAATGCATTGTCAATCTACAACTCATTTCCGAACCAGTTGCCTTATAAACCGGTTTGGGCTCTTGCAGAAAACTACAGATTTGAACCTGCATTTGTGGAGGTAAGCTTTTGCAACACTAGAATTTGGCTTCATATTGGTAGTCTATGTTGGTAATCTCTAGATCATATCAACAGTCAAACAAGTTGATGAATGATATTGGTGATATGATGAACATTCAAGTTATTGTCGAAGGATCAATGAACAGCTCAAACCCATACTTCAGTAGCTCCTGGAGACGAAATTTTCTGGTAAGGAGCCAAGTAGCATCTTTTTTCTCTTCCATTGTAACATGCTTTATCTGCAGCTGCCTTCGTCATATCTGTCACTTCATTTCCAACTTACATCATAAATGTGTGAACAAGACAGTGGTTGAGAATAGTTCATCTTTCAGTTTATGAAAAAATGCACATGTGAGTAATTATAGTTGATTGGGCTGTACTCCCTTGCCGGTTTATTAGACGCTTAAAGAAAAAGTGAAAATTCCACAAAAGGATACTACAATATTTTAGTACTAAGTTTACTAAATATAATACTTTTAGATGTGGTAAAGCGGACAATTTTTTATGGACCTCTTGTCAATCAATATTTTTAAACCCTACGGAAGTCACTACAATGTTTGATTAAATTGCATGTTTGCTTGCTTTTTTTGGTGCATATATGATTTATGTCATTATAGAAGTGTTGGTGGCATATATTTGGTCACCTTAACTCGATCAGCTATTTCTGCTCATTTTTCTGTTTCTTCTGTTGGCATTGGATTGCATTTTTATGCATGTCTGCAAGTTTGCAATAGCTAGGATTCAGCCTTTTTCGGTTTTGAAGTATTCAGACGCTTACAGTTGTCCTTTGCAATTACTACACTTTTTGTTCATTTTTTCTTTGAGTTCTGCAAAGGAAGAATCACTACATACCTATTACTTTGTTTGCCATCATAATTCACAAGTATTTATTATAATGAACGATGAACGTGATATGTCTGCCCTAATCCCCTAATTCCTTATCATGACAAATTTGCATTGCAGGGTGGCTTTATATTGGACATGGGCGTACACTTCATTGCAGGACTAAGAATGGTACATGTCCATGTTGCTTTTCTAGAAACAGTTGCACAGCTTCTGGTTTTTGTAAATAGCAGTGACATTGAGGAGTTATTGTAATCATTTGTGAGAATTGATATTATCCACCTAGATATAGGAAATATTATCTTAAAAATATCAAAATACACAACTAGACTGAAGTAGGCCCGATTTGCTACTTGCTCACTTTTGTGTAGACTAGTAATACTTGCATCCAAGTGGTTTGCAAGGGTTCTATTTACCTATTTGTGTGTTTTCAGCGCCTTACTCTGTTAAGATATGAGCTCTTCTGTAACAGCTTGTTGGTTCAGAAATAGTAACTGTATCATCTATCTCCCGTCATGTGGATACGGCTTTACCACCACCGGATAACATATGTTCTCTTTTGTAAGTTCTGAAAATACAAAGTGAATTTTGTAAAATGGTAATGTTTCAGAACTTAAACATTTCATGTATTTATGCAGCCAACTGGAAAATGGGTGTGCTGGGGTCTTGGTATTTGCAGTCAATTCAAGATCGCCAAAGGTTAAATTAAATCTTATTGCGAATGTTATGTGGCACACATGTTCGTTATGCATGTTATATTATCCATCATTAACTGCATTATTTTCTCTACATTGGTTCTGATACTACTAGAGATATGATACATAGATATTATGGCGGGTTGATGGAACTAAAGGAACGGTGCAAGTTGAACGTGGCATTGATAGTGGGAAGCATGGTTACCAGGTAAATACCACTTTGTTTTCAAGCGTCAAATGTAACCCTGCTTTTCCACTGTTTATGCGGCGAGCTAGTCAGACAGTATCTACACCGTAATGCACTGTTAAAACTTTCAAGTAATAGTGTAACTCGGACAGAGAGGCAGGTGTCTGGATCTGGTAAATGTTACTCAAACAGGGACAGTTGTGTCAGAAATTGACTTGGATTCGGGTGTCCAACTCTCTTTTGTTCTGGACACTGGTCTATGAATAACACTGCAGTAACTATTTTTTGTTCAGGCATGATGCTTCTGAAGCAGATTTGGTTTCCTGAGAAAATTTGGGAAAGATATATGCTTCATTGCATTGAAAGAAGTTAGAGCTTGCCTGTTAAAAACACTAACTAAGGTGTGAACTTGACTAGCCAAAATTACATAAAACACACCCTACAACGGCCATTACCTACACAAGTGCAACCTTGGACTCATATGGGGTGTAGCTCAAATGTGCTGCTCCCACTTATACCCCATGCCTCGTCCTGTACTACACAGATTGTAGCTGTGGCATCTGGTTTCTGGTTCCTAAAAATGCAGGAGTTTCTTGTCCAAATGCTCCACATGGCTATGAGAAGCAGTGTAAGTGAACATTATACTTATCAACCATGTTATGCATTTGCAGGTGCTATTTACAAGCGAAAACGGGCAGTGCCAGAAGACGTTTTATCCATTTTGCGGCGTGCATGAAGAACTGAAGGCATTTGTCCATGACATCGTGCAGGCTAGCAAGGTATGTGGTGCTAAGAAATTTCGGTTTGTTTTTCTCGCAATACATCATGGATCATTGATAAAGATATCTCGGGATTTCCTTTTGGAAAAGCAAATATTTGCCATGGCTGTCTGTTCCGTTTAGAATCCATAGGTCAGACTGTCAGAGGGTTGTGGTGAGGTCTTGCATTTGGAAAACCAATTGCTGGTCCATTTTATGTGTGTAGGAGATCACTGATTAGCAAATGCAAAATACATTGTCTCATCATTAAGTCCACTTCCGTAGAACATCTGGTTAGAGCTTGCATGAGTTGGAATTGTCGCGTAAATCCAAGAACACTAGCCCAGATTCCATTGAATGCTTGAATCGTGCTAGGATTTCATCACGGTTGCTTTCTCATGCAGGGTGGAGATCACAAGGCTGAACCCCGCAGTTCTTATGCCGAAGGTGCTCGTGACGTTGCCGTTCTAGAAGCGATGCTCGAATCTAGCGCAAAGCAAGGAGCCCAGGTGCAAGTGAAGAAATTCTAACAGATGTCACCTATTCCAGTAGGACTGCGTGATATTTTTTTGCAACAGTGGTAAAAACCAGTGATCCCTGGAAATCAGAGATCATACCGTTGGCGGTATATGATGCAAATTAGAGTGCTCCCTGGAACCATCAATATCTGCATCAGATCTAGCTGCATACGCCTACAGATTTACTTTCATTTATACTAGCGATCATGTATACCTCTGCTACTCATCCTGTACTATTCCTTGTAGGATTCTATTGAGGATAAAATGTAATATTGCTGTTCTTCATACCAGCTGCATATACTAAATTATTAAGACCTATGAGACCCTCAACTTGTAAAAGCGAATCATAATGAACCCTAAGGCGGTTTTGCTGTCATGGCCTAGCTATAGGATGCGGACGGTATTACTAATGTAGCACATGACAGTGACTGTCAGCATAGATATTTAGTGTGATTTGACAATAAGCTTAAAAAATATCTAACTAGATCAAAATTTAGTTTTTTCTTGAACTTTTCATTTTTATTTTCCACTTTTTAACAACCATGATTTTGTTGCAACAAGTTATTGACCGTATCCAAACTCATATGCCCATCTGCGAAACAACCCTCAGACGTCATTGTAGTTCAAAATGATGTTTTCCTCAGACCTCCAGTCGTAAGACCGGTGCTCCAAAGTTACTTAGGTGCACTAGTCTTATGGCTGGAGGTTTAACCGACGCTAGCATAAGGAAGTTCGGAACCCAAAATTTATATAGGTTTCCTACTATTCATGACACTTTTTTATTCCCTCAATTCAGTGTGTTAGGCCGAGTAACAAACCTAGGTAATTCGTGATTGTAATTCCGCAATCACGTGAACTCCACCCGTGGTCCCTTTCCATTTCCAAGTTTGCCGGTGCCTCGGTCCTCGCCGCCGGTTACTTACGCGTGGCACATTTTGCAGCCCTCGCCCCTCCCTCGTCGCTCTCTGCCATAATTTAAAGCGACCGGTGAGCTGTCAAATTTTTATTTGTTGCAACAAATTGTCGATCATATTGAAAGTCATATGCATGTCAATGGAACAACCCTGTCATTGTAGTTCAAAATGATGTTTGTTTTGCATGTTACTTAGGAGCACTGATCTTAAAACGGAGGTTTAACCGACTCTAGCATAAGGAATTTCGGAACCCAAATTTTATAGGTTACTACTATTTGGAACATTTTCACTCCCCAATTTGGTGTAACAAACCTACGCAATCCATGATTGTAATACCGCAATCACGTGAACTCCACCCGTGGTCCTTTTGCATTCCCAAGTTTGTTCAACGCCTCGATCCTCGATGACGGTTACTTATGCGTGGCACATTTTGCACCCCTCGCCGCTCTCTGTCAGAATTTAAAGCAACCAGTGAGCTGTCAAATTTGTGGAATTCTGCGGTGACGTGCAACTTTTGAATGGCGATAAACGGGTGGTGCACTCGTCCCCCACAAAATTAATGACGTCTTGATATTAGAGATTTGGTTCTCCGGCCTAATAAACCCAAACGGAGGTTGTTGTATCATTCACATTTCAAAAGCAAGCTAAAGTTTTGTAAGTGTCACGTAGAACGTTGTACAACTGTTCGAGCACATGTTGTAATTGTATCCGCCCATGCCCGTGTGTTTGCATCGATACATTGGCAATGTTGGTGATCGATGTATGTACCGTCCGCCGCTGGCCCACCTGTCAGTGGCGCGCCAAAGAAAGAGGCTGCGTGGACGGTCTGGTCTTCGGTCTTGCTGGTCATCGGCAACAGGAGCTGCATGTGGAGGATGGCCGTCTGCTAGCGCTAGGTCCATAGATAGACCCATGACCACGGCTCAGCGCAACTACGTCAGCGCTCCTCGCGGATTTTCAGATAAATATAGGGTGCTAGACGCAAAAGATCACTCCCTCTCCCCTTCTCTGCCCTACCACCGTTCCAAGAACCAGAGCTCGCACGATCGAACTGATCCGAGAAAAAGAGAACCTACCATAGAGATCCTGCGCCTGCGCGGGGCCCACCACCACCACCACCACCGCCCACACTGTCCCGCCCGTGGGCCCCACTCGCCAGCCTCACCAGCTGGCTGCCGTTTCTGCCTCGTCCGGACGAAAAATAAAGGAGCTCCCTTTTATTTCCCCTTCCCTCTCCCTCTCTCGCCACTCTTCCAGCCTCTTCGGTTCCGCATTCCTGCTCCTCCTGCTGCCCATCCATGGCCGCCGCGTAGGAGCTTCTCCAAGCCGCCCGTCCGCCCGCCCGCGGGGCGCTCAGGTTCGTGTCCCAGGCCCCGCCTCCTTCTCCCCTCGTCGTTCCGGCGCTTCTTGGGGGCTTCTGTTCCGCCGCCGTCCTGTATGTAACCCGTCCGTGCGGCGCCCGCATTCCGGTTCGTCTCCGTCCACGGTTCCCCTGCGCGTGGTGGGAGAAAAAATCGTGTCTTTTTAAACGACTGTTCCCGTACGGAAGGGTGGGGTTTAAGGGGATTGGGGGTTTTGGGCGAGGTCTTTCTTTAATCAATCAATCATCTGCTAGGGTACTTTTTTTTTTTGGATTTGTCTCTCATTGGGGATGGGGAGGATGTGTGTCCGCGTACGGGGATCCGGGGAGCTAGCGGAGCCTGCTGCGTCGCTCTCTTTCTAGGGTTTCGTTGGCTGATTGATTGGCGTGGTCCGGTGTGTTCTTGCTTTGTTTGGTTTTCAGTTTTAGGGGTTTCGGAATTTCGGAGATTTGATTCTGAGCGAGGCCGTGTCCGGAATTTTTTTTTTGGTTTATTGCAGCCGCAGGTAGGTAAGTTGCCGAGGAACGATTAAATGCTGGATCTTTTTTGTTTGGTACCGGGAACACCAAATGTTGTGCTACAGGATTTGAGATGAGGAATAGTAGATTTATCAGCAGCAGTTTATTGTTCGGATCTTTGTTCAGTGACAGTACCAGTGCCTAGAGTACCCCTGTAGGAAAACCTGATTGATGTCCAGGGGAGGAATTGGTGGATATGTCCACCATGTTTCCTGCCCATCTTTTCTTTGGCAAAGACGTTGATAGCTGCAATTGATCACCGTACTTTTCTTATTTGGCAATGCCGGTGGCTTTATTTGTTACACATGTACAATCTGGATAGAAAACCAAAAGCAGAAATGTTTTCGATGATCCTAAGATAGCAGGCCACATACACCAATTTGGGACATTGAATGGGTGATGCTTTCGCTAGGCTTCCTTGTGTTCTTTCCATCTATGGATCTGTCCCATTCGCCTTTTATTGTGAAAAGTAACAGTAGACATTGAATATGTTTTTTTTTTGTTTACTGAAAATGCAATGGTTCAGGTCAGGTAAGTTTCCTCCCTGTGCTTACTCTGAGTATGGCTAGTTGCTGGTTGGAAACTTGAACATTTGTTCTTAGCAAGTGGAATATGTTAGGTAGTGCTTTGTGAACAACACTTGCCATTTGCATAACCTGGTCTAAGTTTTTCAGATGTGTAGACTTTTTTTAATCTTCTCTAGGAGCAGTTGTAATTATGTCAGCCAAAGTTAAGTTCTTTAGCGTGCAAGGGGAGTCAACCACAAAGCATTTGATTGAGTCAGGTTTTATATATTAAACTATCCTTAAGCATGCATTATACGGTTGATTTTGTTTCTGAAAATGTCTCATTCGAACTTGAATGCTTTGTTGCAAGTACCTACTGTTCTATTGCTGGTAGAATTTGCAAGTTCTTCTAAGGTGTTTTAACTAAAACCAAAATACAGTTTAGGATCATGCGAGGAATGAGGGATCAAAGGATACCGTGGCAATGATCTGTCGGCAACGCATTCCTGAACCATGATTTATGATATTTTATTTCCAATCCTATTTGTTCGTTATAGTGGGTAACTTCTACCATACTTGAAGCTCATTCTGATAATACCTTGTCACATACCATCGTGCAGGCACCAGTGCGCCCTTCTGTAAACTGGCAAGATGCAGACGCAGCGGCCACAGCCGAGGACTACTCCTTGAAAGAGACGTCGCCTCACCTCGGGGGCTTTATGGCAGCAGATGACAAGCGAACTAGCACATATGACCTTGTGGAGCAGATGCCGTATCTCTATGTGCGTGTTGTCAAGGCCAAAGATCTCCCTGCCAAAGATGTGACTGGGAGCTGTGACCCTTATGTGGAGATCAAGCTTGGCAATTACAAGCTAACCACCTGTCACTTTGAGAAGAATACTAACCCAGAGTGGAATCAGGTATTTGCCTTTCCCAAGGAACGCATCCAGTCCTCCTATGTCGAGGTCATTGTAAAACATAAGGACGATTTCATTGGGCGAGTTGTGTTTGACCTCAATGAAATTCCAAAGAGAGTCCCACCTGACAGCCCGTTGGCACCAGAGTGGTACCGTCTTGAGGGTCGCAAGGAGGGAAAGGTAGTAGAGCTCATGTTGGCTGTCTGGATGGGTTCACAAGCAGACGAAGCTTTCCCAGAAGCACGGCATTCTGAGGCTGCAACTGTTCCTAGTGATGGTCTTGCAAGCATAAGGTCTAAGGTGTATTTAACTCCTAAACTTTGGTATCTCAGGGTAAATGTTATTGAGGCACAAGACCTGGTACCAAGTGACAAGAACAGAAATCCAGAAGTTTATGTGAAAGCTACACTTGGGAATCAGGTATTGAGGACAAGGATATGGGCAAACAAGAATGCTAATCCCATGTGGAATGAGGATTTGATGTTTGTGGCATCGGAACCATTTGAGGAGCACTTGATTCTGAGCGTTGAGGATCGGATTGCACACAACAAGGATGAGGTATTAGGCAAAGCAATTGTTCCACTGCTGAATGTAGACAGGAGATTTGACCACAGGCCAGTGCACAGCCGGTGGTGTACTCTTGAGAAGCATGTATCTGGGGATGGGGAACAAAAGAAAAAAGATGTCAAGTTCTCTAGTCGTATTCATGTCAGGATTTCTTTGGATGGTGGGTATCATGTACTGGATGAGTCAGCATATTACAGTAGTGATCTGAGGGCCACTGCCAAACAGTTGTGGAGACCTAGGGTTGGGGTTCTTGAGCTAGGAATCTTAAATGCCCAGGGTTTACTGCCAACGAGGACAAAGGATGGGCGTGGCACCACAGATTCTTATTGTGTTGCGAAGTATGGGCACAAATGGGTTAGAACAAGGACTGTTATCGACAGTTTCAACCCTAAATGGAATGAGCAATACACTTGGGATGTGTATGATCCATGTACTGTTATAACAATTGGTGTGTTTGATAACTGTCACTTGCAAGGAGAAAAGGCCAAGGGTAACAATGATGGTAGAATTGGCAAGGTACGGATCCGTCTGTCCACTCTTGAGGCTGGTAGAGTCTACAGCCACTCCTACCCTCTCATCATTTTGCTTCCTACGGGCGTGAAGAAGAATGGTGAAGTGCAGCTTGCTGTGCGGTTCACATGCTCCTCGCTTGTAAACATGATGCAGTTGTATTCTCAGCCCCTGCTGCCAAAGATGCATTATATTTACCCCCTGTCTGTGACTCAGCTTGACAATCTGAGGCTCCAGGCGACACAGATGGTCTCGATGAGGTTAAGCCGTGCCGAGCCACCTCTCAGGAAGGAAGTTGTTGAATACATGTTGGATGTGGATTCTCACATGTGGAGCATGAGGAAGAGCAAGGCAAACTTCTTCAGGATTATGAACATATTGGGTCCCCTGGTTGGTGCTGCTAAATGGTTTGGTCAGATCTGCGAATGGAAGAATCCACTGACTACTGTGCTGATTCATGTCCTATTCATCATTTTGGTGCTGTATCCAGAGCTGATCCTTCCGACAATATTCCTTTATCTGTTCTTGATTGGGATCTGGTACTACCGGTGGAGGCCAAGGCAGCCACCTCACATGGACACTCGTCTCTCACACGCTGAGACTTCCCACCCTGATGAGTTTGATGAGGAGTTTGATACTTTCCCTACGTCTCGTGCACAGGATGTTGTTAGGATGAGGTATGATCGACTGAGGAGCATCGCCGGCAAGGTACAAACACTTGTTGGTGACCTGGCAACACAAGGTGAGAGGCTGCAGTCCCTTTTGAGCTGGCGCGATCCAAGGGCTACTGCCATCTTTGTGACTTTCTGCTTGATCGCTGCTGTCCTGCTGTACCTGACGCCGTTTCGCATGGTCGCCTTCGTTGCTGGGCTGTATCAGCTGAGGCATCCTAGGTTCCGCCACAGGCTTCCATCTGTTCCCCTCAACTTCTTCAGGAGGCTGCCGGCGAGAACAGACAGCATGCTGTGAGATGATGGTGTGCAGAGACATCATCAGTGTTTTGCTGCCAACAATTGATTGATGGAACTGTCTCTGAGCTGCTGTATGCTGCAATCCTGAAGTCCGTAGACAATTTTTTGCGCAAGCATCGAATCATTCTTGTATGTTAGCATTATTAGACTTTTAATCTGTTCTAGAGTTGGCACCAGGTTGACCTACTATATCTATCTAGCATGACCTGCTACTGTCTGTCTGTTGTTTCGACATGGATTATCTCCTGCTGCCATGATTGAATTTCAGCTGTTATGCGTTTGTATTATCTTGTCACCTGCCTCTGTACTTTAATTTTGCTGGCCCTGAATGTCCTATCTAGATTGACCTGATTCTCTAAAAGATGTTCTGCATGTCTGGTATGATTTGCATCCTTTCATCAAAATTAGTGGTGTGGTCGGTTCATAGAAGCATCGAGTTGTAGAACTTGCTTCCAGACAAATGGCCGCAGGGCCGGAGTATGTGTTCTAACCATTGACTAAACTGCTCGCATGTTTTTGTTTTAGTGCATGTACTTGTACTTTAATAAAGTAGGGTCAACATCAGGATTATGTGTAGAAGCAACCAACGTATGACGTTAACACCTAGGGTGAACTTTGGAAGATGTGAGCTGCCATTTGACTGTTAGCTTTTTTTTTTTTGCATTTTTCACCACGTATATTCAAACCGAAAACCATGTACAAAGTACACAGCAGAAATACAGAACCAAATACGTAGGGGAAAAGGATCCAGAAGCTTCGAGAACTTCACCGCCGCCGTCGCCGGAGACGAGGATGACCAGCCGCCGTCTTGCCGCTGTCAGGGAAATCTTTGCCCTATGAGAGACGCCGCCGTGCCCGTCCGCCGCGCCGCGGCGGAGCTTCTGTCGGTGAACGACCGGGGCGAGCGCCCCCCTGTCCCAGCCAAACCTCCATGCCTCGGCCGCCATCGACGCCGTCGCCGGAAGAGGAAGAAGAACTCGACGAACTCCTGGATCCGCCCGCCAGATCCGCCGCCAGCACGGATCCGGCGGCAAAACGAAGAACTCGAGCGCCGCGCCGGGCCCCGAGCTCCCGCAAGCCGCGCGCGGGGACGCCACGCCCGAAGGAGCAGCCTCGCCGGAGAAGCCCACGCCGGCACCAAACCCCACACCAGCCGCCCCTCCTCCTGAGCGCCGCCGGCGAACTCTCCCCCCTACCCTACCTATATACAGACCGGAGCCGGGGATCCACCACCCACCCGCCGCCGAAGCGGCCGGCGGTGGAGGCGAATCCCACGGCTCAGCGGCCGCACGGGTGGATCTGGCGGAGTCGCTTCCAAAAATCGCCTCCTCTCTCTCAACAGTGGCGAAGAGAGGAAAAGCTAGCTCTGTCTTCCAAAAATTGACTGTTAGCTTTGCTCGGTTCATTTTGCACTGTGGAGTCTGGGCAGTTGTGTCTTGAAATCTTTTATAGTTGGAGTTGCTCCCATACTGCCAAAGGGGCCATATTTACTTGAGGCGAAATCATAGTAGGAGCTTACGCTTTAAAATTTTGGAAAAAAAAATGGCTACAGCACAAGTTGCATACCTGGGCCAACGAGCTGCTGGCGACGGAGGCCAACAGAAACTGCTGCGAGTTCCTGAGCCCAGCTTTGATCTGCTGCGTGTAGCACTTTGACCGAACTGGGTGCATGTAAAGGACGTTGGTCTGTTGCCGTCTATGGCTGATCAGGTTGTGATATGATGTAAGCTATGCAGATATTGATGTTTTACTGCTCATGTGTGAATTGTGATGGCATGGACTTGGAAATGATCAAGTGTTAAACCAAACGCACCCTTAATCCCTAGGATTGACTAGGGTGTGTCATATTTGGTCGGAGCATACACAGCTGGTGGTGTGAGTGCCTTGTGTGTGACTGTGTGTCCGTTTGTACTCTCTCAAAATAAATATCATACCTCTGTAAAGAAAGCAGGAAAGTTTTTACGCTACTCCCTCCGTTCACTAATATAAGGATTGAACCTACTTTCAATTTTGACTACATACATACTAAAATAAGTGAATCTATTTACAAAACAAGTCTAGATACATTTGAATCAAGAAAATTGAAACGGTAAATCCAGCACCTTATATTAGTTAACGGAGGGAGTACAATACATTGCCTATATCATTTCATGAATATATTATATATACCATTTTGAATACTCATGCTGATTCCTTGGTTGAAGAAGAAGAGGAGGAGGACCCGGGAGAGCTGATCTTCGAGGTTGATAGCAGCGGCAGCGATGGTGTGCCACCCGCTGACAGTGATGAAGGCTCCCCCTCATCAATGCTACAGACTTCTTCCCGAAGCCCGCCACCCGGCCTTCGGATGAGGAAGATCCCCTTTAGCCTTCCCGCCCTGATTACCTTGATGTGTAAATGTCGTATGTCCATCTCCCCACTTCAATAACCTCGCCTTTGCCTTCATTAACCCAACTCTTCCCTCCCCCGCCCCGTTCATCCACTGTTTCACAGATTAGCCATGGGCCTTGTCGTGTCTCCTTGCTCTCCTCTTCTCGTGGAGCCACAATTGCCATTTTATCGAGACCTTTGGACCCTGGTGCCACGACAAATGCGCCTTACATAGACATGGAATCTAGTGTTAGTTTTTTGAGAGGTATGATGAAATTGACACCCTTTTTGTTTTTGAACATGAGTCTCTTGCAGCTCTTTCTATCCACGATTACCGTCTCGAGCATACCCACTTCTTGACACCCTCATCTAGAAGGGGATCATAGTCGGCCTTAAGATGTTTCGTTCTTGCTCTTCAGTCTTTGTTGGCAATGGGGAGTCCACCTCCTTCCGGGTGGTCTTGCCCTACCTCTCGGTGATCATTTTCCCGCCCTCATCTCCCACTCCTCTCGTCCAAACTGGTATATCGCTTCCATTTTCACCTCTGGGCTCTCCTTCACCCTGATGCCTTGCCTCTCTCTGCTGCTGCCTCTGAGCTTGACACTATCACTATTGAAGTGATATCCTTCAATCACCTCAATTCTGAAAATGACGCGTGCCTGTGTCGGTTTACTAACAAACAAACTCTTGAACATGAGTTTTCATGTTAATTCTTATAGAAAATTATAGATTGGTGAAAATGCTGATGCGGTGATGCGTAACTGTCAAACAAATGTCGGATCTTTATTCTTCATCAGCGGGTCCCGCCCTGAAGATGAAGACGCTGACCACCCGTTGATTCAACGCCACTGAGATCACGAAATATGGCGCTCCCGCCCGCGCTATTATGAATCCTCTGAACCTGTCTGCATAGATCATCTCTGGGACGAACACTCTAGCTCTTTGATGACTGTTGGAAACCCCAATTGGAAGGTATGATGTAGTGCATCCTAAAATTTCTGTTAGTTAAGACTAAGGTTGTTTATCGAACCAGTAGGAATAAAATGCTCAACAAAGTTTGAAGTGGAACCTACACACAAAATACAAAGCTCTTTGTCCCCATCGTTCGAGGAAGGTCAAGCTTCCCGTCTCGCTAAACACAAAGGATTAAACGTATAGTGTGGTATATAATTGTAATAAACACAAAACTAAAAACGGACCAGCGAGCTAGCAATAATGAAAAGTAATTAAACGAGGTTGTAATCAATGTAAAAGAATGGGCCTGGGGCCATAGTTTCACTAATGGTGTCTCTCTTACAATAATAAATACTGTTGGGTAAACAAATTACAACTGGTCAATTGACTGAATTATGATCGTGCAATTATGACAGAATCTTCAAGGCATATATTTATGTAGGCATTACGTCAAACATATAAAGACCGTTACTGAACCACATGTTTAACTAATACTCGATCTCAAGACTGCTTGTATGCTTGCTGATACGTCTCAAACGTATCTACAATTTTTTATTGTTCAATGCTTGTTTTATACCGTTGCTACATGTTTTCACTATAGTTTTATATCATTTAGGGCACTTTCCCGGACTACCCTATTAACAATATGCCCAGTGTCAATTCCTGTTTCTGCTGTCTTTTTGTTTTAGAAAAGTTATTAAGGAAATATTCTCCAAAAGACCTAAAAATTCACGGAGGGGATTTTTATCACGAAGAGAATACATCATCCAAAGGAGAGCCGGAGGGCCCCACCTGGTGGAGGAGGCGTCCTCTCGGCGTGGCCTAGGACGGCCCCTAGGCTGCCTGGCCCACCTGCTGCTCCCCTGGCGCCGCCTCTTTGCTATATATTCATCTCCGCCTAAAAACTCTGGGCGGCCAATATTTTCCAAGATACGTACCCGAGGCTGCCGTCAACTTGAAACCCTAATTCGGGAGGGTTCTGAAACTCTTCCCGACACCCTGCTGGAGGGGAGATCGTCACCGGAGGTTTCTACATCGCCATGACTGCCTCCGGAGTGATGCGTGAGTAGTTCATCCTTGGACTACGGGTCCATAGCAGTAGCTAGATGGTTGCCTCTTCTCCTTGTGCCACCATGTTTAGATCTTGTGAGCTGCCTAACATGATCAAGATCACTATTATGTAATGCTACATGTTGTGTTTGCTGGGATTCGATGAATTGTGAAATTATGATCAGATTGTTCATCTTCTTATTATCATATCCATGTTTAATTTAAGATCTTGCTTGCTCTCCGATCCATGTGGTTACTCTGGCCAAGTGATTGTATGTATCTCCAACTCCAAGAGAGAGTTTGGTTCTATATAGTAGGTTCATGCCTTCTGTGTGTCTGGGCTCGAGATGACAGAAACGACTAAGACCGAGGATGTGCTGTTGCTACTAGGGGTAAACAATGGTGTTTGTTTCTTTATGTTTATAAATATTGCTTACATTATGTATGAAGCTTATTGCAATTATCTGTTGCTTGCAACTTAATAACTTTGGGTGACAGGTTGGATAGTGATCCGGGGGTGGATTATTAGTCATAGATGCAGCTGGATGGCGGTCTATGTATTTCGATGTAATTCCCAATTAAATATTAAAATGAACTTTATCTTGTCATAATAGCATTGTCATGCCCTCACAATTTGTCAATTGCCACCCAACATGTTTACTGTTTTATGGAGAGACGCCACTAGTGAAATTATGGCCCCGGTCCATTCTTTTACATTGTTTACAACTCGTTTCCTTGCTTTTAATTATTACTTGCTCGTTGTTCCTTTTTTACTTTTATAATTGTTTTTCCCACCATAAGTTTAATCCCTTTGATTTCAGCAAGACAGGAAGATTGACAACCTTCTGGATCGTTGGGGTAAAGTTGAGTTCTGTGTTGTGTGTAGGTCCACGCCAATCTGCCAGCGCCAGAGTGGATTGACGTCGTGTTGAAGTCTTTCAAGTCCTACTGGTTCGATAAACCTTAGTTTCATAACTGAGGGAAAAGTTCCATTAGCTGCACTACATCAGCTTCCTCTTGGGGTTCCCAACGGGCGGTGGTATAATCACGCCGCAACACTTGCCTCTCTTAGTATTAATTTGTAAACAGAGTATCGCAATAAGCTCAATACATAATGTAGTCAATAAACACCGGTGTTTTACCCTTTGTAGCAACATGACATCACCCCCCTTAGTCATTTCTGTCAACTCGAGCCTAGAGAAAGTGAGGCATGAACCCACTATCGAACATAACATGTACCCCTTCTTGTAGACTTAGACAATAACTTGGCCAAAGTAATCATATAAATCAGAGAATGTAAGAACACATAAATAAAGCAATAACATGATAGATATAAATCATATAAGAAACATGCACAATCTGAACATAACATCACAATTCATCATATCCCAGCAAACACAACATGTACGAGCAATTACATCGGATGAATGTTAGGCAGCTCAGGAGACCATTGTATTGAAGAACAAGAGGAGAGATCATCATCTAGCTACTGCTATGGACCCGTAGTCCACAGATGAACTACTCACGCATCGTCATGGAGGCAACAAGGTTGGTGCAGTTGCCTCTGACAATGATTTCCCCTCTGGCAGGGTACCGGAACAGGAATCCAGGACCCCCAAACTAGGGTTTTTTGTGACGGCGACGACTCTGTATCGTGTTTCGCAAAATATTTTCCGTCCATGAAGTTTTTAGGGTTACAGGGGTTTTATGGCGAAGAGACGGTGGAGGAGGTGCCCACGCGGCCTAGGGCCGCGGGTCCACCTTGACCCACGGGTGGGACCCACGTGGGGCCCTCCTGCCTCCCCTCCTGTCAGGTTTTGGCTTCTCGGTCTTCTCTCGTAAAGTTAGGTTTTTCCCAAGTTTTCGAGCTTTTTCGACGATATTTATTTTTTCCCTTTTCTGAAATGCAAAAACAATATAAAAACAGAAACTTGCACTTGGCACTGCATTAATAGGTTAGTCCAGGAAAATGCTATAAAATGATATTTAATCACAGTGAAACATGTAGCAATAATATAAAAGTTGCATGAAACAACAAAAAATTATAGATAGTTTTGGATGTATCACTCTTTCACGAAAACAACCACCTCAGCGCCGTCCTCTAGAATGTTTAGAACCCATCTCCCTCGTGCTTCGGCGTTGTGCTGAAGATATTAGACTCTGGGCTCATCGATGTAACTCTTCCTCATTCAAAAGCTACCTCATGGCTTGGTGCGATTCCTTTGAGCCACCAAGCAGGATTTGCTGTTTTTTGCCGCCTCCCCTTTGTTATTGTAATCCCTTAACTATTTAAATTTCTTTGATGATATAAAGCATTCAGGATGTCTGCGGCCCGCTGTTAGCATTGATGGACAAGATTGAACGAAATGTAAGCAATGGAAAAGTTTCGCTTCCATCGATTCTATCCTCTAATGGTTTCTTTAATATTTCTGTTCGGTTCCATCTAAACCCATGTTGTAACTTTTCTATTGGACCAGGCCTGCCAAGTTGACGCCACACATGATTTGCGGTTTCGACCATCTAGAGAATACTTTCACCTCAACATCTATTAGAACAAACTTGTGTATACTTTCACAATTCTTATTTAATGCTTTTTAGACATGTCTAACCCATCTTCGATATCTTTGACCACTAGAATACACAATAAATATGCATTTCTATATGTCATTCCTAAGATTGTTGGCAAAAATATTCAAGCCTCATTACATTAGTTAGAAAATCTTGCAAACATCAAAGCTAATAGTTATATGTTTGAGGACAGTAACAAGGAAAAATGTACAATGGTCGGTCAAGTAATGGAATTAGATCATATTTAAACAACGATTCAAACCCATAGTAGAAGTGGCAAAACAATCTTTCAAGCAATAAATATTATTTGTCGATTTCCCACCTACCCTTTCTCACCCACTCGTTCATGAACGGTGACCAGGATGCCGCCAAGCACATTACGGCCAAGGGGGACTCCGTATTTGTCGATGATGAAAGCGTTGAATGCATTTTTTACGCATCGTTCCTTGAGTGTAATCATGATATTTTTAAGATTTATATTAGATCATCCCATCAACTATTATTTTTAGTTAGTTTCTTTTCCTTGTGCGCTTTATAGGGTTTTAGGAGGATTGCATCACCCATGGACTTATTATGATGATCTTCTATCATGTTAGTTATCACAAGACAAGGGGAGAGTACGCAGTCTCAATTATCTATGCCTCTTCTCCTTCGCTGGTTCCCATCCGATCGCATATTAGGCCATGATCAATCTGTTCTTAATGGGATGCATATTATTTATTGAGAGTCAAAAAATGGATTAGACAACAATGGCAGATATGAAATGAAATAGATCTGAATAGAGTAGAAAAAGTGAAGATGAAATGGTTAATTACTCAAATGAAATTGCTCACTGTTAAGTAGGCATGATATTTTTAACCCGTTTCAAAATTTTGACACATCTTCATATCCTTTGCCGATCCCTAGCCGAGACACTATCCCAAGGTGCGGTACAAATGTGTAATAAGGAGAAAAAACTGAATTCTTGCTGAATAATCAATCTTGCAGACAGTCAAGTGGTTCAACCATTTAGTCGGCTAATGGAATTAGGTGTAAATGGTACAAATAATCTAAAATTGAATAGGCAGTCAAGACAAAAGTAAAATATGGACGATACAAATAAAATTTCCCAGTCTTACAATTAATAAGTATGGATGAGATTTCAACCTGTCCGTGATATTCGACGCGTCTTCATCTCCTTTGACGATCCCTATTTGGCACAAATAAATACCGCTCTTCTCCCAAGATCCGCTATAAATGTGTATGGTGAAGAGCAAATAATTAATTATTTCTCCGCAGTAAGTTTCACATAGGTTCGGTAGTGTTGATTAGCTAACGCAATTAGACGGAAATATGAAAAATGATACAACAATGGCATAAGGAGTTGCAAAGAGAAAAGAAAAACATGTAGAATTAACAGGAGTAGTATTTACCCAATCCCTCTAGCTTTATTTTTCACTGAAAGTATTTTATCATCTACTTGGTAAAAAAATAAGGAGAGTTGGGAGGAGATTTTCGTCTAGTTTCAATCCTTGGCGCATCTTCATATCTTCTTTGCCGACTCTGCATCGTAGCTGGGCTATGCTCCCATTTCTAAAAAAATATATCCATGGCCACCGCTCTCGTCCCTATATCAGCTAGATATGGTTTTAATGAGGAATAATTAATCCAATTTTTCTATTCAACAAAAATTGACTTATAACCGTCAAGTGGTTCGACGGCGTCGGTCAACTAACAGAGTTAGACGACAATGTCAAAATGGTATATATTGGAATAGGGAGTGGTAAAAAAAATGAAAAGATATAAATTGTATTGCTCACAATCTTCCAATTAATACAGACTAGTATTTGCCCAACCCCTCCTTTGTCTCTCTCCTATAAGTCTTCCTTCTCTCAGGTTCTTGGTCAAAAGATAAGGGGAGTAGGGAGAAGATTTTAGGTGACTTCCAAACGAAAAGCTGCAGCGCTTTCTTTATATCTTTGGTGCCAAGTATAAAAGAAGAGTGCAAACAGAAGTCGGTTTTGCAATTAATGTCTGATTTTGTATCGTTTTGCTAGAGATGTGCATAGTGTGAAGAGAGAGAGAGAGAGAGAGAGAGAGAGAGAGAGAGGGGGAGAGAGAGACGAGTGAAGGATGGTCAGGGCCTTCATAAGGTCTTCATGGGGGGCTTCAGAGAAGACGAACACCACCATCACCAACCCTTGGAGATCCCCCTCGGCTTCCAGAGCACCTCTTCGCCGCCGCCGATGATCGCCTCCACCTCCATGTAAGTTGATTATACGAGCTATACGTTTCCCCTTCTGTTTTGGCCTTTCCAGATTTCTCTCTTTGAGTCTCCACACAAAGAGAGAACACTAAGCTGTTGCTTGCTTAGTTTTTACGGGCTAGCTAACTAGGAATTCACCAACTCCACACTGATTGATTCCCTCTAGTTCTCTGTTCTCTCACCTTTTGGTTTCCTTTCTTCCATGTAAGTTTAATTTTATTTTCTAGCCATGTGAAAGAAATTGTTCTTGTGTCAAGCATATAGGTTTTAGTTTAATTAGAAAATCGATCAGGATTGTTCCATCATTTGTTGCATCCTGTGGTCTTTGGGTTTTTAATGGTTTTGAAGAATTCATAGATGGACATACATACAGGAAGAACTAGTTAGAGAGACCATGTATCATTATGTCAAATTGTTTACCTAGTGATTAGTTAGGGATCATGGAAACAGTTTAGAGGTCGAGATAAGGAAAAAGGGCAACAACTTTCCAAATAATAGGATATAATTCTTTTCGTTGTAGCTTTCAGCAAGTAGCTAAGATCAAAAGTTTTTAATGGAATTCTCACACCGACTCTTCTATCTGCTCCATTAAAGAAAAGTTGTGCTCCTACTTGCTTCCTAATGTATTCAACGACTGATTATTGCTTGTTCCATCATCCAATTTCCTTTCTAGGAGCAAGGAGTCGACAAGCTACGACATGGCGGATTTCGATCAAGCAGCACTATTTCTCTACCTAGATGGTCATGACCCACAGTCGATTCAAGAACAACGACGTAGGTTATTGAAAATCCCTCTAAATAATACCTCCCGCTTTCCCCCTCGAAGTTCAGTATCCATGATGCTTCATCCTGTAATTTGGTTTCCCTTATTATATACCAAGTGGGTATGTTCCATGTATGTGTGCATGCCACATACAAACATGCTTAATCGGCCGGTGTTGTGTCTAATTCCTTCTTGGTTTCGTGTGTTATTTCTCTTGATGATGTGTTCCTTATTGGGATTTTATTTTGTAATTTCCCCGTGTGAAGAGTGTGACATGTAACAGACTCTCCCTCTCCTTTGCAAGAGCTTGATCTAAAAGAAGCTATAAATATTCCTTCTTTCCATTTCTCTCACATTCCTTTCCATTTGCACCTTCTCATGCACTCTGTTGAACTGTAGCCCCATAAGCATGCGTCCCCCAAGTGTTGCTATACAAGTACTGCACATGTGTAGTCAAGATCGAAATTAAGCACCTTTTTGAAGCACTAATTTTTCTTGTTTCCGGATTAATTCTACTGGCATTTCTTGCTTCCAAAGCACTGCACATCATCTCTCTCTCTAGATAGATGTGGTTAACCCTTAATTACTTTGTGAATTAACCCCATGTTTGCTTTACAGAGACTCTGAACATCTTTCCCTCCCAGCCCATGCATGCCGCGGAGGCACTTAATCCTGCTGTGAAGGTACGTACGTACGCGTACGCATGCAAATTCGCTAATAGTATATCTACATACATGTGCTAAACTGATCGACTTGTCATGCATGGGTATATTATGTTTAGATTAATGGCGGCGCGGCCATGCTGGCTAATGTCGGCAACCCGCAGCAGCCATCTAGGCCTGAACAGCATCAAGGTGCCGCCGGCCAGAAGGTCACTGCCGGCGGCCCCAATGCAGCACCCTTGTTGCCTAATTCAGCAAAGGACAGCAAGAACAATGCTACTCTCATCAAGGTAAATATACATGCATATAGCTTCTCTCTCTCTCTCTCTCTCTCTCTCTCTCTCATGTTTTTGTAAAAAATATGGCTTGCAGAAAGAAGGAACCAGTAGTGGGAAGGGTGCAACATCTTCTAGCACAGATCCAGAGAGGGAAGGGGTCAGGAGAACACAAGACCCCAAGGTAAGCTAGGCAACCCAGGCAGCCACTGATCTTGACAACTAATTAAGCTTTTGTAAAATAAAAGGTATTTTAGTTTAGGTTAAAAAGGCAAATTAATTAATTAGGAGAGGGTGAACAGTCATTGTCTGCAGGGCAGGCAGGCTACACATACATACATAGTAGTTAACCCTAGCTGCACATATGTTATGACTTTTGACTTTGACATGTGTGTGTATTTCTATGTGCATGTCGCAGACACTGAGAAGGCTTGCACAGAATAGAGAGGCAGCCAGGAAAAGTAGGCTCCGGAAGAAGGTGAGTCGGTCAACCAAGAAACTCCACAACTTTAAAGAAACACATCATGCATATATTTATTTTGTACACATCTTCATAAACATACAATTAGTACATGTGGCAAGGTCCTGACAAACATACATGTATATGTATATACGTTAATGTTCACGGAAGTATGAATAACTCCACTGCTATTAGTGAACTTTCTTTCCGTTTGCTAAGTAAATGAAGTCTCATTGTCTGCTAGTAGAGATTAAATGAGTTCTGTGATGTAGCAGTTTTGGCTCTTTCTTTGGGACTTATGCGCGCTCAAGGATATCTTTATTTTCCTCTGAATTTGACAGGCCAACTAGCTAGAGAACCACTATATGTTACTTTCCAAAAGAATTATCTTACTATTCCCTGGTGTACTGCAATATATTCTCTGATAATGCGGTGTATGCTTCTATAGAAATTACCCATCAATTGTTTGTTTCAGTTCTATGCTAGCACATATAGAATCTAGACAAAGTATGTAACAGAAAAGCTTTACATATATACTACCGAAATTCCATCGTAATATATTTAATTTAAATATTTTGTTATCCAGCGAGCTTATAATTATACCCAAGCTCTACTCATTTTCTAAAAATACAAGCTCCAGTAGCTAGAATATTCCTAGAACTAGGACGTCTGAAAATTGAAATCGAATGTGCATCCATACCATATGTCTTGGTGCGTTAGGAAGGTAATAAATCTCTACATCCTTCAGGCTTACATCCAACAATTGGAGACAAGTAGGATTAGGTTAAGCCAGATCGAACAACAGGTTCAAGCTGCAAGAGTACAGGTAATTGGACGGAAAAAAACTCATCTTATTTATTTGATTAACTCTCTCTACCAGCATTATCATATCCATTCCTGACAAAGTGATAACTACATGCTAAAATAAAACGTTCAGGGTGTCTTGCTAGGCACTGGAGATCAGCACCACCAAGGCCTTCCTTCCGCCCCTTCAGTTGGTAATGAGACACTCTAAACCAATCAGTCAATGGATGCATCCTTTAGTTTTAATCAATTACTTGAGCAAGTAAACTAATCACGCGAATATGTCTCTAATTAGCAACTGATACAATATTTAATGATAATATTCCATGGCATCTACGATGAGCAGCTGGGATGTTTGACATGGAGTATGGGAGATGGGTGGATGAGCACAGCAAGCTGATCTTCCAGCTTAGAGGAGCGCTGAATGACAACGCACCAGACAACCAGCTGCAGGTGATGATCGGCGGTGCCTTGGCTCAGCATGAAGAGTTGTTGAGCCTGAAGGCCGCTATTGCCAGGGCTGATATCTTCCATCTCTTGTGCGGAGTGTGGGCTAGTCCGGCAGAGCGCTGCTTCCTTTGGTTGGGTGGGTTTCGGCCGTCAGAGGTGATCAAGGTACGAACACACCAATTTGATTGTTTTGCAAGGAGTGGTGGTATTCTCAGCGTTCATATATTGAATTGCATGCACCGGCTAGTTCATCCAGACTAGATTCCTTAGCGCGGCTTGCCGCGCGCCACCCGCCGTTGACACTGGTTTTCAGTTTGCAAAACGCTATACCAAACATTCATAACTTTAACTCTTGAACCGAACTAACAATTACTCTTGCTAGCACGAACTGTTGTAGCAGACGTGCTGCAAGAACCTAGGATTAGGGAGCTTGGGCAAGGTCGGGCTTGTGGTACCTAGGAGAACTATATATTATTTGAAACAACGTTAACATCATTTAAACTTACTTGAAAACAAATTTCTAAAAACATACGACTGTAATACACGATACTGCTTAGTCAGATAGTTGTTCAAAACGATAGCCATTAAACCTAAAAGGAAATTAACCCAACCAAAGTCAAGAGGCAGCGAGGAGTGCCATAAATCCAGGTTCTATCACTGGAGCCAAACAAAAGATGAAGGTGCATAATACTAAGGCAATGCCCACAAGATGGTAGATGTATCAACACGTTCTGACACCATACCAAGCAACGAAGGCAAATAATTTCATAGACAACAACCACTCTGTTGACACAGATTAAAACAACCACTCTGTTGAGACAGATTAGAACTGACAGGAAATATAAATAAAACCAGTTCCATACATAGCCTTCTCCCGACTCACTTAAGTGCCCAACATAGGCTAGAGCCATCAACTTGTTTAACTAAACACCTGGTACGATGCCAAACCACAATAGATCGAGACACGTTGATGCGATGTAAGACAAAAGCAGCATCCACATAAGGTGCACATGAACATTCCCTCAAACGACACTTAGTCTATATTTACAGGATGATTATAAAAGCAACCAACAGTCTTTCAAGTCGTAGGTATACAGACTAAAACATAGAGGACACTTGCTTCTAACTTGCATCGCCAAAAGTGCCCGTACCCGAGAAAAGAGCGTAAGAATTAGTTAGGTACCAACAACACCCTGATAATAGAATAGAGAAATTGCAAAGGGCACAGCAAGCAGACCACCCATATCACTAACATACGTTTACTGCTGACTCTCTAGCGCAATGTACCAAAATCCAAAAGCACAGATAATAGTGAGAAGAAATAAAGCAGCAATAACCACTGGGTATAGTAGAAGCATGTGCCACAACTCGATATGACAAAGCCCATACACAGGAACAGTTTAATAAAAATCTACAGAGCCAATGAACAAATGTAGGTTTTATCTGAATAAATGACAACATAGAAATCCAAAAGAACCAATAGAAGAAACCTAACATTTTAACAGGAAGAACTGTTCTCACCTCAGCCGTGCCAGTATCAGTGGTGGCCGAAGCTTCTGTATATGCAGTGATAATGTTTAGGAAGTTCTTTGCCTTAAATAGCAAGATTTTCTAGAAGAATCCCAGAGGAACTTAACATACTGACACCAGAGCTGCTTCTGGACTCTAATGCCAGCCAACAATTACGACGGGGAGCAGAAAAATTAGGCTGCTTTACATATTGCTCATCAATCCTATGAACCTTATAAGAAGGTTTGCATGAGCCTGGTTCAAAACTGTTGGTCCTGACAGAAACAACAAAACGGTGCTTCCTGACACAACAGCAACACACCTGGAAGAAACAAAGGAAAGGTGATTATGTGACCCATATTAAGAAAAGAAACGTAGCAATGTATCTATTAACACGCTGAGATAAATAAAAATCTAGCAATCCTAATTCACATAAGCATCTAAAATGTAGTCATGTGACCTGCAAGGAAAGATAGACACACATCTAGAACAGATAAATTAACCTGTCAGGATAATCACACAAAGCTATATTGTTCCATAAGTAAAATGAATCACAAATCTAGCAATCTCAATTCACATACATCATCTAAAAGCTAGTTTTGTGACCTGCAAGGACAAATAGACACACTGCTAGAACAGATGAATAACCTGGCAGGATAATCACACAAAACTATCTTGTTTCCATTACTAAACTTAACAACAAAGCTCGCAATTGCAATTCACATGAAGCAAGCTCGCAATTGCAATTCACATGAAGCAAGCTCGCAATTGTAATTCACGTGAGCATATTAAAGCTAGTCCTATAACTTGCAAGGACAGATAGACACAGCTAGAACACAAGAATAACCTGTCAGGATAATCACAACAAAATCCTATTGTTTACAAAATTAAACTGAACCAGAAGATACTAATATTTAGCTAATCCCATATGGGTAAAACCAGAAGAAACAATTCCATGAGGATGTAGGCACTACTCGGCATTAATTTCCACCATGGGCCACAAAATATGGACTAAATATTAAAGGGGAGATTTTATAAGTTCTGACAATATGGGAGACATGTTTACAAAACTAAAGCAGGAAAATACAAAAATAATAATAGCTTGAATTCTTGGTTAGAAAGCCATTCAATATCCAAATAATTTGAGCCACTACAATCTATGCAATTATACAATTGAGTGGTTGGAGCATTTAAGATATGTGACTTATTCCAGTGAAGAATATTGCTGTGACATATAGATGGAAAATCCACTTACTTAAATTACAATTTTACCTTGAACATCAGTTGTTTTGCAGTGGCACATGAACAACTAACAAAAATGGCTCTGAAGATGCACCTGAGATACTCAAGAAACAGATAAACCCATGAATCGGAAGCCCCGTGTGGTGAAAAATTTCGCATCCAAAACTGAAACAATCATCTTATTAGCTAACATAATCATTGTCCACAATTTATCAAAGCATCAAAGCCAACCGTGTAGGTATAAGCACACCAATTTGCACAAAACAAAAATAATAATTGCTTAAATTATGTCAGAAACCCATTCAATATGCAAATAATTTGTGCTACTACAATCTTTGTAGTTATCCAGTTGACAGCTTGGAGCATATGAGATATGTGACTTTTCCTTGCAAAGAATATTGCTGTGACATAAAGATGCAAAAAACAATTACTGAAACTACAGGTTTACCTTGACCAGTAGCTATGTGGCAGTAGGCACATGAACATTGACCTGTATGGCTCTGGAGATGCACCTAGATTGCTACAAAGACAGAGAAACACATTAGTCGGGAGCCAAAATTATCATTCAAGCTGACAATAATGGAAGAATCATCTTATTAGCCAAAATAATCATTGTCCACAATTGAGCAAAGCATCAAAGTACTATGCAGATATAAACACAAAACAATTGGTAGCAACAACCAGGAGCTTCCCTCCCGGTTGATTTCTGGGTCGAACTTTTCTGGTCAATTGCATACCAATGAACATTTTAAGCATGCTACAAAATTATATTTTACAAACAAAGGAAAACTATTGGGAGCAGATACAATTTGTATGTAAATACAAAACGAAATAAGAAAGTGGAAGAAAAAAAAAGACTTGCAACAGATGCTCATCATGAATTGTGATATTCCTAGCAGAAGTTAGTATACAGTAGGAGTATACAAAGCTACTGGTTGCTACCAGTTAGCTGACTGAACAATAGCGAGTAAATTAACAAACACGGAGATCACATCCATCATTACCAAGGCCGCTGCAAGATCCGTGTCTCCAGACTCAAATCAACGTTTTTGCATGACAGAGATACAATAACAAACCAGAAGGATGATCTTGAAAAACATAGTTGGATGCGAAGTGCATATCATGAAGAAGCATTACTCTAGTTGGTTCTCAGCCTATTGTCCCACGACCGCGGCTAATGACTCCAACCATGCTCTTATTACCCACAACAAAGACAATGAAGTACAGTAATTTCATTCTCTGATTCATTAACCACATGACATGTGCAGAGGAGGAGACCAAGAGAAGATGTCGATTAATTTTATACTACTGTTTTGTTCCTGCCGTCCACCAGATGGTGAAACAATCTGTTGAACTTTTATCATCAAATTTTGGTTTCACCGAATTTCATTATGCGCCTTGTGCTATACATGTTAGCACACGTGAAATAGCATATGGGTTACTTACTTTTGGAGGCCTATAATGAAGGGGGTGGAGTATAGCAGCCATTGTAGTGGCTCTGTTCATGATGCCAAGCCTGCTCTTCAACACTGCCCGCTGATATCCCTGATTTTCGGCAGAGAAAAACAACAAAGTTCAGCATTAAAGGGGAAAGAAGGTAAGCATGCAAAATGCGGGAAGCACATCATATCATGCGCAATACTACTATGCGGACATATTCTTCTCACCTTTCCTTGCAGCGTACTGAAGCAAAATTATAGAATATCCTAGTTGCCAACCCATATGATAGTAAAAGAGGCAATCAATTCGCTGAAGCTAGAGGTTGAGCTCATAAAAAATCCGACATGCCACCATCACCATATGGCCACCACTTTTGATTTCATCACACCATCATCTACATGATTACCTGAAACAAAGACCATGAATCACATCAATTTTATTAATATATTCATGATTTGCAAGCTTTTTAAAAATTGACACCAATTAAGAGAAAAAATCCTACCTTTGCTTCATGATAATCATATAGAGCAGAATGGCAAACACCAATTTTAGACTTCACCTACAGCAATAGAGCAAACTGAATTGAGTTATTTGGTTGAGGTATATAAATAAAATACCAATGCACGAAATGAGTACACACAGGAGCATAACAATTACATAAAGTAATCTTCCCCTAAAGCATGGTTGAATTTCTAACAACTTGTAGGCATAGATAAAAGTATCTTCACACAAAAATAACACATGTTCTAGAGATTAATAAAAAGAGAGTGAAATGAGAGATTAGGAGGAGGGGGCGCTGGGCACCTGCTAGAAAGACAAATGCTGCAAGGATGGACGGAGCAGAGGCGTGAGGTCAGCTGTGGTTGCGCCCACGGCTTCCCTAGTTCCTCTGTTGACCGGCGACGTCCTTGGGCAGTCCTGCAACGAAGAATCTTCAGTCAGTTGTGGCTGTCGGAGTTCCGCAGCCTGCATCTCCATGCCTCTTTCATCTCCATCTCACGCTTCTCATCCTCACCAGCAGAAAAGCAAACAAAACTGACTACGGATAGAATAAAAACACCACCAGAACAAAGAAGAAAAAGTGGTAAAAAGAGATGAAGAAGCTCAGATAGAAAAGAACAAAACAAATTAGGAAAACCTAAGAACAACAAATCAAGAACGGACACAACGGGAAGAACCAAAATAAAAGAACAAAAGAAACTCGGCAAATAAAAGAAGAAGCAACCAACTCAGAAAAGGAAGAACACAGAACCTGGAAAGAGCAAGAACACATCTAGACAGAAACAAACGCGAAGGAAGCAAAAAATCTGGAAGCATGAAGAAGAACAAATCCCAAATAGAAACAAAAGACATGGAGCAACCAAAAGCAGAAGGAAAACCTAGGATCGAAAGCAAACAAAGAAGAAGAATAAGAGACAAATAATGGAAGCACGAAAAAGACCAAATCCCAGATACAAACAAAGCCAATAAGCAACTGAAATCGAAAGCAAAGAAAGAATAATAAGAACCACATAATGGAAGCATGAAAAGGACCAAATCCCAGATAAAGACAAAGGCAAGAAGCAACCGAAACCTGAGGGAATCGAAAGAAAACAAAGAAGATGAATAAGAAGGGAAGCAGAGAAAGCCAGCGAACCGGATAGCACGGAGCGTGGCCTGCGGCGGCGGCCTCGACCTCGGCACGACGCTAAGGCGCAGAGGCGGCGACCACGGGTCTAATTAGGGATTAATTGACTGTTAGATTAAATTAGGGTCTAATTAATTGCATATTTAACTAATTTGATTCCGTTCCATGCCTCCGTTCCAAAATCAACCGAACACACAAATGGGATGGAATGGGATGGGATGGAATGGGATGGAATGGAACCATTCCATTCCACTTCATTCAAAAAACGAACACACCCTAAAAGATTGCACCTGGGCGTCAATAAAAACCAGTGCAGTGTTAAAGGCAACCAAATCAAGCTTCATATCTGCACACCTGTTTTTACTACATGAAAAATCCGTAATGAATAAAAATAATGAAACACGTGACTGTATGGCTACGTGGAATTTTTATTGAACTAAAATAAAGATCCCCGCCTTTAAATCATCTCTAATGACAAACTGATTCGAGTAGAAGTTCTGGATGTAGACTTCATTCAAACTAACCTTTAAATATTCTATTAAAAATGGTATTGATGAGGTCTTACAGAGTTGTGAGCAGATCCATCAGGTGCTATTCATGAATCTGCAGAAATTGGATATAGTAAGTACCTATAAATATTTGAACCAAATGAAGAAAATGTTTCACGTCACATCTATTGAAGCTAATTATTCCATGAAGGAATATGTAAAGGCGCAAAATAAAGCTATGGCTCCCATACATGAAAGATAACGAAAAAAAAGTAGAGGTAATAATTTCAATACATGCAAATACTTGATTTGTTTTATATTGCTCTTGGATTTGATGAAAAAATCCTAGTTAGATAGCACCATCTATTCATTATTTCATAATAGAACAATAATTTCAGCACCACCAGTGCATTCCTTCAACTACAGGGATACATATATTTTCATTTCTCTGATTCAATATTAGAATACAACCAATCTGTGTCACAAAGAGAAGACAAACATGTCTAGTTTAGTGGCAGACTATACATCAACCTGCAAGCCAGCATAGATTTTTAATCACACAACATCTGTTCATATGACTATGGGAGAAAACCGAAATTGGTATGTGATGTTTATTACCTCAATCTGAAGAGACCTCCACGTTCTTTATATTGCCGCACTGCCAATGATCACAAAACCTTGCTCTCAAACCCCCGCTCCTTGAGACCCGATATGCAAACGAATGTCGGAAATCAGGATGGAGAGGGGGGGTATAAAGAACTCAAGCCAAAGGAGTCTCACCCGAGCAAAAAACGGTCGGTGCTGCTGCGTGGCGGGTGGAAAAATTGGAGGAGGCCAGGCAGTTGTGCTTCTGGTTGTCGCCCTTGATGACGGATCTGAGATGCACGGCTCCTTAGAGGCACCCCACAGCTCCACCAGCCACTCTTCCTGGCGACATCGAAGCTGAAATCGTAGCAGCATGCACAAACTTAATAAAATGAACACAAGGCGAACATTGAATATTTAATGCAATATATATGACCCCCTCATGTACTAAGAAATCTAGATACACATATTTTTCAGCAAAGTTATATTCTATTGCATCCCAGAACCAAGCAATAGAGCCGGAGATTTCCCTACTTTACATGTCAAACCAAAATGTGTACAACTCCGATTTAGCTACTTTAAAGGCCAAAGTGGTAAGCATTTCCCTAATTCTAGAAGCTTGCCATGAGCGACAAATTTTGGATACAGGAAAGAACAATTATCTACAGGTAATATGGTGAATAAAAAGAAGTAGATAAGCACCAATGAACAAAAGATAATATGGAACTGCTCTCTTTTAAGGCAAGGACATATGATCCTCATTTTCAAAGAGATATAAATAACCACATAGTTACACTGTCACTATGATCATGATATACTTTCAAGAGACATCAGGTTGTAATATATGAATAAAATCAATATCTAAAATGTCTGAAACAAAATGGTGAGTATACAGAATAAAGTAAAAGGTACGGATTGGTAAGACTAACCAACTTAGCAAAAAATGTGTAGAAAAACAATATAGATCTGAAACAATTGAAGATGGACCAGGAATGAGCATATGTTTTCTGCCTGTAGAAAATAAAAGGGAACGAAGGTGAAAATCATCAACTTGAGGATCAAATGAACGTACTTTATTTGTGGACCAATGTTGGTTGTTGCGCAAGTATTTCATGACATCCAAATCCAAGCACTTGATGCCACACCAACGGAAGGTTACATTAAGCCATAACTTGACCACAAGCACTGCGAAAAAAATCCCAGAAATTGAGAATTAGTTGAACTGGTAATTAAACGGTAAATAATATATGAAAAATAGACACACAAGCCAAGCTAGATTAACGAATTAACTGTCCTTATAAGTATGTCCAATCTTTTTACTCAAGCTTTGCAAATGAATATATTTTAGTTTGCTCATCTCTCAATGTCCCTAGGTAGAGATATACTTATATGGAGCACCATTTATAAAGCATTATATAGGAAAGCTACATCTCAGGATATTTCGCAGATTCAGAAGATCATGATGATATTTAAATGGTACCAAAAGTCACAGAAAAATTCACCATGCTGCACGGCCAGAACTTGGAAATAAATATGCAGCTAGTTTGGTAGGGGAAAACGATCACGAGATCTGGATATGCTAGTAGATGGGATCATACCATTCTATTGTATGAACTCCAGGACGGCCGGCCGGTCGGACGAAAAACTTCTTCGAGACTGACTTTGTATGGCAACGCTTCGGACGATGCGTGCTTGTTACGGCCCACTCCTCCCTACGCCAGAACGACTCACGGCAGCGGCGCGAGCGGCCGGCTGCGCTGCTCCACGGTCCTGCTGTCTGCTGTTAGGGAGGAAGAGGATGAGAGACTGCAGATAATAGGAGAACGATGGGGGCTGGCAGCAGGTCAATCGGCAACGCCGTACCTCGGCGTGACAACCTTGTCTCCATCTTTGTAGCGGTGTCGACACGCGGAGCACCGGCGCGAGCGGCAGCCGTGGCTGACCCACCTGTGGAGCGTTGGAGGAGGATGGAGAGGCCACGAGCTGCAGCAGTGTGAGGTCATCTCCGTGGAAGAGAAGAGGTGGAAGGGGCGGAGGAAGGTGGAAGACGCGAGTGCGGCGCGGTGCTCTGCGCGGGAAGGCGAAGAATGGCGGCGGCTGAGGGCTGGGGGCGCTCTCACGCGGTCTAGGGTTTCCACCGCGGGGTGAGGTTTTTATACAGCGCGGTGAAACAACTGAATGGCCCGGATGCACTCGATCCAACGGCCAGGAATCCAAACGAAGGAGAGAGCTCCTTGAGGTCTCCCGGTTTACCTCTTTAGATGTTCGAACTAGTGGAGAAGTGATGACAATGTATTTCAACACTCACCCTCGCGTCTAGTCTCCACCGGACCATAGACGTACGTGAGATCGATGTAGTCTCCAACTTCTACTGATAGTACGCTGGCCGAGTCTTGACCCCGAGACCTTTGGCTCACACCTCTTGGATCTGATACTACAGAGTGAACTACTTGGGTACCATACTCGGCCCTGGCCCGGTATTTGAAAATTGAAAAAAAAACATAGCTCAAGCAGCCCAGTTATTGCAAGCCATCGGCCCCTCCTTTGTTGCTTGTCACGTTTCGCCACTGAACCAATACAATATTTAATTGCATATGCTAGCCCGTTCATCAAAACGTGCGGACCAATCGATAATGGTAAGCAATATATTTGACACAAAATCTAGCTTAACTAATGTCATATTCGGTAGAATTTACAGGTATTATGTATTTGAACACCTCCAAGTGTGTGCCTGGGGTTGGGAAGGGGGAGAGGGGGCGGCGGGGGGGAGGGGGGGGGGGATGTTTTGGAAGCAAGGGTATGATATCAAATTGTGAGCCCATAGGGTAAACTGCGAGGCATAGGAATGCATATAATTAAGCAGAGGGGCTTACGACCCTCAGGGCTGGTCTCTAACCCCGGATGTGGAGCTATAGCATCATAAGTAATCATGGTACCACATTTAGGCTCAGTTTGCGGTGGCTGAATTGCGCAACACTATGACTATTTATAATCTGCTATAAAAATTGCACACATAAGTAGTCATAGATCAAACAAACGCTAAAATAGCAACCATGGGTGGGGGTGGGGTAAACAGGATTATGATAATCTACCATAATGCCAAACATAGACTTATGACTGTTCGCGAGATCATGAGGTTGGGGAGTTTTAATGTACCAACCAAAGAAAAGACACAACTAATTGAATCCTAAAGTATCAATTCTTCCAAACCAACTCGAGGTCTATTTTTGAAAGGTGAGCGCCTTATGTCAAAAGAGATCACTTAGTTTTCCCTCCTAGAGTATCCACAAAATACGATTAAATTCTACTTTTACCACCAAGACCACAAATACCATATTGTACTAGTATTTTATATAGACAATGATTTATATCTGATTGAAAATTTGGATTTATAAATTAGCAATATTCAAAATGGAACATATTCCTCGACTAACTAAACAAGATCATATAGCACAAAACTTTGAAAGAGTATTTCATAGTTCATGCATACATATGAACAACACTGCTATAAGTAGAAGGAACCACACATTACTAGTCTATTTACTTAATTATATTTTATATCCCACACTCACTATTATTCATGTTTGTGTTTGTGTGTTGTATGGCTACCATTCGGTGACACTTTGTATTTTTGACTAGCATGTATGGTTAATATGTACAAATATATATAGTTTAATTTTGGTTAGAATTTGGTAAGTAAATTTCGGGCAGGTTACCCCAATATATGGCACCCGTGACCGCTCAAAATCTAGTTTTTCCCCTATGGTGGTAACTAACTCGGGCCCATTTTTCATACACAACTATTTAATCTTCACATAGTTGATGAATGATTCCACCTTCTTGTTGAAAATTTCAGGTCAACTAATCCTTTTCATATAAATATCGTCATGTCAATTCTTGATCCACAAGCACACACTAGTTTTTATTCCCCTCGATTGGTTAACTAAAGAAACATGACATTCCAAACCTACCCCACTATATATCTAACATGGGATTGACCCTTTCCTGCCTTAAAAAAAAGGTAAAGAAAAAAACGTCATTCGATCGCATAAAGTCAGTTCCGATACACATATCGGTACTGCCCCATGCAACACACCACCCTCACACATGTCTACACAAACCATGTGCAACTTCATTTGGGCCTATGTGCACTTTATGAATTATGATGCCCGATAAGATAGAGCGATAGATAGGGAGAGAGAGAGATAGAGAGAGAGAGAGAGAGACAGGAGCGGTAATTTGATCTTCTCTGCACTCTTTTTAATTCAGACCTTGAAAGGGGCCCTACCTTCTAGTATAGTTATCAACCCAACATAATCAGTTTTGATAAACCATTGGGTGACTATCAACACCGATGGCACCTATATTCCTTCGAGGCAGCAGTCCCTTCAACAATTGATGTAGTAAGTCTCCTCAATTATATTTTTGATCTCATGAATTTGCAATATTTTTTTATAAAGAGAGCTTTGTTAACTCAAACATGCATCAATAAAATACAATCGCATAGAGATTACACCGGATCTTTGCATAATTAGGATGCACACAAACGAATGATTTCACATGGAATGAATTTGGTCTAGACTTTCATTTAAGAAAACTAAGTTCTACTTATATTAAAGAACACAAAGTATATGTCATATTTTTTATTTGAAAATAGAATCTTTCATTAACCCCGGCCTCTGCGTTGGTATAATAGACTAACATTTTTTTTGATATGTATAATAGACTACATTTATTACAAGCCAACAGTCGTGGTAATCCAAAGCCTAATCAAAACAAAAGCCTAAGAAAATAGCCTAACCATATGGCATCTAATTATACTAGGAAACATGCCCGTGCATTGCAACGGGGGGCAGGAAATCCACTCACAGAATAAAACACAAAATCTTTTTCCTTCAATCCGGCGCCGACGGTGATGCCGCCTGCGGGTGTCGTAACCCTCTTGGGGGGGGGGGGGGGGGGGGCATTGTTAGTATTTCTCCGCATTAGAGCTCCAGATGAAAACGCTTGACCTGTTGACCACTCAGTCTCGACGGAGGCGGCGATATGCGTTGTCATCCTCTTGGGGACGTCATAGTGGAGGCTGGGTATTTCTCGACCTCTTGTCGGGGTCTTCGGTGGGATGCCATGTTTCCTTTGTTCGTTTTTACTTATCCAGATGAAAACGCTTGACCTGTTGACCACTCAGTCTCGACGGAGGCGGCGATATGCGTTGTCATCCTCTTGGGGACGTCATAGTGGAGGCTGGGTATTTCTCGACCTCTTGTCGGGGTCTTCGGTGGGATGCCATGTTTCCTTTGTTCGTTTTTGCTTATCCTTGATCTGCTGCGTAAAGGGGTTTTCTCATCACGTTGTATCGGTTCGGCCGTTGGAATTTATTTATAAGTGCGACGAAATTATGTTTCGAGAGGTATCCACCGCAAACCTTTCTACTCAACTTGGCTCGAGGGTATATAGCTCAGTTGACAATACTCTCGTCTTGCAATTGGTCATTGTGGTTACAAGTTGGCTCCCGGAAGGCTTGATATCACTGTGGCAAACTCCAACGCTGTCATGAATGTAAGTTAGTGCCCTCCATATCTGCCACGGATATAAATTTTGTTTTAATTTATGCAAGACCAAATCGACTTGATTTGGAAGCCAGGGCCGTTTGAAAGGAGCTGCTTTCCTGTGCAACTAAATATGCTAGTAAAGGACCAGTCACTTAAGTTTATTACATTATCAAGAAAATATTCAGAAATATTACCTGGTACATATACAGCTTCACATAGATAAGTGCCAGACATTGGTTCATCTTGTTGTAATGCTTGAGAACACGATGTACTGTCTCTGGTCGACGGCCAGTTTCCCCGTTGCAGAATCAGAAAGCTAGCTATCAGGTCACGTCCATCCACACACACACGTGTACACATCATATTTAACATAGGGCAGCTAGTTCCACGGGGAAGCAGCGTCGCTACGACGAAGCACGTACGTGAGATGGTCGTGGAAACCAGCCAGGCGCGCTGGAAAGAATCGCGCAGACAACCAGTGAGAGGTAGACGGCGACAGCGACTTAGCAACGCCGGTGAGGGGCGGCGCAGCAGCGTGCCGGGAGCACGCGAGAGGTGAGAGGCGACACGAGCAGGAGGTGAGGTGCGGTGGGCAGGTATCAAGCAGCCGGCGCCTGGCTGCGCACCGAGGACGGCCACCTGACCGGCGACCAGATCCTCGAGCCAGGGCCTGAGTCCCCCGGCGGCGACGTGTCGCTTAACCTCAGCCCCGAGCGGCGGCGCAATATCTTGATGCTCTTCTGCATCTTCGCGTCGACGGTCACCTACATGGCGAGGCTGAGCCCGCCAGCCGAAACACCGTGTCCATGATAGACACGCCACAAACTCCATTGCCGTGAACCAAAAGCTTCAATCCTTCAGAAGAAGATCTGCGGTGGTCTCCGCCATGGTTATAGATTGAACTCTCGTCGAATCGCTAGCTCGTGCGTCTGGAACACTTGATTTCGATCGGGCAATCGATCGCTCCTCTATTTAAAGGATCATAGAAGGAAAGAAGAGGTCGACTCGGATTTGATCACGATACTCATGGTTGAATTGGTTTCACGGTCAGAAATAACGAAAGAGACCATGAGGCCTACGGGTGTGCTTTTTTCCCTTTTTTTTTGAAACGGTGTGCTTTTTTCCTGAATTCGGGTAGGACAAGGTCACCTTAATCGGGAGAAAGAAATCACAAAAAATAACGAAATGTTTTTCTGACTTATGTGTGGCATTGGTGGGTAATTATTGACAACTTTAGTGGCAAATCCGGTGACGTACCACAAGAAACCACGGACGGACGAAAATCAGGAAGAAGAAACACTCCTTCCTTTATTATTAGGTATAGATATAGATTTATGTTTTATGACCTCCTTAATTACATATGCACGGAAGCCTTGACCTTACCAAGTCCACCAAAAAGTTCCGTAATCCGTATGTACATTTGAGGATAAGTGCGTGTCTAAGTAAAACTGAAGCCAAGCCTGGTTAGATTCCAAATCTTTTTTCATCGGAATGAACTTCTAATAATGCCCCTTATCTTGCTTGCTGTTGTAATCTCCACCAACTCCAGCCTTTGAAAAGCTCCAAAATACCTTAATTAAGTTTCCCTATTTTAATTACCCGGTCAACAACTCAAGAGCTCCCTTAATTGATTCCATATTTGAAAAAGGCTTGGCCGCCTAATGTGGTAGGAGGCCCAGGCACTTGATGGAATAGTTCAAAGTTGAGATTAATGAAAAAACAACATGCAATTTTGGATGCATGCATTGCTGGGACATGTATCTGAACGATTGATTGGGGGAGTGGGTAATGTTGGACAGAAACATCTGTAGGAGAGGTTGCATTCTTGATGGGGATGTTTTTCCATAATAAATAGCCAAGTTCAAAAAAGAAAAGAAAATAATAGCGGTTCTACCGATAATATATCCATCCTAATCTTGCCATATAGCAAAATTAGGACTACACAATTACTACTTAAAGTATGCACATAGCCTATCTAATAATTAATCTACTTAGCCGTTTAGTTTTTGGGTTACGTGTGCAAATCAGCAACTATTAATATATTATCTTCAAAGATGCGTACGTCTCACAAGTCATCGATCCACTTGATGCATGATTCTCTAAATAATGAAACAAATCCTTGAAAAAAAATGTCAAACACGGTTTTCAAACAGACAGCCTTCCTTTGCCTATTATATGAACAACCAACTATCTTGTCCTTCTAGAAGGTATAGGTATATTTTGGTGTGAGGTCACCTACAGCAATATTTTATTTCCAAAAAGCAAAAGAGAACGTAAATTTGGAGTGTCTTTTCATATGGACCTTTATGTATCTGAGCTTACTGAGTACACATGTCAGATAGGATGTACAGATCATACATATGTCTACTGAAATGTATTCTGCTTTCACCAACTTGTGGCAAACAAGCTCTGCTAGTACGTAGTAACCTCGGCGATGGATGGCAACATTATCTGACTGAGAATTTTGCTCGTATTAATCAACGCATGCAGGTTATGTTGAAGCATGTTGAGCCGCTGTCGGAGGGCCAGCTCCTGGGCATCTACAACCTCCAGCAGTGGGTGCAAGAGACGGAGGAGTCGCTGAGCAACGGCATGGATGCCCTCCAGCACTCCCTCTCCGACACCGTCGCTCCCCGGAGCTCGCCGGCAGCAACTTCATGGGGCACATGAACCTCGCCCTCAACAAGATCTCTTCCATGGAAGGCGTCGTCAGGCAGGTACATAGTAATATATATATATATGATCATATGTGATGCGTACGTCACTGTCGACGGGTTTCTCCAAGCGTCCGGAACCCGTTAAGAAGAACCAAGACCCGAAATGAACGGCCAGCATCACCCACACGTGTGCACTACATCAGCATGCATGTACGCATGGTTGTTGGGATCAGCATATGCACGGCACACGCACGGCCAGATGATCGAATCAATAGGTTGGGCAAACCTTAGCTACTCCTAGCTAGCTATGTTGTGCCAAAGTCAATTGGGAAGGAGATCGAAGCCCATCCATTCACACACGTGTGCGCTAGACGCTGGGCATGTACGGAACATAGGGAACTGAAACATAGGATGATGAATTGATGGTGATGATGATGATTGACAAGATGGAGAAGTTGTGGCATCATGGTCGCGAAGAATTAGTGTGCAGGAAAAAAAGAGAGCACGCAGCAGCTTTATGATATATATATGGAGTGATTTTGACAGATTATTTTACACATGGTCTTATTGATGGAACCGTTCAAAATTGACATCTTCTCTTAACTACTGTTACATGAATAATAATTGTTCAAAGGAGTTAACGTTTCTTTCTGGCTCTCCTACTGCTGCAGGCAGACGGGCTGAGGCAGCAGACCCTACACAAGCTGACCCAGATGCTGACCATCCGACAGGCTGCCCTCTGCTTCGTCTCCATCGCCGACTACTTCCACCGCCTTCGCACCGTCAGCACGCTCTGGGCTGCCAGGCCGCGACACGACGAGCAGGGGCAGGGTCCGCCGCCGGCGTAGAAGAAGGAGAACTTCCATCAGGAGGAACAACAAGCTGGTTGCAAGATTTTAGACAGATCAATTCATCTGAGCTAGCATGAATATGCATGCACACCGGGGGAGAGACGGTGTACATGCATGTGTGGGAGTTTCAGCTCTTGATCTTCAGCTGTGAAACTTGCAACTTAATTTTGTAAGCTGTACATACAGTGTTAGCTGCTAGCTAGAGAAGAATGCTAGGGTATAGTGGTGACTTAATTAAACCCATTTTCCTTCCTAGCTAACTTATTTTCACCAACTATTGGATAATTTAAGTTTCATTGGAGCAAATCGAGTTGGCTAAGGTATTTCTAATGTTTGCATGAGGGTCACTGTATTGTCTGAGTTGTTTGATCATTATCTAGCAGTATGATTATAATTTATATGGTAATAAAACTACACCAAGACAAATTTAGCATTTCCCATTAAAAAACAAGGAGAAAAACCTTAAATGTACATACTTTTGAAATTGATACACTCTAACTGGTTAACATGAGCCCCTTGATCTTATTCCTGTGATTCCATATGCTCCAACAACCAATCATAAGAATTTTCTTGAAACATATGATCTTGTATCTGGATCTTCCAACTATGAGCATATCACAAAGTTGCAGATCATTGTTACATTCTAGGTTTAAATTCCACTAGAAAATCCGACTGGAATCACAAGAAAGATGTCGGAAGTCCTCATTAGAATATTTAGAGCACACAACACAAGCTGTTGACTCCACATGGAATTTTTTCTAGCCAGGAGATCTCTGGTATTTAATCTGTCTTGGAGCAAAGTAAATAAAAAATTATGCTTATGAAGAAGACGGAATTCCATATCCATCTCACAGGAGTAGGGGCTGGAATAGATGGTGACATTATATATTCTTTTACTGCTGTAAAATTTATTTGGACCAGAGAGCTGCCTGGAATCCATTTCACGAATATTTCCCCTGATTTTAAAAGAAGAAGAGAACACAAAACATTGTTGATGCAGTCAAGGATGATGAAACATATCAAATATATTCTCATTGACACAAGTTGAAAGAACATCCTTAAGTGATATGCTCTGATCGTTAACAAAAGAGAAGAGGTGAGAGGATACTTTTCTATCATAGGTGCATCAGACCATTTGTCTTTCCACATCTTAAACAAATATCTAGGTTGAAGAAAATGTCCATAAGAGCTAATTAATCTTTCGACTAAAAGGAGCCACAAGGATTAGAAGATTGAGGTATGTTCTCTGGGCATAATGACCCTACCAGATAACACTGAAAGAAAAGTGGGATTTTACCACGACCAATTTTTGTGATAGAAGATTCTTTTTTCGTGGCTAAAATGGTTTTACAATGAAATGTAAACTGTGGTAATAGTTGCGTGGTAGATCAATCTACCACGGTTTTAAAAATTTGTGTTAGACGGATGCACATCAATCACGTAAAAAGTTGTCGTGGTTAACGTGATTTCTGTAACCCCGAAAGGCTTACTGGCGCTTTACTGGCACGTGCATAACGGCGTTAAGTCTAACGTCATGTCATTATCTGATGTGGCAGCGCCGAAACAGACAGGTGACGTGGCGCCCGAGTATTTTCCGTACATCCACGCAAGCAAGTTTTTCCATATGTGAAAATTATTCTACCACGAAGCTGATTCCTCGCAGTTGACGGGCGGATCAGAAACCCATTAGCTAGCCAGTCTGGCTAAACAAAAGGCTCATTACAATTATTTAGGTCGGCCACTAGAGCCCAATAATGTGGGGTGGGCTAGCAGGCTAGCCTATAAAAAGCCCACTAAGGTTATGTAGGCTGGCCCTTTAAATCCCATTAAGGTGACATGTGGGACCATTATGGTCCATTTTTTGGCCCATCAGGGCAATTTTTGTCAGGCCTGCGGTATATATTCGGCCAGTTTGCTTTCCTGTTTAGGCCTATTTTGAAAACTCATTAGACGATACACTAATTAGCAAATTTTCTCAAAGAAAAAAACTAATTAGCAAATTTGTTTACCGTCGCCCTAGGGGTATCAGGAAGGTGGATTACCTAAACTATTTTTGGAAATCTAAAATAATTGTTACATAATTTCAAAAGGACCAATTAAAATTACATTTGCGTTCATCAAGCACAACACAGTTTGCACGAAAAGTTCTCTGCCAGAATCTCGATTACAACAGGAAATTGACAAGATCTAAATCTTACGAGTTAACACAAGACTTCGCTATAATATTCTTGACCTTTTTCAATATCACGTTTGTATTTATCAGTGAACTTGATCAAATCTTCTGTGCTCTTACTCAACATTGCAGCTATAGATCGAAGAGCAGTGACGCCCTTTTTTGCATTCAGTAGAGCACTGGGATATTTATCGCCTATATATAGGGTTTGTTTCACGTGGACTGCTAAGCATGTAGATTTATTCAAAACCGTTCTGGGAGGGTGCCTTGGAATATCTTTGGATAGTCCCTTATGAGGAAGCCTTCTTAATTTTAACTGGACACTCAAAATAGTGTGAAAAAAGTTACAACAAGGAACCGTGCAAAGCATCCTGTACTAGGTGCATTAGAGATCAGATAATATCATGGAGCCGAATAAGAAAATAAGATTCTTTATGAAACATGTAAATGTTAAATGTCAATAGAAGGTGACATTGTTTTAAGATAACATGATATACAAACCTTAATGTATCATCATGTTAGAGTTTCAGCTAGCACACAAGAGTTGCGGGCCACTAAACCAATCCACTGACTCTATATAGGGGACATAGGATGCAGTGGCAGGTAAGCGACCGTGACTGTGAGACACTCAGACACGAACGTGCAAAGGAAGTGTTCCTTCTCCGCCGCCAGGTTCTTGGCGACCGGGTCTAGCAACCCGCCTCCAGGAGCTTCTCCTTGTACGTGTATGCTCCAGCAGAGGCGTCGTCTATTCGCAGCTAGGGGAAGGATCCTCAAGCCGGTGGAGCTGTTCAAGACGAGGTATACAGACTGCACTACCCCGACGCACTTCATCGCTCTGCACCTGCGATTCCAGTGGTAAGCATCTATGGCCTACTCCATGAGCAAGATCTTGGGTGTTGCGCTAGAAAAATGTTTGTGCAATAGTTGCACCCAGCACAAACCATCAGTGGTATCAGATCTTCCTCCTTTTCTAGTTTTAGGATTGGATGCGGGTACATGAGATGTGCTGGAGGCCACAGGTTGATCTGCATGATGTTTTGGGTGGTCGATTTATGAGATATGATTTTGCACAAAAAATTGAATTGACCAACTAGAGCTCTAGGTGTTGTGGATGATGATCGGCTAGCTGTTATAAACAATAGCAACAAAATGTTGAAGAGCGGAAAAATCAAAGGACACGAGATTTAACGTGGAAAACCCCTCCAACAATGGAGGAGAAAAAACCACGGGCGCCAGCCAGCAATAGTTCAATATATCGGGTGAGGTAACAAACACCGGGGATTTACAACGTGCGATTTATCCCAACCGGCGGCTTACAAGAGTTATATATGGTGGTGCAAAACCCTACGCTACGGTCCAAGCCTCCGGCGATGGGCCTCCGCTTCATTTCGAAATTAGCCTCTCACATTATATTTTCATATGAATTTAGATCAACATAAAACAACACTAGCGGGACCATCATCAGTTTTTAGCTAGATGCGTTGCGAGTTTCGTTCAACCCGGTATAATGTGAGCCCATGCTTAACTTGTTTTTGTGGGGTTGGTGCAAAATAGCATGCACTAGTAGGAAAACCCTTAGTATACTCATAGTATAGTGGCGTTCTTTTTTTTTGGTTGCATGTGGATAGGAATAGCCACGTCACCGGTAGGCGGGACCCACGTGTGCACCCGGGTGAAAAGTTTTGGTGGCGCATGTTTTTCGTGACACACCACTGATGTGTTTATATCGGTGGCGCATCCAGCCAACACGCCACATGAAGCTGCCGCGTGGTGGCGTGCGATGACAACTGCGCGTCACAAGTAGAGTAGTGAGCTCTATTATTGGATTCACTGGCGACCGGTCGATATCAGACATTACCTTTCTCACATACGTAAGGCGCGACGGCCTAGCTTCCAACGCCGGCGTTAATGCGTGCATCCACCATTCCACCTCCTCTCCCCATCGTTAATGCGCGTACTCACCTGCACGCCCTTGAAAACCGAGGAGCATCGCGGCGGCCATTCCCCATTGACCACTTTCTCTCCACTATGATGGCCTACCCTCTTCCCTCAATGGCCCACGACGACGACGACCAGAGCCATTGATGGCGCGGACGATCGAAGAAGTTCTCACGGACTGCCGGGCCGGACGGGATCCCGCCGAGATGCGTCTTCTGCGTTACCGTGGCCAGTTGGATCAACTGCCCGGACAGCGCCTGCTGTCGCGGTGAATCTACCACAGGCTGGAAGTAGGGTGCCATAGCCCACGGAGAGAACATGGGGTTAAGGTAGGAGGATTCCGGTGCAGGATTGACACAAGTTTACCCAGCTTCAAGCTCCACGACGATGACGGAGCCCTACGTGCTGCTATAAATCACTAGATGGGAAATCTGTGTACAGTTTACAATGAGATTGTAGATGACACCTTAACCCTAAGGTTTCCTGTACGTCGGCTTTATATAACAACCGGTCTTAGGGTTTACGTGGAAGGTGGAACCTATTAAGGACTAATTCGGCCATCAATACTGCCTTGATCGTCAAGCCTTCTAGATGAAGGCTCCCATCTTGTCCTCCATGAGCCAGATTCCCCTTCGTCTTGTGCTTCAGTCTGCTGGGCCGCCCAGCAAAGCCTGCGGCTTTGCCACCCATGGACCACCCTTGCAGGCCGGCTTAAATCCACTTTGTGGTGATACCCATTTAGTATATCCCTGACACCTGCGCGCACCGCCTTCCGCGCCAGACGGTCGCTACTTGCTGACTCTACAAGAGGCGCACTTCTCGGGAGGCAAAACATCCCACTGCCGGGTGACTGAGGGTGCCGGAAGAGTAGGCGCCAAGCATTGTAGGCAGGGGATGCCATAGGATCTCCATGTCGGCACCATATCGGGAGGAGGAACTCCGCGGTAGCTCTGTCGGCCACCTCGGCCTCCGCTCGCCGCCTAGCTAGCAAGAAGAGGAAGAAGTCGGTGGGACAAGAGCGTCGGGCATGCAACTGGTCGCCGGGGTGTCGTTGGTGCAACTTCGGTAGCTTAGATCTTAGATTAGGTTAAGACTAGGGTTTAATTTCGGTGACTTTGTATGGTCTATCAATAATGAATGAAAAAAATGTATCTTAGTTAACTTCATAATCATGCCGCTGTGTAAACCAATATTGGCTCCCCATATTATTGAATCTGCCCGTACCGGCAATCCCCGGCGACGAATTTCCGTTTCACCGACGGCGAGGTCTCTGGTGGCGTGTATTTGGAAGTTGCACGCTCCAGCGACTACTACTTACCAATGGCGCGTGTACCACGCGCCACCAGTAGCACTTATCAGTGGCGTATAACCAGTGGCGTGTCGAAAACGCGCCACAAGGGCGAAATCGGCACGCCGCTGCTAGGCAATTTCTACTAGTGATGGTTTATAGTGTATGTGATGCATGTAATATTTGTGTGACCTGCGAGTCAGGGTCCGTAAGCCGGGTGGAGCCGATATGATGTCAGTGTTATTGCATATTGACCAGCGTGTCAGCGTGAGATGCATCTCCCTATAATTCATTACTAACTAGAGTATCTTCTATTGAGGACACATAGTCGGCAACATAACCAGTGGAGCGCCGACTCGCAACTTTGTGGAGATGAACACCTACATGCTATAACATGCTATCTCACAAGTCACGTGATGAAATGTTTGTCCGTGATTGCTTGTCTCTGTTTTTTTTTTTGAGGAAGGATCCGATTCATAATTAAGGAAACTCAGTACAAATTACAGCTAGGTCCCAAAGAAAACAAAGAAAATACACAAGAACCCAGAAATTTGCACGGAGCACCCCGAGTCGCCTGAAGATATCACAATCAGATCCAGAACTTGCCCCAAGCACCTAGGCGACGGCGGCGCCGCCGTACCTCTTGCCGCCGGGAAGAAGTCGCCGCCACAACTTGTAGATGGCCGCAGAAGCTGTCCGCCGCTGAAGGACGGATCCGAGCCTCGCTGAACGTGCACGGCCACAGCAGCCGCTCCCCGCCACCACCGATCTTCCAGCCGGCGCCGCGCCGCCTAGGTCCACCACCACGAGCCCCGCACCACCTCCGGACGCAGCTCCCCTCGCCACCATGGCCGGCCGGAACTGAAACGTCGACGAAGGAGACCACCCGAACCACCTGCAACCAAAAGGAACGCCGATCTCCACCCGCTCCTCCCCTCGCCACCAAGGCCGGCCGGAGAAGCAGAGACGAAGATCCACGCCCGACGAACCTCCACTACCTCCCCGGCGCCGAGGCCGGAACGGGAAAAGGAGGGGGAGGACGAAGAAGCCCTATTCACCAACGCCACCGCCGCCGTCTTCGGAGACGCCATCTGGGCACTCACACCTAACACTAGAAACCTAAACTACCCGCACGGCCGGAGCCGAGGCTCCCCCCCCCCCCCCCCCCCCCCCCCCCCCCCCCCCCCCCCCCCCACCTCGCGGCGCCGAAACGGCGGCCGGAGGCAGAGGGGAGCAGCAGATCCGCTGGCGGAAACCTCGACCCCGCGGTCGCCTCTCCTTTCGCCTCTGGGGACTGTAGCAGGGGAGAGAAGAAGGCTCACGGCTTTTTTTACTCATATTGCTTGTCTCTGTTTTACTCCTAGCATTTGATTTTTTTATTAAATCCCTCAAAGAAGGCAAGTCTGTTGCCCTATCCGGTGCTGCACCATTTCAAGTTGGATATATTCGGTAGTAGACTCATGAAATTAGGGTGCTACTATATCTCTCTAGCCAGATGGATTCGAGTCGCATGTTGAAGTGTTGCCCTAACTACAAGCGTACCAGGTGGAGGTGCAAGCGCCACGCTGGGGCATGTCCTCTATCCACGCGGACGCGGACAGAAACAAACAGAGCATGATCAGCGTTATGCTCCTTTTGCAACCAATGAAACGAGCTCTGCTCTTTTTGCAGCTATAGTATGATCAGAGTAGCGTTACAACAAGAAACGAGCACACATGGCACTGAAAGAGAATGCCTATTTCTATTTGGCAACATCGATATGTTTTTTTTAGAAAAGGAGGGTGCGAGTCCCCGGCCTCTGCATCGAGTGATGCACACAGCCATTCGCACTTATTAATTCCAACCAGATTTACAAAGTACAATGTTGAAAAACAAACTGAAGTCAACCTCTCGACAACAAGGGTCGCTACCACTATGATGGGGGTGACTAACACCAACGCACATCATCTAAAACCTTCAGCTAAACACTCAACGCACACCGATGTGCACGCTTTAGTTGCTGCCGCCGTCTTCCACGAACCCATCTTCAGAAAGGATCAACACCATGATCTTGCAAAATCAGGTCTGCCGTCGGCATCGCCACGATGCCAGACAGCGCCACCATATGCGAGTCCATCAACCCGAAATCGAGACCCCGCAGCGCCACGCCGCCGAGCCTCACCGACATCGACGTGGCAGATGAAACACCGCTCCGCCAGCTGACCCCCTCCAGGTAGTTCGTGTTCCAAAACGATGCCCTCAAGAGGGTGAACGACACCGAAGGTGACGCCATCGTCTGATCTGGAAAACCAGATCTGGGGTTTCCCCCGGAACAAACAGGTTGAGGGCGGAGCAACGATGCCTTCAACAAGGTGATGACGCCCGGGGGCGCCACCATAGTCGACTCCAAAACGGAGCCCGGTTCTCACCGGCCAGCCCGCCCCACCCGTCGTCGATCTACCCGAAGGAAGGTTTCATGTCGTCCGCCACGCCGTCGTCGAGGAGTCGAGGACGTCGCGCCGTGGTACCCGACAGTACCACGTCCAGGCCCTCGTAGCCGATCCGCCGCCGCCATCGCCGGCCTCGGATCCGCGTGGGAGGGAGCGAGGAGGCGAGGAGGGGCCCCGCCGCCGCCGGCGCCGGCCAGGCCTTGCCCAGCCGCACCCTTTGGCGGCGGCGGAGGGAGGGAAGGGGGATGGAGGAGTTGGGTGGGCGGCGGCGGCTAGGGTTCCCCGTCGCCCGCGAGGGGGCGGGAGGGGGACGAGGAAGGGAGAGGAAGGGGGACGAGAAAACGTCTGATACAAGCTAGAGTCTAAATTGGCTTCCCTTGGTGTGTAAGTATCTGTATAAAACAATATTTTTGTTGTTTTTTCTACTCCCTTTCTCTAGGTATTGTTAGTTCTATTTTCTTATTTCACATCCTTAATTTGGTTTTCCTATTTAAAAGCTTGACTGCCAATCTCTTGCATGAATGTGTCAAATGCATGGGTTCCTTCCTCTTCTAGCATTGTGTTATCACAGTGAAAGTTTCTACTGAGTACTGACGACATCAATAGGCATCTGATTTGCATACAGAATAAGTGAGATAATGGCATTATCTGCACGTTTTCTTATTTCAAATCCTTAATTTGGTTTTCCTATTTAAATTTTAAAAGCTTGACTGCCAATCTCTTGCATGCATGTGCCAAATTCATGGGTTCCTTCCTCTTCTAGCATTGTGTTATCACAGTGAAAATTTCTACCGACGACATCAATAGGCATCTTCTCTCCTAGAATAAGTGAGATAATGGCATTATCTGCACAAATAATTTAAAAAGCCAATGATACGGGTGACTTTCACCGATTCCGGGTGAACTACTCTAGATCCAACATCACGTGCTCAGGGGGGATTACATACAATGCTGCAATGGGGACAGGTAGGCTGTTCAGCATTACGGCAGATAGTCAAAGTCTTCAGTTATGCCCGCCTGAAATTTCACAGCAACACAAATCAGAAAAATGCAGCAAGAAATGAGGATATGTCTTGGTTAAAGTTACTTGTGACATAAACAAGCTTACGCTTCTCGCAAGATAAAGAAGCCAAATCTCAAACTTTAGTTGTTAGATGCGACGCAAGCGAAGGTCAGCTATTCTATCTTCACCTGCGGACGATTTAAGTCTTCACATGTTCCTATATTCCAGCAAGTACAAACTAGTACACAAACTGACAGGAGCTTCTGACTTCTGGTACTGCATTTCATTGTGGTGGGCAGCATGTTGCGACATTTTTACTGTTATGTTCTTAAAACTTAAGTCATTCAAGACAAACACGTATGGCGTAGAAGCTCTCTACTGGATAAAAAGGCTTCACAATTTAAATGTGCAAGCGGGTTGGGGGATATGCTTCTTTAAGATGGTCAGATTATTTCACACCATGTATAAATATGCCTCATTTAGGTCCACTACTCCATGGATAAAAGATATATCACACAAGCAGCATCTAGTGATGAAGATGAATTAGTTGCAGACTTTTTGGTAGGCAGCAATAAGCTTGACATGTTAGAGGAGAAATGCAACAAGCGTGAAGTAACAGATGGACATGGTTTATGCTCATCCATAGAGCAGGGCCAGAGGTAGGTGCGGGCTATTGGGGTCATCTAGCCCCAATGGCCCACTGCAAATACCTTCGTAAATTAGTGATAATTACTATTAACTACCAGCCATGAAAGTGACACCAGGGCAATGGAGGTCGCCCTGGTGCTATCTTCAGCTGTCTTCGGCCCTAGTCTAGAGCCCAAACAGCAACCATACATCGAATGACGAATGCTAGCATTTTCATGTAAAGCAGCATTACATAATCAGCAATTCAGCATAACCACCGAGAGCAGCTTACACGCTGAAGATAAAAACGAAGGTTCAAGAGCATTGCATACTTAGTTAGCAAGAATATAATGACCAGTGAAAAGGTCTAGCTGTGGCTAGCTTAGGTAATTAAAGTAAAATGAAAAAGATTTAATGTGCATGCATGGGAATACACTTAGACCTGCCACACTGGTGATTCGCTTCCTACAAAAAGTTGTCAGAAACTTGAACCGCTCCTCTTTCTTGCACTGTGTAGAATCGCTTCACATGCAATTGGTGGGACCTACGACATCTAAACAATTCTCTCGCTGGCCCTTTAATCTCGCATGCAGCTATGCTGTGTACGTCCTTCTTCTCCTGTTGTGTCCGCTTAGGGCCTTTTTAAATTGCTTGGAATCGCTTGGAATCGAACCAAGAACATGGTTCGCTTTTCTTGTCAGATGCGTTGATTCGGTTCTCCACATCGTATCGAACTGGTTCAATAACGCCTTGGAATCGCTTTTCACACACGCTGTGGCTGGTCTTACTAATATGGTAATATCTATGAGGCAGATGATATTAAGTTTGCCATAATATGTTTTCATCTGTTTGAAGGTTGTTAAGTTAATCAAATACTCACTCCGGCCCAGAATATAAGATGATATTACAACCAATATACTCCTATATTGGTTGCTTGGGACCACGTCTATCCACTCTGTACTAAGCAGCATTTAACAAACTACAAAATGTTGATTCACCCAAGCTTTAAGAGATGCTTATGATTCATTAGTTTCAATCATCTATTGACTCAAGAAGTCATGTAACATCATGCCATGTAGTTGAATATGAGGGGAGGGATAACCTACCTCCCTGTACATGTGTTCGAGTTGTTCTTTCGCTTGAGGGAATGTAGTTGAACACCATTGTTGCAAATTGAAGATGTTGTCTGAAGTTTCATTCAGAATGACATTAGCCAAGTGATGGAAGGCAAGCCACAAGCATAAATTTCTCACAAAGTTGATAAGTGCAATTAGCCAATTACTGGTACCTGTCCATCTGTTGGCTGCAGAATGGGCGACCTCAGCAGCATCCTCTGCAATTTACACCATACAGTTTAGAATCAAGTAAATTTACTGCACGAACTTGGATGAAACAGGATGTTTGCATGGAAACACAGTTCAGAGCAACGCATCAAACAACAACAATAGATGTGACAAGAGCCAATTCCTATACTAAAATGAGAATGGTAGATCTCATACTCATTGCCTCTAGTGCAGATGGATCGCTATCAGCATAAGCAGCCAGTTCGTCCTGAAATAAGTATAAAAGTTGTTGAGCTGCACATGGCACTGTTAAAAACCAAAGAAATGGTTAATGGATGTAAATGAACCTTTAACTTCTTATGGTGTAGCTCTACAGCCTTCAGCTCCTCCAAAGCATCTTCTCTCTCGTCCTAGAGCAATGCATATGTTTGATTTAAATGCTTCTTACACAGCTCTACAGAGGAAATGGTGAATAACTTACAGAGTCTTCTCTGCCTCTTTTCAAGTTGTCTCTCTGCTCAATAAGCTCCACGTAGCGCTTTTTAGAGTTTGTAAGATCAGATTCCAGCTTGCTGTAAGTAGTCCTAAGCTACAGATAAATCCAAAAAAGATGGATCAGCCTAACATCTAAGGATCCATAAAGATATGAAAGAGCACTAGGAAGACAGCAAATTTACCGAGATTTGCTTACTTTGTATTCAATGTTATAAGTTGCTCACTTGCTCTTAAAGAGGTTACATGCATGTGACTTAATTGGTATCAACATGTGTGGCCAGGTTGTCGTGAAAGTCCAACCACACATGCAAGGTTAAAGTTTGCTAATGACATTACACAGTGTAAGAAGAGCACAGTTCAATTCATAATAAGAATACCTGATTTCCAGCACAGCTGGGAAGGCTCCAAAAGTACACCTGTAAGAAAACTATGGTGTTTAAAAACTAAAGGTACATAGATGAGAACAGTAGTTAAACAAAAAACTGGCATGTGCTCTCGTTATAATACATATGGAGTGCAAAGTTACAGTTATGTGAAACTCATGCACAATTTCTTGAAAACACGATAAAGCTTTCTTGAATTAAAGATACATCAACATAATGTGCACCCTGTATGCAAATGGCTACATAACTGTGAAGGCAGTCCACCTACTCTTTACCCGTCAATGCTACAATGAAACAACAAAAACTTACAGAAGTCCCTATTTTGTCTCTCAAGACAAGATCATCATCCACCAGGCTTTGTATAACATCCTTAACGGACTGGCTGATCACTCCTTTTTTAGGACCCATCTTCTCAAGCTCTTTAAGCTGAAAGTGAAAACACAATGAGAAATTTATGACACATCAAAACATATTCTATAGTCTACACGAAGAAACAATAGACATGGATGCTACTGATCGTACTTCAAGCCATAAGAAGTGTCACGGCCGCATGAGCATCAAAACCTAAATTTTTAGTATGCGGAAAACAGAAGTTCATCAAAGCATATTGGCACTGATATACAGTTGTATGTACATACTGCTGGTAGTTGTATGTTCAGGTATTAATGGTGAAAAGTAGCTTGAAATAAAAACTGATTTCCTGTGGAAAATACATAATGTAACATGGAGGTGACAATTTGACAGGTAGAGCTAGAAGATGGGAATGAATTGCAGCAGTTATATTGGCATCTAGCATATCAATTACTTGCTTATAAACATTACAAAGTATAATTAAACTACATTTAAATCCCATTGGCACATCTTCAAGCTAAAACCTCCACATTAGCACCAGAGAGAACAGAACCCATGAATTTGTTGCGTCCAAACAAAAAGTAGTGGCTGCAAACAGCCAATCTTGCAACACCGAGATAGAATAGATTCACCGCAGAAGATCATACCAGATAAAAGTCTTGACTGTCGTAAAATATTTGAAGCATCTGCTCCCGTTTCTCCTCCAATGAAAGGCCCCTCTTCTTCGACTAAGCACGATAAGGAAAACAATCAGCTATACATCATTGATTACAACATATAGGCACTTACAGATACAAGAAACGTCATCAGAATTCCAAACTAGCCAATAGGGACACAGCACAAACACAGTTCAACGGCACTGTAAATCCCAGCCGCATCCACAAGCACACCCAGTGACCCACAAACAACTGATAGTCCGAGATTCATCAAGGCGCCTCTCCCGTTACTCTAAACTGAAATATACGTCTACAAAAGGTGCAAAATGCACCCTAAATATGACCGCCGGCAGTTCGATAACAGAAACTGGAAAACCTAGGGCCCAACGATTCACGACTGAAACGCACCAAGTCCTCCAATCTACAACCTACGACTTCTCAACACGCAGCCGAACTACCTGGCGCGCACGGGAGCTCCACTTCCAGTTCAGCTGAGCCAGAGAACAAGTGGCCGCCACCCCGAATTCGGCGGCGCTGCCGCGCGAGGGTGAAGGGGTGATCCACGGGACAAGGGACTCACCATGGCTAGGGGGCACCGAAGTTCCAGTAGCGCGGGAGGGTGGGGGCGGCCGCCGGTCGCCGGAGATGGGAGGTTGCCGTCGCCGGCCGAGAGACGCGAGAGCGAGAAGGGGCAGGTTTTGCCGAATGCCGCTACTAGACGAGACGAAAGGGCTTATTGGGCCCTGGCCAGCCGAGGAATTGGGCCCATGCACGAAGTTGGTTGGGCCGGGCCAAGCCGATCTGGGCGTTTGCTTCCTACAACGGCGGAGTCTAGTCGTCAGCTTCCCATGGTCATATTCTCTCTCCTCCTCCGACGATTCCCCACACCACCAGGGCGAGAAATTCTTTTCTAGGGTTCGGTTTCCGCGTCCGATCTCTCTGGATCAAGGTAACTCTCCTTCACCGTACGCCCTCCCGCTCCATGGGATCCAGCGATTCGAGGCCAAATCGGCCGGTCTTTCAATATTAATTGCACGCGTCTTTCGGTGGATTATGTTGTTAGCTTTTGTGTGATGTGACGACCATGGCGGTGTCTTGATTGGAGCTTAAAGGATTGTGTAGCGTAGCCAGCCATGGATAAGGGCCTCTTCGCCAACGACGGCTCCTTCATGGAGCGGTTCAAGCAGATGCAGCAGGGCAAGGAGGAGAAGACCGACGCCACCGCCGGTGCCTCGGCCACGGCCACGGCCACGGCGCCCAAGCCTGTGAACCCAAAGACGCCTATTGTCATCCCGATGAACAAGAGGCCGCTTGAGGTGAAGAAGGCCGTCCCCGTCCTTTCGGGCGGGAAGCTGGCCTTCAGCCTCAAGAAGAACAAGGTCCCCATTGCGCCTGTCAAGTTTGGAGCTGAGGAGGACGACGACGAAGATGATGTGGCCTCTGGGAAGAAGGAGGATCATGCGAAGCGGCACAGGTCCATTGATGCTCCCTCAGCAGCTGCCCCGGCGAGGGTTGTCGGTAATCATTTTTTTCATTTGCTGCTGTTACTGTATTTCCTTCTAGTGAGACACTATCTGGGATCGTATGTCCGTGCTGTGGGTAGTAGCTCTGTAATCGACTTTACATATATATACTATAATGCTTCAAATTTTTAACAACTTATTTAAACATTAAAGATGATGTATCTTGTTGTACATGTGCACTGTTATTTGGAAGACAGTTGTGATTTAAATTGTCTCGAATACAATCAAATCATTCATAGCTGAACATGTTGGTGCAAAATCAGTTGTTTCTGTACTTGAGAATTGCAGTATATACAAAGATGAATTGCTTATCTGATATTTTAGTAATCATTGTATCTAAAGTATACTTGTCTGGCTATCTAAAATCACGACCATGGTAAAGCTCTCCTTTTGCTGAGTTATGCATTTCATTAGTAGCTTGACAAATATGGACATTAGTTCTTAGCATCTGTAATACTATATTCCAAATGTTCTGGAATATAGTTGTGAAGGTTTTGGTTTTTCTTATGGATGCAGCTTATAGATTAACTGTATCGATATTGCTGGGAAGGATGTTGATTGAAAGGGTTGGAAATGTGGGCTACTACACTGCGATAATTTGCATTCCCTTGTTCATGCGCTTGATATTAATGAGCTCTTAAGTGACATGCAGCCTCAGCAACACCAAATGATATGACAGTGAGGCAGGTTGCTGACAAACTAGCAAGCTTTGTTGCAAAAAATGGGAGACAGTTCGAGGATATCACACGACAGAGGAATCCTGGAGATTCACCATTCAAGTATGACTGCACTAGCTTTGCTGACATACATTGATGTTGGAAATAAAAAAGTTCTATTATTAGCTGTTGCGATAAAAACTCTTAATCACATGTATGGTTATTTGCAGGTTTCTATTTGATAAGAACTGTTCAGACTACAAATATTATGAGACTAGGCTTGCTGAAGAGGAAAAGGTGCTTGCTCAGACAAAAGATGCTCAGGCTTCAAAAATTGGTATGTGTATCAGACAACATCATTACTCTTGGTATCACTTATTTTATGTGCTTGTTGTGATGCCATATGTCTCTCTAAACGCAGTTAATTCTAGCACTGTAAGCTCCAGAGCACATAGTGATTCACAGAGAAGCTCATTTGAACACAAATCTAACTATCAAACACCTGCTTCCGCTTTATATGGGGCATATGAGGGCAGTTCTTCCCAGGGAGGCTCATCTAGTCATGGTAAGTTACTCATGGTGTCTCTCTGTATCATGTATTCATGTATATCAAGTTCTTTTTCTTAAGCTTGTCTGCTACTCTTGCTTGATTGCTTGAGGTTCCTGGAGTGGTTTCACATCTTACTAATTGTTTTCTTGAGTTCGCAAATCTGGTTCGCCACTTAAGTGTTATACTGATTTTCTTTTCTATGTTTTAGCATGCTCTGTGTTATTTGTGTGGCCTAATGCATAAAGTAGATATATTATAATGTGCTTTCTTTTGTGAACAACTGGACCCTATAACCTGTTACCATCCTATCTAGCAGTTTGATCTTTTTTCTATTTCCTAATTTTAGTTGGCCAATGTTTTCTCTGTTACTACAGGGGATCCCAGTATGTCTGCACCCTCAGATCCAGTAGCATTGATGGAATTCTACATGAAGAAAGCTGCACAGGAAGAACGGAAGAGGCCACCAAGGCAGTCGAAAGACGAAATGCCACCACCTCCGTGTCTTATTCAGGGTAACCTTTTTACATTTATTATTCACCGCTCTGCTGGAAGGCTGTAGAGACTTCTGTATTTATTGTAGTACAATCTTTCTTTGTTTCCAGGTCCTCCAAAGAAGGGACACCACATGGGTGACTTCATTCCTCAAGAAGAACTCGAGAAATTCATGGCACGCTGCAATGATGCTGCTGCACAAAAGGCTACCAAAGAAGCTGCAGAGAAGGCTAAGATTCAGGCCGACAATATTGGGCACAAGCTTTTGTCTAAGATGGGCTGGAGGGAAGGTTAGTCCTTGAATACTTGATACCAGAGTTCCATTCCAGCAAATGCTTGTTTGGCATTGCAAGATCTTGCTTGGTCTCTTGGATTATTTTTTAGCTAGTAAATAAAATCCAAATGAAGTACAAAAAACTCGGTGTTACTGTTATGTCAACACCCATCTGAATTCTTATCTTGTTGTCTTTGATGCCTGAGTGTGTCCCATCTGCATTTGGGTGTCCGTAGTAAACCATCCTTGGCTCCTTGCTGTATAAATATGGCTGCAACGTGTAGTTCCTTGTTATTGGCAACATTGAATGAGAAAATCCTTCGTTACAAACACTAAGAAGGTATTCTTGATTCTGCTGCATATAGAACTCCTGCTAACCTTTGCCCTAATTAGTCCTGCTATGATATACACTTGATTCGGTTGTAGCCTTGTAGGTGCTAACTGTAGTTTATTCTGCAGGTGAGGGTCTTGGCAGCGAGAGAAGTGGCCGTGCTGATCCCGTTATGGCTGGAGATGTGAAGCAGGACCATCTTGGTGTTGGTGCTGTCCAACCTGGTGTGGTCTCATCTGAAGATGACATCTACGAGCAATACAAGAAGCGAATGATGCTGGGCTACCGCCATAGGCCAAACCCACTGGTATACTGTCAGCCATGACCTGCTTTAATGAATTGTCTGTTCTGCTATATCTGTTTTGTGTTGACGGTTGTTCTATGTTCTGCAGAACAACCCAAGGAAACAGTACTACTGATACAAGGGGAGGTCAAGCCAAGTGGGAGACGTAAGGAATCAATTTTGCTGCATTTTTTGCTCACAGAACTAACTGCTCCTCTGTGATATCACTAACACACTACCGAAAGCTTTGTTCATCAGCAGAAAAGCCAGAAGTTCATTTATTCAGCAAGTAACTTGGAATGACACAGGTCTGGGGCTTGCTGGGGTTCTGCAGTAGCTTTGCTGTTGTAGATGTCCGCGTTTGTTGCGTTAAATACTCTGAATGTTTTATGTGGTGTTTTATGCTAAAGTTAATGGTGATGTCATGATGTGTTTCTACCGGTGATGGTGGACAAATGTAACTTTTGTGATTATATGCAACTTCTGTTGGGATTTAATTCATTTTGGGTACTGTTTTTTTTATGTTGGCCTATACAAAAGCAAGTGGCGAGCTTTGGCTGTTGCTGTGAGTTGTTGCGTTGCAGCTACAGCTGGTACATGTGCAATGCTAAAGGAACTCGAATCGGTGGCATGAATTAACGAGAAGCATAGGTGTTGGGCATTGTGTGATGGGCTCTAATTATTGCATATGAAGAGTTTGCCACGATTAATATACTGAAACTATTATTATGAATATATGTGAAGAGTCAAGTCATAAGCAGTGCAATGTTTTATTTTCTTGGTAATCGGATGCGTGATCCTAAGGTTTTGTTTTGATGAAACGTGAACGCTGGAACGAGGTGGCCAATTTTTGTTCATTGCATTCTATTCTAGTAAGCAATCCCAAACTGACCGAATAAATGTTTGTTTAGAGCAACTATAGCAGATGCTGGATAAGCCCCTCGCCCGAAAAAGTCCGGCCGATTTAGGGTACGGGCCTTTTTTTTCTGCCCGATCAGAAACAGGATAAGCGGCCGGCCTGGAAAATTTTATCCAGTCCACCGAATAAGCGGCGCCTTGTGCATTATATAGCTGGGGTGGATAGGTCGATTCGGTACCAATACTGCTCCCCTCTGCCGCACCCAGCACCGCTCCGCCGCGACCCAACACCATCTCCGGCGAGCAATCCGCTCCGCATCTCGCCTCCTCTCCACTTCCCACCTACAGATACACTTCCCACCTGCAGATACATGGCCGGCTCCAGCATGCGCAGCTCCGGCGGGCGCGGAGGAGGTCAGGAGCCGCCGGAAGACGAGGCGGCGAGGAGGGCGGCCGAGCGTCGCTCGAATGCCGCCCGCTTGCGCGGCTCGTACAAGGACCACCGGTGGGCGGGGCTCATGACGCCGCGGAGGCACGACGCGGAGGAGGGGAGCTCGAGCGGCAGTCGGAGGAGGAAGCAGGAGGAGCCGACGGAGGAGCCGGCGGACGATTTCGTGGAGGATCACGTTCCGCCGAGGCACTGCCGCATGACTCCCGAAGGCCGGCGGGGCTCCGCCATCATCCGCTTCGATCGCTTCCACGAGGTGCTACTGCTGGCGTACGGGCGCGTCCGCAGAGCCGAGGAGGAGGTCGCTGCCGCGTGGGCGTCGTTGGAGGCCAGAGCCCCCGGTGCCGAGGAGCGCTGACGGCGGTGTTGGACGAGCAGGAGCTCGCGGTGGCGCTGCGCACCATGGTCGAGAAGGACGAGCTCGAGATCGACCCGTAGCGCCGACGCCGGGGAGGAGATCGCCGCCGAATCTACATCGCCAGAGAAGCTACTCCCTCTGTCCCAAATTACCCTGCGTTTTGGGTTTGGTCAAAGTCAAACTTTTCAAAGTTTGACCAAACATATAAAGAAAAATATCAACATCTATAATATGTAATGGATATAATACGGTTATAAATGTTAAGGTGATTCTAATAATATTTATTTTGTATTATAAATATCAATATTTTTTGACATATATTTAGTCAAAATTTACAAAATTTGACTTTGACTAAACCCAGAACGTAGGGTAATTTGGGACAGAGGGAGTACATCGCCGACGAGTAGATTTAGGGTTTCATTTCTCTTAGTTTATTTTAGTTTAATTTCAGTTCGTTTTAATTTCAATTCTACCGTAGTTTCAATCCCTGTTCTATGTATATTTATCGCGCGAACTTGCAACTCCTTCGATCATTTTAAGTATCCAGTACAAGTTTTCTGCATCTATTCTGTCACAGCCCAACTCGTATCGGAGAATCAATATCCGGCTTAACGGATATGATTTATCTGGTACGAGATTATCCAGCAGTTGCTAGAGTTGCTCTTATCACGGTTGCTTTGTTGACCGCCTTAGGAGCTGGTAGGTTCTCTGTTCATATTGAGGAAAATAGCCCAACTCGTACCGGAGAATCAATATCCGGCTTACCGGATACGATTTATCTGGTACGAGATTATCCAACAGTTGCTAGAGTTGCTCTTATCACGGTTGCTTTGTTGACCGCCTCATGAGCTGGTAGGTTCTCTGTTTATATTGAGGAAAATACATGGACCTAGTGAGTCCCTGCTAAAATTACGGAACACGCGCGGAAAATATTTTGGGTCCGTTTTCTCAACCGACAATTCAAGCGCGCCTTAAAAAAGAATGAGCCCGATATGGATGTTTATCATGGTTGCTTGGTTTGTCTCCATTTGGTTTACTAGTGGAATTTGGTGCGGCGACACGCCGCACCCGTTGTAATTCGAAAAATGTTGAAATCCGTTGGAATTTTTCGTCTAGAGTATGTCTAAATAGTTAGTGAATTAAAATGTTCAAATATGCTTGTATTTCGACATAATTTTTTAATTTAACTTCATAGTTAGAGAATGCATGATACGAGCATTTGTTAATTGTAACTCCGTAGTTAGATAAAGTTCATTCAGACTGTATCCAAATATTCACCAAATTGGAATGTTCAAATATATTTGCATTATGCCATAAGTAGTTAGCATATATTTTTGTGAATATGTTGATATATTTTAGAGTATCTCCAATTTTTAAAATCTGTCGGAATTTTTCGTCTAGGGTATGTCCAAATACTTAGTGAATTAAAATGTTTGAATATGCTTGTATTTGGACATTAATTTTTAATTTAACTCCATAGTTAGAAAATGCATGATGTGAGCATTTATTAATTTTAACTCCGTAGTTAGATAGTAAAGTTTATTTAGATTGTGTCCAAATGTCACTAGTACAGAACGACACATCGGAAACGGGCCAAAAAGCCCATCGACAACGGAGAAAGGGTCCATGTCCCCGCCTCTGTCACTGATGTGAAGCCTCACAATGGCAACGGAGATTTTGATCGTTTGCAATAAGTTTAGCAACGGGCATAATATATAATCGTTGCCTTTAATCTTTACATCAGATACGGAGATTAGTTTTTGACCGTTTGTAATGAGGGCTAAAGGAAACAAAAAAAAAGCCGGTGACGCCTGCTGCGCCGTCGACAGAGCCCTGTGGTTCCTGCTTGACGGCCGCCGGTTCTTCACCTTCCTCTTCGCCCAGCTTCATTGCGTGGTCTTCTTCTACCTATTTAGTACTGCACAAAAGTCTTGCTCCTGGAGGCGTCGGCTTCAGTGGACCGTGAGGACGGAGCCCCGCTCCTACGTCTTCACGGCCGCCGCATAGTCTCCAGGTTTCCTCCTCGCCCTAAAGGAGATGAAAAAAAAAATCAAAATGTAAGCTCCTTCATCTCTATACACAAGACAGATGCTTCTTCATCGGCATTACAGAAAATATAGAACTAATTTTAACTAGAACATAGCATAAACAATGTCTCATATATAGGTAGATTGGACAGACAAATTCCAGGGATGGAGCTAGTGAGCCAAGTAGGATGCACAAGATCGGTATTTGTGCATACCACAAGGATCACTAGCGCCACCCTCGAATCACACCGTGTCACCTTATTTTAATCATCGTCATTACAGAAAATATAGAACTAATTACAACTAGAACATAGACTAAACAATGCCTCATATATAGATAGATTGGACACACAAATTTCAGGGATGGAGCAAGCGAGCCAAGTAGGATGCACAAGATCGATGTGTATTTGTGCATATCACAAGGATCACTAGCGCCACCCCCGGATCACACGGTGTCACCTAATTTTAATCATTGGCATAATAGAAACAAAGCTAAAATCTATGTGTAAACAATGCCTACTAAAAACAGAGCAAATCTATGGATAAACAATCAGCTACTTACAACTAAAAAACAGCTAAAATCTATGTGTAAACAATGCCTACTAAAAACAGAGCAAATCCATGGATAAATAATTAGCTACTTACAACTAGAAAACAGCTAAAATCTATGTGTAAACAATGCCTACTAAAAACAGAGCAAATCTATGGATAAACAATTAGCCACTTACTACTAGAAAACAGCTAAAATCTATGTGTAAACAATGCCTACTATAAACAGAGCAAATATATGGATAAACAATTAGCTACTTACAACTAGAAAACAACTAAAAATCGATGTGTAAACAATGCCTACTATAAACAGAGCAAATTTATGGATAAACAATTAGCTACTTACAACTAGAAAACAGCTAAAATCTATGTTTAAACAATGCCTACTATAAACAGAGCAAATCTATGGATAAATAATTAGCTACTTACAACTAGAAAACAACTAAAAATCTATGTGTAAACAATGCCTACTAAAAACAGAGCAAATCTATGGCTAAACAATTAGCTACTTACCACAATGCCTAATAAGAATAGAGCTAATCATCTGAAACGAGCAAAAAGAAGTGCAAAAAAAAAACCTACTGAACTGGGGTCTTACATTAGGCGAGGCGGGCTCGCTTAGCGTCGCTGCCGGCGACGGAGCTAGCGCCGGCCTCCCTGGCGGCGCCTTGCCCTCGCCGTGGACCAAAGAGAGGGCTATGGCGGCCCGGAGGTCAGACTGGTAGACCGCCTCCTCGGCGCGTTCGACCTGGGTCGAGGCCTCGGAGAGGAGGACCGCCGCCTCCAGATCGGCCTCGCCCTGACGACGCTTGGCGTCATCGCGCTCGAAATCGGCGCGGGAGAGTTGGCAAGCGATCTCCAGATCACGATCCTCCTCCTCTTCCTCTTCCTCTTCCTCTTCCTCTTCCTTGTCGTCGGAGGACGAGGACGAGGAGGAAGAGGAAGACGGATGGTTCAGAAAGCGAGGACGGTGGCCGGGGTACATCGCCTGGCGGATCTCGCGATGGCGGCCAAATGAGCGGGTGCGGCCGGAAAGGTGCGGATCACTGGAGCCTTCGCCGTGCTCTTCCTGCGGACGAGCGCCAAGGGTGCGGGACCGGCCCGCAGGGGCCAGAGCGGCGGCGACCTGTTCCGCAAGCTCGTCCCGCAACACCAGCTGACGCAGCTGCTGCCTGAAGGCCCGGAGGGTGGGGCGGCCACGGCCGCGGCCGCGATGGCCGGATCTACCAGCACCGATGGTGGAAGCCATGCGAGAGAGTGGAGAGAGAGGAGACTGTGCGGCGGCTAGGGTTGGAAGTGAGATAGTGAGAGTGAGAGTGAAGGGCATAGTAGGTTCTTATAGGCCGCAGGCTGTCGGGCTGCTTCTAATGGCAACGGAGATTACGAAATTGTCCGTGTGCGATGAGCACACATCGGTAATGGAGGTAAACTAACCTCCGTTGCCAACATGTATTCCACTATTCACCCATTGCCATTGTTGTGGGCCTGCTTTACGGCCCAGTGCGGGCACGCGGGGGATGTCGCGATTCTCCGTCGCCTAACTCCTGCCGTTGCCATAGAGGGGTATCGGATGTGTCGTTCTGTACTAGTGTGTTCACCAAATTGGAATTTTCAAATACGTTTGCATTATGTCATAAGTAGTTAGCATATATTTTTGTGAACATGTTGATATATTTTAGAGTATCTCCAATTTTTTTAGCAAATTGAAATGTTCAAATATGTTTCTATTTTTCAGTAATATTTAATTTAAGTCCGTAATAAGTGCAAACACGCATTTATTGAATTGAATTCCATATTTAGAGGAAGTTCATCCAGATTACATCCAAATATTTATCAAATTGAAATGTTCAATTTAAGTCCACAATTAGAGGAAGCGCATTTGTTTTTTGTCCAAATATTCACCAATTCAAAATATTTAAACATGTTCGATGTACATTTATTGAATTGAATTTTATATTTAGAGAAAGTTCATCTAGATTACATCCAAATATTTACCAAATTGAAATGTTCAATTTAAGTCCACAATTCGTGGAAGTACATTACGTTAGCATTTAATAAATTCAACTCCACATAGCTAGAGGAATCTCCGTAGTTAGATAAAGTTCATTTAGATTGTGTCCAAATGTTCACCAAATTGGAATGTTCAAATATGTTTGCATTATGCCATAAGTAGTTAGCATATATTTTTGTGAACATGTTGATATATTTTACATATTTTTCCGACGGGTATGGGTATCTATAGAAATACTTCAATTTTCTGGAAAAAATTCCAAAAAAAAGGCATTGTAGAAGTGCGAGTACTGTTCATGTGAACATTATTCGGTGACGTGGTGCAGCGAGTGGAGGCCGAACTGGGTCGGCTTTTATATAGGTAGGACGCCGCCGCGCCCGTGGTGTTAATTTTGCTGCGCAGTTTGAAGTGTATTTTATGACGGTACGTAAAGTGTTCCAAGGTTAAAACATGAAAGTTGTTCGGAAGGATGATATTCGTCTACTTGTGAAAGAAAAATTTAAACGGATGACTGAGTGCGACGAATTTGATAAAATTCGTCAAATGTTTTTGCGAGTTTGGATCCAAAATTAAGGTGTTAGAGTCGACCAAACTTGAAACCGATCATGGGAATGGAATCTACTCGTCGGCGCGCATATATTTCATGTGCATATTATTGCGAAAAGGAAAAAAAATACAGTGCGTCTACTGTAGCAAATTTCAAAATACGCAGGGTCTTTGCGCAAAAATGCCACGCGTACCGTCGTATGACGAAGCGACGGCGTTTCTACAGTGCTCGGGCGACGTGGCCACCTCGAGTTTCAAAATTTTGAAATTCGTCAGAATTTGTCTACAAATTTGAAGATTGTAGAGAAATATGTTTATGTCCGTCAAAATCAAAAGGTTAAAACATGAAATTTGTTCGGAAGGTTGATATTCATCTACTCGTGAAAGAAAAATTTAAATGGATGACTGAGTGCGACGAATTTGACGAAATTCGTCAGATGTTTTTGCGTGTTTGGATCCAAAATTAAGGTGTTAGAGTCGACCAAACTTGAAACCGATCACGGGAATGGAACTTGCTCGTCGGTGCGCATATATTTCATGTACACATTATCGCAAAAAGGGCAACAAAAAAAAATGCTACAGTACACGGTGCACTGTAGCTGCTACATGTGCTACTACTGTTCCGGCCTCTGTCCAAAAATAATTCCACTTTTTCTTTGGAAGGACCGAAATGATTTTCTTGCCAACAGTGAATCGAGCTCGCTTCTCAGGTTTCCATTGCAGCTCACGCGATCATGGATTGGAGCCAAGCCGAACTCTGAAGTGACGGAGTCCTCCCTCGCTATAGTTCACTCTATCTGGTACCGGATAAATCGTATCTGGCTACTGATTATCACTAGTATAGATCGGGCAATTTAATACCCCATGATCGCATATGAATGCAGGCACCCGTGTGCGTTCTCCCTTATCGCTTACCCTTACGAATTGTAACCGTATGTAGTAGATTGGAAGACGGTTACGGGAACAAACTTCGCATACGGTTAAATTTCAGGAACCGTGTGCGAACGATCACACACGATTAGAAATAACTAAGCATATGCATTACTTCTGACTATCAAACACGCTTTTGTCCATGTTGATCGTGTGTAATAACAAATAGTATAGAGTCGAATTAATTTAAAATATATTACTTCTTCGAAGAACTGAAATCCACTGGAAATAATAGTACATATTTATATATGTTCTAATAACTAGAACTGTATGCTAATAACTAGAACTAGAGGCCTAGCTAGTTCTTCTTCTTCTTCGACGGCGGCCCTTGCACGGCATCGTCCTGGCGACGACGCTTTTTGCTGGCATTGTCCTTGTCGTCGTCGTAGCCGTTGTCGCTGCCGCCGTCCTCGTCCTCGTCTTCCTCCTCCTCCTCCTCCTCCTCGTCGTCGTGCTCCCCGTGCACCAACTCAGGATCCGAGTCGTCATTCTCGGAGCCTATGGGACTGAGCGTGCCGTTGCTGGACGAGTCATCGTCGTCGCTTGCAGGAGCGGGTGGGGGAGTGTTCTCGCCGTCGCTCCCCGAGTCGTTGTCACCACTCAGCCACCAGTACTCCGAACAGGCAATGGGGTCGTCCATGGCTGCAGAGAGGGTGTTGGAGATAGTTGCAGAGAGGTTGGAGAGTACGGATGAAGAAGATGGCAATGATGAGTGAAGCGGTGATATCACATTATATTGGCAGAAGAGTGCGGTTAAAATTCCGAGACAATGAAGCGCATTGAGAATCGTCGCTCCCAGAACGGCAGTTCCAAGGTTCATTCATACCTATCGCACACGGTTTCCCACAATACGGCGTGTGCTTTGAGGTCCTTCGCATACGTTTTTACAAAACAGAGCGTGTGCGATAGCATGGTACCGCAGACGCATTTAGGTGGGCCGACCGTGTGCAATTACTGAAAACTAAAAGTAGCCCCAGTAGTTTAGCCGCTATACTAACAGGTTAGCTTGTTTAGTCCCACCACGCTAGTTTAGAGCGTGTACGACCGGTTTATAAACCGCGAATATGGCACCCTGTGCATGGTCAGCCAGTATGGTTTCCCCCAAAATATGTGAATATATACATATTTAGGGAAACTATACTGGCTGAGACTTTTTTCTGGTCACATCGGCCTGAATTGATGCCCAAAACATGTAGAAATGTATTTACGGCATCAATTTTGGCTGATATTTTCCTAATCTGAGATCTAATGCAAACGCTTTCGGTAACGCAAGCGTCTGCGATGGAACAATATCGCACACGGTTGTTTTGGGCAGACCGTGTGCAATACGCTGTAGCCCATTAGTTTAGTCGCACGTACGGATACTTAGCTTCTTGTTTAGTCCCACCTCGCTAGTTTAGAGCGTATTTGACCGGTTTACAAGCACAACTGCGCGGCCGCTTATCAGCCATGGTTGGTCTAGGGGCCAATCTGAGATCAGATAGACGTACATCTGTCTGTTCTCAGACTGGCCACTAGATTAATCATGGGTTTTTTACATCTGTTTTTAGGCTTTACGATGGGAATCATCGTATACGATTTTATAAATATTATTGTAAGCGTAGATGGAGACATCGCACACGGATTTTGCTAACTGATCGTGTGTGATTGAGAGGCCCACCAGGACCCATCTTAACGCAACCCTACTTTGTCTCTTGTATATATTTGGACCAGCAGCTACTGTGAGTTCAGTTCACTCCACAGCCGCCCCCACCCATTTTAGGACACTCTGCTCACTTGGTCGACGAAGCAGAACCTAGATCTCTGCCAAGGTAGTTTGCCGATGACGCTGACAGCACGTGCATATCAAAGGCCGGAGTTGCCGCTATTTCACACGGTTGCTCCGGCTCGTCCACGCCCACCACATTTCCGACATCGCCGTCGTACGCACAAGGCTGTACGTCTTTGTCCTCCTCGTCCCCTTCTGATATGAAAGGTATACACATGCGCTCGTGTGCACTATTTTATGGAATCGTACTCAGATCTATTTTAGCACGGTTAGCAATGCCGGATTCGGTAGAATATTGTGGATTGGAACTGCTCTCTTGCTTTTTAAACTGACCGGATCTATTTTTATGGATGCATGTCTCGTTTATTATAGTAAGTTTAGTTCGTCTTATACACTTTACAGTAAGTTTAGTTCGTATGCACTACTTTATTGGCTTGATTCCGGATCTATTTGTACAATTATATCTGAGGCTTATACACTTTAGTAAGTTTAGTTCGTAACTTTAAGTGTTCTATTTTCTAACTGTATCTAGCTTCTTATGATAGGGATCTTATCTTGGTGGCACTGTACAAGAAGATGTGGTTACTTTTTTGCTCCCAGCTTAGCGAAGAGCTAAGAAAACTGAAGCAAAGAAGTAACCAAAGGGCACATGCATCCGTGTGTTCTTCCTCTAGGATGAAGTCGTGATGCCACAAAAGGAGCTAGTGTTGATATAGCACGACATGATTACGTAACCCAAAGGTTGAATTGTGGAAAGTGGTTATTTTCCACAGCGGTGTATAGGGCCTTGTATGTAACGGTTGCATCGTTGTCATGCTCCTTAAACTTGACAATGCATGGTAAGTGCACATAAATTATTTGTTCTACCATTTAGCTTGTCGGTGTTTATATTCTCACACTGCAATATCAACAGGTCCACGATGACAACGATGCATTCACCGTTGCATAGCATTCACCGTCAAGAGCTTCTCGCAAGAGAAGGATATATAGGTCCCAAGAGCTTCTCGCAAGAGAATGATATATATCCGTCGCTTTTGTGATGTTTTGGTGCACTGCATAAGACACATTTTTAGTTAAGAGTGTCTTGTACAGTGCCATCAAAATATCACAGTGGTGGCGAAAAGAGTTAACTGATGGTGCTGAACAAGTTTAGGATCAAAAATGGCAACTGCAAGGTCTTAATTTGGCAAAACAGAGCGTGGCGGCAATCTGAAGCAAAGACGTAAAGCAAATCCATCATTGTTACTCTAACTATATGACTTATTACTCTAACAATATAATTGACTCCTTTATTTATACTTATACAGGGGAGTCACAATGACAGAAGCTACAAGTGCCAACTGCCAGTGTCTTGGGAAGACAATGGCAGCTATATATCGTTCGGAACCCAGCGCGGAGGCAAAGATGTAACCAAGAGTGTTCTGTTCTGATGAATATATCCCAATGTACTGATATATATGTATCCCAATGTATATATATGTATTGATGGTTTCTAGAATGTCCAATGAATTATTTGATTGTGACGTGCCACTGTTTATATATATGAAATGTTTAATGAAATATGTGATTCTGATGTGCTATATTATGATTTGGATGAAATAATGCAATTATGGTAATGACTGCACACAATTATGTTTTGTTAAACATGGGCGATTGGACGACATACGCAGACGATTCAGTTAGTAGAATCGTGTGCGATGCTGAATAAAGCCGCACACCTAAACAAATAAAGTCGTCTGCGATGCTGCTTAACACACACGATTAAGTGAGAACAAACCGTCTGTGATGCTGTCCCTTTCGCACACGAGCTTTTTCCTGCGCGCGTTTGCGAAGTTAATGTGATCGCACACGCTTAGTTGGTCCGTCTGCGATGTGCCACCCCTATCGCCCACCCATGGATAGCGACGGGCGCTATACTCGTGTGCGAGGGCCAAATCTGATCGTGTGCATTTGCCCGATCTGTACTAGTGTATCCAGTACGAGATGAGCTCGGCCACAACATATATAGAATATTCATACTGGATATTCAAACCGAAACATAGATTGCAAGTTCGCGCGAGAAATCGACGATGACACATATTCAACAGTGCGATAGAACTGTTGAATAAAGTGCGGTAGAACTGAAATTAAACTAAATTAAAACTGAAAATGAAACCCTAAATCTACGGCGAGCTTCCGGTGGAGAACTTCTACGGTGGCGAGCTTCTACGGAGGCGTCGGCGATCTCCTCCCCGGCGTCGACCTAAGGGTCGATGTCGAGCTCGTCCTTCTCGGCGAGGACGCGCAGCGCGCACGCGAGCTCCTGCTCGTCGAACGCTGCTATCAGGCGCTCCGCGGCACCGGGAGCTCCGGCCTCCAACGTCGCCGTCGCGGCCCTGACCTCCTCGTCGGCTCTGCGGACGCGTGACCACGCCGGCAGAACGTCGTCGGTGAAGCGGTCGAGGTGGATAGGGCCACTGCCGCACTGGCCGAGGGTCACGCGGCAGTGGCCCGCCGGAATGGGCGGCTCCTCCGGGAGCCGGAAGTCGTCCTCGTCCTCCGCCTCCGGCTTCTTCCTCCACCGGCCACCGCCAGAGCTGCCCGCCTCCGCGTCGTTGGCTCTCTCCGGGAGGAGCCCCGCCCACCGGCGGGCCTTGTACGAGCCGCGCAAGCGCGAGACATTCGAGCGGCGGCGGCGGGCCTCCTCGTCTTCCGGTGGAGAACGGTCTCCGTCGCCTCCTCCGCGCCCGCCGGAGCTGCGCAGGGTCGAGCTCACCATAGATCTGTTGCTTGGAAGGGGAGAGGAGGCGAGGTGCGGCGTGGATTGCTCGCCGGAGTTGGGAGAGGGCTGCGGAGGGGTTCAGTGTTGGTACAGAATCGACCCCTCCGTCCCCGCTATATAGTGGATGAGACGCCGCTTATCCGGTGGCCCGGATAAAAATTTCCGGGCCAGCCCATTTTACCATTTCTGATTAGGCCAGAAAAACGGCCCGCCCCCTAAATCGGTTGGACTTTTCTGGGCCTTGGGCTTATTCAGCATCTGCTAAAGTTCCTCTAAAGTAGTGATCTCCAGAATAACACCGATGCAGCTTGACTATGCACTTCAGTTTCGTACCTCTAGGAGGCAGGCAGGGATTATTAGTATTCACCTTCCGTTCCAGGCTCCTACACCTGAAGCTTGTTTACCGATTGACACATGGGCTTTGCTGACTAAGCCGTGAACGAGAACCAGTGGCATGAAGTCAGAACGATAACCTGGACGTAAATAAATAAATAATTTAAAAGCATTAGCCTCGTTTTGAACATTCTTTGAAGTTGCCTTTTTTGAAATACTACGGCGCTCGTGCCATAGTCAATTTCTCGCGAGAACAAGTAGTGGCATAAGAGCATCTCTAGCAGAACCCGCAAAACGCGCAAACCCGCAAAATAACCGCCAGATACGGATTCGAAACCTTAAAAACGCAAAGAGCAGAACCCTCAAAACTCCCCGACCAGTAAAAGATTTTGAGGGGCCCGTGAATCCGGCCCTCGAAACCGTGAAAGCTAGGTTTTCATCCCGGCCCGCAGACGGAACCGCATCCTCTTCTATCGTTGGCGCGAGGGAAGATTCAGCCCCCGAACCGCCGCCGCCACCGCTTTCTCTTCCCCCACTCCGGCCATCGCGCGCCCTGCCCCATCGTTGCCATGAGCTCCTCCGACCCGTCCCTAGTGACCGTCCCGGTCGGGGCGACGCCATCGACAGATCCAGCTGGCCGGGCAGAGCTCGACACCGCCGCCGCCGCTGCTGCTCCATTGGCGCAGACGAAGCGGAGAAGACTGGGGACCCTGCTTTGAGGTTCGGCTTTGCGGTTTCTGCTCTGCCGCGCCTCGTTTCTAGCCAAAAAACGCGCGTTCCCTGACCCTTAAAACTGTTTTGCGGGTTCGCGTTTTGCGGGCTCTGCTAGAGATACTCTAGCAAGAGAGAAAGGAAGCCAGCAGCAGATTTTTTCTTAATCTTGTGTGGGCCGTTGACGGCGGAGCACGTCTTGGCACTTCCTTTCCACCTTCCTCATGTGCATCTATAGCTGGCCAAACGGGCCGGGCCAAATGGGCCGGCCCGAAGCACGCCTTTTTTGGCCCGACACGAGCACGGCACGGCACGATCTAAATGGGCCGCGGCACGGCACGAGCCCGTTAGTGCTCGGGCCGCTCTTCGATTTGAAGCACGCGGGCCGGCACGGCACGGCACGATTAGTTATTATATATATATTTTTTAGATTTTATAGCTATTTTTACCTTTTTTTTTTGGAATTTTATAGCTATTTTTACTTTTTTTTGAATTTTATACCTATTTTTCGTGGGCCGAACGTGCCGTGCCGGGCTATCGTGCCGCTCGCGTGCCGGCGTGCCCGTGCCTGACCTCACGCTCAGGCCCGTGTGCCGGCCCGGCACGGCACGATTGCATTCGTGCCTTATATGGGCCGTGCCTTTCGTGGGCCGTGCCGTCGCCGGGCGTGCCGTGCCGTGCCGTGCCGGCATGTTTGGCCAGCTATATGTGCATCTCCACTTTCTTGTTGATCATTTCAACACTACCAGCTCTTCTTTTAACACCAAGGAAATTCAATTCCTCTCTTCATCATCATCGATCCCACCCACTACCTGCTCTTCCCTCCGAAATCGCAGATACCTCTGCTTCTTCGTTCTTCGTTCAACAGCAGCTCCGCCGCTGTTCAGAAACCAAGAACGAGTAAAGGGACGCTCTTTTGCTCTCCTGACGCCAAGGTCGATCCTGCTGGAGCTGCTTGCCGTTCTTGGTTGAAGCTGGCGAAGTAAGATCCGAGAGCATCCGAGAAAGATGTCGCGGGGTGGCAGCTACGGGGAGGTGGGGCAGAAGGTCGACTACGTCTTCAAGGTGGTGCTCATCGGCGACTCCGCCGTCGGCAAGTCGCAGCTGCTGGCGCGGTTCGCGCGCAACGAGTTCAGCCTCGACTCCAAGGCCACCATCGGCGTCGAGTTCCAGACCAAGACACTCCAGATCGATAACCGCACCGTCAAGGCGCAGATCTGGGACACCGCAGGACAAGAAAGGTACAGTACTAACCAAGTATTACCAAACCACCCCTGCTGCATCCTGTCCACTCTCTTTGATCGTTTCACTGGAGAATCATATTGCAGCAGTAGAGAAAGCTTTAGTAATTATCTTCTCGTATGTTTTCTTATTTATAGATGAAGATTTTTGTGTGAAATCTAGATAAAGCTTTAGGTCCCTCTAAATTGGTTTTTGCTCATAGTACTGTCCTTTGTGAGTGGAATAGTCTTGGATAGTTGGATTTACCATTGTTCGTGGTAAAATCACGAGCTTATAATTTGTTTCTGCGCAATAGTCATGGAATTGTTATACTGTCTGCGGTAGAAGGTTATCACTGTTGGGTGTTCTCCTTACTCTGAGCAGGTGTCGTCACCCGTTAAATATGTTTAAATTAGACGAACATATGTTTTCCCCGATCATCTTGGGTAGCTACCGTACCCAAAATATTTCGATACTATCACAGTTGATGTTTGCTCGATCCAGATGTAGATCCGATAGTTACATTACAGTAGCATGCCTTAGATTTTGACACTTTCAGAAATTTCAGTTACCTATTATCATACAGTTGCACATTTTCAATTAGGAACAAGATTATAATCTGCCAAAATACTTTGACCAACTTCTCCGCAATAAAGTGACAAAATAAGTGGACAGCAAATTAAGCAGCTTGGCCAATACTCTCTCTGTTTTATCATATTATTATGTGATTCGTCTAGACGAGGGTTCAACCAAAAATTACTCTACTAATAGTCTAATATGCACTTTATGTGACATAAAAGTTATGTCACTGGATCTGTATTTAAAGATTCTTACTTATGATTATAATTGTGTATCACATAAAGATTGGTCTTAACGAATCATGATATGCAAGTGAATGGAGGGTGTAACTCTTAACATCAAGCAGTTTGGTCATGAATATTTTGTTAGAGTTGCAAGTGAATGGTTTTCTTGTCGCTGTTGTTATTGTAAATGAACTGTAACAGTTATAATAGCCTACCCAACTTGCTTGGTTTATTTAATTGTTCACTTTCAATATCTGAACCTGCACTGAGTTTGATTAATTGTCCACTTTCAATATCTAAACGTGCACTAAATGTGGTAACAGGTACCGAGCAGTAACAAGTGCGTATTACAGAGGTGCGGTAGGAGCTATGTTAGTGTATGACATGACCAAGCGTCAGTCCTTTGATCATATGGCAAGGTGGCTTGAGGAATTGAGAAGCCATGCTGACAAGAACATTGTTATCATGCTGATTGGGAATAAATCAGATCTAGGTACACTTCGGGCTGTCCCGACCGAGGATGCCAAGGAGTTTGCTGAACGTGAGAGTCTCTTCTTCATGGAGACCTCCGCTCTCGAGGCCACCAATGTCGAAAACGCCTTCACGACAGCTCTCACAGAGATATACCGCACTGTCAGCAAGAAAAACCTTGTTGCGAACGACGAGGCTAATTCAGGCGGAAACTCGAGTTTATTGAAAGGAACAAAAGTTATCATCCCTGGTCAGGAGGCATCCCCTACAGCCAAGGCCGCATGTTGTATGTCCTCCTAGACAGAACATCATCATACCCTGTTGTTTCTGGCAATTACAGTTTCTAAGTAGTCCCGCTGTATCTACACACTGAATAGCTGGGATTCTTGGGAGGAGAGAGGAAAGGACTGAATCAATAGTTAACTCACATACATTGTATTTTCTTGATGACTACCTTTTGTATCTAATTGTATGGTGGTGTGTAGTCATTAAGAATATTTTTCATATATAATCAGCTCAACCTTTTCACCTTTTTTGTTGCTTCTTTTGTGGATCTCCACGCGCAGACATACTAGATCATGAAACTGTGTGTTGCTGCGTATGTCTTCACAAAAGAAGTACAACTATCTGAGTAATATTGTACACAATTACAGGTACTATCTGGAACCTTGGTTGCCGAAATGAGAAACCAAGGAAGTGACGTCTTAACAAATCTACAAGACATTTTTTTTGAAACAACACATTTTATTACTTAACCCCGTAGATGTGTACAAGTCAAAAAGTTTCCCTTGTTGTCTCGAGAAAAGCGTGGGTCCATTTTTCTTTTTGCTAATGTTTCGTGGTGGCCACATGTTGTTAGTTCGGTTCATCTAATTTCTGATGTTCAGCTGATATCTTATTGTCACCAGTCGTGAGAGATTTGGCAAAATTATAAGACGGGTTTCTTTACGTTGATCTACATCACAGTGGTTCATACTCTCCCACCATTATTGCAATCCGTGCATGATTTGCTTCAAACGACGACTGAAGAGGAGATTATTATTGAAGAAATTAAAAGTACAGAACTAATCTTGCTTCCAATAATTCATATAGAGTTTCTTACAGAACTATGTATCCAATAAGCATACAGTTTCAACGACTTGAACGACAAAGTAGCCTAACTCGTAATGATTAATTAAACAAGCAAACAACGAAATAGTAACAATTTAAGCATCTATGCAGCTTATGTTGCTGCTAGGATAATCTCTGCCATACCAGAGCGTTACGTGCTCTCCACCAGTATTGCAATTCATGCATGATTTAACGAAACTAGAAGGACACCCCGCGCGTTGCAGCAGATATCTCTTAAGAAATTTAATAAGATGCATGAAATATGAAGTTGACTAAAGAAATATGCAAGATTTAGTTAATCGTAATAGTGAAAAGGCTAAATTTTTAGACATCAAATGTACGTGTGGTTTATAATTTAAAGATCATTATGATTTAGTGGTGTATCTGATTGATATAGATACAATTATATCAACAGGTGAAAGAAATAGACGGCGAATGTATCTGATTGATATAGACATCTAATGTACGTGTGGTTTAGAATTTAAAGATCGTTATGGATACAGTGTATCTGATTGATATAGATACAATTATATCAACGGGTTGAATAAATAGATGTTGTGGATGGCTTGCATGAATATGACATGCACATTGCCACATAATATTTCTATAAACTTTTTGAGTATACATATAGAAGAACCCATATAATTTTTAATAACAGCTATATGATTTTCATCACTGAAAATAATTGACAAAAAGTTCGAAACAGATTCCGGTGTTCTACTTGCACATGATATATTTGTGTAACTACATAGCGATATGGTGTGATCGTACCATTCGAACATAAAAAAAATGATGTGGACAATTTGATGGGCTGAAAAAAATGATGTGGAAGCTTGCATGTAGAGATAGAAAACAATTAATAGATGTTAGTGGGATGACATGGACAATTAATTGGCTAAAAGAGAAGTGATGTGCATAGCTTGCATGTGGAGATAGAAAAAATATTAATTATAGTTAGTGGGGTTTTGATTTATAAGAAGTATAGATATGCATAAAAAACAATATAGTTTTCACGGTTTGTTCCAACTTCCAAGCGACAAAGTAAACTAGCCTAACTCATACTATGATTAAGTAGACAAGAATAACGACGAAATAGAAACACATTAAGTACCTATCGGATAATATATAAATGCCAAAGTAGTATCCCCTAGGTGATCTACTCAAATGCCCACGGGTTCTCCTTGCGGATCTCCTCCTCCTCATCAGGCGTGAAGTCGTTTTCGATGTTGAACGTCGTGCGAATCTCCTCTACCGTATTGCCCTTGATCATGTCGGCCACCGTCTGGCAGCTGATGTCCAGAAGCCCCTTGATATCAAGATAGTTGGCGGCGAGGATGATGTCGAATAGAGTTGCCTGATCCACTTTGATGAAGCTCTCGTCAAAGCTCTTCAGATCCTCCTCGCTGGCGGTGGCGGTGTTGCCGGAGCTAGCGACGTGCATGTTGCAATACTCGATGACCATGGCGAGGATTTTGGAGTTGACGTTGGGGAGAGGGATGCCGTTTTCCACGCAGTCGTCTTCAATCATATGGTGGATGGTCTGCGACATTGCCGCCGCCTGATACCCACAAGTATAGGGGATCGTTGAAATCTTCAATGTGTAAGTATTAGTATCGATCCCACGAGGAGTAGAAGGTATAAGTATTTATCCTCTCAAATAAGAGTGTCACTTCTCTTATTATCTATGCACTAGACAAACTAAAATGATTAAATGATGCAAGTGTTTTTGGGTTTTTGGTGTAGAGTTTGCAATAAAGTAAAAAGCTGAAAATAAAATATGATGAGTGAAAGCTCTCAAAGAGAGAAAGCCCAATCCTCTATGCAGCAAGAGGACAAGCTTAAGTGTGTGTTTCTTATGTGGAAACGTTCCCAAGGGCTACATGGATTTCATGGCATAGATATTTCTAGAACAACAAGGTAAACATTTTGTCAAGTTTTAATCTTCTTTGGACGGAGCCATAATTAGGTGTAGCTAAATAAATAAACTAAACCCCTTATGATGGTTCTTATGGCCAAGTAAATGACTGCACAAGAGTTATTAAGACATAGAGTCCCACCATAGCCTTAAACTCTAAGGTCCCCGATATAAATCCCCTCCTAATGGTACTTCATGTATTAGACCACAGGTTTACGTGTCCTCCCAGGTCCTACCCATTCCATCACATTAGTGTGATCACCTTCATGCATTACTCAACATATGTGTGCACCCATACGTTGTACAATAAGATAACCATAAAAGATAAAAACTTGACCAAATACTCAATACATGTTAAGTGGAAATCATTGCCAATCCATCCTATGCCCCAGGAACATGAGAGAACTACTCACAACGCGAAGACATGATATGATTCAATGGTATAAGTGATACAACACAATCTGAAAATATAATCTCCCCACAAAACAATGACAAGTAGCAATTCACAAACATGTAGAATAGTACTTAGACAATAGCTAGGGTTCGAACAATCTCAAACTATGAGGGGGTGAAGTGGATCACGAAGATGGTGATGGAGATGGTGCTGGTCTTGACGGTGGTGTTGATGGAGACTCCGGAGGGGGGATGGAGGAGCCTTCCGGAGGTGATCCGGCGGCGTTTCCCCCCTCCAATCTTCTCCGGCGACAGCCTTCTGACTCTCTGTTTCGTGGTTTTTGTTTCTCCGCCGCCTCCTCGCGAAACTCCTCGGGGGACTATTTTTATAGTCGGTTTTAGGTCAAGACGAAGCCACGGAGACGAAAACGGACGGCATCGGAGCCACGAGGGGGAAAAGAGGGTGCCTCACGCGGCCAGGGAATCTGGCCGCGTGGGACCACCTAATTCCTCCTGGTTGGGCTTCTGGTCTTCATTTTCAGCCCATTGCGTTCGTCTCGAAAATTCTGAACCGTGCTCTTTGGCCTTGCCCTTTTTGGAGTCCCGAAGCTCCCGGAAAGTCCGAAACACTAAAAAAGACGTTTTCTGGAAAACAGAGTTAGAACCAAAAGAGGGGGATTGTTTAGAAAATCCCCGAAATCATTATAAAACATGAATATAACATCATATAAGTTGCAAATATGTAGGAATATCTAGTAATAACATGCAAAGTTCATGTATGCATTTTACATGCATCAACATCCCCAAGCTTAACCTATACTCGTCCTCGAGTATGAAGGTGATAAAACTAACATGGACTTTGCATTTTAATACTATCAATGGATATCAAAGATGATTACTATTGCTACATAAAGTCAAATGATTCATTCTCAAAGGAGTAGCAATATACAAGATAGATTATGAAGTGATATCAAATATTCAATGAAAGGATGTTCAATGATAATTCACAAAGTGTAACATAGAAGAAAGTACTATGGACCAAATGTATGCATAATGAAAAGTAAAAACATCCTATAATGGTCATAGAGTACTCTTGTAAATCTGAATATAAAAGGTGGACACTTTGGAAAGATATATAAATGAGTAGAGGTAAAACATGAATAAGTTTCATCTAACTTCCAAATGCTTCTACTTAAGTTAATGTTTGCAATGTGGTATTCATTGGTGTCAAGCTCTCATTACCCCTATCATAGCATCTTGAATGGTTAAAGTTTAAAGTGAAAGCAAATATGAGTAGTATGCTTGACAAAGTATGGGTTGAATGTCTCATGCCCCGTGAATACGAGTACCTACACCACGGTGTTACTCAACTTGGGACACAAAAGCAAGTTCAAGTTAAGGTCATTGTAAGTAAATAATAGCGTCATCAAGAGCGTCAACTGGGGTACCTCTTGTCCCAGGACATGGAACAAGCCCATGTCAAAATGACAAGACAAACAAACAAAATGAACAATCTCCACACCCTTTTTATTTACTATTGGTATAGCTTTTTATTGTGGGTGCATCACTGAAGGTTCACCATAGCATGTAAGTAAATTTCCACCATGAATGATGCATGGCTTAGATTAGCGGCCCAGGCGTCTCTCTAGCCATTTATACAAACTCATTAAACTTACTAAGTTTCCACATTTATTTGGCACCATGATAAGCATCCATAAACAAAAGTACATGATATCAACAAAATATAAAGAGCACGTTGAAAGCTTGCCATGTGACAGCACATATGAGCTAACTCCCAACCAAGACTCTTGTCAAGCTCACAACTTCATAATTTTAATCACAATGGGTCATGTTTATTAAGTGCAATAAAAGTAAGGTGTGCATCAAGTTCGTGAGAGCTTTTAACCAACTTTTCCCATAACAATCAATAACATAAGCATTTTAATTCAGAAGTATAGATAATACAATATAACATGATAAACATACTCGGAATAGCATAAAGCTAATAGGTAGATATGGTGGACTCACTGGAAAAACTTTGGTTGAAGGTGTTGGAAAACAAGTTTTTACTTGTTGGAATTTTTGGGCTAGCAAGAGGGAGAAAGTTGACCGTCTAAATGCATGCATAAGTGTCCATAGAACTAACCAATCCATGTTAAACAAAGTAAAGTAACATTCAGCATCAAAACATGAATAAAAGATAGCTCTTGATAAAACACTTGCAAATTAATACTCATTAAAAAGCACATGAATCATGCAACTATATGTATCTTTTTGAATCAACTCAAACATCCCTTTCCCAATATTTTTAATAGCATCCAACTTAATTCAACCCAAATTTCCAGTACCTCTCCATAAATAAATGATAGTGTGGTCTTACGAAAAGCAAAACAAAAATAAAAAGAACAAAAAAAGACGCTCCAAGTTTATGCGATAGTAATGCGTTGATCGAAAAACAGAATAGACGTGTGCAAACCGAGAGTGTGTTGGTCCAGTGGGGTTGTCTTCACATCCCCAAGCTTATGGTCTTCACCATCCTTGGATAGCTCTTGGTGCATCTCCTCTAATCCCTGTGAAAAAACTTCAAAACACGTTTCTCCCATTTCTTTTCTGTGGGGACATTAGTAGTGATAGACAAATGAATTGCTTGCTGCATAAAATCCTTAAACAAAAATTCATATGAATGTCCAGAAAGTGTATAATGTTGTATGCTACTTATAAACTCAATTGGATCAAAAAGATTCAAGTTAAAAGTTCAAAGAATGCATCAAACAAAATGGGACAGAATCTGTCCAGAAAAACAGCAGCAGCAAAACGTATTTTTCTACCCTACTTAAATATGTCGAAAAATCTGAAAAATTCATGCTTAGAGGATGAAAAGTTGCAACTACAGTTCAAATTTGAGCTAATCGGAGTTACAGAATAGGAATTAAAAATCATACCGTGCACAGATTCGTGCTGGAATAAAATCTCCGAATATAATGAGCAACTTTTTCAATCCAAAATAGGTAAAACTTGGCACTTTATTGAAAATTCCAGAAACTAAACTAAAAACTAAGTCTCTTGTTACAGCAAGAGGACACAAAGAAAATCAAAAGTAAAAACAACCGGGTTGCCTCCCGTAAAGCGCTTTCTTTATAGCCATATAGCTAGGCTTACTTACTTGGTATCAAGATGGTTGGAGTGAGGTGGCTTGGCATCCCCAAGCTTGAATTCTTGTACTTACATGATATATGTAGAGTGAGCCTAGGGGTAACATCCCCAAGCTTGAGTGTTTGTCCCTCTTGATCATTGTTCATCACCCTCAACTCTTCCACTTGAAAATTCTCTTTACACAAAACTCATCATAAAACTTGATTAGAGGGGTTAGTGTCTCCATAAATTAAATCCACATAGGTACAGCAAAGACATATCATGAGTTGATTCTAAACATTAGCTACTGTTACTATGGTTGTGTATTGCTCTTTGATCAATAGAACCACACAAAACACAAGTAATGAGAGTAATGCAAAATAAAGACAGAATCTGTCAAAAACTGGACAGCCCGTAAAGAGTGAATTTTCAGAGGCACTTACGTTGCTCAAATCAGAAAACTTTGAACTAATGAAATGTGTAATAATAACTGAATATTGCTGTCGTAAAATATCAGGTCAAAATTCTCTTCTGTGATTTCTAACATTTTTCGCAGTGAAGCTTAGGAATCTGTTTTCTGGACAGCAAATCACTATTGTTTGATCCTACCTCTCAAAAGAGGTTATTCTTGCCATAAAGATGAAAAATAAGATACAAAGGTGTTGTTACAGTAGTAAACAAGCACCTTGACTCAAAAACCAAAACTTAAACTGAAGATAAAAGAAATAAAAAGAAACAAAAAGAACTAAGAAAGAATCAAGAGAAACAAATAAAGAAGAAAGAAAATATTTTTGTTGTTTTTGATTTAGCAAAAGGGCAAAAGAAGAAGCAAATATATACAACATAAACACTCTTTTTATTTGGTTTTAGCTTTGGGAAAAGTTTTAATGATAGAGACTTTGCAATGGTTCCATTGGCATGAACAACACATGTTCAAGGTCGACCCCAACTTCTCCATTACTCATCCTTCTCATTTACTTTCCCAAATTTTATATAAAGTGAAAATCTTAAACTAGCAATTAGAAAACAGTAGGTAAAGTTATTTTGCATGTTCTCAAGATATAAAGGTGTGCTCAAACCGAATAGGAAATAAAAGCATAAAGAGCACAACACAAAACATTAAACCATTAACTTTTAAGTCTAACTCCTTTTCTATGCATTGGCATTTTATATATGAATAAATAGCAGCAATTTTGTGGTAACCAATGCATGTAATGATCAGTAGGTTGCATTTTAAATAACATAGAAACATAAATATAAGTCTTTCTTCCTCTCTCATAATAGTTACAAGTAGTGGAACCAAATTTGATAAAACAACTATTAGATTGGTGCAACTTTGCAAACTTAGGAACATATAAAGGATTATTAAAACTATCATGTAAGATATTAGCATGTTTTCCTCTCTCAAAATAATTGCAAGAAACATCATAAACATGATGGTTGTGGGTGGAATGGTTATTAGTGCAAGATAATTTCAGCCCACATAAGTACTTTTCAACATATAAAAGCTTCTCCTCCATGGTGTGAATAGGAGAATTCAAAAATAAAGTAGGACTCTCATAAGTGAGAGTGTTGTCACAAGCAGCAAGTATATCATTTTTATCCTCACATAAAGTAATAACAGCTAAACATGGAGGATTATCAATAAGCATAGGTCCATCATCTAGAGTACTATCATAAAACATGTCTAAACCATACTCCTCATCATCATCAAAATTATTATCAATAATGTTATCATTAGGCATAGGTTGATATTCCTCCTCATTATCAGAATCATAAGAACAAAGTTTATCATCAACAAAAAATTTAGTGTTACCCTCATCCATAGGTGGTGAAGGTGGAAGTTCCCTCTCTTCATTCTCTAGTTGTTCATCATTTTCATCATCTTCTTGGGGTTGCACGGGCATCCCCAAGCTTAGGCTTTTGTCATCTTCTTCCTGCAAAATATTAGAGCTTTCTTGGGCAGCTCTCTTCCTTGTGTCAACAACATAGATATTTTCATTAAATTCAACTATGCAGAGATCAAGGATAGTGGCAATCAAAACTTTAAATTGAGAAGCTATAGGGCAGGTTTCATGTTCATCAATGAAGGTGTATAATTCATAGGCTGCCATAAAAATAACAAATTGCTCTACTTCTTCCATCCCTAAGTGAGCATAATTCCATGTATGATAAGTTGCAATAACATGTTCTTTATTGGAAGGGCATTGGAATTCAAAGTGTCTAAAGTATTCAGAGCAACAAATTTCTTCCTCATGATAATTAAGCAGCCCACTAGCAATTTTATTTAGAAGCTCTATGTAGCCTCCTAATCTTTTCCCTTCATTTGATTTTCTAAATTCAGCAGCTATCATGGCGTTTTCATAATAGTTTTCCATTTTCTAATTTTTTTGTTTTTGATATATAAACTGAAAGCAAAACTAAACTAAATGCAAAACTGAAAGTAAACTAGAGTATATGCAAAACTGAAAATAAATATCTAGTGCAAACAAGAATAAAAACTTAAGCGCTACACTCCCCGGCAACGGCGCCAGAAAATGTCTTGATACCCACAAGTATAGGGGATCGTTGAAATCTTCAATGTGTAAGTATTAGTATCGATCCCACGAGGAGTAGAAGGTATAAGTATTTATCCTCTCAAATAAGAGTGTCACTTCTCTTATTATCTATGCACTAGACAAACTAAAATGATTAAATGATGCAAGTGTTTTTGGGTTTTTGGTGTAGAGTTTGCAATAAAGTAAAAAGCTGAAAATAAAATATGATGAGTGAAAGCTCTCAAAGAGAGAAAGCCCAATCCTCTATGCAGCAAGAGGACAAGCTTAAGTGTGTGTTTCTTATGCGTGGAAAACGTTCCCAAGGGCTACATGGATTTCATGGCATAGATATTTCTAGAACAACAAGGTAAACATTTTGTCAAGTTTTAATCTTCTTTGGACGGAGCCATAATTAGGTGTAGCTAAATAAATAAACTAAACCCCTTATGATGGTTCTTATGGCCAAGTAAATGACTGCACAAGAGTTATTAAGACATAGAGTCCCACCATAGCCTTAAACTCTAAGGTCCCGATATAAATCCCCTCCTAATGGTACTTCATGTATTAGACCACAGGTTTACGTGTCCTCCCAGGTCCTACCCATTCCATCACATTAGTGTGATCACCTTCATGCATTACTCAACATATGTGTGCACCCATACGTTGTACAATAAGATAACCATAAAAGATAAAAACTTGACCAAATACTCAATACATGTTAAGTGGAAATCATTGCCAATCCATCCTATGCCCCCAGGAACATGAGAGAACTACTCACAACGCGAAGACATGATATGATTCAATGGTATAAGTGATACAACACAATCTGAAAATATAATCTCCCCACAAAACAATGACAAGTAGCAATTCACAAACATGTAGAATAGTACTTAGACAATAGCTAGGGTTCGAACAATCTCAAACTATGAGGGGGGTGAAGTGGATCACGAAGATGGTGATGGAGATGGTGCTGGTCTTGACGGTGGTGTTGATGGAGACTCCGGAGGGGGGATGGAGGAGCCTTCCGGAGGTGATCCTGCGGCGTTTCCCCCCTCCAATCTTCTCCGGCGACAGCCTTCTGACTCTCTGTTTCGTGGTTTTGTGTTTCTCCGCCGCCTCCTCGCGAAACTCCTGGTTTCTGGCCGCGTGGGACCACCTAATTCCCTCCTGATTGGGCTTCCGGTCTTCATTTTCAGCCCATTGCGTTCGTCTCGAAAATTCTGAACCGTGCTCTTTGGCCTTGCCCTTTTTGGAGTCCCGAAGCTCCCGGAAAGTCCGAAACACTAAAAAAGACGTTTTCTGGAAAACAGAGTTAGAACCAAAAGAGGGGGGATTGTTTAGAAAATCCCCGAAATCATTATAAAACATGAATATAACATCATATAAGTTGCAAATATGTAGGAATATCTAATAATAACATGCAATGTTCATGTATGCATTTTACATGCATCACCGCCTCGTGCGTGATCTCGAACCGCTCGCCGTCGGAGCTCACCAGCGTGACCATCTTGCTCTTCGCGTCCACGACCTCGTCGAGGTTGCTCTTTTCGCCCACGACTTGATCGACTTTGTTTTCGTCCGCTGTCGTCGCCGCCATAGTTCCTTCTTGATCTCTCGTCGAAACGCTAGGTCGGTTGTCGAATAGCTTTGGAACGCTCGATCTAGATCGTAAGCTTGGATCGATTTGTTTCAGGGCAACCGATCGCTCCCATATTTAAAGGTTCAGAAAAGGCAAGAAGAGACCTGCTCTGGTCGCGGGATACTACTCAAGTTTGGGTCGGTCTCTTTTCAGAGACAGTCATGATTTCAGAGATTCAAGAATACACGTTATGATGCATCATGCAAGCTCTGAATAGTTTACGGTAACGGTTTCGTATTCAAATCCACGATGGAGTTTTGTTTTTTTGAGGTGCACGATGGCTTTGATACTGTACTACCGTGTACACGACCATTTCCCAATATGCTCTTGTAACCAAGAACTCAAAGGTTCATTTTAGGTGATAGCCGGTCCCGATAACGTAAGAAGACATGCAATCACCATAACGCTAAATGTTGATGTCTTCAATGCTCTCCAGGATGGCTGAGTTTCTTATTACTGAGTATTGAATCTTTGGTGGTGCTGCGGTTCCGATTTGCAGCCCCAGCTTTGCGGAGGTGGCTGCGCCCCCAATGGCCAACAGGCAGATTGGACAGGGTGGTGTTGCCGGAAGGGGAGGAGGCATGGATGTCGGAAACAGGACCCAAGATCTACCGAGATTTCCTCATGGTGGTGTAGGTGGAGGGAATCGTGGAGGTAGATTTGGTGATGGCAGAGGCGCTGGTGATGGTCGAGGTTTCAATGGAGGTGGTGGCTACCTTGGAAATAATCCAGACTTCAGGAATCAGCGGTATGTGCCTAGATACAATCCTAACCTCAACGTCCAGGAAGACCCAGTGCAGCATATTGCACAGACGTCCTCGGCCACGATTTCTCAGCCAGGAGCTAAGACAGCATCGGATGCTAGTGCTTCGACCCCTGTGGGACAGGGAGGAGGTGCTGTTCGCACTACTGCTGTGCCAGGAGAGAGTGAGAAGCATCAGGGGAAGAATGCTGGTTCAGTTCAAGGGAACATGTGCTCTAAGTGTAGAGAGACTGGGCATGAAACAAAGCAATGCACGGTTAAGGTTTCTTGCTTGGTGTGTGGGAATGAATCACACAAGACGGAATTCTGCACCTTACCCAAACAACCCAAACCAATTGCAAAATTTGTGGGGCATGCTGCTAAAGGTTTGGGGTGTTTGTTGGTACAGAGTGCAAAACTTCAGGGCACTAAGGAGCATGTTAATCCAATGGCAGTGGTGACAGCAACAGAAGGTCAACTGGATGAACAAAGGTTGATTAAAGGCTTTTCAGAAATGTTTGAATGGAATTGGAATTGGAAGGCAAAGAAACAGCTAGACAATGTTTTTGTTATGAGGTTCCCTAGTAAACAAAAGGTAAATGAGTTGCAAAAATTTGGCAACTTCACGTTGTTGGGTACAGGATGCAGAGTGAAAATCAAGCCATGGACTCACAATGTAACAGCTAAAGGCAAGCTGCACCTTGTGTGGATTAGGTTGGAAGGGGTCCCGGATACTATGAGACACTGGAAGGGGTATGCAGAAATTTGTTCCACTCTTGGGGTCTTCAAGGGTTTGGATTTGGACAGCTTAGTTGAAAAGGGTGTTATAAGATGCCAGGTTGGAGTTAGAGATCCATCAAGAATCCCCCAGTTTACAGAAACTACAACGGAGGATCTAATGATACATGAGGTGGATGTTCACTTTGAAGGTGTGATAGAGCCAGGATGGTACAATGCGACTGACAACAATAATAAAAGGAGTGCAAGAAACACGGAAGAGGTGAGTGGAGCCAGTGAAGGAAATGGATCTGATCCAAAAAGATCTAGAAATGCTGGAAAGGAAGGGAATGATGAAGCTGGTAAAAAAAAATGAACAGAATAAAGCTCCTAATGATGAAAGGGACGCCGAGTTGGACATAACAAGGTTATCTGATCTCCAAATTCAACAGAAGTTGAAGCAACAGCAGGATCTCATTGATCAGTTGCAGCACCAATATATGCAGATCCAACAACTACAGCGTCAGATTGTTGCGGTAGACCAGGGAATAACGAGGGCAGGAATGATCACACCGGTTGAGCCTCAGTTGGGTGCAGGATCTGTTTCGGAGCAGGTTGGAAATGATGGAGGATAGGGAGCTGGACGGCTTAATTTTGGTAGCTTGTCTCTTGCAGCTTTCGAACAACAACAGAAGTTGATAGCAGCTAAGGAGGGGGCCCAATATAAAGCAAAAGAAGTTCCAGTGGAAAATCTTTTCATCAAGGAGACAGAGCCTGTGATTAAAAATCCGGTTCAGCAAAAAGATACAGATGTGTTTGGGAGAGGAAGTAATGATGATGCCGAGATGGAAGGGATTGTGGAGACAGATAGTGAAGAGGAAGTGGAGGATAGCCAAAAAAATGAAGAGAGAGTCAATTTGAGCTGTGATGGAATGGACTTTGATGATGAAGGGACACATAGTACACCTTTTGCTGAAAAAGTTGCGAGGATCCAGAAAGGTGATACAAGGAAGGAAAAGATGGCTGCTGAAACAGTGTTAGAAAAGACAGATGGTGAGGAGGTCCTAGTGCGCAGGTGTCACAGGCTTGCTTCTCAGGAAGGACAGCGCATTGATGAGAAGGCGATGGAGAGGGCGAAACTTAAAAATGACATTGGGGCAGAGACAGGTAATCTAATTCCCTCATTCGTGAATATAGATAATCCTACTCTAGCTCAAATGGCTGCAGCGGTTGGCATTGATTTAGGGTTAGCTATGGACATGGTTAATGTTAATTTAGACATGATGAAAAACATGGAAAGTGCTCGGTTGAATTTGTATCTGAGGAATGCTTTGGGTGATATGGGTAAAAATAATCCAGTGGGCCCTCCACCTATTGGTGGGGAAGGTACCAATCTATCTGATGATGACGCCCTATCAGATGGGGAGAATGATTTTGAGGATGATTTGATAGATGGATATCTGGATAAATTTCATAATTCATTATCAAGTAGGAAAATAAAGCATAGGGGTTCGCCAGAAAATTTCTGTGTGAAAACCCGAGTGCAGGTTGGTAAAAATAAAAAGAAATCTAGATGATAGGTTGCACTTGGAATTTAAATGGGATTGGCAGAATTGAAAAACAAAGGTTCCTTCGTGAAACTTTGATCGAAAAGAAAATTGACTTTATAGGCCTTCAAGAGACATTGAAATCTGATTTCAGTGCTCAAGACCTAGCTAAAATTGATTTGGGACAGAATTTCCTTTGGAAATGGAGTGCACCGAAAGGGAGGTCTGGTGGAATTCTTGTTGGAATTAGAATGGCTACGTTTGATGTACATGAACATGAAACGAGTAAGCATTTTGTGAGGGTTTTATTAACAGACAAAAACCTTAAGTTCCAATGGAACTTGGTTATTGTTTATGGGGCAGCTCAGAATGAAGGCAAGGTTGCCTTCTTGACAGAGCTATCTCATACTTGTCATGATAGTAAATACCCACTCCTGGTTGGAGGGGATTTCAATATTTTAAGGAAAAGTAATGAGAAAAATAAAGATGGTGGTTATTCTAGATGGAGTTTTCTTTTTAATGCCATCATCGAGCAAAATGATTTAATGGAACTAAATTTGACTGGTAGGGCGTTTACTTGGAGTAATGATCATTTGAATCCTACCTTTGAGAAATTGGATCGTTTCCTGGTTTCCCCGGAGTGGGAAGAGCAGTACCCTATGTCCATTGTGACAGCTTTGGGTAGAGATCTTTCAGATCATGCTCCCCTTATCTTAGACACTGGACATATTACGCCTAGAAACCCATCTTTCCGTTATGAGAATGCTTGGGCTGTGCGAGAAAGTTTTAAAGAAATGGTAGTGTCCAAATGGAGAAATGCGGTCAGAGCTCGTACTAGTATTGAGATCTGGCAGGCTAAAATGCGGGGGATGCGACAATACCTCAAAGGGTGGAATAAAAATTTGGAAGGAGAGTATAGAAAGAATAAGGCGGATATCCTTGCGAGGCTAAACGAAATTGATATCTTGGCTGAGACTATTGGATTCTCTAGCTCTACTTTTGAGGAAAGGAGAATTTTGAAGTCTCGGTTAGCAAATCTTTTAAAGCAAGAGGAGCTAAAATGGATACAAAGAGCCAACGAAAAAATATTAAAGAAGGAGAGGCGAATACAAGGTTTTTCCATGCTAAAGCTAATGGAAGACATAAAATTAATACAATTGTTCATTTGGAAGATGGTAATGTTATTTCTGGACAAAAAAATCTTGAAAACTATATCACTGACTTTTATAAAAAACTTTTTGGTAAACCAGAGATATCTAGTATTAGATTAGGTGATACCAATGTTAAGAAAATTGACCAGGAAATGGGCTATCGATTGATAGAACCTTTCTCCCTGGAAGAAGTAAAGAATGTGGTTTTTGGGATGGCAAGAAATAAATCTGCAGGGCCAGATGGCTTTCCAATTGAGTTTTATCAGACCTTTTGGGAAACTATAAAAAATGATTTGATGTCTCTTGTTGAGGATTTTCAACAAGGAAGGCTTGACATATCGAGGCTGAATTATGGTGTTACACGCTCGTTCCAAAATGTAAGGATCCGACTGATATAAAAAAATTCGGCCTATTTGTCTTTTAAATGTGAGTTTTAAGATCATTGCAAAACTTTTGATGAATCGGCTCTCTCTGGTGGTGGATCCGGTTGTTGGGCCATCCCAAACTGCTTTTTTGAAAAATAGATATATTATGGAGGGGGTTCTGATTCTTCATGAGACCTTAAATACTATGCATGCAGGAAAACAATCTAGGATCATGTTTAAGGTAGACTTTGAAAAGGCCTATGATAAAATAAAATGGCCTTTTGTTTACCAATTGTTAAAACTTAAAGGCTTTCTGGATGCTTTCTGTGATATGATCATGAAAACGGTCATTGGAGGTAAGGTGGGAATAAAGGTGAACAATAGTACTGGTCCTTATTTCCCAACTCACCAAGGGCTTAGACAAGGGGACCCATTGTCTCCTTTACTCTTTGATGTAGCTGCTGATGGGTTGGCGATTATTATGGAAAATGCGAAAAAACTTGGCTACGTAAAGGGGTTGATGTCTGATTTTGCGGAGGAAGGATTAGTGCTGCTGCAATATGCAGATGACACTGTCTTCTTCATAGAAGATGACATTGCTAGTGCGCAAAATTTGAAATTCTTACTCTGTGTATTTGAACAGATGTCAGGATTAAAGATTAATTTCGATAAAAGTGAACTCTATTGTTTCGAGGAAGCCAAAGAAAAGGAGAATCAATACAGTCTGATTTTTTCCTGTACTTCTGGCTCTCTCCCTTTGAAATATTTGGGGATTCCTATTGACCTGACTAGATTATTAAATAAATATTGGGGGAAGGTAGAAGAAACCTCTGAGGGGAAGCTGAGTTGCTGGCAGGGGAGACTGATGCCTATTGGAGGGAGACTAGTTCTTATTCAGTCTAGTCTCAGTAACACATCCTTGTATATGTTGTCTTTTTACCCGCTACCCAAAGGAGTTAAGAAAAGATTAGATTTCTTTGGAGCCCGCTTATTATGGGGGGAAGATTTGGGAACAAAAAAAATATCATTTGGTTCGCTGGGAGGTGGTGTGCTCACCAAAGGAGTGTGGAGGTCTTGGAGTGAAGGATTTGGGATGTATGAATATTGCACTATTATGCAAGTGGCTTTGGAAGATGGAGGTCACAGATGGCCTTTGGCAAAAATTGCTTTACAAGAAATACGTGGGGGATAAAACTCTTAGTGGTGTTGTGGTTGGTGTGGGGGACTCTTGGTTTTGGAAAGGCATTATGAAAATTCGTGATCTTTTTTACTCTTTTTGCAATCGCAAAATTGGGAATGGGAAGAGAACACGTTTTTGGGAGGACATCTGGAAGGGAGATGTGGCTTTTGCTGTGAGGTTTAAGAGGCTTTATGATGTCTGTGAAACACAAGGAGTCACGGTTTATACTGTGTTGACTTCCAGTTTGTGTTCACTAAAATTTCGACGTATGCTCACAGGGGATTTCCTGCAAATGTGGGTGAAAATGAAAGATGAATGTGTAGGGATTACACTTTCAGATGTACAAGATTCAATTCAGTGGAAATTGGATCCAAAGGGCTTCTCAGTTAGGTCTTTGTACAGGGCTCTGAAAATTAATAACTTGGGTTTTCCTTATAAAGCTCTGTGGAGTTTTAAGGTCCCAGCTAAGGTCAGGGTTTTCTTGTGGTTAGCTGTACGAAACAGCATTTTAACAAAAGATGTTTTGCATCGGCGGGGATGGACTGGAGATTGGATGTGTCAGTTTTGTGGTGCTAATGAATCTATAACACACCTTTTCTTCCAGTGTCCTTTGGCTCGATATATCTGGAATGTTGCTTGGTGTGTTTTCGGTTTCAAACATCGTCCAACCTCGGTGCAACATTTGTTAGGAGGTTGGATGAAAGGGTGTCGGAAGAAAGATAAATGCTTGTTGAAAGTAGGCGTAGCTGCAGTCATGTGGGCTTTGTGGAAAACTCGAAACAATTCCTGTTTTCGTAATATTAGACCCAGTGATCCTGTGGCTGTGACTAACATGATTGGCAATTTGGTTTCATCTTGGGCAATTTTGCAGGAAAAGGAGGAAAACCGAGATGCGATAAACTGGGGAGCCAAATTGTTCGTGCAGTTATCGCGTGAAGCTTTCAATGCAACGCAGGGATGGAGACCAACGACGGCGAGGATAACAGGATGTAGATGTCTGCTTACTTTGATCTATGTTGCTGGAGTCTTTGGTTGTAAAGAGTTCCTGTACCTTGTAGTGGCTAAAAAAAATGTTTGCTGCTTCTGCTTAGTGAGGCTTTGCTCGATGCTTGAGCTGGTTGAAAAAAGTTTGAAGTCTGTTGGTCTGTAAAGTGTTGGCCTGGACCTGGTTTGGTTCTTGAGGCCTGATGAGACTTGCTAGTTGAGCAAGCTCCTTTCCAGTTTTCTTTTTTGGGTTGTCTGTACTAAAACTGTTGGTTTCTGTTAATGGAAATCGGGGGTGTGGCCCTTTGTTTCAAAAAAAAAAGACTGCTATTGTCCTGTGACTACAATTTCATTGTTTAGGTTCTATCAGTGTTCTAATACCCTTGCTAGCAATGACATTCCTATGACACATTACAGAATAGCAACATGTGCAGAGCTGGTCAAATGAAGTTCACAGGTTCTGCTTAAGTAACTAAGAAATAGCGATCTCGGACATGTCAGACTGGACGGCCTGCGTCGCTCCCATGGGGTGGCTCGAGTGGAAACCCAAGCCGCCGCACCCCCCTTCCTTCCTCCCTCCCTCATTGTCGCCAGCGCATCACACCGGGCAGACCTTGCAGGGGGTTAGCGGTGGCGGGATAGTCCACAAGGTGGTGCGCGTAAGGCCATTTCTCGGCCGGAGGTGCTCTGGTGTTCCAAGATGGTGGTGTGTGCCTCCTACCCTGTTGGGCAGCAAGGCGATGCTACGTGTTGCCGTGCATGGCCTGCCGCGACGCATACTCGTAGGGCTATTCAGTGGAGGATCCAGGAATTTAGTTACTAAGCACAAAAAATCATTACTACAAAAATTGTTGTAATAGCACAAAAAATCATTACTACAAAAATTGTTGTAATAGCACATCAAAATTTAGTTCATTTTCAAAGATGAACATATATTTTGAAAATCATTGTTAACCGTGCAATAATAGTTGTTCCTAAAATATAAAATCTTTTCATCGTTGTCGCTAGAACATAAAACCAATTACAAACAGGTGTTAAATCAACATTCATCATGTCGCAGCAGAGAAGAATCGATTCAGTACACAAATTACCTAGCTCTTTAACTTGCGAAGGCTTCAAGTCATTCATGTTGCCAGCAGCACGACATCTCGTGCATATGCATCAAATCATGCTGTTACCGGCACGTGTTGCGCATGGTGTCACTTCCTTATACATCAAGTCATGCATGCTGCTGCTGCATCTGATGTGATGCATTAGTGAGTGAGCAAGGGTGGAATGGATCATGCCGATACCAAAAGTGGAGAATGCTGAAAAGGTAAGGCAATACAGACAAGCCTATATAAGGTTATTTATAGGGTGATTTGGTACGTTCCTCGCTTCCAATATCTCCTCCAACAACATCCGGATAGCTAGGTGTCATTAGTCCGTCAGGTGATGATGGTAGAGGTGGCTTCAATAGCGATTATGCGCATTATGGTGGAAACACAATATATATCTCTCTGATTGGACAATGTCGATACACGTATGCATGTGACTTTGATGAAGGTGGTGGCTTGAAGATCGGCTTTGGGGATGAAAATCCGGAGATCGATCAGTTGGACTCATCATCATCGACGCACTTGTGGCGCTGCTTTCTCGAAGGCTTAGCGTAGGAGCTGTGTAATTTTCGCTTGTATCTGCATTTTCAATAGGGTTAGTGGTAAGCTCGCTGGAGTTACTATTGTGAGGCATACAACATCATGTTTTTTTCGTTTTTTGGGTCGACTTGTTCGGCTTTGAAGCCTGTATTTGCATGGCTTTTGAATAATGAAAAATATATGTATGTGTGCATCAACCGATGCAGAGGCTAGGGGTTACCCTCCTTTTTGAAAAAAACTGGGCAGTCCATATAAGTATGGAAGCAAGCGTGGAACCCCACGTTGCTGCCTAGCGGAGCTATTGTCGAAGAGGCTCCCTTGGTGGTTGCTCTTCTCACTAGAGCGGTGGGAGAGGCCGGCGTGGAGCAGCGGGCAGTTTTGAGGTTGGCACTGGTGGTAGTCAACCCCTTAATCTCACGTTTGCGCACATCTCAGAATCGATATGGTGGTTCCAGCAATAGATTCTAGGTCCACTACCCTTACCTATCTTGGAGATGGGGGTTGTGATTGTGTGGTAGTGGCCGGATGCCGTTGGTGAGGTCATCAATCGGCTTCTCACATTTTCTCTAGGGGATGGGTGAGCCTTGGTCTCTATCAGCGCAATGCTAGTAGGTAGACATGCTGCGGGGAGTGAAAATTTTCACAACATATATGCAAGTTTTTTGGTGAAAGTATGACCCCGCCTAGATCAAACATTGTCAACGTATATCAGTCATGTACTTGTTGAACGTGCTGGCTCAAAATTGCTCTATCAGGGATACAATCTCAAGTTTAACTGTTGGTTGATCCCTAAACATCGATGCATGTGAGGATATCTCTGTTAGAAGGCTTTGCCTTGGTGTAATAAACTTTTGAGCTCCTAGTGTTTTTGTCTGTGATTTGTTAGGGGTGTAAGGTTGTGGTAGATGCTAGAAAAGACTATTGCTTTGCTTAGTTTTCTTTTTCTTTATGTAAGCCAATTTTATTGGGCGTCAATGTTTGACTTTGCTTAACATTGCTTAATGGTTAATAATATGTAGATATTTGAGTCTCTCTGTGCCTTCCCTCCTTCATTTGTATGTAAGCCACACTATCTACTTCTCATGTCTATCACACTCCCCTTCAATGGATGAACTCTACGTCAAAACACACCCTAGATCTGTCATGTGATTTAGATGACATCTTGCACGGTCACCAAAGACATATTATGAGTTGCCCTTTTCCCACGCTGTTTCACAATACATACCCCTAAAGTCCCGCCTATAGAGAACCACCACCAGTTACTCCCAGTACAATTGCCACCTTGTGCCGCACCAAGATTCAAAATTGGATATCATGCCCGTATTTGTTTGGGTTTGATGTATCGGATACAGGTGATATATCAGACGATATGCAGTTATATCGAAGAAAACATATCTGAATCTTCTTCATTATTGTTGTTCAAAATGTGCCTTGTCAGTACAAGAAAACGAACGATGTATGTGCTTGAGCATAAGTGCATAAGAAATGTATGATTCCAAGTTTATTAACTACTCAATTAAAAAATGAAATAATAAAGCCTCACAACGAAAACTACTCGAACTTAAATAATTACAATACACATGTGTACCTACTGAACATTATGCATGACTTTGATAATTTCATGAAGTTGTACATAACTAATTTATTTCCAACATTTTTAGCAAAAATCATTCTCATCTATGTATTGATCAATATCGGTGATATATGACATCAAATATCAGCCATATCGGGTAGATATATCGGTCCATAGCGATATATATGAAACGATACTTACAAAATGATACGTTCCATCCATCTAGCTCTGGAACACCAAAAATTATATATCGGCCCATATTCCATCACATTGGCCTAGATTTAAAGCTTGCCCCACATATATTGTCACCCGTCTGATGCGTGGATCAAGCCTAGGATCGAAAGTCTGAGCCCCTACCTCCCAAGATCCATTCAAAAAGTGGCACATTTTGCAAATAAAAGGTATTAGAGTGGAGAAACTGAGTACATCACCAAACACGGATAATAGTATTTTAAGTGTACTTGTATGAAAATAGTTCAAATAATAGGAAAATTTCCGTATAAATTTCAAATCTTCTCTATTGTTTTGTTTTGAGAGAAACAATCTTAGCAACTACGTACTCCTTAATTATCAAAGATGCATAATGTTCCGAGTTGAGTGATTGAATCCATTCAGCCCACCAAGCCACACCCACACGACACCTAATTAAGGGGACAGGACTAGGCGTCCCTCGGGGGATCTAGGGCGAAAATCCCCCGGGTCCCCCTGCCGACACGTGTCCCCTTTTTCTGTCCAAATCCCGCTTTTGCTACCGTGTAGCAAATAATCACCCGCTTTTGCTCCTATGTAGCAAAAATGGTTCGTCCAGAAAAATAGAAAAAGAAAAGTCTGACTTCGTCGGAGACCTCACCGGAGACCTCGCCGGAGATTTCGTAGCTACAAAAATGTGCTACTGTAGCAAAATCGACTTCACCGGAAACATCGCCGGAGACATCGACGAAGACCTCGCCGGAGACATCGTAGCAAATTTTTTGTTCTATTGTAGCAAAACCACATAACAATAATAGCAACAAAAATATTATATTGCAGCATCGTAGCAAAAAAATTCCGGCGAGGTTCTCCGATGAGACTTATGATGCAAAACTATGGTGCAAAAATTCAGACATGGACAAAAACCTCGTAGCAAAAACATTGTGCTATTTTAGCAAAACCACGAAACTATTGCAGCAAAAAATGTAAATATTACAGTATCGTAGCAGAAGCAGCAGCGACGATGTCGACTGCCTGCAACTACGACCGGAAGCACCGGCGCATAGCCACGGGAGCACCGCCATGCTCGTTCGGTAGCACCGCCGCCCTCCCATGGGAGCACCACCGAGCAGCTTTGGCAGCGCCGCCTCCCTACAGACCGAGCACCTTCGACAGCACCTCCGCCCACCCATGGGAGCAACAACGAGCACCTTCGGCAGCACATCATACTAACGTATGCAGCTCCACGCCCCCGGCTCGCCTTGCCGCCTTGGTCATCTTCTTCCCCAACGACGCAGGCGCACCGCTGCAGCAGAGGTGGAGCACGGCGGAGGGCCGCCGGCTGGCAGAGGAGCAGAGAACAAAGAGGAGGCCGCGGGAGCTCCGCCATGACCGCATCAGCCTCCCGTGTTCGCCGCGGGTGAAGGAGAGGAAGGTGGCGGGGCGGTGACGCGGGAGGAGACCGAGGCGGAGGAGGATCACGGCCTCCTGCCAGCGGTGAGGGCAACAGGGGTCACGGCCTCCCGGCGGCACGGCGAGCTTGTGGCCGGCGGCGACAGCCCTGGCTAACGCGGGGAAGAGCTCGGGGACGACCATGAACGGCGGTGGCAGAGCTTGACGACGGAGGGAGCTATAGGAGGCCGTCGCCGGCGGCGGACAACGGGGCGGCATCGGGGCGGAGCTCCATGGCCGGCGGGGGCGTCGATCTGTGGAGGAGGCAGGTGGAGGCGGCGGCGCGCAGGGGATCCGTCCTGGGCAGCGGTGGCGCGACAGGAGCCGTCCCGACGGCGGCGGTGTGAAGGGGAGGGCGGCGGCTGGAGGCGGAGGGCGGAGAGGATATGCTCTGCCGGACAGGGGCAGCGCGCAGGGGAGGGCAACGGTGGAGGGCGGCGGCCGGACGCGGTGGAGGGCGGCAGTAAACTGGGACCGGCGGCGGCACGGCGAGCAGAGAGCGGAGGCAGCGACGGGCGGCGGGAGGAGTTGGGCGCTGCTCTGGTAGGAGGAGCAGGGCGTGCGGTGGTGGTCTCGTTGGGAAGAAAAAGCTGGGGATCGAGTGGAGGAGAAGATTCGCGTGGAGATAAGATTGGCTGCGTGGGCCTGGACACGCGTCACAAGCGGGAGGCGGGGGACGCGAGAGCGCGATCCCCCGGATGATTACAAACCTTTCCCTAATTAACGAGCGAGAGAAACGCTAAAGCACAAAGGAATGGACACTTCTAAGAGTCTCAAGCCATTACTCTTATCTATTATTAGCTAAGACAATTCCAAACACAGCCATTCCCTTTAAGTAGTGACGTCACGCCAATTTTCCGAGTTGAGGGACCACACTCGAAAGGGCCTCCTCCCCCACCTCCGATCCTAGTCCTTCGTTCCTCGACCATCTTGATTCTTGGCGACGTTGGCCAGCCATGGCGTACCAGGTTCTTAACGTGACTCTGATCTCGGCGAGCGACCTCAAGAAGGTGACATTCTTCTCCCGCATGCGCGTTTACGCCGTAGTCTCCATCTCCGGGGGTGACTCCCGCATGCCCTCCCGCGGCACCCAAGTCGACTTCAACGGCGGCCGGAATCCCACATGGAACGCCATGCTCCAGCTACCGATCCCTGCAGGTGCAGACACCCGCGGCCTTGCCCTTCACGTGCTGCTACGATCAAAGGCTTCCATCTTCGGCCACCGTGATGTTTTTTTTTTTTTAGATAAAAGGCACTTCCGGGTGCCCGACTTTATTAATAAGTATTAATGAAGCCGTCCAGAAATAAAAAGAAAAAGAAAAGAAAAATACAAGCAACCCCTTGCTCAAGACCACTAGCTGCCACCTGCCTACGGAAAATGTCCCTACGCTCCCGCTGCAGGCGCCGCTGCTCTTCTTGCTCGACTCCCAGAAGGCCCCTTCCTCTGCCGCAGGTCTTCGATGCGCTGCCTGTAAACCAGCTGACGACCTTCATCATGGCGCCATTTGGGAGCGTCCCCACGCTCCCGCTGCGGCGCCGCTGCTCTTCTTGCTCGAAGCCTAGCTTCTTGTACAGGTCTTCAATGCGGTGACGCACACCGCCACTCCTCTGCCGCAGGTCTTCGTTGCGCCTCTGCTGGACACCGGCGCCGGAGCACTCACGAGGCCCACCTGGCCGAAGGTGAAGCAGGCCAGCATCGATGCCCCCACGCACCTACTGCTGGCGCCGCTGCACATCTTGCTCGAAACCTAGAATCTGGAGCAGGACTTCAATGCCATTTCTCTGCCGCAGGGCTTCGAAACGTGCCGTATCCCACCCACCTTGGCGCCGATCCTTTGCACAAAGCCGAGAAGTGACCATTGTTCTTGCACTTGACACATAACGGCTCATCCTTGCATTCAGCCTGCAAAAGACCTTGTTGACCACATTTGAAGCACGTGATTCATGCGGAATCAGCCGCAGTCGGCGCCGGAGGGGCCCTCCCCACCGGCGAGATGCTACGCACCAGCGGACCACCTTCTCTTCCTTGCTGCGCCCCCGCACCCCGCCCTCGCATATCTGGTGGGATCGGGATCTGGGCACGGATCCTTGCCTCTTCACGCCTGTCCTCCTCCCTTTTCCTAGCTTGGGCATCTTCTCTATCTCTTTGAGCTTGCTGGCACCTCCGCTGCACCTCCTGCTCGCGGTCAAGATGGTCGCGCAGAACACCACCACGGTAGCGACCGCCCCCGCGGTTCGCCTGGTCGTAGGTGCGCTTGACTCTGCGGACGCGGTCATGGCGGTTCCGGACCACCACCGCCGCACGCGCTGCCTTCTTGAGACTAGAACGATGATGGCAGATCACTTCTGAAGAGGCTGGAAATCCTAGCACATCGACGACTTTAAAGGCGACGGCTCACCCACACTCCCAGCGTGGGCCAGCCCCACCACTTTCGGCCCAACGGCCAATTGACAAAGAGTCTCAGCGACGCCCACAGAGATCCCGCTGGGCTGGGCCTCCAACTCAGGCCCACCTGGCCCAGAGAGGCCCAACCCAGTTTCCAGCCTGCTTCGAGCCAACCCTAGCGTCGGGTCTTCCTCCTCCTCGCGAAAACGTGGCTCCGGCGGCGGCGGCAGCCACCCCAGCTGCCCCGGCACAGGAACCAGCAGATCTCCGAAGATCACCGTTGCCGCGCTCCAGACACCAGCCTCAGTGGCCCCCGAGACCCCAGTCCCGTGACCAGTAAGGGGAGGGAAATCCGAGCTCGCCGGAACCCTAGCATCCGGCCATGGCGCCGCCCGCACCGGCGACCTGGAGCGCCCCGGAGAAGTGGGAGCCCTCTCCCCCTTCCCCGACGACCCCCGCCGCCAGCCTTCGCGATGAACTCCCCCAACGAGAATTTTGCATCAGTTTCAGACGGGACGATTCGCAGATTTAATTTATCAGCGAGCAACTGATATCACCTGATCAAGCAGGGGCACTTCAACCGGCCACCGTGATGTCGGTGAAGTGTTCGTGCCTCTTAGCGATCTTCTGTCCAGCGCAGATGATGGCAGTGATGCCAAGACTATGAGCTACCAGGTGCGGCGGCCTCTGTCTGGCCGCGCCCATGGTTTTCTCTACTTCAGCTACAAGTTCACCGGCGTCCAAGTCGACCTGGTCCCTCCATCCATCGCCACCAAAAACAAATAAGATGAATATGCCAACTATCCTCGTGAACCTGGTATGGCAATGGCGCCCATCACTGCATACCCACAACCACAGACTTCGTTGGCATACCCACCAAGTAGTGTACCTTACGGTGCACCATACATGGCGTATCCACCGCAGCAATATGAGTATGCGTCTCCACCACCGTACGGGTACAATGCTGCTCCGACACCAGTAAGGTACGGATACGCGCCACCACCTATGGCTGCACCGGCGAGGCATGGGGGAGGGATGGGCATGGGTCTAGGCCTCGGGCTCCTCGGTGGCGCGGTCGGAGGGATGATGCTCGGTGAAGCGATCGGTGACTTCGAGGCCGATGCTGCCTACGACGCTGGTTTCAATGATGGGTTGAGTTTTTAGTTCAGGCCAGTCGGACTAAATATATGGAGAATGCCCATGTAATTTTTTTAATGTGCATGGAAAATGAATGAGAAAAGTGAAATCATTTGAAAGTGCAAATATTTGTGCTGCAGATAACTACTTCAACGTACTCTAAGGGCGTGTTTGGTAGCATGCATGGCCATTAATTAACTTCAGACTAGGTTGCATGCGCAGGGCCTGGTCTGGCGAGACCAACCTATGAGACTAGTTCTGCAGTTCGTTTGGCAACCTGCATCGCATCGCTAGCACAGTTTTTGCATATTGTTTGGTCGGATGCAAATCTTGGTTAGTTTCGCCTTTCTTTAAATGGGTGAAATTACCATCCACCACCACACTTGGACAACTTTATGTGACATACCAATGGAGCCACGACGGCGCAGCATGGCGGCGGCGGAGGTCGACGGCGACGAGGCGACATGGCGGCGACGGTGGTCGACCGAGACGCGGCATATATTGCGGCAGCATAGCTCGGCCGAGACGACATGACATGGCGGCGACTGAGCTCGACCGAGACGCGGCATATATGGCGGCATCATAGCTCGACAGAGACGACACGACATGATGGCGGCAGAGCTCGACCGAGACGCGGCATGGCGGCGGGGAAGGTTGCGGGGATCACCACAAACACACCATGAACGCCATCACAAAGAAGGAGAACAGACAGAAGGAAGGAGAACACAGGTTGAGGAACACACCTAGTAAGGGTGGGCATTCGGTCATGACCGAAAATTCGGTCTTTGTATTTCGGTCTATTTGAAATTCGGTCAGTAAAATATGAGCACAGAAATTTACTCAGAACCTCCAAGGACCGAAAAATTCGGGTACCCGGAATTTCGGTCTCTATTTCGGTCATGACTGAATTTGACAAAAGTGGCTGATAGCTCCAAAAATAATGATGAAATTAAAAAAAAATGCCAGCACTTCGTTTATAATTTGGACATAATTGAATCCACATATTTATATCAAGTTGCAGCAAACCATAATCAACATAAAAGCCTCACGGGAGGACATACAGGCATACAGCACCACAATCTCACAAAAAGGCAAAATAACACGTTTAGAGTTTGGACAAGAAAAAGTGCACATGCATCGTTGCAACGAAGAGCACACATGCATTGTTGCCGTCGCCCGCCGGTGCCGAGTTGCCGGTGCTATGCCCTTACCTGAAAGACAAATGCAAAAAAAAGTACTTCAGCCAATGAAATTATGCAGCCACAAAACATAACATGATAAACACGAGATAACATAGGGATTCCAGTTCAGAAATAGGCCTAACCTTCAGATATTTTTGGAAGAAGAGGCTGTTTGAGATTTCCCAGGGTGGTTGCTACTGATGGACCTGTAGAATAATTGTGAGATGCATCAAGGTTAAAAGTTAAAATAATGCAAGACTTTGTTCATTCTAAAATAATGCAGCAAACATACTTGCAAGACTTGGAAGTAGAAACTTGTTTCGAAGCTTGCTCCTTTCCTTTCCCTTATTTGTACCTTTTCCTTTTCCGTTGCCGTACTCTTCAATTAACTCTGAGATCAATGCAAACAGCCAAGCACGATATGAATATCTATTGACCAAAAATGTAAAATAGCTGAAACATAAGAAGGATTTACTGATATACCTTTCTCCAACTTAGCTAGTTCTTTTTTTTTTTTTTGAACAGGGGATGGTCCCGAAGGACCCAGAGTTTCATTGATCACCGCTGGAACATTTTACAGAAAAGACCTCCAAAAAGATAAAAAATACAAACAAGCCCTTACAGTTAGCACAAAGGACCTTACAAAGAAAATGAGAAATGCAATTAGGTCCGGCTCCTTCTCCAGCGTGATGCATCCGAAGCTCGGCGCAGTCAACCTCAACGTCGCCGGGGACGAAACCACTTGGGACGAGGAGGCGGGAGCTCGCTACGCCGATGCAGAAGGGCCTCCGTTGCAGCATAGCAGCCTGGAGGTTGAGTAATTCCTTGTATCGCCGGCCGGAGAAAACCGTCACCGGCGACGAAGGTGGGAGTGGCCGCCCTTCGGCCATGTTGAACGACGACGAGAAGAGCGCCGCCGTGAGGAATCTCCCAGGAGAAGTAAAACTCCTCCCCTGATGCGACTCCAGTAACAAAGAAGTACAAACAGGAACATCTTCTCTGCTCACGCCACCACGACGAGCAACAGATGCAGCATCCCGATTCGTACCACCACCACCAGAGCCGCGATTAACGAACCTTGTTATTGAAGAGGTGGCCGAGTTGACGATGCAGATCTTCTCCTCCATCCTCTGGAGCTTGATCGTCTGCCTCATCTCCTCCGCCAAGCAGCAGAAGTGGTTCCAAGACTCCTGCGACTCACACCTCATAGCACCGGGGAAGACGGCTTTATTGTCGGAGATGCCTCCTCCGAGCTCCTTCACTCGCCACTGCAACCACCAGAGCAGCGCCGTAGAGAGGATCAAGGGGAGGACGCGCCGGATCCAGCCGATGAGATCCATCGACCTACTCCCAAACGCCATAGAGGCAGAGCACAGATCTACTGAAACAACTAATATGTACATATTGAGCCAACCACCTATTCCATCCTCTCGCCGGCGAGCGGACCAGCTGGAAAGAAAGAGGAAGAGGGGCGGCGGCGGAAGAGTCGAGACGACTCTCAACAGGGGCGAGAGCGAGGAGAGCGGTGGGAGAAGGGGAAAATCCTCAACTTAGCTAGTTCTTCATAGTCCTCTTCAACATTCACAGGAGTGGACCGTCGAAGCCAATCTTGTGTACAAACAAGTGCTTCCACCATGAAAGGAGTAAGAGAGGTTCTAAAATCATCTAGGACTCTTCCACCTGTGCTGAATGCTGATTCTGAAGCCACTGTAGAGATAGGAATGGCTAGAACATCACGGGCCAAACGCGCTAATATTGGAAATCTGGTAGCATTAAGCCTCCACCAAGCAAGCACATCAAGTTTTTTGTATGGATCTTCACAATCTTCAGCAAGGTACTTGTCAAGTTCAGATTTGTGAATGCTACTTCTACTGTTTCCCCCATTATTCAACTTCATCCTTTTAGCTATAAGTTCCTTCATCATACCACCTCCAACACTAGCAGCATCTTTATTTTGTTGAGTACCGCTATTTTGTCACCTAGTATAGTACAGTCTAAACACGTACATACCTACAGTATAAGATCTATTCGCCTATGACCATCGAAACAAAAAACTTATAACACGAAAGTTGTGTGAAACGATGATGCGACGCTACTCCTAAAAGGAAATTTCAAACCGTCGATTATGTGTGGTTAATTTGAGAAAATTCATCTAAATAAGAGTCAATATGAACACGAAATTAGACGTTAACAATTAACGAAAGTCAAAACCGATTATCAGAATGGAACCACGTAATCATTGCGCATCATTTTCGTGTAGACCTTATTTTGATTTAACTATTATAGCAATGATTATTAGGAAGGAGGTGAATTGAGAGTAAGGAGGGTGAGCACAAGCAAAGATCACATGGGAGCTCCCATGAGGATCCCTCAGTTTTGCAACTGCCCGGCCTGGCTCCATGGGTACGGTCGATCTGAGCGTGCCTGCTGGGCCTGGCCCGAGGCTGCTTTGCGAAGCGCGCTGGCCTGGCCCGGACACTCGTGCAAACATCCAAACGTCATGCGCTGCAGCTGACGGGTCTAGCCGGGCAATCTGCAGGCTACCAAACGCAACCTAAAAGAACTCTGGCCACACAACCATTGAAATTCATCAACTGCCGCATAGAATTCTTGCTCTATAGCCAACATTAGGTACATAACTGAAATTAGGGACATGAATCAAGATAACAATATCAATCGTAAGGAAAATATATGTGGATGCATAGTTTAACCTAAATACTCGTTTTTACTAGTCCCATGTCATTTTCTTCCTTCACTAACAATTGATCCAGAATGATATACGGAGTAGAAACAATCAGTCTAGTCCATTATATACTCAATTATTATGATTGTTAGTGCAGTAATCTATGTCAAGGAGATATTATGAGTCATATCTGCATATAATAAATTGCATGGAACATGCAAACTCTAATACAAGAGGAAAATATCGCCGGCCAATATATCAAGGACGCCTCGCTTCGTTCCAATGTTAGTTACACTAGCAGAGTGCCCGTGCGTTGCTACGGGATATGAAACTTATTAGATCAACACAACATTGTGACTTGTAAATTTACACGATGTGTGATATGTATCTTGGAGAAACGATATTTCCTAAATAAGAAGCTCAGACATACAAGCTGGAATACACAATAGTACATCACAAACCCATCAGCTATCTACGCACATCTAACATGGAGATAAGCCTGACATTGTGGAGACAGAATATTGTCTGCATGCACGATGTACTTCTTGATATGGTTCGGACCCTAACCTATCTAGCTTTATGTGGACAATATGATGAAGTAAGCAAACAATTCAATTCCAAGAAGAGGATGGCATAGTAGCTCCGTATGGACATGGCATTGCGATGGATTCAACGCAAGGTGTGTTCCGTCTATCCGTGAGTCTTGCATTGCGCTGAGCTAGCAGTGTCTGTTTTTTTCTCATGTGGTATGTTTTGCCAATTTTGTCTTCGATGGGCGTTGATCTCTTGTCTCTCCTTTGTTGTTTGATTTTGCCATGCCTGCCTATGGGGGGCATTCCTCTGATCTATTGTTTTGTTTTGCCTGGTTGCTCTTCTTCGGGCATTCATCTCCTCCCTTTTTTTGCCTATTAAACTATTTCATCGTGCTCTGTCTTATTCCCGTCTTGTTTCATTTATGCCTTTTCTCATGTTTGCAATTATCTTTTGCTCATGATCATTTGAGGTTATCAAAATAAGTTCACCATTGCTTTGTGCGCCCTCGAGCAATGCAATGGAGCAGGAAGCTTCAAGCCTTTCACCTTTTGAAAAAACTTCATTACTATAACTCTAATTGTAAAATTTCATGAATCTATGTGGTCGATAATTAGCATAACTATATTTAGATGCATGCAATATTCAAATGCACTGGTCTAGGAAGTTTCAGGAAAATCTGTTAGATGAGTTGACGGGACGGTACTATATACTTGAAGTGTTGAATACGCTTGAGCTGGTACACCGTTGTAGTCGTCAGTGTGATGTTTTCCCACATCTGCATGAAAATGGTCTATATGTTCACAATTATCAGTATTTTAACACATTGATAAAAGGGGCTTACAATATGTGGTCTTTGTATACATTTTCTTGCATGATCGATCAACACTGCTCGGTACAATTGCTCAAGCTAGATAGGTTGGTAAGGTTCATAAAAATACGATAGCGCAAGCACGCTGACTGGTTGCGCTAGCTACCGTACGTCTGATCTCACTCTGGTGCTAGCTACGTGCGTCCCAAGCAAATTGATCGATTCACTTTGGATAACTTATGCGAAGTGCCTATTGTTTCCCGTCCGATCGGACCTTCATGAGGAGCACGGAACAAGACCATGTATGATGCATGTAGATGATCATCGTACCTTGGATGGAGCACAGGCAGATGGAGTGCCGACGAGGTCGGCAGAACAGCGAAACGGCGACCCAGTCACGGTGGTACGGCTGAATTCTGGCAAGGTCGCTCAATTTGCTTGGATTTTGGCGAGATTGGTACAGACAACGTTCATCGACCTGGCAGCGGACTCGAGTCAGATTATTCCGGCAACGTCGACAGAAGGGCGAGATTGTTGCGGAATATAGGCTGAATGGCTGATTTTGATTCGGACGTGGCTTAAATTCCTATCCCATCAGACAACCTGGGCTAAGTTCGTATGAAAAAGAAGAGAGGCAGCAGTCCGGTTCGTACTTCGTTCCAATCTCGTAAAAAAAAAGTAACAGTCCAATTTACCAGCGCACGGACGGACGCCAAAAGGATCTTGTCGGCAGGGGTGGCGGGAGTGGCCGCTCCACGCGTCGCGAGAGGGAAGGAGCTGGCCGGCATGCGAGAGGGAAGGAGCTGGCCGGCATGGGCGGTGCATGCGCTCGCCGGCTCACCAGCCACCGTGCATGCGTTCGTCCGGGCTTGCCGACTCGCCGGCGGCCGTGCGTGCACGTGCATGCTCTCGCGGGCTCACCGGCGGCCATGCATGCGTTCGCTCGGGTGTGCGCTCGCCAGTCGCTAGCTGGCTGGCTAACGTGATTATCGATTGATCCATGGCAAAGCTAGCCTAGCTCCAAGCGACGCGAGAAGGAGTGCGTGGTTCCGAATTTTTTACCGATCCATGACGTACGACGTACGTACCACCCTAACGTACCAAGTAAACGTACCATCACGGCAGTAAGGAATATTATAGTATTACATTTATAACCCCACACACTAGTACAATCGGCAATCCTGTAAGATGAATTACTGTAAGTAGCGCTCGTAGGTGTAGCAAAGATCGTTGAACAACTCAGTTTGTTAAAGAAGTGATCACGGATATCAAACCAACCTACCAAGAACCAAATAAGAAATGGGGGTGCGGGCCGGTAACTCACTTGTGCACCCGGGAGCACATGCTCCCGGTTTTGTCGAAAAAATTTAGCAAGTTCAAAACTTGTCAAAAAAATCTGAAAAAAATCATGCACGTACCTGACCATGTTGCGCACCACCATGATTTTTTTCGCGCTGAAATGACATCGTATACGCCCGGGACAAAAATGACAAATTTCCTGTCAGATTTGAGATCTAAAATTTGAATTTTCTGACAGGAAATTTGTCATTTTTGTACAGGGCGCATACGATGTCATTTCGGCGCGAAAAAAATCATGGTGGTGCGCAACATGGTCAGGTACATGCATGATTTGTTTCGGAATTTTTTGACAAGTTTTCAATTTTCAAATTTTTTTCGACAAAACCGGGAGCATGTGCTCCCGGGTGCTATTCGTCCGCGTTCGGGTGCGGGCAGGCATGTTTATCAATCGAATCACACAACTATATTTTACTGCAGTGTTTCATAATTCTGATTTTACAAATCATTGTTTCCCAAACTACTTCTTCTGTTGTGCAGACCTTAACTATTTTATGATGTACGAATCGGATAAATGTTTGAGATGAGTAAAATCTATACGTAACTCCTAGCCTGAATACTACCTCCGTACCAAAATATAAGATGTTTTAACATTTTTGTGAGACGGATGTATCTAAATGCGTATTAGTGTGTAGATTCACTCATTTTAGCTTGTATGTAGTCATTATTGAAATGTCTAAAACATCTTACATTTTGCTACGTAGAGAATATTTATGTCTCCAACGACGAGTTGCCGCGATGAGCCTGCAAATGGTAGCCCCTTCGTCAGAAAAGGAGATTTGCCTACAAATGGTTGCCCATCTACAATATCAAAATTATATTATTAGATTTATCATGAAACATATACTTTTTATTGTATACATTAGGTAATGTAAATGTTGAAATATTTTTTCTATATAGTTGATTAAACTTTATTAAGTTTGACTATATGTAAAGCTTATATGCGGAGTAATTCGAATATAGATAGTATATAAAGATGGCAAACGATATTCCGCGATCTATACCAAGCACACAAGAGACCCAGACATCAAATGTACAGGCCCTCCAGAGAGACAAGGACAGCTCAACCTGCATTGTCCATATTTGCAGATAGTATAATGCTCTTGTTAGTAGATCTCGATCTCGGCATCACGACGGACAAGAGAGACAAGGACAGCTCAACCAGCATTGTCCATATTTGCAGGCACCAGCAGCGATCGATTGGGGGCTGACACACGAGCTGCTCTTTTTTTTTCATACCGAAATTTGACAGATCATGGCAGAAAAACTCATGCCCGGTGAGAAGACAACTCGCTTTAGTCCTATTCCTGATGGTAAATTTTAGGGCAAAATTACCAACCAACCTGATAGTAAGAAAATTACGAGTACAGCGCAGATTGGATCCATCAATAATACACTTCAAGTGGATTCACTACAGGAACGAGCTTCTACGCCGACGGCCGTTTGCCGTCGGGCTAAGCCCAAATGCCGTCGGCTTAGCCTAAGCCGACGGGGCTTAGGGCGGTGTCCGCTTAGATAGCCGTAGGCGTAGCTCAGGAGGCCGTCGGCAAAAAAAAAGACCGTCGACTTAGGTTGTGCCGACGGCCAAAAGCTGGCCATCGGCGTAGGTACCGTCGACGCATGGTAGGTGGGGCCCATGACACCCAGCAGCTTTGGAAGCACCTAACCCGACGGCCAAGCCGTCGGCTTAGGCCTGACACGTGGAGGCTTCTGGGAGGGCGCAGGCAAGCACCTAGCCGTCGGCATAGACCTGACCATTTGGTCACCGCGGCATAGATATGCCATGTTGCCAGATTTTTTTTAAAATTGCTCCAGCAGCTCGTTTTTTGCACAAAAATGACAGAAAAAAATATCAGAAATTATAGGAAGATGACACATAGGTTATATATCATTACAAACAAGATCACAAGCAATATCATCAAGCAAAATGCTATATCATCAAGCAAAATGCAATACACACATAGAACAATCATCACACATAGCTAAATGTCTATAAGCCAAAAACCCTACATCTAGGGCGGCGACGGGGTGAACCCCATATCTCCCTTGGTGAGAATAGGCGACTGACGGCGCGGCGCAGCAATAGAAGCACCGGTAGAAGGCGAAGCATCATGCGAAGCACCAGGAGAAGGACCACCGAAATGTACCGGTGTGATCTCACGCGAACCCGGCGAAGCAGCACGCGAACCACCAGCATCGGGATCAAACGGCATGATCTCACGCGAACCCGGCAAGGCAGTACCAAAGTGTGGGTTCTCCGAACATCCCGTTCCCTACATGTTTGAGAAAGAGTTAGCAACTTGCGAGGCAAAGGAAAGCGGTAACCAGTGGTTTAGCAAAGAACTTACCGGGGTCGATGAGTAGTAGGTGAGAGCGAACTGGTCCTTCGATGGAAACAGTGGACACAACCCCGCCTCAGGAGGCTCCTCCATAGGAGTGCCGTCCGGCCACTCTCCAGTGGCAAAAAAATCTAATCAGCGTCTACAAGATAGTTTAGATGTCAGGCGTTGCAAAAATAAAGGTTCAAACTAGGGAAGTGGGACTTATCATATTTTGCAAAAATAAAGGTTGAAACTTACAGCGTTCATCAACTTTGTGAACGAGACGTGGGCCTGGTGCTTTGCCTGCCACTCGCGATAGGCCTCCTACGATTTTGAAAATAATGAATCTCGTCAACTTAGCCATGCAGGAACGAATGTCGGAAAGAGGATGAAAATGAGAAAAATTTACATCGGTGGAGGTGGATGGACGAGGCCATGGACGAGGCGGGATAAGGGGGGGTGTCTTCAGGGAGGGTAGCTCGGAGACGCGTGAAGCTGGAGGTAGGCTTGACCACCTTCTCAAGAACGCGATTACGACCATGCTTCCTTCCGTGCCCCGACAGGACCACCGAATTTTCGTCAACCTCCTCGCTCAAGGGGTCATCCACCTCCGGGTGCAGGTGTCGGAATGTCGTGACGTAGTTATCCAAATCCTCCTTGGCCTTCCCATAGTACTTGGGAAGCGAGTGCTGAGGCTCCGAAAAATCAAGCTTCTTCTGCTTCATCTTCTGCCAGGTTTGCATGTCAGTTTTCGCCTCCCCGGTCTCGGCCTCCTACATCACGAAAAGAAATGTTATGCGTACCAAGTAGGAACATGACGGGAAAATAAATGTAGGTCGTTCCATGTATGTATATACCAGCTTTTCCTTAAAGCGGTGGTGGTTGCGGTTTCCCCCACTGTGTGTTCCCTCGGTGCCTCGGTTTGCCTTGTTCCGCTGGCTCACGGCGTTGAACTCGGGGTCTTCCCCGACCCACCTCGAAACCAACGCCGCCCATGCGTCTTCTTTGCCGTTGGCCCGTAGGGCATAATCTGAAAATCCAATTCAAGAAGAGATAATGCAATGGCAACTTAGCAGCAATATAGAATTTCATTGACAGTTTACTTACCGACATGTAATCCGCCTTCGTTATCGCCGGTGGCGTCTTGACATTGTCCTTCTTCAGGGCCCTCGTGCCCTTCTTCTCAGACATGAACTGATTGGCGGTCGTATGCTTTTGGTTGTAGAATTGCTGCCGTGTCAACCTCACACAATGAGCACGCAAAGTGGGCCCCGCGATTTCCCTATGCTCGTCCAACACCCGAAAATGCCGCTTCAACCATGCATAAAAAATTGCGAGAGTCATGAGTTAGCACGGTGGGGTCATAAACTTTGAACGGAACTCGAAAAATATGTCTTACCCAAAACTTGGTGATCATGGCGTCAGCAGCTGACGCGAAGCCCGAGGACGGGGCAACCTCATAGTCCGCCCAACAATAGGCTACCTTGGTCTAGCCGTGGGGGACCGTCTTGTAGAAGCCCGGACAAAATTTCCTAATCAGAGCTCCAAGCAAGCTCCCAGGTTCACGGGGAATCGGGGCTGGCCATGTCCAATCGCTGCACAATAATCAAACATTAGTACATATATTAAATTGTTATGACCAAAATGAAATTACATGTTCAAAATTACAAAATTAGTACTTACTCAATTTTGTTAGGAACAATGATGGCTTTCGCCTCCTCGCTTTTAGGCTCCTGGGCCTCATCGAGGACTCCCGCTTTGCCACGACACCGCTTAAGCTTCGGCGCCGCCTCCACCTCCTCCTCGTGCTCCACCTCCACCTCCTCCTCATGCTCCACCTCCACCTCGTGTCTAGACTCGGTCTCTGCCTCGTCCTCCAACTGCAACTGGGAAGCCACGTCACCAGAAGCGGAGGGCAACTCGGAACCCACGTCGCCAGAAGCGGAGGGTGGACGCTCCACGTCTCCTCCACCTCGTCCTCCACCTCGTCCTCCAGCTCGTCCTCGTCCTCCTCGCGCATCGCCTTCCTCGATGTAACGCGGATTGGGAACTCCTCCTCGGTCACTTCGTCTAACTACTCCAGGCTTCTCTTGGCGCAGCCTACTATGCACGGTCGTCGTGCTTTCCTTGCCTTGGCTCATATTGTTCAATCACCTGCATTGAGAAAGAGAGAACAAGTAAGCATAAAGCCATAATAAAATGTAGAAACTAAGAATAAAGACGTAATGCAATTAAGAAGCATGTTGAAAAATAAATACTAAAGCATAAAGACATAATAAAATGTAGACACTACGGATAAAGACGTAATGCAATTAAGAAGCATAAAGACATAAAAGACGTCACCTCGAATCATCACTCTCATAATTAAGTTCGTTCTCATTCTCACTATCACTATCATCACTATCACCTGAGTAGTAGGTTGGAGGCTCCTCGCACGATGGAGGCTCGTCATCGTTGTCATTGTCCGCATTTAACTTCGAGAGCATATCTATTTCCTTCAAATCCACCACTGACTCACCACGAGTGTGTGCATCGTTCTCGAGGTCCTCAAGACCACCCGCTTGTAAGGCAAAGTTCCCGAAGTCCTCTTGCTCTTGATAGAAAATTCCCTCGTATGTTTTAGGGTCAATGTTGTTGTAATCGTCGGCGGAGGGCATGGGTAGCTTATTATGTGGCGATACACGGAACACGACTTTCCAGCCCTTGAGGTTCTCTTTCTAGCATGGGTAGGGCAAATAATAAACTTGCTTGGCTTGGTGAGCAACAATAAACACATCGGCTCCGCTGTAGGTGGTTGAAGGCTTAACTTCAACTAACCCAATGGAAGGGTCACTTCTCTGTCCACCGTGTTGTCTAGTGTGTGGGTCGAACCAGTGTCACTTGAAAACAACGAGCTTGAGTTCTACGTTCGTACCATTGAACATCAGCTCATATACCTTCTCTAACCTTCCGAAGTAATCTACGTAATCGACTCCATCGGCTCCTCTGGATCCTTTAGTGAAGACCCCAGTATTTATAGTTTTTGCATTCGGCCGACTCTTCTGGTGATCCTCTGTATGGAAGCGGTACCCATTCACATCATACTTCTCATACTTCATGACGGTACGGTTAAAACCTTGGGAAACACATCGCAACTCATTCCTCATCTCAACGTTGGGATCAACTCCCTACAAGTACAGTTCAAATTGTTTTGTGCATTAGTTACGTGTAATAAGAGGGACAAGTCACAAATTGCAAGGTAAGAGGGACAAGTCACATTACTTTTTCCCTGAACCAAGACACAAATTTTTTTCCTCCGGGAGCACCCTCTTTCAGAAGAGTGTCCAGCTCCGCGGCAGAGGGATCCTCCATTCCCGACCACTGTTCATGCTTGAATTGGCTAAAAGGAGAAAATACGTATTAGACCAAAACCAAGTTATTAGTTGCAAAGTAATTTGTTCACCATTTTACCTGATGAAACCGGCTACTTCTGTCATGTTCATAAGCACATAGAGCATTATGCAATCCTTCTCTTCCTTGGTCAAGGTATATTTTACACCGCCACCGGCCTTGACATTGGAAGAGGGGGAGCTTGGGGTCAAGCTTGGGCTCGTCGACATTGTACCGAGAGACCGGGTTATGCTGAGTGGGAACATCATCGGGATAGTACGTTGTCACGGCGTCTGCCATCTCCCGAAGTATTGTTGCCTCAGCTATGCATGCTTCAATCCTAGCTTTGTTTCCAGTTATGTTTCGGATATGCTTAAACTCTCTCTCAATACAAAACTGCCAACGAAACTTCACCGGTCCACCCAAGAGTGCCTCGTTCACGAGATGCACAACGAGATGTGCCATCGGAACAAAGAAGCCTGTCGGAAAGATCATCTCTAACTTGCATAGTAACTCCAGCACAAGATCATGCAGCTTCCAATAATCAGGGACATATCTGCTTCGCACAGAGCGTGCGGAAGAAATGGCTCAACTCCGCAAGCACTCGCCAGACACGATCGGGGAGATGCCCTCGAACCATCACCGGCATCGACCGCTCAATCCATATACGATAGTCGTGACTCTTGAGCCCAGTGACTTTTCCCGTTCCAAGATTGACTCCATTACTTATATTGGAACAATAACCATCAGGGAACATCACGACGTGTATGAGCCACTGGAATGACTCCTTCTTTTGGAGACTATCAAGGCAAAAGTGGGCATTCGGCTTGAACCAATTTTTTCGACGTGCGTTAGGAGGCTGCATGTGTAATTTCTCCCTATCACAGAGCTTCTGAACATCGACTCTAGCCTTGACATTATCCTTTGACTTATTAGGAATGTTCAGGACTGTGTGAAAGAGCATCTCTCCGACATTCTTTTCGGTGTGCATCACATCGATGTTATGGGGAAGTTCGAGGTGCTTGTAATACTCTAGCTGCGTTAAGCCTGCCACGTGAGTCCAGTCGTGCGCTACACCATATCCCTGATATCGTGGGCCATTTCCCACAGCAGGCACGACACACGTAGCTCGGCATCAACAGTTGCACCATCGAACTTGGTATCTCTTTTTCTTCACGCACAACTTTGCCCTTCGTGAAGTTCTTTTTGTCTTCTCGGTAAGGATGCCTTCTTTTGAGAAACTGTCGATGCTTGTCAAACGCGACATACTTGCGGCCTGAATTTAGCCATAGAAACTCAAGTCGGTTCCTACACACTGGGCATGGCCACTTACCAGCTGTACACCATCCGCAGAATAGGGCGTACCCGGGTAGGTCGTGCATGGAATAGTGGAACCAAATTTTTAGCAAGAAGTTCTTCTTTGATGCTCGGTCGTATGTCAACGACCCATTGTGCCAAGAGTGGTGCAAATCATCCACAAGCGGCTGCATGTAGACACTCAAATTCTTCCCCGAGTATTCCGGCCCTGGAATGATCAGCGACAGAAATATGAACTTCCTTTGCATTAGGACCCCGGGAGGGAGATTGAGTGGAATAACAAACACGGGCCAGCAGCTGTACGAGGCAGTCGACATACCATATGGATTGAATCCATCTGTTGCTATCGCAATTCTGACATTCCGAGCCTCTGCTACCTCATCGGGGTGTTTGGCATCGAAGTTCTGCCATGACTTACCATCAGATGGATGTCCCATCTTTTGCCGTCCGGCATCGTCTACGTATCTCTTCCCCTTCTTGTGCCACGTCATCTGTGTGGCAGTCTCCTCGGACAAGTAAAGCCGCTCGATTCTTTTTATGAATGGGAGATACCAAAGAATCTTCACAGCGACTTTTGTCTGCGTCTTCAGACCATCGGCTCCCGTTTTCTCATGATACCTAGAGGCCCGACAAAGGCTACAGTACTTGTCATCCGCAAACTGTTTTCAAAACAAAAGGTAACCTTTTGGACAACAATCTATCTTTACGTAATCCATGCTGAGCGATCCCATGATTTTCTTTGCTTCGTGCATGGTTTTAGGAAGAAAATGCCCTTCGGGCAACATGTTACCAAATGTTTTCAGATTAGCCTCAAAGCCTGCACGGGTGGTGGAGTATTGGGCCTTGTCACCTAGTGCTTGAGAGATGGCATCGAGCTGAGAAATCTTTGCACCCTCGTATAGAGGATTCTTAGCCGAGGCCGTCATATCAAGGAAGGTCTTCGCGGTTTGCTCCGGTTCCTCCGGTTCATCCAGTTCCTCCGGTTCCTCCTGTGGAGGTGGCGAATCCGGCATGTCACCATCGCAGAGATCATCTAGCAAGCCTAGAAGCCATCGTGCTCATTGCCACCGATCCGCTGCCGCATCACCTCAACTCTGTCATGTTCGTACTGAGCAAAGTCGACCAGCGTGACGTAGTTAGGCATATACCCAGACAACCAAAGGTGTTTAGTCATTTCATCCTTTCCCTGACGGTGACGATTCGTGCATTTAGTGCAAGGGCACCTTGGACGAACTCCTGACTTTTTTGAACCACGCCCTAACTCCTTCACTAATAAATCAGTCTTCCATTCCCACTCAGCTGTTCTTTCAGTCTTACTGATGCGGCCACTGTACATCCACCCATTATCAGCCATCCTCTGCTTTATTGGAGCCAAACAACAACGCATTTCGTAATATGCACCAAGTAACAATAAATTTATTAAGTGTCACTAGATTAATTACGGCCAAATTTTATCTTTTACAGCATGCAAGGGTTCACCTACACTTCTAATAGGTAGGGCCCTATCCCACCCGAGTATGTGTAGATCGAGTCGTGTTCCATGTTCTACCCCGACCCGAGCCGGAATTTCGGCAGCACCTCCCCGCTGTTCTTCAGAATACACGTCTCGACCTTGTCAAGCTGAGAGGGTGTGCATCCGAAGAACAACATGGAGGTGCTGCCGAAATTCCGTCTAAGGAAAGGGTAGAACATGGAACACGACTCGATCTACACATACTCGGACTGTCCAACATGGACAATCCGGAAGAGGTACGGTTATAAATATGCAAAGATGGACAATCCTGCATATTTATAAATGTGTAACCCTTCCGGACGGGATCTGACTCGGGTTACACGACTGACTTGGTGTTCTAGGCCAAAATAAACCAATGAAGCAAGAGAGGCGAAAGATTTATACCCTCGAAGCGTGAGCAATCATCGGAGAAGGTCGAGGACGTGCTCCGGAAGCAGGTGACGATACAGGGGCACCGAGGCGGTCCCTGCTCAGCTGGAGAAGAAGCCCCGCAACGACGCGCGAGACCGACGGTGGTGGCTGGCGGGAAGCTACGTCATCTGAAAAAGCACGCAAACAATAAACATTAGCACAAATGTATAACCTTCATCCCTATTGTTTGCATTGACTTCATCCATACAAATGTCGCAAAAAACACGAGTGTAAAACATTCCATCTAACAATGAAATAATTTTGCAATCTAGCAAATCAACGTGGTAAGCAAGCAAGCAGCAAGCATCTACCAATTCCATCTAGCAAGCAAATTAGAAGTTGTGAAAGACTCTAGATTTTGCATCTACCACTTCCATCTAGCAAGCATCTACCAATTCCATCTAGCATCTACCAATTCCATCTAGCAAGCATCTACCAATTTCATCTAGTACCTACCAATTCCATCTACCATCTACCAAACTAGCAAAAAAATAATGAAAATCCTCCTCACCTAGATGAATAGAGGCGGGGCCGGCGGGGTGGTGAGGACTGCGGCGACGGGTTGGCTTGGCCCGGCGAGGAGGGGCACCGGGCCAGCAGCGAGGAGGAGCACCGGGGCGGTGGCGAGGAGGGGCACCGGGCTGGCGGCGAGGAGGTGCACCGGGAGAGCGGCGAGGAGGGGCACCGGGCGGCGGCGCTGCTCGATCTAGCGGCAAAAGAAGGGAGAACGGTGGTGGCCGGAGGCGGGGAGACGAGAGTAGGGCGGCGGAGAGGTGATGACGTGGATCACACGTTCGTTGGGAGACCCCAAGAGGAAGGTATGAAGAAGTGTAGCAGCAGTTTCCCTCAGTATGAAACCAAGGTTTAATCGAACCAGTAGGAGCAAGAAATCACTTCTGAAGGTTGTCAGTGGCGCGCTGACGTGGAACCTGCACACAACAAAATCAAACTACTTTGCCCCAACGAAACAGTGAGGTTGTCAATCTCACCGGCTTGCTGAAAACAAAGGATTAAACGTATGGTGTGGAAAACAATAGTAAATTGCAGAGAATGAAAAGGAACAATGTTTGCAGTTGGTTGTATTATCAGTGTAAAAGAATGGACCGGGGTCCACAGTTCACTAGTGGTGTCTCTCCATAAAAGATAACTAACATGCTGGGTGAACAAATTACAGCTGGGCAATTGACAAAATATTGAGCGCATGACAATGCATATATATGACGTGATGATTACTATGATATTCATGTGGGCATTACGACAAAATACATAGACCGTTATCCAACAACGTCTATGACTAATAATCCACCTCCAGGTTGTCATACTGATGACTCCCAAGTGCAGGAGATCAATTGTAGTACCTTTCGAATAGAAAAGGTTGTCGAACCCACGAGGAGCTGAAGGTATTGGTTATTAGAAATGATAAATAGACAATAAAAGATGCAAGTGTTTTTGGTATTTTCGATTGTATAATTGCAAGACAGTAACAATGCAGCAGGTAAATGGTAACAAGTAAAAGCTCTCAAAAGAGAGAAAGCCCAATCCTCTATGTGTAAGAGGACAAGCTCAAGTGATGTGTAACTTATATGTGGAAAACGTTCCCGAGGGCGGCATGGATATTGCTAGGCATATAGATTTATTAAACAACACGTTGAATATCTTGTCTAGTTTTAATCTTCTTCGGACGGAGCTATTATTAGGTACAGCTAAATAAATAGACTAAACCCCTTATGATGGATCATGTGGCCAATTAAATGACAGCACAAGAATTATTAAGATATAAAATCCCACCATAGCATTACGCTCTAGGTCCCCGATACTAATACCCCGTAAAGTAACTTAATGATTCGGTCTCAGGCTTTCGTGTCCTCCCAAGTCTCCCTCACGCCATTACACTACGGTGTTCTCCTATGAGCCCATATAGGTGAAGTGTTGTGCAGTCGACGTTCGCACAACACCATCATAGAATACACAAAAAGATAAACACTAGACAAAATACCAACACATGTCATATATAAATCATTGCCAATTCATCCTATGCCCTCAGGAACATACGGGAACTACTCACAACGTGCAAACATGGTGATATCAGTGGCATAAGTGGTACAACACAATCTGAAATATAACTCACCACAAATAATGACAAGTACTCAATCACAAACATGAATAGTAGCACAAGACAAGTATCTAGGGTATAGCAACTCTCAAACTACGAGGGGGACGGAGTGGATCACGGAGATGATGATGGAGATGGTGCTGGTCTTGGTGATGGTGATGATGTAGAGGCCTCCTCCCACGCCAAGGAGGAGAGGTGATGACGATGACGATGATTTCCCCCTTCTCCGGAGCTCCGGAGCAGCAGGATCTGATCCCCCTCGGAGGGAATCAGGAGTTTCGCCGCCGCCGCGACCTCGGATAGTCTCGTAAAAATTAGGGCGTTACTTTTCGGGCGAGACGGAGACCTCGTTAAAAAGCCCCAGGCGAGGAAGTGCCCGAGGCTCCATGGTGGGCCCCACGCGGCCAAAGAATCTGGCCGCGTGGGCCCCCCTTTTGGGCCTCGTGGCTCTCCTCCTTCGATCTTCTTCCCACTGCTGTTCTCCCGATGAAAAACCAGCTGTGCAATTTTCCTTTTTATTTGGGTCCCTGTAGCTCCTGAAACATTAAAAACAAGAAAAAGGAGGTTTTCTGCCTCCCAGAAATTAAATACAAAAATAGGGACTTTGTATGAAAGTCCCTAAATCATCTAAAACATGTAAAAACAATGATATAATAATGCAAATAACATCCTAATATGGTGATATAAGTGGTATAGATGATGATATAAAATGCACGTATCAACTCCCCCAAGCTTAAACCCTTACTTGTCCTCAAGTAAGTAAGGACATAGATCATTACATGCATCAATGGACTTATGGTTGATAAATAAATACGAGCATTGTATCATCATCATATTCAATTGCAATGTAAGATTAATGAATTAAAACTCATACACATAAGGGCAGCATAAGTAGAAGCTCTAGCAATCACCCCTTACACTTTGAAAGCAAATAACCATTGTATGTTGGACAATTGAATCACACTATTTTTAACATGCTTTTGCTCTTATGGCTAGCATCATAATGTTTAATACTTTACTGAAGTTTAAAGACAAGATAAACTCTCATTGGATAACAAGTTAAAGAAGACAAATGAAAAGACAGATATAAAATTATTTGCACCCTTGCTTCACTAGTAACTAGTGCAAACTTTAGTCATGGATGTTTCAATCAAGTTCTTATGCTCAAACAACCTTTATCTCACACTTTCCATGGCTAACCGAATCCTCGGGTGCCTTCCTTTCATACACTTTACAAGAGCATAAGTATTGACACATCCATGATCATTAATTTGCTCAAAAGATACTAGATTCTAACAAGAGTGTTTCATATCCTTTTCATTAACTATTCCCAACTTTTTATGCTACAAGACTATATCTCAACCTTAAACTTATTAATTCTCAAGTCATAATGACTCACTCTTTTCTTATTTATATTGAGCTAGATTCTACAATTGTCCAACATACTCAAGTTAATTAAATTCAAGGCAAGATGTGACTGAAACCTCTAAAATAAACCACGCTCATTTGCATGAGTGTTACCCATAAATCTCCAAACAAGAGAATCATGGATGACACCATACTTTAATATTCATTGATAAACCATAAGATAGGGATACATGATAATGCTCCATGAGCTCACACAAGCCTAAAAGAGATTGATAACTAAATGATAAAAGCAAAACACACCATGACTAGATAGATATGATAAACTAGTAAAGATAAAGACTAGGTGGAACTCCCCCAAGCTTGACGTCTTGCTAGAACCACTTCTGCTCTTTCTTCTTGTCTTCATAATAATTATCTTCAAGTTTTCCAACAATGCTCATCATAAGGTTGTAGGCTTTTCAAACTCCCTTGCAGCTTCTCCCAGTTTTTCCATGAGATTCTTCTCCACCGTCTTCTTGTTAGGCTTCCACTCCGGGCTTGGTACTTTCACATTCGGGATCTTACGGTCCCATTCACCAGGATAGTTCTCTTGAGTGCACGCTTGAATTCCCTGTCAATAAGAGTAGAAGCACGTTTTGCTAGCAAGTGCGTGTCTAGGGGCCTTCCCTCCTGTGCTCATGCGCGCCGTCTGCCTCTTGTTTCCAAGAGACATGTTCACCTTCACAGCAGCAACAGGGATAGGGAAGGTGGTGCTGAAGCCAGAGGCGCGATGTCGAGGCATGGCTCGATTTCTTCCTCTTCTTCTTCCACCTTCTCCTCGTCCGGCTCGTAGTCTTCATCATCTGAGTAGTCCTTCCTCTTCCTGTTCCTCCTCCACATGGAAGTGGGGCTGAGGCCCTCGAGCTCGTCATCATCTCTGTCCATGGAGGAGCATTGGAAGGAGTCCCCGAAGACATGGCTAAAAACCTGACAGACAGAAACAGCAAAAGCAAAGAACGCTCGAAAGCTCTCGGTGCGAGATTAGATCAACGAAAAGGGGTATATATTGACGGTTTTTAGGTCAAGACGAAGCGTCGGAGTCGAAAACGAGACGAACGGGACTCCGAGGGGCAAAAGGAGTGGGCCCACGCGGCCAAAGCATCTAACCGCGTGGGACCCCCTCTTTTCTCCCTCGGTCTCCGTTCCTTCCAATTTTCTTGTCCCACACGTTAATTTCCATAAAAAATGATTCCGTAAAATATTACGCAATTCCGAGAAACTTTCCAGAGTAAAAGTTACCTTTTATTGATTTTGGATTTCTGAAACTGCAAACTTCTTTGCAATTACCTCCTCCGGTGTCTGTAAAATGAATTCCTCCACCTTTCCAATGAAGCTTTTTCCTGCAATATAATGTTTAAGGCGTTGTCCATTAACCACATGAGGTTTACCTTTCATATCACCATGAAGACGGATAGCTCCTGAACGGTATACTTCCTGTATCACTAATGGTCCCTGCCACTTTGAAGCTAACTTACCTGCAGAAAACTTGAAACGAGAGTTGTATAATAGCACTTGATCACCTACTTTGAATTCTTTCTTTTTAATTTTCTTGTCATGCCAAATCTTAACTTTTTCTTTAAACATCCTGGCACTTTCATAAGCTTCATTTCTCCATTCATCTAGTAGGTTTAAATCAAGAATTCTCTTCTCTCCAGCAGTTTTAAAATCAAAGTTCAATTGTTTAATAGCCCATCTAGCTTTATGTTCTAATTCAACAGGTAAATGACAAGCTTTTCCATAAACCATTTTATAAGGAGACATTCCCATAGGATTTTTAAAAGCAGTTCTATAAGCCCATAATGCATCGTTAATTTTAAGTGGCCAATCAGACCTAGACTTATTCACTGTCTTTTCCAAAATGAGTTTAATTTCCCTATTACTTAATTCAACTTGTCCACTAGTTTGGGGATGATAAGGTGATGCAATTCTATGGTTAACATCATATTTTGCCAAAGTTTTCCTAAGAATACCATGTAAGAAATGAGAACCACCATCAGTAATTAAAAACCTAGGAACACCAAACCTGGGGAAAATGATGTCCTGAAGCATCTTCATTGCCGTGGCATGATCTGCACTTTTGGTTGGAATTGCTTCCACCCACTTTGTAACATAATCCACTGCAACCAAAATATGAGTATGCTTTGTCTTTGATTCGGGAAAGGTCCCATAAAGTCAAAACCCCACACATCAAATGGTTCAAGTGGTAAGGAATAGTTCATAGGCATTTCATTTCTCCTACCAATATTTCCTACTCTTTGACATTTATCACAAGATTTAACATATTCAGCACAATCCTTAAATAAAGTAGGCCAATAAAAACCAGACTGTAATACCTTTGCACCTGTACGATCTCCTGCATGATGTCCTCCATAGGGACTGTCATGACAATCTCTTATAATAGCCTGTTGTTCATACTCAGGTACACAACGTCTAATAATACCATCCACACTTTCTTATAAAGGAAAGGATCATCCCAAAATAATGTCTAAGATCATAAAAGAATTTCTTTCTTTGTTGAGTAGTGAAGTGTGGAGGTAAAACTTTACCAACAATAAAATTTGCATAATTGGCAAACCATGGAGATGCAACTTTAGCACTAGAAACATTAATTGCAAGTTGTTCATTAAAAACTATCATTAATAGGAATAGGATCATCAGGTATATTTTCCATTCTAGAAAGATGATCAGCTACTTGATTATCTTCCCCTTTCCTATCAACAATGTGTAAATCAAATTCTTGCAATAGAAGTACCCATCTTATTAATCTAGGCTTAGCATCTTTCTTATGCATTAAGTATTTAATGGCAGAATGATCAGTATGCAATGTGACTTTCGAATCAGTAATATAAGGTCTAAACTTGTCACAAGCAAATAGCACTGCTAAAAATTCTTTTTCAGTTGTGGCATAATTCCTTTGAGCAGCATCAAGTGTTCTACTAGCATAATAAATAACATTCAGTTTCTTATCAACACGTTGGCCCAAAACAGCCCCAACTGCATAATCACTAGCATCACACATAATTTCAAAAGGCAATTCCAATCAGGAGGTTGAATAATAGGAGCACTTATTAAAGCATTCTTCAAAATATTAAAGGACTCAATGCAATCATCATTAAAAGAGAAAGGAACATCCTTTTGCAAAAGATTGGTTAGGGTTTTGATATTTTGGAGAAATCTTTAATAAACCTACGGTAAAAACCTGCATGCCCAAGAAAACTTCTTATACCTTTGAGATCCCTTGGGAATGGAGCTTTTCAATAGCTTCTATCTTTGCTGGGTCAACTTCTATTCCTTTCCAGAAATCTTATGCCCAAGAACAATACCTTCAGTAACCATGAAGTGACACTTCTCCCAGTTTAAAACTAAGTGTTGGTCTTCACAACGCTGCAAAACTTTGTTAAGGTTGAACAAGCAATTATCGAAGGAAGTACCATACACAGAAAAATCATCCATAAAGACTTCCATTATCTTTTCAATATAATCAGCAAATATAGCATTCATGCATCTTTGAAAAGTAGCAGGAGCATTGCACAAACCGAATGGCATTCTCCTATAAGCAAATGTACCAAATGGACATGTAAAAGTGGTTTTCTCTTGATCATCTTTATGAACAGGAATTTGGGAGAAACCTGAATAACCATCTAAATAGCAAAAGTGAGAGTGTTTAGATAACCTTTCTAACATTTGATCAATAAATGGCAATGGGTAATGATCTTTACGAGTTGCTTTTTTAACTTCCTGAAATCAATACACATCTATAACCAACAACAGTACGTTGAGCTACAAGTTCATCCTCATCATTTGGAACAACAGTCATTCCACCCTTTTTAGGAACACAATGAACAGGACTAACCCACTTACTATCAGCTATGGGATAAATGATACCAGCTTCAATAAGTCTTATTACCTCTTTCCTTACCACTTCCTTCATTTTTGGATGGAGACGGCGTTGATAATCAACAACAGGTTTTGCATCTTCCTCCAAATTAATTTTATGCATACATAGAGCTGGGCTTATACCTTTAAGATCATCAAGAGAGTATCCAATGGCTGGTCGGTGAGCTTTAAGCACATCAAGTAATTTCTCTTCTTCTTCAGCTGAAAGGTTAGCACTAATAATGACAGGATATATGCTCTTCTCATCCAAATATGCATATTTCAGATTTGTAGGCAAAGGTTTTAATTCAAAGCTAGGATCCCCTTTAGGTGGTGGTAGCACTCCTAAATTATCAGGTGGGATATGCAATTGTAATTGTGGTGGTGTTGTGAAATATTTGTTCTAAAGCATCTTTTTCTTCTTCATTAAATGGTTCATCTTGATTAAGCATATCTTTCACCATCTGTTGAAGCTACAGCTACATGAGCAAGAGTTTCAATTACATCTTCAGAAATGGCTCTTTCAAATGTTTATCAGCAAATTTAAAAATTGAATCAAGTTTTTCACCAGCACATTTAATAAACACTTTCTCTTTAGCAAATTAATTTCAGCACCAACAGTGTTTAAGAAAGGTCTACCAAAAATGATAGGACAAAATGAATCTTGAGGACAACCAAGCACAATAAAATCAGCAGGATATTTTATTTTGCCAACCAATACTTCAACATCTCTAACAATTCCAATGGATAATATAATCTTTATTAGCAAGTTGAATTGTCATACCTGTCTCTTCCATAATGATAGGATCAATATCAGGCTTGATTTCAAGATACAGAGAATATGGAATGACACTAATGCTTGCTCCAATATCACATAAGCCATGATAACTAGAAGTCCCAATAGTGCATGATATAACAGGCTTACCAACCTTGGCCGAATTGCCTTTAACAACTTTAGTAGCATCTTCACATAGATAAACATCAACAGGATCTTCTTCATTTAATTGTTTGATAATAGAGATTTGACTGTTGACTTCCATCTGTTCATAAGGCTGAGATCTTCTTCTTTTACTCTTGTTAGAAACAGCAATAAGTAAATTTTCCTTGACTTGGTTTGGATATGGTGGTGCCTCAACATACTCCTCAATTGTCAAGGATGACACTGGTTCTACCTGTTTAATAACTTTGGGTACAACAATAGATTGTTTAACAGGTTCAACATAAGCTTCAAACCCAGTTTTAGGAATACCAATATGATTAGCAAAAGATTTAGCTACCTCAATTATAACATAAGGATCAAGATTAAAAGTATCACTCAGATTTTTAAACAAGGTAGAAGTAGAGAAATTCTCTACACATGAATACTCATAGTCCAGATAGGGCTCATTACCTTTATCAAGATCCCAATGACCAGTATTCTCAGAAATAGTCTCCAATAAATTCCATGCTTCTTCTTCAGTATTATTTGTAAAGCTTCCACTAGATGAATTATCCAGAAATTCCTTTTGTTGCCTTGGTAGCCTCACATAAAAGTTTATCAGAATAATTTTCCTTGTAAGATCATGACAAGGATTCTTGCGGAGGAGTTCCTTTAACCTCCCCCAAGCTTGAGTAATACTTTCTCCCAGATGTGGCCAGAAATTAAATATATAGCAGCGGTTCTCATAAGCTTCTCTAGGAGTAAAATACTTAAGAAAGAAAACCTTCCTCAAAATACTCCAGTCCATAGTGACTTCTTCATCTAAAGACCTGAACCAAATACGAGCATTACCAGATAAAGACAGATATAACAGCTTCCTTTTTACCTGATCTTCAGAAATACCAGGAAGTCTAAATAAACCACATATAGCCTCAATTGTTTCCATGTGTTCACGTGCAGATTTAGTTCCATCCCTGTAAATGGATTTTTCATAACTCTTTTAACATGACCAACGGGAATTTTATATCCCACTTTAGGTATCTCAGGCACAGTAGTTTCAACAGTTTTAGGAGCATAAGCACTTTCATATAGAGCAAGATGCAGCGAGGCACGATTCATAAATGCCATAGTAGCAATGAGATAAAACAGTAAATAAAATTCACCTTTCAAGTTTCCTTACCAAACTTCTTACCAATAGCGCTACGCTCCCCGGCAACGGCGCCAGAAAAGTATCTTGATGACTCCCAAGTGCAGGAGATCAATTGTAGTACCTTTCGAATAGAAAAGGTTGTCGAACCCACGAGGAGCTGAAGGTATTGGTTATTAGAAATGATAAATAGACAATAAAAGATGCAAGTGTTTTTGGTATTTTCGATTGTATAATTGCAAGACAGTGACAATGCAGCAGGTAAATGGTAACAAGTAAAAGCTCTCAAAGAGAGAGAAAGCCCAATCCTCTATGTGTAAGAGGACAAGCTCAAGTGATGTGTAACTTATATGTGGAAAACGTTCCCGAGGGCGGCATGGATATTGCTAGGCATATAGATTTATTAAACAACACGTTGAATATCTTGTCTAGTTTTAATCTTCTTCGGACGGAGCTATTATTAGGTACAGCTAAATAAATAGACTAAACCCCTTATGATGGATCATGTGGCCAATTAAATGACAGCACAAGAATTATTAAGATATAAAATCCCACCATAGCATTACGCTCTAGGTCCCCGATACTAATACCCCGTAAAGTAACTTAATGATTCGGTCTCAGGCTTTCGTGTCCTCCCAAGTCTCCCTCACGCCATTACACTACGGTGTTCTCCTATGAGCCCATATAGGTGAAGTGTTGTGCAGTCGACGTTCGCACAACACCATCATAGAATCACACAAAAAGATAAACACTAGACAAAATACCAACACATGTCATATATAAATCATTGCCAATTCATCCTATGCCCTCAGGAACATACGGGAACTACTCACAACGTGCAAACATGGTGATATTCAGTGGCATAAGTGGTACAACACAATCTGAAAATATAACTTCACCACAAATAATGACAAGTACTCAATCACAAACATGAATAGTAGCACAAGACAAGTATCTAGGGTATAGCAACTCTCAAACTACGAGGGGGACGGAGTGGATCACGGAGATGATGATGGAGATGGTGCTGGTCTTGGTGATGGTGATGATGTAGAGGCCTCCTCCCACGCCAAGGAGGAGAGGTGATGACGATGACGATGATTTCCCCCTTCTCCGGAGCTCCGGAGCAGCAGGATCTGATCCCCCTCGGAGGGAATCAGGAGTTTCGCCGCCGCCGCGACCTCGGATAGTCTCGTAAAAATTAGGGCGTTACTTTTCGGGCGAGACGGAGACCTCGTTAAAAAGCCCCAGGCGAGGAAGTGCCCGAGGCTCCAGATGGTGGGCCCCACGCGGCCAAAGAATCTGGCCGCGTGGGCCCCCCTTTTGGGCCTCGTGGCTCTCCTCCCTTCGATCTTCTTCCCACTGTTCTCCCGATGAAAAACCAGCTGTGCAATTTTCCTTTTTCCATTTGGGTCCCTGTAGCTCCTGAAACATTAAAAACAAGAAAAAGGAGGTTTTCTGCCTCCCAGAAATTAAATACCAAAAATAGGGACTTTGTATGAAAGTCCCATAAATCATCTAAAACATGTAAAAACAATGACATAATAATGCAAATAACATCCTAATATAGTGATATAAGTGGTATGGATGATGATATAAAATGCACGTATCACATACCGAGTTCCCCATTGGTATTAAGTTGCAAGCAACGGATAATCGCATTAAGTAATGTGCGTAATGTAAACAAATGCATTAGACCTAACGGCGCACCCTTAAGCTAAGCATCGGTTATTTTATCCCTAGTGGCAACAGCACATCCACAATCTTAGAAGTTGCTGTCACTCTCCCAGATTATCGGAGGCATGAACCCACTATCTAGCATAAATACTCACTCTTGGAGTTACAAGCATCTACTTGGCCAAAGCATCTACTAGTAACGGAAAGCATGCAAGATCATAAATAACATATAAGATAGATTGATAATCAACTTGACATAGTATTCAATATTCATCGGATCCCAGCAAACACAACATGTAGCATTACAATAAGATGATCTTGATCATGATAGGCAGCTCACAAGATCTAAACATGATAGCATAAAGTGAGAGACAACCATCTAGCTACTGCTATGGACCCGTAGTCCAAGGATGAACTACTCACGCATCACTCCGGAGGCAGGCATGGTGATGTAGAGCCCTCCAGTGATGATTCCCCTCTCCGGCAGAGTGCCGGGAAGAGCTTCTGAACCCTCCCGAGCTAGGGTTGACGGCGGCAGCGTCTCTGGAACTTTTCGTGGATAATGGCTCGGGTATTTAGGGTTTTCGCGTCGGGAAGATTATATAGGCGAAAGGGCGGCGGCTGGAGACGCCCGTGGGGCCCACACCACCCCACGACGCAGTTGGGGGGCCCGCGCCGCCCCATGGTGTGGCTGGCTCGTGGCTCCCCTCCGTCTCTCCTTTGGACTCCGTGTACGTGTTGGAAAAAATAGGAGGTCCTGTCCAAGTTTCGTCCAATTCCGAGAATATTTCCAGACTAGCTTTTCTGGAATACAAAAACAGCAGAAAACAGAACTGACACTGTGGCATCTTGTTAATAGGTTAGTCCCAGAAAATGCATGAAAATGCTATGAAGTGTATATAAAACATGTAACAATTGGTATAATATCAACATGGAACATCAGAAATTATAGATACGTTTGAGACGTATCAAGAGGCACCGGGCCGGGGCCGACGGCGATATCGGAGAGGGTGGGCGGCGTCGGGTGGAGGGGCGGCATCGGTGTCGGCCTCAGGGTGGAGGTGTGCGGCGCGGCGCGGTGCGGGTTGTGTGTCGATCTGCAAGATGGGATTAGCTAGTAGATATTTAGGACCCTATGGGACTTAGGTTTTTTTTCATTTTTCATATTATTTACTTAATATTTTAAGCCATTATAATTTATTTCATTATTAATTTATATAGTTTTATTATAATTTATTTTACTATATAGTATGACCACACGTAAATTTTCAAGTGATTCCGGCGCTCGGCTTTCCTTTTTTATCGAAACCCTAGTCCGGTGGGGGCCGCATATCTACCCCCAAGCTTTCTCCATACGATGGTTGACCAATGGCCCCTCTCCACCTCCAAACACACTTGTATACATATGGTATGGCACAACCTAGGTTTGGGTGGGTTTCCGACGCTCCGGGGCCCCGCTTTGGCGAAACACTAGATCCGCTGGAAAAACCTAACGTTTTCGTCTACCCCCTTGAACGGCGTCTAAAGGGGGTAGGCCAGTGGACTTTTTTGCTTGGTTGTGTTAGGTTAGTCCATGGGAACATGGGAAACCAACTTCTATCACAAATCAACACAAGATTGCCCCCGATTCGCCCGAAACAGGAGTTTTCACCTCTAAGTGTAGAAACTCAATAGAGAGAAAGTGCGGTCGGTGAAGCGGTCATACCCCGGAGTAGGATCTTGGACATTTACAACACACAACACACTCGTATACATATGGTATGGCACAACCTAGGTTTTGGTGGGTTTCCGACGCTCCGGGGCCCCGCTTCGGTGAAACCCTAGATCCGCTGGAAAAACCCTAACGTTTTCGTCAACCCCCCTGAAAGGCGTCTAAAGGGGGTAGACCAGTGGACTTTTTTGTTTGGTTGTGTTAGGTTAGTGATGCATGTAAAATGCATACATGAACTTTGCATTATATTACTTATATTTCAATCATATTTGCATCATATAAGGGTTATATCATTGTTTTATATTGATTTTGGGAATATTTCATAGTTTCCCTATTTTTCTGGAATTAACCCTGCACAGGCAGAAAACCCTATTTTCTATATTTGATGTTTCAGGGGCCCAAACGACGTCCAAATGACCTAATAATTTACGGGGATCAGTTTTTGGAAGGAACAAAGCGTGGGAGCGAAGGAAGCGAACAAACGGAGGCCCGAGGGCCAGAAGAGGGTGGCCCACGCGGCCAGATTCCCTGGCCGCGTGGGACCCACCATCTGGGGCCTCGGAGCTCCGTTGCCGTCGATCTTTTTCTCCGTGCATCCGTCTTGACCTAAAAACGACTATAAAAATAGTCCCCCGAGGAGTTTCGCGAGGAGGCGGCGGAGAAACACAGAAACCAAGAAACAGGAGATAGAAGGCTGCCGCCGGAGAAGATCGGAGGGGGGAAACGCCGCCGGAATCACCTCTAGAAGGCTCCTCCATCCCCCCTCCGGAGTCTCCATCAACACCACCATCAAGACCAGCACCATCTCCATCACCATCTTCGTGATCCACTTCATCCCCCTCATAGTTTGAGATTGTTGAACCCTAGCTATTGTCTAAGTACTATTCTACATGTTTGTGAATTGCTACTTGTCATTGTTTTGTGGGGAGATTATATTCTCAGATTGTGTTGTATCACTTATGCCATTGAATCATATCATGTCTTCGCGTTGTGAGTAGTTCTCTCATGTTCCTAGGGGCATAGGATGGATTGGCAATGATTTATTTATGACATGTGTTGGTATTTTGTCTAGTGTTTATCTTTTTATGTAATTCTATGATGGTGTTGTGCGAACATCGACTGCACATCACTTCACCTATATGGGCTCATAGGAGAACACCGTAGTGTAATGGAGTGAGGGAGACTTGGGAGGACATGTAAACCTGAGACCGAGTCATGAAGTTGCATTATGAGGGTATTAGTATCGGGGACCTTAGAGTTTAAGGCTATGGTGGGACTCTATGTCTTAATAACTCTTGTGCAGTCATTTACTTGGCCATAAGAACCATCATAAGGGGGTTTAGTTTATTTATTTAGCTATACCTAATAATGGCTCCGTCCAAAGAAGATTAAAACTTGACAAAATGTTTACCTTGTTGTTCTAGAAATATTTATGCCATGAAGTCTAGGTAGCCCTTGGGAACATTTTCCACTTATAAGAAACACACACTTGAGCTTGTCCTCTTGCTGCATAGAGGATTGGGCTTTCTCTCTTTGAGAGCTTTCACTTGTCATATTTTATTTTCAGCTTTTTACTTTATTGCAAACTCTACGCCAAAAACCCAAAAACACTTGCATCATTTAATCATTTTAGTTTGTCTAGTGCATAGATAATAAGAGAAGTGACACACTTATTTGAGAGGATAAATACTTATACCCTCTACTCCTCGTGGGATCGATACTATACTTACACATTGAAGATTTCAACGATCCCCTATACTTGTGGGTATCAAGGCATTTTCTAGCGCTGTTGCCGGGGAGTGTAGCGCTTAAGTTTTTATTCTTGTTTGCACTAGATATTTATTTTCAGTTTTGCATATACTCTAGTTTACTTTCAGTTTTGCATTTAGTTTAGTTTTACTTTCAGTTATATATATCAAAAAACAAAAAAAATAGAAAATGAAAAATACCAAAAAAACTCGTGTTATGGGCATAAGTATGGATATAAATGATGCTTTGTTTAGACACTTGAATGCTGCTAAGATTGCCAAGGAATACAGAGAATCAAAGGAAGGGAAAATACTAAAAGGTTTCATGATGGAATTAAATTATATTGCTGAGGAGTTGCTTTTACACATGATGTAACTTGTATTTTTTGCTCTGAACAAAAAGATAAACATTTTGAATTTCAATGTAGGTTCCATGAAGAATGTGTTATTGCATCTTACCATACTGGTGATTATGCTTATTTAGGAATGGAACAAGTAGAGGAATTTGTTACTTTCATGGCATCTTTTGAATTGCAAACCTTCATTCATGAAAATAAAACTTGGCCTATAGCTAATAAATTTGAAAGAGAGATAGATTTTATTCTTGAATATTGCATAGACAACTTCTCTCAAAATATTTATGTTGTTGAATATAATGAGGCTCCCAAGAGAGCACTGATGTTTTGCAGGAAGAGGAGGATAAAAACCTAAGCTTGGGGATGCCCGTGCAACCCCAAGAAGATGATGAAAATGATGCACAACTAGAGAATGAAGAGAGGAAACTTCCACCTTCACCACCTATGGATGAGGGTAACACTCAAGATTTTGTTGATGATAAACTTTGTTTTTTATTCTGATGATGAGGAGGACTATCAACCTATGCCTAATGAGAACATTATTGATAATAATTTTAAAAATAATGAGGAGTATGGTTTAGACATGTTTTATGATAGTACTCTAGATGATGATCCTATTTTGCTAGACGATCCTCCATGTTTAGAACTTGTTACTACTTTATGTGAGGATAAAAATGATATACTTGTTGTGTGTGAAAATACTCTTACTTATGAGAGTCCTACTTTATTTTTGAACTCTCCTATTCACACCATGGAGGAGAAGCTTTTATATGTTGAAAAGTACTTATGTGGGCTGAAATTATCTTACACTAATAACCATTTCACCCATAACCATCATGTTTATGGTGCTTCTTGCAATTATTTTGAGAGAGGAAAACACACTAATTGCTCACATTATAGTTTTAATAATCCTCTATATGTTCCTAAGTTTGCAAAGTTGCACCAATCTAATAGTTCTTTTGTCAAATTTGTTTCCACTACTTGTAACTATTATGATAGAGGAAGAAGACTTATCTTTATGCTTCTATGTTATTTAAAACTAGTCATCAACCCGTGCATCCGCACGGGCTTACGTTTATGTGATTTACTTGTTAATATATAATTATTATATGGACCTAAAATTATTTGCCCATATCTTAGACCACTAATAGTTTATGTCTATATGTTTCTTATACTATAATCTATTAACTGAGAAAAGATTCAGTTGTATGCTTGGAGGCGTGATGCCACCCCAATTCAACACATGGAAAAATAGGTGGTGACAAATGCACTTATTGGAGTGCTTAGTCAACGCAAATTCAGGATACAGCGGTACAAACCTCCCAAAACACATCTTTTATAAAATTTTGTAAGAACTAAGGAGCATTACTGGCATATCCAAGAAATATCTTAATGTATATATAAACTTGGAGATTGGATATTACGTATCAACTCTAGTGAGTATGTCACATGATAATACTTGTTTAGCGACTGACCATATTATTACAATATGCTCATATATATCTTAGTTCCTCTGATCACATTGTGAGTTACTTCTCTCCTCTCCCCACATACATGCTGCGTACCTACACTGGTACATGCTAATTGGCTTGGATAAATATATGTGCTATTTCCGAGTGAAAGAGCATAATACTCCGAGTACAGTAGCACGAAAGATAATTCCTTCGATACTACATAGTGGTGTATTATTGTTACAATTATTTTTTCAAATTTTGATGCAAATAAATTAAGAGAGATACAAAAATCTACTGGATGACTATTTTTTAATATTAGGAGCATCACAACATATTGCTTCGTTAATAATGTAAAGTTGTACGTGCTTTTGGACTTACACATGACACTATAAATCTTTGAAATCACACTATGGTACTATGTAAGGAATTAATTGATCAGTGTAACAAATTAATTAATAATTGGTCACCAAGATGGGATGGAACCAAGCTTCAGCATGCAGACATGCATGCAGCATGCATGCAAAATAAATAATCGGATGGTCAAGCCAGCCTCCTATCATGCATGCAGTTTAATCACCTGAGATTTATTCGGTGGATAGAGGCAATTGGGTGACGCCGCTACCGAGGCTATCCTGCTTCTTCTGAATCTGATTAGAAAATATGAGTAGAGAGAGATTAATGAATAATGGAGATTATAATGGTACAGCACTTGGATCCGAGTGTGTACTGTACAGAAGAGGACACAAATTTGATTAGCTGCTGCAGCCGCACACGACGGGGAAGCGGTTTGTTTGATCCGTCGACTCAATTGCTGTTTTTTTACCGGAGGAGATGGGCTAATAGACAGAACGTGGTGACCGATGCTAGAAATCACGCTACCGTGAGAAGCTAGTATAGAACTCCCGCCGCCATGAGATTGAGCGAGACGAATGATTTTTCTTTTCACCTGGCGAGACGATGATTTGGTTGGCTAATTAATGCCTAATTAATATGCAGGATACAGGATTCGAACTCATGACCAACAGATCATGCACGCGTGATGCGCCGGCAACAGCTTAAATCCGACGGCTTTAGTCAGTTTAGCCTTTGGATCGTACGGCCAAAATTTGTTACTGTCTAGGATTAACGTGGAAGCTCCTACGGTGCCTCCAATTAGTAAATATAAGATGCAACCTACTGATCATTACATGCATTGGTTACCACAAAATTTTGCTATTTATTCATATATAAAATGCCAATGCATAGGAAAGGAGTTAGACTTAAAAGTTAATGGTTTAATGTTTTGTCATGTGCTCTTTATGCTTTTATTTCCTATTCTGTTTGGGCACACCTTTATATCTTGAAAACATGTGAAATAACTTTACCTACTGTTTTCTAATTACTAGTTTAAGATTTTCACTTTATATAAAATTTGGGAAAGTAAATGAGAAGGATGAGTAATGGAGATGTTGGGGTCGACCTTGAACATGTGTTGTTCATGCCAATGGAACCATTGCAAAGTCTCTATCATTAAAACTTTTCCCAAAGCTAAAACCAAATAAAAAGAGTGTTTATGTTGTATATATTTGCTTCTTCTTTTGCCTTTTTACTAAATCAAAAACAACAAAAATATTTTCTTTGTTTGTTTCTCTTGATTCTTTCTTGGTTCATTTTGTTTCTTTTTGATTTTTATCTTCAGTTTAAGTTTTGGTTTTTGAGTCAAGGTGCTTGTTTACTACTGTAACATCACCTTTGTATCTTATTTTTCATCTTTATGGCAAGAATAACCTCTTTTGAGAGGTGGGATCAGACAATAGTGATTTGCTGTCCAGAAAACAGATTCCTAAGCTTCACTGCGAAAAATGTTAAAAATCACAGAAGAGGAATTTTGACCTGAAATTTTACGACAGCAATATTCAGTATTATTACACATTTCATTAGTTAAAAGTTTTCTGATTTGAGCAACGTAAGTGCCTCTGAAAATTCACTCTTTGCGGGCTGTTCAGTTTTTGACAGATTCTGTCTTTATTTTGCATTAGCCTCATTACTTGTGTTTTGTGTGGTTCTTTTGATCAATGAACAATACAACCATAGTAACAGTAGTTAATGTTTAGAATCAACTCATGATATGTCTTTGCTATACCTATGTGGATTTAATTTATGGAGACACTAACCCTCTAATCAAGTTTTATGATGAGTTTTGTGTAAAGAGAATTTTCAAGTGGAAGAGTTGAGGGTGATGAACAAAGATCAAGAGGGACAAACACTCAAGCTTGGGGATGTTACCCCTAGGCTCACCCTACATATTTCGAATAAGTACAAGAATTCAAGCTTGGGGATGCCAAGCCACCTCACTCCAACCATCTTGATACCAAGTAAGTAAGCCTAGCTATATGGCTATAAAGAAAGCGCTTTACGGGAGGCAACCCGGTTGTTTTTATTTTTGATTTTCTTTGTGTCCTCTTGCTGTAACAAGAGACTTAGTTTTTAGTTTTGTTTCTGGAATTTTTAATAAAGTGCCAAGTTTTACCCTTTTGGTTTGAAAAAGTTGCTTATTTGTATTCGGAGATTTTATTCCAGCACGAATCTGTGCACGGTATGATTTTTCATTCTATTCTGTAACTCCGAATGAGCTGAAATTTGAACTGTAGTTGCAACTTTTCATCCTCTGTAAGCGTGAATTTTTCAGATTTTTCGACATATTTAAGTAGGGTAGAAAAATGTTTTGCTGCTGCTGTTTTTCTGGACAGATTCTGTCCCATTTTGTTTGATGCATTCTTTGAACTTTTAACTTGAATTTTTTTATCCAATTGAGTTTATAAGTAGGCATACAACATTATACACTTTCACATTTTTTGTTTAAGGATTTTATGCAGCAAGCAATTCATTTGTCTATCACTACTAATGTCACCCCACAGAAAAGAAATGGGAGAAACGGTGTTTTGAAGTTTTTTCACAGGGATTAGAGGAGATGCACCAAGAGCTATCCAAGGATGGTGAAGACCATAAGCTTGGGGATGTGAAGACAACCCCACTGGACCAACACACTCTCGGTTTGCACACGTCTAACTTCTGTTTTTCGATCAATGCACTTTATCGCATAAACTTGGAGCGTCTTTTATTTGCTTTTTATTTCGGTTTGATTTTTGTTTGTCTTGAGACCACCACTATCATTTATATATGAGAGAGCTACTGGAAATTTGGGTTGAATTAAGTTGGATGCTATTAAAAAGATTGGGAAAGGGATGTTTGAGTTGATTCAAAAAGATACATATAGTTGCATGATTCATGTGCTTTTTAATGAGTATTAATTTGCAAGTGTTTTATCAAGAGCTATCTTTTATTCATGTTTTGATGCTGAATGTTACTTTACTTTGTTTAACATGGATTGGTTAGTTCTATGGACACTTATGCATGCATTTAGACGGTCAACTTTCTCCCTCTTGCTAGCCCAAAAATTCCAACAAGTAAAAACTTGTTTTCCAACACCTTCAACCAAAGTTTTTCCAGTGAGTCCACCATATCTACCTATTAGCTTTATGCTATTCCGAGTATGTTTATCATGTTATATTTTTATATATCTTCTGAATTAAAATGCTTATGTTATTGATTGTTATGGGAAAAGTTGGTTAAAAAGCTCTCACGAACTTGATGCACACTTTACTTTTATTGCACTTAATAAACATGAACCATTGTGATTAAAATTATGAAGTTGTGAGCTTGACAAGAGTCTTGGTTGGGAGTTAGCTCATATGTGCTGACATGGCAAGCTTTCAACGTGCTCTTATTATATTTAGTTGATATCATGTACTTTTGTTTATGGATGCTTATCATGGTGCCAAATAAATGCGGAAACTTAGTAAGTTTGAGGAGTTTGTATAAATGGCTAGAGAGACGCCTGGGCCGCTAACCTAAGCCATGCATCATTCATGGTGGAAATTTACAGCGTACCAAAGTGAACATTCAGTGATGCACGTCATAATAAAAAGCTATACAATAGTAAATAAAAGAGTGCTGAGATTGTTCATTGTTGTTTGTCTTGTCATTTTGACATGGGCTAGTTTCCATGTCCTGAGGCAAGAGGTACCCCAGTTGACGCTCTTGATGACGCTATTATATTACTTACAATGACTTTAACTTGAACTTGCTTTGTGGCCCGAGTTGAGTAACACCGTGGTGTAGGTACTCGTATTCACGGGGCATGAGGCATTCAACCCATACTTTGTCAAGCACATTACTCATATTTGCTTTCACTTTAAACTTTAACCATTCAAGATGCTATGATAGGGGTAATGAGAGCTCCACACCAATGAATACCACATTGCAAACATTAACTTAAGTAGAAGCATTTGGAAGCTAGATGAAACTTTTCATGTTTTACCTCTACTTATTTATCTATCTTTCCAAAGTGTCCACTTTTATATTCAGATTTTACAAGAATACTCTATGACCATTATAGGATGTTTTTACTTTTCATTATGCATACATTTGTTCCATAGTACTTTCTTCTATGTTACACTTTGTGAATTATCATTGAACATCCTTTCATTGAATATTTGATATCACTTTATAATCTATCTTGTATATTGCTACTCCTTTGAGAATGAATCATTTGACTTATGTAGCAATAGTAATCATCTTTGATATCCATTGATAGTATTAAAATGCAAAGTCCATGTTAGTTTTATCACCTTCATACTCGAGGACGAGTATGGTTAAGCTTGGGGATGTTGATGCATGTAAAATGCATACATGAACTTTACATTTATTACTTATATTCCAACTTATTTGCATCATATATGGGTTATATCATGTTTTATATGATTTTGGGATAATTCACAGTTTCCCCATTTTTTGGAATTAACCCTGCACAGCAGAAAACCCTATTTTCTATTTTTGATGTTTCAGGGACCCAAACGACGTCCAAATGACCTAATATTTACGGGGTCAGTTTTTGGAAGGAACGAAGCGTAGGAGCGAAGGAAGCGAACAAACGGAGCCCGAGGGCCAAAGAGGTGGGCCCACGCGGCCAGATTCCTTGGCCACGTGGGACCCCCATTTGGGCCTCGAGCTCCGTTGCCGTCGATCTTTTTCCCCGTGCCTCGTCTTGACCTAAAAACGACTATAAAATAGTCCCCCGAGGAGTTTCGCGAGGAGGCGGCGGAGAAACACAAAACCACGAAACAGGAGACAGAAGGCTGCCGCCGGAGAAGATCGGAGGGGGAAACGCCGCCGGAATCACCTCCGGAAGGCTCCTCCATCCCCCCTCCGGAGTCTCCATCAACACCACCGTCAAGACCAGCACCATCTCCATCACCATCTTCGTGATCCACTTCATCCCCCTCATAGTTTGAGATTGTTGAACCCTAGCTATTGTCTAAGTACTATTCTACATGTTTGTGAATTGCTACTTGTCATTGTTTTGTGGGGAGATTATATTCTCAGATTGTGTTGTATCACTTATGCCATTGAATCATATCATGTCTTCGCGTTGTGAGTAGTTCTCTCATGTTCCTGGGGGCATAGGATGGATTGGCAATGATTTATTTATGACATGTGTTGGTATTTTGTCTAGTGTTTATCTTTTTATGTAATTCTATGATGGTGTTGTGCGAACGTCGACTGCACATCACTTCACCTATATGGGCTCATAGGAGAACACCGTAGTGTAATGGAGTGAGGGAGACTTGGGAGGACATGTAAACCTGAGACCGAGTCATGAAGTTGCATTATGAGGGTATTAGTATCGGGGACCTTAGAGTTTAAGGCTATGGTGGGACTCTATGTCTTAATAACTCTTGTGCAGTCATTTACTTGGCCATAAGAACCATCATAAGGGGTTTAGTTTATTTATTTAGCTTTACCTAATATGGCTCCGTCCAAAGAAGATTAAAACTTGACAAAATGTTTACCTTGTTGTTCTAGAAATATTTATGCCATGAAGTCTAGGTAGCCCTTGGGAACGTTTTCCACTTATAAGAAACACACACTTGAGCTTGTCCTCTTGCTGCATAGAGGATTGGGCTTTCTCTCTTTGAGAGCTTTCACTTGTATATTTTATTTTCAGCTTTTTACTTTATTGCAAACTCTACGCCAAAAACCCAAAAACACTTGCATCATTTAATCATTTTAGTTTGTCTAGTGCATAGATAATAAGAGAAGTGACACTCTTATTTGAGAGGATAAATACTTATACCTTCTACTTCTCGTGGGATCGATACTATACTTACACATTGAAGATTTCAACGATCCCCTATACTTGTGGGTATCAGTTAGATCATGGGAACATGGGAAACCAACTTTTATCACAAATCAACACAAGATTGACTCCGGTTCGCCCGAAACGGGAGTTTTCACCTCTAAGTGCAGAAACTCAATAGAGAGAAAGTGCGGTCGGTGAAGCCGGTCATACCCCGGAGTAGGATCTTGGACATTTACAACACACAACACACTTGTATACATATGGTATGGCACAACCTAGGTTTGGGTGGGTTTCCGACGCTCCGGGGCCCCGCTTCTGTGAAACCCTAGATCCGCTGGAAAAACCTTAACGTTTTCGTCAACCCCCCTGAAAGGCGTCTAAAGGGGGTAGGCCAGTGGAGTTTTTTGTTTGGTTGTGTTAGGTTAGTCCATGGGAACATGGGAAACCAACTTTTATCACAAATCAACACAAGATTGCCCCCGGTTCGCCCGAAACGGGAGTTTTCACCTCTAAGTGCAGAAACTCAATAGAGAGAAAGTGCGGTCGGTGAAGCCGGTCATACCCCGGAGTAGGATCTTGGACATTTACAACACACAACACACTTGTATATATATGGTATGGAAAAACCTAAGTTTGGGTGGGTTTCCGACGCTCCGGGGCCCCGCTTCGGCGAAACCCTAGATCCGATGGAAAAACCCTAACGTTTTCGTCTCCCCCTTGAACGACGTCTAAAGGGGGTAGGCCAGTGGAATTTTTTGATTGGTTGTGTTAGGTTAGACCATGGGAACATGTTAAACCAACTTTTATCACAAATCAACACAAGATTGCCCCCGGTTCGCCCGAAACGGGAGTTTTCACCTCTAAGTGCAGAAACTCAATAGAGAGAAAGTGCGGTCGGTGAAGCCGGTCATACCCCGGAGTAGGATCTTGGACATTTACAACACACAACACACTTGTATACATATGGTATGGCACAACCTAGGTTTGGGTGGGTTTCCGACGCTCTGGGGCCCCACTTCGGCGAAACCCTAGATCCGTTGGAAAAACCCTAACGTTTTCGTCTACCCCCTAGAACGGCGTCTAAAGGGGGTAGGCCAGAGGAATTTTTTGCTTGGTTGTGTTAGGTTAGTCCATGGGAACATGGGAAACCAACTTTTATCACAAATTAACACAAGATTGCCCCTGGTTCGCCCGAAATGAGAGTTTCGAGCTATAAGTCCATCAACTTATTAGAGAGAAAGTGAATCCGGTGAAGCCGGTCACACACCGGAATAGGATATTGGACATTTCAAACACCCAACACACTTGTATACATATGTTATGGCACAACCTAGCTTTGGGTGGGTTTCCGACGCTCCAGAGCCCCGCTTCGGCGAAACCCTAGGCCCGCTGAAAAAAAGTCAATGTTCCCGTCTACCACTTTGAACGGAGTCGAAAGGGGGTAGGACAGTGCACTTTTTTGCTTCGTTGTGTTAGGTTAGGACATAGGAACACCCAAAACCAAGATCCACCCAACTCTTGCAAAGATTCCCACACATGCGATAACACTTACGCAGTTTCTTGACGTGCAATTCTGAGAGACAAGATTTGCGACGTCATTTTATGTGGGTGGAGATCGCTATTCGGTGTAGCTATATACATAAAAATGAATAAAAACATATTGAACTTAATTGAGAGTAATAAGTAAATACATAAAAATAAAGATTATAAAAAAACATGGTAACTATTCGGCGAAACTATATACATATAGCTATTCGATGTAGCTATATACATAAAAAAGAATAAAAAACATATTAAAGATATTAAATTTAATTGAGAGTAATAAATAAATACATAAAAATGAAGATTATAAAAAAATGGTACCTATGCCGACGGCAAAGCCGTCGGCACAGATATGCGCATAAAAGAAAAGTGTAAAAAATAAAGATTAAAAATGCATTATTCTTTGCCGACTGCAAAGCCGTCGGCGCATGTGAGGCTGCGACGTCACCTAATGTTGAAAGGATCCTATGCCGACGGCCGAAAATGATCCGACGGCTGCCGTCGGTGTTCCCGACCTATGCCGACGGCATAACCTAAGCCAACGGCCATGTCGATGGGCTGGCCCCGTCGGAGCCTACGCCGACGGCCCCGACAAAAAGCCGTCGGCTTAGGGTATGGCCGTCGGCTTATAACCTTCTTCCTGTAGTGATTATCAATATCCAGAGAGGACCATGGGCCCCTAACGCCATAAATCGAATCCTACTGTTTAGCCAGAAGGTCTCTGTACTGCAGTTTAGGCAGGCATGTTTGGCTCTTGGAACCACCTGATGGTGTTCGTGTAAACATTGTAAGGGATTGAAATTAGGGTGGGTAAACTCCAAAAAAAAAACGTAGATATATTGGTGCGACGTCAATATTGAGTAGTGAGTGAGTACGGAGATCTACGTAGTTGTATATATATGCCAGCAGCACCGTAGGTACACACGCCTCCCATCCACTCATCCCTCCCGGCCAAGCTATGGCATTCTTCAAGCTCCACACCATGTCTTTCGCCGTCATTGCCGTCATCCTGGCGTTGGCGGCGCCGCGGCTGGCGGCGGGGGCATCGGCGCACCTGCACGTGTACATGCACGACGTGCTCGGCGACAGCGCGGTGATTGTGACGCACGGCCCGCGTGGCGTCTTCGGCAACACGGTGGTGATGGACGACGTGCTGACGGAGGGCACGGCGGCGACGTCGGCCACCCTGGGCCGCGCCCAGGGCCAGTACATCGTGGCCTCGTCCAAGGGCGGATTCGAGCTCATGGTGAACATGAACGTGGTGCTCACGTCGGGTCCCTACGCGGGGAGCTCGGTGACGGTGATGGGGCGCGACGACACCGGCGTGGCGGTGCGGGAGCTCCCGGTGGTTGGCGGCACGGGGCAGTTCAGGATGGCGCGCGGGTACGTGCTGTGGAAGACGGTGCGGCCAGACCTGCTCGAGCTCGACATCTACGTCAACCCATGATGGGCAGTCGGCATACAGGCTTGAGTCACATGTTCGTCTAGTGTTATAAACCTACGTGAATCCTGTTGGAATATGTAATAAGACATACGTATACGAGTATGGTATAGTATACCAACTCATATACGTACACCATGTAAGCCACGGTAGGGGCTTTTCCTACCCTCTATATAACACGTAACCCGACCCTCTAACGAGGGCTATCGGTTCCGCTACGTGCTTTGACATGGTATCAGAGCATCGATCCAAGACCTAGCCGCCGCCACCGCCGGAAACCTCTCCCGCCGCCGCCGCCAAAACCCCCTCCTACGATCCTTCGGATCGGAAAATCAAAACAAAACCACAAGCCCTCACGATCTCTTGATCGGAAAATCCTCCACTATCTCGTTGATCGGAAACACAGGAAGAAACCATCACCCTGCACGATCGTTTGTCGATCGGAAACTCTCCTCCGGCTGTCATGGCGTCATCGTCCTCTGCGATCCCGTCCCTCGTCGTCGCCTTGGGGAATCCTCCCTCCCAGAAGCTGACACGGTCGAACTTCTTGTTCTGGAAGACTTTGGTCTACCCTGCTCTTCGTGAAGTGCAAGTGCTCGATCTGCTCGATGGCACCGAAGTTGCCCCGGCTCAGTTCCTGGAGGTTGAAGTTGATGGGAAGAAAACCAAAGCTCTCAACCCAGCCTATAGCGCATGGGTGCTACGGGACTCCACGGTCATGAGTTGGATCATCAATTCCTTCTCGCCGGAAATCCTAGCTCACGTCGTCGGCATCAACTCGACTGCTGGCGTATGGGCCGTGATCATGAAGATGTTCAGCGCTGGATCTCGCGCCAAAATCAATCAGCTCCGTGGAGCTCTCAATGGGACGAAGAAGAACGACCTCACCGCCGCTCAGTTCTTCGCCAAGATGAAAGGTTTCGCCTCCGAACTCGCTGCCATTGGCAAGCCTGTCGAGGAGGACGAGATGGTGGGATACATCACCAATGGCCTAGATGCAAGCTACAACGACGTGGTGGCCGCAACCAATGGTAACAATTTAATTACACTAGATGATTTGTATGCACAGATCTGTGCGCATGACATGCGCCAGGACATGCTTGCTGCCACAGGTCAAGATGTTGGCTTCACTTCCACGGCCAACGCTGCTAGCCGCCGTGGACGTGACGGCGGACATGACAATCGCCCACAAGGATAGAGTATGTACAGAAATATGATAAGCAGGTCAAAATTAAATAACCGAAAAACTAAGTAGTATGTACTTGGTCAATCGTATATTTAGATGCATCTAAAACAGTTCTTAATCTGGAGGAGATTGCGTTAGGTAAGTATGCAAAGTTGTACGTGAACTATTCCTTCATTCGTTTAGGACGTACCTCATCTTTCTCGCCGTTGTCAGCCTCCTCGAACACCGGCATATCTACGGGAGCCGGTCCGTTGTTCTGGGGGCCTATCTCGTCCGGCTGCTGCAGGTGGTCGACGACGGCAGCGACGGGATCGTTCTCCTCCAGATATGCCACGGGCGCGACCACGTCCTCCTCCGGCTGTCCCTCGATGGGATTGGCCACCGCGGTGACCACGGCCGGAGTAGCACTCGCGTGGCCATTAGTGGTCGGACCTGCGACGATGGCATCCTTGTCCTGCGACTGATCTGCCATGGCTTCACCGGTTCCTCTTGGCCGTTCTATCATCGGCGGTGGGTGTGTGACTGTGTGAGCGGACGGGGAGTGGTACTTATTAGACGCGGGCATGGGTAGCCGATGCGTCCGACGGTTCGAGTGGCATGTGCCGTCTTAACGCATCGTGTGGGTGTTCTTGATCGTTCTTTACCGAGGCGTGCGCGGCGATGCTATGTGTGTGTTCCCATCAGTCATACGAGTTGGATTCGCTGGTACACGATTAATAAATGCTGTGTTTGACCAACGATGCGTCGTGTCGGTCATGTTCGTCCGCGTTCGCACGTCCGCCGGCTTACAAGTGGCTTGTATGTTCTAGAGAAACATCCTGTTATCGTGTTGTTTCGTCATTCCACCGCGATATGGTCAACTGTTTAGAGTTTTGACCAGAGTGGGGCCTTCCTACCGTATGTATTCCGGGGTGTTATCATGGTAAACAAAAGGGAGTGAAGGAGGTTAGTCGGAACGACGTTGTGGCTGTGCCGAATGTGAGAAATAAATCTCCGTTCTAAAGTCAAGTTTACATATGGATATAATTATTTCTGCCCGTTGATTATTTGCATTGTGTATGGCGTGTCATCAAAACAGGGCTCGGAGGATCGTGCGCCAAGGCGCACCCCTAAATCTAGCTTCTATCATGGCCGGTTGCTATAGTTGTTTGGCTTATTCTCCGTCTGGTTTAATTTACCTCCTCTCACCAATATCAAAAATACGTTTGGTAATTGGTTAAAAGTGGAGCAGAAAACTAAAACTAGAATCCATATTGGTTGTTTGCTTTATGTTGGTCCATATGAAATTGTAGACACGATTTGGTTTTTCAACAAGATTGTGTCGGTATTTCCTAACCTGCTATTGAATTTCTCTGTAGGTAAAGACCTGTGACCACAATCGGATGGGGCAACAGTCTCAAGCACACAATATTGCATACAGATTCCGCCCCAGGATCATCTCCAGTAAAACCCCTACTAATGTTGGGATCAATTGTATTTGGGCGACTGAAGCACTCAAGGTACAAGATGAAGCCAGCTGGCGGTTCAGCCTTCTGGGTGTATGGTTGATTCTCTGGTGGAGAATGTGTATAGTGTGTGTTTGTGGGTGTGTGTGAATGAATGATCTCTCTCCCAGAGGGGGAGTTTTCCCTCTTATATAGGGACGCGGCGTATCCTAATCCTAATTATTATGGCGGTGCGGCCTGTCATGCCCGAGGTATGAGCTACGGGTGGGCCTACATGTTAACAGGCCACTGTGTAGGTCGTCATCTAGTTGGGTTTGAGGGGCCCCGACGTGGATGCCGAGATCAGTCTTTTGACTGCTTCGGATTGGACATGATCGAGGCTGCGTATACCTGCACGCCTCTCCTAGGCGTCCTCACGAAGCCTACAGTTGCACGAGCTTTGCCCCTTTGCTTCCTGACTTCTAGACGGCCGGCGGGGAGCGAAGCTTTCGCCTCTTCGGCCTAGGCAGGCGGACGACGCTTGTCCGACCCGATCAACTCCATGGTGTGTAACTTTTTTGCTATACCTCTCAACCCTATCATTTGGAACTCTTAATTTCTTGCAGGTGTTCCATATGGCTTCCCATTGGATTATGCTATGGGCGTATCTTTTCCTGTCGGATCAGTAGGAACTTATGATTTCTGGGTGCACACAACTGATGACGATGACGGTCGGGCGGACATGTTGGCGGCACACTAGTAGACTGCGCGACGTTTAGATTATTCAGCCTAGACATTTTTAGATTGTTGATTCATGTATCAAACTTATGCGATCCATAATTATATTACTCTTTAAACTGAAAAGTGAGCCTAACTCACTTGGATAGGACAGTGCTTGTACAACCAAGCCACCCAGGTTCAAATCCTCACGACACAAATTTGGATTCTTATTAGTTAAAAAAATAACTTGGCTAGGTCAGTGGTTGTACAACCCAGCCACCCAGCCTCAAATTCTCACGAACACGAATTTAGGTTCTTTATTATTTATAAAAAAACTTTTTGTGTTCGCTTCCCCCACTAATTTACCTTTTTTAAAATCAAAAAGATGTAGCCCCGGCCCCGAAAAAACTATTTTAATAAAATGTTGTGTGCATTGATTGATGGAGAGACCAGGGTTTTACTCCCCTTTTCGGGAAAAAGGTGCCTTCCTTGCTAAAAGGCCTTGGTCTACTAAGCTTAAAAATGAATTTTGCAAAGGCCAGCTGACCACTAGTGTCAGCCGATAATTGCAAGTTTATTCAGGGTCTGGTTTTGCTGAATCTTTGTTTCTCTTGAGTCAGCGCGGGAGACGCCATTGCTTCCTGTTGATGATATGACGATGAAGTACAACTTACTCCCAAGTTCCGAGTTGTATTCACAAGCAATCCTTCATGATTATTATTTCCACGTATCTTGTAGACAGCTCTCTGAGAAGCTGGTTGACCTTGACGAGCACTATAGTCTTAAGCAGAATTTGAACACATATTTTGGCAGTGATCCACATTCTCAATTCGTGGAGCAATGGATATCAAAATTCATATTCACAAAGTACAATCCACTGCCTAATAAGTATATTTCTCCCTCCCATCAAAAGAGATGTTCGTATTCACAGTACGATCATGTCGTGTCCATTGTATAGACAATGATAATATGCGTTAGCATTTATTAAACTTGTGCATACAACTTCGCGAGATGCAAGTGTATTTCGTTACATGTAGATTGAAGTGAAGCTTCTTCTGAAATCAGAAACTTTCATGTTTCCATTTCTGTTATTGGTATAACATCATCTCGTATCTTACCTGATGATAGCATTCCTCGTATGCAGTGAAGCAAAATCAAGAGAAACTTCTATTTATCTAGTGCCAAGCTGGCATGGGGGATTGTCCAAGAACAGCCGCCCATGTTTCTTTCCAGTTTCCGATTTAGCTTCGAGATCCTAAACTCCAGTGGGCTTCATTCCAGAGTTTCACAAGTGGATCTTTCAGGGTAGAGGCATCATTCAAAGTAGTCTCCTTACAGGTCGATGCAAGAATATCCATTGTCCAACTTTGATTCCATTATTGCCACAAAGACTTCAGTGCTAAGTTAGAAGACTTGGTTTAAATATTACAACATACGGGATTCTTTTATAGTGTTTAGTAAATAATAGCTTGAATGCAACGCTGAAGCAAAAGTATTCTTAAATAGGATAGTAATTTAAATAAAAAGACTAAATTACTAACATACTAAAGGATTATTAACATAGGAGAAAAGATGGATCAAAGGCCTGAAGTATTTTCTTTTATACTTAAGGATGACATGTCATGTTGAATGGAACATGTGCTATTTTACATTGAAGTATTTTTATTTATTTTCCACAAGTCACAGTTCAATTTTCATTTGGAAGACCAACAATGCATCGCTATTTTTCCTTTCTTCTCTCGTGTTTATAAGACCAACTTTCTATGATTCTTTATCGAAACACAGCTAAATTAAATATGCTTGTAAACCAAATCATACAACAAGCAGTAAGATAAATGAAACAAAAATAAACCCATAAATATTTATTCCTGAATTTCTTCAGGCTTCTCTGGGTCCAAAATCAAAAATATTAATTAGTGAGCTATAGTCCCAAAAGAGGAGGATGGTGATTCCATCATTACCAAGAGGGGTCTTGTCTCCAGCTACAGCTACACTACCAAGACAAACTGTAGGTAGCTTCGTACTAGTTCATATCTAGTAACTTTACAGTCAAATATGGCATACTATATGCAGCACTGGATACTGGTTGCTTATTGTTTAGGTGTGTTTTCTTGAAGAGTGCAGAAGGATTTACCACTTCCAGTTCCCTAAGACCAATGACACTATTTTATAAGCAAAGTAATATGCAACGTCCAATTAAATTAAGCGGAGGTCCCAGCTGACTTACGTTTGCAATCTTTAATGGTATTTGTCCACGGTTTTGTACAAAACCTGGTTGAACACCCCTTCTTGAGATAGCCTTAATCTGATATTTGAAAGGTGACACATGTTGAACGAACAGATTGCAAATTTCAAATCAAACTAAAGAACAAGAAGTTTCAAACCTTTTACCGTTTGGTCGGACAATTTATTGTGTTCCTTTTGTGATGGTGTCGACTTTTGGTCTATAATGCGCGTAAGCTTGCATATCTTTTGCTTTGTGTAAGGGGAAAAAGCCAGAGGAATTACAAGGAGCACAGGGCACGGATGACCGAACAAAAAAAAAGCAATCCAACTTTTGTAGTTAACAAACAAACTACTTTATTACATTGCAACATTAACCATAGCCTGCATTGCAGCTTTTTATACAGAAGGTTTATGAACCTTCCAGCTGTCTCCATCAACTTTGTTGTATGGTTGTGAAGTAACATATTTTGTAATTATACTTGAAATGGATTACCATCCGACAATGACATTTTGTCGGAAATTGGAACACCGTAGAAGCTGATCTCTCAGCTATAGACAAACTAATTGCATTGGAACTAACGGAAAATTGTTCTTGGCAGTTTCTAGGACCGGAAGAAAAACTTGCTTTCGTTCTTGGTCAAATGTTATACATCATCACTTCAATGAATTGAAGAGATATTATTTCATCAGTTGAGGGAGGCTAGAACCTATAAAGGCTTGCCTCTCTTAGTGCACATAACCCTTTATCATTTAGGATCGTAGCTAATGGATGTTTGTTTGTAAGGAGGAACATAGGAACCCTAAGCTCAGATTCTTCTCCCAGAAGTTGAATTCATCGGTATGGATTGGAAGATGAAGCGATCGAAGAGTGTGCCTAAGCTGAAGAACGGATCGCCAACGAGTCCGACAAAACGTACTTCGTCTGGTACCCACTTCCTTATACTTTGCTTTAGTTTCTCCTCTTTTTTTTCTCTTGCAAAAGAAACATTCGCAGTGCAAATATATTCTGATCAGAGATGATTCAGCTTGTCAAACAGTCTAGTTCAAGGACTTTTTTATTTTTTATTCTTTTTTGGCTGCAACCTTGTTAATGAAGTGATGCACGCAACCAAGAAAATGTTTTGGGGACAATCGGACAGGTCAAACAACTGTTCTTGTGCTTCTTATACCAAAGTAAGCCTTTTTGTTTTGGAGATCTCAAGGCAGGGATTCCTTAGCTGTGCAGCAATTCTGGCACCTTTCTAATTTCAACACACGAGAACATGTGTGCTGTGCTGGTCCCTCCTGAAACTGAGATTTCTTAGTGGCAAACAGAAAAGTCGGGTAGAAGAGCACCTGAATTTTACTCCTGATTGTTACCTTAAAAAGTTAGTCTATTATGAGAATATTACTGATTACCACCGTTGGAAAAATATTCACAACGAACCTGCTTGAATTTTAGCCTTGTTGTTACCTAAACTCTGAAAAAGAGGGTGTGGGGTCGAGCGGGCGAGCAGTTCGGTAATTGCCACGTGGTGGCGCAGCAGTGCGGAGCGGATGTACGCCGGCGGAAATTCCACAGCTAGGTGTCCACGATTATTTCTCTTTTTGGGGGTTTTATGTGTTGTGATATTTATAGTACAATTATAAAAACTAAGTGCGACTAATTTAAGGAGAACATTGAAAATGCAGTTCAACCAAAAAGTAGTGCAAAATTGCATTCATCTGGTGTAAAAAGGAAGCACATTTGAAAACGCAGTGCAAACCGAAGACATGATATCCCTACGCAGCGCAACGGAAAGAAAGATATGACACACACTCGGGATAGGACATCTCAACGCAATACAGGGGAATGCAGAACATAACATGCACTCAAAACGCGGCATTGGTCATCCCAACACAGTGTAGCGGAAGGTAGTATTAGAGTCGGTATACGGTGCTTGTACATATTGTACATGTAATTGTATTGTACCTGTCGTGATATATAAAGAGATCAAAGGTGGGCACGCAGCCACACCGAAACCCTAACTAAAACTTGGTATCAGAGCCGTCTCGGTTCTTTTCCTTCGCCGCCTCCGCGCGAGCTCTCTCCGCGCCGCCGCCGCGCATCCTCTGTTCGACGCCGCGAGTCGCCATCTCTCCGCGCCGTCGCCCGCATCATCCCTGCGTCCACCGCATCGCCGCGAGCTCTCTCCGCGCCGTCGCCCGCATCAATCCCCGCGTCGCCGTGAGCTCCAACCCGCACCGTCGCGATGACTTCGTCTCTCCAGCTCTCCACGTCCTCGGGCGCCCTCGTCTCCGCCTCTGCTGCGCCCGCTACCACCGGCATCGCCCAGCCGGCCGTCCGTCTTGACGCGACGAATTTCATGTTGTGGAAGGGGCTGACTCTCCCGAACCTCGCCGGTGCCGGCTTTCATGGCTATCTCGACGGCACCATGGGCGCCCCTGCGAAGACTGTCAAGCAGGGATCGGGAGACGCTACTACATCATCACCGGCCTCGGTCCTGCGTTCAACGCGATTGCGGCGTCTCTCACCGTCGGTAATCGTTCGGTGACCTACTCCGATTTTTACTCCCATATCCTCTCGTTCGAGGCTCTCCAGGCACAGCAACTTCAGTCTGCGGAGTGGATGTCCTCGGCGAATGCTGTGTCGCGGCCCGGTCCTTTCCCCAACACCGGCCGCCCGCGTCCCTCGGAGTATGCTCCCGCCCCGTATGGCGTGGGTCGCCCTGCTGAGAACTCTTACCAGCACGGGCAAGGTCGCCCGTATGACGGCGGCAATGACCGCCAGAACTACGGCGGTGGAGGTGGCGGTGGCAACCGCCAAAACACCGCGCAGCAAAACGGTGGCAACGGGCGCAGCGGCAAGAAGCAGCGTCCTCGCTGCCAAATATGCGGCTACTGGGGGCATGTGGCCTCCGACTGCCGCAACCGCTACAACCACGACTTCCGCGGCAACACCAACAACAATCAGCGTTCCGGTAACGCTGCATCCACAAGCTCTACCGCGCCGCCGCCTTGGTTGATGGACACCGGGGCAACGGATCACTTCCACTACCACGAGCGCTATGGCGGGAAGGATCATGTTCAAGTAGCTAATGGTACAGGTTTGTCTATTTCACACATTGGTCATTCGAATTTAGCCGGTTCAATTCGCTTGAACAATGTCCTTCATGTTCCACACATTAGCCAAATCTCATGTCTGTGTATCGCCTTGTGTCTGACAATGACGTTTTTGTTGAATTTCACCGTCATTTTTTCTGTGTCAACGACAAGGCCACGAGGAGAATTCTGCTTCACGGTAGGAGTCAAGATGGGCTCTATCCGATTCCATATAGTCGAGCATCAGCGTCAACCCCCTCTCGCCAGGCTAGCTCCAGCGTCAAGGTCACGTCGTCCCAGTGGCACCAGCGTTTTGGTCATCCTCGAATAATGTAGTGCAAAACATTGTTAAGTGTGGCGCCCCGACCCGACTGCTATACAGTGATGCTGTGTGTCACCGGTTAAGCGATACAACCGGAGGTTACGGGTTTACCAATCCCCGGCCAAAACCTTTGGCAGACGTTGCTCGGAATGGATCATCGGCAACGCAACACCCCGATTGATGCCTTAACACAGGCACAACCCTCAATGTATAATAGAGAGATCAAGACTTGTGGAACAACTGGCACATCACAGACTCTACGACACAAAGCATTATAGTTCAACTCTTATAATAGAGAAAGATAGTAAATTACAACCAGAGGTCACGGACCCAACATTACAACATGCGGAAGCGAATTAGGTTGTTCTAAACAACAAGATCCAAAATATGGCCTAAGAGGCCTATAGATAAACATCCAACGCCAGCTGTTCCGGGATGTCCCAAGCTGCCACCTGGGAACCCCAGACTACTCGTCGACGTCCACAAAGAACCCACCTTCGAGGTCGGTGAAGTCCTCCTCTGAAACAAAACAAACGACGTTGAGTTCGACGAACTCGTAAGATTAAATATAGAGCTTTAGCTCGATGAGGCTTTCAAGGTTTTTATGGCTGTTTTGCATAAAGCTGATTTTATTTATGAAAACCTAACTCCATGGCATCGACTAATCAGAGGATTTTTAAAAGGGGTAAGAAGTAACTCTTTTCTTTTAATCACCTTTCTCATCATCAACCACCATCATCACTGTACCTGTTCTGCAAAGGCACCTCCCCGAACCACCCTCGAGGAAGTCAACCTTGCATTCTTGAGTGGTACCTTTAGTACCCAGTTTTAATCATTCCGTTCAGGTTATTCTATGATCTTACCTTCACTTCCCAAGTTCGTCCATAACCGCGGACACGGCTTTTCGAAAAGATTTAACCCTGCAGGGGTGTACAATGTTTGCCACGCGTACCGTCCGGCCCATTGCCTAGCTTTTAGCTCTCTTCCTTGGAGAGCCGGCTGGGTGGGAGCGGTGTCGACTTCTCCCTCGTTAAGGACTAACCCAGGATCATCAGTGAGGACGGAGCAGAGGTGCCTCCAACACCCTGCCCCGTGGCCACTCATTTCCCTAACACCACCATCCTCATCCCAGTTCATACCACCATCATCACGCACGCGCAAATGGAAGCTCAAACTAGAGGACCCTGGCTAGTCCCGCCCGAGTTATTTAGTCTATGAGGGTTCCTGCAATTGCATAGGCCTCACGCATGGTTGCACGCTCAGTCTTGGTTCAAGAGGTAAAGAACTCGCACCTAGGCGGCGAGAATGAGACAAAGCACCACAACCACAGTGGCCTCTCATCCCCACCTTTAAGCATTTTATTACTTGTCACCACAATTTCTCCACCATCATCCGAACATTGAAGCACCTGTTCCCAACATGATACATCCATCGGATGGATAACATTTAACTAAGCATGGCTAAGCATCAACATTGCATAGTTAAGTATTTCAGGCCAACAAACAAACCTATGGATAATAGGAGGGGAAACCGGTAATGGCATCGGAAACTTAATGCAACTATAGGATACTCTAATCCAAAACAATTTGACATTTGGAACCGCATGCAATATTATAGTGGAGAAAATATTTGCGGAAAATAGGATAAGACATGCTCAGAGGGGGGATTACGCTTGCCTTGTTGATACGGCTGGTAGTAGGGATCGTCACGATACGGGGGTGGCACTTCAGCTCCTTGATCTACCGATGCACGAACAACACCGGAAGAACAATCAATCACCACACATGCTTTAACAATTACAATGCGCAAACACATGATGGCATGACATTTTAAATGCACCCTAAGAGCATTGATCATGACCAACAAGTTAAATGGGGTCCCCGTTATATTTATTGCATTATTTGGAATAAACCCCATATTAAAACTTAATGATTCTAATACTACTAAAAGTACATTATTGTAATTGTGAACAATTATGCATGATGATGATGATTCTGGATAAATCACGTTTTTCTGAACATTTTGGTATATCGAACACATTTTTCTGAGGTCCCGATAAAAAGTTATTACTTTTGTAAATTTCCTCTTTTAATTATATGATTTTAGTTAAATTAATTTTTAACAACAATAATATTTTAATTACTCGTATTCGGGAGAGAGGGATGAAGTAGTCGAATCATCGGAGTCGATGTCCCTAATGCGCGAGGGGGGAGCGGGAATCATGCGCAAAAGGGGGAGGAAATGGAAACAGGAACAACTGAAAAAAAACAGTCAACCCGGCCTCCAGCCCGGTTGGGCCGGCTGGCAGGCCTGGCTCCAGAGAAGACCGGTCTCTAGCCCGGTTTGGGCCGGCTGAGAGGCCGGCTATGGGCCAGAGGCGCACGGTCCTCAGCCCGGCTAGGCCGTCTCCACGACCGGGCAACGAGCAACGTCGACAGTGCCACGGCGAGCGGTACGGCGGCGATGTCTACGGCGGGGAGCACGCGCTAGCGCGAGAGGGGAGAGGGGAAGGGGTTCAGGCGATCGTCGTGCTCACCCTCAGCAAGTAGGAGAAAGCGGCGAGGTCGGGGATGGCTCAACGGCGACGAAAACGTCCGCGGCGGAGCTCGGGTGGCCGCGGGGAAGTTGAGGATCGCGGCGTCGATCCTCGGCGTCCCGCTTCAATTCCTCTGGCTGAGAAGGTGCAGGCGTCGCAGCGGAGCTAGTGGTGCCCTTCGATTTACCCGGGAACTCGTCAATCGGCGGCGACGAGCACGGCGAGCTCGAGTTGTGCGTCGGCCATGGTGGGGAGCAAGAGGAAGAGGGGAAAGCAGGGGAAAAAAATCGGGGACTGGGGTGGGGTGAGCAGGTGGGGCTCGTTTGCTCGCTCTCCTTGCAGGGGAGGCAGCGAAGGGGGCCCCGGGCGAGGCGTGCGGGCGGCAGCGCCACGGCATGGCGCCAGGGCGCGGGAGGTGAGAGATGACGATGATTTTACGAAAAAAACCCTGACAGTTTTAATTCCATCACCGTTAGGTCCTTCTCTGTTCTGGGAAATGATTCCAGCAGCTTTATTTGAATTTATTAAGTCACTTAAACACTTGCAAAAATTATGAGATAATTTGGGGAGGCTCCCCTTGTCATTTAGTTGCTCCACAAAAATTTGGGTTTAAGAATAAAATGTTTTGACCAACTTTTGTTCATAGTGTTTCATTGTGGCAATTTTGCTAATTTCCAAAATGATATTCCTTTAGGAATTTAAAGCAAGTTCCAAATATTAAGTTTGAACTCTTGGAACTTCCTTGACAAATATGGAAGTTTAGTTGAGTTGGTTTTGTCACCCACAACTCATTTGAGTTTAAGTTGTTTGAAAACAATTATTGTTTTTGTTTCCCGTTGTTTTACTTTGTTCTCCAAAACTTGGTTTCAACTTGAGCACTTAAACACATAATGCCATGATGCATGAATGAAAATGCAAAAGCGAAAATTTTACACAGGTTTTTAGGTTCTCAAACTTCGGGCTGTTACATTAAGCTCCATGATTTACCTTGTTTACCATCACCCAACTCTGTTTTAGTCTGTGATGCTTATCAGCATGCAAAGAGTCATCAACTTTCTTATACTTCATCTCATCGTGTTTCCACTGTGCCTCTTGAGTTAATCCACTCCGATGTGGGGTCCGGCTATTGCTTCTTCCGGTGGTTACAAATATTATGTTAGTTTTGTTGATGACTACTCTCTTTTTTGTTGGATTTATCTTCCTAAACACAAATCTCATGTTGAGCACGTTTTTTATGCCTTCCAGGCTCATGTTGAACGTCTTCTAGATGTCAAAATTAAGGCTGTTCAATCGGATTGGGGGGTGAATATCATAGGTTGCATCAATACTTTCAGCGCACTGGGATTTCTCATCGGGTGTCTTGTCCTCACACATCCCAACAAAACAGTGTTGCTGAACGCAAGCACCGTCATCTTGTCGAGACAGGCTTGGCTCTTCTTGCTCATTCCTCGATTCCGTTACGTTTTTGGGATGAAGCTTTCTTGACGGCGTGCTACCTCATTAATCGCATGCCCACGCATGTTCTCGGCAAAGATACACCTATTCATCGCTTGTTTAAAACCCAGCCCAACTATGATTTTCTCCGTACCTTCGGTTGTGCGTGTTGGCCTAGTCTACGCAAGTACAATGCACACAAGCTTGATTTTCGTTCTAAACTGTGTGTGTTTCTCGGCTACAGCCCCATGCACAAAGGTTTAAAGTGTTTGGATAGATCCACGGGACGCATATATATCTCTCGTGACGTTGTCTTCGACGAGTCTGTTTTTCCGTTTGCGACTCCTGGCGTTACAGTTGACATCCCCACTCTCTCTGAAGCGATTACTTTTCCTTCTTCCGAATCGGCTACGAGTGAACATGTGCGCAAATATGACTTGTCGTACCTTGCTACTAATCCTCCCTCTGCAGTTGATTTCTGCTGCAGGTGCCCGTTCCACCCGTCGCTCCGCTCCCTGTTGCTCCGCTCGACGCTGCGAGCAGCCCCTCCCGCACGCATGTGATCGACGTGCATGGGGCGCACGTCCCTGGCTCGTCTCCCGATGCAGCCATGCAGCAAGCATCTCCGGCTGGGCCGTCTACGACTTCGGCCTATTTTGAGCAGCGGTCCGCGTCGCCCTCTGCTGGCTCGTTTCCAGCCGCGACGCCATCGATCGCTGAACCGTCTACGTCGCCCTCTGCTGGCTCGTCTCCCGGTGCGACGTCCTCGCCTGCTGCTCCGACCGCGCATCCTGCGCCATCTGATGCACCTGCCCATGTCATGGTTACGCATCACCGGGATGGTACGCGGCGCGAGAAAGACTTCAAGGACGGCACCGTGCGCTACAACCCACGTTGCCGTGCCTTCTTCGCTGAACCAGTCTCACACCGTGACGCGCTTCGCGAACCAGCCTGGCGCGCTGCCATGGTTGATGAGTTCTCTGCCTTGTGTCAGACAAATACCTGGATTCTGGTTCCCCGCCCGCCTGGGGTTAATGTTGTTGGAAGCAAATGGGTGTTCAAGACCAAGCACCGACCTGACGGCTCGGTTGACAAGCACAAGGCACGTCTCGTTGCTCGTGGTTTTACTCAGCAACAAGGTATTGACTATGGCGACACCTTCAGTCCAGTGGTCAAGCCTGCGACAGTGCGTGTGGTTCTTTCTCTAGCTGTTTCTCGAGGATGGACTCTGCGTCAGATTGATGTAAGTAATGCCTTCCTTCACGGTTTTCTGACCGAGGATGTCTATATGCAGCAACCGCCTGGTTTTGAGGATGATCGGTATCCCTCTCACGTCTGCAAATTACAGCGTGCTATTTATGGTCTTAAGCAGTCTCCCTGGGCTTGGTATGCTCGTTTGAGTGCTCGTCTGCATCAGCTGGGGTTTACTTCGTCCAAGGCCGATACCTCCCTATTCATCTTCTCTCATGGTGATGTTCAAATCTACATGTCGGTCTATTGATGATATTGTCATTGCCGGCTCGAGTCCTGTTGTTGTGGAGCATTTGGTGCGCTCTCTCGCTGACACTTTTCCCATTAAGGATCTTGGTGTATTGAAATATTTTCTTGGACTTGAAGCAGCTTACATTTCCGGGGGCATGACATTGACTCAACGTAAGTATGCACTTGATCTTCTTCATCGTGTCAGCATTGAGAACTGCAAGCCCACTTCAAATCCATTGTATCCTTCAGAACGGCTTGCTCGAAATGCTGGTCCACTGTTAGGTACAGAAGATTCATTTAGGTACCGCAGCATTGTTGGTGGTTTACAGTACTTGACTCTCACACGCCCGGATATTTCCTTTGCTGTCAACAAGGTGTGTCAGTTCCTCGCCCAACCTACTGAGGTGCACTGGGAAGCAGTTAAGCGCATCTTGCGCTATGTGAAAGGAACTCTGGACATTGGTTTGACTATCCACAAGTCTCCTTCTGTGGGTATCAGCATTTTCACTAACGCTGACTGGGCAGGATGTGTAGATGATCGTCGTTCTACTGGAGGTTTTGCGATCTTTGTTGGATCTAACCTTGTGTCGTGGAGCTCGAAGAAGCAGCCTACTGTCTCACGTTCCAGTACAGAGGCAGAGTACAAGGCTTTGGCAAATGGCGTTGCAGAAGCTATGTGGATTGATACACTGCTCCAAGAGCTTGGAGTTACTCGGCAGCGTGTACCCATTTTGTGGTGTGATAATTTAGGGGCGACTTACCTAACAGCAAATCCGGTGTTTCACGCTCGCACCAAGCACATTGAGATAGATTTCCATTTTGTGCGTGAGCAAGTTGCCGATGGTGCTCTGGAGGTGAGGTTTATCTCTTCTGATGATCAGTTGGCTGATATATTTACCAAACCAGCCACACTACAGATGTTAGACCGATACAGGACTAATCTAAATCTTGTATGTACTAGTTTAGATTGAGGGGAAGTATTAGAGTCGGTATATGGTGCCTGTACCGTATTGTACATGTAATTGTATTGTACCTGTCGTGATATATAAAGAGATCAAAGGTGGGCACGCAGCCACACCGAAACCCTAACTAAAACTGGTAGGACATATTATGCGCCTAGAACAGGACATCTCAATGCAGTGCAGTTGAAAACAGGAGATAACATGCACTCAGGCAAGTGCAATGGAAAGGCAAAACACAGTGCAACATAAGGCAGTCTGTGAAGATTAAAATGCACCGTAATTCAAGGCGGGGCAAAAAAATCCATCGAAACATATAATATGGAATCTAATTTTGAAGAGCACACGACTAGCACAATCGTGAATGCATCGGGATTTGGACACTCAGTTCAAAAAGTTATTTTGTTTCACATTAAAATCTATGAAAAATAGGAGAAAATCATCTGTGGCCATGTCAAGTGGCGCGTTGTGTGGCACCCATGGGGAGAAGACTCCCCACAAGGCGTCATATATCTAGCAATTCTGGAAAGTTTGTCTGTTATAAGATTATAACTGGCCACTGAAAATATATTTGGAACATGCTTAGCAATTTGGCGGATTGACCGGTTCTGGTTTTGACGGTGATCATAACTGGTGGTAAATCCTTGTAACCAGACAAACGGATGAAATATTAAATTTGGTATTATTTCTACAATTTAAAGTTAGATTTCTGTTTGTTTCACCAAGAATTAGATGAAATAAGGTACAGTTGACGGAGACGGTCCCTATAATTGAATGAATATCATTGACTAAATCCTCAAATAAATCTAGCTGAATGCAAGTACACATGCCAAGTCTATAACTTGAAACTGGGTGGGCTGTTTGCACCCCAAGGAAGCTAACAAACCGAGGGCAGCTCAGTTTGCTCAAGAAAAAATGCTGTTATATGAAGTGCAAATGGAGGCCGAGCTCCATGGAGCACATTATTTTCAAAATTTTGAAAGCCATATTCCAAGTTTCAAAAAATCTGAAAAAAATCAGGGATGTATACAATGGAACATTCTACCAAAGTGCAAAATATCAACTCAAATTAACTAATATTCGGTTCTACACGAAAATAACAAAATCTGACAGATTTCGGAGGGTTCAAATTTTGCACTGCTCACTATTTTTAATTTCAGATTTTGTCCTTTTCACAACACAAAATATAACATATTTCTAGTTTATATTTTACACGTTGTAGAATACAACATTATCCACATCCATGATTTGTTCCAGATTTTTTTTAAACTTCAAAATATATTTTTGATTTTTTTTTTTCAAAATAAAGAGATTCATGGAGCTCGGCTTCCAAAACGCTGTTACCCTCTTCTTAGTTATTGTAGTTTCCATGTGCAATGCACCAGGTAACAGGTGCATCCTGGTCAACGTGCAATCTTTATTCCAGTTTTGACTTTCAAGAATAGTTAAGAGAGAAGACCGAAAATGATTCCTGCATGTCATGTTAGAGATCTATTTTATCCTATAGATTCGGACATAAGAAAATGCCAGCGTCAAGAACAAAAAAATAGGGACCTAGAAATTGAACTAGTGCATAAAAACAGAAATGAAACCGCTAAAATTTCTCTCTGTTAAAAGAGGTGATTAATTTTTAGATGAAATGTTCCTAGGCTCATCAATCATATGCAAAGGCCTAATAGATTCCCAGGTTAAAAAACACTGACAGGTTTCACATGATTGAAGAAACGTAGTTATAGAAAAAATATGCCATAGCATAGTATCTTAATTAGTAATCCCTCTGTTTCTAAATACTCTGATATGGCATATTTTTAGCTTTTGTCCAAATTCACATGTATCTACATGTATTTAGACATGTTTTAATATTTATGTTCACTCATTTGGGCCGCACCTAGTCAACATATGAGGGACCTAAAACATCTTACATTTATAAACGGAGGAGTATATGTACATTAGGAAACAACCAAAATTGGAGACAAATTATCTTTGGTCACACCACATGAACAATAAAAGAAAACTCATATACTCTAGAATTTTTTTCCAAAAGATTTGGGTTCAACAAAAAATCCATTAGAATTGAGTGCACACCCACGTGAAAAATTACTAAGATGGTTTGGATCAACAAAGTCATACATTCGGACTGGCGTCGTCCTCCCAAGGACAAATTTGGGGGAAGGAAAATAGGGTTTTCGCGCACAATCACCCTCGAGTTCTCTTAACCTCACCGCCAACCAAGTAAGGGACCGGGAAGCTCATGTGTGGAAGTCAATGAAGTCGGTTGGGAGGATGCGGACACTACGCTTCTCCCGCGGAGGTCTAGGCGCCAAAGCATCGACCTCGATTAAGCTTTAACTTTCTCTGAGCGACAATGTGGCATCCGTGGGGGGGTGGTGGTAGGCATCCCAGATAGTATTGGCGGTGGGTGATAGGGTGTGAGTCGTGACATGCGGACTACCCATTGGCCAATGTGTTGCTATCCTGGACAAGATAGGATAGGGTTCCCCTTCTCGACGCATCATCCTCATAGCGGAGGGGACTATTGGATCGCATGCTCTAGCCAATTGTCCTAAAAGACCGATCTGTTAGGAGATACTAGGCAATTGTATTTCAACATCCCTCTCACGTCTAGGCCGGTTGGGCTGCTATTTTTTCTAGAAGCACGCCTAGGTTCACGGGCCTAGGACGTGAATCTTTTTGGGAGGCCGCAAAAAATTATTTTTGATACTGCGTTGACTGGGATTTGAACCCGAGACATTTTGGCTCTGATACCATATTGGATCGCATGCTCTAGCCAATTGTCGTAAAAGACCGATCTGTTAGGATAGATTAGGCAATTGTATTTCAACAGGGACGGCAATCTGAGTTCATTTTTGTGGTTGTTAGCCTGCTCTCGACACCTTTTTCGTTTCAGCTTGTCTCTTCTTTATCTTTATCTTCATCTTCAACACTCCACCGAAAACTTACTCCTTTCGGTTTCGTCGTCTATGGGCAGCGGGCGGTGTACGTGGTGTGGTGTGCTCATCATATCTAGGTGGTTCTGCGTGGTTTGGTCTTTATTGGTGTCACCCCTTGTTTGTTTTAGGGTGGATGCCTCCTTCACCTGACGGTGTGGCGCTCTTCGGGTCAGGGCGAGGGGTAGGGTGGCGGCTGGTTCATAGGCATGATGATAGACTTGCTTCAGCCTTGGTGCTTGAGCGCGGAGGGTAGCATAATTTTCAAGCTGCACCTCATTTCCATTTGTGTTTTATTGTTTGTGACGTACTGACGTGTGTTATTCGCAACTAATTGGACAAACAAAAAAATTAACAACCGAAATCCATAAATCCTCCCTCTGGCCAACCGAGGAACACATTGTTTAGGTCTCCCCTGCACTTTCCACTGTACGTCCTGCGTCCAGGTTCTGGCCTTGGTTATTGGACCGTTGCCTGGTATACAAAATTGCCTAGTTGATCCAGCGGCCAATCATGCGCCGAATCGAAGAATGTTAAGTCGTGCGCGTATGTAGGAAGCTCTGCGATCCCGTCACAGCCCAAACCATCCCTTCATCTCTCTCGCCCCGCCACCACCGCAGCAAAGCAAAGAAGCGAGCTCGCTTCATGCGGAGCGACGCCGCCTTCCCGCCGCCGGCTTCCAGGTCCAGCGGCGGCCGTAAGATGCACAAGATGTTCAAGTCGGCCTTCACCAAGCGCGGCGACTCCTCCCCGTCCCCGGGGGATCAGGAGGCAGAGCTCAGCGCGTCCGAGTCGGGGTCGTGCTCCAGTGGTAGCCGTGCGTCCTCTGGGAGGCGCGTCGGCCGGGGTCGCGGGGCGACGAGTTCGGCGACCGCTCCAGCCGCGAGAGCATCGAGCTCGACGGTGAGAACCACCAGCCCCCCTACCCTTGCGCATTCGCATTGCTTTGCTTCGTCCCTTCTCGCCTCTAGGTGATGAAATTTTAGTTTTTCAGTTCCTTAGTAAAAGTTCTAGTTACACATTCGGGTGAAAATCTACGCAGCTCGTGAAAACCGCCTAGGAAAGGAACAACGGAATTTTCAAGCATAATTATGAAGGCCTATATGATATGAATTTACTCCCTCCGTTCACGATCACAAAATGTTTAACTTTTTTTAAAACACATGTATTTAGACGCGGTTTGGAGTAGATTGAGTAAATGGCACTGACGTCACACAACTCGTCCGCTATGTGCACTTAAGTCACACAACTGGAGAACGTGATTTTTTGGTCACACAACTGGAATTTTGGTGCACATAGGTCACAAACCCCACATGTCAGTCCGTTTTTCCGTTGCAGGAGTGTTGGAGGTTTTCTACAAAATTACGTGTCCACGTCAGGTTTGTGACCTGCGTGCACCAAAAGTCTAGTTGTGTGACCAAAAAATCACGTTCTCCAGTTGTGTGACTTAAGTGCACATAGCGGACGAGTTGTGTGACCGCCAGTGTCATTTACTCGAGTAGATTCACTCATTACTCCGACTATAGTCCATATTAAAATATGTAAAACATTTTATAATTGTGAATGGAGGGAGTAACATTTTATGGCTGAGGCTGGCCGTGGCGCACCGCTGGTGCCCGCTTCATCATTTATAAGTAATTTCGTTTATTTGAACGGATTCCTTTGAACGAATGGTTCTGTTGGAAGTTAATCATTTTCTAAAGAGATGCGCAACATAGATTGGACATCATTTTTTATTTCTTTTCTTCTTAGAGATTCCGATCGGTTTGTCCTGCTTTCGGAAGGTTGGTAGTTGCAAAGCTGTCCTGATCTCTTTCTTGCTCACCTAATTCCGTTATTTAGTTTAAGAATTTTGGTCATGGTGGGTGGCACATCTACATTAGAAATGCCATGAATCAGGCTAGCTCCAATGACATTATAAAAGATATTTATTGAAACATTATCGTAATTCTCTATGATTTGTGTGACATGATAAGCCATGATATGTTGACTAATGGAAGAAGAACATTTCCTCTACTTAACAAAATAAGTAAACCGATGACTTCATGCTCCTCGTCTCTACAAAAATCACAAGAAGACCTTGCGCTTCCAAATTCATCTTCTCTTTTTCTAGTTGTTGCACAGTTTTGCATTCATACCGTTGCCATTACTGACTAAAAAAAGTTCTTGCCAGAAGGAGTCCCTTGCCCAACAGGATCTTATATTTGTGCCAACATGGTTTTATAGAATTCTCACAGATCCCACAACGCGCGTGGTTGGCATTTTCGGGAACATCCAAGATACAACACGACCTTGGCATCAGCGTTGTCGATCCTGGCGAAGTTTTCCTTCACCAACGGTCACAGTTCAGATCAGCTCAAACAAAAATGCATGGCTGTTTGACAGATCACTTGTGAATGCCAGAATAATTATAAGAACCAAATACCAACATTGCATCCTACTTCACTAAACTAGTGCTCGTTGATTCATAAACTATTCCTGTCGATCTCTCAAAAAAAAAAATCATGTCGACGAATCCACTTTTAGGTAGCTGGCTGGCCCTATATTCCACGCATATAAAACTAATAACAAGATTCCAAATTCAAAATTCAAAAAATAACAAGATTCCACGCATTTTTCTGTTGAACAAAGAATGTTCTTAATTACTGCTCCTACCTACGATCAGAAATGGACGAAATTAACGTTTGCAATATTCATTTGATGACGTCAATGAAGGTTCTAAGAACGAGAAGATGGTGGCGGTGGCGGCGCTTCGGGACGCGAAGATCGGGTCCGCGTACGAGCCCTTCCCATGGGAGAAGAAGATGAGGGAGCTGCTGCCGACGCCGGACTCGAGCCGCTTCCTGTCGATGGTGCTGCTCCCCAAGGCCACGGACGGCACCCACACCCGCTACAAACTCCCTCGACGACACCCTGTCCCGCGCCGACGCCTGGCTCGCCTCCTCCCGCTGCTCCGGCGTCCCTGTCCGGCTCGTCAGCGTCCAGACGGAGGCGTTGCTTACCAAGATCTCCGCGAGACGGCCGTCTCCACGGTGAGCACCCTCGCCGACCTGGCCAACATGTCCAACGTCAGCCTGTACGGGTTCGAGGACTACCACGGCGTGGACATCGGCGTGGTTCGCGCGGTGCGGCTGTGGTACGCGCCGCAGGGCGCCGGCGGCGAGACGGCGGTGGAGATCGCGCTGCGGCAGGGGGACACCAGGCTCGGCTTCGCCATCAGCCGCACCGAGGAAGGGTTCATCTACGTGTCGTCCGTGGCGGACGAGAGCACGCCGGCGTGGCGTCCACGCGGTCTGGCCTGCTCGAGCTGCACCGGGCGGCGCGCCGGGCGGGGAAGCTGCTGGTGGTGTCCCGTGTCGGCGGGGAGAAGGTGCTGCCCTGGATGGTCTCCACCGCCGGTGACGTAAGGTGCTACGACACCGTGTCGCTCAGCCAGAAGCTGTCGCTGCACCGCCACGCGCTGAAGCCCATCACGCTCCACTTCCTAGCCTGGGACGACGGTGTCCTCCCGCCGCTGGCGCCGCCGCCGCGGTCGCCGGTGCTCATGCTGTCAGCTCCGTCCGAAAGCGACGTCGAGGAGCTCGACGGTGAGGGCGAGTGCGACGGCCCCGAGATCGAGGGCGGCAAGGGGGACCCAAAGGCTCCTCCTTTAGGTTCCAGAACATCGGCCTCCCGGATAGTTGGATGTGAGTGGACTGATCAGTTCAAAGCACATGCGTCGTGTAGTATGCTGCATTTCATTTTGCTCAAGTACTCCGTATTAGCTTTATCGGGGGAAAACCTATTACTACAGTCTACAGGTTAGTAATGGTCGATCGACGGAAAGGGTGTCTTTATAATACCATGGTCAATGTGTCGTTGATCATTCTAGGAGGTTCATCATTGTTCTAAGATCATCATCAATAAACATTGATCTTGTGATTATTATAGTACAAGAGTAAAATTCCAGATCTAACATAAGGCCCTATCGCAAATCAGATAAAATCAAACAGTAACGCAACATTAGGCTATAAGTATTCTACAATTCTCGGACTAAATCGACCTCACCCAAACCACGCAGCACACCTCACTGCAGCGAGCACACCTGCACAGAAACAGCTTCCACCAAGGACGATCAAGAGAAGCGGGAAAGCTAGTGAGCAGTCGCTAAACACAAAGAAATCGCGACCGGCCTCCATGGCAACCACTCACCAGCTACACCACTAATCCCCAGATGGCGCCTCCAAGGAGGTAACGATGCTTGCGCGCCGCCGCCATCCAATTCGAGACGAATTTTGGATTTTCATCCGGGACGAGGGTAGGGGATGGGGAAAAGGGACATCAACGACGCCTCGTGGAAGGCAAACGCCCGAAGAGCGGCGTCGCCGCTCTAGTCATGGAGACCAAGAGTTTCCTCCAGACCCGACTCACCACACCAACTCCGAGCCAGTCTCCATATCGGCAGACGAGGCCACCGACATCAGAAGCAACGGGGAGGAGATAGCCACAAGAAAGGGCAAGATCTGACTTCCGGGATCTAGCGCTTGGATTATGGTTAGATATGAAACAAAAAAGGACTACTGTAGAGACTGATATGTGGAAAATCGCCCCCCCCCCCCCCCCCCCCCCCCCCCCCCACACTGACACTGACAATCGGAAGATGCCAAGAAATACTCTAAGATGTATTCTCTCTGTTCCCAAAACATGTTGTGTGATTTTAGTTCAAATTTCAACTAAAACCACGTCACTTATTCAAAACGGAGGGAGTACAAAGCAAACAGGTCAGTTGGAAACTATGACATGTCCATAGTGGTGTGGATATATATGTGGTATACTTGCAAAAAATGGGATCGAAGTGACATTCGTTGCAAGCATGCACTTTTAGAAATCTACAGGACCAATCGGCGCCCTAAAAACTTTGTGCATCCTTTCTTCAAAAAGCCAATATACATGGAATCTTATAGTATTGTCATATATGATATATCCTGTTCCTGGTGAGAATTCCTAGACTGGAACAAACACACTAGACATTGATCCATTAGTTTTCAAGGTTGAAAAGGGAAGGAGGCGGACCAATAAGAAGAACAGGCATTTTCGAGTGTCACGTTCAAAGCAAACTTCTAGAATGTACACTATTACTTGCAACAATTGCAAATTGTAAGGGCATAGGTACATTCTCACCACTGAACCAAGACCTCAAAATAATAAAGAACAAGCACAGGCTAATGATGCTAACAAATAAAAACTTTTGTCAATATTATTCTCTGCAAATCTAAGGCACCTACCTTACTTTCATTATTAGGAAAATAGAGAATCAGACTATACTACCTCTGATTCTGCCTCTGTTACTTAACCACCAGCACCACCTGCATCTGCACCAACATCTTCTGGAGCTGCTTCAATACCTTTCAGCAGCATCACAATTATCTATAAGCCTCTCTATTCTTTGAAACTCACACGACTCCGACAGCTTCATCAAACATTTCTGCAAATGGGTAAGCCATCCGGATCAACACACTCCACTTTTGAACATACCCCACCAACATAAAGTGTAGCAATAATTATATAAGAACTCCATTCAATTCAATATATGGACTAAATAACAAGATCATAATTTAAAAATGTAGAGATATAATACAAATCTATAAAAGCACTAGAGTAATAAAAATTAAATGAAAATAGAGATATAATATAAATTTACAATACCTAGCTAACAATTACAATAAAACTAGTATCTAACAATCATATTACTAATTCTATGATAGCATCTGAACATTGTTAACTAAAAACAAAGGCATTTGACTCAAAATTAAAATTAAGAACATTGCAACAAACTAATATTACAAACAACAAGAAAATTGAATCCAAACCATATTTCAACATCCCATGAACCTTCTGCTACGCTAGTGCCTTCAAAACAAGCATATTTCCTTTGTTTCTTCCGATGGTCACAAAGTTTTTTGCTCTTGAATTATGCATCCAACATCCCATCCCAAATTCGGGTCATAAATGATCTCTTGCACTTAAAGGATACAAGAACTAAGGGATCAAAGAAATGCATGCTCAATCGGGAAATTTCCATCTCAAATCGATGACATCCCAATTTGCTAATCCTTACCCTAAGCGAGGAGGGGAACTCACTGGTGCGTTCTTGAAGGAGGAGAGGAGGCTGCCGCTCCTGCTGCTCACCCCATCGTTCCATGATGGCATGGCGACAGTAGTGGCGACGACATTGCGGAGGGGCGGCGAGCCGGTGCAGTCGTGGCCGGATGCAACAGAAAAGACGGGGGAGAGTGAGATAGAGTCGGTTTTAGACACGGCCAGTTCAAACCCAACTCGGCCGACACAACGGCCATTAACGGCTGACACCCCGAGCATATCAGTGTTTTCTGTAACGGTGTAACTCTATCTCGGTGGGTATTCGTGAAAGAAGGATCCCGGTAATTTTATAAATTTTCGTGCAGTGTGGTGTTTTTTTGCAATTTTCTACGGGAATGAAAGTGAAATGTCACTCTCTTTTTCACTCTTTGCAGCAATGAATGTGAAATTACATTCATGAAGGGGAGCAATACCGTTCCCAGTACGAAAACCTATAATGGAGCTTGGGCTTGGGCTACATGGAGCTTGTTTTTTTGAAAATTCAAAATCGACATTTCTAAGTTTCCAAAAATCATGAAAAATTCCCGGATGTAGATATTCTCGAGATCTATAATCGTGAAAATTTCCAGCTCGAAATTAGTTGTAGTTTGGGTTGCACAAAAAAGACAAACGGGTGGATCTGGGTGGTTCCGAGGAATACACCGTTTCAAAATTTTGAAATTTCCCCCGATTTGCCTTTTTTGTACAGCCCAAAATACAACGAATTTAGAGTTGAAACTTTGCAAGATTGTAAATCTCGACAATATCTACATCCGGAAAAAAATCGTGATTTTTGGAAACTTAAAATGTCGATTCCGAATTTTCAAAAAAAGGGGCTCCACCCGGGTTCCAAAAATCCTCTCTCCTAACTAAAGAAAGTTCTTGCCAGAAAGAGTCCCTTGTCCAACGCGGTCATATATTTGGCAACATGGTTTTATTTAAGAATCCTCACAGATCCCACGACGCTCGGTTGACCTTTCCGAGATCATCCAAGATCCAACACGACCTTGGCATCAGCGTTGTCGATCCTGGTGACGCTTTCCTTCTACCAATCTCCGTTCAGATCGGCTCAAACAAAAAGGCCAACTTGCGAGCAATGCATGGCTGTTTGACAGATTAATTAAGAACCAAATACCAACATTGCATCCTACTTCGCTAAACTAATGCTCGTTGATTTATAAACTACAGTATTCGTCTCCGCGGATCCACTTTTAGCTGGCTAGCTCTATAATGCTATTCCGCGCATTCTTCTGTTGATCGATGTTCTTAATTATTATTTTCTGTAAGACGAAAAGTTCATACAGAAAGTAGATTGCACTGAAAGGAAATTAACTTTTGCAAGATTCACGATGAGGTCTTCGAAGAAGGAGAAGATGCTGACGGTGGCCGCGCTGCGGGAGGCGAAGATCGCGTCGGCGTACGAGCCGTTCCCGTGGGAGAAGAAGATGAGGGAGCTGCTGCCGATGCCGGACTCGAGCCGCTTCATGTCGCTGCTGCTGCTCCCCAAGGCCACGGACGGCACCCACACCCGCTACAACTCCCTCGACGACACCCTGGCCCGCGCCGACGCCTGGCTCGCCTCCTCCCGCCGCTCCGGCGTCCCTGTCCGGCTCACCAGCGTCCAGACGGAGGCGCTGCTAACCAAGATCTCCGGCGAGACGGCCGTCCCTACGGTGAACACCTTCTCCGACCTGGCCAACATGTCCAACGTCAGCCTGTACGGGTTCGAGGACTACCACGGCGTGGACATCGGCGTGGTGCGCGCGGTGCGGCTGTGGTACGCGCCGGCGGGCGCCGGCGGCGAAACAGCAGTGGAGATCGCGCTGCGGCAGGGGGACACCAGGCTCGGCTTCGCCTTCAACCGCACCAAGGAAGGGTTCATCTATGTGTCGTCGGTGGCGGACGAGAGCACGCCGGGCGTGGCGTCCACGCGGTCGGGCCTGCTCGAGCTTCACCGGGCGGCGCGCCGGGCGGGGAAGCTGCTTGTGGTGTCGCGCGTCTGCGGGGAGAAGGTTCTGCCCTGGATGGTCTCCACCGCCGGCGACGTCAGGTGCTACGACACCGTGTCCCTCAGCCAGAAGCTGTCGCTACACCGCCACGCGCTGCGTTCCATCACGCTCCACTTCCTCACCTGGGACGACGGCGTCCTCCCACCGCTGACCCCGCCGCGATCGCCGGTTCTCATGCTGTTAGTGCCGTCGGAAAGTGGCGTCGAGGAGGTCGACGGTGACGACGACGGCCCCGAGATCGAGGACGGCAGTGGGTCGTCCCATAAGTTTCAGAACATCGGACTCCCGGATAGCTGGCTGTGAGTGCACTGATCAGTTCGAACCATATGTAATGCTGCATTTCGTAGTATTTAGCTTTGTCAGCTTGTATGCGAAGAAAAATAAATGTGACTACAGGTTTGTAATCATCCATCGATGGAAAGATGTATTAGTTTCTTTGTACCATGGAGTAGGAGGGATATCATTGTTGTAAGATCTTCATATATGAATCAAAGCCAATAAAATAAATGTTGCAAACGGTATCTCACTACTATACCTTCTGGAGTTTGTAGAGCTATGGCCCAAGCTACAGGACATTCAACTTGTGCATGGTGTTCACGATGAAATAAAATGGAAATTCACTAATGACGGTGCCTACTCTTCCGCCAAGGCCTACAAGATGCAATTTTCCGATCTCATCACTTCGGAGATGCCACGCTTGGTTCGGAAATGTTGGACTCCGCCAAAATTTAAGTTCTTCGCTTGGCTTATTTTGCAAGATCGTGTTTGATGGCGGACCGAATTCAAAGAAGTGGGTGACCAAATTGTGGCACGTGCAAGCTGTGTAACCAAAAGCCGGAGATGGCGGGTCACCTTCTGTTCGGATTCCATTGCACTTTTAGGGTTTGGACTCTTCTCAAGGGGTAGGTGGGGCTGCACCACTTTATCCCAAGTTCTTGGAGCACGTGGGACTCCGTCAAAGATTGGTGGTGTGGAGTTTTGGACACCTCCGGTACTCAAAGAAAGGCCATGAGCTACCTCATCATGCATAGCTCGTGGAGCATTTGGACCGAGCGCAACGCTAGAGTTTTCCGTAATGAGTTTGCGAGCCCTTCTTCCACCTTGGCGAAAATCAAGACCGATGCGAAAAATTTGGTGCTAGCGGGGGTGAAACATTTGAGTGACATTATACCGGAAGAGTAGTTCCCTTTATGTTGTTATACTTTCGTTATTTAAAACTTACTCTTCTCCTTATTCAATGATATGAGGCAAATCTTTTGCCTCCGTTTCAAAAAAAATCTTGAAATAGTGGTATGCCTACTAGTCAGATAGTGCAACACGATGAATACATACATGCATACATGAGTGACACAAGCAATGACATCATCATTTTAAATACTATTTTTAGACTTGTAAACACTGGATTTATGATCTGTATTCATTGTGGGCTTTGCACGACGAGATATTGAAACGTGATCTCATATTGCTATAAAAACTTGATTTATGATCCGTCTTCATTGTTGGCTTTGCACGACGAGATTCTCAAAAATTGATCTCATATTGCTATCTTTCGCCGACCTTTTTCACCTTCAAAGTTGTCACCGGAGTCTATATAAGTTGCCACCATATTACTACTAAAGTTATCATATGAAAACTTATTAAAAAAATATTGGCAACTTATGTGTGATTTGTCTGGTAATAAGAGGATCCGAAATATAATTTGTCCAAATACATCGGAGTGGGATATAGTTTCAGTATACTCATTGATTTTAAGCTAACGGTGAAAAGGAATTGTCAATCGCATAGACAGTTTGAACTACTAAACATTTGTCCCCACATGCATAGCTGCCCTTGGCTTGAACAATTAGCGGTGCAGAGGAACTCCAGCGCACACGTTTGCGTGCTCAAGTGTCGAAAACTAAAAGCTTGTTTGAATCAGGGTGTCATTGCATAAATGGAAATCTAATATTTTGTTGTCTTCAAATCAGATCTTTTACATAGCATGTCTGACATGGTTATACATCTCGGGTACCCTATCGTGAGGGTACCTGGTGCACGTGACGACTAAGGCCCAATATCGAAGAGCCTACTCGAAGCCCAAGACAAGAGGCCCAAGAAGATGGAGTACCCTCCAAGCTTAGACATAGGCATGGTCGGTTTGGACTTTCCTTACGTGTAAACTAGGTTGGTTACGTACTCCCGAGACCCAGCCTATTTAAAGGCTGGGAGGGGTGCCGATCTAGGACCAAGCCATACCAGAACCACCATAGCTCTTGCGAGATCGACATCTCGCCGGAGCCACCTTGTAACCTCATAATCTCGCACGATCAATAACAGACAAGCAGGAAGTAGGGTCTTTACCTCCACCCGAGGGGCCTGAACCTGGGTAAATCTTTGCCTCTGCTTGTCAGCCGACGAAACCACCAGTACTACCACGTTCTCTCCCCATAATCTCAACCCTAGGTCCTTAACCATGGGATTTGATGAGGGTACACCTCGTCAATTGGCGCCGTCTGTGGGAAAGAATAGTGCTGGACTCACGGTTCCTTCGGTTCCATCGGAGAACGGCGACTCGCCGATCGGATCTACAAACGGCAACTCGCCGGCTGCATCAACAAACCAGAACTCGCCTACTCAGGCACACACGGCAACTCGCCGACTCACTCGACAAACGGCAGCACGCCAGCTTCACCCGCAAAAAGACATCAGATCCTCTGATGGATTTCGAGCCACACTCGCCAGAATTCCAGGAGACCTTCTCCGATCTCGAGTCAGGTTTGGGTTTAACCGTTGGTTCGTTCAATTTTTTCGTCAACAAGCTTGGTGTGCAGGACTTGACAGATCCACGCCAACTCGCGACTTCCGCACCCGAGGCTCCATCGGTTGCGGCTCCTTCGACTGCGGATCCATCAACTATGTCCATACCATCGTCGATCCTCCAAACTTGCTCGTCTGCAACATCCATCTCAACTCGAGAACTTAACAAGCTCATGGAGGAGCTCGAGGTGAGAGGCCGAGTCAGCATACCGCATAAACAACCCCGAGATCGATCTTCCACTCGAGGATAGCATCGACTGCGGGATCTCCTTCAGCGACTTCGACGAGCCGAACTCATATCGACAACCACGTCGACTCCGAGATCTGCACCAACAACAACCTCGATTCGAGATTCATAACAGCTTCGCTGACGCCGAGATGAGCATGGGCGATGAAGGCATCGACTGCGAGATCCATCCAGAGACCATCGACGAGCATATCGACTCCGACATGAGTCTCGATGACGACATCGAGTCCATGACGGGACTCGAAAGCACATACACATACCCTCGGGTGATACCCCAGCAGGTCTACGTCGCCATCGCCGCAGAATCATCAGACGCTGCGGCCAGCCGCAGGCCTACAGAATTCCCGTGCACAGTTACTATGCCGGACGGAGTCACAACTCTCACAATCACTGCTGAGATGGCAGCAAAAGCAGATAAAGTTATCAAGGAGTGCACAATGATGCCAGCAGACGCAACACAAGAGGAGATGTTGACCTTCCAGTACTTCAACTGGCAGGAGTCACTTCGACTGCGCAGGTTAGAGCGACACTCGAAGAACGCAAAAAGCAAGCTAGCTTATCGAGTGCGCGAAGAAGACAGCTCTCCCTGAGCTCCACCGGGCGAGCAGATACAAGACCCAGATCAAGGTTATCACACCTCTCGCCGGACGAGAGAGCGGCGCTCACCCGCAACTTGGGCAACTCCTTCATGACATACGACGAGGAAGGAGTGCCAGTACCCAAAACAGCGGCGGGTGCACTCTTCACTGCCGCAGCATATCTAGAAGCAATCAAGCCTCCAGCGATGACCCCAATGCAAAACTGCATCGCCAACAGATCAAATCACTCGCCTTAGCTGCGAAGGCCATACGCCAGGTCCCAAACTCCAGGGGGAGTCGAGATCGTGCCATAGCTGACACGCGTCGTGAAGAGCATCATCACAGTGGTCACCGCCACCACTCGAAGGAAAGAAGCAGCTCACGCAGGCGCAGATCCAGAGCAGATCACGCAGATCTTACAGTAGCGATTCATACTCTGATCGAGAACCTGAGCAACACGGAGCTCTGTGCTTCACTCGACGCGTCCGCGAGACACGGATGCCCAAAGGGTTCAAACTCACATCTGCAACCCAAGTACACGGGAAGAACCTTCAGGGTGGTTGGAAGATTACAGGCTGGCTGTCGCGTGCCAGCGAGGCACAAACACCACAGCCATGCAATACATACGACTGATGCTCGAAGGCACAGCCCGCGACTGGCTCAAGCTCTACCTCCATCAACATACGACTCGTGGGATCACTTCCGCGCGGACTTCATCAAAAACTTCGAGCCTCTATGTGAGCGACCAAAAACATTCGAGAACTGCGAGCCTGTGTTCAACGTCAGGCGAAACGTTGAGGTCATACATCAGACGATGGACTGAGATACGCAACTCAGTCGGAGTAATTTCAGAAGATATGGCCATGGATGCTTTCATCATGGGCCTCGCCAGGCATGACTTCAAAGAAGCACTTGGTCGCAAAAAGCCAACCTCTGTGGCTAACCTCTTGATGACCGCGACTGAGTGGGCAGACGGAGAAGACATGGCGCGCACCACACGCGGGTCCTCACCCCGTGACAATCATGAAAGCGGCAGTCGAAGCCGCAGAGACTCGTACAGAGACGACCGAAGGCGCAAACGTTCAAAACGTCACTACGACGATGACAGACCCGAATTCATGGCGGCTGGGTTCTCCACACCCCGCAATGACCAGGACAGAAGCGACCGACGGTCGGAAGATCGGCGAGACAGTCGAGATGATCGCGGGACAGTCGAGATGATCGTCGGGACATCGAGACCCGGCCAACGCAGTGATAGCTACAAGAGGAAGGACTGGCGCAAGTCACGGGCACAATCTGAGCGATCATTCGAAGAAAAGATGGACGCTGATTGCAGATTCCACCTGTACAAGGGGGACGACGGAAAACTGCGATCCAATCACTCGATGAGAAACTGCAGGGAGTTCGACCAAATGGCGACTGATTACGTAAATCGCAGAAAGGCAGCAGCCGCACAAGCACCTGCACCCGTGCCTCAGCCAAACAACGTGCCTGTTCTGATGGCACCACCCCCCACCACAGCCTGCTGCAGGCGGAAACCTCGCGGGTGCCATACAGCACATACCTCGGGTGGACGAGCCACAGTACCCTCCCCCCAAGGGCAGATGTACATGATACAGAAAGGTCGACCTTCCAACAGGGAGCAAAAACTTCGCACTCGACAAGTAAACATGGCGGTCATGTCACCTCCTGCGGTAACGATACTTGAAGGGATCTGAAACTCAATAAGCTTCAGCAAAGAGGACCACCCTCCATCGGTTGTTCGTCCAGGGCACTCTGCTCTGGTACTCGACGCACAAATTGGAGGCTACGCCATGTCCAAGGTCTTCATGGATGGTGGGAGCGGCATAAACATCATCTTCGCAGATACGCTCCGCAAAATGAACAGGTCAGTCGAAAACCTGCCAAGATCTTCAAATACCTTCCACGGTATCGTTCCAGGGAAAGCAATAAGCCCAGAAGGCACCATACAACTCGACGTAACGTTCGGGGACAAGAACCACTTCAGGACAGAGTCGATTGAGTTCGAAGTTGTCGACTGGAAGTCACAATACCATGCTATACTTGGACGCCCGACGTTCGCTCGATTCATGGCGGTGCCACATACGCATACCTCCAGCTGAAGATGCCTGGACCAAAAGGAGTAATCACAGTCAAGGGAACTTCCAAAAGTCTGACTCTTGCGACCGAGAATTCAGCAAAATCTCTGAGATGTTTGGCATGGAAGCAACACTCGCTGATCTAGCGGTCTCCAACGATCGAACACTTATGCCAGAGCACAAAAGGTGGCAGTCGACAGAGCATTCAATGCCACCAATGACACAAGATCGCATCAGGTGCACCCGACTGACCCGACCAAGACAGTCAATGTCTCGTCGAGTCTGCCTATCGCATAGGAAAGCGCGCTCGTCGAATTCCTCCGTGAGAACTGGGATATATTTGCATGGTGTCCAGCCGACATGCCAGGTATTCCCAGGGAATTCGCCGAGCACTCTCTCCAATTATTTCCAGATGCTAAACCAGTCAAGCAAACAATGCGCCGCATATCCGGCCCAAAAAGAACTGCAGTCGAAGCCGAAGTCGACAGGCTACTCGCAGCAGGTTTCATCAGAGAGATCAAGAAATCACAATGGGTGGCCAACCCCGTACTCGTAGAGAAGAAGCACACAGATATCCTTCGGATGTGCGTAGATTTACAGCACTCAATAAATGTGTCCAAAGGATCACTTTCCACTACCTCGAATCGACCAGATCGTCGACTCCACCGCCGGGTGCGCTCGCTTGTCCTTCCTGGATGCTTACTCGGGTTACCACCAGATAAGGATGAAGGAAGAGGATGAAGAGAAAACGGCGTTCATAACCCCACTCGGGGTCTACTGCTACACACAATGCCTTTCGGGCTCAAGAACGCAGGCGCAACCTACCAGCGCATGATGCAAGATTGCCTCAAGAAGCAAATTGGGCGAAACGTCCAGGTCTATGTAGATGACATCGTCATCACCACAAGGGAGAAAACACACTACTCGATGACTTGCGAGAGACATTCGCAAACCTCAAACGCTTCCACATCAAGCTCAACCCGAAGAAGTGCACGTTCGGCGTGCCAGCCGGGCAACTCCTCGGGTATCTAGTCTCAGCTCGAGGAATCGAGGCGGACCCGGAGAAAATACAGGCCATCTTGACGATGCAAAGGCCTTCAAAGCTCCATGACGTGCAAAATTAGCGGGTCGAGTGGCAGCAGCACTCAGTCGATTCATCAGCAAGCTAGGCGAAAAAGCACTCCCGTTCTATCGACTGATGAAGAAAGCAGATAAATTCGAGTGGACGCCAGAAGCCGAAGCAGCCTTCACGGACCTCAAGCGAGTCCTCACAAGCCCTCCAATCCTCGTCGCACCAAGGGAACGCGAGCCACTATACCTATATGTCTCTGCAACTAACAGGGTGGTGAGCACTGTTCTAGTGGTCGAACGCAGAGAGGAGGGACACGCCCAAAGCATACAACGTCCAGTCTATTACTTGAGTGAAGTGCTCTCCACATCAAAGCAGCGGTACCCGCACTATCAAAGCTGGCTACGCCGTGTTCATGTCCTCAAGGAAGCTGACGCATTACTTCTCCGAGCACCCGATCACTGTAATCAGCACCTCAGGGATCGGGGACATCCTCACAAACCCCAACGCAACTGGGCGAGTAGCAAAATGGCTCATCGAGCTAGCACCAAGAGACATCAAGTATGATTACCCGAAGGCCATCAAAGCACAAGTTTTACCTGACTTCCACACCGAGTGGATTGAAGCTCAGCTCCCAGGAGCACCAGATGTGTCCAACCTGGACTATGTACTTCGACGGCTCAAAGAAAAACGAAGGCGCAGGCGTCATCCTCATATCACCAAAAGGCGACAAGCTCCGCTACATCCTACAAATGGGGTTCGAGTTCCCGTCCAATAACGAAGCAGAATATGAGGCTCTGATCCATGGCATGAGGATGGCCAAAGCCTCGGGTGCACTCGACTGATGATCTACGGCGACTCGAATCTGGTGGTGCAGCAAACAATGAAGGCCTGCGACGCAATCGCAGATAACATGATCGCCTACCGTGACCTGTACAACATCATGGAGGGCAGCTTCGAAGGCTGCGAGTTGCGGCACATAGGGCGTGAGAGCAATGAAGAAGCAGATAAGTTAGCCAACATTGGCGCGACCAAAGCACCAGTGCCACCTGGTGTCTTCTTCGAGCGCATCGAGCACAGATCCATCAAAAAGAAGCGAGCATCCCCTACACCAGCCAAGAGCAAAACACCTAGCACAGAGGACCCGCCAGTCGAGGTACTCCTCATCGAGCCAACTTGGACTCAACCTTTCTCGCATACATACTCCGCGGCGAGGTACCCGAAGACATAACAGAGTCAAGACGCGTCACTCGACGATCTAAAGCATACACTGTCATCAACGGTGAACTTTACAAACGCAGCATATCAGGTATGTTCCAACGTTGCATAGCATTTGAAGATGGCCAAGCCATCCTTCGTGATATTCATGCAGGTACTGCGGGCATCACGCCAGCAGTCGATCACTCGTAGCCAAAGCCTTTCGCGCAGGCTTCTACTGGCCCACAGCACTCAAAGACGCGGAGGACATAGTCAAAAGGTGCATCGGCTGCCAAAAATTCGCCACAAAGCCGCACGCACCCGCATCGGCGTTGAAGACAATACCATTGGCCTGGCCCTTCGCCCAGTGGGGGCTCGATATGGTTGGGCCACTCAAAAAATCCTCCCATGGAGGGCATACTCACCTTCTGGTGGGGTCGACAAGTTCACCAAGTGGATTGAAGCAGTACCTATCACAAGTTCGACTGCCACTACAGCAGTCAATTTCATAAAATCCATCATATACCGCTTTGGTGTGCCAAGTAGCATCATCACTGACAACGGTACAAACTTCACGGCTGAGGAATTCAAATCCTTCTGCAAAGAGCAAGATATCACGCTCAATTATGCATCAGTGGCACACCCGCAGTCCAATGGCCAAGTCGAAAAAGCCAATGGACTTGTGACGAGTGGAATCAAGAAGCGCCTCCTGGTGCCACTCAAAAGGGCCGCGGGTGCTTGGGTCGAAGAACTCCCATCTGTGCTATGGAGCTACGCACAACACCCAATGCTTGAACACAATTCACCCCATTCTTCATGGTCTACGGTGCAGAGGCAATCCTGCCATCAGATGTAAGGTTCAACGCACCAAGAGTCGAAGCATACAACGAAGAAGATGCAGATGAAGCACTCGAAGATGCAGTCGACTTGCTCGAAGAAGCACGCAACACGGCGCTAGCACGCACAGCTGTCTACCAGCAAGATTTACGCAACTATCACAGCCGTCGACTGCGTACCAGGTCCTTCGAGGTTGGCGACTTGGTACTTCGACTGAAGCAAAAGAAGGTGCATAAACTTGCTTCCCATGGGAAGGACCCTTCATCATCACCGAGGTCATTGGTGGTGGAGCATACAGACTGAAGCACGCGAAGACAGGCGAACTCTCGCATAATCCTTGGAACGTTGCGCAGCTGCGCCGTTTCTATGCTTAGATTGCTCAGTCGCACAATGTAATAGGCACATATGTCGGATGGCTGCAGGTTTCAGACGCGCTCTTTTCCTTACCAGGGTACCTAAGGGGACTGGAAGGTTTTTAATGAGGCGGCCTGCAGCCTAACATTCATAAATGGAATATAGTCAATGAATTCTCATATTTCTTCATACTTATTGCTCGCATAACTTATCAGCATAAACTTAGTCTCACCCGAAGGCTCGGGGGCTGAGCTACCTCAAACATAGCTTTCGCTCCTTCTTCAAACATAACACTCCAGCCATACCGAGCACTCGGGGCTGGTCGTATAACTCATACATAAAGGAAAAAGTTGCTCAACCCCACTCAATTACTCGGGGGCTGAGCCTGCAGGCAAGTTGAAGCTTCAACTATCATAAAATTCATAGCCTCACTCGAGCACTCGGGGGCTGTATAATTCATGATCTATGTAAAGTGTTTTTCATAAACCCCACTCGATACACTCGGGGGCTGCATACATACACATAAACAAAAAGCACTATGTACAAGTGGCAAATTTACACTCGGGGGCTGTTCCCTATACATAATACCCTAATCTTCTGGTTCGTCCTTGCTGGAAGAACAGGGCCCATAAGTTGCGCATGATAGCAATCAACCAATGTCCTCGCATGTTCGAATGTATCGTCAAGATTCGACTGGGACAAGACGATCCAGGCGGGTGGACGCAGCTGCAAATTTGGACGTTGACTTCGGAGATACGCCATGGTTGCGTTGGCGCCATCCACAAGCTTCTGGGTGATAAAGCCTCGAATGGAACCTGTTGACCGGAAGAGCTCGAGTACGCATGGATTCCTTGAGGTTGCGGCCCAGCTGGAAAAAGCATCTGGTTGATTCGACTGAAGGCCGACCTGCATAACTCAAGCAGCATAGTGCTCCGCCACACCCGATCCTGCAGAGTCGCGAGTATGTGTGCTCGGTGCTTGTCCAATCGAAAGTGCTGGCGGCCAGTCGTGGGTTCGTCAGTTGCCATGTTCAACTGCTCATCCACGCGAGCCTGCTCCGCCTGGAAATCTTGAACAAAACCTGCAACAACACAAGTGGGTGAACAAAAAAGAACAGGCGTGAACTCATAAGATCAAGGCAGTCATGCTTACACTCGAGCTGTCTGTTCACGATCTCCATCTCGCCAAGCACATACTCTCCCGTTGGGTGGGTAAAGCAGGCCTTGCCCTCATCCTTTCCAGCTCGCTTCGGGCACTCGCCAGCTCTTGCTCCTGTTTCGCGAGTCGAGCCTTCATATAACGTATTACTGCGGCATCGTTTGCCGCCTGACCTCGAGATCGAGTAGGGGCATGATGCCGCGACGAACTGGATGAAGTGGCGGATGGCCGTTTCTGTTCCAAGCATCATAAAAGTTTCATGAGAAACTAGTCACAAAGCTCAGACGAGCAACAACACACAGCTCTTTGAGTGCAGACACATTAACAGAAGACTACTGGCATAAAAGAGTAGCAAAATCACATGCACACTCGCAATTCACAGATATCATTACATGGCATAACAAAGAGGGATGCAGCTACCCTAAAACTAGGAAGTCGACTCTGACTTGCCCCTAAGCAAGCGAGTGGCGACTTCTTTTGCCCGGTGCTCCATGGTGGTCATAAATATTTCAGCCAGTCGTGCAGCTGGCGCGCTGACTCCTTTCAGAGGCACAAGTCTCTCGTCTGGCCTCCGCAGGAAATCAGAAAGCGCTCTCTCGTAGTCACCCTCTAATCCGTGCCCTAAAAGAAGCTTGAGGGTAGACTCCGAGCCGCGTACCGAATGGGCGCGAGAGAAATTCGCCATGGTGGAAGTCCCCGGGCCAAAAACATCGCCAAATCCATCCGCCGTCGCCGGTACTTCGCCACTCGGGAGCACGGCCTTGTACACTGCGCCAAGTGTACTCGCTGATTTGGCGAGTGCATCCTTCGCGTGGGTGCACACGACCCCGAGGTCGCCCACAACACGGTCGAGTGACAGATCGTCATTCGCCCCGTATGCAGAGGTCGGCGCGCCAGCAGCTTCTTCACAAATCGACAAAGAGCAAACGTCATTATACGACACTTGGCAACCTCACCATAAGTTCAAAACGACAGGATTACTCACCTCCCATGACTTGTGCGAGTTCCGCCAATTGTTTGGCATGTCCTCGCTCACGTGTGGTAGCAGCATCCAGCTCCTTCGATTCAGTGCGCTGCGTGGCGAGTGCTTCTTCAAGCTCCTTTACGCGGGACTCAGCCGCTGTCTTTTCGCCTGAAGTAGCAAATCGCACACAATTCATAAATCGACAAAGACAAGTATTGCAAAAAGAGCTTCAGAACACAATGGCGAAAGTAAACTCACGACTGAGTCGCTCCAGGTCATTACGCAGGCCATCCCTCTCCTGCTCCACCTGAACATAAGCTTTGGCAGAATCCGCCAGTGTGCGGTAGAAAGGCTGCAGACACAAGCAGTTAACATAATTTGTAACATACACAACCCCAAAACTACGCGGGCTAGGCAAAAAGTACTCACATGATTTGTCCAAGGCTCAGGGGTTGAAGCAGATGTCCCGACTTCAGGAGTCGCCACAACCGTAGCCTTGGCTGCCTCCACAACAGCAGTGGTGTCCATCGGGTGGACAACCTCATGCACGGTGGGAGAAACGTTCGGGTGATCCGGCGTCGGAACTTTCTCGGCTGGAGGAGATAAAGGCTGATTGGTTTCAGCACTGCGGGTGGCACACATGAAGACATCATCAGCACAAATATGCAATAGCAGTAAATCTCATATCATAAGTAAAAACACAAACCTGTGTTTCTCCTCTTCGTCGTAATCGAGGTCGTCAAAATTTGGGCCCCCAAAGACAGGGGCGCCACTCGAATGAGGAGGAGGGGTCGAGCTCGTTGAGCATACCCGCAAAGGAGCGACACTGGGAACGGGTGGTGAGCCTGCTTCCTCGTCAACCTCCAAGTTCTGCTCCTTCGCGGGTGAACTCACAGACGAAGATACCTTTTTGGTCAGTCGACGACGCTTTGGAGGCGCGACGTCGACCTCAGGGTCAGAATCGGCCACTTCTTCAGTCTGCACCTCTTCTGCTGCTTCCTCTTCAACTTCTTCCACACGCGAAGTGGTGGCGGAGGGAATTGGCGAGTGATCCCCTTTCGCTTCCATCTCTTGCACCTGATGGTGGACTTCGCCCAGTCTCCGCTGCTCTTCTTCAAAGCGGCGGCGGCAGCAGGCGCGCTCGTTGTGGTCTTCTTGACCTTGGTTGCCGCGTCAGTCGCGGCGGCAGACGCAGCGCCTCGCTTGGAGCCTCCTCCCTTGGCCATTGCTAGTGTGGATGGGCGGAGCACAAAGAACTTGGGCAAAAGAACAATGGGGGTGCAGCGCAAGGAGGAAGATGAGGAAACAGGGGCGGCGCGCAGAGCAAATGGCAGGTAAAAAACAAATGCCAGCGCCGTTCCCCTATTTACCACAAGTCCAAAAGCAATCACAGTCATTCAGATCCAAATCGTGCGTTACGCACGCAATCTGACCATACACGTGGCAAACGCGGAGGGCAACCGTCGCCGGCCACTCCGCCCACTACGCACGTAAAAAGAGGAGCCATCATCACGCCTCCGGGAAAAGTGGGCCCGTGTGGTCAAATCAAGTCCAAACGGCACGTCGTTCGGTCAGCTCTGCGCAAAAGGGCCCACCTATGTGTCACGTCCCATCAATCGCAGCATAACGCACGCCACGCGTGTCAGAAGCGCAGTCGCAAAAAAAAACGTCATCCATGACGTCGTCGAAAGGACTTTGATCAGAAATATATTCGAGTGATGCATATTGGTCACTCGATTGCCTTGTTTAGTTCGGGTGTGACAAATCTTTCTTAAGGCAAAAATTGCTCACTCGACCGTTCCTTCGATTGAGTCATATTACTCCCATCGGGAGCACATTCAAAAATTTCTTCGACTGAAGAGGTTCAAGACAATGGTTGAGATTATCCTCCATTTACAAGTAATACAGCATAATCTCGGGGGCTACTCCCATCGGGAGCACTGTCGTGCACCCGATAGAATTATGGCACAAAATTTCTTCGATTAACATATGCAGAGTAAGAGGATTTTGAGATTATCCTCCATTGCAAAGCAATAAAGCACAATCTCGGGGGCTACTCCCATCGGGAGCGCTGTCGCGCACACGATAGCATAACAGCAAATATCAGTCGACAAAGGACACGACTCGTCCAACAAAGTTCAAAAAACATACTCGAAACATTCCCGAGTTGCGTCCGTCGCAAATATCTCGGATGCTGCATGCATAGTGCAAAGGTAAGACCCGCCGAACTTTCGAGCTGGGCTAAGGACCGTTCCAGCAACGTTAATCCTTACAGTTTCCGTGTCAACAGACATGATGAAAAATCCCGACGGACGCGTTGGGTAAAATTCAAAGTTATACTGCAGATCGACTCAGTAAGACCTCGGTGGCCTAGTCGAATCTGACCAGTTTGTTCCAGATTCGAGTCCGGGGACTCGAGTTTGATTGAAAGCTAGTAAGGTTTTACCCGAATGTGTAGTTAATCAGTCCCGATCCGTCGAGTGTACTGGGCCTGCTAAGCTATTATCCCTTGATCATCATAAGCAGAAACCACAGTCGATGAGATACTCGACATAGCCAAACGTATGCTATTCATACAGGAATTCCAAATTATATATACAGAATACAAGGCATATGACGTGCACTTACGAAAAAGTCCATGCCCGATTCTTCGAGTCAGCCAAGTACTCGGGCGCTACTGACATGGGTATACATCTCGGGTACCCTACCGTGAGGGTACCTGGTGCACGTGACGACTAAGGCCCAATATCGAAGAGCCTACTCGAAGCCCAAGACAAGAGGCCCAAGAAGATGGAGTACCCTCCAAGCTTAGACATAGGCATAGTCGGTTTGGACTTTCCTTACGTGTAAACTAGGTCGGTTACGTACTCCCGAGACCCAGCCTATTTAAAGGCTGGGAGGGGTGCCGATCTAGGACCAAGCCATACCAGAACCACCATAGCTCTTGCGAGATCGACATCTCGCCGGAGCCACCTTGTAACCTCATAATCTCGCACGATCAATAACAGACAAGCAGGAAGTAGGGTCTTTACCTCCACCCGAGGGGCCTGAACCTGGGTAAATCTTTGCCTCTGCTTGTCAGCCGACGAAACCACCAGTACTACCACGTTCTCTCCCCATAATCTCAACCCTAGGTCGTTAACCATGGGATTTGATGAGGGTACACCTCGTCAATGTCGGACTTGAACTTATACAAAGCGGTCATTCACTCCCAAGTCTTAACAATGGAATGTAACATCATACATCCCTTTCTTCTCTCATACTTTTTTGCTTGCTTATACCACCAGTCATCGGATCCACCGCTAGTTCACGGGGGCAATGTGAAGTCGGTTCCCCGATCTTCATAGCCCCATGGGAGAATACCCATTACCGTTGCTGGTTCTAGGTTTCGTTACATTTGGCCTGCCCCTCCCTCTTTGTAAAACTAGTACTCCTCCCGACTAAAATACTTTGACTCTGAAATGAGTATTTCTAGATGCGTTTTTTGCCTAGATACACCCATTTGAGAATCAAATATTTCATAACGGAGGGAGTAGTGACCAAAGTCCTAGACATCCGACTACTATGTAAATCATTCCCAGAACCTTACACGGTGAGGTTCAGGATAAACTTGGATACATTTACACGCCACCAAGACTTTTATGATAATTAATTCATTCTTCTCTTTCGCAGTCATTCGTGCTGCGAGATCACAACGGAAGGTTCATCCTTTCTGGTAGCGAAGGCTTGCCGGGCTTCCCTTCCCCGGAACTGGCTGAAGCCCTTGCCGCTCGCCGCGCTCTGATGGTGTCTCATGACCATGGTGTCAAGAAGGTGGTGTTGATTTCAGATTGCCTGTCGCTGATTCAACGCATCATTTCCCGTGCGAGATCGATCGGCATTGGGCTCGGTGATAGGTGATATCAAAACCCTGTCGGCGGACTTCGAGTCTTGTTCGTTTAAATTTTCTAGTCGTAAAACGAATGTGGTAGCACATAAGTTGGCTCGGTCTTCTGAGTCTTTGGTTTGTAATATTTCGGTTAGTGTGATCCCGGACACGATCCGTGATGAACTCTGTAATGATGTTATTTGATAAAAAAAAGTACTAAATTCTAAAAAAACAGCCAAAAAAAAGTCTCAATTCAAATGGTGTTTACTCCAAAGTACCAAACATTCGACTGTTATCTTTCTCTGGTTCGATTACTATATGACAAGGCTAAACTTGGTGTCGAGTCGTTTGTAGGGTCAATCTTGTATGGTACACGATGAATCAGCCGCAAACCACGAGACATTTCTCAAATTAGTAGAAGTAGTTGGACGCGGTATATTGGCCCTTCGGATTGATCGCAAAAGAACACATATATTTGTCTTACTTAGCATGGTGCCATTTCTGCAAGTTTCTCCACTCAAATTCAATCTCCATATGCATGATCGCTTCGGCGTTTTTATGTAGAGCGGCTTATAGGAAAACTCATCGACAGCTATCGCCTTCAAAACATTTTACATGATTCTTCTCTCAATCCATATTAACCCTAATGTACTGAGGTAGCTACACGTTAGTACCGAAGAGCCTTTGGGCACTGCCCAAAAAATGATCCCTTCTTGAAAGAGATTTATATACCATTAAATTGGCCTTCTGTAATGATTGCGGCTAAGGGGGTGTTTGTTTGGTCTTTTGCCAGCTTTCCACCGGGAAAAAGCACCCAAATCGAACCAAACACCCCTGCGGTGGCTGTGGGTTTTGCCAAAGCCAGAGAGGAAATACACGGCGAGGAGAAAGCACCTTCAGAGGTGCTTCGCGCGGCTTCGCGCTGCTTCCCGCAAAGGTGAGCGAACCGTTTTCTGAAAGGGTCATATCGTTTGCCCATATTTACAAGGACATGACACTGGCCGAAGCAAACATCCCAGCCCCAATTCCTTTCTTTTTTTTCTCGTATCACATTATCTCTCACCTCACGAACGGATAGGGTTCGCTCTCATCCCGCACGAGCCGCCGCCCTCTGCTCCCTGCGCCGCCAGCTCGCAGTCCTATCCCGCCAGCGAGTGGCGCGCCGCCGATGGCCGACTCCCTCTCCGCCTCCAGATCTTCGCCGCCCTGGTAGCCGCCATCTCCTCCGTGTCGTCCCCGCCGCCAAGCTGCTCCCGCCGTCCTCGTCCCTCCCCGCCCAAGGTCGTCGCCATCTCCTCCCAGCCGTCCCCGCCGCGAAGTTCCTCCGGCCGTCCTCGACCGTCCCCGTCCCCCAGCTCGCCTCCTCCCTGCAGTCCCAAGTAAGGTTTGCCACCCCTCCCTTTTTCCAATGTGACGAGCTCAAATCCGATTGGGATGCTCTTGCTTGGTATGGTAGCGATGATTTTGTGTTGTTGCTTGGTATGCTAGTGATTATTTGGTTGATGCTACATGATGTGGTATTGATTCAGGTTATCCAAATAGGAAGGGATTCCTAGCTCCTTTTAAGAACAACACGTACCATATACCAGATTTTCGCCGAGAAGGGCGACCAACAAAAAGGGAAGAGCTTTTCAACTATCTACATTCATCGCTTCGGAATGCTATTGAGCGCATTTTTGGTATCTTGAAAAACAAATGGCGCATATTGAAGTATATTCCTTCTTACGATCTGGATACACAGAAAAGAATTATCCTTACTTGCATTGCACTTCACAATTTCATTAGGGACTCACAGTTGCGTGACAAACAGTTTGATCGATGTGATGAAGATGAGAATTATGTCCCTAAGGTCCAAAGGCAGTCAACAACACTAGCCGATGAGACTGCCCCAAGTGGAACAAACACCGATGACATGAAAGCAAGGCGTGAACGCATTGCTACCGCAGTGTTCAGTGCGAGAAGAAGATGATCTACTCATGCTATCTAGTTATTATGTGTAACGTCATTGACATGTAGTTTGGATTAATATATATTAATTATGGACAATATCCTATCTGTCTAATGGTACGATATGTATTTTGGACAAATCTATATCCTATTAATTATTTATTCTGTTTAATGTTATGTATTACTAGTATTTTATAGGGACAGATACGATTATACACTTCAATCAGTAATTTACATGTACTTGGAACTCTAAAGATATTTCAGACAAATCCTCAACACACAGCTAGACAGCCAGCCAAGTCGCCAAACAGTGACATTCAGAAAAGCAGCTAGCTTTCCTGCAGAGCCTCAGCCACAGCCACAGCCCAAACAAACACACCCTAAAGCATACTACTACAAAACATTCTTTGTTGAGGGACAATACCACAAGAAGAAATCAGCAATAGGTTCAAACTATTTCTTTTCCTACATGAACAATTCTAAACACAGACCATCTTTCAACGAGGAATCCTTGACACAATTAGGGATGTCTTCTTAACTTTACAAACAAACGGAATGTCGGTTCCAAGTCCAATACCATATCTCATGTACATCTGTGAACACCACCCCTCACAACACCCTTTTGCTGTACAACAATTGTGATATAAATCAGCATGCCGTTGCCTTGGAACCGCTGTCCCTGGCACAAACTGCCAAATAGACATTCTTGAATTTCTTCACTTTCCCTCTTTGCAGCAATGAATATGAAACGGCATTCCGCTATCAAATACCAACACGGCCATCTCAAAGGAAACAACCAGCCTATTACAACAAAATTCTCTAACCTGGCTCTAATGTGCAAATTGGTATCTCATGAAGCAGTTGAGCCAGCCGAGAGTGGTCCGTCTCTCAGCTGCTGCAGACAATGTTGTAGTTGCTTTTGTATCATCTCAGCAACCATTCGCAACCTTCCCTGGCCGGGTTCTCCAACAACAGCAGTCCCATTTACAGTCTCTACTGCCCTCGCGACCTTCTGCTTACATCTTTCCCAATCTTCATATTGCAACCAGCAAGCTCTCCCACCATGGCTCCCATTTATTGCAAGGAATGATATGTGGTTACTGTCTCCAAAAGAATACCTCAGTCTCACAGATACACAATATGGAAGCCAGGCGGCTCCGCCAGCTACGTTCATGTGAGGAATGAGAGCATGGTCAAGTACAAATGTGAGAGCAAACTCTACTGAACTGTGGGCTCGATCGTGATGAATATTGCTCTTAGCTAAAGAGCTTTCTGTGTTATCATCTGAAGCGGATCCTGAGTGATTTTCCAAACAAAGCTCAATGCGAGCCCTCTGAGCAGTGGCAATGTCACCATGAGCCTGGGAAAACCCTTTTTTCCAAGTAATCAGCTTCAAAAATTCTCGCAGTACCGATATCGGTAACGTAAGCAAAGTGATAAAAGAAGCAACTCTAGAAGCATCATATGGTTCAGAGGCAACACGCCTGCTGAAATAATCACATATCTCGTTAATCTCTGCCGCTGTTAGCTCTTCCTGAGCATTGCTCTGAGCTTGCTGTTGCTGTTGTTGGTGATGAAATCGCTTAACACTCAATACTTGTAGAAGCAGTTGAACCCGATGGACACTAACTGCAAATACATAACCTCTACAAGAAAAAGACGACAAGTATCAGAAATACGAATTTTCAAATGGTCGATACACAAAATAAATAAACATCAGTATAATATCATTATCTGGTAAACATATAAAGTAATTGGACGTAAACAAAAAATGGAACATTACCATTTAATGCATGATGAGTAATACAGAAGGATAAATGAATGTAATGTAACATCGTTCATCAACGGAATATAGCTAGAAAAGGGCACTATTGTCCAATGGGGAAAAAAGAGAAAACTCAATCTGTTTACACTAGATTGCACACAGAAACTGCCTAATAGATATCAGCTGAACCAAAATAGTATTGAAATGCAAACAATAATGATTGATGGAATAAGAATCTGATGCTAGACTTCAGTTTCAAAATGAAGCGATGTATTATGATAACCTTACCCCACATAGAACCGCAGTGCAGGCTGCTCTTGATCCAAATTCAGTAGAGCCCCTTCATTGTCCTTCAAAATTGACCCCAATATCTCTTTCAGAAGTTCAGGCAACTGCGCAAACAACCATAGAACTCCAAGGTACTTAAGAATCCCTCTTAACACCTTCTTGAGAGCTGCCAACGGAACCCAACCACCACCGTACCCACCATCATCCCCAAGCCCAATGAAGGCTGTGTTCAGTTCTCCTTTAATATGAACAGGAAGGCCAGTTCCAGGTGTTAGTCGCACAGAGGCTCCACCAATGCCTGAAGCAAGTCCTGAAGAAGACAACATGGCATTTCCTGCTCGACTCAAACTAGCTGCTACATGGTTAGCAACGCTAGAAGTTGGCCTGGACATAGCAACACCAGGGGTAGCATTCAAACGATTTGCACTAGGAGCAGACTGTGGAGCTACAGCACTAGTATTTAAGTGTGGACCAGGCTGTGTAGCATTCATGAAAGGGGGTTCAAGAGCATTTAGACCCTGAGCAACATGCTCCATTATGAAAGGTCTAAACTGTGGACATGGCAACGATCCACCAACTGAAGGCCCACCCTTAGGAGGGGTTGCTGGCTGTAGCCAAACCTGATCCCCAGCAAAGCAACGCATGTCAACAGAAAACTTCTTGCGATATATAATGCGTATCCAGTATGGCCCACGAAGCACGACAGAAACATCAAAAGGCAGCAACGAACTAGGAACAAGTCCAGGTCCACCCCGTCCAGCAGCGGAGAGCATGGCAGCAGTGTGAAGAGTATGACCACCCAAATTAGCAGCAGCATTTGATGGGGCAGATGCATGATGCATAGTTGTTGCAGATGAACCATTTGTTAGTGGCCCCTGTGAAGGGACATTATTAGTTTGCTTTGGTATTGAGCTGTATCCAGACGAAACCGTCACAGGCATCCGTGCAGGACGGATTGCACCCCCAAGAGCAAGTAATGGCCCTGCTGTTAGCCGGATACAATCCAAGAAGGATGCTACCTCACCACCATTCACGAAATCCTCCAAAAACTGCATTTACATAAACATGAATACACAATCAGTTAAACAAATGGAATAGTCGATGCGTAAGCACACTGTGTGTATCTGTACATATATGCTATGAACAAATGTGGGTCAACTGGAACAGCTCGTTTGGCAGTACAGAAAAGAACATGTCGAAAACGAAAAGTATTGCTATCCTTTCAGCTTTCATAATAAATGACACTATACGTCATGACCCGAAGAAATGTAGAAGATTTTTTTGCAATAGGAACCCGAACTGAAAAATGCAGCATGAAGAATTGAGTTGTCATGTAAAGTACGAATATTCATACAGAAAAAGTCCATGTCCTGTTTTTGATAGTAGGAATAAGAGGCTATGCAATGCAATAGAAAAAACATATAAAATTGCAGGCACTAGAAACTTCGTTTTGTTTTTCGAGAAGAACGCTTGAAATTATTTTGATATTTTTTTGTTAAATACATAATGATAACAATTATTCAAAAATATATGTTACAAAAAAATGTTAGCATGAACTTTTACTGTTGAAATATTCAGAAATCAATTACATGTATTCATCACAATCATGAAGTATGCTGTTTTGAAACAAGGGTACACATGAGAATGACTTGAAAAATACTAGTAGTAGGCAGGCAGTAACAAACTTTGACATGCTGAAAGATTCAAACATCATTTACTTGTACTCATCTCATGTATGCTCTTTTGGAACATAGTGTAAGCATGAACGGACCTTGGTGTGTGGCCAAAGCTGGTCAGGAGAAACATGCATCGTGCAACCTGTCTTAGCTGTTTCCCATTCGACAACAAAGTGAACCATTGGCATGTGGCCATAACTGAACCAAAAGCTCATTAGACCAACAGCTTCAATCCTGAATGGTTTTCCCATCTGTTCAGATAGCCTGTCAGCAGCATCACTATGGCCTTTATTAACAGACTGTAATTTAATCCCCACAGATACCTGATTGTCATCTAGCTTATCATCATGTTTCACACCGATCAATCTTCTCATTCCACGAGCAAACACACGTGCATTGGCAAGCCGTCGTAAATCTGAGTAAAGCCTCTGAATACTATCTGCCTCAACAGTGCTATAAATTAAAACAACGCCGTCTGCATCAAAAGAGATATGTGAATCCATCTCAGACGTGTTCGCTATGCGTACACCAACACCCCACGGGGTCGTGGTGGTTCCGCCGTTGAGTTCCCAAAGTTCCCTGAAATGAGGATCGTTTATCCTAACGTCCCATGACATGCTTCCAGCCTTACCAAGGCGTAAGCATATGTGTTTCCAAGAATCATCTTGAGCGAAAGGCAACCTTAACCAAAGATTCGAGGATGGTGACCGCATGCCCACTTCTTCGACATACGGAATAGCAAGAGAATCCATCTGGGCAGTTAGTTGAGCATGCTTGATGCATAGTGAACAGTGCCTTATGACATGTAGTAGTACTGAAGCATATACAGTTGCTGGAACACAATTATTTCCCTCAGCGAGAATATTTCCATGGGTGAGACTGGTTCCTGATTGCGAACTAGAAGAGTATGCTTGCAAAGGAAGGGAACTCTTCACTGATTCTGATATTCTTCTTCGCTTACTTGGCTCACTGGATTTCAGTCCTTGCAGTGAAGGGAGATCCAGTAGGAAATTTGAAAGAGAGCGCTTTCGAGGTGCACAATCAGCGCCGACGGTGATGACCCTCCCTAACCCTGTAAATTGCACAAGTACGATGAATATGTAGTAATAGTAATGTAACCTTATCTAATCTATCATATAAAAGTTTTAAGTAAATACAGTAGCTGAGCCTAGCTCAGTTGGTGGGAGACAGGTTTGAGTCCTCTTCAACCCAAATTTGGGTGCTTATTTCTTCTATTAATGAAAGTAACATTCCTCCTATGCATCTAGCAAGAGAAACTTTCCGTAAATACCTTCAATGGTAGGCGAAGATCGAACCAAATGAGCAGGCAACGAGTTCTCCAGACTGCCTGAATATGAGCTTTGAGGAGGGTTTTGATTACTGTTAACCTTGCTTGAAGGGACGAGCTGAAGTGGTTTATTTCCATCTGCAATACCATGCTCACTTGGAGAGCTCAACGTGCTCAGGTCATGATTAGATTTAGAGTTTGATAACTTGGTAGCAGGGTTTGAAGAGGAAAAGGTGTTTGTATTCTGCAAATGTCTCAAACTAGTAGGGAAATAGCTGTTCAAACTGATACTAGGATGAACTATTGAGGTATTATTAGCTTGGGAATGCGATAAGGATCCATCCTGCATCGGTGAGATTGCTCTGATGCTTTCTCCTTGAAGACCAAGTGAAAAAGAGCCCATAGGAGAAGCAGAAAGCAAACTAGAACCATGTCCACATTCAAATATCTCGTCAACGATAGAAGAAAAAGATGGTGAACAAGCAGGTAGCAGCAGAAGAGGATCAACCATATTCTGAACAGGAAGTCCATTGTCTATCATGTCATCACGGTTCTCTATACTTTGCAGGGTGTGCAGCTTCGCATCAAAAAGATTTGTATTTTTTTCATATTTAATTGTTTGCATCTGCCCAACATCAATCTTATTTACCCTCGTGGCTTCTTTAGCATCTATATTTGAATTAACCTTATCACTTGCGTCAGACTGTGTCTCGAGCAAATGAAATATAGGCCTGAAGTCCTTATCAAGTTGCATCAGCAGATAATAAGCATTTGCGCATTGAGGAAATCCCATGACCATCAAATCTGAACCATGTAATATGGCATTTGGAATCTTTAGAGTACCCTGAGACTGCTCATAAACCTGGAATAAAACAAGAGAGTTTTATCACTTAATATCTGGAGCCAAAGAAACTTGGCATATTCAAGTAACTATCCAGGCCATATAAAGGAGAATATCGACCGAATTAATACAGCCATAGAATCTTATCAGCTCCCCGATGTTATTTGTCATAAGATTGGTATGCTTGGTTGAATATCCCACATTCCCACACAAAAGATGCTGCTCCAAAACAGACTTGTTCATGGGAGTCCATGAGCCCAGCTTCAAGCCCAATAAAACCCGCATAAACTGACTTAATAATAGAAAACAGTTGGTTTTTAGGCCAGGGCCTGACCCGCTGGACGTTCAAGGGTACACTTTCCAAGGATTGACGTTCCACGGCCTTCAACATGTCTACTACAAAACCATGAGAGCTTCAGAGCTTAAAGCCCGAAGGTGGGCACTTAGAGCTGTGACTAGGCCACTAGGGCTGGAGAGCCCTAGGCGCAGGTGTAGGGATGAGAGGACAAGGAGACGTAGATAATACTGCTATTTCCTCCAGGTGATGGGAAGGGGAGCGTAACTTCCTAGACCTTGCTCTGCTACTACCCTTTTCTTCCACTTGCTGCTGGACTGTACAAATATGTTATTCTACCGTAAGACCAATCCTACAAGTGGGATTGAGGATAAATGGGCTGGGAGCTGAGGATGGTGCTAGAACCAGAACCATCCCCTATTAACATTTTACACACAAAGCCTTTTCATTTGAACTATATACGATTTTACACATTTATAGAATCCCCACCACCACCTCCCCCAGGCCCACACACACCAATACAATAGAATTTGTGTACTGGTAAATGAACAGCATGCACTCATAGATGGCGACTAGGTTATAAAATTTAACATCAGAATTTCACCGTTGACTTTAAAGCACTAAACACTTATATAAGTTATAGATACATAATACTTATTACCAAGTATTCTCCTGACAAAGCAACCCATGATGTCACGTGCCCAATCTGGAATTTTCTACTGATATAATTGGTTAAAATGGCAAAACCGCAAATGCACACATCTCATGGTGGCATTGTCTTAGATATAGAGATTATAAATTATAATAATGCTGCATCAGCTTATATATTCAGAAGTTAAGACATTACAGTATGATCAAGATAGTTGACTACCTTAAGGCCAAAAAAACTTCCAGTAGCTGCAAGTAAATGGAGGATGCTCCTTGTCCTTAAGCTTGAGAAAACCTCAGTCGCTGTGGTACTGCCTTTGTTCAGAGCTTCTTCCCAATCCAGCAGCGCAGAAGGTGGTAAGATATTTTTTGGTGATTGTAGGAGGAAACAACCACTCCTAATAAAGAGAGAAATAAGTTGCAATACTGTGAATCTGAAAAAGGCCTGTCTGGATTACATCGTGAGGCCTAAGCATGAATGTATTACCACTATAAAATATCTAGTATTCAGTGGATCGTGCTACAAGCTAATTCAGTACGATTATAATCGATTCCCTACACTCAAGGACAATATCGTTCAAAAATCGCATTTTGAAGCAGTACCAAGCTCTGGATTCTGGAGAGATGTGTGGGATCATACTTATTTAAACACCATTTTGTAGCAATTGTTTGCAAGTGGGGAAGGGAAACATGCCAACAAGTGAAAAACAGCCTAGCCATCAGTTTTAACTTCAAGGATAAGTCCTATGAGTAAGGAAATTAGAAAGGCTATGATTTAGGAAAATCAGCAGTAGAAATGTAATACATGGTATCAATCGTCTAAAACTTGATTGGAGTGCCTATCATGATGATGTCGCATATGGATTGGTACGAGTAGGGAGACTAAGGATATGCGACCCTCATCTATCCGCTGGACCTGATTCTGAGTTGGAAGACAATCTGAGGCTTATATGGAAGTTCGAACCAAGATTAATTTTTTATTGTTGAATAAATATGATGTGCCTGATCTCTTATGTATAGAACGGAGCCAGTTCCAACAAACAAACCTAACAGAAGGAAACTAATCTTGTTTAATCCCATCTTACACTAAAGAAGAAACCGACAGCTAATACTGATTTAAAAAGAACCCATGACTGATGAACAGAGTGATCTCAGCCAATCTATAGGTATAACAGTGTGATCCTACAAGCTACGAAAATGAGGCAAGGAAGAACCTAATAGGTGGTGGATTTACAAGTGAAAAGATTGGTTCCTAAAAGAAGTTATCAAACACTAGTCACTAGGCCTATAGCCAATAAGTTAATTCATAACAACACCAGTAGTGGTGAGTGTTGTCAAACCTGATATTTACTCCAAGACCAATATATGCTTGACCATATGCCCTCACTTGAAGCACTTCATTTCCACAAAAATCTGCAAAGCCCGCTTTCTCTACTTTCTGCACTCATCAGCATGTCAGGGACTACAAACGTCAGCAAAGTAATAATATAATTCTTAAAGTGAAGCTTTGGAAACAATGAACAAAATAATTCGCATAGCAGTCTTCTCAAAACACAAAGGTACACGAGCATAATATTTTGTATCATTACCTTATGTGGTGCCTTTGCTACGTCAACATCTTGTTTCAGGATAACATCTTTGGGTGACTGAGAAATGTGCACATTTTTGCACAGTTGTCTCTGAATATCAAGAAGACGTGTGTGTCTATTGCAAGCAATTGCTTTTAAAATGAGTTTCTCAACATCAATGCAGCACAGATCAAGAGCAAGATTAGCTTCTTTATCTGTCGAAGGATCAAGTATAAATGAACTATGCTGAGATTTTATCTGCATATCTTGCCCTGCCTCAATTTTGATAAATGGGGATAAATCAGATTCTGCTGGGCCACTGTTTTTTTCATCTAACCAGTAATGCAATTTCAACCTAGGTAATTTAAAACCACTTGAATCCAACTCCCCATCTTGAGCAAGCTGCATTTGAGCGGCATTTCCAGTTTGTCCTGTGGTGCTGTCATCGATAAGTTCAGATCTTATTGCTTCTTTCCACCTTCCCTGTCGAAGAACCATAGCCTGACTAATAATAGTGTCCATAGCAAGTGAAATACTAAACTCGTGAAGTCTAGCATACAACACAGAGAAGGGATTCTCAGAAACTGCCATTCTTCTTTCTATATCATCACCAAGAAAAAACATCCAACTTTCTTCCAGCTTAATAGGGCCTTTCTTCTCACCAACAAGCAACTCCATGTGCAATATCCTCCATAAATCTAGGTTACCACGGTAACCTAATGTAAGGAGAACTTTAAATTCTCCATCGACACGAAAAACAGCTACTCCATCAGTTACTGAAACGTTAGATACTTCCTTGGGTCTTGGAGTCACAAGTATTTTGTAGCGTACACTGGTGTCCAACTTCTGCAAAGCATGTTTTTCTTCATCTGGAGAAAGTTTATTCTGGCTCCCTATGTCTTCTATACATCTTGGCAACCTCTGATAACTTCCTGTAAGCATAACTTCTAAAGCAGAAGGAACATCAAACGTAGGAGCTCGTGCTTGTTGCAACCCCTCATGCATAAAGAACAGTGAGTCAGCAGTTTGGGTGAAGCATGTTTCATGGCTGGAAAGAGTCGATCCAAGTTGCTGACAGTACTGAACCAAAGGAACCTGCATATATTAAAAGTAACCATCTTAATTACACAATTAAAAGTAACGAAAACAATTCACATCATAATGCTTCCAAGCCAACTAGTCCTTGTTCTTTTTTTGAGAGGAAAGACCACTTTAGTTTAGGATGATATTGATAAAAAAACTACAAAAGACTTCAGGAAGGAATGCATGGATTGTTCAATCAACCTTAATAATTTCATGTTCGAACTAAAATGTGCAAGGGCACAACAAAAACAGAAGTTTGTTGTGAATATTAGCATCTGCGCTTTAATTTTGACAATTCATTTTACCATATTGTTTGCAAGTAATTTCTACTTCTCCCCTTTCTACGAAAGAAGATTAAAATTTAACTTAAAAACTTTATACGGATATTATGTCACTAAGTTAAGGGCTAGAGTTTAAAATATATACCAGAAATTCCATTTTGGTTTTGTATCCAGTATAATATGCTTTGCATGGTTCGCCAAACCATTAATTTAAAAACAAGTAATGTACAACAGTATAACTGCCAGGGAAGACAATTTAAAGAACGTACTGCATATCTGAGGAACTATGTAGGAAGTGTATATATGTGGATGTTTTGGGGTGCAAATGGACTTATTCCTATTTGGGTTTTGAATCCAATGACAAGAATCAAGAAAGCCCAAGACATGCATGATTTTTTCCACAAAATAGACTCAGGTTGCTGGGCACATATAAGCAAGAAGAAATAGCCAACCAAATGAAGTGACAAATAATTTAATCAAGGAAAAAATAAACAGCAATATTGAAAAAATCATTGGCCTACATTGCAACAAACAAATCCAAAAATGTTCCTTGATGCACTTGCTCGATCCGGACAGCCGAGAGATCACCAAATTCATCACCAAAGCAACTTAATCCCTAAAACACTAATATTGTTACAACTAAGCCATGTTTTTTCTAAGTTGACGATGTTCACATAAATTAAATTCAACAAATAGTTATACTGCATGCGTAAAAGGCTGAACCGAATTGTTGGCTGGGAGTCACACAATGATACGTTTGTGTTAGGAAAGTTTGACCAAATTAGCTAGTGTCTGGTTCCTAGCAAATGTTGTGGAGTGCCGAACTTAGCCCACCGCTAGTCATACACTCATTTGTGTGCTAAGTTTTGAAGCGGTTGAGCAAACAATTTGTCCACAACAAAAATGGGTGGCATAAACAGTTTGGTTCAACTATTATTCTACCAACGTGAGGATTCCACCGAAACAGCCCCTAGATCCAGCAGTTCACCTGTCTAATTCACCACACTACCATGGGCAACAAGGCCACTAGCTTAGCTAGGGAAAACCGAAAACGACCTAGTCCCAAGCAACACGGACCTGCTGGCACCACTTGGCGAGGACATGGAGGCGGAGCATGCGCTGGCGGGTGCGGGCGATGAACTTGAGCAGGTCGATTTTCTTCTCGGAGTCGGACCGCTGCCGCCCGCCGCCGCCGTAGGCGCCCTTCCCGTCGGACCCCGCCTGCGACTTCTCCACCAGCTCCCGCAGCGCCAGGTAGGACTCCTCCGCCGCCCGACGCACCACGGAGCCCAGCTCCACCGTCTGGTGCCCCAGCTCCCCGCCATCGCCGCGGCTAGGGTTTCGGCCTCGGCCTCGGCCTCGGCTCCCGCGAGTAAGGTTTCGGGAGGAGATCAGGGCCACCGTTTTGTAAAGGCGAGGAGGTGGTGGAGGGCGGCCGGGCGATACCCGCCGGCGACGAATCGGCGGCGGCGGCGGCGGGCCGCGCGGGGTGGCCGGGTGGGATCGGAGCTTTCGTTTCTGCTCTCTGGGTCGGGCCCGAACGGAGCGTGCGACCAGCCTAAAGTCGACGGGATGACGAGGTTCCGCGTATATGCTGGCCGTCGATCGGGGAACCGACGGTTGGATGGAAACACGGCTCGGGACGCAAACTCCACCGTCATACGCAAACAGAAGAAACATTTGCAAGTGTGAACGACGTGTGAAGAAAAGGTACTTTCTCGCTGTCCCTAACATCTGTGATTTCATCTATGGTATATAATTTTCGCAAAAAAAAATCTATGGTATATAATCATTTGCCAAAGCTTTTTTCCCTCATTGTTTGTCCTTCTCTTCTTCCTGCGACACCTTGGCCATACCGGGAAACAACAATTAAACCATGTTACAACTGCATGAACCTTCTATCGCAATTGTCTCCTCAAATCATGGAATAGACAACATATATTTTCCTACAATAAGAAAGAGAAAGAAATGCTTCCTTTTGTCCGATGTAGTTACAGCTCGAAGGGGGGCCTCCATGAAACTTATGCGCTACAATCTTCCTCATTTGATTTCATTGAGAATGAACATGTGCAGCTACAAAGTTATAAAGTATTGAACATCGGATGAAGTACTCGATGTGTCAATCTTGAGTACTCTAGACGAAAAAATAATCGAGCCTACCGTTCAATATCTCTGTTTTCCTTACCCTTTTCAACTACATTCCTACACCCAAATTTCAGATCTTCCCTTCTTTGCCCGGTCAAATCGCGTTGGTGTTGTTTCTCTTCCGCTTGTCGGTGTCGCTCCCACCGCCGCATCAAAACTATCCTTACCTTCATCTGATTGCGCTTTCGCTAACGAGGAAGCATGCAAATCAAAAGGGGGGATTTGAGGAGGTTATTTGGAGTGCGATAATCACCTCTTGAGAAGCTAAGTCGTGCTGGAGATCACAATCCTTCTCGACGTTGTAGTTCTTGTTCATGTCATCTAGTGTTGATGCCTCCGAGTCGGAAATTTGTAGCAAGACAAGCTTCTTTGATTCCTCTGTGGGCGGTGTTTTAAGTTTTTATTTGACCTTGTTCAATCCATAAGATAAGCTTTCCCAATTTATCTATATAAACACAAACAAAAACGTGGGAGCGTGCATGAGGACAAATAGAAAATATAGGCCTTATATCCTCTAGGTGGGACCTTTTGTCGTATATTTCAACGAGGTTACGCACTCACTTTGTTTTGTGTGCCTTTTGAGAAAAATAATACTAATAATAATGCAATTGTGGATCGAGCAAAGTCATTCAGCAAAGTTGATGATGAATCTTGAATTGCCACAGAGCCCATTAGAGAAACAACACAATATGATGCAACCAGATTTTGAATAAACATGGTCATGATAAACTAAAACCAAACCAAAACATATAGTAAACGAACCTTACTCAATGGAACCTCTTTGAAACAAACCCATAGAGAATGTGAGCACGATGGCCGTAGAAGCCTATCTGCATATGCGATATGGAAATAAAGACCAAAGTATTAATTTTCCTAAAATTCACTGAAAAATCGCGAGCAAAATATGTAGTGTAGTTGCATTGCTCCCATGGTATACCAGCACAGGAGGAAAACATCAATTTGACTTTGCTATGCATACTCGTTGAGCTTTCGAGGGCGAGATGAGGATGCCATCTCTAGGAATCTCGACTCCAACAAGAGAAAGCCAACTATTTTCTATCGTTTCAATGTGAATTGTAACAATGTACGTGTATGAACCACATATCCTCATTGGTTAAGAGAGTTCGGACTCAAATCCAGATGAAACAAAATATGCACAAAAATACCATGCATATCTTTTTCTATTTATATGCTTCTTAAGAGCATGTGTATTCCAATTTACAATCATATAGAACTATATATGTGTAATCCATATGTGTCGCCATTTTCTTTTTTAAGCAAATTACACACTCGACTCAATGTTTTCATGGATGAAATTGTCGCAACAGTGGAACATGGGGTTCCCCTAGTACTGCCAAAATGGGTCCACCCCATGTGGGCCCAAGATGAAGATGGACAAGACCAAGACTCAAGTCAAGCTGGCGGGTTCACCGTCGGGACACGCAAGGCCTACGTCGACAAAGGGCTCCGGTCCTGGGGACCTGCCGGGTCCCCGAACCAAGCAAGAAGGCCAGGAAGGACCCGAGAGCCCGAGTCCCCGGCAGGAGGCCGGGCTCCCTCTCGGGTACTTCCCCACGTCCCTGTGGATAAGCTCGCCAACTCACCGTAGAAGACTTGGGAAGCAAGGCGAAAACAGCGCGGGCGGGAAGCACGTCCCGTGGTGGTGTCAGCTCCTGTCCACCCCAAGGCGGACGCTCCCACCTAACCCAAGGGAGACGCTAGGCTGAGGAGAGGCCACGTCTCCTCCTAAACTAGATGAGGAGGGTCCTTCACGCCCCTCACGTGACCCTGTGGCAACCCCTTAGCCTATAAAAGGAGGACCAAGGCACGGAGGAGGGAGAGGTCGGAGAAAGGACGAACCAGAGCAAGACTAGACTAGGGCTATGAAGGTAGAGAGGAAGGTGATCTCCTCCGGGTCAGGATCTGTCCTTCTTCTACCTCCAGCCAAAACCCTTCCGGGTACCCCGTCCGGGAGGTTCCATTGTAAGCCACACTATGAAGAATCCATCAATCCAGACATGCAGGAGTAGGGCTTTTAGCCTCCGGTGGCCTGAACCTGGGTAGCTCCTTGTGTCCCTTTGGTTGCATGCTTTGATCGTGGAGAGGAGAGCTTGATCTAGACTCCACCCGAGAAGACGATTCTCAGCCTCCTTCGCGCCCCGTGCCGAACCTAAAAGGGGGTATCCTATACTCCCGGTGTCCGTGCATCGAGACACGACAGAAATTCTACAAGTTAGGTCGGTTCTCTAACTCAATAAGATTGAATACCGCTTAAACATGTGTTGTGACACAAAGAAAATATCTTGTATACCCTTCTAAAATTTGTAGCTCAAAATAATTTTCAAAAGAAAACTTCTACATTAGTCATTTTCAAGTATGATAACAGCCCATCCATATCTTATATACCCTTTTAAAATTTGTAGCTCCAGATAATTTTCAAAATAAAACCTCTACACTAGTCATTTTCAAGTATGAGAACAACACATACATGTTCTTCGGTATTATGGAAAGATCTGAGTCTCGTTCCTATTACATGAAGTACATAGAGTGGATCTACATATCAGAAACCCATGAACACAAGGAGGAATACCGCAAAGCTAGTATTGACCTCTATAACGCAAGCCTGGAAAATATGCCCATCGACGTCGGCCTTGGGGACCTAGTACCGTGTGCCTACACCCACTACTCAAGTACCATGCATGATGTCGTACCCAGGGAACCTCGGAAGCCCGGTCCTTGGTGGTTACAAGAGTTATGTGAGCCTAATTCCAAGTGCATACTAATGATTTTCCGCACCTACTCCCTCCATTCCTAATTATAAGATGTCTTAGACATTTTAATATGGGCTACATACGGATTGAAATGAGCGAGCATATGCACTAAAATGCATTTAGATACACGTGAAACTAAAATAGCTAAACATCTTATATTTAGGAACGGAGAGAGAGTGCATCGCTAGTCCAGATCTGAGCACCTATTCATACACTTCAAGGCAATGATGGGCTGTTGTGACACCTTATGTCCTGGCCTATAATATTTGGATACCTCGACACAACCACTAATACATTAGTGAGATATTTGTGGGATTGAAGAGGAATATTGCTACGGAGGTCATGAGCATTGGGGCAAAAAATTAGGCTTGTTGTTTTTTGACATAGTCCTAACTTACTCCCAACGAACATTGGAGACGCCCAAATGAACATGATCAATAAACTGCTCATCCTTGAGTTGTCCAAATTTATAAATCATGTTTCACGCGAGCAGATGACGTCCTCGTTAGTCGCACATTTTCCAGCGTGTCGCGGCCTATAAGGTCTTTGTAGGTATATAAGGTAACAAAAAAATTACCCGGTGTCTGGTGTCTTGTGCTCCCTGCTCAGCCAACGTGGGCCCACCATGCGGCCCTCACACCGAGCACGGGTTTGTGTCTAACGCGTACACGATTAATTTGTTTCTGGATTCTCAGTTGCGACTTCCCCCGATTTTTTTCCACCATCTCCATCCACATGCTTGTCATTTCTGCGGTGCCTCAGTCTTGAAATGCATCCCACTCAATGAGCTGAGATGCCGAGTTCTCTATCCACCCCCGCTTGAGGGGGGAGGCAAAAATGTCAGACCTTCAATGTCGTTGAAATTTTTGCGTTGCGGGCAAAAGGAGGAAGAATTTTAGCATTCCCACGTTGAAAGTGCATGTGCCCTCATGTGTGGTTTTGGTAATTAATGACAATCTCTATGGACTAATGGTTGCATTGAGCTATCCTTGTAGGGCTTGTCCATTGGCAATGCTTGAACACCATGTGTTGGTATCAAGATTGAAAGAAGAAGATAAAGTGATGACCAAAGCAATATTCAAGTCAGCATATATATTAAGAGAAGAAGATGAAGTGCAAGTTCAAGAGAAGCATCTCGAAGAAATCCTATGCTTGAAGCTTGTCACCCATTTGGAGATAATGGTCAAGTGAAGATGTGTCTAAGAGAGGTTCTCCCATAGTGGTGTATGGGGGAGCGATTTGTGAGTCTTCACCAAGCAAAGTGTAATCAAGAAATGTGGTCCACTTGAAGAGATCAAGATCGTCATCATCTAGCTCAAGTGGAATGCGCAAGGCAAAAGTATGATCTTGATAGGGTTTCTATTTTACCGGTCTCGTGCTGTTGTGGGAGACCGGGTTATATTATAGACGGCGTACTATCAAGAGAGGCTCTCAAGTGAGTAACTTGATCGCATCTTAGTGGGGAGCTCAAACCTTTGCATACTTGGCATCATCATCTTTCTTGGTTCTTATTTGACTTTTTTTCCTTGTTGGGTTTTAGTGCTTTGTTGTGTTTTTCATGATAAGCCCAAGTTCACCGAAAATGGATTTCGAATGGAAAACTTGTTGCGTTTTCGGTTTTGGAGGTTTTGCCGGTTCATCTTTTTATAGAGAGTTTTTACCTTTCTACATTTGGCTTCCACCTCACATGATGGACTATGATGTTTCTCTGCATAATCCTGAAGAGCTCTTCGTTGCGATTCCAACGAGCCCAAGATCATCGAAATCAGAGTCCGGATGAAAAAGTTATTGTCGTTTTCGTTTCGCTTTTCCTGCAGTTTTCTGGGGGGGGGGGGGGGGGGAATTCCGGCCAAATATCCGGCCCGGGTCCAGTACCGAAGTTTTAAGTGACTTAGTCATTTTTCGGGGGTCCGAAAATTTCCGGTGCACCGGAAATATCCGGTCCTTGACCCGGAAATATCTGGTCCGAATTTTCCTGCCTCAGTTTTTTAACGGGAAGATTTCGTGGGACCTATAAAAGGACTCCTTCTTCCCCAAATTGAGTAGAGCTCCTAAGCACGAAATTGCCCACCATTGTTGACCTTCTTGAGCTTGTCTTTCTCTCTATTTCTCCATGATTCTTGCCTCAAATTAGAGGGAAAAGAGAGCGAAGATCTAGATCTACTATTCCACCGATCAATCTCTCCTCTAAGTGAGGGGAAACTTTTAGATCTAGATCTTGGAATTCCATTTGTTGGGTTCTTCTTTGTTCTTCCTCTCTTCTCCCCCCATAAGCATTAGTTGCTTGTGGTGGCCTGGTGGGATTTGAGAGTGAAGGATTTGAGCATCTGTGCTCTTGCCATTGCTTTGTGCATCAGTTTGTGCTCTCCACGAGGATTCGTGGAAGTTGAAAGTTTGTGAGCTTGTTACTCTTGGGTCTTTGGACCCTAGACGCCTTTGTGGTGGTTGAGACCTTGAGTGGTCACTTGTAGCTGTTCGGGAGCCCCCAATTCGGTTGTGGGTGTGTGCCCCGGATCGTTGTTGTAAAGGCTCCGGTTTTCGCCTAGAAGGATTCCGATAGTGGAAGGTGAGCCAATCCTTTTTGGTGCAGTTCATCGGAGAATAGGGTGAGCCTTTGTGGCGTTGAGATCGACCTTTGTGGTGCCTCACACCTCTCCAACGAGACGTACTTGCCTAAAAAGGAGGAACTCGGGAATACATTCTCGTCTCCGCGTGCCTCGGTTATTTCTATACCCGAGCTCTTTACTTATGCACTTTATATTGTGATAGCCTTCGTGCTTGAAGTATTCTATATTGCTATCACTTTGTTGTTTGTCTTGCTTAGCATAAGTTGTTGGTGCACATAGGTGAGCCTAGTATATTTAGGCTGTTGGCTTGTTAATTTAAACACCTACTTTTATTCCGCAATTATCAAGCCTAAACCGGAAAAGTTTAAATCGCCTATTCACCCCCCTCTAGGCGACATCCTTGTCCTTTCACACGTGCCTCATTTCTTCTAGGTTACTACGCATCCATTTTTTATTAGAGATGATGAAACCCTAGGCGGTGCTCTTTTGGAACAAAGTGCAAACAAGACAACAAGGCGATGCAAAATGGAGCGTGAGCAAGGTGAAGATGGGAAACTTCACAATGGTGATGGATCCACATGCACTCAAGGGGTAGAACAAGAGGAAGCGAGATGGTAGTTTCTTCTCTAGCAGGAAGAGGGTCGAGAGAAAAAAAATGTGGTGATCACTAACATATCAGAGGTATACAATATTGTATCGTCAGAAAGAAAGCCGCAAAAATATAACAATGTTATCGCTAATGAACTGAAAAATATACATGCACTCAAAAATATAACCACCTTTTTACATGATTTTTTATTCCGTAGCACCACACGGGCATTCTGCTAATCAATTATCATGTGAGGCTGACACGGCCTCGTTGTATATGTAAAAAATTAAATTTAGTGATTGATTGTTAATTTGGGGGATTTTTCTGCTCCATTATGCTCCCTAACATTAAGAGAAAGTTATGCATATGCACAAGGAACGAACTAAAGTAAATATCAGTGCGATTATGTGCTTAAAATGAGTAGGAAGTGAACCATTGACGTATGAGAGGGTGGATCCTGATAATTAATAGCTAAGAAAATAGCGGAAAGTGGTTTGTGCACCCGAGCTCCAGTGCTCCTCCCACTTTAAAAAATTCGAAAAGTATATTTAAAAGTTTCAGAAAAATCTGAAACAAATCATGCATATTCTTAATGATGTATGTAACAAGCGTGAAAAATATCAATGCTAAATTCTCAATATTATAGTCTACACAAAAATGACAAAATGGAGAGATTTGAAACTATGCATTGTTAACTATAATAAGATCTGTAAATTTGTCATTTTTGTGTAGGTCGAAATATAAAGTATTTTGCATTATTATTTTCCACGTTTATAGGATACATCATCTAGAACATGCATGATTTTTTCAGATTTTTTTGAAACTTTTATGTATACTTTAAAAAAAAATAAAGTAGCATGAGCACTGTAGCTCGGGTGTAAGAAAACCCTACTCAATAAATAGACATAACAAATAAAGTGTTACCGTAACTCAAACAGTCCATATACGTAAGCAACACTTGGAACAACAAGAACAAATAAATTAAATAAGTTCAGATATCAGCTAATATAATGTGGGAATGAGAATACAATGACATATGCAGAAACATAATGATTCCCTAATAATGCACAGCTAATCAAATTACCGCCGGCCGGCCGCCCATGTCGTCGATCGATCGGCGGTCACATCTTGGCGTCGGGCGGCGGCCGCTCTACGTGGTCCTGTCCGAATGCCCGGATGTGGTCCTTGAGCGAGCGCTTGTGCTTGAAGTCGGAGCCGCAGGCGCAGTGCCACCGGCGGCCGCAGTTCTTCTCGTGGGTGCGCCAGTCGCCGCGCACGGCGAGCGCCTTGCCGCACTTGCGGCAGAGGAACGGCTTGGCGCAGTGCCGGCGCTTGTAGTGCGTCTGCAGCGTCCGGAAGTCCTTGAGCGGCCGCGCACGCGGGTGGTCCACGTGGCTCCGGCACCCGGGGGCGCAGCAGAAGCACGGCAGCCGAAGCATCGCCGCCGGTTGCGTGCCACGGAGGGAGTCCGGCCCGCGCCGGTACTGCGACCCGTGCCCCCACATGTGCATCTGCCATGTACGTACATGGAGTTAGTATATGCAAAATTAATTTTCCGAAATCATCACATGTAAGTATATAGCTAGATCTTGCAAGAACTAGGAACAATAGTCACTGGAAAAAGAATATCTATATGAACAATTAGCACTCTACTGGTGAAGTGGTGATTAACGTGTTCACTGAAGACAACAGTAAAAAAAATGATTTCAACGTGGGAGAACCACGTGATTTTTTGATAGAGGAGGGTGCAACATCACCGAAATTGCAAGCATGGGGACTTGAACTCGGGTGGGTGGGAAGGCATCAGCCCCTCCCCACCACTAGGCCATGCCTTAGTCTGCCACCGAAGACAACAGTGGATCTTCTCTAGCTTGGCAATGCGAACAGACAAATATATATGGAGTATTTCATGGGGGAAGCAGCTATAAATCCGTGTACACATATGGATGGATCCACAGTGCAAGGCAGGAGAGACTATATGGATCCACAGTGCAACTGTGCAAGGCAGGAAGGAAAGAGGTAGAATTTGCATGCATGCCACCTCAGAGCGGGCGTGGACACGGATAACATGACAAAAAATGCGAACCAGGCACAAAAGCCAGGATGATGGGAGGAAGCACTACATCTGTACTGGCCCAAATGTGGGAACTAACAAAAGGGAAGTACGAACTCTAGCTGGATCTCGCGCAAAAGGTTGAAGTCTCTGAACTAAAGCAATCGTCTACTACAGTACGTATACACTGATCAAGATTCCATTGGAGCTACATATGGAACTTCGATCGGCGATCATGCAAATGCATGCGTGATCTTCAAAAAAAAAGAAAATAAATGGTGATCTCTTGCGTACATATATATATGTCGCTCAAAGATGAACATCCTTTCAAAAAAGAAAACAATCAGAGATGAACATCTAGCTCGTCACTTAACTTGTGATGTGACCTAATCAATAATTAATTTACCTGCAGGTTGTTGTATCTGCTGAAGGTCTTGCAACACACCGGGCAGATGAAGTGCGTGGGCCCAATGAGGATCTGAGCCGGGGTTGGGATCCAATACTTGCCCTTGGTCAGCTTATTTCCAACGGCAAGGTACTCCATGCAGAGATCGTTACTGGACTCATCCTCGTCCTCGTCTTCTTCTTCCTTGTCCACCTTGTGATCACCACCACTGCAGAACTCGTCTTGTGATGTTCCCGTTGCATCACCATCATCTTTAGGAGGGCGATTTGGGGTCGGCGGGCCGATTTGGAGTGAGATGTTTACATCCTGATCTTCTTTCTTGTGCTCATGATGATCACCAGTGTAACCAAGGATCTTGCTGTGATCGTTGCTTGATGAAGGTAGGAGGCTGAGGAGTGGGAGTACTTCTTTTGTGGGAGAGGATGCATGAACTAGGCTTCTATGGAATGGGAGGAAGAATGGATCTATGTGAGGCCTGAGGAAGGTGTATGGGCTGCCCATGGCTAGATGCTGGATAGCTAGCTAGATTGCTTCTTAGAATGGAGGTCTGATCGCCCAGCAGTGCTGTGCACCAGGGAGAAACCTATTATAGGAGAGAGAGAGAGAGAGAGAGAGAGAGAGAGAGAGAGAGAGAGAGAGAGAGAGAGAGACTTGTTTCTTCACGGCTCACGCGACCTCACGCGACCCGTGACATGTCTGAGCTTCATTCGCAGTCATCCGCACCATGCACGGCTCATGCGTAAATTTTAGAGGCTATGTAGCAAAATCTCCCTATCCGGTGGGGGCTATCGTATGTAACTGTCGTTGTGGGTTCCTTTTCCATGGAGAGCAATGTGTCAATTGTTCATTGGTGAATGTTCTCCGCGGCTGCTGTGTGTTCACTGTGTTGCGCTTGACACACGCCAATGATTAATATTCTATTATTTCATGAGTGGTTTAAACCTTATTACTATTATTTTTAAACGGCTACCTCCTTGTAATTCAGTATGGATTTTTTTTTAGCTTTAAACTTTATGTGTATGTGAATGTACTTAACTTTGCTTGCCGTATCCCTAACGATTTAAAAGCGCATGTACGTAGTAAAGATTAGCTGAAATGATTCGGTTAATCAATATTGTGTTCCTGCATATATATATAACATAATTTGGTTTCTAGCGTTAGTTTCATACACTTTCACATTTAACAAAATAGTTGTGTGTTTAATATTCCTTTTTAAGCGATAGATGTGTATTTTTCTATTAAATATATACACAATTTTCTTAGTAATACTTAACAAAAAATATCTTGGTAAGTATTTTTTTTTACAACTAACTTTGTTTGAGTTAACATGCAAACACACAAAAAAATGCCACGCAAAGGTTAACAAAATGATGTGGTGTTGAAACCGGTGCTTGCTTCTCACCTTTCGGTACTAAGCAATCCCAGTTTGGCAAAACTCATAATGACTTTACTCAAGGATTGGACCATGTATCGCTTGATTTCTTGTAAAATTTAAAAATCTGCAAATACAACATCAAATATTGGGAGTAGAACATATCAAGTAGGGAATCATGTTGTTCTGCTTTCTTAAATGGAATATCCAGGGAAGATGTAAATGAGACCAGGCGAGGAATAGTCACATTGAGGTCTTGTTGCGGCCGAAATTCTCTGACTTTGCCATGTTGACTTTTCTCTGACTTTGAGTTAATGACACAAGGGGATCACCAGATGTGGGACCCGCTTGTCAGTGACCCAAAGTCAGGGAAAAGTCAGTATGGCGAAGTAAGATAATTCATGCCCGTCTTATTGATGGTCATTCGTCAATCACTCCACGAAAAATAACAATCAGATTGCTTACCATAGATGATTTTTGAGTTTATCCTTCATAATTATGTTGTGTTCATATATTTATTTGGACAATCGTATTAGGTACTCATGTGTGATGAGCTTGGATATATTTTAATAGGAGAAATTTGATTTCTTAGAAAGTCAATATTTTTTATAGACGAATTTCAGTTATGTAGTATTATAGTAATAACAATTATAATGAACGGTCCACGCAGTCATTTACCACTAATCATCATATTTGCATGTTTACCAGCATATCTGCCATGATTTCTATATATAAGCTAGAAAGATATCCCACACACGTTACAACGGGGATTATTTATTAAGAAAAAGTGTATTATAAAAGAAAGGATATTTGAAGACTGAAATGGAATATTTTGGGAATATGAAGAATTTGATTTGCCACAATAGTCGACAATATAAATTTAACCTCCGTGAAATTTTCGTATAGTTAAACGCAAAAAATTGATTATGTGGAAATTGTATGACTAAAAGAATTAATATATAATGTGAATAGACTACATGTATGAACAGATTTTTATTAATAATTGTGGGATGGCAAAGATAAATGAATGACTCAAACAGTGGATGGACACCTTGTATATAGAAATAGATTAATTTAATGCATGTTAGTTGGCTTTTGTCTTACAAAAAGTATAGATAGATAGATGTCTCGCGACATGAGTAAGAAGTGTGTGGAGTATATCACAATAGAGCGTGTAGAGGGATTAGATATGTGAGGTACGAACGGCAGCCAATTATACATATACATTGGGCCGAAAAAGTCAGCACACATATGACTATGCTATATTTAAACATTTTAAACTATACACATAAGACGGTATGCAGTATAATTAAGTTTTATGCACGTACCACTGGGTTAATTATTTTTACCAATTGCTTCCCTCTCATTCTTGTGTCCGATACAACATAAGTGAGGCAGTAAAGCATTGGATATATATTGATGAAACAGTCCCAGATGGGTACGTCTATCCTATCCGCTACAGTAAGATGTATGCTAGTACAGATCAGATGTCGAGGTAAACCCCAACAGCATAAGGCAGTATCCGCTGTAGCTACTTCAGACGGGGCGAATAGCTCAGGTACTACATCTTTTCACGCTATTCACTGGAGAACGACATTGTTCGATGAAATAGCTCACATGCGACGGCTCGTTGAGTTCAAATATCTTCCCTAACTCATTGCTCTTAATCGCAGTCAGTTAGGATTAAAGGCAGGCGGGTGGGACCCACAATTGCCCACGTCAGCAGCGACGACCGTTTAATCTCTTCCCTTGCGCGCGCTTTCTCTGCTTCTTCTTCTTCTTCTTCTTCTTCTTCTTATCCGGCGACATCGACGCAGCGCGGCAACGCCGGCGAGGCAAAACATAAATAAATGAAGATAAAATAAACCCGCGGGGCGCATACAGTAGATAAACTTTATATTACACATAAGCTCGACATTACAGAAGCTCGTGGCTCATAGATTCAAAAGGGGCGCCACGCGCGCGGAGATGAACTGAAAATTACAGGCGGGGACGTTCGCTGCTGCTCCTACCCCTAGCTACGACCCAAAATTGGGCTCACACCGGAGCCCCGGGGGTGCGGCGGCGGCGACGAGGCGGCGGCGCCGCTCAGTCCTAGTCCTCGTCGGAGTCGAATAGCCCAGGGGAGCCGGGCCCGTCGGAGTCCGAGCTGATTTCGATGACTTCGTGGAGGGAATTGTAAATCCCGACCTCGAGGCGGCGTTCGTCGAGCTCAATCTCCATCTGACGGCGCTTCTCATCCTCTGTGCTGCGCTGGAACACCTCCAAGGTGACCCGGGGCAGGACCTCGTCGGAGACGAAGTCCCCGGGCAGGAGGGGGCGGCCGCTGCGCGGTGGGCGCTCCTGCTCCTCCTCCTCCCTCTTCGGCGATGGCAGCGGTGCCCAAGCAATGGTGGAGCTCCCCGCACCGGAGGAGCTTCCAGCCATCGCCATCGCCATGCGGCGGTCGTACGCAGGCAGCTCGCGGCGCTCGTACGCAGGCGGAGGCCGCATTCCGCGGTTCGTCCACGCACGCGCGCCTCGCTTACGAGTGACGTCGGAAGCAGCCACGGCCTTCCTAGCGGGGTCAGCCGGAACCCGCCTCTTCCCCTTCCGCTCCTCGTCGGAGCCGTTGCCACCGCCGGAATGGCCACCGCGGCCGGCGATTGGACCTCCCCTCCTAAACATCGGCGGGCGGCGGGGCTGGATCTACTGGCGTAGCTCGATTTTATCACCGGCGGCGAGCTAATGCGAGCGGCGGCGAGGGTGGGGAATGGGGGAAATAGCTAGGGCACGACAGGGTTAGTGGATAAGAAGAGAAATAGCTAGGGCACGACATGGCGAGTGTGGGAATTTTGGACCGTCGAGTTTTCTGGGCCGTAGCCTATGCGCGTTTGAAATTAATAAAACACTGGAGCTAAAAAACTTTGTTGGGCCGTGGAGTTTGTTGGGCCGTGGCCTATGCGCGTTCGAAACACTGCAGCTAAAAAAATTCAACAGCCAATCAGAGCGCAGAACTGGGACTGGCGCGGATCGGGGGTTTCCTTCTAGAAGGCATGATCGGACGGCCAGGGTTATATCACAGAAGCTTCATAGGATTTTGTGTGGGTTGACCAACTAATTCAGAAAAAATTAAAATAATCACAGAACCTTCATTTTGGTGGGACTTAGAATGATCCAGGCTTATTTTTTCATTTTCATGTTTAAAACTTGTTTGAATGTTGGTTTGACTTCAGTTTGACCGAATTTGAAATAATCATAAAATATTCAAAAACATAAAAAATAAAAAATAAAAACAGTGCACATGGTTTTTATATATAGAGTAGATGTGTAGGAAAGTTATTTGGCTGATTTAGATAAGGTCGAAAAAATATTGCTTAGAAATGGAGCCGTTTACACTACCTTTAGAGCTTCATTTGAACTCTCATGTGTGAAGAGAGGTGGTTTGTGATTTGCAACATGAAATTGTCCAAAACCTCACCAAACCTTCATTTTGGTGTGACTAAGAATGATCCAGGATGAGTTTTCCATTTTGGTGTGTAAAACTTGTTTAAATGCTGATTTGGTTTGAGTTTGGCCGAATTTGAAATATTCATAAAATATTCAAAAAACATCAAAAAAATGCAAATCCAGTGCACATGGTCTTATTTTGTCATGTACTAACATCTCCAACTGATAAACAAGGTCTAGACACATATTAAACAAGAAATGCTTCAATATGGTGTGAAATCACACATCTCAAACTATGAACTCTATGTGTGAAGAGATGTGGTTTGTGATTTGCAACATGAAATTGTCCAAAACCTCACCAAACCTTCATTTTGGTGTGACTAAGAATGATCCAGGCTTAGTTTTCCATTTTGGTGTGTAAAACTTGTTTAAATGCTGATTTGGCTTGAGTTTGGCCGAATTTGAAATATTCATGAAATATTCAAAAAACATCAAAAAAATGTAAATCCAGTGCACATGGTCTTATTTTGTCATGTACTAACATCTCCAACTGATAAACAAGGTCTAGACACATATTAAACAAGAAATGCTTCAATATGGTGTGAAATCACACATCTCAAACTATGATGCTTCAATATGGTGTGAAATCACACATCTCAAACTATGAACTCTATAGTTTGAGTTGTGAGATTTCATACCATACTGAAGCATTTCTTGTTTAATATATATGTAGACCTTGTTTATCAGTTGGAGCTGTTAGTACATGATAAACTAAGACCATGTGCACTGGATTTGCATTTTTTTGATGTTTTTTGAATATTTCAAAAATTGGTCAACTAAAATCAAACCAACTTTTAAACAAGTTTTGAGTTAAAAATTGTTCTAGGACACTATATTAGTGCAATATATGTTAACCCTAGAGTTTGAGATCATTTGGAGAAGGTTGAAAAAATGACAGGATTAGAAATGGGGCTGTTTGGACTATCTTTGGGGCTCATTTGTAGCTCATTTTGGAGAACCGATGTGAAAAATGACAGGATTAGAAATGGGGATGACCAAGTTAGATCAACCTACTACATAATAGTATGAAATCATTGCAGCATCCAAGTCTAGCACAAATAACATGTACATCAAAGTTGAATTCAAATATTCAAAGTTGAATCAAAATATAAAAAATATTCAAAAATTCAAAAGAATTTTCCAAGTGCAATATTTTAATGGATGGGACAACTCACTATTATAGAAATTCTATAATAATGAGATGCCCGACCCACAAAGCTACTGGACTAGGACATATAATGTGCAACACCTAAATTGCGAGCAAGGGGACTCGAACTTAGGTGGGCAAAGGGAGCATCAACCCTTTGCCACTAGGCTATGCCTCTGTTTGCGAAAAATCTACCACCATTTGGAGGTAATAGATACAAATATTTACATTTTGGTAACACTAGCAACACTAGCAATATTTAAATTTTGGAAAGTTAAATAAAAAATTAAAGCATTTTGTCTATAGATGACATAAGCCTCTACCTAGTTGACAATGTTTCAACTCTTTCAACTCGTTTTTAATCCGACGGCGTGCGAATGCCACAATCGGGCGTGCCCAGAGCGCGCTCACAAAGGTGTTCGACAGTGTGCATGCCACAATCTCACGGCGTGCGAATGCCACAAAGAACACTAAAACAAGGAAGACAATAATTTACATTTTGTTGACAAGGTTTCACCTACAAAAACTAGGTTTCACCTACCGGAACGTGCCACGGCACGTCCAGAGCACGTCCAGGGCACGTCCACAGCACGCCTCCAAGGTGTTCGACGTACTGCTTACATTACAATTTCGCAAAAAAACTACCACCACACGCTCCCAGCGCTGGGCAAGCACTGACTGAAATGGTTTCAGGCACCTAACAAAATTCACTACACTAGTTATCTACAGAATGCAGCACGATCTTCCCTCCGCCATGGCTCTGCAGCACAATCTTCCCTCCGCCATGGCTCTGCAGCACAATCTTCTAGCTCGATTTCATCTCGCAGAGGATATCGGAGCAGACCAATCTATCCGCCGCCATCCCGGCAACTAGGCTGAAAGCCTCTAGGCTCAACACGGCATCGAAATCCACGCTCGGGGTAAGCACTTTGCTGCAGCCATTGCTGCTCGATGAGCTCCCGCCCGAGCTGCTCTCGTCGCCCGCAGCACCGCCCGAGCTGCTGTCGTCGAACGCAGCAATTTTGCGCATCGAGGCAAACCTCTGCCTCATCATCGGCGGCGAATCACCGCCGAGCGGAAAACCCTTGGAGCTGTAGTAGCCGTGACGCTTCCACGCCTTCTTCAGTACCTGCTGGACTGAAATCCGGTAGGGTCGCTTGCCGTCGAGATAGACGGAGCCCCTCGCCGCTGCACGAGACACAAATCGGGCCGCCGGTCGCCTCTGCGACCGTGTACCCGCACCACCCCATCCTCCATCCTCCCTCGCCGCTCCCTCGACGCACCACCCCAAGCCTTGCGTCGCCGCCAGCTTGCTCGACTCCGGGTGCCGCCGCTGAACTCGCGTGGGCGCTCTTCCCTCCGCCGCAGGACTCGCCGCCAGCTTGCTCGACTCCATTGCCGGTGCTCCAGTCGCCCGCCCCCTCGCCGCAGCTTTACTCGCCCGCTCCATTGCCGTAGCTCGAATCGCCCGCTTCTTTGCCACAGCTCGAGTCGCCCGCTCCATTGCCGCCGACTCGCCGTCGCCAGGAAAATTTTCCCCAGCCCGAAGAAACCGAGACGACGGGACAGAGTGAGGAGTGAGCTCCGCGGGACGCCGGCGCGTGGCAGAGACGGTTCCCCCACGAACAGAGGCCGGTTTTGCTGACGCATGGGTCCCACTCGAGAAAAACTACTCCATGTACCGGTCAAACCTGGTTTACAGCGTGGGGAACATGACTTGACGGCCATGTCGCCGCAGAGCAATTACTGCTCGAAAAGATGCCGCATGTGAGCTATTATTCAGAAATATGTCGCGGCAGAGCCAATTACTCAGAAAGATGTAGTACCTGAGCTATTTGCCCCTTCAGACGTACAACATGAGCAGCCATGACGATCATCACAAGGCGCAAAAGGAAGTTTAGGAAAAAGTTCAACCCATCGACTGTTTGCTCATGAAGAATGAAGGACGAGATAACATCATTGCCTCTATACAGTATCTAATGGTAAGGTCCATGGCACCTAGCAACTACCATAGAAAACAGAAAGCATTCGTAGACCCACTCAACTGTAGGTTGAGTTTAAGTTTTGCTCTTTAACTGTAAGGTAAAGTTCCAAGTGAGCTGGGGTGTCATTACACCTAGTAAGTTTGGACATTATTTTGTGACATCACAACTGTACAAAGTGATCTAGGGAACATAATGAGTTTAGTACTCCCTCCAACCCATATTATTTGTTTAAAAACATTATATTATATCATAAAAAAGATTCGATGGAAAACCTATAGCACATGGACAGGAATTTTTGCCTCTCAGATGCCATCGCACTCTATAATGCAAAACATTTTGTAATTCCAAAAAATTCCAAAAAAACCGAACCGGAATCAAATATCTTTTTTCGAGAGTAACCGGAATCAAATATCATCAAACATTGTATTCATATAAAATGTTTGGCCAAGGAATGATACCCATTGACTTCAGGTATGGCGATAATATAGTATGAATAGTACTTGTATATAGCGTTTTTTGGTGAATCTTTGACCTAAGATACAATGGAAGTCATTCCTGTGTGGAGTAACTGTCATTGCAAAAAAAGTTTTGGAATTTTTTAACCTTTTTTCAGTCACTAAGTTTCTTTTGGATTATAAGGTGTGCTGTTACCCAAGTGTGCCAATGTATTTTTGTATAGCACATAGCCTATGCAAAAATAAAAACGAAATATATAGATATAGAAATTATCTTATTTCCCATATGACTCGACACATTAATGTTAAACTTGAAATATCAGCATAATTATGATGTGTTGTCTTCCAAAAAAAATAGTACACTGAAAGTATCTAATATAAGTGAGGGTGTAGGTACATCATATAGCTTAGAAAAATACTCTCAAACTTTAAAACCAGACAATATTGATATACTATTTAGTACTGTCAGCATTTTTTCCGACCTTGATCAAAGTGGTGTCACCGATGCCATGATGGTGGCTCGTGAATGTCATAACCCTCTTAGCATGAGAAGATTTTTGAAAAAGCATACAATTTAAGTAAACATATAATAATAACCAAAAAACGAGACTCTAAAAATTATTAAGGATATGAGGGAAAATGACTTTAAAAATCGGAAATATTCAAAATAAATAAATAGAAACATGGTAAGATGAACAATCTTTAGATGGGAGTCGGATATATTCTAACTAGAACCGATGATCAAGGATTAAATAATAAACTTACCAGCTTGCGGTGCGTTATTACGCATTATTTTGTAAGCAAAATATGCCCGTATGATCATATATGTGCTAACTCTAGCTGTCTCCTCACGGAAGAATCTCTATCTACTATATAATACGGCTTAAGGTGATGGTTGCCGATGGTCCGTCAAGTCAAAACATTAAGCGCTATTTTCCGTTTTAGGTACGTAAAAAAACCGGACTCGTCGCTAAATTGTTGTTTCACGTACCGGAAAAGAACCGGATCGGAGTCTGTTCCTTGCGCGGCTCGTCGGACCAAGGAGCTACAATTGATACGCAGTGCCTGGTGCTGATGGGCTGTTTTATCGGCTGGGGCCTACCTTTTCTAGCTGAACACGGATCAGAATATGCATGTAGTCTGATCAGATTTGCATGGCTGGGGCCTACCTTTTCTAGCTGAACACGGATCAGAATATGCATGTAGTCTGATCAGATTTGCATGCCTTTGTCCAGTCCTGCCAGGCTACGGTGGTTACGTATGATCGGCCGACTGCCGTAGAAAGTGTGAGCATAGAATTAGGTATTTTTATAGAAAATTAGTACTGAGTTTTGTTCTTATTCTTTAGAGCTAGCCTTACAATGCCTAGATTTTGTGTAAAAGAAATCCTGAATGAGATGTTAGCTTATCTCAACCATTTGATGTGTTCTAATCAGCGTAAGACGAACAGTTCGAGTTTATAATACTTCTTACGAATGCACCAATCCTAGGTAAAAGTCAATACTTGATGGAAGACAAGACAATTCAACCAAGATTTTTGCAATGGCCCGTTGACATTCCTTCCGAGACATATTATTCCAGTTTCTTAGGATTTGCACTGATCTAAAAACGCAATTCTAATATTTGAGATATGGGTATTTTCTTATCTAAAACTTGAGTTTCTAACAAGAAATAAACGAAAAATGCTCACGTTTCATGGCACAGCTTAACTTGACCATATAGTGACCTAAATCTAATCCCAATACTCCCATGAAGTTTCTATTGATTAATAACTGACTACCGGTATGGCGCGCGTGTAACTGAACTTACAGTAATTTCTCTATGTCAAAGAGTTTATTTTTTTTAAAGCCAATCCGTAGCAGCAACGAACGTATTTGTTATAAAAATACAAAGTCCATACGTGTGTTAGGATTAAGCGGAAATCATGGAGGCATACAAATCACATAATCAACTTTAACCACACTAGTATTTATGCACGCGCACGCGCGTCTCAACAAAATATTTGTCTTTCCTTCAACTCTCTTATAAGCAAAGTAAAGACACATTATGAATTAATGAAAAATTGAGAGACAATGTAAGAGTTGAAGGATTATCTGGCTCTACAATTAACAATCACAAATCAGCTTGGTAACAAAAACTAATTATCCTATAGCTGTCAGATTTACTAAGAACAAACTACTCTGCTTTGTAGTCACACTGTCTGAAAATATGAGATTTGTATGCTAAGGTAGTAAGGTGCATGAACTATTTCACCTGTACATTGAACATGAACATGGTGTCACGTCAGAATGATTATTGAGAATCATGCTACATGGGAAATAATATAAGCATTGCCATGAGATGTAATTATGATCTGTAAGTGAATGGACTTCTAAATTTTCCATCTTTTGACATGATACAATACATAAGCAGCGCCTCTGACTTGAGCACATCAAGTCATAGTGTGGTAAAAGCTATACTAACTGCATCAACGAACACTACTGCATTAGCGAACAGTGCATATTCTGAATTGCATCAGCGAACACTGCATAGAAAAGAAGAGTAGACGCACCTGGCAGCTGTGGAAAGTAGCTGGACGGCGTTGAAGTCCCACCTGGAAGTGGAAGAGCTGGGCGCCATCAAGGTCCATGGCGTGGGATTGCCGACCTGGGCGCCGTCTAGGAGAAGGTGGTGGGAGAAGTCGGCGCCTGGTGTCCAAGATTATAATTGAGGATCAGGTGGCCGTCGGGTGCAGTACATCGAGCAGGGGCGGAACTTCCGCCGCGGAAGTCATAGTGCACGCGGGCTCGCGTGCAGGCTCGAGCGGTGGCGTGCAGAGCGCAGGCGGCCGACACGCTCGTGTGGTGGCCTGCGATGGGGCGGCTGGGGGCACGCTCACGTAGTGGCGGGCAGTGCCACGGCGGCCGGCACGGCTCCCATGTTGGCCTGCAGAACAGCGGCACGGGAACGCTGGTTTGGTGGCGTGCAGAGCGGCGTCAAGTGGTGGCGTCGGTCCCGGCGGCGAGAACTCGGACAGGGCGGCACCGGCGATGGGCAGCTGTGGCGGCGAGTTGATCAGGTCGTGGCGTCGTTTGTTCTTAAAAAACCAAGATAAGTTTGCTAATCTATCGTGTGTACTCTTATTGTATCAGAGGATCAATTAACTCAGCCCTAGATATACAAACTTGAACGAACCTGAAAACGTGAAAAAAAGAAAGAGCAAATATGCATGGTGATAACAGAGATACTAACCAATCCAATTGATACTCTACCCATCTTTTCCCTGCTTAGTGATAATTTTTCTCAATGGCATCAGGAAACCATCGATGTTTCACCTGCAAGATAACTAAGTCAAGAGGATGGCAACTGATCGCACTCCTGAACATCATGTGCGGTTGAATCCTAAAAAGAAGAAAAGGCAATCTTTACAAATTTGAAGCCCAATAAACTTGGGAAATCACACTGTTCAATCTGAAAGAACTAACACCACGTCCAAGGAAAGATCAGGTTAGTTCTGGAAGTTAATAGGCTACATGCGCTGGTGATTCCTAGCGCCGTACAACCTGACGACAAGTCGTGGAATCAAGCTGGAGGGTGAGCGCAATTCTTGAGATGCATGGATGGGGAGGAAACGCTGGTCCCTGAAGAACCACCTGCCCGGCCGCCTGTGGTGTCCGCTAAAGACGACGGCCCCTGGATCGCTGCCAAACAACCCGCCTGGCCGCCCGTGGTGTCCACTAAAGACGACGGCCGCTTGATGGCTAGAGAGACGGGTAGAGGATACGGAACGGGGAGAGTTGCGACTACTATCAAGGTTGGATCCTGTAATTACCACAAAGTTGAAATAAAACGAACCGGTACGATGACATTAGCAGTATTATATGATTTGGTGGGAGGGTAAAACGGGTAAAAGTGAATTTATGTTGAGTTGTCAAACATTGGAGCGATCTGGACCGTTGACCAAATATTGAAGGGCTCAGATTCAATGTATCAACACAAGTTTGCTCTTTTAATAGTAGTATAGATATGCAACCGTGTGGAATATGGACGGTCAAAATAATTTCTAAGTTGCGACTCAGCTCCATATCTCCATGCGAATGAGATTCGTTGAGACATACAGAAATCCAGCTCCACATCGGTGTCATCGAGGGAGCTAAAAAAGAGTATCGAATTGGATTGGTCGGCGATGTGCCATTGATTCATAGGATAAATGAAAAACAACACCATGCATTGCAGTTAGAAAACCACAGACTAATGGAAAAACTTATGACTGAATCTTTAATTTATTTTTAATATTTAAGAAAATTCTTTATCATTTAATGACCCGTTGCAACGCACGAGCATTGTGCTAGTACAATTAAACCTTCCAAATTTCATCTTTAGATCTATATATCGGCGTACCTAGTACAGGCGGTATGGCCTACCATCCTTTGTCTACAAACTAGCTAGAGAGATCATTGTCTATGCTTGACTTTTCCAAACCACCATCAGGTCACAAACCTGTTCATGATGCCAGCGCCCGCCTCATGCCTCCAGAAAGATTCTACTAACTGAAATGATAAAACCATCGTTTTCTTCGATACAATCAGTGTACAGGGTCATATAGATCCTGAAAACAGCAGCACACAATTACTTGCATTTCTACAGGAAAAAATGGTGCACACTGGCATGTGGGCCTCGGTGCGTCGCGGCTATCATCCTCATCATCATCATCATCATAATACCCGGGTGACGGGCTCGAAACGATTTCTTAGAGAGAATCATTTGATTGCTTGAGAAACATCACAATTGGAAACAGGTGATTAGTACAAGTGCTGGATCATTATGGATGGGCTTAATTCTTCAAGAGCTCAACAAAGACCCATGGCAATGATAGAGGTGGAGGAGTCCCAAGGGTCATTATTCCGCTGCATTTTGGTTCTTCCAGGGGACGTCTCTGGCAGTACTGTTTGCAGCTGCATATAAACCCATGCGGGCACGCATCGCAGGTGGGGTGGGGCCCACTTTGAAGTGACGTGTGTCGTCCCGCGCGCGAGTCAGGCGATGCATCGTACTGCCTCCCGGCCGACGAGCCTAGGTACCCATGATTCCATGAAGCAGGGGACCGGCATGAGCAGGAGATGGATCGATCAAACGCACCTTACTTAGCCCTTACGTGTCAGAGATGGCATCATTCCTAGCTTATTAGTGTGTGTTCAGTTTGGATTTAGGTTTTTTTTTTTTAGAAAAGGGGTGCGTCCCGGCCTCTGCATCAAAATGATGCACACTGCCGAGTTTGGATTTAGGTGATTGCGCATACAAAGGTTTCTAAAAGCTCCCACCGTAAATTGTTGTCTGATGTCAATGTCGACACCGGAAAATCCTGCCGTTGGTGACAGTCATGTATATTTACCGGTGTCATTGCATGTAGTTAAGAGCATTCTGCCATTTTCAAAGAGAATTAGTAAAATTTCATTGGTGTCATTTGACACCATGGGTTACATGCTACCTCCACCCATGATGTATGGAATATATCGTCATATGATTTATCGAGGATTAGTGTAATTGTGCAACCGAGACAAGATGGGACGAAATCTATGTTTTTTCTTTAACTAGAAACTCAGCTGAAATTATTAGTGTAGTTGTTTACTATGATGATCGTAAGAAAAGGTATCCTTTTGGACTCTAGGTATATCCTAAGAGATTTTCCATTCACTGGGTATTAGAGTGCATGAAGGTGAAATCCTGTTGTTTCCTACTCATTTTCTTATCATTGAAATGAATCGAAAATCACTTTGGCTACAGAGTTCCAATGATCCCTTTATTTTAAAAATTCAAAATTAGAAAATTGAAAAAATCTGAACGTAGTCAATGATGCATCCTACAAGCATGTAGAATCAAAATGTGGATTTCTTTGCATCCTACTATGATCCTTACTTTTAAGCTAGCTATCCTTGGGTTCATTTTGTTAATTCCATCCAGGACGATATTTTGCAACCATTTTCTCCCGCAATAGTGTGCTCCTGGCACCTCGAGCCATTGGAAAAAAAATGCAGTACACATGTACATGTACATGAACCAAAATCCAGGAACACATATGTATGGGACATTATAACCAACCCATAGACCATACACCGGACCTGGAATCACATAGCCCTACACAAGGTCGCCAGCAAATGATGATGATCGCTGCCATAGCATCTCGATCTGTAGCTGAGCCATCACATGATTGCATGCAAGACCTTAACTATGTCCGCATGATTCCATCTGCAGCCACTATTGATCCCATCACACACACGTAGCATAAGATCCAGAATTTGAGCAGAATATTGTATGTAACAGGCTAACAGGCCGTCCCCCAGTTTGCTATATAGCTGCAGTACAAAACATACTCTATTATTCCGAAGCCCTGTAGGCATGTGACTATAAGGGTTCAACGATCCAGTGCTGATATGTTGGCGCTGACCGCTGGGGCATGTCATTGCAATCTAGCTACTCCCTCCGTTTTTTAATATAAGATGTTTTAGCATTTGTCCACATTCACATATATCTAGATGTATGTAGACATATTTTAGTGTGTATGTGCACTCATATTAGTATGTATTTAGACAACATATTGCATAGCTAAAACGTCTTATATTCATGCACGGAGGGAGTAGATACAAACCCATGCATTCTTGTCATGCACCTATATGAGAGACTAGATTTCTCTATGGCATGGCCATCTACAACGTTTCTCAACGATACTCTTTCGACATGAGTCTCATCGATATTTGGCAAATGACTGCGTACGTTTCTCTTTGATGTTTCCCTGCATGCTTTCCCGGGGCTGGATTTAGCACCGCATCGAGTTCGCCAATACAAGGCGAAGCAAGTCATGGTCCAGCTTCGTCTTGACTGGTTGTCTAATATTTGAACCTTAGTTTTCTGTTTCTGCCTTTAGGTCAAGTCTTATTTGACTTTTTTCTTTCTCATTAGACATACAATTATTTAGGACCTTTTCCACTCTTTTATTACTTCCTCTGATCCGTAAAAAATGTCGTGAAAAGAGAACTGGGTAGGTTCAAATCATAGTACATCATCTCCGACGCATTTTTAGGATCGGAATTATAAAGTACTACCTCCATCTCCAATTATAAGAGAAGCTCAGGCCCCATGTAGCCCTTTTTCTAAAAGGAAGAAATTTATAAGTTTCAAAAATTCAAAAAAAAATCCTAAATGTAGACAATGATAAACTCTACTAGTGTGCAAAATACCATTGCGAAATAATTTGTATTCTAGAAAGATAAAAAAATGACTAAAGTGGGTGCGGTGAACAGTTATGTGAACAGTCATCCGATGGAACAACTTTCACGTTCGGTTCAAGAGCACTATTTTCGTCGAGAATAAGTCCTTCTCTTTTGTGCGAACTCCCCAGGGGCGAATTAACAACTCGTGGGGCCCTATCTATTCAATCTCTCGAGCCCCAAGAAAACCACCCTCTCCTTCGGACTCCGCATCTTGAAATTTTATCAGATTTGTTATTTTTATGTAACTTCGAATACAAATCATTTCACATTGGTGTTTTGCACATTGGTTAATTTCGACATTATCTATGCTTAAGATTTTTTTTTCAGATTTTTGAAATAGATATTTGATTTTTTTTAATCTATAAACGTCATGCTCCATGGAGCCCGAGCTCTCTTTAGACTTTTCGGTTTTGTAGGTTTTTGACTTGTTTTTGTAGGTTTTTTTGACTTGGTTTTGTAGGTTTTTTTGACTTCTTTAGACTATAATTTGGGATTGAGGAATCCTAGGGGCTGCCCCTATGGCATAGCAGTCATAAAAAATATTCGCGCCATAGCAGCGAGTGCAAAGGCAGATAAATTGTTTTTTTCTAGGTAGCAGATAAAATGGTGGTGGTATTTATTATTTTTTAATAGCAAAAGCAGAGAAAATCCTTTTAAAGGCAACATTAGAGAAGATGGTGTGACATGAGGGCAAATAATAGTGGGCATTGCAGGCAACAGAAGCCCACAAGGCCCAGCCCAGCCACCCAGGCTCAGGAGAAGAGGTATGGACGCACGCCTCACCGGCCCAGTACAGCCACCCAGGGCCCAGGCTCAAGAGAAGAGGTAATCGACCGAGTACGGCCCCGCTGGTACGCACGAACCACGAACAGCGCACCTGAGGGAGAGGAGCAGGAGGAAGAGGAGAGGAGAAAACCCTATGCCCTAGCGGCCGGCGCCACCGCCAAGAGCACCGACGCCGACCCACCCACACACGCACGAGGAGAAGGAAGGGGCGGAGACGACCCTAGGCCCTAGCTTCCCGCCGCGACCGGCGAGACGCGCTCGGAGGGCGGGGCGGCCGCGCTCCCGTCTCCTCTCGCCGCGACGGCTGCAGGTTCGGCCTCTACGAACTCGCCCCTCCCCCGGCGAAATCCCAATCCGATAATAAGAGGCAGCGCCGTTGCCCCCGCACTAACTACCCCCCTCGATTCCCCTCCCCCCTTTCCGGCAGCCATGATGATGATGTCGGACGACGACGACGACACGGAGCCCCAACCAAAATCCGTATCCGACTACATCTTCGTCGACGCGGACCAGAACGCCGTCTGCTTCTCCGTCCTGCCGATCCGATTCGCCTCCTCCGCGGACGACGAGGCCCCCGGATGCAACCGGAGCGTGTTCCTGCGGGGCACCGCCGAGCCCGGCATCCCGGTGTACAAGCAGGTCGTGGCCTGGCGGCTGGGGCTCGACGGCCGGTACCCCGAGATCGCCGTGCTGTCCAAGGAGGGCGGCTGGATAACCCTCGCCAAGCCCAGGAATGTCTATGAGGAGGCGTACAGGACGGTATTTATCACGGTGCAGATGATGCACTTTATCAGGAGGAAGCCCGAGGAGCCCGAGAAGAGCTTGTGGAGCCATCTCCGCAAAGTTTTCGAGTACTTTACTTACTCATGCGCTCTCTGCTCATTTTGCATTACGTGATAAATATACTCTGATAGTTACTGAGTGTTCGACGTATTTGATGTTTTCAGCAAGTTTGATGTTAGGCCATCGAAAGACGATTTCAGGAATCACCGTTCGCTGATGAAGCAGTTTGCTGAGAAGGATTCAGAATTAGCAAAATCACAGGTGCACTTTCTCTGGTCCTGTGTGTGGGCAACTTTGCTTGATTAGAATAAGGTTATTCGCAACACCGCAATAGAAGTCAGGATTAAGCGAATCTATAAAATATGAGGGATTAACAACTTCAGTACATGATTAACCTTTGAGTTGCATTATGTTTGCATTTCTTCTCGAATTTGAGATAAACACTTCATTCTATCGTGGTTACTAGTATTGTCATACTTCCTGAACTCATGAGTGTTTTTAGCCACCAGTAGTTTCCTTTTGTTGTTGCAGTATTTGTTATATCGACCTAGGATTTAGTTATGTACAAAACAATTTTTGTTCTTAACTAGCAATTCAGCATATGAGTTTGGGTTATAAACATGTGAATAAAGTGATCTGCACGTAGTGCTATGTAGTCCAGCTACCTTCAATCCCAACTAATGTAATGGTCGCTAGATCATAGGGTAGCTGAGACTAGGCTCGAGAGAGAAGAAGGTTGAAGAGACAGCAGAAGTTTGCAAGCTAGAAACCTCTTTAATTAATTGCCTGGCTGATTATAGATGAATACTTAGTACACACACTCTTATGTAGAGGAGTGGATAACTTGGCCCATCAGGATCTAGTCCCAACTTTTAACTAATAGGATCATATCCCTTATTAGAATTACTAGGGCTGGCTTCCAAACTAGCCAAATTCCTTGTATGTATGAGCGTGCAATCCTTTATAGGAGACTTGGTAGTTCATGGAAACTTGCAAGATCCTCTATTTTTTAGAACATGCACATTCTTTCCTTTATTATCTACTATATACTGTATAAGGAGAAATGACTTGCAAAGGCACTGTCTCTCTTCCATTCAAACTAATTCCTTGCGGGATTCTGCAAGCATCACCAAACCTCATTGCTCTTGTGCCGCTGAACCCAGCATTGAAACCACCACATTCGCTGTTGCAGCGGAAGGTTGTGCAATTGCCTGTCGATTATCATTGTCATCTCCCAAAGTTGCAGCCTCTGTCGTGGAACTCACATATGCCAGTTTGAGTGCCGCAGCCCTTTTCGCCGTCCGTGTGACACCACCGCCGCGACATGTTGCGCTGTTGCCGCCATGGGAAGTGCGTGCAGCCTCTTGGAGCTCCTCCTTCACAATCAAAATTGATTAATTGTTACTGGAGTCTACACTGCCGTTGCAGGGGGGCCTGCTGGCGCCGTGGAAGATATAGAACAGCCACGCCCAGCGGTGTTCACACTTCACACATGCTCCATTGATGAGACGTCAGACAATGTGGCGGCTGGGCATGGCGTTGTCCACATTGCTACACTTGACTATGCTGCCAATGGCACGGCAAGATAAAAAATCCTGCTGCAAGCCATTGACGGCGAAACAGCAGTTGGCTCTGATGCCAGATAATGGTCACTACTCACTAGATCATATCATCATAGGGTACATCAGACTAGGCTTGAGAGAGAAAACAGAGGCAATGAGGGTAGAAGAGGCAGCAATATATTACAAACTAGAACTTCTTAATTAATTGCTTGGCTGATCATAGAGGAGTGCACACCCCCTTTTGTATAGAAGGGTGACCAACTTGGCCCCGAAGGATCTAATGCCAACGCTCCTAACTAACATGATCATACCCTTGTTTGAATAACTAGATCTGGCTGTCCCCCTAACTTGTGCATGGCTGCACGTAACATCTCACTTTACCGACTGTAACAACTCTTGTCTGTTAAAAAAACAAATAGAACTCTTGACTGATGTGCTCGATTGCTTTGGTTTCTACATCTCTTATTATGAATGTTTTCGCAGATGTTTCGAGCATTTATTGAAGAAAGATCTAATAAACAAATTAGCGAGGTATGTGGTTTGACTCTTGAATTTTTCGGAAGAAAATCAATACGAAATTAACCATTTCTCTTGTTATTATTTCAACTAGGTTGATTCAGATAATTTTGAAATGAAGGAGTCATTCATTGCTGCTGATGAGGATGTTGAGGATATGGTTGCTGATGGCAGTACTGAATCTGAGGAAGATGAGGAGGATGATTTGTTTGATTTCACTTGTGCCATATGTGACAACGGAGGAGATCTGCTTGGGTAGGTGCAAATTTTCGATAGGATGAGTATAGGTGACCTAATAATCTTGCCCTATCTACAGTCAGCTTGAAGTTATTGGTATTTAGTTGCTCATGTCTCGAGGATTACAAGTTCGTGGAGTCGAGCCGAGTCTAGTCACAACACCGAGGTTTTAGGTTGGAACACAAGCACAACGTCTACACACAATATATTTAATGCATGCATTAGGCTATTTGTTGTAAGATGCATGAATAGGTGGCAGTGATACATATTAATCGCTCGTTCTTGGGTTAGCAGTTCTTTCTAGGGGGGGGGGGGGGGGCGCTAATCGTTAACAAAATTCAGTGCTACTGAAACAATTGATATATCAAGCGATTGGCCTACTGAATTATTAGGACTAATATTCCTGATTAGAATTTTCTCCATAGCAACCAAGCATTAGTTCTTACCTCTTAGTGATCATCAGAACTATTTACCGATGATCATTCCAGCTCTTTTTCTTGATATATGTGAAGTACGATTTGTTGATTTTACAACTAGATACTTTACTATTAATTTGGCATGATTACGAGTGTCACATACCAGAAGATTGATTGTGGAGTTTTATTAAGACTATTAGGCAACAAGCGTAGAACCTCCTTTTTTGTTGTGCAGCTGCTTGAGTGTAGACCATTAATTTGTTAGGTTGTTTCTAAGAAGCAATCACCTCATATAAGCTGTGAATTTCTTATAGGAAGAGCTAAATTCCCTTACTTGCTAAATGGTGTCCGCCTAGCTTGTCTAGCTGCTTGGTGACACCTTCCGGCCTTGCCCGTGTGTATTGTGTGCACATGTTGTTTGTATAGAATCCAGGTCCAAGTATAGTGTGTGCACTATGCTGTTTTTTTCCTTGCTAAGATTGCTCAACCCCTTTGCTAAAAACACTCTGCATAATTGATCTGCTTTCATAAGTTCCCTGCAGTTATCGATTCTTCTTATTTCATCACTGTAACGTCACATTCCTTGTGTTCATCATTTAGTACCAATGCAAACCAACAATCTAATTATTTTATGTGTCCTGGTTGCACTATTTTTCTATTGCAGGTGTGATGGCCCATGTATGAGGTCTTTCCATGCCAAAATAGGAACAGGCGAAGATTCATATTGTGATACCCTTGGGTTTACCGAGGCAGAAGTTGAGGTAGCTTTCTGACTGGCAAAGATGGCGTGAAATAAGCTTGTTATTTTCTGTATTGAATATGAATATTCTCTTTGTTATGTGTTGTAGGCGATGAAAACATTTTTGTGCAAGAACTGTGAGTATAAGCAACATCAATGCTTTATTTGTGGAGTATTGGAGCCTTCGGATGGACCAACTGCTAAGGTACATTGCAATTGTTTGATCTTTTTTCACTTGTTTCATTGTTCATTTAACGAAAGTGATTTTCATTGTTGGTCGGTAATACTTATTATATGTTACAGACTTACAGTTAGAGGACTATTAAGCTGCAATGGTTATTTGTAGATTTGGGCTTTCAATCACTATACAGCCAACACATTCACATAGGACTATAGAACTAGAAGTAGTACTGCGAAAGACTATCTAGTTGAGATTTCGAAAAGTAGATATTGTGAATGTTCTGAAATAGTTGAATTGTTCTGCCAATTAGATACTAGTCCATTTAACACATATTTGTAGCATCTGTCTATTGCAATAGCTAATGACAAGGTAATTAAATTTTCAAGTATGGATGTATGGAAGCATTACATATCGAGTAATTGCATCATTCCATCTGTTAGAAAGGTCATCTAATTAATGTAATGTAAACCATATTTTCTTCAGTGCTTTGTTTTGAATCTGTAGTTTGCTAATTCTGGCATCATTCTTTAGGTGTTTCTTTGTAATAATGCTACCTGTGGGTACTTTTACCACCCCAAATGTGTTGCCGACGACTTCATCCTAACAACAAGATTGAAGCCTTAGAAAAACAGAATAGCATAACAGGTGGATCTTCATTTACGTGCCCCATTCATTGGTGCTTTCAATGCAAAGGTCTGGAGGACAGATCACAAGAACATTTGCAATTTGCTGTTTGTAGACGCTGTCCAAAGTCATATCACAGAAAATGTCTGCCAAGGTGCTGCCAGGAGTGCTTTATCTTTTGAATTTTCTTGATACATGTATATGGTCTCTATATCCTTCTCATACTTGAGATTACTTCAGAGAAATTCCCTTTGAAGATAGCGATAACGATGAGGACATCGTTACACGGGCCTGGAACCTTTCAAAAAGAATTTTGATCTACTGCTTGTATGTACTAGCTCTTCACTTATTCATTAAATGCTTTCTCTACATTGTTCAGTTGCTGACTTGTTGTAAACTGTTCAGGGACCATGAGATAGATAGTGACATTGAAACACCTCTCAGAAACCATATAAAGTTTCCGGGTATTGCGAAAATTGTAAGAGCAGCAGATTATTTAAAGAAGAAAACCAATGTGTCGACTAAGATGAAAAAGAGGACTTTTGATGAGACATTTCCTGATCAACCTTCAAATAAACCTGCAAAGTGGCCAATCAAGGTCTGTGTTCAAGAAGATGAACATGCCAGAAGAAGTGCTATGAAGAGTTCATCCGCTCAACTTGATGAGAAGCCTGAGAAGAAAAAACAAAGTTATTGAAACAGAGAACACGGCCTGAACCAGGGAGTACTGAACCAAATTTGGCCAGGGATGCATCTGCAAGAAGCATAAGGCCTGCAAAGGAGCAAGAAAAGTACTTGGCAACTTCACCCGCATCTACTACAGGGAACATGCCCCAGAGTTCATTTTCTAGAGTGAACAGTGAAATAGAAAAGAGGTTAGTCACTTGATGTAATCACCTTAGGATTGCAATCAGTACACATTCGTATGTGTCTATTGTACAATGTACTTTAAGGGCATGTTTTGTTTGTGTAATTGTGAAATAGAAAAGAGGCTAGTCACTTGATTGTTGCCAATTTTCTGGTGTGCCCTAGGGCCATCTAGTCCAGTTTTTCCCCATCATTGTACAAGTCATAGGCATTTTGGCTAGCCAATTTGGTAAGGTATTCTTTGGCTCAACCAAACGATCTAAAAAAAAATCATCAGTCATCACCATACCTTACTTAATGTAATTCTCCTGGACCTGACCAGGGCCTAGAAAGGTTGACCCGTTTATCTACAGTTTTCTTCAATTGTGTTTTATGTTTAGCCTTTGTTAGGGATCAATGTTATTGCCATGGATGTGCAAAGTTAAGACGATCAAACATTATTTAGAGTTAAGATTTTCGAGTCCTCATTGTAGTGCATGAGATATTTTCAACTTTACATGCAGGGTCATTGCTCTGGTGGAAAAAGAAGTCTCCTCTTGACATTGAAAGATATATCAAGGAAGTGCTTTCTGCCTTCAACTCATGTCTACTCTGGCAAGCAAACAGACAAGATTGTTGCGACAGGCAGACTTGACCAGCTGTTCAGGTGCTTTTACCCATCAGTATTTCCACATGAATTAATGCAACTTTGAGTTCACACTAATTATTATTTTGCTTAACACGTTCTGAATGATGGGCTATTTAGGCTGTAGGAGCAGCTCTATTAAAGCTGGATAGTGGAGATAATGTTGATGGTGCAAAAGCAGTTTGTGAACCTCAAGTTTTGACACAGCTCGCAAGGTGGCATGTACGTATATTCTAAGCTGATAGAAACTGTGTCATAGTATTTAGTTCTTCCTTTGAGATTTTTGCCACGTTCTTTTCTGTGCTTAAAGGAGATTTACTGTAGGTGTAGCACAGCATGTTTTCTTATCAGTCATTATTCCTTGTTATGATGAAATTTTTTTTTACTGAAAGCGGTATTTGAATTTTTCATAATACTGTCATTATTAAGAAATCCATTTTAGTTGAGTACCTTCTGAAGTCAGTACTTGGTATATGGAGGGGAATGTTGTGCTTCCACGTCAGTGCAAGTAAGCTTGTGGTTAAGTTGATCAAGTATTGGTTATAGTAAGAATTCTTCAATTTTCTCATGATCTATGAAAGCTGCAGTGCCACGTTAGTTTAAATTGTTCTTTGCAGAAGTGAGCACTTTTAACATTGGCTGTGATGCTTAGTTGGTCAGACTGAGTATTGGTTAAGTTGTCCGAGTATTGGTTATAGTAAGAATACTTCCATTTTCACGGTAGTTAAAATTGTTCTTTGCAGAAGTGAGCACTTTTAACATCGACTGTGATGCTTACTTTGTCAGATTGTCCACTTGCAGTGTTATTATTGTTAACTTCAGATTGTTTTTCCTACCAGACTAGGCTCAGAGTGTATCTTTCGCCTTTCATTCATGGCTCACGCTACAGTTCTTTTGGTCGACATTTCACAAAAGTGGAAAAGCTTGTTGAGGTATATTCTTATCCACAAATCATGACAACTTAATAAGCCGTATACAAAGCCTTGGTTATATATGGTTATGGACTATGAATTCTACCTATTGTTTTGGGAAGGTGAGGATGTTTCTAGTTGCTATTATGTCAAGGACCTAACTCCAATATAATTTTCATTTTGTGGTGGCTGCTGGAAACAGATGATGTGGTTGTTTTCCCATCTTGGCTTTGTAGGATTTTTATCTGCTTGGGTTTTGACTTTTGTCTGACAAAAACATCATCTCAGCTGAAAGTCTGACCAGAGTCCATTTTACTAAGTTCGTTCTGCCTGAAAATTTTGCCCTGTAAACAAGAGTTCAAGAAAAAAAGGGCAGCCCGGTGCAGTAGCTCCCGCTTGCGCAGGGTCCGGGGAAGGGTCCGACCACTTTGGGTCTTTAGTACGCAGTCTTTCCCTGCATTTCTGCAAGAGGCTGTTTCCAGGACTTGAACCCGTGACCTCATGGTCACAAGGCAGCAGCTTTTACGGCTGTGCCAAGGCTCCCCTTCAAACAAGAGTTCAAGAAACCAGCAGATAAAAAAAATCAGCTCCATGGTCTAATTGTCACCTTTTAATCTCCCTTTTATAGTGGAATAAATACAGTTCATGTCTTACGCATGATTTAAATGTTTTGCTGTAAAAACTGTGTCAAGAGCTATCGTCATGTTAAGGATTACGATATGTTTGAGAGGAAAGATTAGAACCTGACTGGTTGCTCCCATTCATTTCTTGCGGTGTACTTGTGAGCTCGGAAGCATGGATACGGCAGATGTTGCCGAACTGCCGTGGGGATACGGGGATACGCGGGGATACGCCGGGATACGCGAATTTGCAGTATCCCCGAAATTCGAATTAAAAAAAGAAAACAATTAAGTGATAGGGGGGCACACGTTTGGGATACGGCAGAGGAGCCACGAGGAGGTGAACTGGAGCAGGCCCTTGTGGAGGGCGACGACACGGCGGCGCTGATGCGTGTCGTCGCTGCGCAGAAGAGTGGCGGGGCTCCCATCATCGCCTGCGTGCGCCGGCAGCAGCCGTGACCAGCTCACCCGCGAGGGAGCTCCTGTTCACGGCGGTAGCTCAAGGGATATGGGCTGCTGGGGGAGAGGGCATGGAGACTTGGAGAGAAGGGAGGCGAGCTAGACGAGAGGGGAGGAAGGAGAGGCGGCGCATCGAGCGCTGGGGGGAGACGATGGTGTTGGGATTGATCCACTGGGGGTCGTGACTCGTGAGCGTGGTCCTTAGGGTTCAGGTCGGGTGGAGTGGGCTGTGGGCCTTGTGTAGAGTTTTGCTGTCTTGAGACTTGGAGAGAAGTTTTCTCTTGGGCTGTGGGCCTTGTGTAGAGAGCATGGAGACTTGGAGAGAAGTTTTCTCTTTTCTGATCTTTTTCTCATTAATTTTCTGTCTTGACTATATTACATGGCATATTTTATTTTATTTTATTTTATTTTATATATACTCGCCGTATCCCCGAATGGCTGTTTTTGGAAAATGCCGTATCCCGTATCCCTGTATGCGTATCCCCGTCTTTCCGTTCCCGTGTCCGTGCTTCTTAGCTTTTGAGTATCTATATTTGTTTGTTATGTCTCTTTATTGAATAATCTGCTTATAATTCCATACTATTTACATGATGAGCTCGCTTGTTTCTTGGTACAGATTGTTGATAGGTTCATTGGTATGTGGAACCTGGTGATACGGTATGTTTTCTCTCGTACAAGAAGCACATTTTGTTGTAGTGATTTTAAAAGGCTAAATATACGTGGCAACATATCATGTACTGTGGGTTGTGCATGCCATTTATTTTATAGGCTGCAGCTACACTAATTATGTTTGCTGTGATAAACCAGTCACCACAGATGATATGTATAGAACTTAACTAGTACAATGGATGGTTTGTATGAAGTTACAACCTACAGTTGCATCGTGTTCTTGATTTCTGATGTAAAAAGAGTGCATGTGTCATGTAATAGATGTGCTGTTTGTTAATCGCCGGGCATTTGTACGAAGTACAAACTATTTTTTTTACTGTGGCAGGCTATTTTAGTTTTGTTTTTAGATTGCTTGGCTTTCATAACATCTTTGGTTTAATTTCGGTCACATCTGTACTCTTTCATGTTAGCATAACTATTCTTCCGTCACAAAAAATATATAGCTGTATAAGTGTTCTCATAAAAGACTAATGTCGTTGGTCCTAACCGTTATATTTCGCATCAGTTCTTGGCATCCTAAATTCCATTGGACTTGCAGATAGTGGATTTCTGCTGTGGTGCAAATGATTTCTGTCGATTGATGAAAGAAAAGCTTGATCATTTGAGAAGAATTGCCGTTTCAAGAATTATGATCTTATTCAACCACAGGTAAAATTGGAGCTTACTATGTGTTTTTTAATTGATAACTGAGCATGATCCGTCCATGGATCCTGCTGTCTGAAGTTATCTTTGGTGCAATATTAGTGTATAGTTAGTTTTTCTAGAGATGGTAGTCAACGGCTATTAGAAGATTAGTAATAACTAACTGCAACTAGTTATGACTAATCCACAAGTAGGCACCTTGATGGCTAGACTCGACTTTACTAGTAGATCTTCGCATCAAATGGAACTCTTGGAAACAAATGCATTAGAACTTAACCATTGTGATCTTTTTATGTGATGGACAGAAAGTGCTGCTACTGGAGTTCCAATCGCTTTCATGCCTTCATGCTAACTCCCAACATTTATGCCCTTTTCAGAATAGATTTGGCTATGAAAAGAGGGATTGGATGACCGTGCAGCCAAACGAACTGCCTCACGGTTCTCAGCTAGTACGTTTAATTCGTGTAGATACAAGCTGGTTTATACTTTATATAAATAATTCTTACACCTGGTTAATATCTGATTAATTCTTGATTAGATAATGGGGCTTAATCCTCCTTTTGGAGTCAAAGCAGCTCTGGCAAACAAATTTATTGACAAGGCATTGTCTTTTAAGCCTAAGCTCATTGTACTAATTGTTCCAAAGGAAACAAAAAGGTAATGGACCGCTGTGTTCAGTTTTTAAGACTATCATATTGGTATATCTTTTTCACACTTTTGGGAAATCTGTTCATTGTTTCTTTCGTTTTGTGGTATTACCAGGTTAGACCAGAAGAAGACACCTTATGATTTGATTTGGGAGGATGGTTACTGTCTTGCTGGGAAGGTAAATAACTTCAGAATTTTGATAAATCTTAGTGACCTTTGAACACAGTTTATTCTCTAGCTGTTTTGCTTAACGTCTTTCTGTTAATTTGCAGTCATTTTATTACCCTGGTTCTCTTGATGTGAATGACCAATCAATTGAAGGGTGGAATATATCTACACCACCCCTCTATTTGTGGAGCCGTCCTGATTGGACAAAGAGGCATAAGAAAGTAGCCGAGGAGCATAATCACACAAATACGGGGAAGGTTGCCTGCCGTACTGAAGAGGGTAACCTATCCGGTGATGTCCTGTGAAGAACGAAATCAAATCTTCTGATGTGCGTAATTCTAGATCAGGGAGAAAAAAACAGAACATAGGAAAGACCTCATGCAATCCCAGAGAGGTCAATCTATCAGGTAATATGCATGTGCAGAGACAAGCTAAATCTGAGAAGAGCAAACAGAATGGGAGTTCAGGAAAAGCTAAAGAGACTAGAGAGAAGACTGCACGCGATGTCAGAGAGGTTAGTCCAACAGGCAAAGAGAAAGAGAGTAGAGAGAGGACAGCAGGTTATGTAAGAGAGGTTACTCGATCGGATGAACCCATTGTGAAGAACCTAGCTAGATCTGAAGAAGAGAGAGCCAAAGCTGATTGCCATTTGAAGAACCCAGCCAGATGTGGAGAAGAGAAAGCCAAAGAGGTTAACTTCCCTGTGAAGGAACAAGCTAGATGTGGATTAGATAAAGAGGCTAATGTGTCGGATAACCGCCCTGTGAAGAAACAAGCTGAAGCTACCTCTCAGCAAATGTGTCGACCAGGAAAACAGAATAGCAGGGATGGGAGCAAGAGCTCTGATGACAGGAGCAAGAAAAGGACCCCTGACGAAGTAGATAGCCTGCCTCCAGAAAAGCAAGTGGAAGTTGCCTATGAGGAGGCAAGAGTTGTTCCTCCAAGTAAAAGGAGTATTCATCAAGATCAAAGAGATGTTTTATGCGACGATGGAATAAATGCTCGTGTTCAGGAATCCATGAGCAGGGGATCAGACATGATTATGTCATCCCCTCAGACCAGCAATGCTCAATACAGATCCAGAAGCAATTCCCCTTTTGTACCAGCTGAAAAAACTACTAGCTATCATGTGAAGGAACCTCACGTCCCTACATTCAAGAGTAACACATATCAGGGAAGTTATATGGCACGCAGTGATGGGCACAATGATGCAATTGAGGAAAATAATGACCTATGCTTTATAACGGTGCTGATGATGTATCAAGGAAGTACAGCTCCAGTATTGAAGGCCTGACCCAGCGGTATGCTGCTGCCCCAGCTGGCGATGTGTACAGTCCGCAAGCTCAGGGAGATGGTAGCAACCTCTACAGGAGGCAGGACGATTACTTCAGACCAGTCGATACTCCCTTGGTTCTTCAGGTGCTAGATATGACCAGCCCTCTTTAACTTCTCAGTCTTACGGGCTCTCGGGTACAAATGCATCACGAAGCTCAGTCACGGACAGGTATGGTTCGGGGTTGTTTGGTGCAAATGCATCAGGAGCCTCGGTCATGGACAAGTATGCGCCCTCGTTATTGGGTCCAGGTGCAGCAACGAGCTCAGTAATGGACAGATATGCTCCACCCCTCGCGGATACGAACTATGCAACAAGAGGTGCCCCGATGTCCCTGGATATGGAGGAGACATAACTGGTAATCCTCCACAGAACCTGTACCGATGACCAGGCTCTTCTGGCCGAGGCCCGCCTTATCATTGATCACCGAAGTTTCAAGTTACGCTAGTCATGCAGCTTTTGACCTGACCTACTCCGAGTGACACTAGCTAGGTTGTCACAGAGATGATCACTCATGCCAATGCCACAACGCCTGCGATGGGAAAATATGGCTGTACTCTTTTGCGCACAATTTCCTGTCTTGCTCACACGTTGTTAGCACTAGTGCCGATTGTACAGTAGATGGAAAAGATCATACCTTGTAATATAACTTGTATGGTCAGAAACCGCTTGCAGGCTGCTGCTTGGCAATGCGGCCCTTGGAAAAATGAACATACGGTGTCCATGCTCGTCATTGCTAGTACCACGTTCTACAAATTTGTGAATCGTTTCGGTTTGGCATGTAGTACCTTTTGATGTCATCCTGACAGAATTCTGCAGCAACTGAGTTGCAGAGTTTTGACATGAATGCTGATAAAAGGCTACTAATAGATGTCTTGACATGAATGTTGTAGTATGGCGTCTTTCCTGGTGTTGTCAACAAATACTTCAATCAACAGTCCTATTCTCAACAAATAGATGTATACTGGTATGGTTATAACAAGTTTCCTCCTGTGGATGATGATTCGACAACACACTGCTTATTACTCCTGTTGGATTCACTCCATTAATTGCAATATTCCTTCCAATACTTGCCTAACGCAGACTATCCTCTGTCATTGCAAAGTTTGTAAGACAGTGACTTAACTCTACTAGATGACCGGTTGCGCCACTGGCGCAGGTGCCGGAATCAAGACTGTAAGGTAGTCTTAAGTTTTTTAAATTTCTGCGTATATTGTTGTCAGTGTTTGAAATTCGTGTGTGTATTGATCTATATTTGAACCCGTATACAACACGATGCTCTATAAAATTCAGGGCTTATTAAACATTTCTATATATATGAAATCAAATTTGTAGCCTTAAGTTGTATATATTTGGAGAAGTATGAAATCAAATTTGTTCATTTTATGTATGAAACTCCTAATTTTGACTATACAGAATTCATAATTATCATTAATTTCGTAATGTTGAGTATACATAATTGATAATCAGCATGCCTTCAGATTATCAGTATAATTGTTACTGCTTTTAAAGGTAATGTAGCCTTAAGTTTCATATGTTTTGTGCATTGAAGGAACTCATTAGATTTTCCGTGGCTCTATGATTAGATGTGTTGAGCTTTTCGTAAGAAGGTTGGGAAAATATTATAAAAATTGTGCTAAAAAATACTTTGTCCTTCGATGGCGCTTGAGTTCAAAGTTATGTCACATGATAGCGGTGTTCAAAATCCCTATACGTAAATTAATATAAGAGACAAAAATATTAAGGGAATGTTACCCAAAAGGAAAATAAGATAATGACTATCAACCACTTAGCAAGAAACTTATCTAAGAAAAAAACTGTAAATAGTAAACCAAAATAGAAAGCTATAAAATATACTCTATTGATAGCTAACAAAGGCGGTAATAAATAAATTAGCTCATATCAAATGGAATATTGAATCCAATGTCCGTACGTTTACATGGTCCTTCAATAACTACAACAAAATACCCAGGGGCCACAGGCGCGCCAGAAGCGAGACTATATTTTAGTCATAAGTATGTTTCCATGCATGTTGTCAGTTTTGAGATTTCCGCGACTCATGTCACTATCATCCATACCTACCGCTCGGGACTATGGAGGATGCCCATTAGGGGTTTGATGGCTCCTCTCGTTGTGCCCACCGACGGGATTCTTCCACCAACGCTATTTCTTAGGGTTAAGGGACACCTTGTTCTTTGCCCTTCCTATCCCATGTACGGTGTGTCATGTCCTGTCCCCATGAGACAATACAGTTTAGGGGCAATGGCAGTTGGAATTTAAGCCATAGGTTTCATCTCTTTTTAGCGATGAGGCATGTTGCTCTATGTAGTATCGGTGGTAGAATTAGACCCAGCACAGAACTGATGGTCATGATAGCAGAAAATGTAATTGATTTGACTAAATATCCATGTTAGTAAAACAACAATCTGTGTTAGCCTCTACAAAAGGGCAACTTACCTCAATAAAGATCGCATAAATTAATCAGCCGATTGAAAGACACAAAAACATGTGCAGGCACAAGTATTTTATTCAAGAACATCCAACCGAAGGCTGATTTTCATTTCAGTGCAACTGGAAGACTCTTTTGGCCACCTCACAAATGTGGAGAAATGCCTTTGTGGAGCAAGTGGACAAGTGGTGTCTCCAATTGTATTTTGGAATATATCGATTCAACAAATAAGGACAATGGAACTCTTTTACATGTAATTGTTCATTCGGAAACGCTAATAGAGATACCAACAGAGATTACCATCAAAGTTCCTAACGACATTATCTTGGAAGATTCATCTTTACAGAATGTAGCAGCATCTTTGTTTTTTAACAATACACTATTTTGTTAGTTAAAGCTCAGTACCTCCATAGCATAACCAGAAGATACAGATACAATAGTGCACCTAATGTGCCTACAAGCATATGGTGTCTCCAGCTGAATGCTTGATGTAGAAGCCATGCCAAGATACTCTTCGGCAGTGGTGGCAGTGCACTGTAGAAGTCATATAGTGTCTCCAGGCTTTTATCTGGCATACGTTTGATGGCAGCACACTGTCAAAACAATATTGAACAAATGGAGCAGATAGATGCATCACTGACCCTATTCACCAGGTAGATGTATAGATGATCAAATTAAATTGCTAATATAACATGTAGCCATTGTTGATTGCTCACACTGAATGCCTATCGATGCAGATCAGAGCTCCAGGCATGGTACATGTGTTAAAAGAAACAGGGACTGGCCATGATGTACCATCTAATGAAGAACACTAATTTATTGATAGGATGATAGGAATAAATGCGAGTTCTCTGCTCAGGACGGTATACATGAGCAGTGAGCACTACCAACATAAAGTTATAAAGTGAACTATTCCAATCCAATAAAATATCCTAATTCACATTCACAAAGCCAACGATCTAATTCTACCCATCTGAGAACAGAGGAAGTGCAAATTTTAGATGGATGACTTCTACAAAAGAAATACTATTTCACCAAGCTGAAAATATTTTGGATGCATTTGCGGGAACCATCAAATTTAGAAAGAGTGAATAAAAATTAACACCCACCGTCTACTAAACACTACCATGTATACGCAATATAACCTGAATATTTCGACAAGGTCCATAAAAAAATGGACCTGGATGATCAATGATGGTCCTCAAGAGCATTCCTAAGTACCATCACACGAAAAATAAGTGACAATTTGCACAGGATGTACGGCATATCCAACCTTACAGAACACTCTCGACTTGCTTGGATATATGAGGATAGAAACACACATCTGGAGTACTTAAACTATACTGGTAAAATTCTTTATTACCCACTTCACATCCCTTTTAATCCCAAATTAAACTATATGGAGCAATTCTGAGTGGCTACCACACTAAACATCACAAATTATTTCCAAAGCTGATCATTTAAGTGCAGGCACGCCTATAAATATACTTCAGTGTCATATACTAACAAAGGCAAGACCATATGATCTCCCAGACATAGTTACCTAAATAAAAATTCAGGCTTGAGGATGAAAGCTACCTGCACGCCTAAACCATACATGACAGTTACCTCTGAAGGTTAGAACCATATACCCATGTAAAAAATATCATCTCAGAAAAGTTTAGAACAATAGAGGGAACCAAGTTACCCTCCAAGAAACCATAAGCTCTGGCTGCTGTACCAACAACACGAATGGGAAATAAAAAAGAGAGTATGTATTCACCTGGGGCTTGTGGGATTGGCAGAGTGAAGCTTATCGTGGCAAGAATAGTATCCACTCAGGAATAAATCAACACTTTGTAATGCCAACTCTTTGTTATAGGTTATGTTAAATGTGTCAATCTGTCCCAAAAATAAGGAGTGAAACCTACAAGGATTCCTCAGCCTAAAGCTTATCAATTTACTGGCATTATTAAGAGTACACAACTAAGATACTTAAAAGGAAAATATGATTACCTAGACCAATGAAGAAATTATCTCTCCGCCGCACCTCACAGAACTGGTCTCCTGCAATAAGCAAAACAAAACAAAGGCATGAATCGTGAATCGAAGACATTAATGCAATTTTTCCAGCAAAGTTTTCCTTCATATAGTGGATGAGAAGTGCATACAGTAATAAATTCCAGCGGTTGGTCCACAGCAAAAATATGTAAGCAGAAGCAGCAGATTTGGAGATAAAGGTATGAATCGTGAATTGGAAGTTTGGAACGCCACACGACCACACATACATACCTCTTCTCTTGCTCGCTTCTGATCACCACCAGGTCCAGCACGCACCACCACCGTGTCCTGCAGCCTCCGTGATGACGCCATGGCGAAGGCGTCCACGGCAAGTGGTCGGAGCCGACCTCGGTGCTCTGCAACTGGAGCTGCTCTGCTAGCCATGATCTGTATGCCATGTGCCAGGTACCACTGCTCCAACCCCGTACACCAGGGACCATGCTGTGAGTGCGCCGTCAAGAGATAGTGGACGGAACGTTAAAATGCAGATAATGGACGGAACGGAAAAATGCTCCAACCCCGTACAACAGGGACCAGGGACCAGGTTCCTTCCATTATATACTTGCAAGATGGATGATATGATATTATTGGTTCCTTTACTTATTATAAACTATGTAGATAATGGACGGAACGGAAAAATGCAGTAAGCACAATTCACCAAGCTACAACATTCAGTGGACGGAACGGAAAAACTGATCTGACATGCATGTTAGATATTACATGTTTAAATAGTAAGGTTTCAATCATATATTGGTGCAACTTTAGTTTGCCAATACCTATCAGGAAGGAAACAAGAGAAACTACCTTCTATGATCAGTGTGGCAAGATTATCCACCGCAGTGTACGCCCTTCTTGGCTCACAACCTCACACACCCCTCCTCCATTCAGCCACATTAGGCAGCATCCATCTGGATGGTGTGGACCTGTCCGAATATTAAAATCCTTAGCACCCATATAGACCATATAAAGTATAGAGGGAAATTGAAGTTTCAGTTAGGGTACGTGATCAATAATAGGTATAATTATCAATTAGATTTAATAGAGATTTATATGAGAGCTACAATATAGATATGGTTTAAAAATATCTGTTACTTTTTTTGCTTTAACAAAGAAACCTATCCATTACTATGTCTCCTTATCTTTTAGGTAAATCTAAGAACATCTGAATGCAAGAAATTTATCAACCCACATTCAGCTGAAGCCTCTCATATCAACCTCTCATATTAAGGCACCACACATAAGTGACTGAATTCTAATGGCAATTTTCTAATGGAGCTGATCATATCAGAAAACCTGAAAACCAGTAAGTAGTACTGATCCGGCCACATGTGGAACTTAAAATTTTACTTGAACCCTAGACCCTGCCCAATCGGATACAAAAATTCAGGTAAGCAAAATTGCAAGGAGGGTACCACTGCATCGAAGGCATCCATTTTTGCCCAATCGGATACACAAATCCAGGGAAGCAAAATTAGGAGGAGGGTACCACTGCATCAAAGGCATCCATTCTGTAGTGGACCACTCAGTACATCCTCAAGAGCATATTCATGTCTAACCATAATTAGATAGCTTAATTATGTTATTTATACCACATGATTATATATAGTACTAAGAAAACCCTAGCACTAAGAAAATCCCGATCCTCAGATACAATGCAACTGCAACCATTGGAGATAGGAGCATCCCGAACTTGAAGGTTATGTAGAATGTCATAGATGTTCTCATGGTATCGGTTCATGAGCCTACAGAAGAATTCAAATGTTAGCATCCAAGTAAAGATCTCGTAATCATGACGCGATATTTGTGTCCAATTATCCTTGGCCAAGATTGATTCATTAGTTACAAAATAATCCAAACATCATAGATACACATTATTCAAGCAGCCCCAAGCCTGGCCGTGGGCATCTATCTGGTAAAATATATTTGGTACTAAGCTCTCAAACACTAAACTGCACTGGTCTGTAGCAGTGGAGTAGAGGATGGATGCATATAAAGCCCTCAATTTGCTTTAAATGTTAACATATTTGGAAGCACAATGAATGCCTATAACGGGATGTTGTGCCTAACATTTTTGGAAGCACAATGAATGCCTCCCTAATTTGGCAGCAGTTACAATCCATACCTTCTCAGAATACATAATCTCAAAAGGACCCGACGTTTTGCCGCAGGCCAATGCATCTACAAAACCATACAGATTGTCCACTGAACATTGCTTAGCAGCATTTATAAAACTTTGTGCAGGCCTCTGCACACAATAACATCATATAAGAAATTGTTCACCACACTATAGAAGGGAAATCTTCTAGTAACCAATCAGTCAGAATAACATGTATTACTCACGGAGAAACAAGCTTCAGAAAATGGAGATGAGATTGATAATCGAGTCGGCTGTTGCTTTAAACCTTGACTGCTTAGCCCATGGAACTTCTCGCTGATGATGATAAATAATCTGGCAAGTTAATAGCAGCAAAAAATCTTCTTGGTGTACCTGCGATTCACCACCAAAATGCATAAATACAGGCATGATACCTGTGGGTTGGTGTAGGCGTCGATCTTCTTGGTGTACTCAGCCTTGACCTTCTCGGTCTTGGCAAGGTAGGGAGCCTTCTCCTGAAAATCAAACAGCAAAGTTAGAACCTGCAATTCACCACCAAAATCGAACCACAGATCGGAACGAGGAATTCATCATAAATCAATCCGGGAACAGAACGAAGGAGAAACAGAGGCGTCGATGGGAAATGGGAGCGCTTACCACGGAGACCTTGTTGTTGGCGGGGTTCTTCTCCTTGAAGTCCGTCCTGAACCCCTCCCTGCATCAACACACACGAAAACAACACCCAAAATCTCCGTCAGAACACCAAACAACCGGAAAACGAATCGCGAGCCACGGACAGATCTGGGGGGAAGGGGGCTTACATGAAGACGAAGAAGGCGCTTGGGGGCTTGTTGGGGTCCTTCTCGGCCTTGCTCCTGTTCACCGAGAGCCTGCACGCCACAAACAGCATATCAAATCAGAACCGAGACGGAACACGCAAGGGAAAACCACAGCTAATCAATTGAACGGAGAAAGGAGAGCGACGGGCAGGAGGGAGGCTCACCTGGAGTCGCCGATGCGGAAGCCACCTTGGCCTTCATCTCGCAACCTTCGGATTGGAGCGCGGGCGTGCTGGCGAGAGGTGGGCGGCGATCCGTCGATGCCGTCGCCGTCCTGATAGCCGGCGAGCCGTGCCCGGCGTGGGGCAAAGAACTATGTTGTTGGTAAATCCCCATATTCATCCACCAAAGAACTATCTATAAAAGTAGGAAAAGGAATAAACTGCCCTAGGAAGGTCCAATTTGTACAATTAAACCATCATGAATTTTACAGGAAAAAAAAGAAAATACGAGAAAAGGACCTGACACACCTTTGGACGGGTTGGAGATGGCAGAATTCTCGAACAGGACACCCGACGCCCAGGAATCTCCTCATGCCTGCAACCTACATAGCAAACAGAAAATGCATGTAAGCTCATATCTCCATACACACATATATTGTGTCCCTCCTGCATCTTGCAGCCTTGCCTACTTACCAGCAACTTATTCTGTCCCTGCTGCATCTTCAAACGTATATTGTAACCACTTCCTCCATGGTAAGTCACATCCATCTCCACACTTCAGAATCAAAACAACAGTCTACTTGGGGAAACAAAAATAAATACTCTGTGCAGCCTCGCCTGTCATCTCAAAGCCCATCCGGGTCGTCATAGTACCTAAAACACACAAGGTGCTCCCTTTTCAATTCTGTTGCAAGATACAAACAACATTTGCAGCTCTCAAATAATTCAGAAGAATGGCATGGCATCAAACTAAACACTTACAGTTACTAACAAAACATCACCGGTCAGATGCTCCACACATAACAACACATCTGTTTAAGAAAGTGTATATTTACACCAAAGTAACCTGAGCAAAGCATATATTTGTAAATGGTCAACTGAATCTGCAGCAAAAGCACCACGGTTTCCATCAAATATCTAAACCATGTGGTCTTGCACAGTATAGTCATATGTATCTTAAAAAAAGGCACTGGTACTCTACTCACCCCGCTAAAATTGCCATCATCACAACATGAAAAAAACAAAGTAATCATTGGAAATCAAATAGAATCCAGACATAAACCTGATCATGAACATAAGCACCAAAATCAATTAAGTGTTTAAGTAACCATATGTCATACCTTTGATGCGTCAAAATCATAGTTAACATTTGTATAGTTAGGGGGTTGTAAAGTACTGGATACTTCTAGAAAATAGATGCATGTTTATTCTTAAACGTGTTTTGGTATCACAAGATAATTATAGAATAGATGCATCGGCATAAAAAAATAACCATTTTGAAGCAAGAACAAATGAGAAGGTTCAGGCAGTGAGCTAGAAAGAACATAAGCATATCAGAGAGCAAATTCCTGTACAAACACAGTAAAGCAGCAGTCCACGAGACGAAAACAATAGACCAGGAGGAACAAACAAATCATACACCATGACCAGACATCTGTTGAACAGGCCTGAAGTAAGGAACTTACGAAAAGCAGTTAGTCAACCTGATAATTAATTGCTTGCATTTAAACCTCGGTCTCCTTTGACACTGGATGAAAAGGTATCAGGTAGTCCAAACCATTAAATTCATATGTGTCTGGAAAAGAGGCAAAAGAGATAAGTAGAAATGCTATATAGAAAAGAGTATTTGATTGTTGTAAACTGAAGCACTGCCCACAAAAAGCTGAGTATAAATTATGTCATAACTCGGTCTAAAATTAAATAAATAACTATTGGAAAGAGGGGCAGGGGTCTACTTTGAGCCGGCAAACAAAGTAAACGGAAATGTAAATCAATGTGGAACTGAGGTAACTACTAAGCAAGTTGAACTACAGCAGCCAAATTATTTCATAAACAACTGAAGCACTTCTATATGAACCAAAACCAATACTGAAGCGCTTCTATAGCAAGCAGCTTTTGCAATAAAATACAAAAGAGGATAATATTGTGAAGATGGTCACAAAATATTAAGCAGAACTAACAAATTGATGATAACTGTTAATATCAGTGATAAGAAAATGGAGATAGTTCATCACTTCCAGGAGAAAGAGGCTCATAAAAGCAAGACATAAAGTGATTTCTCTCATCAACGCCTAGATTAATCAAGCATTCAGATTATATATCATTTTGGCGCAAATACAATATCTAAGCCAGGAACAGGTGTTGTTGGAATTATTTTCAACAAGCTAGTTTAACTTTGCACTAAAAAAATATCAAGTAGTAAGTACTGACAGGGTGCATAGAACAGCTGTACAGCTTCAGAACCATGATATTGTCGAGCAGAACCTTCGTCAATATCTGCACCACATTCAAATCAAATCCAAAATAGCAAACACCACATTTGTTGCAGTCTCTGATCTATCATCTATAACAAGCTACTTCACTAAATTCAATTGTCCATAATTACAACAAGGTTTGGTGTATACAAATGGTCTAGCAGGAGCTCTAAAAATTGTCAGGCTTGATTGATAAAGGAGGAGAGGTAAATTACCTTGACTGAGAACTAATTGTCAGGCTGATGCAGTGCCATACATGCGACAGCTAAAAAGCACTGCTTGAATCCTAACGAAAGCACACAATTATAAAGCACCCAAATCAAATAGGCACAAACGCAAATTCTAATTAAGCTTCACTATTTTGAACAGAAATAACTGCCAAAATTATGGACACAACGACCGTAGGGTGCCAGCGAAAACACACCTGAGAAGCAAGTCTGAGCAATTCACCATTGCCGTTGCAGCCCTTGATCCACAGATCCAGTTCTCCTATTAGCAACTGTTCTTCCTCATACCAAAAACAAGAACGGCAGTAGCAAAGGAGACCTGTAGGCAAAGGAAAAGGCAAGAATTAGGCGAAGCAATTGACAAGAAGGCAAGGTCACGCAGCACGCAAAGAATAAGGGCCAACTCACCTCAACCGTACGCACCAGCCCCATGAATTCATCCCAAACAGGTCGAAGGAAACAAGGGGGTGGAGAAGGTGTAGTTCGACCTGCTGAAGCGCGAGATGAAGAGAGGTCGAACACAGCCAAAGGTGCGTCCAGTGCTTCTGTTCGTCCCCACATCTCCCCGGTGTACAGCTGCAGACGAAGTGGAGAGGGAGGAGCCGGCGCCCCTCAAATCAGAGCAAGATCCCGATATTGAGGTTTTGATTTGGGAAGAGGAGAGCTTCCTTGTGGGAGCTGGGGCGACTGGAGATACGCTTACCCGTGGAGAAGAAGTCTGCCGGCGCCGAATCCGCAGGTCCCGTCCATCTTTCTCCGGCGGACGCGGTGGAGCAGGCGACCACGCTCCTCCACGCCTTGGGAGGAGCGGCGGGCATCCGCACTCGCAGCCTGCACACGGTCGAGAGGAGAGGAAGCAGCGGCAGCTCAGCATCGTCGACGCACGGTCGCCACCGCCAGTCCCCCTCACGCCACCTCTTCTTTCTCTTCTGCAACGCCTCCTTCCGCCCAGCACCACAACCGTCGCCGCCGCAGGTCTCCCCGCGCCACCTCCCGTGCTTGGGCCAGCTCCACCCTGCCCCTTTCGCACGGAGAGAAGAGGAGACGCCGAAGAGGAGGCGAGGCAGAGGAGCAGCGGCCGGCGGCGTGGGGAGAGGACGATGGCGATGGGAGGCGCGTCGAGCTGCGCCGCCTCGAGAGGGAGCCTGGCGGAAAAAGTCCAGTCCGACCGTGCCCACGCGCGCTCTCGTTCCTCCAGATGCGCCTCCTCGCTCCAGTCCGGGGTCCCTCTCGATCCACAGATTCCAGAAGAATAAGAGGCGGCGCAGATTGGGAGACGCGGTGACGGCCGGCGGAGCGCCCCCCAGCCAAGCACCGCTCGCCCTTGCTCGCTTCCTTGCCCCACCCGTGCTTGCATCTCATATCCTCGATCCACAAATTTCGGGAGAGGAAGAAGGGGAGAGGGGATTGGATGTGGGACGGGAGAGCGGGGATTGGCTTAGGGTTTCACTGCGGGCGCCGCTTTTGTCTCGCGTGTCGCGCGGAGGGGAAAAGAGAGAGCGACGCGGCGGACGTGCTGGACCTGGCCTCTCCCGCCTGTTGGCCCACACGTCATTGACGTTTTGTGTCCGGCAGCGAGTAGAAAACGGAAAAATCTACCATCCGACGGCTGTAAAAGATTGGACGGTGAAAAAAAACACTGTTCGGAGGTGAATGGATGGTCAAGATAAGGTGGCCTAAGAGCTGAAACCAGGCTGAGGACACGGCGTGTAGCGGTTGGTGATTTATAGATAGAGATTCTGCAACGATACACGTTTAGAAAAACGCCCTGATTAGCTAGATAATTAAATCTCCGATAGCGAATGCATATGACGACCTGTCTTTGACCATTGCGGTCAGCTGGGCACAATCAGTCTCGATAATCAGCTTCACTGAAGCGGCACATATAGCTCAACCCCATAGCCCATAGGGGTCGCTGCACCGCAGCATCCCAGCGACGCTGATACCATGTCAAGCTTCATTCACCAGCCAACACAATCAAAAGTCTGAATCGATGAAATACTTCTTGTATCATTTTCCCCGTGGAGGAGGAGGACGTTGCATATGTGCCGATCACAGTTTCCATGCATCAACTGTATTTCCCAGTTTTATTAAGTATTTGTGAGCACTTCGATTTTGTTAGTGAGGATTTGAAATTAAAATCGAAAGCCCACTACAAGGGTTTCTCTTATTGCATACTAGCCTACAAATTTCCTCGTTCACCAACTTTCTCCGACTTTTTTGCACAAGGGACTCTGAATCCCGCTGAACCAAACTCAAACTAGGAACCAAGTGAATTCTGGTCACCGAACGTAGCACATCGCTGACTCTGGCGTGATGTCACTCCCGTGCGACAGCCACCAGCTGCTTTCCGACGTTGCGCCCGTAGAAGAGCCCGATGAGCGCCACCGGCATGCTCTCGATGCCCTCGGCGACGTCCTCCACGTAGGTGATCTTCCCTTCCTTGAGGTAGCCGGCCATCTCCTCCTCGAACTTTTTGTAGGTGCCGAAGTACTCCGTCACGATGAACCCTTCCATGCGGATGCGCTTGGCCACGACGCAGAAGAGGTTGCGTACGCCCTCGGGCTCCTCCAGGTTATACTGCGAGATCAACCCGCACATCGACACCCGCCCGCGCAACCTCATGTTGAGTAGCACCGCGTCCAGCATCGCGCCACCCACGTTCTCGAAGTAGATGTCGATGCCCTCCGGGAAGCACCTGAGAGCAAGGAGAACTCTTATCAATTGGCCGTTATCATTGGAAGTTGGAACACAAGACTATGGTAGCAAATTAATTAACCTCTTGAGTGCGGCGTTAAGGTCCTGCTCCTTCTTGTAGTTGAAGGCATCGTCGAATCCAAACTTTGTTTTCAGGAGGTTGACCTGAGGAGAAGGAAAATTTATATCCCAGAAAAATAAACGTATCACTATTCACTGTTGTTGTGAAACTTATTAATTTCTGCACAACCGGAGACAGTGAGAAAACAAACCTTCTCATCAGACCCGGCACTGCCAACCACATAGCAGCCTGTGATCTTAGCGAGCTGCCCAACAAGCTGTCCTACGGCGCCTGATGCAGCCGAGACAAAGACATACTCCCCTTTCTTCGGCTTGGCCACGTCAAAGAACCCAACATATGCAGTAAGGCCAGGCATGCCTGAATGACCAAATTACATAATTAGTAAAAAGATTGACCACTGTGTCATGGACAGTTGCAATGCATTATGTATCTATGAACATGATATGGTATACTACATACTAGCGCATCATTGACAGTTGCAATGCATTCCTCTTACATGTTGTACCGTGATGATCAAATAATAAGTGTTATCTTCTAACCTTCCGGTTTTAGAATAACGAACAAGAAAAGAGTAACAGATTGGCTTGGCTTCTGACAGATAGAAGTGAACTCACCAAGAACACCTGTGTAGTAGGACAGTGGAAGTTCAGGATGGCTGATCTTGAACAGCGACTCTGGATTAGTGATCAAAGTGTATTCTTCACATCCTGTCATTCCCCACACCAGATCACCTGGCTTGTAATCCGGGTGCCCGGACTCTACCACCTTGCTCACGCCAAAAGTAGTCAAAACCTGGTAGGAAGGATTACCAGAGAGGGGAGAAAGTTGAGAAAGAATGCTGAATCCATCACAAGTACGGTTGAACAGATTACGGTCGGTTCCCTAGTCCCTTGTTTGGTGAAATAGAAAGGTAGGTTTACTCAGACCTCACAGCTCGCTAACAAACACGATAGCAGAGTGATTATTATAGGTCATGCTCATGTGCACCACATGCTGTTGCTCCAACAGAGACCATGCATGAAAAGCACAATAAAATAACATTTGCTACACTGAATTTCTTACGAAACTGATGGAACAAACAATAGATCTGTACACTAAGGAAACGGGATTTCATACTAAATTGAGCCCATGCATGAAAAAAAGGATAAAAAACATCTGCTCTGCCGAATTTCGTACTAAATTGATGTTGGGAATAAACAATAGGAAACGGAATTTCTTATGCGGGAGGGATCAAGTTTGATTGATACTAGGTTAGTTGCGGTACCTCTCCCGGGACGAAGTCAGGGACGTAGCTGGCCTCCTCATGCCTGCTCATGCGGCTGCGCATGTAGGGGTCGCAGGAGAGGTAGAGGTTCTTGACCGTCACCGCCGCCGACCTGGGCGGCACGGCCAGGCGCGCCGTCGCCGTGACGACCTCCATGTCGTCCTCGGTGGGGAACCCCGTCACATGCCGCTTCAGGGTCACCCTCTTGTTGCTCACCTCCGACGCCGCCGCCATTGCTGCCTTCGCTGGACGAACCGAACTACCGATAAGCTCCTGGTCTTTAGATATTATCGTGCAGGTGGGTATGCTTCGTGTGCGGCGGATCGAGCGGGCGGTGGGTGCAAAAGCGCTTGATGCGTGGGTAAGTGTGGACCGGAGACGTACGTGTCTGCCTCGTGAGCCGGTGGATATGCGCCATTGTCTGCTTCGGCCTCGCGTGTTCGGTGACAGTGACGGGCGCCGACCAAAGGATGCCCAGCGCCAAAACACAGTTTCGTCCTCTCCGGCCGCCACTCCCTCCTATGGCGTTAATTACAAGGTGTGAAGTTGTATCCGATGAACTGCGGCAGATCGTTTCGTCCAACTTTCAAGTGTGGACGTGAAGTTGAAGTCACACGTAGCGGTGCTTTCAAGTGTGGACGTGAAGTTGTTACATAGAGAAGGACTAGAACCAAAAGACGCGCTTTGCCACGTCAGCTCTATGTACACCCAACGATAAATGGACAAACAATTTTTTAGCGAAACATATATAAAAACAGTAGCAGTAATAGAGAAAATAGTACCATTGGCTCACTCTCTTGCAACACGGTTACTTAGGCATCCTCACATTAACATAGAGAAGTAGAGAAGCGAAAACGGTTATGTTAGTTATCACAAGGTTAAGACTACATCACCCAACCGAGAAACATGGCCCACAAAAAAAGCTAAACTCTCCAGATATTCAGTTAAATGTCATGAAAGTTAAATCATGTACATGGTTCTATGAATATTTGAAAAAAAAAGTTCCGACAATCTGCAGACAATGTACAATATGATGAACATTGCAGACTCGACAGAAAGATTAGCCATCGAGGTATTGCAGTCAAGGTCATTGATTTCATTATGGTGAAATCAAGTAGATTTTTCAGTCATACATTATCCAAAAATCAGTAATAGTTGGCGTAATTATATCTTGATATATTTAGATCAATTACATGGAGTACAATCGATACTATATAAAAACAGATGAACATTCCACCGATAAATATTAAATATTGCACCAAAAAACATAGGAAATTGAGATCTTAGCGGTTTATATGCCATTTTAATCTATGCATCGGACCTAGAATAACATATAAACATAAATTCAAAATAAATGGCATGAATACCACCGACAATTTCGAGCATATATCTAATTGCAGGAATGCCCACGTCTAAACATATAGTTTGTCATGTTCGTCACACGTTTAACAACACATGTTATTCTATCATTGTAAACTCATGGGTTATTACTTTCCTGCACTCTAATGCAAGTGATGCTAGACACAAAAAGGTCTTTTTCAGTACATGCATCCAACTATATACCAAATATACACATGCACTTGCTTACATAATTTGGCTCGTTATCCGAATACAGTGAGAGATAAACAAACATATCGCGGAGAAAATTTAATAGATAAATACCCATATCACCTTTGATCAGTAATCAGGTGGCATCCAACAACGAGGCGTCTAGCTCGTCCTTCCGCACCCATTCACAACTGACTTGTCTCTCACGGTCTTAACCGGAGCTGCCACCACCACCGAGTCGAGCACCATTAACAGCAACGGCGACAACCGATGCAAGAGGCGACATGAATGTTCACGTGCAACTACTGCGAGGGATGTAGGAAGTGTTTCAGCGCAATGGTGTTGGGTGGCCACCAGAATATGCACCTGCAGGGAGTGCACATGGCGTGCAAGTTGACAATGTACTTGAGGCGCGACATCCGGGATAGAGGTGCCATGTCGTCCTAAGGGCTTGACGGAGCCAGATGTGTGTGTAGAGAGATGAGCAAAATTTGTGGCGGAACGGCTGTTTTCAGTAGAATACGGCTCGAGACAAGCAGAGGTGGAGAAATGGTGTCGCGTGGCACAGGTTGCGGGACACTGTGGGTAATGGTGGGCGCTGGCGGTAGAGAAAGGATAAGGGTGACAGTTGTTGGAAAGTGTTAGTAGCTCCGAACTCCCTGCATCTCTTTTAAAAAATCCAAACGATATGCCTAGAATTTCCCGTGGCGCAGAAGTTTTTTCATACCAACTTAGCTGTCTGGACTCCCGGAGTTGCTCGTCGCATAACGATCGGTACATCATAGGTTGACCCAACTCGGTCCTCTCGTACGAGGGTCGGCTCCTCGCAGTTCTCCTTTCATAGATAATTTTAGCAATCGCCAACAAATCGCGGCCAACTTGATGGTAAGAAATCCTGGGACCTAGAAATTCATTTCGTACAACTTTTCTAGAAGGATCAATATCGGGTAGGACCACTAACCAATCGGTAAGCATCTCCAGATCCGATATGAGAACTTGCTTCTCTATACGAAATTCATTTCGTTACAAGACTTGGGAGATAATGAGGCACTTAAAGGCGGATTCTTCGCTTCCTTGATTGTGGTGACTGTGATTTCAACGAGGTTTTGCGCATTCAAATTGGAGATGAGGAAAGCTTATTACCGTCTGGAGTGGGACTATTTCCAAGCTATCATGCTCAAGTTAGGAAAAGCCTAGTTTCTCGATACTAACTAATTAGTTAGGATGATTTACTTTTTAGTAAAATAAGCTTTGACATCTCAAAGGTTGATTTCTCTGGTTGCAAATTTGCAATCATAAGGTCTATTCTAGGGATCTTTATTTCGATCCGAACTTCTAAAGCCCAAAATAGTATGGCCTAACTGTACTAGAGTTTCCATATTCTTGAAGGTTGAGATGATTGGAAAAAAATCAAGTGGTGAAGTTGGATTTGGACAGGGTATGTACTTACATTAAACCAGTACTACAAAAATAAGTACACTGCGTGGTACTGATCTGGCCCAAAAAATCTCACATTATTCAGCAAAAAGAACTTCAAAGTTACAATAGTAATCCTGAATTTAAGACCAGGAACTGCACATCTACAATACACAACGCATGACTACTGAAGAACAAAAAGATTAGCCGTGTTTGCACTCTCGCAGGTAACATAGACACTCACTCTTGGTTTTAGTCATTCTCCAATCTTGCAATGTACTCGTCGTAGAACTTGCCTGCCTTCTCCAGCTCACCAACTTCAGTGTAGCAATCGGCAATTGCCCCATACGCCTCAGTGACACCCGAATCCTCTCCGGTCATCTTGGAGATGCTGAGTACCATGGAGTGATACTTTATTGCTTCCTTGTAATTTCCTTGTCTTTGTAATGATGCTCCTGGCGAATGCAAAGTAACTGTGTTATTTGGGAGTGGCAAAAATAAATCAAAATAAGATGGGCACCATAATTCTGCTGGGCTCTGTAGACAACGAAGGACACATCACAGTTCATTCAGTTTCGAGTGTGTGCGCTAGTAAACGATAAATGAAATTCATGTGAAAAAACGAAGAACATACCTAATCCTCGTGCCGCCTTCTTCTCTTCAACATGATCACCCAAAGATTGTGCAAGATCCAGAGCTGCCTTAAACTCAGGAAATGCCTTGTCGGGGGCTTGGTTTCGCAGGTAGTTCTTCCCAGTCCTCAGATATGTAATTAGGCGCTGTTTGTGAGGATCAACAATAACTTCTGATTCTGGTACCTTACTAGCAGCTGGTGCATAGCTCAAAGCAGGAGCATAAGATTCGATCTTGGCTTGTCTTCTCAGTGAAGCATTTATCTGACGTAGCTGATCATTCAGCTTTTTAAGCTCTCCTTTCCTTTGTCTCGCAAGGAGCCCTACAGGATTTCTGAATTGTTCAATATAAAGTAGAAAATCTAAGATAGTTACCAGGGAAGTCATACATATTACGAAAATTGCAGAACAGCCAAGGGGAAATGAGTAGCATGAACTACCAACTATCTGATTCTTTATGCAAACAACAGCAGTAATGGAAAATTACCATCAGAAAAGAAACTACCACACAGGCAAAAGATAACAGTTTGAATAGTCAGGCGGAATTCAGGTCTTGAAGGCTACATACAAATTATAGCTTACTGAATATGTGGAAACAAGATAGGATATTTGTACTGAATGTGTACAAATAATATGTTTTGCAGGAAAGGCAGGAACTCTGCCGATTCATTAAGACAATAAAAAACATAGCAATCGTCGCACGTACATCAAGCCTCCACTTGGAAAGGTCATCAACTGTAATAAGACATTACACCTCAATTCAGATAGGACTCTACTAAACTCATAGACTCGAAAAGAACCTAGACATGATTCGTGATTTAAGAAAAATGTCATTGCCATCTAGGAAATAAAGAGTAAAAACACATACGTGAATGGCTGATTAGCAAAGATCACTTTTATAAGACGGCAGACTAAATTTATATGCCTCCCTTATATTATTCTGCTGAAATTGTTAGCAATTCAAGTTTGGGGTGTCTTTCTTCAGATATTCATAACTGTGCTGAAGTATTAGAAAACAAAAATACATATGTAAGAAAAATATAATTTATGCATTGTTAGGATGAAAATAAAAGTGTGTTTGCTAGCCACCAACACTTCCCTAAGGGCCTACATTTTTTTAGTTCATGACTTTACCTCCGACTGTAGCGCCGACCATGGCTATTGCAAACAGCAGTGGCATGTTTGGAAGAGAGTACCCTGGCTCACATTGTTCTGCGAAACAACTGGGTGGAAGAACAAGCATGACAGCACTGCTGGCGACAAATGCTTTCCCGAAACTAGAAGATACAGCTTTCTGCGAAGAAAAAAGTTGTATAATGTTGTATATGAGACAACAACAAAACTGTCAGCAAGCAGTAAAATCGAGCTCTGCTGAGAATTGAAACAACAAAAACCCGTTTAAAACATATCCGAGGCAACTAAAAACAAAGGCCTATATGTTGAATCAAAGTTCGTTTCAATTATTTTGTGATGCACTCTAAAAATAGACCAAGGGACTCACCATCATACCTGAATGACCATATCCATTAGCTACATCCAAGTCGTCGCTGCTAGTATGAACGCGGTCAGTTGACGACGAAGCACATCTAGCTACAGGTCGCTCTGCAGGACAAATTTCATTACATGTCAGCTATCACTACAGGTCGCTCTGCAGGACAAGTTACATTAGATGACATGTAGAAGTAGTAGTAGAAGAAGAAACATTCTCTCTTTCCTCTTCAGAAGACACTAAGTCTTGCAGATAAAAAATGAAATCGATGCAGTAATTACTTGTGCTAATGAAAAAAATTATGACCAATCTGTTTGCTCCTTAGGATTTGTAACAAGTTGAAATGGTCACACTACAGACGCATCATGATATGCCTAGCATGCCGAAATCGAATATAATCAACAAAATTCATCTCCAATCTAAAGCCGGAAAGCTTTAGAGACATGGAGGTGAAGCGGCCAGTCGCCATCGCTCAGGGATGTTCCACCGTACGGAAACGAGAGAGAAATACAAGCAATGTAGGTGGAGAGATTAGACGAGCACTCACCAGAGGTCTCGGAGAGGAAGAAGTTTGCTCGCAGGATAGAACCTCCGGAGCTTTGCCGGTACGGCGGCGACGGCGCCGCCGCCGGTGGGGAGAGGCGCATGAGAAGCGGCATCCGGAGGATAAGGAAAATCTCCTCCCCTTTGCCTCGTTGGATGTCGCTTCGGGAAGATGATAAAGTGCCTTAGTTGTTTATTTTGCGCATAAGCCCAGGAAAGATGCAGGTGGTACATCTTGGTTTGGATACATCCTAAACTAGTCTGCATTTGACGAAATAGGCCGTAGCCCCGCTATATAAATATAGCAACCACCCGATACAACCAACAGTCTTGACATGCTGGGGCGGCAGCAAACATACACCCAAAGAACAGAAAAGAGAAAAGAAAGGAGACATAGGCGGATTGACTAAACGACGGCGACCCGGAAACGTTGCGCCCTCTCCGATAAAGTACCACCACACTCCTAGCACCGAATCGACGAGTACCAAGCAGCACCTTCAAGAAGGAAAGCCATGCTGCTGCCCGGACCAACACTGGCCCTAGGGTTTCCCCAGCACAGAGGAAAGCGGATGAAGGGTAGCCACGACTCCCTTCAGGAAGGAAAGGTGCCACCCGGAGCGGCACCGCGTCGGTGTCGGACGAACCGACAAGGATTTCTCCCGAAAGCCCTATCCACAGTCCTAGGCGATCCGTAGCCCAGGAGCCCCGCGAGCACTAGTAGGGAAGTGTCTTTCTGTGGCGCACCAAAATAGCTTTATGTGGCGCATAGTGGGTGCGCCACAGAATTCTCGCCACAAAAATATTATTTCTGTGGCGCATGGTTCCGTGCGCCACAGAAAGTAGACAATTCTGTGGCGCACCTCCAGAGTGCGCCACTAAATTATTTTCCATGCGCCACAGAAAGAATTTCGATTATTTACTGTATTTGACAATAATGTATCTGTGGCGCACTTTGTTCGTGCGCCACAGAATATGGTGCGCCACAAAATTATTTACCGTGCGCCACTAAATTATTTGCCGTATATTATTTGCTGTATTATCGATTATTTGCTGTATTTGACAATAATACAGGTATATTACAGAATTTTTACAGAAAATAATAGAAACAGTAATATATTTTGACACAGTATTAAAACAGACAGATAAATATGTACATCACCACTTAGAGCCCGAGATACATACATATATAGTGACAATTAAGTGCCAAATTAATTGTACAAAAGTTCATCTCATGTCACATAAGTCATAGTACAAATAAAGTTGTCATCGATTTCCCTCTGATGCAACCCTGGAGATGGATACAACGATGTGCCATTTCACCGTCTCTCTTGAGTCGCCGCTGGAGTCTCTTCTTCTTGAGTCGCCGCTGGGGTCTCTTGCTGGGTCGCTGACGGAGAACACGTATAGCTCCACTGGTAGGATTGAGCCTTCTGGTGTATCGGCTCCGGGAACGGTTTATAGCAGTCTTTCGTCATCCACGTCCTCATGTCATTTTGCTTGTCTAGGCGTTCTTCGATCTCCCACTTAGACAACCCTGGAGATGAATTGGGATATATATTTGATTAATAATATAAATAGAGTATGATTTATTCATCTAATTAAGTGGATAAGTCTATAATAAAGAAAATAAAGAAGCACTTCTATCGAGTGAGGCAAGGCTTTTCTTTTACAATACATCCTACCTCTGGCGTTGTGTAAGGACCCCCATGCTTCCATGACATCTTCCAAAATGATTAGCGATAACTGCCTCTGGATGTGATGGAAGTCTTCTCTAAGCTCATAATCGGTGATTCCCCCCGCATTTTTGCTCCATTCTTGGAGACTAGATGGCCACCTCGTTGTCTCTACATCCCGGACAAGCCCTTTAATGTGATGGAGGACGTAGAAGGCATCCTTCACACTGCCAGGCGCATGCTTGATGCAATGGAACCCGGTCCCATGCCAGAAAATGTGTTTGTTGTCCTTCGTTAAACGTTCCCCATTCTTTTCTTTGTGGAAGTGGCCTCCCTTTTGGGCATAGCCCTCGAGAGCCTCATCGAGAACACCCTTTATTCTGGTGTAGTCTTTAAGACTCCCCGAGTCGAAATAAGTGGCAACGGACCACCTCGGGCTTACGACGATGAGTACTGCGTACTCGTCACTGCTCAACACAATTGAAACGGAATGTTGGAAAGGATCAACAACGGAAGAAATCTATAAGAAAGCATAAGATACGACGGCGGCGACCGGATGTGTACTTACTCGGAAAAGAAAGGCATAAGAAAGCTGTTCTTATCCTTGTTGTTCAGCATGATTCTCTGGAGGAACTTCGTGGCCTTGGCCCGTGTCGTTGATCCTTCCACCAGCAGGCTGTCACGCATGTAGTAGGGATCCACTACCTTGATGTACGGGGTATTATCTCTCCTGATCCTCATCGCTTGGTTGAGCGCGTATAGGCGGACCAAGTTATAGTCCAGCCGTCTAAAGTGAAACAGCCTGAAGACGTCCTCGTACGATATGAAAAACAGATCCGCGGGGGTTTCATGGACGAACTCGGCCAAGTCTTTTGGCACCTTGACAGTGAACACCGGGTAATTTGGATTATCTTCTTTAAGAAGGTTGCTCTCTCGCGTCAAGATAGCATTTTGCAAAGAGAGCATGCATCCGTCTGCGAGGTGGAGCAGCTCCCGAGACAGGATCGGTTGACCAGCTTCATGAACTCGGCTCAAGCCATCCGCACGGGGTGATACCATGTCTTCATACCCCCGGATAGTCGTCTTAGGAGCTGGCTTACTTCTCTTCCTGTGCTTCTTCTTCTTTACCTCTGGGGATGCTGGGGGTGCATCTTCTGTAGTAGGCACATTGATTGAGTACTTGTTGGAGCCGAAGCTGATCACTGGGGGAGGCCCTTTTCTCCCTCCCTCAATCCAAACCCTGACAGACTCACAGACGGTAGTAAAGATCGACGTGAACGTCGTTGTCACTGCCTGTGCGATGACCGTCTGAATCATACTATTTTCCTCTATCGGTTCCTCGCCTCCTGTTCGAGAACCCCCGGCCTCGTTATTGTCAGCCATGTTCGTCTCACCTATAAGAAAAAAATGTCGAAGTTAGTACACCAAATATAAGAAAAAAATCACTTAATTAAGTACTAAGATACCCGGCCCATGCATTAGTCGCAATACCCCATATGTCTTGTTTTTAGCAAAGCCATGCCAAAATTCACGAAAAATTTCGGCATGACCTTTGCTAAAAAAGGGACATATGGAGTACCCGAATTTGCCGGAACGGAAGTTAATCGACGTTCCGGCAAACTCAAGGGCCTCATGGGTACCTGCAGACATTTCACAAATCATGTTGCCGGCATCTCCGGCCGGCCAACAACAAACACATATCCACATCTGCCGGCCGACAACAAACACAATACCACATCCACATCTCCACGTGTCCTATTTTTAGCAAAGTCATGCCAAAATTCACGAAAAAATTCGGCATGACCTTTGCTAAAAAGGGGACATATGGAGTACCCGAATTTGCCGGAACGGAAGTTAATCGACGTTCCGGCAAACTCAAGGGCCTCATGGTTACCTGCATAGATTTCACAAATCATGTTGCCGGTATCTACGGCCGGCAACATCCACATACACGACACGCTGGTCGGAACACAAACAACCACGACACGATGGTCGTGGTAGCACAGAACACATGGTCACCGGGTTAACCAATAGCTCACCAAAGGGGGAACTGTAGTTGAGGAGATAGTTGATGTAGTCGAAGCCGGTGGTCTGCACAAGAAAAAAAAAAGAAAATTCACATCCATATATATCTTCATTTCCTTTAAAAAGTACCAACTTTGGAGCATTTCTAAAGCATCAAATCTTGATCCTATTTCACATTAACCCTCATGGATCTCTTGTACTAAGTTAGTACTTCATGATAAACCCCAGAAATAATTTTTTGAATACATCTAGAACCTTAAATGAAGACATTTTTGTAGGCATGTTTAAATAGTGACCATATTTAACTTAGCAAAATTTTAAATTTTTTTGGTCTCCAAAATTTTCCTAACACCACTAGCACCAACTAGAAGCATTAGCAACTACTTGCAGCAAGCAATCAACAATCAAATCATCAAATTTTCTAAAATTGTGGGTTTGGCATTTGACCAAACACCTTATGTGCAGGTGTGGAGGGGAGGGAGAGGGATGGAAGAGAGGAGCAGCACCTCGGGGAGGGGATGGAGAGGGCGGCGGCGTCGGTGTCGAAGTGGCGGGACGGTGGCGACGGCTTCCTTCGTCGGCGGCGGCGGCTCGAGGCCGAGCGCCACGCGGCGGCGCCGAGCGTGTGCGTGGGCACGCGCGGCGAGGGGTTGGGCGGGGGCGGGGGAGGGGAGGTCGCCGGCGCGGGGAGGAGAGGACAGCCGGCGGTGGTGGTCGACGGCGACGGCGGACGCGCGCGCAGCGGTGGTGGTTAAGTGAAATTTGAATGTGGATCGAATAGGGGAAGAAAGGGGAAGGGGAGGCCCGGCCCGCGTAAATGGCTAAGTGAAGGAATTCTGTGGCGCATCCCTACCTAGATGCGCCACCGAATTATGTGATTTTGTGGCGCACCTAGGTAGGGATGCGCCACAGAATTTTGTCGATAGATCTGTTAAAATACACACATTTTAAATATTTTTGGTTATATTTAAAAAAAGAACCGACACACATTTTAAAGAATAGAATATACACACATGTTAGTATACCATTATTTTATTCATGATATACATATATATGCTTGTCTCACACACACACACACACACACACACAAATTAATACACCAAAAAAGTCTTCTTCGTCCCGGCCGGTTCCGAGCTAGCTTCTCTTCTTTCCCTTCTTCGCGGTTGAATACTTTAGGCCGGGCATCTTGAGATTTCTTCGCGTGAACGGACAGCCTTTAGTAGGTAAGGATGTCTTCCTTCTTTGTTTACTAGTAGTCGGCATGTCGAAGTACTTGTCGAACTCCTCCTCGATCTTCGGATCGCCGTTTTTGTCCAAGTCTTCCTCGTTGGCATCTCCTTCCATTCCGATGATGCTCCTCTTGCCCCTCCTCACGACAACACGGCTAGGCTTTGACGGGTCGGTAATGAAGAAACATTGCTCAACTTGGCTAGCGAGTACCCATGGCTCATTTTTTGCGGAGGCGTTCTTCGATTTGGCATCGGGTATAACCATGGTGGTAAAATACCGGTCTTCTTTGACGACGTCCTTGGCCCATCTCACACGGAACATTGGCACCAACTCTCCACAATAGTTGAGCTCCCATATCTCCTCGATCCTTCCGAAGAATCTTTCCTTGACAGTAGCCTCGTCATCGGCGTAGGATAGCATAGTTACTCCTGAGTTTTGATATTCGCTATACCTGTCCTTTTCCTCGGTGCAGAATCTGAAACCGCCGATGTCGTACGACTGATAGGTCTTTACGTTCTGCCCGGTGCCCTGTGATAAGGAGAATATGAGTTTTTCCTCTTCCGTAGATGGCTTCCTGCTCTGTGCTTCAAGCAGTTGCCTTTTCTTGAACCAACGCGTCAAGCTGGAGTTGTGCTCTCTGATTACGTCTCCCTTCTTCCTCTGTCGTCTCATGTCGACGTAATTCAGCTCGATTAAGATTTTGTGCTCTTCCACATAATATTCGGTCACTTTTAAGTGTTGTAGCGCGACCCGGTGAGCCCTGTCGAGGTCGTCTTTTTTACCATGAATGCCGACAAAGATTGAGCGGTAGCCGTCGTGGTGACCAACTCCATCGAGTCTGCGGAGGTGTGTCCTGGTGGGCAGACCGACATCCTCGTTCTCGGTCCTTAGATAATTCTGGCAGAAGGAGATGCACTCGTAGGTTAAAAATCCCTTGGCCATGCTTGCGTCTGGACGGGCCCTGTTGCGAACGTATCCTTTCATGACACCGTTCTGCCTTTCGAACGGCATCATGTAGTGCAGGAACGTCGGACCGAGCTGCCTGATGTCATCAACGACATGGAGAAGGAGATGCACGCAGATATCAATGAATGCGGGCGGGAAGTAAATCTCGAGCTCGCATAGTATCACCATGATCTCTTCCTCAAGCATGTCGAGCTGCTTCACGCCGATCGACTTCCTGCTGACGACGTCGATAAAGTTGCAAAGGGCAGACAACGTATCACGGACGTGCTCATCCATTAACCCTCGGATCGCAACGGGAAGTATCTGTGTCATCAGCACGTGACAATCGTGAGACTTCATCCCGGTGAACCTCTTCTTTGTTGCATCCAGATATCTGCTTATCTTCCCCAAGTAACCGTGACGAACTTTGACTCCTAGAAGGCACCTGAAAAACTGCTCGAGCTCCTCCGGACTCATACTGAAGCAGGCAGCGGGAAGCATCACCGTGTTCTTCTTTGCCCTTTTGCGGCGACCTTGAGTCCCTTCTGTCTGAACATCATCATCGTCATCATCACTATCGGGGGCCTGAAGTTCTTTCCTAATGCCAAGCCATTTCAGATCGTATCTTGCTTTCGTCCCATCCTTGGTCTTATCCGACATGTGGCAAAGTGTGCCAAGCAGACTCTCGGTAACATTCTTCGTAATGTGCATCATATCGAGGCTATGTGGCGTCTTGAGGACCTTCCAGTACTCCAAGTCGTGGAAAACAGACCTCGCTTTCCATACACCCAGCAGTGGATCTACCTTCCAGTACTCCAAGTCGTGGAAAACAGTACGGGCTGGCGTCTCCCACAACGTGGCTAACTCCTCTTTCAACAGCCCGAGATACAGATGTATGTCGATACCTGGTTGTTTCGGACCCTGAATGAGAATACTCATGTGTATGTACCTTTGCTTCGTGCACAACCACGGGGGATGGTTGTAAGGCCATACAAATACGAGCCAGGTGCTATGGGTGCTACTCTGGTTGCCGAACGGATTGAGTCCATCGGTGCTCATACCCAGCCTGACGTTCCTTGCGTCGCCCCCAAAATTTTCGAAGGCCATGTCCAATGCTTCCCACTGGCTAGCATCTGAAGGGTGTGTCAGGATCTTTCCCTTCTCCGGATCTTCTTGGGGCTTCTCCCTTTCCGCATGCCATTGCATGAGCTTTGCTTCCTTAGGGTCTACGAAATACCGCTGCAGACGGGGAGTGATAGGAAAGTACCATACCACTTTTCGAGGAACTTTCTTGTCCTTCCCACTCTTGTACCGTCCTTGGCCGCACACCGGACATGTGTATCTGTCCTTGTACTCGCCCCGATAAATTGCGCAATCATTGATGCAGGCGTGGTATTTAACGTGCGGTAGGTCAAGAGGGCACACGACTTTCTTGGCATCCTCGATACTAGTTGGCAATGTGTTCCCCTCGGGAAGACGATCGTGGAAGAATTTCATGTTCTTGTTGAAGCTCACGTCGGTCCATTTGTTTTCCGACTTCATCTCCAGAGCATCAAGCGTTACTTGCAAGCGCGTATCCTGTGGCCGGCACCCAGGATACAACGGAGTCTTCCGTCTATCTCCATTTGCGCCAGCTTGGCTTTCTCTCTGGCTGCAGCTCTGTCGTTGCTCGTCTCCTTGAGTAGCAGTTCTTGAACATGAGGGTCCTGCAAGGCCGAAATTAGCGAGGTCTGCGTGTTCGCGTCTTCTCCACCACCATCTACTCCTTCATCATGACCGTGTCCGCCGGCATCTCCTTCGTCACCATGATGATCTTGTTCGCCGGCATCTCCTTCGTCATGATGATCTTGTCCGCCGACATCTCCTTCGTCATGATCATGATGATCTTGTCCGCCGACATCTCCTTCGTCATGGTTGAAGCCTAACATGAAACCGCGCCTGAGCAGGTGATCCTCCAATTGTCCGGAATTAGGGTCGATCCAGCTCACGAGTTTGCATTTTCGACACGGACATCTTATCTGGCGCCTGTTGCACCGAATCATGTCCGCCTTCGCTTTTTCCTTGTATCTACTGATTCGACCGGAGCTCATCCTGACGACCATGGTTGCAGCCTACGCGGTATACATAGAGCACAAACAAGAGTATGTTAATTAGAACCGCAACATGCATGCACACACATTAGTTGGCCCATGCATTAGTCGCAATACCCCATATGTCCTATTTTTAGCAAAGTCTCATGCCAAAATTCACAAAAAAAATCGGCATGACCTCTCCTAAAAGTAGGACATATGGAGTACCCGAATTTGCCGGAACGGAAGGGCCTCATGGGTACCTGCAGACATTTCACAAATCATGTTGCCGGCAACATCCACATACACGACACCATGGTCGGAACACAAACAACCACGACACACATCCGGCCATACACACACCGTCGGCGCCACCAAACATGCATATGCATGTTCATCATCCATGTAGATGCATGTCTCACCTAGTAGATTCGGTGCCGAGACGTGACCGCGATCGATGAGAGAGCGTGTGATGTTGGAGAGAAACTAGTGGACAAAAGAGATGTATTGGAGGCTCTCCTAAACCCTCACCAATAATCTATCAAACAAAATAGGTTTAACTAAAAAAATGGAGAAAACTATGGGCAAAATAGGAGGGAGGGAAGAGAAATACGAGCTAGGTGGAGGTGGAGGAGGAAGAAGAGAAGAAGTAAATGGTGGTAGGTAGAGGGGTTGCCACCTTTTTGTAGATCTGGGGGCAACATTCTGTGGCGCATGCATCATGGTGCGCCACAGAAACATGTCTTTCTGTGGCGCACCATAATGAATGCGCCACAGAATGTTGCCCACTTAAATTATTGGTGGGCCGCACCATGTTTTCTGTGGCGCACAGTGCTGAATGCGCCACAGATAAATTACCAATGCAATCATTGGAGGGGGCCCCACCGAATTTTTGTGGCGCATCTGCATGGATGCGCCACAGAAAGTATAATTTCTGTGGCGCATCCATGCAGATGCGCCACAAAAAGGTCACCAGATATTTGTGGTGGTGGGACCCACCATGTTTCTGTGGCGCACGCATGCACGTATGCGCCACAGTATTTTGTGGCGCATTCGGAGTGGTGCGCCACAGAACTTTTTTTGTGGCGCATGGTAGGTTTGGTGCGCCACAGATAGGGAATCCACAGAAAGGCACTTCCCTACTAGTGGAGGACGGGCCTCGACACCATCAGACAAGCCGCCCACCACCATGCGCCAACACGATTCCGAAGCGACCAACGTCGTCTCACCAAAGTGGCCGTCACGAGGTCTGCAAGACGAGGGTGTGGCGAAGTATGAACCGAGGTCAGCAGAACCACGGCCGCGCGGGAGGTAACAACCTCCACCGTCAAGGACGGTAGTCGACCGGACGAGGCAGCAGAGCATACCAGTCCCCGTCAGGTCCGGCCGGGCCCAGCGGGCCCGTAAAGCCCCCACGGGGCACACCAGTCCTAATAGGGTCCGGCCGGGCCCAAGCTGGGCCCGTGAAGCTCGCCGCCAAGCTGCAACAAGAGCCGCCGTCGCCGCTGCCCCCTGCACCCTCCACCTCACCGACATCTGCAGAACGCACCTTGGAGCGGGGCGGCCCGCCTGGACCCAGATGGGGCCCGCTGGGCCCAGATCTGGGCCGCAGGGCCCAGCCTCGCTGCACACCGGCGCTCCCCACTGCGCCGCCCCGCCGAAGAACACCGCTACCGCGACGCCACCCACCAGCCGAGGCCGGGCCACCGCCGCCGGAGATAGGCCGCCCCGCGCGGCCGCCTTCAAGCGCGGGTAGAGGAAGGCCGGCACCACCCGAGCCTCGCTCGGCGACTCGCGCCGACGGCGGCGGAGGAGGAGGAGAGGAGAGGCGGGGGAACGAGGAGGGGCGGAGCAGAAGCCACGTCAGCCGCCGCGGGGCGGCACGGTCGCGGGAGGGGAGGGGTTGGGTCGGGAGCGGTTTCTCTCTCTGCGTCACCAGTCTGCATTTGACGTTGAGCTGGATTATGATAATACAACTTTTCCAACTACCTGTTTTTTTAATTGCATAATCAGTTGTTATCTGTTTTGTGGCTATTTTCCACAGTAGAATCAATACAAAATAAACCATGAATGTTATCTGCTTTGTGGCTACTGCCTTAGTTGTTACATGACATTTTTTTTGTTTTAGTTATCATATTATAAATTTGGTATTTTCCCAACTAGTACACATAAAAGGACTCCATTAGGAAGTATTATATTTTGAAGCTTTCTTTATCTATTATTTTTGGGTATTTAAGAGGTCAAAATGGTCGGCATGTCTATTCATAGAAAGCAGTCGAAACTTCAGAAACCCTCACTATTTTTGTACCTTAAAGTGACTTTTGGCTATTTTTAGGAGCAACTGTTACACCCTTTTAGTTCAATTTGAATTATTTTCGATAAATCGACATAAACTCATTTATATGAACGAAAGTAGCTAGAAAGAGAGAACATTCACAATATTTGGGTATTATATATCCATCAAATATGGTATACTTATGTGAAAATTGGATTGGTGCCATTTTGCACCGTATTTTTTGTATTTGATTCACACAAAAAACCCAAGTTTGGCACATAGAAAATTCAAAATGATATTTTTTATAAATAATTTGAAAATTCACTTTGGCACTATTGTTTGCCATGTCAATATACAGCTATGTGCCAAATATGGGCACAAACCACATACCATGGATATGGTTATGATCTTAGTCATTTGGCTTGAAACCCGATGCATGTTCATACTCCCTCCGTATCAAAATATAAGACTTTCTTTTATTTTGATACGGAGGGAGTACATGATAGTATTTTTGGTGAAGGTTTTTTTTCAAGTTTGTCATATTGTAGGTTGGGTATTTTTCCTGTCAATTAGTATGCACAAAAGGATTACATGAGAAGGGGTTGCATTTAAAAAATCTTCACTTTCTTTTATTATTTTCAAAATGGGGTCAAAATGGTCAGCCTGTCTAAAGGGGTCGAATCTTCAAAACTCCAAGTTGTATTGTGATACAATAGCTACTTGTGTATATTAAAATGATTTCTTACAAATTTTTAGGAGCAAACTATCCCACATAATTCAATTTTGAATTATTTTCGGGAAATCAGCATAACATTATTTAAATGGGCGAAGGTAGCTCCAAAGCGAGAAAAGTCATAATATTTGGGGATTATTCATCATTTTCTTTGTACTTGTTTCACCAAAATTTGGCATTTAGAAAATACCAAATGATATTTTTTACAAATAATTTGAGAAATCACTTTTTCAATGTTGTTTAAATCTGTAAAAGGCACTTTTTTTTTTTGCAAAAAAATGGAACCACTGTGATGAGTTTTTTTGTACAATGCACCGCAAGCAACCAAAATTTTAAGCCGCGTGTGATTTCATTCTACAACGCACACCATTTTATCTCGAAACCCCATGTGTAATTACCCCTTCCATCACACACTTTTTTTTTCGTAAAAACCATGTGCAATGCATCGCAAAAATACCCCGTATTCGGTTTTTAAACTAAAAAGTTGAAAATTAGTTTGGCACTATTGTTCATTGAGGTAGAAAAGGTGTCTTTGTGCCAAAAAGGGGCATATTATGATGATTTTGTATGGTGGACCGCACATGATATATTTTTCAAACAGTGCGTGATTGTCTTCTACATTGCACACATTGTTTTGAAAAACCGTGTGCGATTGTATGGCATACCTTCTACTTTTAATTGTGTGCGATTTTCGAACATCACACACTTTTTTCCGAAGGGTACTGGATGAGTTTGTTATACCTTTGCCAAAAATGGTATGCAATTAGGGGGGCTTAAATGGCCTACTAGTGTTTTCTATTTTATACCTTAATGCAAGTATATTTCAATTTGCATTTCGCACATGCTTGACGAGTATATTTTCAAGCAAGCAGTCCTTGACAAACACCATGGATTCAGATTTCAGAACAGTGTGCGTTCCAGCTACGATTTCCTTCGATTCGAACCCTGATATACATATTGTTGAACAATGTCGCAATCTCTGTTCTCTTACTTACTTAGATGGTGGTTGCTTTCTTTTCTTTCCCATGTGTTATATTGTTTACTCATGTGGTTTATAATTTGCAACTGACAAACACACACCATCATAGTCCCTGATATTTTGATCTCATTCAGTCTGACAAGCTAGAAAGCAGCGAATATTCCATAACCAGCGAAAACCAGGCCAAAGAGAAGGAAACCGTAGTCCAGCAGGCGTCGCCACAAGCTCATCGATGACCCCACGATGCTTAAGTGGAAGGCGGTAGGCAGCACGAAAGCGAGCAGAGCACACACCGTGCTCCCCACGAAGGAGATGAAGGACCCAAATGCAGGCACGGAGGAGGCCACCACGGCAACGATGATCACCACAACGACACGGCTCGAGTGCAAGGCTAACCAGTTGGCGCCACCGACATTGTGGGAAAGCTTCTGTAAGCACGGGCTTGATCTGATTCTCGCCTCAACGATCTCATGGACCGGGTGCATCATCACCGGGAATGTAAATGCTAGTGCAATGCAAAGTCCAACCTGTCAATTAGCAGATTCTTCAAACTGTTAGCTTGGATATAAACTGAACGCTCCATGTGTGAAGTCGTATGCAGGAGTGTGAACAAATGATCGCAACAAAAGTGCACTAACCTTAACTGCAGAAGAAGACAAGCTACTGGGAAGATTAAGTGTTATGATGTCCTTGGTGGCTTCACCATAAGCCAAGTATCCACACACTCCAAAACACGAATACACAAACATGATGCAGACAATTGCTTGAGAAAGCACCCAGCGGAACTTTTTCCGTTCCGCCATGGATGCTTCCAGTGCCAGAGTCATGCTGAATCCTTCGAAGCAGAAAAGTGCAACCCCAAAAGAGAAAGGTATCGCCCAAAGTCCATTAAAAGCACTTCTATCTGCAAACGGATGATCGAAAAGCCGTATGTCCTCTTTGATAACAATGGCCATAGCTAGGACATTGCATGCATCCGCAAATATGCTGAATGGTGAAAGAGAGGACAGCGAGCGAACAAAGGACAGCGCGATTTGCACAGGCAAGAGGATGGCAAAGATGAACCCGTCTGGGGACATAAACTGGGGAAGCATGGAATTGAGATTCTGAGCAATGAATATCAGGTAAGCAACGGAACCGCCAGCTTGCGAAAGGAAGATGAGGATTTCTGTCAAACATCGACCGATTGTCCCAAAGCACTTGTCACCCAGATCCCCGTATGTGTAGTGAACATCACATGGATCTTCTGCTTCTTCCTCTTCCAGTTTATCTCTACAGTCCACCTTCAGATTGAAAATATACCAAGCAAATTAGACAACTGAGAAGTAGTAATGCGTTCAAGAATAAAGCATTAATTTTTTTCTCTTTCACCAAGAGTAATACTGTATCAATTAATGTGAAAGTAAGCCAATAAAGTTCTTAGGCTTAGTCCAACCGAAAGCACTGAACGTGCTCAACATAACTAAGGAGTTTCAGTAAATACTAGTTACCACCAAAAGCTGGCTGGCACAATATATGGCCGATTGATAATATATATTTAATATTTAATTGACCACAATACTTAGAATTTTAAGCACAAATCTCGGCTATTCATGAACAGCTCATCTCAGTCTGTATAGACTTAACATGCTCAACAGGCAATAGAAAATGAGGAATACACAAGTTATACCATTTACTTTTATTTTTGCACATATCATAAATAGTCATTTTTTAACCAAAATTTACACGCGGATATTTCATCCCATAACATACATGTATGCGTTTTTTAAATATTTTTCAAAACCTTCAATGCACCTTTTGTCCTTTCAGAAACCAGCTGCGGGCAAAATGCTCCAAGAGGGAAATTGGATTTTTTTCATTGAAAATAGTTATTGAGATCGTTAGGTGATTATATCACAACACTTGGGACTAGTTTGGCAGCGCAGTTTTTATGAAACCGGAGTATTGGAAAATCAAAGTATTTAGTCGCCAGGCAAAGCAATTCTTCAATTTAGAAAAAAAAAGTCAAGGACTAAAGTTTCTAAGACCAGCCACACTGTGTATCCGGTTTAAACGAAAAGATGTCAGATTTGTGAATCGCTACGGTGGTGTTGCAGTGTACAGAATCGCTTCAAAAATCAATGAGGAGCCCACAACACAATAAACAATCTGCTGTTGTGTCAGTCGTTCTACTCTTATTCAATTAACCGAACCAAAGTTATGAACATGCTCAACAGGCAATAGAAAAAGAGGAATACACAAGTTATACCATTTACTTTTGTTTTTGCACATATCATAAATAGTCATTTATTAAACAAAATTTACACGCGGATATTTCATCCCATAACATACATGTATGCGTTTTTTAAATATTTTTCAAAACCTTCAATGCACCTTTTGGCCTTTCAGAAACCAGCTGCGGGCAAAATGCTCCAAGAGGGAAATTGGATTTTTCATTGAAAATAATTATTGAGATCTTTAGGTGATTATATCACAACACTTGGGCCTATAGTTTGGCAGCGCAGTTTTTATAAAACCAGAGTATTGGAAAACCAAAGTATTTAATTGTCAGGCAAAGCAATACTTCAATTTTGGATAATACTTCAGTTTAGAAAAAAATTAAGGACTAAGGTTTCTAAGACCAGCCACGTATTCGGTCAAACGAAAAGATGCCAGATTTGTGAATCGCTACAGTGTACAGAATCGCTTCAAAAATCAACGAGGGGCCCACAAAACAAATACACAGCTCATCTCTCTTTTGCATGTGAATGCCTTTTAACCTCACCTATCAGCTTGCATGTCGTGCTGTTGTGTCAGTCGTTCTACTCTTATTCAATTGGTAGGAACCGAACCAAAGTTATGATTCGCTTCTTTTGTCTAACGGGTAAAAAGCGATGCCCACAATCGAATAAAAAATGGCTTTGAACCGCTTTTCAACCACACTATGGCTGGTCTACTACACCAAGAAAATGAAGTTTTGGACGATACTTCAGTTTTTAAAACCATGTTATTCAATGCATACAAACATGTCAAAGTATTTAATACTACAGTCTTTTTAGAAACTGTGATATTGGTTGAATACTTCAAAAATATTTTGATGCCAAACTAGGCCTTGAAGTTTAAGCACGAATGTCACCCAATTTTTCATGAACAGCTCATCCCAATCTGTATATAGTATAGAACGAACGCATTGCAGGCTGTAACAGCTCAAAAATAATTGCTGGAAAAAAAACAGATAATCGGTGGACAAAACAACAATACAGACAAGAGTAGAGAAGGATGCAAAGGGGGGAGTATTGCAGTGGAGGGTAGGTACTGACGAGGAGGAGCATGCAGTAGAGGGTGGCGCATCCGGCGGCGGCGACGCCGAGGGATCCCGCGAGCCAGCCGGCGGTGCGGAAGGCGTAGGGCAGGCCGAGCACCCCCGTGCCGACGATGGACACCACCACGTTGCCCAGCGTCTGCGCCCACGTGGCCCCGCCGCGCCTGGATCCCTCGCCGGTGCCGTCCTCCCGCGCCAGCAGCGGCGCCGCCTCCGCCGCCATCCTCAGCAGCTATCGTGCAGCGCGTGGCGACGAGAAGGCAGAGCTAAATTTGGTTCTTGGAGTTGTGCTGGTGCACGAGGGTGGGAGGGAGGGACACGGCTCGTGCGAGCTATATATCCTCTGATCTGAATTTGAATAGGGGCGAGAGGGATAGAAAAAGAACACGAGAGTGATCTTTCAGATTTGGTAAAGGGTGACGGAAATTTTAGAAAGAACACGAGGGAAACGAAGGTGATCTTTCTGATCTGGTAAAGGGTTGACGGAAATCTATAGTTTTTAGAAGGAAACAGGGTGGATGTAGTTGTTCCTTTAACATCCAATACAAAATAACTTCAACTTTGATGTTTTGCGTATCTCACATAAGCAGATTGTTTCTTTCTTTCTTTGGAAGGTACATCTACTTCTTTTTTTACGAACGCAGTGCCGACGCTCACATACACGCACATACACTCACTTCTAGAAATGCATGCACGCATACCCTACCCTATGAGCAACTCCGAAAAACTGAGCCGGCGGGACGGGTCTTGAAATTGACGAACTCACCCTAAACGTCTCGCTATCGACGGGAACATCGTCTACCAGTGAAGAATATTCCAGCTAAATAAGAAACACTGGTGAGTTGAGAGTACTGTTGGGCCCAGTAAGCAGCAAACATATTTTTTCTGGCCCAGTTTTCGCATGTGAACCGAACACAATGGCCCAGCTTAGCAACTATTTGCAGCGCCATATGTTCGTTAAGTTTTTTTGGTCATTTGTTCAATGTTGCATATATTTTTTAAATTTGTAAGAAAATCGCACAATTTTTGTTGTGAAAAAAGATGCGAGTAGTTGCAAATTATTCTTTGAGTTTTTTATGGTGCGCATGTGCTTACAATTTATATCAAATTCATATGTCGTTTGTTGTGAAATCACACGCAGTATGTTGCATTTTCTGGGTGATTTTTTTACAAAATTTGTATGTTTCTTTAGTATTTTTTGGAATGATGTTTCATGTGCTTCTTCAAATGCTGCAAACATGCATGTGGATTTTTGTTGTCGGTGTTTGTATTTTTTGTTGAAATATATAGTGATTTTTGTTCCAAATAAATTCGCGGTAAAACATTTGTTGCTTACCCACTTTTTAATTGTTGCAAATACATGATTTTTGTTGTATAATAGTTTGCGATTTTTGTTGAAATAGATGGTGGTTTTTGTTGCACATGAATCTTTAGCAACAATTGCCCACTTTTTTAGTTGCTACAAACACATGGTTTTTTGTTGTAACAGATTTGATTTTTGTTGCAAATCTATATGCAACAAAAAAAATGTTGTTTCACCACTTTTTGTAGCATTACTAGTTTTGAAATGTTGTGACAATTTGTTGCAATACTATATATTCTTGTTCACGGGTCAAGAAATTTTGTTGCAATACTCACGGAAAATCACCGCACGGGCATTTTTGCTGTAAATATCGAGAAGTCAGGGGCGACGGATATACCTCTTCGTTTAAGTGGATCTGATGTGTAGTTTGGGTTGACTTCCAAAAAAGCGAGAGACTAAACTGCATAAGTGCGTTGTGCTGATTTCTGGCCATAGGATGATGATCCGACGGTGGAAGAGGGGACCTAGATAGCCCTTTTTTAGACTGACTTGCGCCTAGCGATGTCCTACTCCCATCCCCTCCACCCCATGGTCCCGGAATGAAAGACGAATGCAAAAGGTAAACGGTTAATGGGTTCTTGTTAGAGGGTGGCGACACTAGGGGTTAAATCATAAATCTTTTGGGTTGAACATTTCTCAGTGAAAAGCGGATAATTGTTTTGGTTGTATGTAGCGGTCGATAGCAAGGTGCTTATTTTGAAGAAAAAAAAGAGATAGAAAGGTCCTTACATGTGTGTGCATCTTCGTCTTAATTGATCTCTTAAAAAATTATCTTAAGAGGGGAAATCTAAGTTTTAGACTTTTTTGTGTCATATCCATCAGATGTGGTGCCGGAGGATGAGTTCGGTTGCATGCAATGCTCTCTTTAACAAACCCAACCCAGTAAAGCGGCATCCTATCTTTTGCAGAAAAAAAACAAAGAATGCCGATGTCACCCACGATAATTCTAGAACACAATAATTCCTAAACCTCTCAGTTTTCATTGTCGAGTTCGGTAAATCTTATTTTGGATATGTTTTGACGTTTTTTGTTTCTTAGACATGTTAGTAATCACATAGTAATATATGCAGTATCACGTTACTAGTGGTGGTTACCATGGTTATATGTTATTGAGTTATTATCTATATCAAAGCAATGGTACGATAACTTTAGAAAACAAGTAAGGTTGCAACAATAGCATGGTCGCGCAGGCTATACACTATAAAAAATAATGTTATTCCGATAACTAAGATAACCTAATTTGATAACTACAATGAGGGTATCATATATTTGAATGTTGGCACCATCTCTCCCAATATGCATCCATAATTTGCTCTGCCAACTTGAGAATGAATGTAAAAGGTTTATCTTACATTTAGTTCAAGTTTTACGCTTGTCCAAGAATAGTTTTTGGTGGATAAATCAGTGCTAGTTAAAAACACGAGAACTTGACACGTGTAAGGAGGTACTATACTCAAATATCCATGTGCTAAATCCCCTATTAATATATACTTTTCCAAAATTAAGCAATTTTTTTGTTAATTAAAACTATTATTGTGGTTAAGTCTTACACCATGCATCTTGATTTGCCTAAAATAAATGATGAAATAGCTAGTTAAAGAAGAAGCGTATTGCCAAAATTCTCCTAATGAGACTGAAAAACCCTTTAAATAATTTATAGTAGTAGCAACTGGTTAGCTATCAACTATTGGGACCCCAAGCGTAGCATTTTGTAATAGTGGAAGATTTTTTCCCACAAGGATAACTTGGAGTTTAATACAAACTCAAGAAGGATCATGTAGTTGCCTACCCTCTAAGTAATCTGTAAAAGCTTCAGAAAGCTATCTTGACGCCCCAAATAATAACAAAGTAGTTATCAATTACAACAACGGTGAAAAAAAGTAATAAGATAAATTGATAGCTGAGTATAAATAACTTTTGTACTTTTAAATAATTAATTAAAGAAATTGAAAGGAGGACGTATGGTGGAGGGCGTGAGAAAGGGCTCCGCCCCTCCTCTCCTTATATAGGGGTAGGGGCAGGCACCTTGGGGCGAGGGTTTCCTCCCCTCCAGGGACGACCACACTAAAGAGAGAGGGGGAGGCCCCTTCCAAAATCCTAGCCGCCCCCTTAGTAGACCCCAAGTTAATCAGGGCCCACCACTTGGCACCCACCTTGGACCATGTGGTGGTCCCCACTTGGTCTGAACCAAGTGGGCAGCCGATGAGACCTTCCAGAATATTTTATACAGTTCTAGAACACATTGGAACCTTTTTTTTATCTTTTCGGTGATATTAGGGTACTCTGGGACTCTCTAGATACTCTAGAACTCTTTCGGTTTATCTCTGAAACTATTTTGACCTTCCCGGAACTATTCTGGAACAATTCTCTCGTGCTCCTAACACATTCTAGCACTCAATAAATCGGCGACTCTTAAGCGTGTGACCTGCATGTTCGGTAACATGTAAACATGACCCGGAATTCTTTCCGATCAATAATCAATAGCGGGATCTGGACAACCATGGATATTGATTCCTATACTTACACGAAAATAATGAGCGAACCGTTTGTTTCCGTACACAGTTCTCTTTGTTTAGTTGTACATAACAAAACCCAAGGCGACACTTTAATGGGTATCCTTGTGAAGCAACATCTTGATCATAGTGCCAAGTTATCCTCATTGCAGGTTTGTTCCCTTTTGACGCTTTTGTATTCCGGTATTCTCGGGGTCACGTTGTGTCTGGCTAGACGATGATGGGCATAATATCGAGAGGGTCTGAAGAATATCTCTCCATCCTCAGAGGATTAAATCCCAATCTTGAACTATCAAGTCCTCATTGTTCAAGATATCTTCCGATATTCCGATTTATCGCTTGTCGGTGTCTGACTGATAAGATAAATCGGCTGATAAATCGGCCGAGATGCCAATAAACCGACGGATTTACCCCTTATCTTGGGTTGACCGATAAGTTCCCGATAAGCGATATCCCAAACATTGCAAGTCCTAGATATACTTTTCAGAAGTATCTCAAAATTGTCGTTATATGATCATCATGTTACGGTAACGTTTGACAATCTCAAAGTAAAACTTCACTATGAAGGAACTTGATATTCTCATGGTCTAAAGACGTGATTATACGTTAACACTTTATGATTGTAATAACAACAATGTGACGATGTGATCTCATAGTTTATCAATCAGTTGGGTCTATCCAACAACATTGTTCCGCCAACAATGTGTCCTTATTGTTGTCGGCATCCTTGTTACTTTAACAATGCCCATGATTGAAAGGACATTTCTTAATCCCTTGTGTTTTGTGTGTTAGGCAACAACACTAGTGATGATTTAATATGTGAATCAAGTGATGCAGGTTTTAGGTGATTAAAACATCTTTGCATCAAATCCAAAAAGGGAGCTGAAAAGAGCTTGTATTGTTGCTGAAGAAAGGGAATCGGATTATCCGATTCAGGCTGAATCGGAATATCTGATTCTCAAGGATTGCTCGAATTCGGCTAAGGACCTTAAAGCAACCAGTTTTCTGGCGTACTGAAGTTTTCCGGAATATCCGATTCTGATTGATTCGGATTATCCGGTTGTATCAGATTATCTGATTCACACTTGAATCGGAATATCCGATCGTCAAGGATTGCTCGAATTTCTGCTAAGGACTACAAGCAACCAAGTTCTGGGGCGTACTGAAGTTTTCCGGAATATCCGATTCTGGTTGATTCGGATTATCCGGTGGTGTCGGATTATCCGATGCACACTTGAATCGGATTATCCGACTCCCCTGTCTTCAACGGCTACATTTCATGGAGGGTATAAAAACCCCTCCACCAACCTCCAGCAAGCTACCTGACCAGAATCTCTTGACTCACCATTGTTGAAAGCTTCATCTTCATAGATCTCTCTCCCTACCCACTCAAACACCTTGTCCTTCTAGGACTTGGGAGAGTTAACCTAGATCTACACTTCCACCAAAGCGATTTGATTTCCTGGTCCATTCCTTTGAGGAACTTGTTACTCAGGTTCGTTGGAACCCTAGACGATCGTGGTCGTTCTTGTGGCTTTGGGAGCCGCAGGGACTAGCCGGGAGCCTCCAATTGAGTTGTGGAGTCGTGCCCCGGCCTTGTGATTCTTGTGGCTTTGGGAGCCGTGGGAATTTGGTGAGAGCCTCCAATTCGGTTGTGGAGTGTGCCTCATCCTTGTAAAGGTTCGTTGCCGACCTCGAGGGCATCATATAGTGACTCGTGGAACTCCTCATTGGAGGATAACACGAGGGAGATACGGTGTGCCATATCAAGGCTATTCGGGACTCACTTGTGACCCCGCACCGCTCCAACGAAGACGTAGCTTCCATTGGGAAGTGAACTTCGGGAATCATCTCCGCGTCACCGTGTGGTTATCTCTTATCCTTCCTTTACTTGTATTGCTAGCTTAACTTGTTTAGAATATCTTGCTAGCTTGTTTATTGCTCATCATATAGGTTTGTTCACCTAGTTGCATATCTAGAGAACTTATATTTGAGCAATTCCTCAATTTGATTAAAAGAAAAACAAAATTTGTAGTTGCCTATTCACCCCCCCTCTAGTCAACCTACTCGATCCTTTCAATTGGTATCAGAGCAAGGTCTCTTTATTAAGGGCTTAACAGCCTAACGAGGAGGATGACTACCGAGGAGGAAGTAAAACTTGCTAAAGAACAACAAGATAAAATTGATCAAGAACAACTTGAGAAAGAACTAAGTGAAGCGGGGATAACCCCACCCGATGATGACGCACCGCTCACCATGAAAGAACTCTTTGGGTTCATGAGGGCTAAAATGGTGGACGAGGTGTATACTCGGGTCATTAATAATCAAAATGCCTCCTCATCAACCGATGCCTCTATTGGTGAGTCATTGGGTGATAAGGAGAAAGCTAAAAGAAATGAAAAGCCCCCTCTTAACTTTGCTCCACCTAGTTCATATCTCACTCAAGTTCCACCCACCCAACCTCATTTAAACAACCAAGGTAGACCCCCTCCTAAGCTTGATAATACTCGTTATTTTTCTTGGAAGAAATCTATGGAGTCTTATTTTCGCAGCTGTTCAGTGCTTCTTTGGAGGGTGGTTGTACACGGTTACAATCCGGTTGATCCCAACAACTTGACAAAGCAAGAAGAGATTGATGAGCAACTTGATGCAAAGGCCAAATACATTCTCGAGAGTGCCATGTCCGCCAATGATGAAGATCATGTGCGGAATCTCAAAACCGCCAAGGAGGCTTGGGTTTACCTTGAATCTATATATGAAGGTAATGAAGGCATTCAATGATCCAACATAGCTGTCCTTCAACATCAAGTTGACATTTCATAATGCTAGAAGATGAGACTCCAAATGATCTCTTTCGAAGACTCATGAAGCTTGTTGTGACCATGAGGGAGAATGGAAAGAAGGATATGGACGATGAATGGGTCAAGTCCAAGTTCCTCAAGACCATGGTTCCATACAATGAAAATATGGTGATGAATCTTCATGCTAGAGCTGACTACACAACAATGTCTTCCAATGACCTCTTGGCACAATTCATCACCTATGATACCTTGAAGGCCACTTCCAAGTCTTCAATCAACCTAGCTCGTGGCACTAAGAACCTTGCTTTGAAGGCTCATGTGGGAGAACATCCAAGATATGAAGAAAGCACAAGTGTTCATCATGAAGAAGATTTGGTGGGTGAACTCAATGAGGTTCTTGCTCTTGCCGCCACCAAGTATTGGAAAAGAATTTCAAGAGCAACACCTCCCCACCAGTGAAAAGAATGTGCTTTAATTGTGGAAAGGAGAATCACCTTGTGAAGGATTGCCCTTATGAGAGAAGAGAAGATTATGGAGGCCAACTCATCTTAAAGAAGAACAAGTACTTCCCCAAGCCCAAGGCCTTCATCAAGAGAGCTCCTCAAAAGGCTCTTGTCATCGCAACACATGAAGAGTATGAGTCCGGTGGCGAGGAGGAGGATGATGATACAAGTGAGGAAGTGGGGATGGCAGCTCTTGCAATGGGCAACCTTCCTCCTTCATTGGCACCCCTCTTCTCCGCTCCAAATGACAACAAGATCTCTAAACTCATGTGCCTCATGGCCAAGGAAACCAAGGTGAATTCCAAACCTAAAATTGCTATCTCCTGTAAACCATCTCTCTTGGATTGTGTTGAGGATGCAGGGAAAAATGAAGAGAAAGAGGATGCAATTACCCTCTTTATAAACAAGCTCCAAGGTCCAACAAAGAAAATGGTTGAGGCTCTCATGTACCAATATGGAGAAGCCAAACACCTCCTTGAGGAGAAGGAGAACAAGATTTATGAGCTTGAGGGGCATGCACGTGATCATGCCGATAAAATTGGTGAGCTAGAAGATCAACTTGTTGAGGAACAAGTGTTCTAGGAGCAACTTGAGGAGACCCAAGCCAAGGATTTATCCAAGGCAAAAGAAACCCGTGAAACCTCTATTCAAGTTGCTTGCGATCTAAAAACTAAAAATGATGAGCTTGTAGAGAGTCATAACAAACTCCTTGAGAATTTTTTTTTTGAGAGTGCACCAATAGTGCACCTTATTTGTATAGAAGAAAGAGTTCAAATACAAGAAACCAAACAGCCTGTAAAAACAGGGTTCAGTGCACTCCCAAAAACTCCACACCTAAGCCTACTCTCTCGCGTTATTTCTGCTCCCTCCTCCACCAGCTTTGACCCTAAACCAGAGTCGTAGCTCATCTACAATCCTCTCAGCAAGAACTAGCGCCGAACACTGCTGTCTCGTATTGTGAAACACTCTAGCATTACGCTGTTTCCAGAGGGACCAGCAGATCAAAGTGACAGCCGTATCGAATTTCTTCTTGTCCTTGGCAGTGAACCTCTTCCGCTCTCGCAGCCACCAGAGGTCCAGAACATCCGTCAGCTCCGGCAGCCGCACGTTTACCTGCAGCAGAAGACAGCACCGGTACCACGTCTCGCGAGCATAGACACACTGAATTAACACGTGCTCAATGTTGTCCTCCTCCTGCAGGCAAGTAAAGCAGCTCGCCGTCTCATCCTGCAATCCATGCCTGAAGCGCCTGTCCGAGGTCCACACTCGGTGCTTGAGAGCTAACCAGATGAAAATGCGACATTTCATAGGTGCATACGAGTTCCAGATGCAGCTAGCCGTCGCCACCCGTTCTCTACCCAGGCAGAGCATCTCATAGGCCGATTTCGCCGTGTAGACACCCGAGGGCGACCACGGCCAGCTGAAGACATCCTCCACTCCTTCCTCGCAACGTATGGCCGAGACTTGCAGCCATAGCCGCACCAGCTGGAGTGCAGCATCGGCACTTGGCCTCTCCCCCAGGTCCTCCATCCAGCGGTTATCCCGTAGCCCCTCTGCCACAGTTCTGCTATTCTTCACTCGATCGCTGACCAGAGTCGCCACCTCAGGTGCCGTGTGACGAACAGCACACCCATTGAGCCACCTATCCTTCCAAAACAAAATGTTGTTGCCATCTCCGATTTGGATCCTCACCAGGCTTTGAAACACCGCTTCCGCCTCAGTATCCTTCATGATCGGCAACCCCTGCCAAGGTCTTGAGAATTTTGAGCAACTTAGGGAAACCCACAAGGTGACCTCAAGTGAGCTCACCAAGCTCAAGGGGTCACATGCTAAATTACAAGCTCAATTTATATATGCTAGCTTCACCACTCCTCATAATGATAAAGATGCAATGCTTGTGCTACTAACCCCTTATGTCTTAAAGCATCTCTCATGGAGGAGAACACTAGGTTGAAGGCCCAACTTGAAAGGGCCTAGCCACTTGCATCCAAGGGGAAAGAACCTCAATGATCTTTTGACCAATCAAAAGGGAGTGGTTGGCAAGGAAGGGCTTGGGTTTGCTCCAAGTCCAAGAAGGCAAACAAGAAGAAGATGCCTACTCCCCTTCAAAAGATATTGTTTTTGTGAAGGAGGGGGAGTTGGGCAAGAAGAATGTTGAACCCATTGTGGGTGGTAAGCCACTAGGGGCAATGCCACTCACAATGACTTTGCCGGAAAATATAACCCCTCATATGTGCTTATGAAATCTAGAAATGGTTATGTTTTTGCTAAATATGTTGGTACCTCATATGGAGATGATTATCACTATGCTATTTGGGTTCCAAAGACCCTTGTGACTAACAAAAGAGGACCCATTCCAAAATGGGTACCTAAATCAAAGACTTGATTTATTGTAGGGCTTTTCTTCCGGTGGATCTTCATGGCTCATTGATAGTGGGTGTTCATCTCATATGACCGGAAGCAAAGAAGTAGTAAAGGGCTTATTGAAACAATTACTCTCATTCTCTCATGTCACCATTGGGAACAATGCAAGACTTAAGGTATTGGGATATGGCAAGGTGGTGATCACACCGGAGTTATCATTGAGAAGGTCCTCCTTGTTGAATCCCTTTCATATAATCTACTTTCCGTTGGTCAATTATGCAATGCCGGTTACACCGTTATCTTTAATAAATACCACGTGACCATCCTTTTCACAAATCTCTTAAAGTAGCCTTTGTTGGATTTCGTGAGAACGGTTTGTATGTGGTCGATTTCTCGAAAGAGACCACTCAAATTGCCACGTGTCTAATGGCTAAATCCGACAAGGGTTGGCTTTGGCATCGCCGGCTAGGCCATGTCGGTATGAGAAATTTACAAACTCTTGTAAAGGGTGGACACGTGGTAGGACTAACCGATGTTAATTTTTCCAAAGATCGTCCTTGTAGTGCTTGCATAGCCGGAAAGATGCATGAAAAGAATCACCCCAAGAAGACCATTATCTCCACTAAGAGGCCTTTGGAGCTCCTTCATATGGATCTTTTGGGCCTCCCACATATGATAGTCTTGGTGGCAAGAAATATTGTTTGGTGATTGTGGATGATTATTCAAGATATTGTTGGACTTTCTACATCAAGAAGAAGAGTGAAACTCAAAAGATATTCATTGACTTTGCAACCCTAGTTCAACGCCAATATGACTCCAAGATTTTGGCAATTAGAAGTGACAATGGTACGGAGTTCAAGAATTACACTATGGATGATTTCCTAAGTGGGGAGGGCATTCAACACCAATATTCCGCTGCATATACTCCCCAACAAAATGGTGTCGCCGAAAGGAAGAACCGCACTCTTATTGATATGGCAAGAACTATTGGCCGAATTTCATTCCCCATACAACTTTTGGGCCGAAGCCATCAACACCGCTTGTCACTACTCAAACCGGCTCTTCTTTCGTCCTCTCATGGAAAAGACACCATATGAACTCCTCACGGTAAAAAGCCAAATGTATCTTACTTTCGAGTCTTTGGTTGCAAATGCCATGTTTACATTAAAGGTTGCAAAATTGCTAAATTTGAATCTAGATCTTTTGATGGTATACTTGTTGGATATGCCGCAAACTCTCATGCTTATAGGGTCTACAACATATCCACCGGTGTGTTGAAGAATCTATGAACGTGGAGTTTGTCGAGGATAATGGCTCCCAAGCGGAGCATATTGATCATGATGATGTAGGTGATGATGCTCCATCTCAAGCCATAAGAACTATGGGGATTGGAGAACTTATTCCTATTGAAGAACCTATTTGATACTCAAGAAGAAGGAACAAGTTCTACTCAAGTTGAGCCATCCACCTCAACAATTGATCAAGAAACTATCCAAGAACAAGAACATGATATTCATGATCAAATCAAGAAGATGGTCAAGACCCACCCAACTCTAGTGGTGAACAAGAACATAATGAACCCACAACTCCAAGAACTCCACTTAGGGTTGACCATGAGCAAGATGAAGGCAATGATGAAGATATTTGTGTTGGTGAAACAATTGGTCAAGCCATGGAACGCCGGGTCATCCGGCGTGCATCAAAATTGGATCAACCACTTCAAAGAAAATATCCTTGGGAGTATCGTAGGGGTGTGTCCACACGCAATCAATTATCTAACTTTTGTGGTCATGTCTCTTGTTTGTCTAGCTTAGAACCTCTCAAGGTATATGATGCTCTTGAAGATATGGATTGGGTTGCGGCTATGCATGAAGAGTTGAACAACTTCGAGCGCAACAAAGTATGGTCATTAGTTGAAAGACCCAAAGACACATGCCATAATGTCATTGGAACCAAGTGGATATTTAAGAACAAGCAAGACTCACATGGTCAAGTCATCCGCAACAAAGCAAGATTGGTTGCACAAGGCTACACCCAAATCGAAGGAGTCGACTACGGTGAAACCTATGCCCCCGTTGCTAGACTTGAATCCATTCGCTTACTAATTGCTTATGCATCTACTCATAAATTGTCTTATATCAAATGGATGTTAAAAGTGCTTTCTTAAATGGTCCACTAAATGAATTGGTGTATGTTAAACAACCTCCGGGTTTCGAAGACCCTAAATTTCCTAACCACGTCTACTTACTACATAAGGCTCTTTATGGGCTCAAGCAAGCTCCACGTGCTTGGTATGATCATCTCAAGGAGTTCTTAGTAGACCGTGGCTTTGAAATTGGGGTAATAGATCCCACTCTTTTTACAAAAAGGGTAAATGGAGATTTTTTCGTATGCCAAATATATGTTGATGATATTATCTTTGGTTCCACTAACCATGAATTTAGTGATCAATTTCAAGCTAATGACCAAGGAATTTGAGATGTCCATGATGGGAAAGTTGAATTATTTTCTTGGCTTTGAAATCCACCAATTTCGAGAAGGAACATTCTTATGTCAAGCCAAGTATATTAAGGACATGCTCAAGAAATTTGATATGAACAATGCCAAGCCATATAAGTTTCCCATGGACTCCAAGGCGGATCTTCACTTAGATCCGGATGGTAAGGAAGTTGATCAAAAGCTTTATCGTTCTATGATTGGATCTTTGCTTTACCTTTGTGCATCTAGACCGGATATTATGTTTAGTGTGGGTATGTGTGCAAGATTCCAATCAAGTCCTAGGGAAAGTCATGAAACCGCGGTTAAAAGGATTCTAAGATACTTGATGGATACTCCTAACTTTGGTCTTTGGTATCCCCATGGTACAAGCTTTGATCTTGTAGGTTATTCGGATGCGGATTGGGCGGGTTGCAAAATGGATAGAAAATCAACTTCGGGTACTTGCCAATTCCTTGGTAGGTCCCTTGTGAGTTGGTCTTCAAGAAGCAAAATTGTGTGGCCTCGTCCTCCACCGAAGCCGAATACATTGCCGCCGGAAGTTGTTGTGCACAATTATTATGGATGAGGCAAACTTTAAAGGATTATGGTGTCATTTGTGACAAAGTGCCTCTTTTATGTGACAATGAAAGTGCCATCAAAATTGCTCACAATCCGGTTCTTCATGGGAAGACCAAGCATATTGAGATCCGGTATCATTTTATTCGAGATCATGTTGAGAAGGGTGATATTGCAATCAAGTATGTCAACACCAAGCATCAACTCGCCGATATGTTCACAAAGCCTCTTGGTGAAGCAAGATTCAAGGAGTTGAGAGGAGAACTAAATGTGGTGGACATAAGTAATTGGACTTAGTGGACCTTGCATACCTACCCATATTAGACATTTTACTTGGTTTAGATGTAGGCATGGACATAGGGGGAGTGCGGTCCTAATCCATTGGACTATCCCTCCCCCCATTATGCCGATTAAGAACTCATTTTACTCTCTATATTTGTTTCTATGAATTGTGAGCTTAAATGACGAGTAGTGGTTGTGAACCCAAGATATATCTTCGCGGTGTCACACCACATATACTCATACATGGTGGCCAAGGCCACCGCCCTCCTCCGTTTGAGGAGTTGTTTCTTATTTGGATTTTATTGAAAACCATTTGAATTTTATGTGTCTTACTTGGTTTTATGGAAAACGCACTCAACTTGGCATTTCCTTCTTCGATTCTTGCAAGCATGAGTGTGAAGTACCAATGACAGTTTGGCAATCCTTTCCTAAGCCTATCTTATCTAAAAACATTCCATCTTATGCACACAAGTCTTGTTTTGAAACTGAGGAGAAAGGGTTTAGCAGGCCAGAATTTCTAAGGAAATCCTGACGATCGGATTATCCGATCCAGACTTGCTCGGATTATCCGACTATCGGATTATCCGATCCAGACTTGCTCGGACTATCCGACTATCGGATTATCCGACTCAAGTCAAGATCGGATTATCCGATCTGGCGGTTTGTCGCCTAACAGAGAAGGGGTCGGGGTGAAGGGCTCATTCGAGCGTTTCTTCCACCCCCGACCTCCTCTCTCTTTCAGCGTCGCCGCCTGCTCTCCCCGCGCCGCCCCGGCATCTCCGACCGTCCCCAACTCCTGATCTGCTTGGATTTGGTGCTCCTCCTCCCCGGGAACCCATTCCCCCAAGCTTTTTCCTCAATGGATGAGGGTAACTTCTTCTCTCTCTTCCTAGGTGTTCTTCACCTAGATCTTTGTAAGAAGTTATTTTTTGTTGTGGGTAGTGGTTCCCATTGGTACTGTGAACAATAGGCCTGCACTCATTTTGTAGATCTGCTGTTAGACCTAGGTTTTAAATCATCTTGTTGCTGCAATGTCTAGATCGGATTATCCGAGTAACTTTGTATCGGATATTCCGACAGTCGGATATTTCGGTACAAATTGAATCGGATAATCCGATGTGCTTGTTTTATTTTTCAGCAACACCTTGATTTGCCCAGGACTTAGTAGATCTACCTCAGGGATGCTCTCCTATTGTACATTGTACCATTCCTTGTTCTGTGACTTGTGTGTACTCATCCATGGTGCCCATCTATTGCTTTATCTCACAGGTGGTTCGAGTAGTCCTCCGAAGAAACTTGCTAGAAAAGAAAAACTGCCAACCAAGAAGAAGTCTGTGAAGCAAGTTGCCTCTAAACCTCCGAGGAAGGGCAAGGAAACTCGTCTCAACTACTTGACCATGAACAACATTGACTATGCCAATGTTCGTCAGTCCAACTAGTACAGGAATGTGCCCAGAGATGAAAATATTGAAGATCCCAACTTCTGGTGCATGGAGCAGATCTATATACACAAGGACATCTATCTGCATTATCATAACCCTATTCGCCCGATGCAGCCCTACCGACTGCGAGATATCAAGGACAAGGCCAGTTATGCTCAAGCTGCAGATGTGCTTGAACAGATGGGAATGGTTCCTCTCATAGAGAAGCAATGTCCTTACAATGTGCCACTTATTCTGCAGTTTTTCTCCACCTTGGTGATCGAGGGTGACCATCGCAAGACCATGAAATGGATGTCGGGCAACACTCAGTGTACATCCTCTTTTGCTCGGTTGGCTACTCTCCTTGGTTATTCTTTCAACAGCAGCCATCCTCCTAGTGGTCGCCGTATGCATTCTATTGAGAAGCCCAATAAAAATGTGTTGAAGGACCTGTATGGGGCTGGTGCAGTTATTGGCCAAAAGGAGGGCCTCCTGCCCCTCTATGATCAGCTTGTGCGCATCTTTCGCTCAACTATTGCTCCCAGCGGAGGTAACAATGACAATATTGTCGCTCCCCTTAATTCTACAGTAGTGCTTGCCAACCTACTTTGCCTTGCTAAGGAGATTGTTGAGAATGAAGACCCTGACGCTGATTTTAAAGTAGAAGTGATGCATTTCATTTTTCGTGAGTTGTTTGACTCTATGGTCAGTGGGCTCACTATTCCTTATGCTCCTTACATCATGATGCTCATCAAGGACACTCTGAAGAACCACAACTTCACCAGGTATACTATGCAGCCCCATCCTTACAAGAAGGTCTATCAGAAAAGAAAGGAGGTCATTCCATCTGTTGCTGCTGCTGTGGCACCCCCTTCTGGCACAGCTTGTCAGAAGGGCGGTCGCCCCGCGCGCCAGCCCAAGATATCTGGCCGCACGTTACGACAATGCAACATAGCGGTTATCATTACACAATCAGGCACAAAGTGCTACAAAAGGGTTTACAAGGCCATCGAGGCATTACAAAATATCAAGCCAAGCATGGCCCAACTTAGAGTTTTAACTGGCAGCGGAAGACATAAATGAGGCAACGGCTTGGAGCGGCTCCACTCCACAGGTATCTGGCTGGGCTACTGATCCTAGCACGCTTCTGCTCCTTGTCCTTGCTAAGGTGGAAGTTGAGTCCTCGCCAAAATCTGGCCACAATCACAAGGCCCGTGAGTACATTTGTATGCACTCAGCAAGAATCGCCACTCACTACAAACAATCCAACAATCATGCAACAAGATATACATTGGAAATAAATCCTACAACAAGGCAAGGTGTACACTAGATACATGACATAAAAGTAACACGTCATTGACAACCAAACATGTCGTAAGCAGACAACGGGGGTATCACCAGTACAGAGTCCAAGCCAGGTGGGGTTGGATCGTGTACCAGCAATCATACAAAGGGCTTACCTGTGACGAGTAAACGAGTGTACCAGTTGGTACCAAGTAACATAACCATACCTGTCATCACCACTAGGCCCAACGGCCTTGCTACATCTGTCAATTGCTAGGCCTACTGGCCTCATCCTTTCACTTGGGCATGCACAATTGATGTGGGCTCTGGCCTAACTATAGGCTCCCCAACGCATCACACCGCCATCCCTAAAGTTTGGTTCACAATCACATCTCAAGTAACATTCCCTGCATCAACTTATTGTTCATTTAGTGAAATCAGGTTGTTCATCTTTCTTTCAAACAGAACTTATGTTTAACCTCCTGACTCGACAAAGACAATAGTGTGACCGACACTGAACTGTTGTTCCATAACCTTGGAACTAGGCTAGATATCCAGATTTACACTCTCGAGAGGTTGCAATACTTCACTTATCTAAGTGGATCATTAACAACCGGTACTTTAGGATCACATCCTTAAGATGGTCTGATACACTCACTCGACCGTTCACGCTATCAAGACACTCCCTATATAGCCACCGACATAACTATATGCCTTATGCAGAAGTGAATCCGGCACGTCCCCAACCCATGAGCGACGCCTAGCTCCGGAACCTTCGCAAGACTAGCCCCGACCAACTATGGTAACCGACTAGACTTGCCAAAATGGTAGCATCAAAGGAGGCTCAATAGGATACGTAGGTCAAGGCCCGCCCATATGAGCGACAGTGGTAGTGCTTTCGATGTTCAGATTAGTGGCACTATGGACTGACCCTATCGATGTTTGGAGGGGTGTTTCATTTAATCAAGTTTCATCATAACAAGTCCAAACAACAGGGGATTAGTCCAACACAACAATCACAATATCAAAATATTATATCATCAAACAACAAGACATTAGCAACATCATAATTCAAGCAATACAACAACCACACTAACATAATAACATATCATCAAACGACAAAACATTAGCAACACAATATTTCAAGAATAGTTTATTTGTATTGACCGGGTGACTGTGGCGGAGCTACCTCCGACCAGCGCCATCACAGATCAATACAAAAGGTAGCACAAGTGGTTTGCGTCGACCGGGTGACTACGGCGGCGATACCACCGACCAGCGCCACCACAGATCAGCTACAAAATATAACACAGGTTGTTGGCGTCGATCGGGTGACTATGGCGGTTCCTCCAGCCGGCACCACCACGAATCCGTGTTCACAGAAAATAGCACAGTGGGTTAATCGGACGACTGTGGCGGTTCCTCCAGCCAGCGCCCTCGTAGATCAATTACAAAGTTGGTGAGGCATGTAGCCTCCAAACAATGAACCAAAAATCACTCATAAGAAGGAAAGCATCCATTCCACTCAAGGATTAACCCGACGTGGTGTCAGCAATCTTGGCAAAAAGAACCAAATGGAAAGCAAATGTCCCAAGCGTCGCAGTCTAGGTGGGCTTACGCCAACCACGTTTGACAGAGGGAGAAGAAGCAAATAACCCTTTTGGCAAATGCCCCCAACTCCGAGGATCATAAGACGACATTCGTCCGCTCCTCACCTCGGCGAAGGAGAAGAAGCAAACAATCATAGGAACGCAGGTTTTATAGTTGTTTATTTAGAGGGTTCGACAAAGCCGCGCAAGTGCGAGGCGCACAATTTAATTCACACGTCATTCTAATGCATACATGGATGATGAATAAACATGGCAGGAGCAATATTTGAAGTAACATATTGAACACAATAATAACGGACCGACATAACATATACCGAACGCAGACAAATATAATCACTCGTCATGGTAATAAGCAAATAACAAACAACATTGCGGGACGGCTCATAGCAAGGGGTTAGCTTGCCTCCGAAGATCGACACCACTTGGCTCAGGGAATCACGGACGCGTCACGGTTCAGGGTCTCGGTCGGCCGGTACTTCGGAAAGACCCTAGGCATGCATACAAGATGCTGAGCATACAAGTGTTTTACAAAAATGTAAAACTTATACTACTGGACAGAGCTTTCAAAACCAAGAATTTACAAATTTGAATCACCTCAATCGGAGTTACGGTTTGAGAGAAACGAGAGAGTGAAGGATAGCTATCCGCTGCTCTCCCAGGGAAAAAAAACAGAGCGGGCTGATTCTGAGCTGGGCCGGGCCGGTCGCGTATCTCTGGGAAAATACGTCTTCTGCTCAGGGAAGCGCACTCGCGCAAATGCGCCTCCACTTAACCTGACAGGTGGGGCCGGGACCCACCTGTCAGCCTCTCCCTCTCTTCTCCCTTTTCTTTTCTTTTTCTCTTTTCTTCCTTCCTTCTTCTTCCCGCGATGGAGAGGCTCGGGAGAGCTCGCGGTGGTCCGAGGACCCGCGGCCACGATCCCGGCCAACGCGGCCGAAATCGAGCTCCACTCGCCCGCTAATCGCGCAGAGAGGTCCAGGGAAGGGAGAGGGGAGTGTGGTGAGCGCGGGCGGCTGCCAGGGGAGCTTCTTTTATAGGGCTGGAGGGGGGGAGGCCGCAAGGGCGGGCACGGTGAGGCGACCGGGGAGGTGTCCGGCGCGGCAGCGGGTTAATGAGCGTCGCGGTCACCGCGTGCGGCTACTGTGGAGCGAGAGGGACGTGCTGGACGGCTCTGCGGCTGACGAGAGGGTCCCGTGGCGGCGGTGTAGCGTCGGCGCGTCGTCTTGCGCTTGACGGCGCTGTGGGTCGACGCGTCGGCTAGCTGTTGGGCGGCGCTGCAGAGGGGGTGAGCTGGCGGGCGGTGCCGGAGTGTCCAGGGGAGGGGAATCACCTGCTGGGCACGGAACGGGACGGGGAGGGCTGAACGGCGTCGACGGCAGAGTGGCGGCGCCGCCTAGCTAGGTCATGCCAGCGGTGACCACGCAAGAGGTCATGCCGATCTCGGCATCGAGACGATTCTCTCGTCCCAGGGCGCCAGAGGAAAAAGTAACCGTGTCACCTTGTGCCAAATTGAAAGTCCTCCAACTTTGCTGACCAAAGTTTTTACAAATTCGAAACTTGCTGCGACTAGAACTTTTGAAAACCAGTACTGGTCAAATTTGAAGTTGATTGTTTGAGGAGGCAAATGATTTTTGGTTTGGTCAAGACCTTGCCCAGAGGTGTGGGCTCTCCTAGTGCTTGCATCTAGGTGTTCTCCTCCCACTACAAAAATCATTTGGCTTGGTTTTGAAAACATTTGAATTTTAGGGCAGAAACTTGGACAGAGGAAAAGTCAAATATTTCCTTAACAAGGTATCAAATATTTTTGCATAAATGGGCTACATACTGCCTAGGGGTCATCCCCTAATTTTTGTAGAATTTTTGGAGACATAAAATAGGGGTTCATTTGGAAGTTGCAAATAGGCAAGAAAAGAGCACTACAAAGGAAGTACCTCAAATATTGCTCAAATGAGGTTGGTACAGTGGAGGGAAATGTTCAGGAGGTGGATTCATGCATCTCCCCAAAATTGTAGAATTTTTGGATGAGTGGAAGGTGTCTGGATAATTTTCGGATTGAAACCGACATAACAGGGAATAGGGTTTAACTTAGGAATATTACATGGGACTATGAAATATTTTTCCATCGGAGTGATCTACATGTGTGAGAGAAGCACATGGTAGCTGGGTAGAATTTATCCCAAGCAAAAATTGCGGTGGGGGCTTTAGTAGGACAGGCAGAAGTTTTTTTTTTCTGAAATCACCTAATGGAACCAATGTTTGACAGAAAAAACAACGTCATGGCATTATGGTGGAGGTCGACAAAGATCGAGGATTACTGGGAATTTTCTAAGAGAGCGAAACCAAAGTCAAATCAAAGACCAACGGGTTCGAAGAAAACATTCAGAAACCCGAAAAAGTTTTTCAGGTGTGAGAAAACACCACTAAAATTAGGGACGAATTTTCGGGGTGTTACAAACCTTCCCCCCTTAAAAAGAATCTCGTCCCCGAGATTCGGAGACTTATAGGATTCCCGGGGTTACAACAAGATAATTCTTGAATGACCCATTTATACCCCAATTTAAAACTTTTTCTATAAAATACTAGAATTTTGGTTAACCAAAGAGGTCAACAAGATTTTTTTACAAAACATAGATTTGTTTTTTTTTCAAGCATGATATCTCTACCATACTCAAGGCGTTTCAAAGATGACATGGCAGGGGTTCATTTAATCAAACAACATAGGATCTACTCACATGCTTATGAATTTAAAATCTAAGGTTTTGCACAAACAGGGCAAGATCATACAAGATCTACAACCAAATTATCAAATAATCTAACAAGATCAACTGGGGTGAGTAAGAACTCAAAAACCTTTATAAACAAAAGGCAGGGATATGCTAATCATAACCTTCTCCTAAGGTTTTATTTTTGAAAAGTTATACACACACGACAGGTGCCCCTTTCATGTGCGTACAACAAAATGTTTTATTTTTCCAAAGCTATATGTACATGGCAGGTGCCCCTTTCATGTATATACAGGTTTGGAAAAAGAAACAAGGTTTGTTTTCAAACAACGATGTTCGCGCCACAAGAGTGGGATCACAAACACCAAAATTTTGTGGGATAGAGCCATCCCCAAAGTTTGTTTTTGCAAGGAAATTTTCCCTATAGAACTCCGGGATACGAGGAAAATAACACGTCTCGGGTACCTCTTCACGTTGAAGTAGTCGCGGTGTCCCAGTTGGAGTAGAACTTGCATCATCAATTTCGGGAGTTGTCCATCCGTGTACAGTTCATGTCTTGCAGCAAGATTAAAGGGCAGGGATACAAGCATGGGTAGAAGAATTTCTACTTGTAGCAAAACATCATTTTATAAAACATTTCTGCATTTTATGGCCCAAAACAAAACGGCTGCAGCAGTATGACATAATCATTTCAACCATACCGTATAGGCAAGCACAAGCAAACATAGAAATAAAACACTCTACAAAAGTCCTTTTGTGTTCCAGCGAGGAAGAACACTCAACAAGCATTTTTAAGGCTTGGGAGGGAGTTGCTCGTGGAGGGCTCGGGCCCCTTTCTCTAACATGCGTCCAGACAAGGTTCATATTGGGTGAGGAACCTTGGGGTACTACATGTAGGAGTTTTTCAAACCTATGCGCGAGCCAACATTAAGTGAGCGGGACACCGTGGTTACAGTGTCTCATCAAATACTTCCACTTAATAGTTAAACTTGTGCAACACACACAAAATAATTTGCATACTACAAAATAATCCCATTCAAAGTTTGCATTAACTCACAGGTGGGTATATGCGTCTGGGTTCACATTTACTGTCCCTGTTTTAAGTGATCTGTCGTTTCTTCAAAACCCTTAACTGAAGAAAAGGCATGACGTTCCATCATGTGTCAACCAAGTGGTTAACAAGAGGATAAGAACACCAAGTTTTATTTCGGCTGATTCGACATCCGCCAGAAAACAGACAACAAAACAACCAAGCTCACGGCTTCTCACCTACCAACGTACAAGCGTCACTCAGACTAAACAGGGGTTCTACTCCGCTGGATGTCCTCTAGCTCTGGGTGTAGGATGAGATAAGAACGCGGGATTCCTTTGCGGGATCCTGCTTCAAGAAAGTTGGGTTGCTAAGGATAGCAGGCGAGGGTGGGGTTAAACGGCAGCTAGGACTGGGTCTCATATAAGCTGGGTTGTGTCGATTCCTTCTCAGGGAAGAAATCGGCGAGCCTCTCTCAGGGAATGGGACAAGTCCTACTGCACCATACTATTGACCGACACGAGCCATGCCGGTTAGGCGGAGATGGGTCAAATCCATCGGGCTCATGGTCGGGCAAAAGTAAGGCGGGGTTTTCCATGCTAGGGTAGTCTACAGCCAGCCTGGGGCTCTGATACCATGCTCTGTGGCACCCCCTTCTGGCACAGCTTGTCAGAAGGGCGGTCGCCCTATGCGCCAGCCCAAGATATCTGGCCGCACGTTACGACAATGCAACATAGCGGTTATCATTACACAATCAGGCACAAAGTGCTACAAAAGGGTTTACAAGGCCATCGAGGCATTACAAAATATCAAGCCAAGCATGGCCCAACTTAGAGTTTTAACTGGCAGCGGAAGACATAAATGAGGCAACGGCTTGGAGCGGCTCCACTCCACAGGTATCTGGCTGGGCTACTGATCCTAGCACGCTTCTGCTCCTTGTCCTTGCTAAGGTGGAAGTTGAGTCCTCGCCAAAATCTGGCCACAATCACAAGGCCCGTGAGTACATTTGTATGCACTCAGCAAGAATCGCCACTCACTACAAACAATCCAACAATCATGCAACAAGATATACATTGGAAATAAATCCTACAACAAGGCAAGGTGTACACTAGATACATGACATAAAAGTAACACGGCATTGACAACCAAACATGTCGTAAGCAGACAACGGGGGTATCACCAGTACAGAGTCCAAGCCAGGTGGGGTTGGATCGTGTACCAGCAATCATACAAAGGGCTTACCTGTGACGAGTAAACGAGTGTACCAGTTGGTACCAAGTAACATAACCATACCTGTCATCACCACTAGGCCCAACGGCCTTGCTACATCTGTCAATTGCTAGGCCTACTGGCCTCATCCTTTCACTTGGGCATGCACAATTGATGTGGGCTCTGGCCTAACTATAGGCTCCCCAACGCATCACACCGCCATCCCTAAAGTTTGGTTCACAATCACATCTCAAGTAACATTCCCTGCATCAACTTATTGTTCATTTAGTGAAATCAGGTTGTTCATCTTTCTTTCAAACAGAACTTATGTTTAACCTCCTGACTCGACAAAGACAATAGTGTGACCGACACTGAACTGTTGTTCCATAACCTTGGAACTAGGCTAGATATCCAGATTTACACTCTCGAGAGGTTGCAATACTTCACTTATCTAAGTGGATCATTAACAACCGGTACTTTAGGATCACATCCTTAAGACGGTCTGATACACTCACTCGACCGTTCACGCTATCAAGACACTCCCTATATAGCCACCGACATAACTATATGCCTTATGCAGAAGTGAATCCGGCACGTCCCCAACCCATGAGCGACGCCTAGCTCCGGAACCTTCGCAAGACTAGCCCCGACCAACTATGGTAACCGACTAGACTTGCCAAAATGGTAGCATCAAAGGAGGCTCAATAGGATACGTAGGTCAAGGCCCGCCCATATGAGCGACAGTGGTAGTGCTTTCGATGTTCAGATTAGTGGCACTATGGACTGACCCTATCGATGTTTGGAGGGGTGTTTCATTTAATCAAGTTTCATCATAACAAGTCCAAACAACAGGGGATTAGTCCAACACAACAATCACAATATCAAAATATTATATCATCAAACAACAAGACATTAGCAACATCATAATTCAAGCAATACAACAACCACACTAACATAATAACATATCATCAAACGACAAAACATTAGCAACACAATATTTCAAGAATAGTTTATTTGTATTGACCGGGTGACTGTGGCGGAGCTACCTCCGACCAGCGCCATCACAGATCAATACAAAAGGTAGCACAAGTGGTTTGCATCGACCGGGTGACTACGGCGGCGATACCACCGACCAGCGCCACCACAGATCAGCTACAAAATATAACACAGGTTGTTGGCGTCGATCGGGTGACTATGGCGGTTCCTCCAGCCGGCACCACCACAAATCCATGTTCACAGAAAATAGCACAGTGGGTTAATCGGACGACTGTGGCGGTTCCTCCAGCCAGCGCCCTCGTAGATCAATTACAAAGTTGGTGAGGCATGTAGCCTCCAAACAATGAACCGAAAAGCACTCATAAGAAGGAAAGCATCCATTCCACTCAAGGATTAACCCGACGTGGTGTCAGCAATCTTGGCAAAAAGAACCAAATGGAAAGCAAATGTCCCAAGCGTCGCAGTCTAGGTGGGCTTACGCCAACCACGTTTGACGGAGGGAGAAGAAGCAAATAACTCTTTTGGCAAATGCCCCCAACTCCGAGGATCATAAGACGACATTCGTTCGCTCCTCACCTCGGCGAAGGAGAAGAAGCAAACAATCATAGGAACGCAGGTTTTATAGTTGTTTATTTAGAGGGTTCGACAAAGCCGCGCAAGTGCGAGGCGCACAATTTAATTCACACGTCATTCTAATGCATACATGGATGATGAATAAAACATGGCAGGAGCAATATTCGAAGTAACATATTGAACACAATAATAACGGACCGACATAACATATACCGAACGCAGACAAATATAATCACTCGTCATGGTAATATGCAAATAACAAACAACATTGCGGGACGGCTCATAGCAAGGGGTTAGCTTGCCTCCGAAGATCGACACCACTTGGCTCAGGGAATCACGGACGCGTCACGGTTCAGGGTCTCGGTCGGCCGGTACTTCGGAAAGACCCTAGGCATGCATACAAGATGCTGAGCATACAAGTGTTTTACAAAAATGTAAAACTTATACTACTGGACAGAGCTTTCAAAACCAAGAATTTACAAATTTGAATCACCTCAATCGGAGTTACGGTTTGAGAGAAACGAGCGAGCGAAGGATAGCTATCCGCTGCTCTCCCAGGAAAAAAAAAACAGAGCGGGCTGATTCTGAGCTGGGCCGGGCCGGTCGCGTATCTCTGGGAAAATATGTCTTCTGCTCAGGGAAGCGCACTCGCGCAAATGCGCCTCCACTTAACCTGACAGGTGGGGCCGGGACCCACCTGTCAGCCTCTCCCTCTCTTCTCCCTTTTCTATTCTTTTTCTCTTTTCTTCCTTCCTTCTTCTTCCCGCGATGGAGAGGCTCGGGAGAGCTCGCGGTGGTCCGAGGACCCGCGGCCACGATCCCGGCCAACGCAGCCGAAATCGAGCTCCACTCGCCCGCTAATCGCGTAGAGAGGTCCAGGGAAGGGAGAGGGGAGTGTGGTGAGCGCGGGCGGCTGCCAGGGGAGCTTCTTTTATAGGGCTGGAGGGGGGGAGGCCGCAAGGGCGGGCACGGTGAGGCGACCGGGGAGGTGTCCGGCGCGGCAGCGGGTTAATGAGCGTCGCGGTCACCGCGTGCGGCTACTGTGGAGCGAGAGGGACGTGCTGGACGGCTCTGCGGCTGACGAGAGGGTCCCGTGGCGGCGGTGTAGCATCGGCGCGTCGTCTTGCGCTTGACGGCGCTGTGGGTCGGCGCGTCGGCTAGCTGTTGGGCAGCGCTGCAGAGGGGTGAGCTGGCGGGCGGTGCCGGAGTGTCCAGGGGAGGGGAATCACCTGCTGGGCACGGAACGGGACGGGGAGGGCTGAACGGCGTCGACGGCAGAGTGGCGGCGCCGCCTAGCTAGGTCATGCCAGCGGTGACCACGCAAGAGGTCATGCCGATCTCGGCATCGAGACGATTCTCTCGTCCCAGGGCGCCAGAGGAAAAAGTAACCGTGTCACCTTGTGCCAAATTGAAAGTCCTCCAACTTTGCTGACCAAAGTTTTTACAAATTCGAAACTTGGTGCAACTAGAACTTTTGAAAACCAGTACTAGTCAAATTTGAAGTTGATTGTTTGAGGAGGCAAATGATTTTTGGTTTGGTCAAGACCTTGCCCAGAGGTGTGGGCTCTCCTAGTGCTTGCATCTAGGTGTTCTCCTCCCACTACAAAAATCATTGGCTTGGTTTTGAAAACATTTGAATTTTAGGGCAGAAACTTGGACAGAGGAAAAGTCAAATATTTCCTTAACAAGGTATCAAATATTTTTGCATAAATGGGCTACATACTGCCTAGGGGTCATCCCCTAATTTTTGTAGAATTTTTGGAGACATAAAAATAGGGGTTCCTTTGGAAGTTGCAAATAGGCAAGAAAAGAGCACTACAAAGGAAGTACCTCAAATATTGCTCAAATGAGGTTGGTACAGTGGAGGGAAATGTTCAGGAGGTGGATTCATGCATCTCCCCAAAATTTTAGAATTTTTGGATGAGTGGAAGGTGTCTGGATAATTTTCGGATTGAAACCGACATAACAGGGAATAGGGTTTAACTTAGGAATATTGCATGGGACTATGAAATATTTTTCCATCGGAGTGATCTACATGTGTGAGGGAAGCACATGGTAGCTGGGTAGAATTTATCCCAAGCAAAAATTGCGGTGGGGGCTTTAGTAGGACAGGCAGAAAGGTTTTTTCTGAAATCACCTAATGGAACCAATGTTTGACAGAAAAAACAACGTCATGGAATTATGGTGGAGGTCGACAAAGATCGAGGATTACTGGGAATTTTCTAAGAGAGCGAAACCAAAGTCAAATCAAAGACCAACGGGTTCGAAGAAAACATTCAGAAACCCGAAAAAGTTTTTCAGGTGTGAGAAAACACCACTAAAATTAGGACGTATTTTCGGGGTGTTACAGCTGCTCCTGCCAGAGGTTCCTTCATGGGTGATGCACGTCGTGGCGCCCCCAGTCAGGCTCAGGTTCCTTCCGTTGCACCGCCGTTCAAGAAACCAAACTGGTTCCAGCGAAACATCCTGTGTATGAATGCAGACATCCGGAGGGGACAGTATGAGTCTTATCTTAGGCAGGAGAACATTCTCAAGTGGCTCCCTCGCCTTCCAGAAGACCCCCCAGCGACTGCTCCTCTTTCTTATGAGAAGTGGAACGAGGGCTCTCAGTTTCCATGGGCTCAGCTTGACACTCATCTCCTAGAGACAGCTTCTGCAGGCCCTTCCCGGACATCCTACAGTCGTGCCCCTACTTATGAGTATGCAGAAGACGATGATGCTGAGGACAGTGTTGGTGATGATGATGATGCTGACTATGCCTCTGGGTCGGAGTGATCTACTTGGGACGTAGCATCGCTCTTTTCCCTTTTTGGCGTTTCAATGCCAAAGGGGGAGAAGTAGTTCTACTAGGTCTCCGTGTGGGATTTGCATGGTTTCGGGCACGAGTATATGCTTTTACCATTCTTATTGCGCTTGTGTCCATTTATGTCCAACTTATTCGTGTTGTGTTTTTATGTGGAACTATGTGGAACTTATGTGTGTGAACCATTGTGCTGTGTGTGAACCTTTGTGCTTAAGTTGTGAGACATATGGATTTCTTATATGGTTATGAGGTGTATCGTTGTGCTATGGTTTATCTCTACTCTATTGTGCACAAGGTATAGTTCTCTCTCAAAGCTCAACCTATATTGATATGTCTCTCATGAAATCTTGTATCTAGTTTCCTTACTATTTGGAGGTGCTCTCTACCTATATGTGTTGCATTTGTATTCCAATGCAATTTAATTATATGCACACATTCAGGGGGAGCTTCTCATGTCTTAAGCTCGGGAAACTAGGTAATATATAATTATGCTTTCCTTGCAAATCCTAGTATTGTCATCTAACACCAAAAAGGGGAGATTGAAAGGACATTTCTTAATCCCTTGTGTTTTGTATGTTAGGCAACAACACTAGTGGTGATTTAATATGTGAATCAAGTGATGCAGGTTTTAGGTGATTAAAACATCTTTGCATCAAATCCAAAAAGGGAGCTGAAAAGAGCTTATATTGTTGCCGAAGAAAGGGAATCGGATTATCCGATTCAGGCTGAATCGGAATATCCGATTCTCAAGGATTTCTCGAATTCGGCTAAGGACCTTAAAGCAACCAGTTTTCTGACGTACTGAAGTTTTCCGGAATATCCGATTCTGGTTGATTCGGATTATCCGGTTGTATCGGATTATCCGATTCACACTTGAATCAGAATATCCGATCGTCAAGGATTGCTCGAATTTCTGCTAAGGACTACAAGCAACCAAGTTCTGGGCGTACTGAAGTTTTCCGGAATATCCGATTCTGGTTGATTCGGATTATCCGGTGGTGTGATACGTCCCAAACGTATCTATAATTTCTGATGTTCCATGTTGATATTATACCAATTGTTACATGTTTTATATACACTTCATAGCATTTTTATGCATTTTCTGGGACTAACCTATTAACAAGATGCCACAGTGCCAGTTCCTGTTTTCTGCTATTTTTGTATTCCAGAAAAGCTAGTCTGGAAATATTCTCGGAATTGGACGAAACTTGGACAGAACCTCCTATTTTTCCAACACGAACACAGAGTCCAGAGGAGAGACGGAGGAGGGCCACGTGGCAGCCACACCATGGGGCCGCGCGGCCCCCCTGCCGCGCCGTGGGGTGGTGTGGGGCCACGTGGCTCTGCAGCCGCCGCCCTTTCGCCTATTTATTCCTCCCGACGGGAAAACCCTAAAGACCCGAGCCACTATCACGAAAAGTTCCAGAGACGCCGCCGCCGTCAACCCTAGCTCGGGAGGGTTCAGAAGCTCTTCCCGGCACCCTGCCGGAGAGGGGAATCATCACCGGAGGGCTCTACATCACCATGCCTGCCTCCGGAGTGATGCGTGAGTAGTTCATCCTTGGACTACGGGTCCATGGCAGTAGCTAGATGGTTGTCTCTCCACTTTATGCTATCATGTTTAGATCTTGTGAGCTGCCTATCATGATCAAGATCATCTTATTGTAATGCTACATGTTGTGTTTGCTGGGATCCGATGAATATTGAATACTATGTCAAGTTGATTATCAATCTATCTTATATGTTATTTATGATCTTGCATGCTTTCCGTTACTAGTAGATGCTTTGGCCAAGTAGATGCTTGTAACTCCAAGAGTGAGTATTTATGCTAGATAGTGGGTTCATGCCTCCGGTAATCTGGGAGAGTGACAATAACTTCTAAGATTGTGGATGTGCTGTTGCCACTAGGGATAAAATAACCGATGCTTAGCTTAAGGGTGCGCCGTTAGGTCTAATGCATTTGTTTACATTACGCACATTACTTAATGCAATTATCCGTTGCTTGCAACTTAATACCAACGGGGAACTCGGATGACAACCTGGCGGTGGATTATTAGTCATAGACGCTGTTGGATAACGGTCTATGTATTTTGTCGTAATGCCCACATGAATATCATAGTAATCATCATGTCATATATATGCATTGTCATGCGCTCAATATTTTGTCAATTGCCCAGCTGTAATTTGTTCACCCAGCATGTTAGTTATCTTTTATGGAGAGACACCACTAGTGAACTGTGGACCCCGGTCCATTCTTTTACACTGATAATACAACCAACTGCAAACATTGTTCCTTTTCATTCTCTGCAATTTACTACTGTTTTCCACACCATACGTTTAATCCTTTGTTTTCAGCAAGCCGGTGAGATTGACAACCTCACTGTTTCGTTGGGGCAAAGTAGTTTGATTGTGTTGTGTGCAGGTTCCACGTCGGTGCCGATCGTAGCGCCCACGCCACCAACAACCTTCAGAAGTGATTTCTTGCTCCTACTGGTTCGATTAAACCTTGGTTTCATACTGAGGGAAACTGCTGCTACACTGCTTCATACCTTCCTCTTGGGGTCTCCCAACGAACGTGTGATCCACGCAATCAAGCTCTTTTTCTGGCGCCGTTGCCGGGGAGCAAGAGGATTTCTGCAAGGGGAGTTTCACGCTTCCAATCTCTTTACTTTGTTATTGTCTTGCTTAGTTTATTTTTATTTTATCTTGTTTGCTTTATTTATCAAAAACACAAAAAAATTAGTTTCTTGCATTAGTTTATTTCGGTTTGTTATTATGTCTAGTTATTTATTGCTATCAATGGTTTTCTCTTTGAAACAAAATCTTGTTGGCTAAGTGGGTTCACGGAGGATCAACAAAATTATTATAAGGAATACCGCTTTTCTAAAAAAGGGTACATTTATGGAAACAAATAAGTACATTGAATTATTTTGCTAAGAACTTGTGCTCTACTTATGATGAATCCTACTGCTTTAATGAATCTTTATGTTGTAGAAGGCATAAACACCTCCCTTTCCAATGTGATTATAATGATAATGAAACCTTGGCTGCTTATGCTAAAGGAAACTATGACTTTGGTAATCTTGAACAAACTGAAGAATTTTTTGTTTTTAAGGGTGCCTATGAAATTGCTGGTTATATTCAGATGATGATTCTCCTTATAAATCTGAAAATTTTGCTATACTTGGTTATTGCCTTGAATATTACAATGATAATCCTTATATCACTGAATTTCTTGAGAAAACTTATTCTCCAGAACAACTTGCTACCTTTCAGGAACCTGTGGAAGAAGAAATTGCTGAAACTGAAAGCTCATTGGATGAAAAAGAGGAAGAGAGTGATGAACAAAAGGAGGATCTACCTTCTAATGATAGTAACTCTTTAACTCTTACATTATATGATTACCCTCCATGCCTACCTAAGGAGGAAGAATGCTATATTGTTGAATGTCATGATTCTATTGAAATATCTCCTTTTGATAAATTTGAAGTAACAAGCTCCTTGACTCAAGAAAAGGAAATTGCAGAAAGTAAAAATGTGCTCCCTAATGTTATATATGATAATGCTCTTGATGATGGTCCTATATTGCCTAATGATATTTATTATACTACTATTGTCAAAAGTGGGTTTAATGACCCCACTGTTTTTGAGCTTAATAAAAATTATGTGTTTGTAGATCATGAAAAGCATGCTTTATGTGATAGTTATATTGTTGAGTTTGTTCATGATGCTACTGAAAGTTATTATGAGAGAGGAAAATATGGTTGTAAAAGTTTTCAAGTCGCTAAAAACCTCTCTTTATGTTGAAAGTTTTGAAGTTTATTTGTTTCATCTTTCTATGCTAGTTGCTTTATGCTTCAATAATTTATTTTGTTACAAGATTCCTTTGCATAGGAAGTGGGTTAGACTTAAATGTGTTTGATATTTGCCTCTTGATGCTCTCTTTGTTTTTCAACTCTTATTCTTATGAGAGCATCATTAAAATCTTCAAGCCTAGCTAAAAGGCATTAAAGAAAGCGCTTTTGGGAGGCAACCCATTATCTTTTGTTTTCAGTTTTTGTCAAGGAGTTGTTTACTTCTGTAACAATTCCTTTGTATCTTTATTTTATCGCATTGTTGTGCCAAGTATTGCCTCTAATAGGAAGATGATGCTAGATTTGGATTTCTGCGCAGGAACAGATTTCTGCTGTTCACCGTTTTAATTCTGTAAAATCACAGAAAAATTATTTAAATCTGCAAATTTTTGTGCGTGATCCTCAGATATGTACGCATCTTTCGTTAGTTTAAAGTTTTTCGATCTGAGCAACGTAAGTGCCTCGAAAAAATTCGTCTTTGCGGACTGTTCTGTTTAGACAGATTCTGTCTTTTATTTTTCGCATTCTCTCTTTTACTAGTGTTGAGTGGAATTCTTTTTTAGGGTGAAGAGCTTCACATAACATCAGTGGCAGTAGCTAATGTTAAAAGTAACGGTCATGTTTGTGTCCTTATAGAACATGTGAGTTTTTGATTGTGCACTAACCCTCTAATGAGAATTACTTTGAGTTTGGTGTGGCGGAAGTTTTCAAGGGTCAAGAGAGAAGGATGATATAATGTGATCAAGAAGAGTGAAGAGCTTAAGCTTGGGGATGCTCCCATGGATCACCCCAGCATATTTCAAGAAGACTCAAGCGTCTAAGCTTGGGGATGCCCAAGGCATCCCCTTCTTCATCAGCAACTTATCAGGTCATCTCTAGTGAAACTATATTTTAATTCTTTCACATCATATGTGCTTTACTTGGAGCGTCTGTGTGCTTTTATTTTCAGTATTTTATTTTTCTTATGGTCAACTTGATTGGACCCCAGCATTCTTGATTGGGAGAGAGACACGCTCCGCTTTTTCATATGAATACTCCTATTCTTCACTTATACTTGTTGAGTATTCTTATCTAGCTATTGCTATGCTTTTAGCTCCTGTTTTGCATGCATCTCTTATTCAGAGCTGTTAGTTCTTTTAAAGAAAGTACTCTCTTGCTTCACTTATAATTGTTTGGAGAGTTTATGTTGAAATAAATTGATTGGTGTTTGGTTGGAACAGAAAATGTTGCATGTGGTAGATGGTATAATGGAAAAAGCTTACATATTCTTGTAGATCATGTATTGGATAATTTGATACTTGTCAATTGTTTTGAGTTATCAAGTAGTTCATGTTTAAGCTTTTGTATCATGTAGTTAAAACCTATTAATGAAGAACTACCGTAAAGCTCGTTGAAATTTGGTTTGCATGATTGGTATCTCTAAGGTCTAGATATTTTCTAGTAAAAGGGTTTGGTTAACAAGGAAGACAGTGTAGAGTCTTATAATGCTTGCAATATGTTTTCATATAAGTCTTGCTGTGTCGGTTGATATCCTGTGTTTGCTTCAAATAACCTTGCTAGCCTAAACTCTGTACTGAGAGGGAATGCTTCTCGTGCATCCAAAACCTTGAGCCAAAATCCATGCCATCTGTGTCCACCATAACTACCTATATGTGGTATTTCCTTGCCATTCCAAGTAAATTTTTCATGTGCTACCTTTAAACTATTCAAACTTTATTACTCCTATTTTGTGTCAATGTTTACCAAGCTCATGAGGACGGGGTGGATGTCTTTATGTCAACTGTCAAACAGACTTTACCACCGGACTAGCGGCATATACATCCGCTTATCCATTAATTTTGCAAAAAGAGCTGGCAAATGGGGTGCCCAGTCCCAATTAATTACAACTTTAACCGCTTAATTCTCTTCACATTTTTGCCCTGATTTATCAGTCAAGCAATGACAAACAGTGAAATATCTGCATGTGTAAACAAAAGAGAAAGAGGGATGATCTGCCTTGCTGGTAGAAATAACGTCCTTCATGGGAGCCGCTCTTAAAAGTCTGGTTGGCAGGGGTCATATTGTACTTTCCATTTTCTGATTCGTTGACAATTAACAAACACCTCTCAAAACTTATTTTTACTCTCTATATGATTTCAAAAACTTAAAAAGCTCTAGCACATGATTTAATCCCTGCTTCCCTCTGCGAAGGGCCTTTCTTTTACTTTTATGTTGAGTCAGTTTTCCTACTTCTTTCTATCTTAGAAGCAAACACTAGTGTCAACTTTGGTGCAACAATTTTTATATGCTTGTATATTGCACTTATTATATGCTTTGTGTTGACAAATATCCATGAGATATATATGTTGAAAGTTGAAAGCAATTGCTGAAGCTTAAATCTTCCTTTGTGTTGGTTAAATACCTTTTACTTAGAATCTATTGCTTTATGAGTTAACTCTTATGCAAAACTCTTTGATGCTTGTCTCGAAAGTACTATTCATGAAAAGTTTTTGCTTATATGATTCAGTTGTTTGCTCATTATCTACTTGCTAGCAAACTATAGACCATTGACCTGGATCACTTCATTCATAACATGTGCTTTACAATACTATTTGATCAAGATTATGATTGTAGCATGTCACCTCAGAAATTATTTTGTTTTTATCGTTTTACCTACTCGAGGACGAGTAGAACTAAGCTTGGGGATGCTTGATACGTCTCAAACGTATCTATAATTTCTGATGTTCCATGTTGATATTATACCAATTGTTACATGTTTTATATACACTTCATAGCATTTTTATGCATTTTCTGGGACTAACCTATTAACAAGATGCCACAGTGCCAGTTCCTGTTTTCTGCTGTTTTTGTATTCCAGAAAAGCTAGTCTGGAAATATTCTCGGAATTGGACGAAACTTGGACAGAACCTCCTATTTTTCCAACACGAACACGGAGTCCAGAGGAGAGACGGAGGAGGGCCACGTGGCAGCCACACCATGGGGCCGCGCGGGCCCCCCTGCCGCGCCGTGGGGTGGTGTGGGGCCCCGTGGCTCTGCAGCCGCCGCCCTTTCGCCTATTTATTCCTCCCGACGCGAAAACCCTAAATACCCGAGCCATTATCCACGAAAAGTTCCAGAGACGCCGCCGCCGTCAACCCTAGCTCGGGAGGGTTCAGAAGCTCTTCCCGGCACCCTGCCGGAGAGGGGAATCATCACCGGAGGGCTCTACATCACCATGCCTGCCTCCGGAGTGATGCGTGAGTAGTTCATCCTTGGACTACGGGTCCATGGCAGTAGCTAGATGGTTGTCTCTCCACTTTATGCTATCATGTTTAGATCTTGTGAGCTGCCTATCATGATCAAGATCATCTTATTGTAATGCTACATGTTGTGTTTGCTGGGATCCGATGAATATTGAATACTATGTCAAGTTGATTATCAATCTATCTTATATGTTATTTATGATCTTGCATGCTTTCCGTTACTAGTAGATGCTTTGGCCAAGTAGATGCTTGTAACTCCAAGAGTGAGTATTTATGCTAGATAGTGGGTTCATGCCTCCGGTAATCTGGGAGAGTGACAATAACTTCTAAGATTGTGGATGTGCTGTTGCCACTAGGGATAAAATAACCGATGCTTAGCTTAAGGGTGCGCCGTTAGGTCTAATGCATTTGTTTACATTACGCACATTACTTAATGCAATTATCCGTTGCTTGCAACTTAATACCAACGGGGAACTCGGATGACAACCTGGCGGTGGATTATTAGTCATAGACGCTGTTGGATAACGGTCTATGTATTTTGTCGTAATGCCCACATGAATATCATAGTAATCATCATGTCATATATATGCATTGTCATGCGCTCAATATTTTGTCAATTGCCCAGCTGTAATTTGTTCACCCAGCATGTTAGTTATCTTTTATGGAGAGACACCACTAGTGAACTGTGGACCCCGGTCCATTCTTTTACACTGATAATACAACCAACTGCAAACATTGTTCCTTTTCATTCTCTGCAATTTACTACTGTTTTCCACACCATACGTTTAATCCTTTGTTTTCAGCAAGCCGGTGAGATTGACAACCTCACTGTTTCGTTGGGGCAAAGTAGTTTGATTGTGTTGTGTGCAGGTTCCACGTCGGTGCCGGATTCCCTGGTATTGCGCCGTGCCATATTCCGCCACCAACAACCTTCAGAAGTGATTTCTTGCTCCTACTGGTTCGATTAAACCTTGGTTTCATACTGAGGGAAACTACTGCTACACTGCTTCATACCTTCCTCTTGGGGTCTCCCAGCGAATGTGTGATCCACGCAATCATGGTGTTGGATTATTCGATGCACACTTGAATCGGATTATCCGACTCCCCTGTCTTCAACGGCTACATTTCATGGAGGGGTATAAAAACCCCTCCACCAACCTCCAGCAAGCTACCTGACCAGAATCTCTTGACTCACCATTATTGAAAGCTTCATCTTCATAGATCTCTCTCCCTACCCACTCAAACACCTTGTCCTTCTAGGACTTGGGAGAGTTAACCTAGATCTACACTTTCACCAAAGCGATTTGATTTCCCCATCCATTCCTTTGAGGAACTTGTTTCTCTTGGGTTCGTTGGAACCCTAGACGGTCGTGGTCGTTCTTGTGGCTTTGGGAGCCGCAGGGACTAGCCGGGAGCCTCCAATTGAGTTGTGGAGTCATGCCCCGGCCTTGTGATTCTTGTGACTTTGGGAGCCGCGGGAATTTGGTGAGAGCCTCCAATTCGGTTGTGGAGTGTGCCTCATCCTTGTAAAGGTTCGTTGCCGACCTCGAGGGCATCATATAGTGACTCGTGGAACTCCTCATTGGAGGATAACACGAGAGAGATACGGTGTGCCATATCAAGGCTATTCGGGACTCACTTGTGACCCCGTACCGCTCCAACGAAGACGTAGCTTCCATTGGGAAGTGAACTTCGGGAATCATCTCCGCGTCACCGTGTGGTTATCTCTTATCCTTCCTTTACTTGTATTGCTAGCTTAACTTGTTTAGAATATCTTGCTAGCTTGTTTATTGCTCATCATATATGTTTGTTCACCTAGTTGCATATCTAGAGAACTTATATTTGAGCAAATCCTCAATTTGATTAAAAGAAAAGGAAATTTGTAGTTGCCTATTCACCCCCCCCCCCCCCTCTAGTCAATCTACTCGGTCCTTTCAATGATATAGATAATATGATCCTTACTTTTAGAAGCAAGATTAGGGAACTTCTTTGTGTTTATGTTTACACACATGCTAATAGTTCAATAACCATAACAATTGTAGCACATAAATATAAACCTTAAATATTTAATTGGAAATAAATAATAACAACCTAATTTCTCGAAAGTACTGTAATAAAAACAAGAAGAGAAAACCCATTTTCTATTGCAAAAATACAAAGAAATGTGGTAGTAATACAAAATGCTGTCCTGTCCGGTAACGGGAGTCGAAAGCGAGGTAACCTTACCGGTCCCGAGACGGTCGCCCCCACATGTCACCACTCACTACGGCCCGCACCGCACCGCACGCGCCTCCCTTCCCCCTCCTAACCCTAGAATCTTCCAGAAGCAGTGGGAATCAGGGGAGGGCGAGGCGCGCGCCGCGCTTCCAGAAGCTTCCAGAAGCTTGAGGGAGGGAGAGGCGCGATGGGGACGTCGGATCTGGACCGGCAGATCGAGCAGCTCAAGCGGTGCGAGCCGCTGGCGGAGGCGGAGGTCAAGGCGCTCTGCCTCAAGGCCATGGAGATCCTCGTCGAGGAGAGCAACGTCCAGCGCGTCGACGCCCCCGTCACGGTACGTGCTCACGCCCCAACCTCCTCCGTATCCCTCTCCCTTCTCCTTCTCCTTCTCGATTGGGGGCGCGATTCAATGGGAGGAGGAATGTTGCGCTCTCGATGCGCGTACCGCCTCGAGGTGCCGCTGAATATTGCGGGTGCATAGGAGATGCAGTGAAGTGCTGGAATGCTTCGATTGCATTCGTTTGGGCGGCCACATTTTACTGCGCTCTGATTGAGACCAACGAGTGTTTGGATTAGGGCTCTAGGGTTTCGTTGGTGAGGCGATGCCAGATGCCTTGTATCATAATCGTCTGGACATGGTTTGGGGGGAATATTTCTCATTCATGTCGTGTGTTTCAAGGAAAATGATGTATTGATGTGTGTATATTTACTGGCTGTGCTTTTGTTTGGTTGATATGTTTCCAGATATTTGTAATTTCAGAAAAATGATGCTTGCTCTTTGCACACAGATATGTGGAGACATTCATGGGCAGTTCTACGATATGAAAGAGCTTTTCAAAGTTGGAGGTGACTGCCCAAAGACAAACTACTTGTTCCTTGGTGATTTTGTTGACAGAGGATTTTATTCCGTTGAAACATTTTTGCTTCTTTTGGCATTAAAGGTAAATGCTCTTGATAACATCAAGATGTTTGTTCCGCATATATACCAATTGTGTCTTGTAGCGTTTATTGATTTGTTTGTTCCGAAAATGGTAACCACCGTTAGTTCAGTCAACCGACGTGGTAGTAACTCTGAGAGTCTCTGACTATACCGCCTAACTGCACATATTGTACTGGTACTTGGAAGGCACGTGCTCCTTTTGTACAAACTTGTTTATTGTCTAGTAGACCTGGTCTTACAACAATGGTGAAGCGCTGGCAGTCAGCTTGCTGATGTGCATGCAAGCTAATTTTATGAACCGACACATGGCTACGACTCAGTTTTGCAATAATTCCCCAGCTAGAATGGGAAAAAAATCTGCAACTTATTTTGCGCCTGAAATTTTGGTACTCGTACTTAGACTATTGTGAGCATAGGCCAGGCAGCTCAACCAGCACACACTCTGGGGGCAAGATAAGAACAATACTACCGGCTGGCCAGCAAATATTCATGATGAACCTTGCATCCAAGTTGTAGTCTAGGAGACGAATAGCGTGATTTGCAGAGTCAGTAAGGAATTAAGTGAATAGGTTCAGAACTAGAGTCGAGGAAATTTAGGAAGTTAAGGACAGACCCAGTGCATAGAGGCTCCCACACAAGGTGCGGTCTGAGGAGGGATTATAGGAACCTAGTCTTACCCCTCCAAAGTGCAGTGCAGGGAGGCTGGTTCGAACCCAGGACCTCTTGGCACAAGTGGGGAGGTCCTCACCACTGCACCAAGGCCTGCCCTCGAAATTTAGGAAGTTAATTTAAAGAAAGTACGGAAGTATTAGAGTTGGAGTTCAGAAAAGGAGGCAATCACATTCTCCATGCATTGTATCTATGACTCCTTTTTCTCGCAAATAAGAATAATGATTTTGTCTTACTTTTCTAAAAGTTCTCGCCATTCTATCCCTCTCCTCCGGGAAACCTCCAATCTATTTTTTCTGGCCATCCTCTAGGTTACATTAGAGCTGTTAACGCTGCCAGTCATTACAGTGATGGACATGGTTAGATGAACTAGAATTATAGCAAGTCTTGTAAAAGAGCTGCTTTCTTGCCACACCTCTCATGATACTGTTTATAAGGTACAATGTTGAAATTGTGGCTAGGAATAGGATTCTGCATGTCGGCAGAAGTATAAGCTGGTGTGGTATGCTACATCTCTCAATTTGTGAACTAAATGAGCCTGTAAATTATTGGACATATATACAGGTCTATCATTTCATTGTGATGTCTAGCTTACCCCAGAGAGTATACGTGATGTCTAGCTTACTTCAGAGAGTAATTGTTGCTTGGCTTCCATAGCCTGCTTCAGAACTGAGTATGCTATGTAAGATATTGTATGACGTTCAGCTGTAAAATGACAACCTAAATCCAACATAACACTACACCTTACTGAATGCATCAAATGGTTATCTTATGGATGTTGTAATATACTAGAATTCTGCATGCTTAATAAACTTCTTTGTTTGGAATGCTCATTCATTATTTTCCCTGCCATTTATCATGGTTCCTCCTTGCCTTCATATTTTGTAATCCAACTTCAGTAGTTAAAATACTTAGTTTTTCTCTTTCGAATTATATCCCATGCCATTTAATCTTCCATCCTAATGGTTAGGATTAAATGTCTTCAGGTTAGGTATCCAGATCGTATAACGTTAATACGAGGAAATCATGAGAGCAGGCAGATCACACAAGTGAGGGACCTTTTCAATCTAGATATCCTTTAGTGATGTTACCAACTTAACATGATTGTCGTTTATTCATTGGACTCATGTACTGCTGCAGGTTTATGGCTTCTATGATGAGTGTCTTCGTAAATATGGCTCGGTGAATGTCTGGAGATATTGCACAGAAATATTCGACTATTTAAGGTAATATTTTTATTTTGCATGCAGCAATGCTTTGAGGCTGTCATTGTGCTTTGAGTTAAAATATACAAGAACTAATGAGTCCACTATTTGTTATTTTCAGTTTGTCTGCTCTTATTGAGAACAAAATCTTCAGTGTCCATGGAGGCCTTTCTCCTGCTATTACGACACTGGATCAGGCAAAATTTTCTCCAGTGTTATTTTATATGTAGTTTGTGCATTATACTTCTGTTTTTGATTATCATGTAACTCCAACAGATAAGAGTAATAGATCGCAAGCAAGAAGTACCTCATGACGGTGCCATGTGTGACCTCCTTTGGTCTGATCCAGAGGATGCTGTAGATGGTTGGGGATTAAGTCCTCGAGGTGCAGGTTTCCTCTTTGGTGGAAACGTTGTTGCTTCATTTAACCACTCAAACAACATAGATTATATTTGCCGTGCTCATCAACTAGTCATGGAAGGATTCAAGTGGATGTTCAATAACAAGATTGTTACTGTATGGTCTGCTCCTAATTATTGCTACAGGTACTTGAAAATTCAGCTTACATAATAATGGTCATTTTGAAGTATAATGGTGAATTATGTAGGTTTAGCTTTTAACAGTATTGAGACGGGTCATGTGTAGAGTATCATGGGTATACAAATGGGTTGGAATAATATTGGCTTTGCGAACGAAGTGGGTGTAGGGCCTATACTAAAGACATAAAAGATTGATGACACAACATGTTCTACATTTGCCTACTAGTTCAACGCTTTTCATTGTGGTCAGAATGCTGCTTTGTATGTAATTATGTTCAAGCCACTCTGTACACTATTTTGAGTACGGGAGATGAAACTTAGCAGTTTTGAAGTTCCATGTGATACTTATGCGAATTGGTTGCAGAGGCTTACCAAGTGTACTGTAATTCTTCTGGTAACACTAGTGTGTCATCTATATAAACTAGGACTATTGCAATGGTTTTGATTTTTAAGAGTTATGTAACAGGAATATGTTACCAAGTCGGATATTTTCCCGGCACCTTATTCGTTAGCATGCTGTAGTCTCTGATAGCTTATGCTGTATTTGTTTCTTCACAAGATACTTACCTCATCCCATTGCAGGTGTGGCAATGTTGCTGCAATCCTAGAGCTTGACGAGAACCTGAATAAGCAGTTCCGTGTATTTGAAGCCGCACCACATGTTTGTGCTCATGACATATACCATTACCTTTGTAATATGTTACACCTGGCATCTAATTCGTTCATCTGTGCCTGTAGGAATCGAGAGGTGTTCCTGCCAAGAGGCCTGCGCCGGATTACTTTCTCTAAGGCTGCACACGTGACAAGCGACACACTGCCTTTCCATGCACCCAAGCACTGGCAGATAGGTATTGCAGCAGACGAGCTTGTGCTTTACAAGAGACACTAGCCAGGAGGTGCTTTCGGGATGTATAAATTGATGGTTCTGTGCCCATCCAGGTCTATTGTTTGTAACAAAGTCGGTATCCACCTCTCCCAAAAATAGCTCCCATTTGAGCTTCTGAGAAAATGCCTCCGCGGAGGGAGTGGTGTAGATGAAAGCCAGTGTGGGCACCTGATGTAAAATTTTGATGCCAGTCCTATCCTCCCCCCTGGAAATCCATTGCTAGAATGTAGAATGGTATGCTAATGTGTGCCTTGAGTTATCTTTCCGTTATTGCATTGCAGTTGTAGGAAATCCTGTAGTTTCGGTGTTTATTCTGAGGAAGAGCATCATGGGGTGTCACGATTGCTACCAGTACAATTGAACATGTAACGCTTATGATGTTGTGCAAGTGTTCTAGCCTGCCCACGAGATTGGATGCGTTCGGGACTGTAACTAATTGTTCTAACAGAAGTGAGTTCTGGTCGTTTCATCCTTTTATGCCCATCTCGCATTTTCTGTGTGTTCCTGAAAAATTGAAGCGTGTACATGTAGAGTTTGTGCATATTTTACACAAATATAAGGAGCACGTACATTTCTATTTTACTACTTCCCTGTTATTGTTTTTGTATAGCAACAATAGATACTTTCCCCAAAATATTTAAGTGTATTCTGATGCTTACGGGTATGTGTGAACATTTTCAGTTTTTTTTCAAACGCTTCAAACTTTTTCAAGGGAGCTTGGTGGCTAAAAAGTTGGGCTTGAAAAGCGGCACCGGGTGCATTTTGATATTTTCATCCGATTTTAGGCGACAGAATGTGTGAGAAGTCCAATACCATGTGGGATGGGTTTACGCTTTTGAGATCTCTCAGTTGAAGAATAACGGTGAAATTCGCAGAAATTCAAATTGGCTCCCGAGCTCACCTGCCTCCTCCTAGGTCCTGGCTGAATAAAAAAAAATCAAAAAATAGTAAAATATTTCAAAAAACTCTTAACAAAATTGGTGAGTAACATATATAAGTTTTCTACATGCGTGCCAAATTTCGTGCTAAAATAACATTCGTAGTGCTCTGTGCAAAAAAAAGTGATATGCATAAAACTTGTATATATGTTCATCACTATTTTGAAAAAAAATGTTTTACTTTTTTTCCCTTTTTTTTCAGCTAGAAGGAACTCGGGAGCCAAAACGCTTCCCTCATTCATGTTTTAGTATATATTCAATGAAGGGTATAGGATGATTCCATCTTCATCGAAAAAATATGATGGATTTCATAGAAATTTGTAAGACTCAAAAAAAAAAAGATTCCATCTTTACCTACGAAAGCCTGGTGCGTCGTAGAACCCTCCAGAGTTCTCCAATCAGCCAGAGGACAAAGGGAGGACTGGAGGAGGAACGCAACGCTGTAGCCCCTACACCCCCCTGCACCCTACTATCTATCCGCCTCGCCGGAGGACAACCGCCGTCGCTCGCGCCCGGAAGATGGACAGCGTGGGCGCCCGCCTGGGCCGCTCCTCCACGCGGTACGGCCCCGTCGGCAGCAGCAACGCCTCCTTCAGCGGTTCCGTCAGGAAGTGGCGCAAGGGGTGGGCCCCACTCGCTGGCGGAGGTAACAGCGGCGGCGGCGCGGGATCCGCCTCCGCCGGTATGGGTCCCATCGGGTGCCCCAGGGGAAACAAGGTGGTGCTGCTCAAGTGGGCGCCGGTGAACGGCGCCGGCGCTGGCGACGGCAACGGCAAGGAAGTCGCCGCGGCGGCCACCAGACGGCGCTACGTTCCGGTAAGGCTTCTTGTGCTCCAAAGACTAGGTTTTTTCGGCTGTTTGGTTGCTCTGTTACGCCCTTGTGGGTTTCGATCTGCTTCGGAGGTCGGGGATGTCGCCGTTCTTTGCTTCTCCGGGGTCAGTACCGCAGGCACAATGTAGCAGGGGATATGACCGCGCGGGTTCTTCTTGGATGAATTTGGTGCGACCATTAGCAACTAGGGTCTGGACGATGGTGAATCTAGGATTTGGCTTTCTACTTTAGCCTGGGTTGTGCTAGGGTTTTCGAGCGTAACCATTGTACTGTATAATTTACTAGTTTTTTTTTTTTAAAGAGCTTGTCCTAGGAGGAACTAGGGACAAGATTTTTAATAGGTATAGGAGTGAGGCTCGAACCCTGGCTGGCTAGCTCACCACCTCATGTGCTAGCCAGTAAGACCCAGGGCCTTTCTCACTAGATTTGAGTTGATGATAGTAGTAAGCCTTGCAATTTAGTACAACCCGTTAGAGATGGCTGAGTGATTGCCTATTTACCTGTGCATCTGCCTCAAGGTTTAGCCTTGGGGTTAGAAATTTGAGGATTACTGGCATTCCTCAATTAGTCAATTTACTAGTTACACTGATAGTTAAACTGAATATGGGTCATTTGTTGATTACGTGTTAATCAGATATGTTTTTGAAAAAATGTTTTTTTAACCCTGAAATTTTGTACTTGTCCAATTTGAACCCACAACTAAGAAACCACCTATATTAAACCTTGAACTTTCTCAAATAATCTAATATTAAACTTCAAATCTCTAGAATTTCCTACATATAAGATTTTTTCACATTATTTGAAAACACCAAAATGCAAAAACACTGTCCAAAACCGAGATATGGTTCATGTTAGATGGTTTTAGAAAGTTTGGTTTAAATTGGACCAGGCACCATAGTTCAGGGTTTAAAATGACTTCTTTCAAAAAAAAAATCGATTGTTGTGTACATATGATAGTCTCTTGTATGCAAACCAATTTTTGGGTAGGTCTTAGTGCACTTTTACTTTGTTCCTGTAGTCGATTTTCAATGTTGTTGAGTTTCAGGTTAGCTCTAGGTAGAGGCTTTGATCTAGCGGATGCACTCAATTTGTCCAGAACTATGTGTGCACTGAGAGAAACTGTTGCCATTAATGCCTATCTAGTAAATCTAGTTACTCGATGAAAATGCAACAAACCCAGGATGTGAATAAGGCTAAGGATGTAGATTTATCATCTGATTGTGAAACTGATGGTAGTTGGGAAATTTACCTAATGGACGCGTTCAGTCATTTCATCTGTTTTGAATTAGTTAGTTCAGCTTTTATTTGAAAAACAGATATAGCTGCATAAACTGAATTAGTACATCTATCTAGTTATAGTTTCTCGATCATTTCATTTGGAAGGTCCTAGCAACACCCTACCTTTCGGGTTCATTTGTTAGATCTACTGTGGTAACCCCTTTTCCCTTGTATAAGTAACTGAGAAAAGACCCCATTAATCATTTGCAAAGAAAATTTAGAATGCACATCTTAAGTTTATTTTTTTTCTTGCACAACATCAGTTTCAGTTTTCCTGGTTAAGTGGTTATCAATAGGAAATTTTAGTACTACCTCGAATTCCATATTAATTGTCGCTAAATCGGATGTAAGTATGGATCAGAGGGAGTATTTTACTTATCAGAGAGATAAAACACTTGTGTCTCCATACCATAGTGATAAAGCTCATGTCTCTGTATCCTCTTTCAGGCTTCTGGCGTGCCACAGAACCCTGCCAGAAAAAGTGGCAGCACTGAGCTGAATTTGAACCTTGGTTTGGAAGACCCAGATGATGACAGCGATGCGGATTTGAGCACAGACGAACAGCAAGACACGGGCAGCACCCCTCGTTCGGAAAACCGACTGAAGAGGAAAGTGTTTTAACTGTCGACCTCGGAGATTAAAACCTAATTAGCAGCTCCATATCCCGCATGAGTTCTGCACCATCTCTATGTGATGTGGGGTCGCTGGCTTAACCTTATTAGTGCCTTAGCTTGTATCTGCCATCCTCCCTTATTTCAGTAGACGCAGTAGTGTTGTTTCATGCCAGTTGGGATGCTTATCATCTTGTTATGTGATTGTTGCATAAATTGTCTTGAACTTATGAGGAAACTGCTAGTTGTATGGCGTCCTTTTGAGAGTTTGGAAGTACCGAAGCATATCATGCGACCTTATGTAATGGTCCCAGGACATTAAAATTAAAAACAACCAATCCAACATGTAGGGTGGCCAAAACGGTGTATCCACATTGTGGAATTTAGGTTCTTGGGTCCTCGTTTCTCCTCTTTTATCGGTCTGCATGTAAAAGTATTATTTATGGTTGGATTCAAAAGAGAGAAAACAGTAAGCTTGGTTGTGTTTTCCTTCCGGTCGAAGCAGCAGCAGCGACTAAAGATTTACCCCAGGAGGACAGTACAACCTGATTGGTTAAGAGCCAATTCTCTTGTTCAAAAATGCTTGTTTTGTTGTCATTGAGGACGGCCTTAAATTCATCTCTTTGATGGACTTTGCTTAAGTTCTATTACATATATTTTACGAAATGAGTTAAATTGAGTATTTGTTCTGTAATGGTCAACAGGTTATTCTATTTACGTCGCATTTTGCATTTACGAAACAATATGGTCTAATGTTCTGGGCTAAAGTTGGAAGATGCTCTTGCATATTAAGAAGTGGAATTCCCTCACAAGGTACCAAACTTTTCCCAGAGAATATATGAATTTGCAGCTTTATTTTTGGTGGCAGTGAACGGTAACACTAAAGAGGTCGCCGTGGCGGCGACCAGGAGGCGTTAGGAGCCGTGTTTTGGCAAGGCTTCTTGTCTCCAAACAATAGGTTTCGTGACTTTGTCGGTTGCTTTGTTAAGCTCTAGTGAGTTCAATCTGGTTCAGAGGTCAGGACATTTCACTGTTTTTGGCTTCTCCGAGGTCATTACTCTAGGCACACTGTAGGAGGGGATAGAATCAGGCGGGTTTTTCTTGGATGAATTTGATGCTAATCTGAACAACTAGTGTCTGATGATGGTAAATGTATTGAACTGACCTTGTACTTCAACCTGTGTTGTGCTAGGGTATTGATAGATTCGGGTTGATGATAGTAGTAGGGTAGGCCAGCAATGTCATGGTCGCTGGATTTTTTTTTCTCCCTCTCCTTGGTTTTCTTCTACCTCCCTATGGAGACAACCGCTGTAGTCCTTAGCCCCTCCTGCTCCGTCCTCCGCTAGCTATAAGGACCTCTATAAGCTAGCGGAGGACGGAGCAGGAGGGGCTAAGGACTACAGCGGTTGTCTCCACAGGGAGGTAGAAGAAAACCAAGGAGAGGGAGAAAGAGTGAGAGAGAGAGGGAGCGTGAAACGGGAGATAAAGCTCGTGGTCTGATAGTGTTTTTGCACACAAAGTTCTACCGCGTGATGTTCTTCAAATTTAATCATCGAAAACATTAACAATATGAACAACCATCTTTGTTTATTAAATATTTTAGTTCACAAGAAAGCTAAGAAGTACTCCGTAGCAAAAAGCAAAGAAAGCATTACAAACAACCAAATAACACGCCAACCTATTTTTAAGACATGACCAATGGTTACAACTCATGTGACATCAATCATATTGTTAACTAAGTCGTCAGCCATATTGGTTGTACAACATTAGAGCTACCATAAAAAACGGTTGACCTAGAGTCCTTAGAAGCCCGTGGGTCCACACGTTGGAGCGTCATTGTGTGAGGATTAAGTGTTTAGGCTCAAAGAATGCCGACAAGAAATTACTCCCTCCGATCCGTTTTTATTGCCGGAGGAAACGTACATGCGACAAGTTTATATGTGTGTTGGCGACACTTTTATCGGATCAGAGGAAGTAATACTTTTTAAACATATTGAGACGTGCTCTATGGAGTATTGCGTATGTGCCTCATCATATTACTTTATCAATTGATATAATGCAAACTAAACGGAACGAAAACGATGAGCAATTCGATAAGCATCAGCTATCTCTACAAGAAGTCAATGCTCTTTATTCTTGTACAGCAAGTCGATACACATATCGATTATCGTCCTCGCAACCCCAAGTTAGCAAGTAGACAGTTTAAATCCGTACTCAATTCGGTACATACATACTACTGTACCCATCAAGTATCGCTATATAATCGCGTTGAGTCGAGTGGGTGAGAATAGGTAGCCGAGATTGTTAGTTACGCACATGATGGTATCATCGACTTCGAGCAATGTCGCAGATCATCCTCGGGACCCTCCATCTGCATCCGATAAGAGCGTCGTCAGAGCTCACAACCTTCAAAGCAAAGCATGCCGCAGCGATTCCAGGCCTGTGGTAGTGATTGACCCAGAACTGCTCAGAGCTGCACGGTGCGGCGACCTCCAGCGGCTAAAGGTGATTCTCAACCGAAAAGATGGAGCGCTGCGGCAACGGCAAGACAAGTTGTTGTTGACGTTGCTGAAGAAGCCACTTCCGTCAATGGCCTAGCTGCTCCGCGCCAGCAATCAACCATTGAAGCGGTTCCTGATCAGCCTGCGCCCTCAGCCCTCCTAGAAGGAGTGACGTTTCAGGGGGACTCCGTTCTCCATGTGGTGGCCGCCTCTGGGGATGGTCCGGCTTTCAGAGAGTGCGTGAGCATGATCTATCTGGAGGCCAAGCACCTCCTGGATCACCCCAATAACAAGGGCGACACACCGCTACACTGTGCTGCCAGGGCAGGACACGGATCGATTGTCTCTCATCTCATTGATTTGGCAAAAGGCGAGGAAGGCAAATTCGAGAGGGTCAAGTGATGTAGGTTGGTCCCGATTTTCACGGATTTGAGCGGAGGGAGCGATGAACACGAAGAACACGCGATGAACGAAAAACACAAAAGAGGGGAAATCAACACACAAGGGTAAATAGCAAGTAGCAACCCGGCAAGACTCTATTGGTAACAAATCCCCGTGGGCAGCCCCAATCCTCCTCTCCCAAGCACACCTTACTCTTAGGATTGTTTGTCCAATTGGTCAATCCAACCAACCCGATAGAATCACCGTAAGATGAAAGATCGGCAAGTAATCGCAACTACAAGCGGAGCCTTGGTATCCACGCAGGGATCTTCTCCTCGAGAGGAGGCCTTGGTTCATCTCTACAGGTGGAGGCCTTGATTCATCTCCATAGGAGGAAAGAGACACTTTGAGAAGAAGGAGCAAGGCTCTACTTTAGTTCCCAAATCATAGTCTAACCCTAGATCTGGAGGGGAAAGGTCTATTTATAGTCTAAGCCACGAAGTGGGGAAAGGTGGGGGGATACAAGGCACATGGCCCGTCATGCACGCAGGCAGCAGGGGACCCGGTCCCTGGCCGGTTGGTCTGGGCTGGGAGCCGGCCGGCTCTGCAGGGTAGCCGGCCTGGGAGCCGGCCAAACCGGCCTGGAAGCCGGCTGGCTCGGCAGGGTGGCCGGTTCTGGGGCCGGTTTTGGCCGGGCTGGAGGCCGGCTGCCTCTGGCTGCAGGCCGGCCTGGGAACCGGTTGGTCCGGGCTGGGTGCCGGCCAGGCAGTTTTGCCCACTTCTTCTTCTTCTTCTTGTTGACCATCTTCTTGGGTCTTCCTTGGGTCATCTTCTCCATCATCTTGCGTCGCTTCTTGGCCATCTTCATAGGGGTCTTCAGGTCCACCATAGCTGAGCACACACAAGTATCGGAATGAAGTAGCAACCATTCAAGGAGTGTAAGGTCACACATAGATAGGAGTGAATTCACCTTATCATGGATAGCTTTGACTCTTGCTCTTGTCATTGGGCCACTTGTTGTAGGAGCCGTAGGTTGGGCTACATCATCTCCCCCCCCCTTGGAAAAGAGTCGTCCTCGACTCTTGGTCATCCTCATCGCTTGATGTTCCAAGGTATGGCGATAGGTCGGCGACGTTGAAGGTGTCATGGACCAAGTGTTTGGAGTTGGAGATGTCGATCTTGTAGGCATTGTCGTTGATGCGCTTGATAACCTTGAAAGGTCCATCTCCACGAGGGTGAAGCTTGGACTTCCTTGCATCCGGAAAGCGATCTTTGCGAAGGTGTAGCCAAACAAGGTCTCCTTCTTCAAATATCATGGCGCGCTTGTGTTTGTTCATCTTCGTAGCATGGTCTTTGTTGTGCTTCTCGAGTAGTTCTTGTTTCCTCATGGAGCTTCTTCATGTAAGCGGCTCGCTTGTCGAAGTCCATGTTAACTTGCTCACGGAGTGGAAGTGGTAGCATGTCGAGCGCGGTGTAGGGGTTGGACCATAGACGATCTCGAAGGGTGTTCTCTTTGTTGCGCGATGTAGTGCTCGATTGTAGGCGAACTCGGCGTGTGGGATGCACTCTTCCCAATTCTTCAAGTTAGGCTTGATCAACACACGAAGGAGTGTAGATAGGCTTCGGTTCACCACTTCGGTTTGGCCATCGGTTTGAGGGTGGTATGCGGTGGAGAATAGTTGCTTGATTCCCATCTTGGCCATCAAAGTCTTCCAAAAATAGCTCACGAACTTGACGTCACGATCCGACACAATGGTCTTGGGCACTCCATGAAGACGGACGATTTCCCTGAAAAACAAAGTAGCAATGTGTGAAGCATCGTCGCTCTTGTTGCAAGGTATAAAGTGTGCCATTTTAGAGAAGCGATCAATGACGACAAAGATGGAATCCTTGTTTGTTTTAGTGCGTGGGAGTCCTAAGACAAAATCCATAGCTATATCGGACCATGGGTGATGTGGAATAGGCAAAGGTGTATATAACCATGAGAGTTTAGAGTAGACTTAGCTTTGAGACATGTAGAACATCGTCGAACTAGGCGTTCCACATCACGCTTCATTCTGGCCAATAGTAGTTGGTGGCGAGCATGGCGTAGGTCTTGTCGCGGCCAAAGTGACCCATGAGTGTCCTCCATGAGATTCCTTCAAAAGGACCAAACGAAGCGAAGACTCGGGTATACATAGTTTGTTAGCCTTAAACAAGAAACCTTTGTGCAAATAGAAATCACCAATTCCTTTGTGCTCCGAACATTGAGCGAAAATGTCTCCAAAGAAAGCATCGGTAGCATACAACTCTTTAATCTCATCCAAACCCAAGACACTAATGTCAAGACGTGTAAGTAGGTTGGCCTTGCGGGATAGAGCATCCGCGACCACATTGTCTTTACCTTTCTTGTATTTGATTACAAAGTGAAAGACTCAATGAACTCAACCCACTTAGCATGTCTTTTGTTCAAATTTGTTTGACTTTTCAAATATTTCAAGGATTCATGGTCGGAATGAATGACAAATTCCTTAGGACGAAGGTAATGTTGCCACACATCCAAAACACGAACCAAAGCAAATAACTCTTTGTCATAAATGGGGTAATTCAAGCGAGCTCCATCTAGTTTCTCACTATGGTATGCGATGGGTCTACCATTTTGCATAAGCACTCCACCAATGCCCAATCCACTTGCATCGCATTCAATCTCAAATGTCTTAGAGAAATCCGGAAGGGCAAGGAGTGGTGCTTCGGTTAATAACCGTTTGAGCTCATTGAAAGCAAAATCATGTGCATTGCCCCAAATGAAAGGTACATTCTTCTTTGTAAGTTCATGGAGGGGGCAAGCAATTGTGGAAAAATCCTTGATGAAACGGCGGTAAAATCCGGCAAAACCAAGAAAACGTCTCAACTCCTCAAGTGATGTCGGAAAAGGCCAAGTCCGAATTGCTTGTATCTTTGCTTCATCGACTTCGACTCCATCCGAAGAAACAACAAAACCCAAGAAAACAAGTTTGTTGGTGGCAAAAGTGCACTTAGAAAGATTTGCATAAAGCTTTTCATTGCGAAGAACCAACAAAACTTGAGCAACATGAGAAGTGTGCTCTTCCAAAGATTTGCTATAAATAAGGATGTCGTCAAAGTATACCACAACAAATTTCCAATGAAAGGACGCAAAACATGATTCATGAGACGCATAAAAGTAGAAGGTGCATTGGAAAGACCAAATGGCATGACGAGCCACTCATAAAGACCAAGCTTAGTTTTAAATGCGGTCTTCCATTCATCACCTTCACACATGCGTATTTGGTGATATCCACTTTTAAGATCAATTTTGGAGAATATAGCGGAACCACAAAGCTCATCGAGCATATCATCAAGTCGAGGGATAGGATGGCGATACCGAACGGTGATGGCGTTGATGGGGCGACAATCCATGCAAAGGCGAAGAGTGTTGTCGTGCTTGGGTACCAAGATGACGGGCACGGCGCACGGACTCAAGCTCTCGCGGATATGTCCCATGGCAAGAAGTTCTTGTATTTGCCGCTCGATCTCCTTTGTCTCTCGGGGTTGGTGCGGTAAGGAGCGCGGTTTGGTAGCGGTGCGCCGGGAACAAGGTCGATGCGGTGCTCGATTCCGCGTAGAGGAGGTAGTCCCGGTGGCACTCTTGAGGGAAACATCTTCAAAGTCCTTCAAAAGAGACAACAAAGAAGGAGGAAGGTTTGTGAAAGTGTTAGTCATAGAAACTTCACCCTTGCATATGAGCACATAGTGGAGGGTGGATGGGTTCTCTCTCAACTCCCTCATCTCTCTTTTGTGGCAAATAGTGTAAGTTTTGTGGGAACTCTCTTTGAAGTGTCACACTCATTTGGCTTGTGGCTCTCACTCACTTTATGGTGGGTCTCTCGCTCACCACTCATCTCACTAGACGAACGATCTTGTTGTGCCCTTGCAATAGTCTTGGCGTTGTCGGCGATGACTTGACTTGGTGTCATGGGACGAAGGACGAAGGTCTTGTCGTTGTTCTTGAAGCTATAGTAGTTTGTCCTTCCATCATGCATAGCACCCTTGTCAAATTGCCATGGACGCCCAAGGAGTAAGTGACAAACGTTCATAGGCACAACATCACAATCAACCGTATCTTCATAGGCTCCAATCTTGAAGGACACTTGCACCATGTGTTGAATCTTGACGGCTCCGGTATCACTCAACCATTGCACATGGTAAGGATGTGGGTGCTTCTTGAACTTCAAGTTGAGCTTATCACAAAGTTCTTTGCTCGCTAGGTTGTGGCAACTTCCACCATCTATGATGACCTTGATGGACTTTCCATTGATTCCCGCTCTTGTTTGAAACAAGTTGCATCTTTGGTCTTCTTCCACTTGAACATTGGTGGTTAAGCTCTTGCCACAACCAAGGAAGGGTTGTTGTCGCCATCACAATATATCTCACTTTCTTCTTCTTGAGCACTTTGCATTGTGGCGACCTTGTTCAAAGCATTGTACTCATCTTCACTCATAGATTCATACTCTCCCATGTCATTGATGATCATGACCTTCTTGTTGGTGCACTCAAAAGATTTGTGCCCTTGTCCGCCGCACTTGTAGCATTGCAAAGTCTTGTGCCGGACGAAGATCCTTGAGGCGCCTTGGTAGAGGGAGGTACTTTCTTGAAAGGTTGAGGCGCTTGAGGTGTCGAAGTAGAGACTCTTGGAGGACCTCGTGTTCGCTTGAGGAAGAGCTTGTGAAGGTGTAGGAGTTGACGAAGAAGGCTTGTTGGCGTAGAATGCCTTTGTCTTGAGGTATTTGAGCTCTTCAAGCACGTGGCGCTCGGCCTTGGAAGCTTGATGTACTAGCTCTACCAAAGAGGCATATGGTTGGAACTCCACGATCTTCTTGATTGGATAGTTGAGGCCATTCATGAAACGAGCCATGGATTGCTCTTCGTACTCGTTGACATTGGCTCTCATCATGGAGATTTCCATTTCCTTGTAGTACTCGTCAACCGACTTCAAACCTTGCTTCAACTCTTGCAACTTCTTGTATAAGTCTCTAGTGTAATGGCTTGGCACGAAGCGCTTGTACATTGTTTCTTTCATTTCAACCCAAGTGTCAATTGGTTGTTGGTGGTTAGCGACGCGAGCATCTTGTAGTTGTTCCCACCACAAGAGGGCATACTCTTCAAACTCCATCGAGGCTAAGGCAACCTTCTTGTTGTCGGAGAAGCGTTGCACGGAAGATCTTGTCAACCTTGAGTACCCATGAGAAGTAAGCTTCCGGATCACTTGTGCCGTAGAACTTGGGTATGTCAAAGCGGACGTTGGTCAAGTCATCATAGTCGTCACGTGGCCACCACGTGGGAATGCACGTCCACGTCTCCTTCGGTTGAGTCCATCACCATTGTGTTGGCTTGACTCGTTATCACTTGACTCGGAACGTTGGTGTTGTGACGATCATGAGGAAGCTCTTGACGAGGCGCATGTTGAGGAGGTAGCTCTTGTTGAGGAACGGGTTGTTCGATTGTTCGCATTGTCATGATTTTGATGACGTGGCCTTGGAGGATGACGAGGGTGACGTCCTTGTTCACCAAAGTCATTCGCACCCGGAACGCCATTGTCATTAGCCAATGGGTCATGACGATCACGTTGTGCGGTGGTGGTGATGGTATGCGTTCGCGACGATCATCATTTTGGTGAGGTTGTTCTTGATGCGCATTGGCATTGTTCGCGTGAAGATCATGTGGTTGTTCAACGTAGGAGGAGGTCGTTCATGGGCGTCGCGCCTTGGATCATGTTGACGTTCTTGTCGAGGTTCATGACGTCCATGACGTGCTTGTGTCGACCTTGAGGTGCTTCTTGTACGGCTTGAGTGTGAAGAAGCTCGTTGTCGCGCAAGGTTGTTGATAGCTTCGGTCAACCGCTCCATATTTGCTTCTTAGCATCATGCGGTCGTTGAAGTGTTGTCTTGATTTTGAAGACGGCGCTCGTAGCGTCCTAGGTTATCACGAAGAAGTGTCGCATCCACAAGCTCCGATTGTGTGACATAGCCATGATCACCGCGAACTCCACCATGGATTTCCTCTCCGAGCTTGAGCTTCCGTTTGTACTTCCCCTAAACATTTTCTCAAGATCAAGTGAGATATGTGGTAAGAAAAACCAAGACAAACTATATCCCAAGTATAATGTGGCTTGAGAGGAGAGTATCCGGTTCTAACACCCAACACACACACTTATGAGGATAGGAAGGTATGAAGTGGCAAACGAAACAAGCAAACCCGCGACAAGTATATTGTCAAAGGTAGAGAAAATCCACAATGATCAAATTACCAAAGAAACTCCAACCACAAATGATGAAGAAACACACACAAAAGCGAATGATGGGGTTGGGCGACCAAAGGGCGAGCACTCGAAGATAGACAACCTAACGAAGACTACGTGCTCAAATGTCACCCAACACAAGAAGGACGCTAGCTCAATTGCTTTTTGTGGGCAACGGATTTGCACAAGAGTTAACACTCACTCACTTTGGCGGTTCAGCTTTGTCGCAACCTACAAGAGATGAACTTGGCACCACTTGATTCTTTTCTTTTCTCTCTTTTTTTTTGATTTTTGCTTTTTGACGATGATTCCTTCTCTTTTGCTAGTGCCAAGCTCTCTAACGATACACACTCGCCAATACTTGAAGACAAACACTCAACACGTGCAATGCCTCGCAATATCACCGAGCTAGTCCAATAGGTAAGGTACACGAAAGGAAGAAGGGCTCACAACGGATTATGATGGTGGGGAATGTCGAGTCCTTGGTGGCGTCGTCGCTTGGCGTTGATGATGCGTTGCTGCGGAAGCTTGTCGATGTCGTAGACGTAGGCACACCAAGAAAGGACTCAAACAACAAAGAGAAATGCCAAAACGAACCGAGGAAAAAGGGGAGAAAATGGCTTTTTCTGCCTAGCCGGTCTGGGAGCCGGTTTTGGCCGGGCTGGGAGCCGGCTGCCTCTGCAGGGTGGCCGGTTTCTGGGCCGGTTGGTCCGGGCTGGGTGCCGGCCAGACAGTTTTTTGAGATTTGCTCGATTTTGGGCGGAAAAAACGACTAGAAATCCTCGATTTCGTGGGGAAATTGGCAAAATTAAGGCTAGGGAACGCAAACAAAGGTGGAGGGGGTCCTAAAGCAACAGATCCATGGACAAAAACTACCAAAAATGCAACGATTCGACAGATCGGCTCGAATCAAGGCAAGGCTATTTTTGGTGGAAATTTTCGAATTTCTCAAAAACAAAGAAAAATTTGGTGGATTTTGGTGGAAACACAAATCAAAATCCGTGTCAACCTAGAGCTCTGATACCATATGATGTAGGTTGGTCCCGATTTTCACGGATTTGAGCGGAGGGAGCGATGATAACGAAGAACACGCGATGAACGAAAACACAAAAGAGGGAAATCAACACACAAGGGTAAATAGCAAGTAGCAACCCGGCAAGACTCGATTGGTAACAAATCCCCGTGGGCAGCCCCCAATCCTCCTCTCCCAAGCACACCTTACTCTTAGGATTGTTTGTCCAATTGGTCAATCCAACCAACCCGATAGAATCACCGTAAGATGAAAGATCGGCAAATAATCGCAGCTACAAGCGGAGCCTTGGTATCCACGCAGGGATCTTCTCCTCGAGAGGAGGCCTTGGTTCATCTCCACGGGTGGAGGCCTTGATTCATCTCCATAGGAGGAAAGAGACACTTTGAGAAGAAGGAGCAAGGCTCTACTTTAGTTCCCAAATCATAGTCTAACCCTAGATCTGGAGGGGAAAGGTCTATTTATAGTCTAAGCCACGAAGTGGGGAAAGGTGGGGGGATACAAGGCACATGGCCCGTCATGCACGCAGGCAGCAGGGGACCCGGTCCCTGGGCCGTTGGTCCGGGCTGGGAGCCGGCCGGCTCTGCAGGGTAGCCAGCCTGGGAGCCGGCCAAACCGGCCTGGAAGCCAGCTGGCTCGGCAGGGTGGCCGGTTCTGGGGCCGGTTTTGGCCGGGCTGGAGGCCGGCTGCCTCTGGCTGCAGGCCAGCCTGGGAACAGGTTGGTCCGGGCTGGGTGCCGGCCAGGCAGTTTTGCCCACTTCTTCTTCTTCTTGTTGACCATCTTCTTGGGTCTTCCTTGGGTCATCTTCTCCATCATCTTGCGTCGCCTCTTGGCCATCTTCATAGGGGTCTTCAGGTCCACCATAGCTGAGCACACACAGAGTATCGAAATGAAGTAGCAAGCCATTCAAGGAAGTGTTAAGGTGACACATAGATATGAGTGAATTCACCTTATCATGGATAGCTTTGACTCTTGCTCTTGTCATTGGTCCACTTGTTGTAGGAGCCGTAGGTTGGGCTACATCATCAAGGAAGTCCTGACGAAGCTGAATGACCGTCGGGAGACGGCCTTGCATGACGCCGTCCGGTTTGCCAGTGAGAAGCTTGTTGACAAGCTGATGTCAGGCTATCCGTTGCTGGCCCGTTTCCCTGGAGACGGCACCTCGGCGTTGTATCTGGCGATCTCGTTAGGACATGACCATATTGCGGAGCTGCTGCATACAAAGGACATGGAGCTGTCTTATTCAGGACCTGCGGGGCAAAATGCTTTGCACGCTGCTTCTCTACACGGCGGAGGTATGTGGTGGAAGCTCCCTGTAGAAGGTATAATGCATACCAGAAGCCCTTTATTTTCAAGATATACAGACATCCCAAAGTTTCAAAAAAATTGAAAAAATGTGGATGTAGCCAATGATGTATATTACTGGTGTGTAAAAATCTCAATCGGAAATACTTTGTATTCAACGCTACACAAGAATGACAAACTTTCGAAATTACACGTGTTTTAGCATAGGCCAAAAAATGTCAACATATAATATCAAATCAATATTTTAGTAACAAACATGAAATATACTTTTTAAATTGTATGCATTATGTAGATGTTGATATAAATCATAGATATACTTGTTCAAATTTTGGAATGTTTGACTTTGACCAAAGCAAGATCACAAGGTAATTCCGAAAAGAGGTAATCTCTCTTTATGCCTAGTTTTCCATGCCATATGCTAAAAAACTATCAAACCAAACTAAAAACCATTATATTTAAAATGATTTTATCTTTTGTCAGCGTGAAATCTTTAGATATGTCGATTCTCCCCCTTTTACAACTGTTCTATTGTACCCAATTTAGTTTTTGCTAATAAGGTCAAAGACATCGACAGCTCACGAAAACTCAGAGAGAAAATATCAAGATCCCAAAGTCCAAAAAAGGAGTCCAGAAAAATTAAAGCATATCCATGTTATAGAGTTGCTCTTAAATTTTAAAAATGTACGAATCTATTACTAATGCTCTGTAAGAGTTCGGACTATTGAATCCTTATAGTGGTTTGTTCGTCATAGTTTATTACATAATTGTGTAGGATAAGATCATACATGAAAAACATAAAACTTCCATTCAAGGTCCTTGAATTATCATGATCTTTATCTTTTTTGATAATATTAAAATATTATATGTTATCATATCATTTTAACTTGGTAAAATAAAACTAGACGACTTTGTGAAAAGGGAAAACTATCCAACAACTAAATAATTCATTATATAAAATATACTTTTATAATACTAAAATACACTTATAATGGGAAACACTATTTTGAAGAAAAAAAATACATGCAATATCAATTTAATTTTGTATTTGTGTATCTTATTATCTCTTAGCTGTGGCTCCTCCTCTATTTTCATTATCTCTAGGAAAATACATGTGTTATTCTTTTCCACATGTGCCTCTTCTATGATATGTCACCAATATGAAGTTAGAAAGAAAGAACACCTTATTGTGATTTTGCCTTTGTTTATTCGTTTGCTAACCTTTTCACAAAGATTTAAATGAAACATCACCGTTGTATTCTATTTGTAGATTATCATTAGTGCGGTCTTAAAAACAATTCCAGCGAGGGAGGAGCCCCGCTGAATTGACATTAAGATAGAATCGCTACCTAACGAGAATTCAGGAAATTCAGACCACGACGTGATTCGAACCCTGGTCGCTGGGGTGCGCCACCGCGACCCAACCACTGGGCCACTGCCCCGTTCTCTCATTAGTGCGGTCTTATTTTTCCTTGAAGCTTGCACAAAATGTTCTTCCTAATCTATCTTCCCATGTCACTTGTTCGTCGACTATTGGAATTCTATTAGTACAATTTTCCTTATATAGGAAGCTCTGTACCTGCAGAAATCACACAGAAGATGCAGGATTGGACTTGCAAGAATGGGAACAAAGAGAGTACCGGACAGGCTGACAAATCCGGGAGTACACCGCTTCATTTTGCTGCCTCGGCAGAAGGCCCAGAAATGGAAGAAGGGAGCAGTTTGGTCACTCGATTTCTCTTTTTGCGGTCAATGGAGATACCTACTCCAACATATTTGCTCCTGGGTGCTGACCCATCTTCAGCATATGAGAAAATTACAAAAACCTACCACAATTGGGGCTAGATTAACGGGTCAGTACCAATTGTACTAAGTTTTTCAAAAACATACCAACACTGGGGTAAACAAAACGAATCGCGCTGATAGCTCGCGTTAGGAGTTCTGACAACGCGGGGCCACTGTCAACGCTGATGTGGCACAGACGGCCGTTAACGGCCACCGTTCGGACCACGCCCGTGTCTGGTCAAAGTCCAGCCCGGTCGCACGGCTCGGCCGTAACCAGCCAGTCAGTCGAGCAGCTCCACTCTCCTCTTCCCGCGCGATGGACGACCCGGCGAATCCGGGCGGCGGCGGTGCGGCTGGCGCCGTCGGAGGCGGCGCAAACACTGGAGCTGAGAGCGTGGTCGACGGCCTGGATGAGCTCTGGGCAGAGCGGCGTCCGTCGGCGGCGGCGGCCAGGCTAGCTGAGATTTGGCTCGCGAATCCGGCGACGAGCCAGGAGTGGACGTACGGGCTCGGCGGGGTGGAGTAAGTTCAGCTGTGTCTCTCTCTGTCTCGATTTCTATACAGTAGTGTAGCTAATTTGGGATTTAGGGTTAGGGTTCACTGAAATTGGGGATTTAGGGTTAGGGTTCACTGAAATTGGGGATTTTCCTAATTCTTGTTATTTCTACTGCTTTGTAGTTTGGATCCTGAGGTCTGGGATGTCAGAATTCATTTCGATGGGGTAGATAATGTTGAGAGGACACTTGCCCGAGATGATATAACCTATATGAATATTCTTGCACTGATTGAGACACAAGGGTATGGTATTAGGGATTCAGTTTACTGCAGAAAGGGGGAGGAAATGGAACTGGTCGATAACAATGTGAAAATATATGAACTGCTAGATTTCTTTGAATCAACCAAAGTGCTGTACTTGACTGTCAAGAGGGGCAGAGCTGGTGTACCTGTTTGTAACAGAATTAACAAACCTACACGAGCACCAGAAGCTGCAGCTAAATCCATTGTTAGTTATGCAGAACCAGTTGTGTTAGATTTGGATCCTTCTCCTGTGTATGTTGTTGACGATGAAGGTTTTGTTATTGCAAGTCAATGTGGCAGTCAGAGTAATCCTTATGTATCTACTCAAAGAAGTGTCAATGTGGTGGGTGAGAAGGGCAAGTCAGTTGTGGTAGAAGATGTGAGCTCAGGTGATGAAGAAGATGATGGTTTTTCGATGGGAGAGGCAGAGTTTGCTGCAATGCAGCAATTCAGGTCAAAGGAAGAAGAAGAAATAGCTGAGAGGTTAGAGGAGATGAGGAGGATGAGAGAATATCCAATGTTGCATTGTGAAGGTGACACTGACATCGAAGATTTGTTTGTAGCAGAAGATGATCCAGTGTTTGGACCACCACCACCCCCTGAACTTGTGAAAATATCGAAGAAGAAGCTGCCTGTTAGGAAAGGGCCCACAGTGAGGTCTCATTCCTGTGTGCCAGTTCAATTAGTTGTTGACTACATACCCTCATCAGATGATGATGGATCCACTGGTTTTTTGTCTGACAGTGATGATGATATGTTTGAACCAATTTCAATGGTGCCACCGAAGGAGGGAAGAAAGAGCAGAGGAAAGAAACATGAACCTAGGAAATGGTGTGATGAGAGGAGGATGCATGCACACGAGCAACTTTGCATGAGGATGTGCTCCAGAAATGTGGAGCAATTCAGAGAGGCAATCATCAATTTGCACATTGCACAGAGCAGGAACTACATTTATCACAGGAACTCTAATGTGAGAGTTATTGTGATGTGCATCAAGGAGGACTGCCCTTTCTACATTGTGGCATCTGAGATCAGGGGGAGAAGACATTTTGCATAAGGAAGATGTACCTGCAGCATTACTGTAACACCACAACTAAATCAACTAGGGTCAGTGCCAAATGGTTGGCTCAAAACTATGAAGGTATGTTCAGATCTGATCCTCACACAAACATTCAGTCCCTCATAGACCTTGCTAGGCAACATCATGGTATTAAGGTGCCCAAGATGATGGCCTACAGGGCAAAAAATTTGGCTCTTGATGCTGTGTTAGGTGATCACAGGAAGCAGTACTTTAGACTTAGAGATTTTGCTCAGGCAGTGATTGATACTAATCCTGGCAGTAGAGTAATTGTGACCACAGTGACAGCAGTTCCTACTCAACAGAACCCTCACCCTGGCCCCACTTTCCATGGGTTATTTTTTGTATCAATGGACCAAGAGAGGGTTTTCTCAAAGGATGCAGGCCATTCCACTAGTACAGAACGACACATCGGATACCCCTCTATGGCAACGGCAGGAGTTAGGCGACGGTAAATCGCGACATCCCCCGCGTGCCCGCACTGGGCCGTAAAGCAGGCCCACAACAAAGGCAACGGGTGAATAGTGGAATATATGTTGGCAACGGAGTTTGGTTTAACTCCGTTACCGATGTGTGCTCATCGCACACGGACAGTTTCGTAATCTCCGTTGCCATTAGAAGCAGCCCGACAGCCGGCCTATAAGAACCTACTATGCCCTTCACTCTCACTCTCACTCTCTCACTTCCAACCCTAGCCGCCGCACAGTCTCCTCTCTCTCCACTCTCTCGCATGGCTTCCACCGTCGGCGCTGGTAGATCCGGCCATCGCGGCCGTCGCGGCGCTGGTAGATCCGGCCATCGCGGCCGCGGCCGCCCCACCCTCCGGGCCTTCAGGCAGCAGCAGCGTCAGCTGGTGTTGCGGGACGAGCTTGCGGAACAGGCCGCCGCCGATCCGGCCCCCTCGGGCCGGTCCCGCAGCCTTGGCGCTCGTCCGCACGGCGAAGGCTCCGGCCGCACCCGCTCATTTGGCCACCTTTGCAGCTACCGTGAGATCCGCCAGGCGATGTACCCCGGCCGCCATCCATCTTCCTCCTCCTCCTCGTCCTCCGACGAGGAGGAAGAGGAAGAGGAAGAGGAGGAGGATCGTGATCTGGAGATCGCTTGCCAACTCTCCCGCGCCGATTTCGAGCGCGAGGACGCCAAGCGTCGTCAGGGCGAGGCCGATCTGGAGGCGGCGGTCCTCCTCTCCGAGGCGTCGACCCAGGTCGAACACGCCGAGGAGGCGGTCTACCAGTCTGACCTCCGGGCCGCCATAGCCCTCTCTTTGGTCCACGGCGAGGGCAAGGCGCCGCCAGGGGAGGCCGGCGCTAGCTCCGTCGCCGGCGGCGACGCTAAGCGAGCCCGCCTCGCCTAATGTAAGACCCCAGTTCAGTAGGATAGTTGTTTTCTAGTTGTAAGTAGCTAATTGTTTTTCTATAGATTTGCTCTGTTTTTAGTAGGCATTGTTTACACATAGATTTTAGCTGTTTTCTAGTTGTAAGTAGCTAATTGTTTATCCATAGATTTGCTCTGTTTTTAGTAGGCATTGTTTACACATAGATTTTAGCTGTTTTCTAGTTGTAAGTAGCTAATTGTTTATCCATAGATTTGCTCTGTTTTTAGTAGGCATTGTTTACACATAGATTTTAGTTGTTTTCTAGTTGTAAGTAGCTAATTGTTTATCCATAAATTTGCTCTGTTTTTAGTAGGCATTGTTTACACATAGATTTTAGTTGTTTTCTAGTTGTAAGTAGCTAATTGTTTATCCATAGATTTGCTCTGTTTTTAGTAGGCATTGTTTACACATAGATTTTAGCTGTTTTCTAGTTGTAAGTAGCTAATTGTTTATCCATAGATTTGCTCTGTTTTTAGTAGGCATTGTTTACACATAGATTTTAGCTGTTTTCTAGTTGTAAGTAGCTAATTGTTTATCCATAGATTTTCTCTGTTTTTAGTAGGCATTTGCTCTGATTTTAGCTTTGTTTCTGTTATGCCGATGATTAAAATTAGGTGACACCGTGTGATCCGGGGGTGGCGCTAGTGATCCTTGTGATATGCACAAATACACATCGATCTTGTGCATCCTACTTGGCTCGCTTGCTCCATCCCTGGAATTTGTGTGTCCAATCTACCTATATATGAGGCATTGTTTAGGCTATGTTCTAGTTGTAATTAGTTCTATATTTTCTGTAATGCCGATGAAGAAGCATATGTCTTGTATATAGAGATGAAGGAGCTTACATTTTGATTTTTTTCATCTCCTTTAGGGCGAGGAGGAAACCTGGAGACTATGCGGCGGCCGTGAAGACGTAGGAGCGGGGCTCCGTCCACACGGTCCACTGAAGCCGGCGCCTCCAGGAGCAAGACTTTTGTGCAGTACTAAATAGGTAGAAGAAGACCACGCAATGAAGCTGGGCGAAGAGGAAGGTGAAGAACCGGCGGCCGTCAAGCAGGAACCACAGGGCTCCGTCGACGGTGCAGCAGGCGTCACCGGCTTTTTTTTGTTTCCTTTAGCCCTCATTACAAACGGTCAAAAACTAATCTCCGTATCTGATGTAAAGACTAAAGGCAACGGTTATATATTATGCCCGTTGCTAAACTTATTGCAACCGATAAAAATCTCCGTTGCCATTGTGAGGCTTCACATCAGTATCGGAAGCGGGGACACGGACCCTTTCTCCGTTGCCGAAGGGGTTTTTGGCCCGTTTCCGATGTGTCGTTCTGTACTAGTGTTCATAGGTGAGAAGGATGCTTTACTTTATTTCATTCCTGTGTTTACTTTATTTTTTGTGTGCAACTGAAAATGCATTACTAACTTGGCATTCATTTTGCAGGCTTGGATGGATGCTTTATCAAGCTTACCACTGGTGCTCAAATTCTAGCTGCAACAGGCAGAGATGGAAATAACAACATGTACCCAATTGCCTTTGCAATTGTCCCAGTAGAGGACACAGCCAACTGGGCCTGGTTTCTGACTCAACTAAAGTATGCTTTGGGTGGAACCGAAGGACAGTTTGGGAAGTACACAATAATGTCTGACAAACAGAAGGTATGTTGTTGAAGCATCTAGTTCTGAACTTGATATTTAGTGTAGTAAACCATCTAGTTCTCAACTTGATAGTTGTCGTCGACGAAATCGTCGACGACAACTATCAAGACCATCTAGTTCTATACACATAGTTGTCGTCGACGAATTTCGACGACGACAACTATCAAGTTGTCGTCGACGAATTCGTCGACGACAACTATCAAGACCATCTAGTTCTATACACATAGTTGTCGTCGACGAATTTCGACGACGACAACTATCAAGTTGTCGTCGACGAATTCGTCAACGACAACTATCAAGACCATCTAGTTCTATACACATAGTTGTCGTCGACGAATTTCGACGACGACAACTATCAAGTTGTCGTCGACGAATTCGTCGACGACAACTATCAACTACAATAATGACTTTGTTATTTGAAATGAACCACTTGTTTCACAGGGGCTCATCAAAGCTGTCAGCCAAGTATTTCCTCACAGCCCTGTCAGATTCTGCCGGCATATTTATGCAAATTTCCAAACAGCTGGGTTCAGAGGGGAAGATCTGAAGAAACTGATGGATGCTGCAAGCTATGCTTATCATAAGGACCAATTCGACAGAGCAATGGAAAATTTGAAGGAAGAGTGTGAAGAAGCTTGGAAGTGGCTCAGTATGATCCCTCCTCACACATGGGCAAGGCATGCTTTTGACACCAACTGCAAAACAGATTTGGTTGTCAACAACCATAGTGAGGTTTTTAACAGGTATATCCTGGATGTAAGGAAGAAACCTATACAAACCATGATTGAAGGCATTAAAAACAAGTTAATGGCGAGGGGTTTTGAGAAGAGAGAAGGGGAGAACAAGCAAGATGGGAGATCACTCCTCACTACACTGAGCAGCTAGAGCTAGCAAAGAAGTACTCCAGATACTGCACACCTAGGATTTCAGGAACAGATTTGTGGCAAGTGACAAATGGGAAGGGTGACCAGACACATGCTGTCGATTTGGCGGCCAGGACATGTGGGTGTAGAAGGTGGGATGTCACAGGGCTGCCTTGCAACCATGCTTGCAGTGCAATTATCAAGGCCATGCAGTTTCCAGAAGATTATGTCAGCCCCTTCTTCAAGAAACCCATGTACCTTGAAGCATACAAGCCTATCATTTATCCTGTGCCAGGGCAACATGACTGGCCTAATACAGGTGGTCCTGACATTGAACCACCTTACTTTGACATCAAGAAGGGCAGGAAGCAAGAGAAGAGAAGGAAGGGGAAGTATGAGGTGCCAAAGCCAAAAGATACTTCTAGAATGGGGACAATTACTTGCTCTAACTGCAAGCTGCAGGGTCACAAATATACCAGCTGCCCAAAAGCATTGAGGCCAGATTTGAAGATAAGAAAGAACAAGCATGTGGTCAGTTTATCTATCTAGCTAAATTTTTTTATCAATTGCACCAAATCATGTATGTACTGCCATTTTATGCACTCTTTATCTCTTGTACAACAGCCCAACAGAGGTGAAGCAGGGTCTGGAAGATCATCTCCACCACCACCTCCACCACCACCACCTCCACCAAGCCAAGGTTTAGGTTCTGCAAACTCATCTCCACCACCACCTGCACCAAGCCAAGGTTCTGCAAACTCAGCTCCACCACGTCGAAAGTTTGCTCCACCACCACCACCAGTTGGAAGATCACCTCCACCACCAGCACCTGGAAGCCAAGCTGCACGCCGACTTGCAAGATCAGCTGCACCACCACCACCTGCGAGATCAGCTGCACCACCACCACATGGGAGATCAGCTTCTGCTGCAAGACAAGGTTTTGCTGCCCCAAGATCAGACTTTACAGCTCCAAGAGCAAGAGAAGGCAATGACAGTGAAGGTGCAGATGAGAGTGGGTACAAAAGATACAGGACATGGAGCTACTTCAACTGTGGGTACCAAAGAAATGATGGTGATGGAGAGGCTGGCCCTTCCTCCTGAATTTGAGAAGTAAAGATGTGTGTTATATCCAGAACTTGCTGGTATTTTGGTGAAATGGTTGTGTGTAATTCAGAACTTGCTAGTTACCACAACTGCTGGCTATATTTTGGTGATGTAGTTGTAATTCAGAACTTGCTAGTTACCACTACTTTTGGCTGTGCCCAAAACTTTATGTATGCTGAGATGAATTAACTAATTAGGAGACAAATTTGTGTGTTCCACTGCTAGCTATATTTTGCTGAAATGGTTGTGTGTAATTCTGTTGAAATTATTGTGTACAAGTTGCTAAAGATATGCACAGATCATGTTCAATTTCATCTAGTTCTATACACCTAGTTGTCGTCGACGAATTACGTCGACGACAACTATCAACTACATCTACTTCTATACACCTAGTTGTCGTCGACAACTTACGTCGACAACAACTATCAACTACATCTACTTCTATAAACCTAGTTGTCGTCGACGAATTACGTCGACGACAACTATCAACTAACACGAATGCCACAAAAATTCAAACAGATTGATCAACATGCATATTTGAACAGAATGATCAACTAACATAAAATGAGCTCCACAAATTAAAATCCATACATAGGTCAATTACAATTCATACATAGGTCCACAAATACGAATAGAGGTTCCACAACACACAAATAGAGGTCAAATTAACACAAATTCATGCACTAATGCTTCCAGCAAGTTCATACTGATGCATAATTTGAATCTAAGCTATTACATCGCGTTGGAATCATCAAGGATCTGCTGAATTTTCTTGAGCTTCTCTCTCTTTGGATCGTGTGCCTGGAATAGATCAAATAGAGCATGCTCCAGCTTCTTTTTTTCCACCTTCAGTGCTTCAATTTCACCACCTTCGATTTTCTTCTCCACCTCCTTCTGAACCTCAATCTGTTTCTGCACCTCCTTAAGCTCAAACAGCTCTTGCTTCAGCTTTTTGTTCTCCTCCACCATCTCTGCCACCTTTGCCTCAGCTTCTTCCTTCAAAATGGCATAGTAGTTTTCGAGCTGAACCTTTTTCACAGTCTCGTCCACCGTCTTGTTGACTTCAGCCTTTAAGTCATTGTATTTCTTCTCCATTTCACGCAGGTCATGAGACAGATTCTTCCTCACACAAGTGTGATCAAAGTGCTCATCCAAGTTGGCAACAGTGAGCTCATCTACCTTGCTCCACAAATGATGTAATGCATACTGAAGTGAATCTGGCCACTCATGATCTATCCACTCCACAAAGCCACGGTTTTGAACTTCCTAACAAAAATAAAGACTAAATCAGTATGCAACTAGATAAATAATTACTGGAAGTACATGTATTTAAATTACTGCTATCCAAGTACTAATAAACAAGCAGTAAATGGCAGTACAACATATCCATCTAACTAATTAGAGGATGTATGACTATTTAAATTACTGCTGTCCATTTACATGTACTTAAATTACCATGTACAGGACTAAATATGCCTCATTATCAGAACCATAAAATCGAAAGTGGAAGAACTTACATCCTTAACTGCACACGCCAGAAAACGCCTCCCTGTGTTCCTCCCTTGATAAGCCACAAATCGCTCTGGCAGTTCCTTGTGGACGCAGCAAACATACGTCGAATCCAAAGCAATGCCGCACCAGGTTGGATCCTCAATCGATTCAGGAGTAAAGCCCCCCTCTGGATACTACAAACGAAGCAAAAGAGTAGGAATTCGAGGCTAAATCGACGATTCCATGAAATCCCCAAATCGGAACCCTAACCCTAACCCTAACCCAATGGAGGATGAATGACTTACATCTGAACTTAAAAAACTCTTGCTCGACGTCTCGCCGTCGCTCCAGCTCACCATCTCGACGGCGACGGCGGCGGCAGCCGGAGAACCACGCCGGAAAAGGGCGGCGACCCTGGCGGCGACTGGACCTCGGCAGCGAGCGGGAGGAAGAAGAGCGAGTGGTTCCGACCGAGCCGTGCGACCGGGCTGGACCTTGACCAGACACGGGCGCGGTCCGAACGGTGGCCGTTAACGGCCGTCTGTGCCACATCAGCGCTGACAGTGGCCCCGCGTTGTCAGAACTCCTAACGCGAGCTATCAGCGCGATTCGTTTTGTTTACCCCGGTGTTGGTATGTTTTTGAAAAACTTAGTACAATTGGTACTGACCCGTTAATCTAGCCCCAATTGTGGTAGGTTTTTGTAATTTTCTCTCAGCATATCGACCAGACAACAGGGGCAGTACCCTATACACATTGCTGCGTCGATGGGCAAACTTCGGCTGGTGGTTCTCATTCTTGATAAGTGCCCTGAGTGCGTCGGTCTGCGGGATGCCCATGGGAGAACATTTCTCCATGTTGCCGTCGACAAGCGAAGAGAAAAAATTGTGGACTTCGCTACCAAAGGGCAAAGGTTCTCGTCCATCTTGAATATGCAGGACAATGACGGAAACACCGCGCTGCACCTAGCTGTGCTGGTTGGGATTCTGCGGATATTCCGTAATCTACTGCGAAATAAGCAGACTTGCTTGAATCTGGCGAACAGTGAGGGCCAAACCCCCGCTGACCTTTCAAGGAGCACTATTCCAGCTGGGCTTTATTACAAAACGGTAGGCCATTATGTAGTTTCCCACCTCTCCCGTTGCAAAGCTTAGACAGAACTTTACTTTTTATTCATGTTTGGTTCTTGCTCGTTTTTGTTTCTGCAGAATGCTCGAATGTGGATATTGTGGTCCCTCGTAAAAGCCAATGCTCGCAATGGCAATGACAGGCGTGATCACTTCCGAGAACAGTACGTTCCTAAGCTACAGGAGAGCGAAGAGTCCAAGAAAATGACGGAGTCGGCACAGATCACTGGCATTGGCTCTGTACTTGTCGCAACCATGGCATTTGCTGCAGCTTTCCACTTGCCAGGAGGTTACATACCCAACGATCATAAAAATGGTGGCACGCCGACGCTCGCTGGGTCTTACGCTTTTGACGCCTTCATGTACGCTGTCGCCGTAGCGTTCATCTGCTCCATGCTTGCCACGTTCAGTCTCATGTACTCGGGTATGTCCGCGGTGGACTGGCAGATCAGAAACAATTACTTCAACCACTCCTTAAATTGGATGTGGAATTCGACAAGAAGCTTACTGGCTGCCTTCGCGTTGGGGGTATACCTGGTGCTGTCGCCCGTAGCTGGTGCCACTGCCATTGGTGTTTGTATCCTCACTTCCGGTACGCTGCTCTTCAGAAACAGGGAAGTCGGGCGAATCCTTATCTGCACGTATACCCTGCAGAAGAGACTCGGAGTCCTCATATGGGTGAGGCTTTCTACCCAAATCCTCACCATCCTACTGCAATCGTATTTTGTCTACGTTGTTATCTTCGTCTCGCCGTTATGTTTCGACGTGCTCCTCAAGAACTTTCTAACTGTGGGTGCATCGACATAAGCTGAAGAAGTCAAGGGAACATAGAAAGAGAAATCCGGCTGTATAAATAAAGCAGATACTTCAACTATCCAAAATACTCTATTATCACATTTGGTACTGTGTGGATTGTTTTCTGATTCAAAGAACATCCTATGAAGTTGGTCCTTATAGACTCCAATATTGTTTATACTTTTTGAATGCTCGTGCATTGTCATTGCCTTGGCCCCTCAAATTTCTTTCCCCGCTGCACATGTAAACATGATGCATGAAAAGATAGATACATACTAGTATTTCAGAAACATTAAGATGCGCTTGTGTTGGCTGCCACTACTTCCTGCTCGCCGTTCTACACATTTGTTCTCTCGAGATATAAATATGTACTATTTTCAATCACATATGATTAGTTGCAAGCAACTGCGAAGTTTGACTTCTGAACTACGAGAGAAACAATTAAAAACGTAATATTCCTATTTAATTAGAAAGACACTATTTCGTTAACTGAATATTTAAGTCAACATATACATTTTGGTTCGATAATGTTGCACTTGTACTGAAAATGAAAATGAGCTTTTGGGGAGCAGCAAGCAAGATGCAACTTGAATATTTGGGATGAGTAGACCTCTCAAAAGATCACCTGTTATTTGCTCTGTATTTCCCTAACCATGTACTTCCTTGATCTCGAAACGGCAAGACCATCAACCAAATGGCAAGACCATTTGTTTATACTTCATAATAAGCTAAGCATCTGGTGCGAAAATTGGATTGATCAAACTTAATGCATCATCTGCCAAGGATTCATAAACAGAGTAGACAAGAACAAGATCTAGAAATTAATCAAAGTAATGCATCAGGCAACGAAATCAATCGACAGATAGGAGATAAGCGGAAGCTTTTACTTCTGCCTCACCTTAGATTCGAGTACATTGATGAACTACAAGCCAGACATAGGGAGGCCAGGGACTGGGGAATTGTAGAAAAACGTAACTTCAGTGAGAAATCAAGCCCCGGGATGGAGAAGAATAGGCACCGCGACTACCATCGGCTTCAGTCGCAGAGACTGGGTCCGTCGACTTGGGAGATAACAAGGCGGGGCGGCGGCAGGGCGAGCGTCGGCGTCGTCGCTCCGCTGAGCCGACGGAATCGTGCAACGCGTGGAGGAAACTAGGAAAGCGAAAAATCTCCGATCCACTGTGGTGTTTTCTGGGTTTCAGGCCAACCAAAACCAGGCTGTCTAACGGCCTTACATCGTTGTTTTTTAGTGTACTAGGAAACATGCCCGTGCGTTGCAACGGGGAAGAAAAAATCCGTGTTGCAGAGGCGCACAAAGAAAATTCCCAAAAGTGTGCATCCTGTGTGATGGTAGAACCGCAAGTACAGTGATGAAAGGCATAATTCGCCCAATCTCAGTTGATGTTCAAAGAATAAGCACACCTACTTTCAATGGGCATGTTTAAATCTGAATACTTTTGTTGGGCATAACCAGTTCTATTATTGGTTAGCACAAAAGAACGTATGTGTGAGAAACTGTAATCTCAATGAACTGAAAACTTCATTCTAAAAGGGGATAGAGCAGAGCATATTACAGGTAAACACGGCTCTATGCATGAAATAAATTTTATTCTCTTCTATGTAATACTATTGGGCACACTGCCTGGTGGTCAGTCAATTCACTTGTGTTGCCATTGCAACGAGTTCAGCGGCACAATGCATCTAAATTTGTATAATTTCTATTTAGCTAAGCAGCCGGTGGTATTTACAATGAGAATCTGTAGCATCTGATTCGAACAAAGTGTTTCATCTCGAGCCATGCTGCAACTCTAAAACTTCTTCAATTTTCCCAGTTCCGATTGACTGATTCCAGTGAACAATCTTCATCGACTAAACTGACACAGTGCACACCATCTACCTAATTCTTTTGATATTATGTTGGAATAAACGAACACAGACAGTAAACAATACTGGCGCAGATTGCTTCTCCAGAACGACGGAGACGCGCACATCAAGCGGAGGCTCCCATGCCTACTCCGGCGGCACGCGGCGGCGGCCCTGCTAGCTCGGAATGCAAGAGGAAGAAGCAGCATAAGCTCAGGACTCACATTCTCGCCACAACATGGACGAAGGCCGCCTCGCCATTGGCCCAAGCGACAGGAGCACAACTCTATCTCACTATTTGGTCGCTCTCCCTCGTGCAACACGGCAGAGTTTTCCCCAGCGCCCAGCAATGGCGTCAGCATCCTCCACCACCATGCCGTCGCACACTTCCACCACCCCACCGCCACCGCCCCCGGTTAGCCCCTTGTGCCGGGATTCGCGGAGGACACTTCCCGGAACGAGCTGGCAGCAGTCCACATGCGCGACTACCCGCAGCCGCAGGTGCTAGGTTGTAGCCAGCGGCGGTGCTGCTGCTGTGCCTACTCCAGGGGCGGTGCGGGGCCTGGGCCAGTGGTGTACATGCGCTGAGCCCCTTGGCACCACCGCGGAGGGAGCCGCGCCCGGTGGAGCGGAGGGTATCTCGCGGCAGTGCGGGGAGCCATGTTCTGCGGCGTACATGAGAGGTGGTGGCGTGTTGTGTTGGGTTGGGAGAAAACACTGAAATCCACGTTAAGACCGGCCTGCCAAACGAGGCGTGAAGGAAATCGAGGCGTGCTGCGTTCAAGTCCCGGACTGCCTTTCCGATTCGGACCAAACCAATAGCCCATCTCCCTCTCCATATATGGTGAAGCGGCGAGTACCGGTCGTTCCGACTTCCGAGTACACGAGTTACGGCGATCCATCCAGTAACTCAATCAAGCCACCTGCAGAATCCATGGCGTCGTCGATTCCGCCGTGGTCTCAACTCCCACGGGAGCTGCTAGGCCTCGTCATCGACCGCCTCGACTCACCTCCGCCTGACCACCAGATTTGCCTCGCCGCGTTGTGGTCTAAAGCCTTGCAGCTCCTTCCTTTCCATGCTCGCTTCCGGGCGCCGCTTCGCTCAGCCCAGTTGCCTCACGCCGACCACGCTCGCTTCAGGGCCGTGTGCCGGTCCTGGTGCTCGGCGATGCGTGAGCACGTTCCCACTCCGTGGCCGTGGATCGTCATGCCAGATTGCTCTTTCATGGCACCCTCCCACACCTCTTGCCCCTGGCTGCGGCTACCCTCCCTGCCGAAGAACGCGAGATGCATCGGCTCCACCGATAGCTGGCTCCTCCTCGACTGCACTCACGACGACGACGACCACAGAAAGCATAGCTACCTTCTGCACAATCCTTTCTCCAACACGACCGTGCCCCTCCCCGAGCTCGACGCCATCATAGGTGATGTTTCCGAGCTCTTCGAGGTCCGCAAGGTGCTCATGCGGTCGACCGCTATTCATGATGACGTCATGGCTGTCATGACCAACAACTGGAATCACCCTATCATCTTAGTTCGCCCAGGGAAAGGTGTGTGGTTGCCAAAGCCACAAGCAGCTCCCTTCATCTACATCACCGACATCGCCTTCCTTGGTGACAAGCTATATGGGATCACTCAAGCCGAGGACCTCGTCTCCCTCGATATCGCCTTCGATGATAACAACGGCATACCCAAAGTCACCAATTTTGAGCGCCTCATCACGCACCCTCCTGGCGATTATTATTTTCGTGTGTGGAGTGACGACGATGAGGATGAAGACGATCACGAAGACGAGAACAATGATTTGAACGATTATCATCCCTATGATCATGAGATACCAATTGAACCGGATGATGACGATGACATGAAAGCCAAAAAGGAGATATGGAACAAAACTGGCGACGACGTGATGTGCCAAGGTATTACCTACTGGGAAGACGAAGATGATCTCGTCGGTATCATTTGGTACTTGGTCAAGTCATGCGGGAAACTGTTCGTGGTGAAGCGACAATTGCAATGGCCATCCTCTGGTAATAACTTTACCCGCAAGATGGAAGTTTTCGAGTTTAACTTGAGGACATGCGCACGGGTGCCGGTTTCCGGTGGGCTAGACGGTCGGGCATTTTTCATCAGCAAACGCTTCTGCAAATCCATTGCCGCTCATGGAGACATAGAGAAGGATACTATTTATCTTGTTGATACAAGCGAGGCATTCAACATGATATCACAGACTCTGAGCCCGCCGCAAAGGAACATCAATCACCGACAAGCAACGTGGATCTTTTCGCCGCCTCTAGTAGTTTAGTTTCTTTTGTAACAGCTCGCTTCAAGCCAGAAATTTGTGATGAATGAAATAGGGCAGCCACTATGTGTTGGAAGTTGGAACAATGTACTATGTAATATGTCAGGCACTATGTGTTGAACTATGTTTTATGAATATGGCATTTTGAATCCAATAACTATGTAATATTTGTGATGAAACTCTGTGTTAGTTGAAGTAAGTATGATTTGTATTGTCACTGAATTTCTGTAAAACTGAATTTCCTATAGTGTACACTCTGTACACTGAGGGCTTTGTACACAAGAGCTATCTTTAAAAAAAATGTCAAAACGCCACCACAATTGTGGTCTATGTTTACAAAAAATCACCAGCAACAGTTTTAAGTTCAAGATAAATCGTATCACATGAGCAACCAGATAAACTCCAACAGATAAATTGTCCACATGCAACAGATACCAACTGGCACACACAAGTTCAGTTGTACACACCAATTAGCACATACCAACCGGCACATACACAAGTGCACAAAATATGTTGGCTCAGCACACACTTCACCACCTAGTTCAGCACACACAGTTCAACACACATACATAAAAAGTTTAACACACGACTAGTTCAGCACACAAATGAGTACATTTCATTTTTAATATCTTCCAAGGTCATGTTGTCAATGTTGTTTGATGCCAGGTAACATTTCATCCTAGAGCTGGTCTTTCTGGTTCTTGTTGGCCTGCCAGCAGCAACTACAGGTTCTTCTAGCCTTGGAGCTCTGAATGCTTGTGCTACTCCAGAAGAAGCCCTGGCAGCTGGCCTTGGGGAAGGAGGTGCAGAAGTTACAGGAGGTGTTGGAGCTGGCCTTGGGGCAGGAGGTGCTGGAGCTGATCTTGGTGCAAGTGGTGGAAAAGGTGCAGGTGCTGGTTCTGTGCTAGCAGCAGTAGCAGCTGTATTCTCTGACTAAGGTAAGATCAATACGACCATACTTATTGATGTTGATCCGTGTGCACAACTCTTTTCTCGTCATTTGTGCACAACACAAATGACGAGAAAAGTTAAATTCGTGTGTCGGCCATTGGATCAAGCTAGATACTCATGAAGTTAGTATAGCTAAAGATTACAAGCAGTGTGAACCTAAACTGCAATGGCACAATCGGGTGCCATATGGAAAGTCCTAATTTGATTTAGTAGCTTGAGAAATAGATGAATGATTTAAATGACTCACATATGACCAACCAAACAGAGGGGCTCGATCTAGAGGCATTTTATGCACCAACGAGAAACCAGCAAGAAAACTGCAATAAAAACACAAGGTATCACCACATATAGGTTAAATTATGAATATCTAAGAAATATATTGTTTATGCACTAAGAGGAATTGTCCTGCATAATGCAGCCATATCAGTTAATTATGAGTTTACGAGAATTATAATATATTGAAGTCAAATATGTTTGGTCTATGCCTTGTTAGAGAACAGGAGCAATTCTACTCGCCATATTCCAATAAGATTAAGATCTTAGCTGGAAGATAAGGTAATTTCTTGTGAGTCCTTTCAAGCATAGAAATACATTGTTCTTTTTCTTTGATAAACATGTCAACAGAGGAACTTCATAATATACATCACAAGCATCACATTTAACCTGGGTGTATGCCTTCTTTCTTAAAAAACGCCATATTCCAAATATCCATCCTACATAATTAAAAAAATACAAACTGTGACATCCACGCCAGCTTATGGACTGACTCCTTTTGTTTGAAGAAGAATGAAACCAAAGAACCGTATCTCACTCTAGCTTATCCGAACTCCTAAGAACACATATCTTGTGGATGAGAACGTCATCGATGATGGAGTATCTGCTCTTTTTGTAGAGTTCGAACAACGCATCCACCTTGTTCATTGAGATTTGATTCAACTGGAAAGGAGATAACTCAATCATACGACTTTGCAAGTGCTCAGGGAAAAAAAAGAGCCTCACCGTGTCTCAAAAGTAAAGGAGGGTCCATCAGGGGAGATTTCTGATGCTAGCCGTTGTCGCCATCAGTGTTAGAATCTGCAGGCCACACCCCAAACCTTAGCAAAAAATAATATCAGAGAAGAAGGAACAATCAGGTGGGATACAAAACTGGTTTCAATATCTTGTACTGACTGATAAAAATGGTTAAGTTGAAGATGTGAAATTAAAAAAAAGACAGAACAATAAAAGATGAGCTCCCTCGTCCTCCTCCTCTGAAGATCCTCCACCGGCGCCACCCCTCGTCGTCATCCTCCGAGCAGGCCGAGGCCTCCGCTGCTGCTATTTCCCCATCCACGTTGTTGCTCGGCCGGCTAGCTCAGCCGGAGCCATCGAGACGGCACTCTTCCCTGGTCTCATCCTGCCCATGTTCACTTCCCGACCTGCCGACCACCGAGCTGCAATGCGTCGACAACCGGCCGTCCAGGGGATAGACGACGAGGGGGAATGGCGGTCAATTGCAAGGTCGATGGAGAAGGGGAGGCGAGGCCGCTGGCACCGAGAGCGAGGGACAGAGGTGGAGATGTCGGTTTAGGACGATTGGTTCGTTGGGAATTAACACGGCTCTCTCTTTTTTTCCCGTCACGCACTCAACGAACGCCCACAGTTTGCTTGTTCTCGATAAGCTATAAAACCAGAATCTTAGAGAGAAATAAAGCCAGTATGTAACATCATAAGCCACATGCATGAATGCGTTATTGAATTTTCATATTGTAATTGGCGGCCACTTCATGCATGTTTGAACAAAACTAAAGCTACCAAAAGACGGATCAGATAACCATCTGACAATTCAAGTCTAAACTAAGAAAATCAAGCAATTCGGCAAAAGACAGCAAGTGACATTGTGTAGAAGAATTCACTACTTCCCATCACAGCCAATATTTTTTAACCGGTAGCTAAATGTTCACCTAGGCAGAATCGTTTCCTTACAGCCAATACAGTTCCACTCTTGTTGCACTGGTAGAAGAACTCAAACTTTAAGTAGCTCCAATCACCCTGATGAACCCCTTTCCATATGGTGAAGAGCCTGTCCTAGACCTGAGAAGAATATAGTGAGCTATAAGTGACTGGTAAACTCTAATCGCATGCAGCCAGTTAACAAGTGTGGTTAAATGGCATTCAAGTAACCACACTGACAGTGTACACAAAGACAAAATACAAGGTTGAAACATATACAGCAAACATAGTCATAAGCCGGGCACATTGCATTCCCAGTCTCGTAACAATAATAACAAAATATTGAATGGCATTTACATAAGTGATCATTGCATAACAGTGAAAGAACCAGAGCAATTGTCGCACCTAACAATTTGACACTACTTGTTGTGCAATCTCAGCCGAAAAATGGCGATCTTGAATAATAATCAGAGTACATCAGCAAGTTGGATTGTATGCATCACAGATTACCAAAAGTTCATGTGAAAATATGAACTAAAAATAAAGACGGGATATCAAATGGTAGTGCATATATGAATTGTTCATCCCCAAAAAAGAAAAAAAACGTGGTACCAATATGGAATCATCACTCTTTCTCCCATCAATATTTCACAAATGATTATAGCACATAGCCTAAAGCACCACCTAAACAAAACACTGTTTGCAATGAAGAACAATACCCCTATCAAAATCTGGCAACCAATAAATACCATGACAAACTGACATAAATTAAAATGGTTGAGCTGCACTAATGTAGATGGTTTAGATTGAAATAACGAAAGCTACAATCACCATCGTCAGCTGCCCAATTTTCAGCACATCTAAAACTAAACAGACAAAAATGGAGCAAATCACAGGGTTACCCATTTGGTTTGGTGCCAAGAGATGCCAATTTAATTGATTTGCTCCAATTTCGCTTGGCAAAACATAGCAGCAAACTAAAACATGCACATAGCCATCCATCATAAAAGCCAGCAGAAAAGTGGTTATTTTGTAATCATGAACTACAGTAGCAGGAGTCATAAACACACACCAAACATAGCTCATGTTAATCTTAAACCACCAAACACAGCAGGAGTCATAAACACAGCAATAAGCCCACAATTCTATAAGAGGGAAACGTAGCTATCTTAATCTTAATCATAAAGACAGCAGCAAACTTAATCTGAAACCACCACAGCCACAAAATCCACAAAACTGTAATCGTCTAAACGGATCAACTGCAGCTCAAACCAGACCCAAATCGAACAGCCACCGAACCACATTGACATTCATACAAACTGCAGCTCAAACTAGCCCCAAATCGAATAGCCACCAAACCACATTGACATTCACACAAACTGCAGCTCAAACTAGCCCCAAATCGAACAGCCACCAAACCACATTGACATTCATACAAACTGCAGCTCAAACTAGCCCCAAATCGAACAGACACCAAACCACATTGACATTAATTCATACAAACTGCAGCTCAAACTAGCCCCAAATCGAACAGCCACCAAACCACATTGACATTCATACAAACTGCAGCTCAAACTAGCCCCAAATCGAACAGACACCAAACCACATTGACATTCATACAAACTGCAGCTCAAACTAGCCCCAAATCGAACAGCCACCAAACCACATTGACATTTATACAATGCACATAAATTTACTTCTAGCCTCCACATCGAACTTCCCCAATCGGAACCACCATATCACATTCAGAAGCCTACACATACCCGAATCCATCCCCCAAGTTCCTGCCCAAACCCCAACTGGCCCATTCGGAACCCAGATTGATCCCTTACCTGCTCAGTGGCGCAGGCGGAGGCGGTTCTCCCTGTCCCTCTTGGCGGGCATGCGCGCGAGGTCCTCCATGTACAGCCTCCGCTCGCCGTGCTGGTCCGCCCGTGTGCCCCTCGCTCTGCGCGCATGAGAATCGAGTATCGATCAGCTCCGCTCGCGAACGAATTGAAAAGACGCAACCAACAACGGGAAGCGAAGCAGAGCAGGATGGCTACCTGAGGTCCGCGTGGCCAGTACTTGGCTTGAAGAGGAGCCGGTAGATGACTGCGCGGGCGAGGTCCAGGATGGGGCTACTTGATGAAGAGCAGGGCGGCGATCAGCATCAGGAACCCGGAGAAGGTAGGCACGAGCATGTGGCACGCGTACGCCACGAGCGCCATCTTGATGGTGGTGACGGTCCACTTGCCGACGGCGTAGTAGACGAACTCGGTGGCCGCGCCGACGGCGACGGAGGTGGCCTTGGCTGTCGCGGGCTCCGTCACCCTGGCGGCGGCGGTGGCTGTCGTCATCCTCGCGGCGGCTGCTGTCACCCCTCGCGCGCGGCGGTGTACTGCTCCGTCCCGGCAAACCCTAGGTCGCCGGCGCTGCGGAAAGGGAGAGGGGAAGCCGGCTCTCTCTCTCTCTGCGGAATGGGAAGGACGGAGGGAAAGGTGAAACAATGGCGCGGCTGCTTGGTGGGACCGGTAGTCACGCCGTCGCGATGCCTGTAACAAAATAGTATCTTCCGTGACTTCTTTTCTTACTCGTCCGTCGCTAATGTCTCGCTGCCCGTGGACCCCTTCTAGGTGAGACCCACTGTCAGTACCAATGGGTCGGCCTCGTGGGTGCAGCGTGTTTAACCTTCCGGGCCGGACGGCCGTGGCGATTTCGTGCGCAACGGATCTGGGTTGTTGACAAGTGTCAAGCCTCGATCTCCGCTCCTGCCGTCGCACTGTCTGTAAGGTTGGTCCATGGACCGAGTGTCCGGGTGAGCTGTCTCATCTATGTGGACGGGTGCATAGACCATGTCCAGCTGTACCGTGGAAGAGAAACTGCCACAGGTCCGCCCCATCTTTCTTCCCGTGCTGCCCAAGATTTTTCAGAAAGTGGTTTTATCTCGCTCACTCGGATCGTGTGTCACCGGTGTACATCGCCAACAAAAATTTCAAAAGGAACTTCAGCGGGCCATCTACTCCAGATGTCCATTTGTTTTTGTTTTTTTTCTGTGTTTAATTTGCATAAGTTTTGTGTAAATGATACATCTGGTGCAATACACAAAGGCAATACATTTTAAAAACGAAGCATCGCATTTCCGTGTAACATTGTATAGGTTGTGTTTTTATAGCGTGTTCTAGGGACTGAGCTCTATCACGGAGCTTTCGGCACGTTAATCACTCATTTCATATAATCTTTTTAAAGCGGTCGTTGCGCCTAATATTCTATAATATATATTTTGTAAATATATTTTCCGTACCATGTGTTGTGGCATGCGTCCCGTTGAAATTCAAAACATCAATGCACTAAAAGAGTATTCCTTCTGTACCAAAATATAAGCCTTTCTAATCTTTTTGACTTTGCCCTAGTTCATACCTATGTAGACATGTTTTACTGAGTGGATTTTTTGAACCCGAGCTTGTTTTTCTGAAAGTTCGAAATTGACATTTGTAAGTTTCTAAAAATCGCGAAAAAATTAACAGATGTAGATATTGTTGATATCAACAATCGTGCAAAATTTCAACTCCAAATTCATTGTATTTTGGGTTGTACAAAAAAGACAAATTGGGGGAATTTCAAAATTTCGAAACTGTGTACTACTCACCACCCAGATCCACCCGTTTGTATTTTTTGTCCAACCAAAAATACAACGAATTTGGGGTTGAAAATTTGCAAGATTGTATATCCCGACAATATCTACATCCGGTAATTTTTTTCACGATTTTTGGAAACTTAAAAATTTCGATTTCAAATTTTCAAAAAAAAAACAGGCTCCATGTAGCCCGGACTCTAAAATAGGTTTTCGTGTTTTGTTGTGTTAATTCACTTATTTAGGAACGAATCAGGCCAAAGTCAAAAAGGCTAGAAAGTCTTATATTTTGATACGGAGAGAGTAGGTGCCAAGGGGAGAACATCAAAATGCAATGCATTATAGGGCAGGACACCAGTGCAGCGCAAGGCGGTGCAAAACAGACGCTCACGGTAGGGCATCAAAACACGATGCATCGGGGGTAGAACATCATTGCAACGGAAGGGAATGCAGTGCAAAACATGCACTCGGGATGGGATGTAAGAAAATGCATAGTAAAGCATGCATCGGTGCAATAAAAAGCATTGTATAACAAGCGCCTAGGACATGACATGAGAAAATGCATCGTAAGGCAGGGCATCGGTGCAAGGAAATGCAATGCAAAAAACGTGCCCAATACATGACATCGAAACTTAGCAAGGTGGGACATACCATGCACTCGGGCGGGGCATACCATGCACGCGGGGCAGTGCAACCGAACACGGTGTAGGAAAAAAACCCAGTGCACTCCAAACCCGAACACAATGCAACTTATGCACTCTAGGAAGTGAAAAAAAGTTGAAACATATCAACATGGAATCTACTTTTTAAGATCTCGACGTGACTAGCACAGTCGTGAAATCGGATCATGATTTGGACGCTCGGTTTGAAAAATATTTTGTGTTTGTACTCGAATCTACTAAAGAAAATCAGCCACCGTGCCCCTCAACCGTGTGGATGAGACCTCTCCACACAGTGCGACACTTGTCGTGTGGGGAAAGATTCAAAACTCCAACAGGGAAGACACCCTTTTCTACAACAATTATGTTCATTGATTAAACTTATGGTCAAACTTTAACCTCTAAACCTCTTTGACTTGGGAAAACCATGTGGGGCCCAACATTATGTTCGTCTCTTTCACGTGAATTCACCCGCGCCCACTTCCCATGCTTTATCCTCTTCTCGAGCTCTTCCCATGGCATCCGACCTAGCTGGAATCCCTCCTCCCATCCCATTGAGCCTAGGTCGAAGTCGACGCGGTAACACAACCTCCTACAATGATTAACCTTAGGGTTAGAGTTCGGGGCGAGGAGTATTTTGGCACCAAAAATAAAATCGACCTCTCCCTAGGATTCAACGGATCCTCAAGGTGGAACGCAAGGAGAATCTCAGGGCAGGGCACCGAGGATTAGTTTGTCTCCCCTTCTCATCATATGAACTTTATTCTAGCTCAAGGCAGTTATAAATTTGCAAAGCTTGTGTTCAAAAAATCTACAAAGCTCTATTTAGATTGAGTGGTAACTTATGTAAATGCTAATGTTTCAGAATAATAGGAGAATTGAATATGGAATGAGCCACCGGGTGATCAGCTCCTACCCTCGAATTTTTGCTCTCCTCGAGTCAATGAATAGTGATGTATAATATATACTATGAACCGCGAGGCTAGAATTAAAACTCACAAGGTTCTCAAGCCGTTATGAGCTTGACTCACTTAGCTCGAACTCATTAGCTTAACGATAGCTCGATCTCAAAAAAGGCGGTTCTCTCCCGAATCTAGCCCTTGAGAGTCGCTCGAGGAAAGAGATCTCGCCTGGCCCGAACCTGCCTTTGCTCGACTGGCGCAGCCATGGAGTTGAGAATGGGGAGGTGCTCGGTGCGGTGTACATACTAATAGTAGAGGTAGGTTTTGGTCTAAGTTGCTTGCCCTTCTCGCAGAGTCTACCCTTATGGAATTTTGGAGTGGCGCACTCGATTTCGGTCAGATCTGGTATGGGATAGAGCTCTTCTTCCTCGCTTCAATGCTCAGGAGGTCGGAGCTGGGAGCGATGGGGATGAGCATACGAATCTCCTTCAATAAGGTCGCAGTTTGTGAGGATCCGGATCCTGCAGGGCATGTTCATACCAGTTGTTGCAGTGGCCGGTGGGAGCAAGAGCTTCAAGAGAAGATTGGAGGATGCTTTTGTGGAGTCCTGGCGCGACAGCTAGGGCTTGTTGCTACGATCTTGGGCCGGTGAGGCGTCCGCTCCACAACTCTTTTGGGAGCGATGTCTCGACGCCATGTATGTCTTACGACCTTGATAGTCGTAAGGTGGCTACTCCCACCCTCGACGTCGGTGATAGGTGATCTTTAGTATTACTCATGGCGAAAGGTGTTGTTCAACCACCGGCCATCGAGCCATTTTGGAGGCCCTCTAACTCTGATGCGGTGTGCTCCTGCTACTGCACCCCAAGTGACCAGTTCCTCGACGGTGATGCAGTTGACCATGATGAGATGCTTCAATGAGAAATATATATTTGGGGGGGGGGGGGGGGGGGGGGGGGGGGGGGGGGGGGGGTTTGCAAGAATATCGGGACTGGATTTTCTTTGGTGCAAAAGCTAAGTACCAATGTGTAATTTTCGTTATTATCAAGGACCTTTATGTAAAACATAAATGCATCAATCGGAGTGCTCCAAGACCCATCTTCCCGTTGAAAAAGAAAATAACGAGTACTACCTCCATGTCTGAAAACACAAACTGAGGTGATGTTTGACCAAATTTATAGAAAGGAAATTGTGGACAGATACATATAGATACCTTACCTAGTACTACCCAGGACATAATTTTCAAATATCTTGGTCCAAAGTGATATTTGATTGGGGCTAAAATCTTGAATGCAACCAGCTTCTAATTTGAGATGAAATTAAATATAATTGTACCTAGGAGGTATGGGTTACGGAACAAATCGTTTTTTCTACTCTCGCTAGGACAAAGGGAGTACTATTTTTTAAAACTAAAAAAGAGGATCGAATTTTCTAATAAATACTGCAGAAAAAAGCTTCCTACATGGTAATTGTAAAAACAATGATTTTTCACTATCATCTACAGGAAGTAACGAACTTGGCAAAACTGAGATAGCAACTCGTGAGGCTCGCTAGACGGGTGATGCCCGGCAAACTGCCAGCCGCACAAGACAGATAGCTCAAGGGAAGCATATCATGTGAAAAATAAACTCTGTTCTTGAAGTTCTCAAGACACCCTTAAAAATTTCTCAAAAACGTTGCTGCTAAGGAACGGTATAACGTATACCCATACAAACAGCATTTCAACAAGACAACTTTGTTTTTACGATTAAAAATCCGAAACGCTGCTATCGCCAAGCTCCTTCGCTGATGAGGAACAACTACCTCTTCTTGCTTCTGGTATATCACTAGATCAATTTAATCTAATCTCCACTTGATTTCTCCTCAGCTCTTCTTCAGAGGGACCTCCCTCTGTAACACCAACTTCTGCGGGGCGGAGGACGCGATCATGCAACATGTAGCCCACCTGAAACCACAAATGTGTAATGAATTCTACCAGCAAAAGCATGCACGTGCTGACGGAGAAAAGAAAACATTCTACTTGTCAACTGAAAGGTTTCAGATATCGTCAGCCAGCCAATCTCAAATCATTTAGGGTATGCAAATTTCGTTGTACTGATATGCTATAGGCATTTCAATCATAGTCACAATCCAAAACTTATCAAGAGATTCAAGTTTAAGAACGCAGCATAATTTGAGGTTGCAAGTGCTCATAGCTCTTGCAAGATGCCGCACAAATATCAAAATACTTATTACTCCCTCTGTTCCTAAATATAAGGCGTTTTGGGAGTATTAAGGATCCCAAATATTAAAGTGCAAAAATTCAAAACGCTTCATTTTGTCCTGATATAAAAAATAACATGTACGAAAACAGTCATTATTGCCACTACTGGGGTAGAGCTAATTATATGCCTTCTTAGCAAAACTGCACCAGAAGTTTGGGTGGGATCCCAGTGAAACACAAGACACTAGAAGAAAGATAAAGACCATAACTATTTGAACTTTGACCAGGGTAGTCTAGCACTGACAAGGGTTGAGGAAAATTACTAGATTCCCTCTTATGTGCGCAGAGAAAACAAGAGGTGCATAGGGTTCAAGAGAGATTTCTCCAGTTCAGAATTCAAAACGAACTAGTTTTCAAATTCTAAAACGCAAGGTGAATATTGACTATTGAGCAAGCAACCTGCACGGAAGAGATGGGACAGAACATCTCTAGCCTATCCGTAATTGCTGATTGAAACAAGATTAGCCGAATAATACCAAGTTAATTTTTCACGGCTAAAAACAAAGAGTTGCATTCCCCGCAACTAATGGAACTATGCTCATGGTTCACGCGCTTTATCATCTTTTGACTAATGAAACGATCACAGTGCAAACCGCATGTCATATAGATATAGTCATATAGACAAGGAGATATAACACGATAATTCTAACGTCTATTGCCAAAATATGTAGACAGGGGAGGTAAATGTGCAGCCAAGTACATCAGAACTGGATTAAATAAATTTATATAGCAAAAGCCAGTAGCCAGTAACAGGGTCAGGTTTTTAAAGTATATTCTGTTTTCTATATCTTTTTAAAATTATAAACATTTTTTTCAAACTTTCTATAAGCAAGAACATCAAGATTACTTCGAAATTCTAAAATCATAGGTCCGTAAAACAAAGGAAAAGAATATAAATCAGTCAATCAACAATTTATAGATGAATATGAACCATATATCAAGCTCAAAAACTCTAGATCCCGATATTTTAAATTATTAATGGAATACACACAAACATACATATCGGAATTTGATGATGATATGTACCTTTACAACGGCAGCGACAGTTCCTGATGGTTTTGAAGTATCGGGCACTTGGAAAATTGCATAATGTCTCTCAGGATCGAATTTCTCATTCAATGGATCAAACTTTTCAACTCCAAACTTCTTAAAACCTGTTCAAAATTGAGGAAACCCCCATTTTAGGCAATACTACCACACAGAAGTGATGTATAAAGGAGGAAGAAATATTTAGCAAACACGCTCATGAGAAATAGAGAAAAAAACAGGTAAAGAAAAACAATAATACACAGGAACGAAGTCAAAATTTGAAGGATAATATGTACTACATAGACAAAAGTACCTCTCCGAGTTGCTTATCTGTCATGTCTACACCCTCCAGTAGGGTTTTTAGTAATGGTACAGCTCCACTAGAATCTTCAGATGTATCTAATTTGAGAAGCTCTCCTTCACAGCAGATGATGCTCTAGCCAAATTGTCAGCAACATCTAACAAACTCTTAGAGAAGTTCTGCATACATGATTAAGACGGTATAAAAGAGCAAATTCAACATAATTGATCAAATTGCATATATAATTCATTTACGTTATTAAAATTTCAAACCAGAAATTAGATTTAACAAGAACAAACCTGTACAGCGAATTTTTTCGAGTTCTCAGATTCACGCCTTGTCCGTGCAATGACATTTTCCATCTCAGCATAGCTGCGCAAAACCTTGTCCTTCATATCTTTGACTTCTTCATCTTTCGAGGTCAATAATTCCTCCTTCTCAAGAACTAGCTTCACTAGTTCCTCTTTTGATAGATCAAGGTCTTCCACACCTGAATAGAAAATGCAGATCATTTAGTGCATCACCTCCAGATAGACTGGGATTGAAATTTTCCGAAGCTACCTCCAGATGAACCACTCTCTTCCTTTGAAGCTTCACCATTGGATTCCTGTGCAGTAGTTTCCTGGTCTTTGGGTTGGTTTACCTCCTTATCATTTCTTGAGGGGTAGAAGATGAAAAGCCAAACCTTTGAAAGATGGTTGTTGAGTACCTAAGCGGTTGATTCAACGTATACGGGACCTGCTTATAAGAGAAGTATACAAACTCATATAAGTAAAATGACTGCAGAAACAGCCCAAAGACAGAAAAGTTTTTATTGAAAATCCAGGCCTATCCTGAACAAAATCAACGTTTCCACCAAGTCAAATCCACAATGCAATAAGAAAACAAATAAAGAGAGCATGTGTCTACAGACAGCCCAGGAACTAATAGGTTAGAGGCTAGCACTCTATTGTGGAAGCAGACTTTACAAAGTGAAAGTAGATCGAAAATTATACACATGTACATAGTCCAACAAGAAGCCGGAGGACAAAATCATCACAACATGAGTAGTCTATCAATTGGGATTTTGACCAGCTGTGAATAAAAGAATATTTTCGGCCATTTGTTACACAAGATGGGAATGAAAACTAGGCTGATGCAGAGTTCAATGTAGTGTAGGTCACAGAGTGAGCAGCCACGAAGATGTGCTACCCATAAACAAGATCGCCAGTACACATTGGCGCACACTGAGAGATCCTGGCAGTCGTTTCAGATCGGAGCAGATCAAATTTGTTTGTGGTGGTTGCCGCATATTTTCATTAATATATAGGCACTATCCCTGCATCCAAGAGGAAGAAGTCATGAAACCCTCCTCCATCTGCCACTGAATCTGGCTGCCCAACAATTGTTTCTCCCCACGGTCTGCTGTGCAGCAGGTAGAGGACAAGCAATGCCTCAAAGCCTTCACCGGTGATTGGATATTGTTAATTTGGTTTATGAGCATGGTTCATCGCTTTGCGATATTCCATATCGATCTCCACGTCAGCTTAGTTTCTACCTCCCTCTTGCACCAAGTATTTGATAACATACCCATACGCAGCGCAAGCTGTGATGGATTTATATTTTGGCTTATTTCAGACTGTTTGGCATGAGTGAAAATTACAGGCCAGCAATCATTTTTTATCTGCAGAATTCTTATTGTTCGTGGCTAAAATAATCTATTTATTCCCTCTAGTGTAATTAACTAATTATGAACTTCGATTAGCTGTAGGGTATGTTAATCTGTAACAATTCAGAAACCAGGGTCAGCTGACACGGTTTTCCAACCAAGTTTCTAAATAAACACATCCGACAGGCATAAGTACAAGTACATGATAAACTGGGATTCAGGATTATAGAAGATCTTTTTATTAAGCGGATCCCCTAATGAGACCACGATGCAACCCAAAATACTAGAACAATATTAGATTTGGAACCCGCCACAGAACAGAAACGGCCGAGGAAATCTCACCCTGGTGGAGCAGCGGGAAGAGGCAAACGGCTGCGCGGCCGCCGCCGCCACACCGGCTAGCCGCCGGCGCGCAGCGGACGCGGCCACCGCGGCGGCGCCTTGCCTGGACACCCGCGCGAGGAGGCGGGCGGCTACCATCTCTACACGGCGGCGCTAGAATCGAAAATCGGCGATGTGATTGTTGGTGTGGAAGGAAGGGGAGAGGGATCGAAACGTCTGGAAGGGAAGGGAAACCCTGCGAGACGGGGAGACTAGGGTCTTTTTGGAGGAGTCAAATGACCACTATACCCATGGATGCGTTGGCGGATGTGGGTTAAAGTTCCAGGGGTATTTGCGTCATTATTGAAGTCACGTTGATGGGATCGACTTGTCGTCCAACAAGGGTTTAAGGGTTTGAGCGGTTGGTGTTATCTTTTTTTTTACTCTAGCGGTTGGTGTTATCTGCTCCGGTGGCATTCCTCGGAAGAGAAGGCCGAATTGAACATTTTCTTCTTTGATTGACGACTCAAATAAATCCTTTTTTTAGTACTCTTTTCGATCCATACTAATTGTCGTCGAATCATCTAGATATGAATTTGAAGACAATTAATGAATCGAGAGAGTATTGGTATCATGATGATCATGAGATCATCGTTGATGTGGCAGTACACATGGCCGTTGCGCCGGTACCTAGTCACGTTTTCTCTAGAATTTATTGTTTGTTTAATGAACATTGTAATTGTAAAATTGTTAGATTTACATCATCAATTTATCGGATAGTTCAAATCAAAATTGCTAGAGTGGTTGTGCATGTGGTTTCGTGACACACTTGTCCATAATATATTCTGTCTAAAATAATGCTCGCCTAGATATAGTTTTAAGAAAATCTTTCACGTCCTTCCTATTATCATTTGTTCACACAATTTGGCGCAGGTTGGTAATTAGTCCATAAGTTATTTCTTTACCATTTTTGTTACTCCCCTCCCTTATTATCATTTGTTCACACAATTTAGAATGCGGCGTAATCTGTTTCTTTGCATAGTAGCAGATGTGCATCAGCATGTTAGATATTTTAAATAGAAATTATGTTGGAACTCTTGGGCTGTCTCCTTAGTATAAGATTTCCTACGGCGACAACTACAATCTCCCCCACCCCCACCCAAACGTTGCGGCCACATCCGTGGCACGGCGAAGCCGCCCAGCCCCTTCCCTACCCATATACGTCGTCGGTCAGCACTTGTCTGCCCCTCTCCCTCTTCCACTACTCCCTCTAGATGCAGCGGCGGTGCGAGCTCCAAAAGGGAAAGGAGGGGGGAGGGGGTTCTATGCCCTTGTAACTAAGATTGTGATTGTGCTCGCAATAATCAAGGTGCAACGATGGGAAAACAACACTCTTCGCCGTTGATCAGGAAGGAAGTGCAGAGGAAGCATGTCAATAAACTGCTGTACATCACTGCACAGCCTCCGCAAGAACGCTTGAGCATCAGGGAAAGTGTCAACTTCAAGATTGCCATAGGCAGGTATAACAAATATGGTACCGATACTAGAATGCGCATAAACAGCGGTTCACAGAGATCTAGATGTGCTTCCACTTTTCTAAAGGACAAAGTTGTGCGGTGCACTTTTTATAATGGACTGGCCAAAACAAAGCTTACACAACGCCCATTTGTTTTGGGGTAACGATATGTGCAAGTTTGGTCAGGAGTGGTCAAGAGTTGCACAGTTTGTCAGCACACAGACTACTCACCAGGCATGTATTCACCCACTTCCAGTATTTCATATACTGTATTAAAACAAAAACTTCCAGGGCAAATTTGCTCTTGTAACTTTTAACAGATTTACAATTACATGGGGTATGCAATGTGACTCTTTTGCTGTTTTCTCAGATCTGCGTTTATGCTGAGGAATATTATTTCAAGCACCGTCACACCCAATCCAGGTGAAATGGAAAAAACATGCCTTCTCCTGAAGAACAGGTTGGCTTGTAACATTTCAGCCTATGTTTGCGGAAGGAAATTTGGAAAAAGTTATTAGAAATGTAGAGCAGATACAAACACTTTACTGACAGACCCAGTAACAATGTTTTTTCACCTATTCCATATCCATGTTCTACTTCTACCTAACCTACTGACATTTGCCATCACATGCCCATGGGCATCAGTATATACACACACACGTGCACATTGGTTAATACAATGCACCGAAGTGTCAAAAGATTATGCGGAAGGTTAATTTAGCAATGAGAAGGATCGCCGCTTCTCCAAATGAATAATCAATAAGAGAGCAACGCGCTACATACTGACCCTACATGCCAAGATTAGACAAAAATGCTCTACCCCTTCACCTACACTGTGACAATTTTACAACAGCTGCGAAAGATGACCGAGATGGACCCGAAGATAAAATGTAAGCCGCGGGATAGCTCAAACCTCCCAGTTTTCACCGAGTGTGCAGCTTTTCCATGAGCTTTTCTGGCCATTCCATCAGATCCACAGAGCTCATAACTCAGCCACGAGAATGTAGTCCAAGGGCCAATTTGGCACCTATGCACTCGAGCGCTTCACACAAGCTGCATCGGTCAAATAAGTGGTAAGTGCAGATGAATAATTGCTTCAACCTTCTGGTGAGGGCGGCCTACGACCATATGGTACATAATTGGAGGTTTCCTGGCCAACTGATGTTGGTGTTCGGACAAGAGGGTTCCATCGATCAAAGATGATGCGTCCACCTCGTCCAATTCTACCTCGGCACCGAAACGGTGGCATGGTGGCACCATTCTCAATGGGAGGATCTGGTGGCAACTTGATACCCGCTGCCACCAACTTCCCAGGATCCAATGGTCTTGTGAATAACAATACAGGCTCCTCAGGATCCTGTAATCAGGAAACTGGTAATTAGACTTGACAAATAAATGATCAGAACAACTAGTCCCTTTACAGATTCAAAAATGTAAGTGACTTTAGTTTATAAATAATTCAACATAGAACTCTGGAAAGAGACTAAAGATAATAGAACACCAAAGATCATTGTCCACATATTTATAAAAGCTGGAACTTGCTATAAACGATAAAAAAAATGTTTCTCACTGATTACTGGATGAACAATATTTATTTCCAAGTTGTACTCCTAGCTTCTAAATAGCGCTCAAAGAGAACTTAATAACTCTAAATCATCCGTCTTAACAATCTTGTTGCTTTGGGGTGCCACTAACTAGCAGCAAAAAAACTGCTTGCTACCGCTCAACTCTCGTGGCTGATAAGAAAAAGGAGTGGTGGTGGGCAGATAGATTACCCTTTTAAATACCCAGCCATTATGCTGGGGTCTCCTTTTTAGTTCCCGCTCACGCTTTATACGCAATGTAGGGATTACTGGCTTGTTATCAGAGTACCGGGGATGGAGAATAGGTGGCCGATAATATGGCTGTTCAGTTGTGGTGTCATCCGAATCCGCATAATCATCATCACTTGACCCATATCTACTAGAGACTTGCTGGAACCCTGACAATGTAGTCCCATCATCAACAAGCTGGGCCTCATGCTGAAGAAGAGAAAAGGGAAACAGTAGTAAATTAGGAGGCTGGCAAGTACAAATGAATCTAGAGCAAGCAAGGTAACAGACCAGAGAATCAAACAAACTGCGTCATAATATCAGTTAATGATAAATATTTTGCTCAATCAAGGTGCACCATAATACCAAGTGGAAATATCTATTCAATTTGGCAATATTACCTGCTACATAATGCGCAGAATAACATCACACATGTACATTGGTGCAAGTAGTATTTCGTTCCATCACAGTGGCAATGTAACAATTTATACCCATTCACCACAACCATGTGATACAAGTGGTGGGCTCTTATTTGGATTTGTACGTTGTGTTTCTTATAGAAAAGGTCAGTAAACTTCTAGAGTGTAAAATGTAAGATGGTTTGTCCGTACCTTATATTGCATCTGAATGCGCTGAAGGTTGACCTCACATTCCATGAACTCCCGCTTCGTCTCCTCCCTCTAAAGAATATATATTATCAATTAGAAGTTAAATTTGGTAATGCTGAAGAAAAAACACTGTAAGATCAGTTCATGCATGAAACTACCTTAATCAGAGCCCCCATTAATGCCTTTGCTTGGTCCAAGTTGCGGCGTACCTAATAAATTCAAGCTAGAGTGATCAGCGGCAAAACAAACGATGAAAAAGCACACAGCAAAAAAAATTGTGATGCAATATTACAGCAAGCTACAGCTAGCAAATTATACTTGGGTGGACTAAGGCGACAAAAGAAATGCCGTTTCAAATTTCAGCTTACGTTTTGCACAATGTAAATGTGCTGCTAGAGTGCTAGACTCTGGAACTATTTTACTCCCTCCGTTTCAAATATACGCATATAGTTTTTGCAATATTCAATATACACAGAGTGTATGCAGAACATTTAAGATTTTAAGGTAAACATGCATACTAATTATGTATCAGATCATTTCTTTCTATTGTTCTTTTGGTTATATACTTCCATGCCCTTCCAAATTCTCCTGCTTGATTAAAATACGCCTTATACAAAAAGATGGAGGTACAATCATATAAGAAGACCATGAGAAGTACTGCAGTTATCCAAATCCAAAGAAAATTACGGAACATGCAAAAGAAAAGGTCAATGATACCATCATTTAAACCTAAGAGTATTTCTCTCAAAACCAGGCACAAAATTACAGTGCCGTTTGCATTAACTGATTACAGAAAACATAGATTTCTTTTTTGGACCAGACTACAGGGCGGCGCCGCACGGATGCCTCAGCGAGCGGCGGCCCAAATTAGCCCAGTAGACGCCCTAATCACTTCCACCAACCCGGCATGCAAGCTAATCCAGCGACGTGTAGTGCAGTGGAGTGTCGCTGCTCGTGAAAAGAATACGAACTGCTCGTACTAGCTACAGTACCGATAGTAAATTACACCCGAACGTCACTGTTCATAGTTGTGTCCATGCTTTTGACTTTTTTGCAGCCACGTCGCGAGCACATCACCGCTCACGCTCGCTGGTTATACTCGGTAGTAGACCGGGGAATGCATGCGGATTTTAGAATTAAAAATCACTGAAGTAAATAGGGACTATGCAGTACTAAAAAGTCTGTCACTGCAAGTGTCTCATGGAAAACTGTTAATTATTTGCCTGCCAAATAGTAACCACGTGGTTTGAACGTGTGTACCCGATTTTTTAAAAGGCAATTTTAAGGTTATTTGACGAAGTTGTCATATTTGTTCGGATACGGTTACCGGGTTTTCAAAACACAGCTACCACATTGTTCAGACGGTTATCCGATATGCTCTCCGTTTCAAATTAGTTTACACGCGTTTATCTAGATACATATGCATCCCACACTAAAATATGTTAGATACATCCGTATTTAGACAATTCTACGTCAACTAATTCGGAATGGATGGACTCTTTCGAATGCGCCCGCCAGGTTCACCGTTTCAACTGCCACATTGTTCGGACACAGCCATCCAAACACATATCAGATATTTTGAATGCACCCACCAGGTTTTCTGGGTTAGCTACCATATTGTTGGGGCACAATTATCAAATATTTCGAATGCACCCCCAAGTTTCTTCGGTTCAGCTACCACGTAGTTCAGCAGATATCAAATGCACCCGCCAACCATATTGTTGGGACACGGTTATCAGATATTTCGAATGCACCCGCCAGGTTCTCCGTTTCAGCCACCACATTATTCATGCACAATTATCAGATATTTCGAATGCACCCGCTAGGTTCTTCTGTTCAGCTACCACATTGTTCGGGCACATTTATCAGATATTTCGAATGCACCCGCCAAATTTTTTGATTCAGCTACCACATTGTTCGGGCACATTTATCAGATATTTTGAATGCACTCGCCGGGTTCTTCGGTTCAGCTAGGGGCAGAGCTACTGTGTATGTCTTGGGATCGTTGACACCAATAACTTTTGGCAAATCCTTTGATTTATCACCATTTTTTCTGCTCAGATTTAGAAATAGACAACATTAGGGTGAGGTGAACCCAATGCTCCAGTCCCCTAGATTCTCCCCTGGTTAAGATACCACATTGTCCGGACACAGTTATCAGATATTTCAAGTACACCAGCCAGATTCTCCAATTTGTCTACCACATTATTCAGACACAATTATCAAATATTTCCAATACACCCGTTAGATTCTCTGATTCAGGTACCACATTGTTCGGACACAATTATCAGGTATTTCGAATGCACCCGCCAGGTTCTCCGGTTTAGCTACCTTATTATTCGGACACAATTATCAGATATTTCGAATGCACCCGTAGGTTCTCCGGTTCAGCTTCACGTTTTGCGAACACAATTGCCATTGGTGTCCGATTTTAAAATGCCTATCAAAACAAATATTATACTGTTGTGTAACAGAAAACACGTTCTTTAGCATCACGTGGAAGTATCTCATGTGTATATACTAGTATTTGAAATAAAGTTGTACGTATATATGAGTACAATTATTTCGAAAATATGGCCATAGAAGGAAGGTCCGCAGGTGTACCCATAGCGAAATTGTGTGTTTAATATAGCACGAAAGCTAGCATGATGTCCAGTGTCTGCTGTAGCATGTACTGTAGTGTACAGATGATGTACTGCAGCGTGGACTGTATCGCACAGTGTGTTGGCCTGTGGCACACAATGAATTGTTCTCGATAGTACGTACTTACGAAAAAAGTCGTTACAGCAGTCCGTCAAAAAAAAAAAAAAGAACATAATGCGGGGGCGCCGCACGGAGGACGCAGTGGTGCGGCGCCTCTCCATAGATTTTCCCTTCTTTTTTCTGTCTCCTTTAAAAAGTTTGGTGCAAGATTCCCATAATCATTAACGACAATTATTAACCTACTAGTAGCGACAAAAAAAATGCCCAAAAATTATTAGAGCAGAACTATTAATTTGTACTTTGAAATGAGAAATGGTGATGAAGAGATAATTAGTACTTTGGTTCATGGAAGGGAATCACATTATGCCATTTCATAAAATCATAGTTTGAACAGTGTAATTAGACATGAATGGTCTGCAATGCTTCTACTGAAGTGAGAATATTTAACTCATATAAACTTCCTCCATAGTTAAAGTATAATTACGGAATTAGCAGTTTCTTTGGCATACTCATGCAGAACCTCATCATGAAAAAGAATAACCAGTTGATCATTGGAGCAGTAGAGCTTTCAGTTTAAAAACGTCAATTATTTATCTTATTAGTAATATAACTGAAATTCCAATGCATTTATATCAACTAAGATGTACAGGAACATGAAACACGATATAAACAAAAAGAAACTAAATTAAACTAACCAGGCGAAGTTTTTCGAACGACTGGATATTATTTTCCCGTCTTTGCATCTGCAGAAGGAAGCAAATGTTATTTACACGCAAGAGAAATATGATTGCAGGCAGGAGTTATCCAAGAAAAAGTTTCTCCAGTAATTGCTGCTCCCAGAAGGTAGGTATTCAGACAAATTATGGCCTAAAGCCACTCACCCTTCTTGTATGAAGACGATGGGCCTTTTCTCTTGGTCTGAATACATTATATGGGTTTGTATCATTCACTGGCGGAGGAGGCTTCAAAAAAAACAAAAGTAAATTAGTTAATAGTAGTGCAACAGAACAATATTATGACAGCTTAACAGTTCTCCCAACATTACTAGCTTTGACTAAACATTTTCTATTAAGCACACTTGTTGGGCCGGAAGCTTACAAGTCTAATGATTAGAGGGGTCCATTTACTTATGATACCTAGTTGGCACATATTAGATGAGCCTTTAAAGCTACTTTGGGCGCCCCTGTGGACTAATAAATTACATGAGGAAAACACCAGGCTCTTTAAATTTGTTGTGCAAGAAACCCAAATATAGCCTTCCTAATTCACCCTGGTTCCACCACATAACTTAACTAAGTCAAACACACCTTAAACTGAAACATCCGCTTACTGGCTACTAATAAAATCCACATGTCAAAGAAAAGAACAAACTTGCATAGACGTTGTGGGTTCGTTTGGTTGGACAAATCTTGCAAATTCCAATCATAAGTCTGCATTGGAACTATAGTTACAACTTGTAAATTCATTACAAGTTTATAGTCTTAATTTCCCTATGTTCGATGGAGAGCTTCGTTTTGAGAGTACATGGATGTAGTACAAATATCTCCTCAGATGGAACTGTAATGCTGTTGGGTCCTGACATCTTAGCAAACTTACCTTACTTTGAACAATAAGAACATGCTACCGACATATTGAGGATCTCCCGCTGGTTTCCAGCGAAGTATCTAATTTAACTTGTGTCAACTCTTTTAGCAATCATCTATACATAGTCATTAAAATAGTTTTAGCATGATTACTGCCTCGTCTGGTGACATGATTTACTCAGCAGTCAAAACTTCCCGTGGTAGCCCAGACATAGAAGAAAAAAACGTTTAACTTCTAGAGTCTCCAGTCTCGGATATATCACATCAGTCCGTAGAAACAGCATCCGAAAAGAACATCTACCTAGAGGATTTTGACACAATACTGTAGCATCAGTCAAAGATTTAAATAAAGTAAGCTAACCTGCAAACGCCGCAGAATAGGCTTTTGCCACTGTTCCCTCTGATAAACGAAAGAAGCGGTAAACATAAGGAATGCAGCAAACATAACTAAGTCACAATATCATTTTCTGCAAGATTGAGAAATCTAAATCAAGTAGACCAAGAAATTCTAAAACGGCAAAACCGCAAAACAAATAAACTATCAGAAAACTAGGTATGACAGGCAATGAGATCAAGCTATGTTACAGCATTTAAAAGGTAAGATTATGCTTGTAGTCATGTACTAAAAAAGACAATGTGCTGTTTCTAACATTGGAGCATACCTTTGCTTTCCAATAGTTATATACAGCTTGGAAAACGGCATACCGTACAGATAAATATTGCAAAGCCTGTATAGAGAAGCACTTGGTAAGAAAACACTCTGTAGGAAATAAATGTACTACAATACTTTAAAACTAATGAAAAGAAAAATGGGTCCCTTTCCAGGTATCTTGAAAAAACAAAAGCCTAAATCATATAATCTACAATTGATAACAAATAATTACAGAATTTTATGTACATATCCCCATAAATAACTTAATCGATATTTGACGGTAAAGCTTGAAATCCTTCCACATTACTGTCATGTGATCTCACACAAGCAGGTTTGAGCAATAGGAGGCCAATTCTGAAGAACATATTAATTGATATGAAGCAAGACATAATGCAAGGCGTGTGCAATGTCTAAACTAATGCCATTGATAATCATAGCATAGCATGGCAGTATGATCTTTGTCTCTCTAGCACATTGGACCTGTTAACTATGGGATGCAAGTCTAAATTAACTGCAATAGTAAATTACGCTCACCCTCTCACGACAAAATGTGTTATTTCACTTCAACCCCCCTAAGAAGTAATCAACAATACTTATTATGCAAGTCAGCATTGCTTACAACCTTAGCTATTCCACGCATGCCCATATAATATCCTAGGCCAAGTTCATGCCAACTCGAGAGATGCAATATGACATGTACCCTCAGTGCCAACAGTTAGAGTGTAAGACAACAGAGGTGGACATGTATGAATACTGAAACTGTAATATCTATTTTTGCCAATCAAAGAGAAGATATATGGCATTCACCATAAAAAAAATTGCAAATGATGTTTTGAGAACATGACAGAGAACCCAAAACCGACGCGGGTTACTACCCACCAAGTACCCTGCTGCCAACAGCAAGATGGCCTACAGGGATCCACAACATCCAGAACAGATGGAATTTACTAGGGCTCTGAAGGTGTGTCCACCATGTATTGCAGCAACTTTCTTAATTCAAGTCATATCTTACATTGAACAGAAGGGTTTGACATGTGCTAAAGCTAGCGAGAGGAGTCCTTTGGTAAAATATCTTATTTTAACTGGCATGACATGCATAAATATGATGATTGATAAATATGATAGAAATGAAAAGCCAGTATTTCAGAGTTGATAATGACGGTAACAGATAGGGAAGGTCTTGAGTAGATTGATAAAGCTATACAGTTACATTATGATATAACAAGTACGATCTCCAATGAGAAATGTCATGCACATAGGTCAGTGGTTCAACTCTATGATTCCCTTGCTTCCCTTTTAGCATACAATCCTACAACCATTGTGTAAGGTTTCCATTTAGCATGCTGCTTTACCTCCATAGCAACATCAAGCTGCAAGAGCACTGGAACAGGTCCTATGAAAGTTGGTGTTATGGTTCCTGCTCTTTCTCGAGCTTTGTGATCCAAAATTTCCAACTTGAATAAGAGGACCTCCAACCTGTAATATGCAATTTCACTTAAATGTAGTTTTTGCCACCAAAAAACACTTAAATGTAGCAAAGAATACACGCTCCATAATAAAATGGTCAATGTTGTTGTTTAAGCCTTTATAAGTTAATATGTCACCGAGACAAGCCAAATTCTATGCAAGGAGAAACTTCTTTTACTGGAAACGTGACTCTGGACAGGATTCTGAACTCTTTGATTTTCATTCTATATTAAAAAGTACACGATTTAACTGTAACCAAAACGCAAATCGGTAGCATTTTCTTACTTTTCAGGGTTGAGATTTTCTCGCTCGTTGTTGAAATCTTCAAGCCATTCTTCATCTTCATTATCCAGGTCATACTCGACAAATTCACCGATATCAGCTCTTGCTGCAGCAGGTGCTCATTCTTAGAAACAGCCCATAAAGAAAATATCGTCAATGTAAAAAAGTGTAGTTGCGGAGCAGCAATGAGAAATGAACCTCCTCTTCCTCGTATATAACACGAGGGTTGTGCAAAGGTACGAGTGTAATCCCTTTCATAGGTTTCCACGTCATCAAACTGCGGTGTTGGTATTTCTTGAGCATTCTTCTTGCTGGGAGTTGGATTTCCCTGCCAACGTTCCGTCGAACATCACAATCCACACAAAAGAAACTAATTCGGATAATAGTTCTCGCAATTACCTTTGGTGGAAAGACAAAATAAATATTCAGACAAAATATATGCAGTTACGGTTGAATTCAACCTGGTAATTAGGCTGACATCAACAATAACCGACAACTAACCTAGAAAAGAAACTATACGAGCTAGTACCAAATAGTGACAGTCCATAGAATTGCACCCTGGACACAAACGTTATCAGTCAGTGACAGTTTCATTAGATTACCTCGCCGTCAGTGGCAGTGGCAGTGAGCTCCGAAGCGGAGTGCCGCAGCAGGACCCCTACCCTGGCCGCGGCGACCGCTGCCGCCGTGGGGTCATCGTCCTCGAAGTCCCGCGCTGACTTGAGGATTGGGAGCTTCTTGTGGATGTCGAGAGGCCGCGGCCTGAACGAGAGCCTACTCATTGCCGCCACCACCACCACCGCGCAGCCCTATCTCATCGCCACCTCCCACCTCCTAGTCGAAGCCACGCACGCCCTCGCCGGGGCTCGGGTCGGCTCGCGGACGCAAACCCTAGGTCCGCGGGAGCCGAGAGATGGGGGATTGGGCGCGGGGGGCCGCGGCCGCGGGAGCCGCGAGGGGCGGGGGGGAGGGGGAGACGGTGGGCGGAGCTAGGGTTAGGGTTTTGGTCGGGGAACTGGTTTCTAGGGTTTGAAAGGAGGTGAAAGGGAGGGAAGGCGAGGAAGAAGAAGAAGGGAGGGACGTCGGGAAGGAGGTTGGGCTCGACCCGATGGTCTCTCTCACCATACGTGTACGACTACGTAGACGTACGGAAGGAGTAGTGTATTTGTATGTGTACCGTATATGCAGACTTATTTGTACGCCGTACGCGTATAATTGTTTTTAGATGCAACTTACGTAAATTGAGTGTCAATTTAATTGGTTTGTTTGTCTATTTTGTGAAGTGATTTCCTAGCATTTCGTTTTTCTCATGTTATAAAATAGATTCTCTTGCCTTTCTCCTAGTTTGCGTGATGGCAAGTCTAAAATAACTCTCGTCCCTATCCTCTCGAGAGCTCCACCACCGCCCCATATTTTGAGAGTCGTGTTCGGATGTCCATCCGATCTGAAGCCCTTCTCGTCGGCGATGTCGGTCGGGAGGAGCTAAGGAGAGGTGTCGGATGTAGGGTTGTATATAGTAGCCTAAATAAGAGTAGTTCTTGTAGCTTAGTTTGGCTTCTTGTCGGTCGTCGGCCTCGTGCCGGGAGGAAGGTGCCAGATTCCCCGGGCCGGATCTGGTACTGGCCGGCGCTGGTTGCTCTCGTGGTGGCGCTCCCATGGCGGGAGCCAAACGCGACGATGACCAAGGGTGATGCATACTAAGTGAATATTGCCTTCTTCGGCAGATTCGCGTAGGTGTAGGACAAGGCTCTGCAGATCTCCTCTGCTCGCATCAGTTAGGGGTTGGTTTTTATTTCTATATTTTTGTTGGTCCCAGTTGTTACTTGTACCTGCCGCCGTGCTATTAATGGTATCTAGGCCCTTCCGGGCACTTCTTGTTAAAAAAAGATTTATCTTTTTCTTGTACTTTGAGTAGCCTTTATTTATATATTAAATTAGTGTTTGTCGCGTTTGGATTAATATAGTAGTTTTCCGCCAATACTTCGGTTGTCTACATCTCAACTTAATTTGTCTGACCATCTTATCTTAAATTTGAAGTTCTGTTATGGGACATAAATATGGCGCGTATGTTACATTTATATCACCACATCGCGACATCTCGTGGGTAAAGATAAAACATATGACATCATCATCATATTTTCCAAGCTCGAAAAGTTAAAATGTTTTAACTATCAAACCATGTACCCGATTAGGATACGTCTTCACTGTCAGCTTGGTCTCCACGAGATTTTCAACTAGATAACGTATTAATAGGTCTTGATGGTTTTTCACCTTCAAAGTCACCACTCGAAGATTAATGAAATTGTCATGGTACTGATACTGAGATTACAACACGATAACTTGTTATAAAAAAGGTTGGCTAGAGCACGGAAACAAGTTTGTCTAAATAAATACATATAGGATTTTGTTTTGAAACTCTCGTTCATACGAAGCCAATGACAAAAACGGATTGCAGTCAGGCTGATGGTTTGGCATAACGTCTTATTTATCTCGGAAAATTGTTTTTCGTGTGTGTCGTACTTGTTTTTTCTTCCATGTTGAAAGAGCATCTCCTGTGGATATGGTTTTGGTGTTTGCTGCAACACAATTAGTCAGTCTAATGTGTCTTTGAACATTGCAGGAATTACTAGATAAGACACCCGTTGAATCAAGCACGCAACAAGCTCTGCTGGAAGTCTTTTCCCAGGCAGCGGTAGTACCGTTGCGTGCTGTTCCTGAGAGCTTCTAAGTGCACGGGAGCTGCGCTACCGCTGGCGGTACCGCCAGAGGTACCGCCGATTTCGGGCCTCGGGTGTCATCACGGTACCTCCAGCGGTACCAGATCGGTACTACCGCCCGCCAGCGGTGCCATATAGGTATCATGCTTAGTTACTAGCTTGTCATATAGGTAAATTCACCATAGTTGCATATCTAGAGAATTTACCTTTTGTGTCAAGCCTAATTTGAAAAGGTATTAAAATTTGAAGTACCACCTATTCACCCCCCCCCCCCCCTCTATGTGTCATACGATCCTTTCAATTGGTATCAGAGCCTCGGCTCTCTTGTTGGGCTTAACCGCCTAAGAGAAGTATGACTGTGGGAGGGGAGCCCTCGGAGGGCCAAGGTACTCCGGCATCCATGGCCGATCTCAAAACGATGGAAACATCATTGAGATCGTCCATGGATACCCAATTTAGTGAGATACGTGACTTGCTCACAAAACTCACTTGTACCAAGCCTCCTTCGGAGACTCTCCCAATAGAGGACCCCCTTAAGTCCAACACGGGTAATTCCGATGAAGGAAAAGGGGAAAGAAAGGGGATGAAGATACCGAAACCGACCCTAAGAAATCTTCTTCATCCATAACCAAGTCCGTATGTGGGAAGCCCGAGTATCATGAGGTTTCTCATGTGTACTCTCCCGACCCACCTATCCCTCATGCTCGCATAAACCCTTCAGGTCCTCCACCTAAGCTTAATGCATTGGCTTTTACCAGTTGGCAACACTCAATGAGATCTCATGTCAACAGTGCCTCTACCCAGCTTTGGAGGATCATTCAAGTGGGATACAAGGCCGTGGATCCAAACAACTTGACAAGAAGATAGGTGGCCGATGCTCGACTCAATGCCACCGCTCTACACATGCTTGAACTTGCCGTTGGAGAAAAGGATCTTCATCACATTCAACACCTCACCACCGCCAAGGAAGTTTGGGATTGTCTCTCCACGGTGTTTGTTGGAAATGAGAGCATGAAGAGGAATAGATATGATGCCTTGAGCAATGATGCGGAGGGGTTCTACATGCTTGATAGTGAGAATCGTGAAGAGATGTATGGAAGACTCAAGACCATTGCCCAAGCCTTTTATAACCTCGGGGCAACTTATGTGGATGATGCTTGGATCAAGAGGAAGTATGTGAATGCTCTCATGCCCTTCGAGCCCGTTGACTTGAAGGCTCTACAAGGAAGACACAACTACCTCCAAATGACATCCAATGAAGTGATGCAAGAAATGCAAGCTTTCAAGGTTGCCACCAAGAATCCTCAAGACATTCGTGCTAGGGCCATGGGGATGAAACAAGGCACCTCTCTTGCATTGAAGGCCAAAGTTGTGGTCCAAAAAGAAGATGTGGAGGTTGATAAAGGATCATGCAATAGGCTCCCGAAGATCTCCAAGAGGCCTATCATGAACACTTGGCTCTTGCGTCAAGAGCATTTTGGCGTGACCGGCCAAGGCAAAGGCTCAAGTTGATCAAAGGAACAATCAAAGTGGGAAGAAGGAGTTTGCACCCAAGACAAGGACATGCTTCAATTGTCATGAAAAGTATCACTTCATCAAAGATTGTCCTTATGAGAATAGAGAAGAACATGGTGGAATGCTTGTTCCCAAGGATCAATCAAAGATGGTTCAAAAGAAGCCTTTTGTCAAGAAGAGGCCATTCATCAAGAAGCCATCAAGAATTGTGTTGTTGACTCAAGAAGAGTATCCTTCCGATGATTCCAAAGAAGAAGAAACCACTCGTGAGGTGGCTGCCTTGGCTATCACCTCAACTCCATCACCTTCTCTCCTTGAATCCCCCAATGAGAACATCTCCAACAACACTGCTCGTTGTCTCATGGCCAAAGCTACCGAGGTATCATCTTCCACACCAAAGACTATGCATGTAATGGATGATATCACTAGTCTTAAAATTAAGGAAGAAATTGTTCCTTTTGATACCTTTGTGGCTAACTTGCAAGGTGAAGCAAGAAGCATGTTGAGGCTCTCACGAGTCAACTTGGTGCGGCCGAAGACCTCCTTGAGGTCAAGGGTAAAATTGAGAGAGAAGACTCTATCACTATAGCATCCTTTAATGCTTCTATTGAAGAAGAACATGAGTATAGGGCTTCTCTTGAGGAGCAACTTGAGTCTCTTGATGATAAAAATGATGAAATAATTGCTAAAATCATTAAGGAAAGAGATCACACCATTGCTAAATATAGAGTGATTAAAAAGGAGAAAGCCGAATTTGTGGTTGTCAATGCTAGACTTATTGGAGATATTGAGAAGCTTAATGAGGCTCACAAGGTCTTGGAAAGTACTCACTCTCTTCTAGTCAAGTTTCATGAGCAACTACAAACTCAACTTTCTAAACTTGACACACCTAGTACCTCTACTCCCTCTTGTGATCATGCAAATGTTATTGAGCAAAATTAATGTTAGGTTGAAGGTTGAGCTTGCCAAGGCCACTAGTGCCAAGACCTCAATTCCCAAAGGTAAAGAAAAGGTTGTTGCTCATGTATTTGAGCAAAAACAACACAAGGGGAAGGAGGGTCTTGGTTATATAGCCAAGGCAAAGAAGAAGATGAGCAACAACAAGGAGAACAAGGCCAAGCCCGCACAAGCCAAGACTCCCATTGCGCGTGGTAATGCCACTAGGGGCAAGACCACTCGTAGTGACTATGCGGGAAATGCTAACCCTCACTACATTCTATATGTTGATTATTATGGTGATGTTTATGCAAAATATGTTGGTCCTTATGATGGATATGTTGCTCATGCTATTTGGGTCCCAAAGACCCTTGTTGCTAACCAAAGAGGACCCATTGCAAGATGGGTACCTAAAATCAAGCAATGATTTCTTGTAGGACTATGCTTCCGGTGGGTCAAAATGGGTGGTTGATAGTGGATGCACTAGTCATATGACCGGAAGCAAGGAGATCATGACGGAGTTGGGACCAAATACAAATCACTCAACCGTAACTTATGGTGATAAATCAAGAGCTGAGGTAAAGGGCCTCGGCAAGTCGGTAGTTGCAAAGTATATCACCCTTGAAATGTCATGCTTGTCGAGTCCCTCGGTTACAATTTAATGTCAGTTCGTGCACTTAATAAGATGAACTTTGACGTCCATTTTACTATTGATATGGTGGTACTCTTGAGGAGCAAGACTCTAAAGGTCATGTTTGTTGGGTACGTTGAAACTGAGTTGTTTGTGGTGGACTTTTCGGGGTCAACCAACACTCAAGCAATGTGCCTATTCGGAAAGGCCAACGTGGAGTGGTTGTGGCATCGCCGCTTGTCCCATGTCAACATGAGAACTTTGCAAAGTCTTCACAAGGATGGCCACATTCTTGGACTAAAAGTGAATGTTTCTTTTTCTAGAGATCGTCTTTGTAGGGCTTGTGAGGAAAGATGCATGATTCTCCCCACCCAAGCAAGACCATTATTTTATCTAAGAGGATATTGGAACTTCTTCATGTTGATCTCTTTGGTGTCGTCCCTCAACCAAGTATTGGTGGGAAGAACTTTTGTTTGGTGATTGTTGATGACTATTCAAGATTTACTTGGGTTTATTTCTTCAAGTCGAAGGATGAGACTCAACAAGCCGTCATTGACTTCTCCAATGAAGTTCAAAGTCAACACAATGTTCCCATATTGGCCATTAGGAGTGACAATGGCTCCGAGTTCAAGAACTACACCTTAAATGAGTTTCTTAGTGAAGAGGGAATTCGTCATCAATATTCCGCTGCATATACCCTCAACAAAATGGTGTAGCCGAGAGGAAGAACCGGACTCTCATGGATATGGCAAGGTCCATGTTGGCAGAGTCTAAGTCTCCGCTCTTTTTGTGGGCCGAGGCCATCTCCACGGCGTGTCATTCATCAAACCGGCTCTTCTTCCGCAAGTGTAGGAAAGAAACACCTTATGAGATGCTCACCGGCAACAAGCCCAATATCGCCTACTACCGAGTCTTTGGTTGTAAGTGTTTCTATAAGATCAAAGGTGTTCGCTTATCTAAATTAGAGTCTAAAGCTTTAGAGGGTATTTTTGTTGGTTATGGTGCCGAATCCCACACTTATAGAGTCTACGATAAATCCTCCGGGAGAGTTGTGGAATCTTGTAGTGTGGAGTTCGATGATAATGACGGCTCCCAAGTGGCGCAATTTCATGTTTGTGATGTAGATAATGAGGAACCTCAAGATGCAATAAGAAGAATGGGCGTTGGATTCTATCGCCCATTGAGATCCATCATGAGCCTCTTCAAGCAAGTCTAAGCTCCACTCAAGTGGAGACCTCATCATCACAAGTTGAACCGTCGCCCACCATGGAAGCAAATGATGCACCAACCCAAGAACAAGTTCAAGACCCTTCTCAAGTTGATCAAGTTGCTATGCAAGAACCAAGCTCTCCTATTGTTGATGCTAGCCAAGGTCAAGACCAAGATCAACCCTCTCCTTCTCATGAAGATGTGCAAAATGATGATCAAGGTCAACATTCCGGTCAAGACGGGGACTCAAATGATCAAGATGATCAAGTAATACCTCCAAGATCCAATAGGGACACTAGTAGAAATTCGGCCTTTTACCACGGGGCAGATTCGTGGTAGAAAGGCCGTTTTTTCGTGGCTAAAGGTTTTTAGCCACGAGGGGGGTCCGTGGTGTATACTGCGTGGGTGATTTATTAACCACGGCGGCGGGATTTCGTGGTAGATGGTTCCGTCATCAACCACGAACAGGTTGCCGTGGTAAAAAAAATCTAACGGACACGTGGCAAACGGCGTTATCTCTTCTACCATGACGCGGAAACCGTGGTAGATGGCAGGCCCACCCGAGGCCTGGTACTGTTAGACGGGCCGGCCCGTTAAGGTTAGATTAGATGGGCTGTCTCGCCAAGGTTAGATGGGTCGGCCCATTAAGTTTAGATGGGTCGGCCCATTAGGGTTAGATGGGCCGGCCGTTGAAGCAGGTGGGCTCATACGAAAGCTTTAGTTGGGTCGGCCCGTTAAGTTAAGCGAGCCGATATGTACCATCGAGTGGGCCGGCCCATCCACGAAATGGTCCGGCCTTCTAGGATTAAGTGGGCTATCCTGCTACAGTTAATGGGCCGGTCTGCTAACGTAGCTCATTCGGCCTGCCATGATTTGTGGGCCGGCCTGATGAATATAAGGGCGGCCTGTTATCGTTCGTGGGCCGGCCTGCTAGATGTAATAGGGCCAGCCTTTCGTTTTTTGTGGGTTGGGCTGCCAGACATTGTTGGGCCGGCCTGTTAAATATAGGTAGGCCGGCCTGCCACATATAGGCGAGCCGGTCCATTTGTTGAACTGGCTCTATTCGATATTGTACTCGGGCCGGCCCTTTAAGTTTGATGGTCTGGCCCCTTATATATAGTGGACCTGGCCCATGAAATTTAAAGGGTCTGGCCCATTACTGTTCGACACTATAACACCGAGCAATAGATGTAGCAACTATTCGAAATAGGTTAAATAATACAACAAAATCTTAGCTAAGGAATAAAATATTACATCAACTGCAAAAAAGTAGTAATTATTACAGACCATGTAAATACAAAATAAATGGTGTTTAAACACCCTTTCGTTTTACACCTTGTCTTGCCAGGCATGTGACCTGTAGTTTACGCCGAGAGCTGCTGATCATACTATTAACAGGATGGTCCACCAAAGCTTGCCGATTTTTCAGTTCATGTATGTTAGTGATTGTAGCATCTCTATGGTGTCCAATTATATCAAATGGATCTTGGCGTGCAGAGACAACATAGCTTTCCGCTAGACTACCTGGTATAGTTCACAAAAAAACGATGTGAGCGATAACGACAGTCACTGCTTCTCTGTGAAAAGACATCTCTACGAGATGCAAGGGCTCTTCCTTTTCCCTTCATAGCTTTATTAGCTGGCTGAAACTAAGACAAAACGAATTACAACAGCATAACAGGGAACACACCACCATACTCATCGTCATGAATACAGTATGAGTCAATGGCCTGATACAACAAAGCAAGCTATTAGACGAGCCCTACATACAGATTAGACTAAGGATAGGTGTGGCAAACATTCTATATACTGACAGATCATGTCACGAAGATAACCGACATGTATATAGTGAATTAGAAGGGTGCGACTTTAAAAATTCTAATTATATATAGAGAAACCATGGTGTCTGATGTTGAAATAGCTAGATCATGCAATGAAGCTACCCAGCAAATATAAAGGTCAGAGGGAGTGCACAAAGTTCCTTGTGAGAGTTGTGTATGCATTATATTGGATCCCATTGAATAGGTGAATTGGTTCTAATCATCACTAGACTGGGATTGTCGTGGGGTAGATAACACGGCAGATGCTACCTTGGGGTAGCTTGAGTTTTTGGGCAAGGCGACACTGGCGTCTGGGAGATTGTTTAGCATTGCAGGGGACACAGGTTTACCCAGGTTCGGCCTCTCCATTGGAGATAAAGACCTACTTCCTGCTATCTTCTTATTAATCTTGGTCTCGATCTCGATAACCCGGCTACAACAACAGAGCCGGATCTCGATCTAGGTTACAAAGCTTGTATGTCTCTCTCGATGATTCTCTCGCCTAAAGCTTGGGGATTCTGAAAGACTTGCTAGCTATGGCTCAGGGGCCGGTTTATATAGATACCGGGCCCTCTGACCGCGTACACAATAGAGCCGGTTCTACCCGAACTCCAAGTCCTATCTTAGCTCCTTTGCTCTTCGTGTATTCCAAGTCTTGAACCGCCTCTTGTACCTTCTAGAATATCACCTTCCTTAGCCGGGTCACCGCCAAGATGCCGGCCCAGAAACATAACCCGGCCCGTGCTGAGGGCTAACTGCCCTGACCGGGCCTCCTTCCTGGCGGGCTCGTTTCCCTCTTCATGGGCCTACCGGGTTATTATCCCTCCATCAGTAGCCCCCAGGTTAACCAGGTAACCAGGTTGCCATGCTTTGCTTCCAACTTTGTGTCGCTTCCTTGATCAATGCTGGTACCCTGGCTTGCCGGGTTAACCGCCTGAAATACAAAAACAACAAATACATATAACACTATTTTATCTTTCTGCTTAACTGGGCCAACTCTTCTTGGCGGGTCATACCGTAACCCGGCTTTCTCATACTAGGTCATATGTCTCCGGGTCTCTCACCCAACACTTAGCGAAAATCTCAACTCAACTGGACCACTTGCTAGTCATAACTGGAGTCAAAGAATATTCCTTTTGTCCTGTCTGTTTGTCGCTGGCTTCCCGGAGAAGATGCTTATCTTATCCGCTCATTTTTACCGCAATACCCCTAGGGTTTTCACCGTGGCTATAAATATCTGGCCATAACCCCCAGAGTAAATTTCCCCATTCTCACGTTCATCCCCTACCTCACGCTCGCGTCACTGCCACCGCAGCCGCCGGAACTCCGATCTTCAATCGCGCCCTTAATCTCGGTCAATCTCCAAGGTAACCTCGATTCTTACTTTTATCCATTCCGCGCATCCGATTCCAACCTTTATTTCTTCTAGATTGGCTCCGTATTTCATTATTCACTTCCGCATCCAAACTAGGGTTCATAACGCCATTGTTGCGCTCTGTCCTCCTCCAGAGCTGAAATCCATGACGAAGGAGAAGATAAAATCTGGAGGGCCCCGTGCGGCCAAAAAGCTCGCAAAGAAACCTTCTGGTACTGCTGCTGGTGCATCTGGATCCGCGGCTCCCGCAGCCGCTCCAGTGAACTGGACAAGGTCCAGTGCGACCAAGACCACCCTTCAGTCTTTCGTGAACCGGGGCGAACTCCCGGCTCAGAACGAGATCCAGTGGCGCGCCCCTGGAGAGGAGATCCGCCCAAACCCCAAGGAAGGTGAAGTGGTAGCCTTCTTAGATCATGTCCTGCGCGGTTTCCGCCCACCGGGTTCCCTGTTCTTTCGCCGGGTCTTAAAATACTACGGTCTTAGGCCACAAGACATAGGCCCCAACTCCATTCTCAACATAAGCAACTTTGTAGTTTTCTGCGAGGATTACTTGCAAATAGCCCCCAGCCTTGAACTTTTCCTAGAATTTTTCTACTGCAACCCATCCCGCAAAGACAACCTTGGCCCTTACGGTGGAGTGGCGATCCAGCGCCGGAGGGAATGTGATTTCCCGGCTCTTGCTCTTGCCAGCCATCCAAAGGGATGGCAAAACACATATTTCTATTTCAAAGACACTTCACCCGAGTCAGATGATGCTCGTTACCCGGCTTTTCGGAACTCGGGCATGACCTACGAAGCAAAGATGAACAGCTACGCCCAGACGCAGACCGGGTCAAGCTCGAGCCCACGCTCCGCCGGGCCAAAGCCCTGCTCGCACATGGACTCAGGGGGACTGACCTGGTCAAGTGCTGGATCGGCTGGTTCATCCAGCCCCTCAGCATCAGGACCGGCTCTTCCATGAATACACAGAAGAGACCACTGACGACATGCGTTATTCAGAGATCACTCTGCTGGATGACCAAATCGTGAAGAACGCCAAGAGGCTCCTTGGCGAAAAGAAGACTGATATTGCTATGAACGGGCTCGCCCCGTACAGTGCCAAAAACAAGCCTCCTACGGTAAAAAACTTGCCCTTACTTGTTTCTGTAAACTGTAACCCGGTACTTCTTGCAAACTGTTACTGATATTTCTTTTTCCAGGACTCCAAATGGTGGAGTGCAGATTACACCCCTACATCCTCTGCTGAAGAGGACACAGAAAGTGACGACCAAGAAGAAGAAGAAGAAGAAGGTGAGCCAGACTCCATAGGCCGGCTCTTCCTCGAGCTGATTAACAACGAAGTCCCCAAAAAGGACACTTCTACTGATAACCCGGCTCTTCTCATTCCAGGCCCCAATGACCCGGCTCCGGACGTATTGCCGGGTCCACAAGCTGTTGCACCAACTCCTCAAAAGAGGACCCGAGCTGCAATTGCAAAGGTGCCATTTTCTCGTTCCTCAACTTGCATGATGAACTCATCTCAAACTCAAATACCAACACAGGAAAAGGAACTTGAGAAAGAAGCTGAAGCCAACAAGAAACCGCGGACCCGGTCCTCTGCAAGCCATGTCACTTTGAGCACAGGTATCCCTCCATGTTCTTTATCAAGCTGGGCCAAATCGATCCAGAAGACGCCCAGCAAAAAGTATCCTTTGGCTGGCAAAATCCGGGTCCTAAACGTTCTCGTGTATCAGATTCTTCCTCGGACGCGGCTAGCACGCCCGAGGATTTCCTCATCAATACCGGGTTAGGACTACTCTCCTTTCTTTTCATTTTTCAACACTTTAATCTTTTCTGTAACTAAATTCACCTCTTTCGCTTCAGTGCCAAAGCTATTGTGGAGGAAGACCCGGAATCTTCTCCAGCTGCCTCTCCTCCACCTGCTACAGCTGAACCTTCCCAAATGGAAGTACATGTTGAGGAGCAAGCCCAGAAGGAAGAATCTGGCGCAGAGAACGTGATAGCCACACCACCAAGCCCGCCAGCTGCTCCAAAACCAAGCCCAGACGCGCAATCACCCGGGCATGGGTCTGGAACCAAAGAAGTTGACCCAGAAGTCCAGATCACCGGGTCTAAGCAAGGCCCGGCTCCTGGCGTGTCCACTGCCATTGCCAAGGTCACAGCACCAGAAATCAAGGTGGATCCCTCTGCAAAGGGCAAGGACCCGGTTGCTTCTTTGGATCTGGCGACTCTGAACTCCATGTCCACACCGGCTCTGTGCGAGGAATACTTTTCTCGCCTTGCTCATCATAAGAACTTGGAGACTGAGCTTGTCTCTCTGCTTCAGAAACGGTACCAGGTGTGCTTTTAACTTTACTTACCTTCTTACTTCTTGCATAACCATACTCTGCCTAGCCCCCAAGCTCCAAATTTATCACTTGTTGAAAAACTTGGTGCTTGAAACGCCAACATCCTTTACAAAAACTTTTCAACACTGTAGCCCCCAAGTGCCGGGTTAGCTGTCCACAGCAACCTGGGACTAATCACTTGAACAATTTTAAAACTTTCACCCGTGTAGCCCCCAAGCACCGGGTTAGCACGCTTGCGGCAACCTGGGGCTTTACTTGTCTGTTGCAAACTTTTGAAACTTTGTAGCCCCCAAGTTCCAGGCTAATAATTCCTTAGTAACTTGAGGCTAAACTGTGCACTTTTTTTTTAACAGGAACATGTGAACCAAGCCAATGAAGAAGTGGCCCGGCTACAAGGAGCCTTAAAAGCTGAGACTGAGACCCGGGCTGAAGGGGCAAACAAACTTCAAGCCCTGGAAGAAAAAATAACTGCCTTGACTCAGGAGAACTCAGACTTGAAGCGGGACATGCAAGAGCATGAAGAAAACTTTCAAGAGCAGCTGACCAGCCTCCAACAGAAATTGAATACAGCTACCAGCGAGCTGACCCGCCTGAAGAAGATGATTACTGCCATGGTTGCCTCCCTTGTTGGTAAGCACAATACTCTCAAAACCCGGTAAAGTTTTCGTCTGTTCCAAGCTTGGCATGTAAACTATGCCTGACACTGTTTCCCTTTTGCAGGTGCACGTGATGGCAACATCCGCAAGACCGCAACTGAGAAAGTCAAATGCATGTATACACTGGTCCGCCAATTATACTTTGGGAGTTGCGAGGTCATCAAGGCTGCAAGAAACTGGGAAAACCCGCCCAGCACTTACACTGAAGTGCTGGGCCATTTGTCCACAATGCCTGGTGGATTCACCTGCTGAAGAAATCTGCATGCAGGGCCGGGGCCATGCGCAGCCTAGCTTTGGCTAAAGCTTACTATCCCCAACTTGACCCGGCTCCTCTGGCATCGGGCTTTCCTGAGTACAATGCAGATGGCACTCCTTTTGACAGGAAGACCTACAGCCGGGTTATGAAGCAGACCCGGTTCGTGGCTACCCAAATTGCCAACAATCTGAAGCTTAACACCATCCAGTATGGCTACAACGAGGCGAATAAAGAAATTGTGGACGACGAGCCTCAACGCATCGACCTGCTACAAAGCTACAAGGAATCTGTTGCTGGTGATAAAACTGCTCCAAGTGCTTCTGCTGCGCCAAGCTCCTCAACTCCCACTGTGCCACCTCCAGCACGTGCACCAGTGGAAGATGAAGATGAACTACTTCCAGTCCCTTCAACTTGTCACCTGGCGCACTGATGGAGCCCCCAAGACCCGGGAAGCAGAAGCAGAGACGGCCAAGGATGACTCGGCAAGCGCCAAAGATGGCACCCCAGCTACAACTCCTTCCACTAACCCGGCTCCAGAAGCCGGCTCTTAAACTTATGCAGATGCTGTGTCTCTGCCAGAAAACTTAATGTCATTTGGCCCTTGAGGCACATTATTGTAATAACTTAGCTATTCTGATACCATGCCTGTGATGTATGCTTTTGCACTTGTTTTAAACTTTGGTGAAACTATGTGGAATCACATGACATGAGAAATATCCAATTACTTATCTTCTGTGGTTTTGATGACCCTTTTGGTTTCTTTAACTGTGAGCCGGCTTTCGCATGGATATCCTGGCGCAACTTCTCTGAGAAAAACAGGGTCGAACCAAGTCCCAATGGGCTTCATGGTTGATTGAGTTTCCAGGTGTGCAATCAGGCCATATAAGTGCGAGTCACATCAGCTACACAGCAAGATAACCAAGAATACTAGTGGCATAAAAGCCGGGTCTTGGGATTGCAGCTACAGACTTTTTGCAGTAAGAGCCCCCAAGACCTGGATCAATGTTTATAAAGTAAAGGGCTTATGCCTCAGTACCCCATTGATCCAAAATACTGGTGGGACGCACTCTCTGGGCATCCTCAAAAATAAAAAACTTAAACAACTGCAACCAAAACTGAAACCGGGTCCTGGGGAAATAACTTTAGCTATCTCAATGACAAGCCCCCAGGACCAAGCTTGACCCAGAACTGCCACAATACATATAGAACAAAGAAAAATAACCGGCTTATAAAACTGAAACATAACTGAGACAAGACAAATTTCTGCTTCAACCTTCACTTTATTGATAGAAAAGGTTAGGTCAGCAAGCCGCCTCATTAAAAACCTTCCAGTCCCCTTAGGTACCCTGGTAAGGAAAAGAGCGCGTCTGAAACCTGCTGCCTGTTACATCGTGTGTTACATCTGATACATCTTTTTCATGCTAAGTATAATATGGGCGCAGCTGCGCAATGTTCCACGGCCTCTCACGCTCTTCCATAGAAAAGGTAGAGTGCGTTGAGTCATTGACTGTCTCTGATTTCTCTCTAGCGTCCACCAAATAGTATGAACCATTGTTCAATTTCTTGCTTATGATGAAGGGCCCTTCCCAAGGAGGAGATAACTTGTGCATCCCTTCCTTGGACTGCACCCATCGCAACACTAGATCACCTTCCTGGAAGGTGCGAGTTTTAACCCGGCGGCTGTGATACCGCCTCAAATCTTGCTGATAAATTGCTGATCTTTCCAATGCTTGCTCTCTATTCTCCTCCAGCAGGTCAACAGAATCCTGCCGGGTCTTCTCATTTTCTGTCTCCACGTAAGCCGCCACGCGAGGCGAGTCATGAATAATATCACTTGGCAAAACTGCCTCTGCCCCATACACCATGAAGAAAGGGGTCATCTTTGTGGATCTGTTTGGTGTTGTATTGATTCCCCAAACAACTGATGGCAATTCCTCCACCCACGCTCCGGCGGCTCTGAGACACGGGACCCGGAGACGTGGTTTCAATCCTCTGAGTAACTCCTGGTTAGCTCGTTCAACTTGCCCATTGGCCTGAGGATGAGCCACAGAAGCAACATCCAAACGTATACCATTGTTTCCACAAAACTTTGCCATCTCTCCCAAGGACATATTAGTACCATTGTCTGTGATAATACTATGGGGATACCCAAACCTGTGTATGATCTGCTTCAGAAACTTCACTGCTGTTGCCGCCTCACAATTTGTAACAGGCATGACCTCAACCCACTTGGTAAACTTGTCAATGGCAACGAGGAGGTGGGTTTTCTTACAAGGAGACATGCTGAAAGGACCCACCATATCAAGCCCCCAAACTGCAAAGGGCCAAGTCAAAGGTATTGTTCTCAACTCCTGAGCCGGCACATGAATCTGTCTTGCATACCTTTGACATCCATCACATCTATTCACCAAGCGCTCTGCATCTGCCTGGGCTGTGAGCCAAAAGAAACCGTGCCTGAAAGCTTTTGCAACCAAGGACCTAGTTGAAGCATGATGACCACAATCTCCCTCGTGAATTTCCTTCAGAATTTGCCGGCCCTCCTTTCCAGACACACATCTCTGATATACCCCTGAAACACTTCTCTTATATAACTCACCATCTATGACCACATAGGCCTTGCACCGGCGCACGATCTGCCGGGCTATGACTTCCTGCTGGGGCAACACCCCTCTCAAAAGATATGCAAGATACGGTTCTGTCCACTCTGGAATTTCCCGGGTTACAGCCACCAGCTGCGAATCCGGGTCTACCAACTCTTCCTCATCCTGGGACTTGACTGATGGAGCCCATAGCTCGTCCAAGAAAACGTTAGGTGGAACCGGCTCTCTGCGTGAGCCGAGTCTTGACAAAGCATCTGCAGCATCGTTTTTCCTGCGGTCAATGTGATCCACTGATAGCCTGAGAAGAACCCAGCTACTCTATCCACCTCTCGCCTGTAAGCCGCCATAGTTGCATCTTTTCTGTCCCAAGTTCCTGAAACTTGCTGCGCCACAAGATCTGAATCCCCATAGCACTTAATACGCTTGATGTTCATCTCCTTTGCCATACGCAAACCATGTAACAAGGCCTCATACTCTGCCACATTATTGGTACAATCAAAGTGAATTTGCAAAACATAACTCAACTTGTCACCTTTGGGAGAAGTTAACACCACTCCAGCTCCTGAACCTTGCTCTTGTTTAGACCCGTCAAAATGCATAACCCAAGATTTGAGACTCGGGGTGAGAGGTGGTGCATTCAACTGTGTCCAATCATTAAGAAAATCTGCCAACGCCTGAGACTTGATAGCTGTGCGAGGCACATAATCAATGTGATAATCCCCCATTTCAATTGCCCACTTGGCAATTCTTCCTGTAGCTTCGGAGTTTCTGATGATATCTGCTAAGGGAATAGAACTGACCACCGTAATTGGATGCTCCTGAAAATACGGCTTCAACTTTCTACTAGCCATGAAAACACCAAACACTAGCTTCTGCCAATGTGGGTATCTCTGCTTTGCTTCTGATAGGACCTCGCTGACATAATAGACCGGCCTTTGTACCGGGTTCTCTTTTCCTTCCTCTTTTCGCTCAACCACCACCACGGCACTCACAGCTTGAGGCCCGGCTGCAACATACAAAAGCATGGGTTCCTTGGGACCCGGCGCCGCTAAAACTGGCGCTTTGACAACTGCTTCTTCAAGGCCTCAAAGGCCTCATCTGCCTCTTGATTCCACACAAAGTTATCTGTCTTCTTCAACAGCTTATACAACGGAATAGCTTTTTCTCCAAGCCGGGAAATAAACCGGCTCAACGCAGCCACACAGCCTGTCAGCTTCTGAACATCAGCCAACTCCTCTGGCCTTTTCAAACTCTGGATTGCACGAATTTTTTCCGGGTTTGCCTCAATTCCACGCTCTGACACAATGAAACCAAGTAACTTGCCCGCTGGAACCCCAAACACACACTTCGTAGGATTAAGCTTCATCTTGTACTCTCTCAGATTCTTGAATGTCTCTGCAAGGTCATTAATAAATGACCCGGCTTTTTCTGACTTGATAACCACATCATCAACATAAGCGTGCACATTGCGCCCAATCTGATCATGAAAACAATTCTGGATACACCTCTGATAAGTTGCTCCTGCATTCTTCAACCCAAAAGTCATGGTCTTGTAACAAAAAGCACCAAAGGGGGTGATAAACGACGTCTTCTCCCAATCTTCCTTGTTAAGTTTGATCTGATGATAACCTGAATACGCATCCAGAAAACACAAGAGCTCGCTACCTGCAACAGCATCCACAATTTGATCAATGCGCGGCAGTGCGAACGGATCCTTGGGACAATGCTTGTTCAAGCTCGTGAAATCAATACACATCCTCCACTCATTATTCTTTTTCAGAACCAAAACCGGGTTAGCTAACCACTCTGGATGAAACACTTCCATGATAAAGCCGGCCTCCAGAAGCCGGGCTATCTCCTCTCCAATTGCTTTTCTCCTTTCTGCATTCATTTTTCTCAAACCTTGTTTTACCGGCCTAGCCTTGGGATCAACATGTAAACGGTGCTCAGCGAGTTCAGTTGGAATGCCTGGCATGTCACTAGGTGTCCACGCAAAAACATCCCGATTCTCACGGATGAACTCGATGAGCGCGCTTTCCTATTTGTCAGTTAAGTTTGTCCCTATGGCGAACTGCTTGGAGGAATCCCCAGGCACAAAATCCACCATCTTTGTGTCCTTTGCTGCTTTAAACTTTGCCCTATCATCTTCTGTCATTGGCTTCTTGAGCGCCGTGTTATCCTGTGGGTCAACATTTGATCTGTAAGCTTTCAACTCCTCTCTTGCACACGTTTGCTCTGCCAGGGCTGCATCCCCTTCATCACACTCTGCTGCTATTTCCCTGTTACCATGAACAGTGATGATCCCATTGGGACCCGGCATTTTCAACTGGAGATACACATAACACGGCCTTGCCATGAACTTGGCATAAGCCGGCCTTCCCAACAATGCATGATATGGACTTGGAAACTTTACCACCTCAAACGTGAGCCACTCTGATCTGAAGTTATGGATAGACTCGCCAAAAGCTACCTCCAATGAAATTTTACCCTCTGGTGTGGCTGATTTTCCCGGAACTATACCGTGAAAAATTGTTGACGTTTTCTGCAACTGTGACTCCTTCAACCCATGCGCACAAACGTGTCCCAGTACAAAATATTGATGCTACTGCCACCGTCCATCAAAACCTTTTTCAACTCGAAGCCATGAACTTGAGGAGCAACAACTAGCGCAAGCAGGCCCGGGTGCTCCACCACCTCTGGATGATCTGCTCTGCTCCAAGTAATTGCATGCTCTGACCACCTCAAATACCTTGGAATTCCAGCAGCCACTGTATTAACCGCCCTTTTGACTATCTTTCTCTCTCTTTTTGTTGTGCCACTGGTATAAATGTGATACTGACCAAGTTGCCTTGGCTGCTGTGAAAATCCTCCTTGGTTACTCGTGTTCTGGTTCTGACCCTGACCCGGGTTTCCAGTGGGTACCGCATTTGCTCCTGTTAGAGGCCCCGCAGCCGGGTTACCACCCTGGCCGGGTCCTCCACTTCTGTTTGCTCCCTGCAGAGCTCTCTGCACCTCATTATTTTTCCACCTATTCAAATCCACACACTGTGCCAATGAATGATTGGATGGTCTGCCCATCTTGCTATGGCGAGGACACGGCATCCTAAAAGCTTCCTCAGTACTCATTGGGCGTGTTCCCTGGTAACTACCTCCACTATTGTGATTTCCACTGTTCCCCTGATAACCCCTGTTGTCCTGGTAACCTCTATTTTCCTGATAACCTCTGTTTTCCTGGTAGTTCCCGTCCATCCTTTGCCTCTGAAACCCGGTATTGGTGTTTGCTACTAACTCTGAACTTCCATCATTATGACCTCGCTTATGCTGATTCTGTTATTGTTATTGTTGTTTCCTGAGCCATTATTGTTCCTTCCACCATTATTTGCCGCGCCTTTCCCCTTCTCCTCCTCAGGCTCATCCTGAGTCTTGTCAGTGGCTGCATGCCTATTGCAAGCATCCATCAACTCTGCCATGGTGACCGGCTTAACCCGGTGCCCTTCCTTCATGCGACCCAGCTTCTGGACAAGTGGTGCATACTTACAAGTTTTCTCCATTGATGAAATTGCATCCTTGGGCTCAATACCAGATGAAGAGTGCAGGATCTCCGTGACCCGGCCCATCCAATGACGTGCTGACTCGCCTTTTTTCTGTATACAACGATCAAGATCCTCAATGGAAAACAAACGCTTGCACGTACCCTGAAAGTGCTTGGTGAAAACCGCCTTCAACTCATCCCAGAATTAATGGACTTCTCTGGTAGATTTTTAAACCACAACTTCGCTGCTCCATCGCTCATCATCAAATACATGTACTTGGCACAAACATTCTCTGTGGCATTGCGTATACACATCGCCATCTCATAACTGCTCAACCAGCTGGCCGGGTCCATGCTGGGCTCATAATTGGATATCTTGCTTGGCTCCTTGAACTTCTCAGGGAAAGGCTCTGCTCTAATGGAATCTGAAAGACATTTTGGCCCGGCTAAACTAGAAGAACTTGCCGAAATATTGATATTACCGGGTGAGCTTGCAGACGCGGCTGGTGCAGGACCCGGTCCTCCTTGTGGTACTCCTGCTGCAGGTACTACCGGGTTTGCATTGCCCGCACTTCTCCCCGCGCGTGATCTATTGACTATCTGCTGAGCTATGGAAATTGCTGGGGCGGGTTGATGCTGCTGATTGTTTTGATTTTGATTTTGCTGGGGCGGGTTTTGCTGCTGTGCCGCTACAGGCCCGGCCAATGGCGGGTTACCTCCATTGCGACTCTTGCTACGATACGTTGTGGAATGCAATGCACTTTTCTCCCTTGAATACTGAGTTTGCTGGACAACTGCAGTGCGTAACATGTCAATGGCACGCCGGGCTTCAATCTCCGCTGGCGTGTCTCCCAATGGAATACGATCAAGCGCCAAAGTTGCTGCATACACGTTATCCGCCGGATTTGAATAGTGACCCGCCGGCGTGTGAAACCTTGGTGTTCTGGGCGGCAGACCCGGATTTCCCCTGGCTACCCCAGCGAGAAGACCCGGCGCCGTTGCCACTGCAACCCCAGCTGCTCCTGTTCCTCTATCTGGTTCTACATCTGCCCTTACAACTGGAGCCACCTGGGTGACACCAACTGGTTGATCTTCTGGGGTCCTAAACAGTACTGCTGGGTTTATAGCGTTTTCTCCAGGGGCCAGCCGGCTCTGGTGCCTCCTCCGGTGCGCCCTGGTCATCTCATTGAGACGATTTTCCTCATCCTCTATTTGCCTCTTTCTTGCTTCTATTTCTTGCCTCTCTGCCTCGGCGTCCCTGCGCATCTGCTCCAACGCTCGGCGTGCTGTATCCAATTCCATTGCTCTAACTGCTGCGTTTTCTGGAGTAACCAACCTTGTAAGTGCTGATGGATCTAAGACCAGGCCATTGTTAAACAAGGCCGGGGCAGCTGCTGTGTTACTTCTTTCCTCTCCTTGGGCCCGGTTATGCAGGAACCCAAAACTGTTTCTGTATCTTGCCGTACCCTCGCTTTCCTCTGAGACCGAAGCCGGCTCTCCATCAACTCTCTGTTCTGCCAACTCCAGAATTGGGGGCAGCTGCTGTTGACCCGGGGTAAAGGCCGGTGGAACAACAGCTGATGGTGATGGTTGCATGCTGGACGAAGGCGCGGTGTACACCGCTACCCTACGAACCGGGCTTGGACTTGACTCTTGTTCCTCATCATCTTCTTCTTCTGCATCATACCCAAACCGGCCTTCGAACAGGGGCAAGATTGATTCCGACCCGGCTTGTTCCACCGCGTCACCCGGGATTCTGCCGGGTCATCCAGCCGTTCCTCCAGCGTGTTCAGGACCCTCAACTTCAGCTGTGCCAACTGATTCCTCTCCATCAGATTGAACAATTGTGGCGGCTCCTGACACAGATTCATAATCTCCATCACTAGCAGATCTAGTTGTAATCATGCCCACAAAAACATTAAATTTGCCAATTGGAATAACATCACCTGATTCAAGTAGATCAGATTCCGGCCCCCAGCCAAAATCATCGACGATGGATTCTCCTTGCTCATTGACTGTGATCTGGCCAAAAACAAAGTTTTCGACCCCTCTCCTTGCTTCTCCCATGATGGTGACACCTTTGGCCGCGATTCCCACAGACGGCGCCAACTGTCGTGGGGTAGATAACACGGCAGATGCTACTTTGGGGTAGCTTGAGTTTTTGGGCAAGGCGACACTGGCGTCTGGGAGATTGTTTAGCATTGCAGGGGACACAGGTTTACCCAGGTTCGGCCTCTCCATTGGAGATAAAGACCTACTTCCTGCTATCTTATTATTAATCTTGGTCTCGATCTCGATAACCCGGCTACGACAACAGAGCCGGATCTCGATCTAGGTTACAAAGCTTGTATGTCTCTCTCGATGGTTCTCTCGCCTAAAGCTTGGGGATTATGAAAGACTTGCTAGCTATGGCTCAGGGGCCGGTTTATATAGATACCGGGCCCTCTGACCGCGTACACAATAGAGCCGGATTCTACCCGAACTCCAAGTCCTATCTTAGCTCCTTTGCTCTTCGTGTATTCCAAGTCTTGAACCGCCTCTTGTACCTTCTAGAATATCACCTTCCTTAGCCGGGTCACCGCCAAGATGCCGGCCCAGAAACATAACCCGGCCCGTGCTGAGGGCTAACTGCCCTGACCGGGCCTCCTTCCTGGCGGGCCTCGTTTCCCTCTTCATGGGCCTACCGGGTTACTATCCCTCCATCAGGGATAGTGGCTCACAAATACTAGCACTTGAATTAAGCAAATGGCAGCAATATAATACTTACAGTAGCTTCTTGTTCAGTTTGACTGGCCTATGTTGTCTATACATCGGTCAAAGACGTCAACCGCATCCAGTACTTTGATAGACGCAAACGCTCTGGTGTACTTCATTTCTTCTCATCTGCATAAATATATGGGCAATCGTAAAAACGAACAGGTTCCAAGATGATAAAAGTACGTATACAGCAATACAAAAGCAACAGGAACCCAGGACATTATAATCCTGCTTCCCTCTACAATTTCTCGGTGTTCCATGTGGAAGCTCAATGCGAAATAACTGCAGCAGTCATATATTCCACAATACCAGAAATGTATCAGGGAAGAAATAATAGGTAGCGCCATAGTGAGAACCAGATAGAAACTATAATCTCGAGACTTGTACACAAGTAGAACAGAGAAAAGAAAACAGCATGCTCACTGACTCAGATTTTCCTACGAACGCGGTTCAATGCCTCAAATTTAAAAGTAGCACAACGATTTTCTATAAGAAGATGCGGACATCAACTAAAGCACTTAATATGTAGAAATATAGTACAGATACATAAATAAGATAGTATAATCATCTAATGTGAACTACATAAGGAGAAATATGAGTGAATCTAGACACTAAAATACGTGCGCAAACACCGAAACTCGGAAAAAAGGTAAAAGATGATATAATAATGGTAGAGAGGTAGCACAAGCTAGCAGTTACATTTTAGGTAACAAAATCAAACATATATTTATATAATGGCGCTACTTGTACACAAGTAGAACAGAGAAAAGAAATCAGCATGCTCAGTGACTCAGATTTTTCTAGGAACGCAGTTCAATGCCTCAAATTTAAAAGTAGCACAACGATTTTCTATAAGAAGATACGGACATCAACTAAAGCACTTAATATGTAGAAATATAGTTCCGATACAGAAATAAGATTGTATAATCATCTAATGTGAACTACATAAGGAGCAATATGAGTGAATCTAGACCCTAAAATATGTCCGCATACACCAAATCTCGGAAAAAAGGTAAACCATGATATAATAATGGTAGAGAGGTAGCACAAGCTAGCAGTTACATTTGTAGGTAACGAAAATCAAACAGATATTTATATAATGGCGCTACTTGTACACACGTAGAACAGAAAAAAGAAATCAGCATGCTCAGTGACTCAGATTTTCCTACGAACGCAGTTCAATGCCTCAAATTTAAAAGTAGCACAACGATTTCTTTAAGAAGATGGGGACATCAACTAAAGCACTTAATATGTAGAAATATAGTACAGATACATAAATAAGATTGTATAATCATCTAATGTGAACTACATAAGAAGCAATATGAGTGAATCTAGACACTAAAATACGTCCGCATACACCGAATCTCGGAAAAAAAGGTAAAACATGATATAATAATGGTAGATTGGTAGCACAAGCTAGCAGTTACATTTGTAGGTAACAAAAATCAAACAGATATTTATATAATGACGCTACTTGTCAACTAGTTGAGCATGGTATGGAAACAAATATATTCAGTGACTTCAATTTTGCAATTAACAACGTAATAACAGTTAAGCAAAACTACAAATGTGTTAGAGATGACATTTAGGTATAAGCGAGAGAACCATTGACTCTGCAGTACAAAGACATAAACATGCTCATAGCCCCCACATACAACAGGAGGATAGCAGTAATACAGTAGAGTGCGACAATCATGAACCGGCAATAGTGCTAACATAGCAAAAAAGCGCAAGAAGATGGTTACCTCGTTGTTGGCGGCGTCTACGCGTACACGGCATCGTGCGGGTCACGACGAGGTCACGGAGGGTGCTCCGGTTCCGATGTCGCAAAGGGGAAGCAGATTTGGGGTGGTCGATGACGGGTTCGGCGCGGTCGACGAGAGTCGATGAAGCAGATCCGGTGTCGTGCACCGCGGCGACGGTGAAGCAGATCCGGTGCAGTGCACTGCGGCGACGGTGAAGCAATCGGGTGCGTGCACGGCAGCGACGGTGAAGCGGGTAAGTGAGGTGGGCGAGGTAGGCGGTCAACCAGATCGGGTGCGGTGGGCTAGCGCGTCGGTGCACTGGTGGAAGAGACCGAGGCTGAACGGATCCGGTAGATTGGATGATGAAAAGAATATGGTTTAGAAGTGGGGGGTGTACGCCAGCGACGTGCGGCGGGGATGGATGTTCCAGTGCGATTGTCTTGGAGGTGGGAAAGGGCTTAGGATTTTTGGGAGGAATGGCGTTGGAAGCGGTGAATCTTCGACTATAAAGGTGTAAAGGCGGTGCTGAAGACGAAATCACCAACAAACCCTACCGTACTAAGGGCATTGGGTCTTCTTTACGGGGGCTGAAGGGGAACTTAAAGTTTTTGAAACTAGGAGGCGCGTAATATTTCGGGGGGGCGGGAGTATTCGGCGCTCAGAGATTACGAATTTGGCCAAGGAATAGAAAAATGGTACCGTACTCCGGATAGAGCCTCGGCGACTTTGAGAACCAGTCAGACCGTGGCTTTGACCACCTGAGAGCCACAAGATTAAAGATCCAACTGACGCACTTTGCCCGAATTTGCATTGAGCGTTTTTTAACCAATAGTACATCATGATCACTAATAGCCCTTTCTTTTCTCGTACGGAGTACTACCTATCTTTGCTGAAGACGTTGTATTTCCATGCACTGGTGGAAGAAATACTCTTTCAAACTAACATAACAAACTCCAACTTCGAACATAATAGATTATGGGAAACAATGTTTCTTCACGAGCACACATATATTTACACATGTGACCATTTCAGCACATAAAACCAAGTTTCAGCAGCATACTACCACATATATATAAGCCGCGTCTGCATCACATTACATAGCTCTAAACCTCCTGCAGCCCAGCTACTAGTAGCAGCTAAAGCCCCAAACAAAGTGGAGTTGTCATGGCGAGAATTTGGTTCACACTGAAGCTCTGTCCAACAATACTTGCCCGTTCAGTGCCGACTTCTTTTTTGATCCCTCGTGTACTCTGAATCAGATGAGTTGCTGACAGCGTCTTCATTTCCTCTCCTTAATGTTGTTCTCTGAATCAGGTCAGTTACTGACAGACAATAAAGGAATTGATCACGAATAATTATAGGTGTATGAATGCACTGCTACATATGTATGACTACCCTTCGTTTAAAAAAAAAAGGGTATGACTACCCTGACCTGGTGTTATTGTGTAGGCATATAAAGTGATAGACTTTGTACGAAGATTTAACTTTTTCCACGCCATGGTGCTGATATCTAATTGGAATACTTCCTCCTTCGCCCGTACAATCACGATATCTCTGTCCTCAAATGTGCAGAGTATCTTGATGACGTGGATCACACGTTCGTTGGGAGACCCCAAGAGGAAGGTATGAAGCAGTGTAGCAGCAGTTTCCCTCAGTATGAAACCAAGGTTTAATCGAACCAGTAGGAGCAAGAAATCACTTCTGAAGGTTGTCAGTGGCGCGCTGACGTGGAACCTGCACACAACACAATCAAACTACTTTGCCCCAACGAAACAATGAGGTTGTCAATCTCACCGGCTTGCTGAAAACAAAGGATTAAACGTATGGTGTGGAAAACAGTAGTAAATTGCAGAGAATGAAAATGAACAATGATTGGAGTTGGTTGTATTATCAGTGTAAAAGAATGGAACGGGGTCCATAGTTCACTAGTGGTGTCTCTCCATAAAAGATAACTAACATACTGGGTGAACAAATTACAGCTGGGCAATTGACAAAATATTGAGCGCATGACAATGCATATATATGACATGATGATTACTATGATATTCATGTGGGCATTACGACAAAATACATAGACCGTTATCCAACAGCGTCTATGACTAATAATCCACCTCCAGGTTGTCATACCGAGTTCCCCGTTGGTATTAAGTTGCAAGCAATGGATAATCGCATTAAGTAATGTGCGTAATGTAAACAAATGCATTAGACCTAACGACGCACCCTTAAGCTAAGCATCGGTTATTTTATCCCTAGTGGCAACAACACATTCACAATCTTAGAAGTTGTTGTCACTCTCCCAGATTACCGGAGGCATGAACCCACTATCTAGCATAAATACCAACTCTTGGAGTTACAAGCATCTACTTGGCCAAAGCATCTACTAGTAACGGAAAGCATGGAAGATCATAAATAACATATAAGATAGATTGATAATCAACTTGACATAGTATTCAATATTCATCGGATCCCAGCAAACACAACATGTAGCATTACAATAAAATGATCTTGATCATGATAGGCAGCTCACAAGATCTAAACATGATAGCATAAAGTGAAGAGACAACCATCTAGCTACTGCTATGGACCCGTAGTTCAAAGATGAACTACTCACGCATCACTCCGGAGGCAGGCATGGTGATGTAGAGCCCTCCGGTGATGATTCCCCTCTCCGGCAGGGTGCCGGGAAGAGGTTCTGAACCCTCCCGAGCTAGGGTTGACGGCGGCGGCGTCTCTAGAACTTTTCGTGGATAATGGCTTGGGTCTCTAGGATTTTCCCGTGAAAATGAATAAATAGGCGAAAGGGCGGCGGCTGGAGACGCCCGTGGGGCCCACACCACCCCACGGCGCGGCAGAGGGTGGGGCCGCGCCACCCATGGTGTGGCTGGCTCGTGGCCCCCCTCCGTCTCTCCTTTGGACTCCGTGTACGTGTTGGAAAAATAGGAGGTCCTGTTCAAGTTTTGTCCAATTCCGAGAATATTTCCAGACTAGCTTTTCTGGAATACAAAAATACCAGAAAACAGGAACTGACACTGTGGCATCTTGTTAATAGGTTAGTCCCAGAAAATGCATAAAAATGCTATGAAGTGTATATAAAACATGTAACAATTGGTATAATATCAACATGGAACATCAGAAATTATAGATACGTTTGAGACGTATCAAGCATCCCCAAGCTTAGTTCTACTCGTCCTCGAGTAGGTAAAACGATAAAAACAAAATAATTTCTGAGGTGACATGTTACAATCATAATCTTGATCAAATAGTATTGTAAAGCTCATGTTATGAATAAAGTGATCCAGGTCAATCTTATATTTACTAATTGGAGGCCCCATTGAAGGCTCCACGTTAATTCTGGAGTTTAGCAAATTTGATCCATTAGATTAAACTATGATTAATCTTTAACCGTAGGATTAACCGCGAGACTCCATGCCTCATGTATCCGCATAACTCATTGGTCGCGAGTTCGATTCTACGTACCTGCCGCACCTCCACTACTCCTCCTGTTATTTTCCGATCGAATTTATGACCTTGAATTCGTGATCCGATCGGAACCGGCCTGCAAAAGCTTCCCTGCAAACGTGCTCTCATAGGTCTCTGTCGCTGCTTTGCCTGTCAGCATATGCGTGCCTAGCTCGCCGTGAACGTCGGACGTACACCGATGGATGCCACCGTCAGCTGAAATCAACGGTTTTGTTCAACAATCGCCACCAGGTTGAAAAGTCCCTTGGCGCTCATGTGGGCTGTGTCTAAGGTCTCCGCTCGATTCATTGCTCTGCGTTGTGCCGCCGCAAAAACAAACAGGTTAATTAAGTTTCTGCAAGATTTGTCGCCTATTTGCAGGGCTATGCATCGATCAGCGCGACCATGCTGGCATGCACTTCCAAGTTAAAATCAGGTGCAATGGCATGCCAAATCTAAGTTAACTTTGTTTTCTGACGTTCTTAATACAGTCAATATTTTATTACAGCCACATGTCAGATCTAATCCAGTTTCTCCAAATTGCCAACCAGCTGCTACTATCGCTGTGCAAGTTCCAAGGTAAGCCTAATTCAGCTGTACTTCTACTTTAAGCATTTTTTCTTATACATCTACTCCAGCTGGAAAGTAGCTTCCAATCATATTTATGCAACGGCATATTTGTTTGAAGAAACTGATTCGAGTTTTAAACTATGTATAGATAAACCAACTTAGTACTGACAGATTCGTTACCGTTTGCCTGGGACTAACACGGACTAGGTAAAAAAAACACGTAGCTTAAATTACATATGTAATAAAACACAGTTGCGCCATCAGTCAAAATCCCAGTGAAAATAATCATGCATGATTGAAAACACGAAGTAACACACATAATTCATTATTCCTTAAGGCTTTAGAGCATTTTTACTGATTAATAGACAAATGTACTAACCCATGCCACGTACGCAAATTGGATAAGAAAATATTTCAAAAAAAATTGTTAAACTGCACAAAACATAATTTGCCGTGATAGTTTTCTCGAAAAGTATAATTTGTCACGATCTTACTAATTATACGATTTGTAAATGAAGAAGGTCAACTATTCCCAATTCACATGAGGCTTTTGCTGAGAGCAGAGTAGATCAACATAACATATATATACATGTAGAATTAAAGATTCATATTAGAATATTTATGCGATCACACTTACATACTCAAGCACATTTTTGTTTTCTCCCCACATTTTAAACCACGTACGATAAATATAGTATGGAACATAATTTTTCATGGTCGGTAATATTTCAGGTTTACTATTTATAAATTAGAAGAAGATAGACTATTTCCATTTTGAGAGCCTTTGAAATTGGTTGTTTAATTTTTTCGTTAAGAGCAGAGTAGATCCGATAAAGCATATACATGTAGAATTAAATATGTTCATTAGAAATATTTGTGTTTTGATGCTTAGATGGTCGAGCACAATCTTACGCCGTACATGCAATCTTATTTATAATTTGGTCAATATATTGTTTGGCTCAAGTTCCAACCATGTATAAAGACGGTGATTAACATGCTTGATTACGGGATGGACAATTGAAACCTAAAGAAACATAATCCTATATTTATTAGTACCAATAGTTTCCTACACACTTCTAATAAAATTTCATGCATACTTTTAATAATCTTTCAAAATGACATCCCTAAAGCTTTTTTCCTTCTACGTTTCATCCCTAGCCCGTGCTGGTGCACGGGTTGACGACTAGTGGTCTATAGTTTGCTAGCAAGTAGATAATGAACAAACAACTGAATCATATAAGCAAAAACTTTTCATGAATAGTACTTTCGAGACAAGCATCAAAGAGTTTTGCATAAGAGTTAACTCATAAAGCAATAGATTCTAAGTAAAAGGTATTTAACCAACACAAAGGAAGATTTAAGCTTCAGCAATTGCTTTCAACTTTCAACATATATATCTCATGGATATTTGTCAACACAAACAATATAATAAGTGCAATATACAAGCATATAAAAATTGTTGCACCAAAGTTGACACTAGTGTTTGCTTCTGAGATAGAAAGAAGTAGGAAACTGACTCAACATAAAAGTAAAAGAAAGGCCCTTCGCAGAGGGAAGCAGGGATTAAATCATGTGCTAGAGCTTTTTAAGTTTTTGAAATCATATAGAGAGTAAAAATAAGTTTTGGGAGGTGTTTGTTAATTGTCAACGAATCAGAAAATGGAAAGTACAATATGACCCCTGCCAACCAGACTTTTAAGAGCGGCTCCCATGAAGGACGTTATTTCTACCAGCAAGGCAGATCATCCCTCTTCTCTTTTGTTTACACATGCAGATATTTCACTGTTTGTCATTGCTTGACTGATAAATCAGGGCAAAAATGTGAAGAGAATTAAGCGGTTAAAGTTGTAATTAATTGGGACTGGGCACCCCATTTGCCAGCTCTTTTTGCAAAATTAATGGATAAGCGGATGTATATGCCGCTAGTCCGGTGGTAAAGTCTGTTTGACAGTTGACATAAAGACATCCACCCCGTCCTCATGAGCTTGGTAAACATTGACACAAAAAGGAGTAATAATTTTTGAATAGTTTAAAGGTAGCACATGAAAAATTTACTTGGAATGGCAAGGAAATACCACATATAGGTAGTTATGGTGGACACAGATGGCATGGATTTTGGCTCAAGGTTTTGGATGCACGAGAAGCATTCCCTCTCAGTACAGAGTTTAGGCTAGCAAGGTTATTTGAAGCAAACACAGGATATCAACCGACACAGCAAGACTTATATGAAAACATATTGCAAGCATTATAAGACTCTACACTGTCTTCCTTGTTAACCAAACCCTTTTACTAGAAAATATCTAGACCTTAGAGATACCAATCATGCAAACCAAATTTCAACGAGCTTTACGGTAGTTCTTCATTAATAGGTTTTAACTACATGATACAAAAGCTTAAACATGAACTACTTGATAACTCAAAACAATTGACAAGTATCAAATTATCCAATACAGTGATCTACAAGAATATGTAAGCTTTTTCCATTATACCATCTACCACATGCAACATTTTCTGTTCCAACCAAACACCAATCAATTTATTTCAACATAAACTCTCCAAACAATTATAAGTGAAGCAAGAGAGTACTTTCTTTAAAAGAACTAACAGCTCTGAATAAGAGATGCATGCAAAACAGGAGCTAAAAGCATAGCAATAGCTAGATAAGAATACTCAACAAGTATAAGTGAAGAATAGGAGTATTCATATGAAAAAGCGGAGCGTGTCTCTCTCCCAATCAAGAATGCTGGGGTCCAATCAAGTTGACCATAAGAAAAATAAAATACTGAAAATAAAAGCACACAGACGCTCCAAGTAAAGCACATATGATGTGAAAGAATTAAAATATAGTTTCACTAGAGATGACCTGATAAGTTGCTGATGAAGAAGGGGATGCCTTGGGCATCCCCAAGCTTAGACGCTTGAGTCTTCTTGAAATATGCTGGGGTGATCCATGGGAGCATCCCCAAGCTTAAGCTCTTCACTCTTCTTGATCACATTATATCATCCTTCTCTCTTGACCCTTGAAAACTTCCGCCACACCAAACTCAGAGTAATTCTCATTAGAGGGTTAGTGCACAATCAAAAACTCACATGTTCTATAAGGACACAAACATGACCGTTACTTTTAACATTAACTACTGCCACTGATGTTATGTGAAGCTCTTCACCCTAAAAAAGAATTCCACTCAACACTAGTAAAAGAGAGAATGCGAAAAATAAAAGACAGAATCTGTCTAAACAGAACAGTCTGTAAAGACGAATTTTTTCGAGGCACTTACGTTGCTCAGATCGAAAAACAAAACTAACGAAAGATGCGTACATATCTGAGGATCACGCACAAAAATTTGCAGATTTAAATAATTTTTCTGTGATTTTACAGAAGTAAAACGGTGAACAGCAGAAATCTGTTCCTGCGCAGAAATCCAAATCTAGCATCATCTTCCTATTAGAGGCAATACTTGGCACAACAATGCGATAAAATAAAGATACAAAGGAATTGTTACAGAAGTAAACAACTCCTTGACTCAAAAAGAAAAGAAAAATTGCAGAAATAAAATAATGGGTTGTCTCCCATAAGCGCTTTTCTTTAACGCCTTTCAGCTAGGCGCAGAAAGTAAGAATCAAGTGTTTCCAAGTGATGAAGCATCAACAATCTTACGCTTAGCTCTCTTACCCTTACCCTTATCTTTAGGAAATACTTGGTTACACATAGGTGAAGAGGCGAAATTCATAGTGCCTTGGCCCATCTATTATTGCTCCAAAGCGTTTCAACAGAGATCTTCCAAGCGTAATTTGTCCTACTCCTGCACATTCAATGACAAGATAATCAATAGATATTGTTATCCCCAGGAGTTTTGTAAATACTCCTTCGGCTACTCCTCTTGGTAATTTAATAGTATTATCACCCAAAATTATACAATCTTCGCATTTGGAAAGCTCCCAAAGATTTAAGGAATCAAAAATATCCTTGGGCATTAAACAGAATTCAGACATAATATCACAGCGAGCATGAAAGTTTCACCATTGATAACAACTTTTACTGAGGGAACCCATCCCGATGGTTCAAAATTTACTGGCACATTATCATAGTGTTCACGAATCTGATTATACCCTTCTTTTAGACCAGATATGTTTGTTTCAAGAGTGTTAAGTCTATCACTTATGCTTGTCAAAGCCGAATCAATTTTACTGATTGGAGGGCTAGAAATTGTAATCATTTTTTATAGCATTAAAAGCTTGATCCCCATCATAACGAAGGAAATCTCCTCCTACCACAGCATCTAAAGCATATCTGTAGCAAAGAACAAGACCAAAATAAAAGCTACTAAGGAGCAGGCTTAAAGTCATTTTAGGTTCAGTTTTAGCATAGACTCAAAAATTCTAGACCAAGCATCTTTAAAACTCTCCTCACTCCCTTGCTTGAAAGTGAAGATCTCTTCCTCAGGCGACATGATGACAGGAACAGGGCTAGACATGATAACAAGACTGAAAAATAACAATTCGAAAATAAGTAACTAATTTTTTTGTGTTTTTGATAAATAAAGCAAACAAGACTAGATAAAAATAAACTAAGCAAGACAATAACAAAGTAAAGAGATTGGAAGCGTGAAACTCCCCTTGCAGAAATCCTCTTGCTCCCCGGCAACGGCGCCAGAAAAATGCTTGATGACGTGGATCACACGTTCGTTGGGAGACCCCAAGAGGAAGGTATGAAGCAGTGTAGCAGCAGTTTCCCTCAGTATGAAACCAAGGTTTAATCGAACCAGTAGGAGCAAGAAATCACTTCTGAAGGTTGTCAGTGGCGCGCTGACGTGGAACCTGCACACAACACAATCAAACTACTTTGCCCCAACGAAACAGTGAGGTTGTCAATCTCACCGGCTTGCTGAAAACAAAGGATTAAACGTATGGTGTGGAAAACAGTAGTAAATTGCAGAGAATGAAAAGGAACAATGTTTGCAGTTGGTTGTATTATCAGTGTAAAAGAATGGACCGGGGTCCACAGTTCACTAGTGGTGTCTCTCCATAAAAGATAACTAACATGCTGGGTGAACAAATTACAGCTGGGCAATTGACAAAATATTGAGCGCATGACAATGCATATATATGACATGATGATTACTATGATATTCATGTGGGCATTACGACAAAATACATAGACCGTTATCCAACAGCGTCTATGACTAATAATCCACCTCCAGGTTGTCATACCGAGTTCCCCGTTGGTATTAAGTTGCAAGCAACGGATAATCGCATTAAGTAATGTGCGTAATGTAAACAAATGCATTAGACCTAACGGCGCACCCTTAAGCTAAGCATCGGTTATTTTATCCCTAGTGGCAAACACATCCACAATCTTAGAAGTTGTTGTCACTCTCCCAGATTACCGGAGGCATGAACCCACTATCTAGCATAAATACTCACTCTTGGAGTTACAAGCATCTACTTGGCCAAAGCATCTACTAGTAACGGAAAGCATGCAAGATCATAAATAACATATAAGATAGATTGATAATCAACTTGACATAGTATTCAATATTCATCGGATCCCAGCAAACACAACATGTAGCATTACAATAAGATGATCTTGATCATGATAGGCAGCTCACAAGATCTAAACATGATAGCATAAAGTGGAGAGACAACCATCTAGCTACTGCTATGGACCCGTAGTCCAAGGATGAACTACTCACGCATCACTCCGGAGGCAGGCATGGTGATGTAGAGCCCTCCGGTGATGATTCCCCTCTCTGGCAGGGTGCCGGGAAGAGCTTCTGAACCCTCCCGAGCTAGGGTTGACGGCGGCGGCGTCTCTAGAACTTTTCATGGATAATGGCTCGGGTCTCTAGGGTTTTCCGTGAAGATGAATAAATAGGCGAAAGGGCGGCGGCTGGGGACGCCCGTGGGGCCCACACCACCCCACGGCGCGGCAGAGGGTGGGGCCGCGCCACCCCATGGTGTGGCTGGCTCGCGGCCCCCTCCGTCTCTCCTTTGGACTCCGTGTACGTGTTGGAAAAATAGGAGGTCTGTCCAAGTTTCGTTCAATTCCGAGAATATTTCCAGACTAGCTTTTCTGGAATACAAAAACAGCAGAAAACAGGAACTGGCACTGTGGCATCTTGTTAATAGGTTAGTCCCAGAAAATGCATAAAAATGCTATGAAGTGTATATAAAACATGTAACAATTGGTATAATATCAACATGGAACATCAGAAATTATAGATACGTTTGAGACATATCATATCTTTATATCAACATTGCAACTACTTGGAAATGAAGTGTCAAGGGCAAGGAGCGTAGCCAAATCAACATCTCTATGAATTGTCCATGCATAAATGCCTGATGACAATCTTTCAGTGCACCACGTTTGTAGGCTGAAACCTCTAAGAACCACAAAAGCAACACCTCCATTATGCCCCTTAATGATGTGAAGATTGCCTCTCTGGATATCATGTGTCTGCCGAGGGCACTCAACATAATACAGAACCCTAGACAGATTGTCAAAGGCAATGATATAGTTGGACTTTGTTGGCCAGTACAAAATGTCCCCAATGAGAGTTGCGGGCCTCTTGTCAATCTCTGCCATCATTGCAGTAGATCCAACCCAAGGCTCCCACTCTCCCAAGTCTGATGAGTACCTCATAACCTGAGCTTCGTTAGAGTAGCGCCATGTTGATATCCAAACAACCCAGAAACTGGCTGAGTCACAACAATGTGAAAAAGATTCGCCATGATTCCTTGAACAGAGAATTGTGCCGTTGCCATGCTGCCACTGATAACATGATAGTGGAACAAAGCCTAAGGCCATTTGATTGTTCCTGATTGGATCCCATGCAATTATCCCTTTGCTACCATCTGACTCAGGTTGTAGTAGCACCCTACCATTGCGGCATGCTAGGACAAGTATTCAAAACGAGGGTTTCACCATACCCATGTATCCCAGCTTTACACAGAAATCAGGGTCAAGATCATGTTCTGTGAAGAATCGTTTGTCCTCAGAGCTGTTGGTGAAGAATCCTAGCAACGGATTTCCCCCGTTGTTTGAAAGGGTAAGCTTTCTAAAAGCATTACTTCCCATATATTGCCACCAGCTTTTACAGGCGGCTGATACCTTCAGTAAGCAGGGTGTGTGCGGAGGAAGCCTGACAAGAATCTGAGAGACTATATCGTCCGGTAGTTCGTTTATGCTTCCATTGAAGCTAAAGGTTTACATAGATATCACAATGCATCATTAAATAATGAAACAGCGTAGCTAAAATTATTTAAACAGCGCAATAGATCATCAAATTGACTTAACAGTAGAAAGCATCGTCAAAATTACCTACACAACATAGACCATGTCATCTATATTATCTAAACAGCAAAATTCATCATCTAAACAGAACAATGCATCCCAAAAATTCATTATCTATATTATCTAAACAGCAAAAGCATAATGCATCATCAGAATCACTTAAACAGAACATTGTTATTATTATTTTGAACAAAGGGGAACGGCCCCTGCTTCATTAACAAAACATAACAAGCTACAATAGTTTTCCCAGATTTTGCCGGCTACATCAAGCAAAACATCATCAAGCAGTGTCCTCCAGTATAGAAACATGTGGCATGTAGCACAAAACATAAACAACACATAGCACCAACAAGATTACGAAAAAGATCTCGAGGCATCATAATCATCAAGAATATCATTAAGTAGAAAGTTTATTAACACAAAGACAGTACACATCTCTAGATCTGGCGACGCGCACGACGGGTTTTGGTTAAAACCCCAATCCCCCTAATCTAACCTCATTGGAACTAGTGAAGGCAAAACTTACAAAGTGAGTGATGAGTTTTGATCTGATGGATCGGGCGGTGCTGATAATCCCCAAGAGCAAGGAATCACTGTAGCACAATTCGATAAGTATTTGAGTGTCAAACCCACGAGGAGCTGAAGGTAACTATCTATTCTCTAAAGCCCTATAACCCTCTTATATGGCCGTTTGTGCAAAGAAATAAGTTTAAATATGAAAGGAACTAACTAATGAAAGCAAGTGACGTGGAATGGGTTTATCTAGTAACAAGTTTCTCAATCAAGTTTCAAACGCAAGTTTCTCAAAGTGGCAAGTGGAAAATATCTCAAGTAGCAAATATCTCAAGGGAGCAAATGTTCTAGCAATTGTTATTTCATTCGTGTGGTTGTCACAATTAGTGAAGCACATGTTTCAGTCTTAATTGTTTCTTCTAGGAAGGAGCCATAAATAGGTGTAGCCAAGTAAATGAACTAAAACCCCTTATGATGGATCTCATGGCCAAGTAACTGAGCACACAATTATTATTAAGACATAAAAGTCCCACCATAGCCTTAAGTTCTAAGGTCCCCTATATATATCCCCAATAAAGTAACTTCATGACTCGGTCTCAGGTTTACATGTCCTCCCAAGTCTCCCTCACTCCATTACATTACCGGTGATCACCTTACATGCATTCCCCAACATATGTGTGCACTCATATATTGTACATAAAGACAATCATAAAAGATAACAAAACTTGTATGCAACCAATCAACGAACTATCTCACTATTGCCATGAACAAATCACTTCTCAAACATAGATGGGGAGACACAATAGATCAAGGGAATAGTATATTGCATCATATATCATGTTTGCCAAGAGTTTACAGTGGAGAGATGGAGATGATCTTGTTGTAGATGTTGATGATGAACACGCCGGAGGGGGGTGGAGCCCGCCAGAGGTGATTCCGGCGGCGTTTCCCCCCTCCGATCTTCTCCAGCGGCAGCCTTCTGACTCTCTGTTTCGTGGTTTTGTGTTTCTCCGCCGCCTCGCCTCGAAACTCCTCGGGGGACTATTTTTATAGTCGGTTTTAGGTCAAGACGAAGCCACGGAGACGAAAACGGACGGCATCGGAGCCACGAGGCCCAAGATGGGGGGTCCCACGCGGCCAAGGAATCTGGCTGCGTTGGCCCACCTCTTTTGGCCCTCGGGTCTCCGTTTGTTCGCTTCCTTCGCTCCTACGCTTCGTTCCTTCCAAAAAAATGATCCCTGCAAAATATTAGGTCATTTGGACGTCGTTTGGGTCCCTGAAAGGTAAAAACATTGAAAAATAGGGTTTCTGACAATGCAGGGTTAATTCCAGAAAAATGGGGAAATTGTGAAATATTCCCAAAATCAATATAAAACAATGATATAACCCTTATATGATGCAAATATGATTGAAATATAAGTAATATAATGCAAAGTTCATGTATGCATTTTACATGCATCAGGTGCCCATGAAAGATGATTCTTGACCTCCAGATCGAACTCCTGCATGACAAATTGTAGGCGCTCCTGCAATCGTTCGCCCTTCTGCTTGACGACTAGTAATAAATTTTCAATCTCTTCTCTGTCATATTCGAGATCACAAACTTCCACCTCGAGATTGAGAAGGTAGTCCTCGCGAAGAAGCTCATGGAAAGGATCCCCATCGTTCACTTGACTGGCCGGGGTGTACCCCGCGCATCCGTCGACCTTGCTAAGAACAAGTGCGGGGCAACGGGGCGCTACTGAGGAGTGAGACCTTAGCCTGAGGCATAGGAAATATAAGGAAGGGGCATGGGAAATTTGGGGCACGGAATATTTTGGGGAAGCTGGCGGGAGTATTTCGCGCTCAACTGAGATTCTGAATTTGGCACTAGGCTGTCCTGACACGGGCCACTACTCGGGGAAGGCGGCGCAACCCGCCCCTGTCTCGGTGAAGAACGTGAAACGATGACAGCAAGAGAATAACGCGGAGGAGTTGAAGTTTGGAAGACATGCGCCGGCCGGGTCACTCTCGAAGGCGCAAAAGAAATGTTGAGGCGACCACGTATCCATTTTACGAGTTTCAAAAAATGAATTTTCTGTTGTTGTTGTTGTTGTTGTTGTTGTTGTTGTTGTTGTTGTTGTTGTTGTTGTTGTTGTTGTTGTTGTTGTTGTTGTTGTTGTCGTGAATCCGCTGCCGAAATATAGGTGGATATGGCGGGCTCAGCTTCATTGACTTGAGCAAATCACCGACGCAGAGTCACCATCCTGAACCCTTCATCTTAGATTCAACGCGTCAGATTGACCCAATTTCACATCTACAAATATCAAAGTATTAACAAATAAACAAACAAAAATCTAAAACAAAATGTTTCGTTATCTATCTATTCTGATAAAAAAATTAATTTTATTAAGTGCATTCTGATTAAATAGTTATTTACGTTTTAAAACCTACAAAATATTTTCAGATAAACTAATCATCTAAATGAATTGAAACTTTCTCGTAATATGCGACAAAACTTAAGATTTTCTGGAAGTTTTCAAGACGTCGGGAATTTTAGCTATGAATCAGGGTCAATTAGATGCTTTGGATCTAAAAATGGAGGGTCCAAATGGTAACTTTGCCTCGGTAGCAAAGTCACTGAAGCTGAGTACCAAAATGGCGCCGCTGCAATTTTCACACATAGTAGACATCGTAGGACTACCAAGTACCTTTTTTTCCAGAGGTTCGGCCGAATTTCCAAAAGTAACTCGAATTTGAACTACAAGTATGTGGCTGCCTTGTCATAAATTTTTGCAAAAATCATTATAAGGTGTTGTGCTGCAGCATGCGGTAGGAACGAAAAAAGTTCAAATATATTCAAAACCTTAATATGGCGATGCGGACAATGTTTACCCCATTTTGAATTTGCTGAAATAACATGACAAAAGATTGAAAACTTGCGCCTTTTTTTATGAGGTTCAACCCTATTTCTGAAAGTAGCTCAAATATGAACTACAAGTGTGTGGCTGCCTTTGGCAAAAACTATATTCAAATGTGTTACGCTAGTGCATGCGGTAGGAACGGGAAAAGTTCAAGTATATTCAAAACCTTGGTATGAATGGCGATGCCTACAGTATTTTACCCTGTTTTGAATTCGCTGAAAGAGAATAATAAACAGATCAAACAGGAGGTGAAACAGGATGTGAAAGAGGAGGTGAAACAAGTGGTCAAACAAGAGGTGAAAAAAGAGTTCAGTCACTAATCCAACTAGGACTTGTTGTATTACTACTCTTAACAGACATGTATGTTTTTGGAACTTCTGTCGAACAGCTTGAGTGCGCGCTCTGGGCGCCCAAAGCACGAACTGGGCGTGCTCTGCTCCAAAATTGTTTCAAAAATTGTTCTTTTCGAAGTTTATGATTTTTCCTGGGTACTAGTACACTGGAAAGGAATATTCCCGCAGGATTGCAGATTTTTTGGGCGGTCTTTCATTAAGTAGTGATAAATCCCATTATACTCGTTTAATGCATGGAATATAGTTAAAAAGCTCAAGAAATCACGATATTCAGGGATTGTTCGTCCATTGGAATATTCAATCTGTAGAAAATGTTAAAGTCCAATTTTCAATCTTATTTGTCGTACCTACTTCACAAAAATAAGGATTTTAGCACTAAATTAAAATTTGAAAAAAAATGTTCAGTTTTTTTCACAATGTTTCTTCTGAAATCTTGTTTGCAATGTCAAAGCCAATGTCTCTGCCGGGTTTGGTCATCATAGCAAAAGGCTAGCCTTGGATATGGCCATGTCCTTGCTCATCTAACCTGAAACCCATGAATCCTCACACATGATAGACCATTTTGAAAAGACTTTTTTTTTAAAATCTTAAATTCCAAGTTTATGATTTTTGTTTGAAATTAATGCACTAAAAAAGAAGATTCCCGCTGGATTTGGTATTTTTTGAACTTTTCTCGATTTCTGAGAGTTTTCTCAAACCAAGGTCAAAATTGACGGAGTGACCATTCATAGCCAAGGTGTGAATTTTCAGAAGTTTTGGGCGTTTTGGTCTAGAATCATGCGATACTACGTTTATATTATTTTTCCATAATTTTGTGGACAAACTATGACACACTTGTAGTTCAAATATTGTTAAATAGCGGTAAATCCCGTTATACTCGTTTAATGCATAGAATATAGCTAAAAAGCTCAAAAATTCCAAAATATTCAGGGATTGTTCCTCCATTGGGATATGCTACCTCTAGAAAATGTGAAATTACAAATTTCAATCTTATTTGTCGTACCTACTTCACAAAAATAAGGATTTTAGCACTAAACAAACAATTATAATTTTTTTGGCACTTTTTTTCCGGAATGTTTCTTCTGCAATCTTGTTTGCAATGTCAAAAACCCATGTCTCCGCCGAGTTTGGTCATCATAGCAAAAGTCTAACAATGGATATGGCCATGTCCTTGGTCATCTAGCTTGAAACCCATGAATCCACACAGTTTGTTGGCAAAACCCATTCTAAGGTGCTCTGCTAGTACGGCTACATTTGGGAGGAACGAAAAAAATTCAAATGTATTCAAAACCTTGGTATGAATGAAAAAATGTCAGATAGGCTAAAACCTTGGTATGAATGGCGATAATTTTGACCCCATTTTGAAAGTAGGTGACGATTGGTGGTGATTTTATTTTCCTCGCGCCTCTCGCCGAGGAGGTGATGGGTAATCCTACATTTTTTTAAGTGCGTAGGTGTTGGTACTGGGCAAGGATTGGCTGACTTAGCCGGTTCCAAAGCGACGAGACCACAAGTCAATGACGTGCGGGCCCCATAAACATTGGGTCCGCATGTCAGTGGTCATGTTCGAATGCGTAAAGTCCGCAAATCCCAACCGCCTTGTGCCCGGCTTGCAGTGAGAGGACAGCCTTGCTCTGACATGGCACGTCTTCAACTCCCCTCTGCACTGCAGACTCCAAAACCTCGCCAAGCCGCCACAAAGAGCTCAGGGGTGGGCCACCCCACTCAGCGGAGCAACCTTGGTATGAATGCAAATCTGGACCCCATTTTGAAACGAAAACCGAATTTTTGACCCTAATTCGAGCAATTGCTTGGTAGGAAGGTACCTTTTTTTCCCGAGGTTCGGCCGAATTTGAAATGCAAGTGTGTGGCTGCCTTGTCATAAATTTTGGCAAAAACCATTCTAAGGTGTTGTGCTTGCACATGCTGTAGGACGAAAAAAGTTCAAATATCTAAAAAATTAACTTAATATGAATGGCGATGCCAAACAATTTTGACCCCATTTTGAATTCTCTGAAATAAAATGAAAATAGATTGAAAAATAGCGCCTTTGTTTTCGTTTTTTTCACGAGGTTCGGCCGTATTTCCAAAAGTAACTCAAATATGAAGTACAAGTGTGTGGATGCCTTTGAAAGAAAAAAAACATTACAAGGTGGGTACAGACGGAAAAGTTCAAGTATATTCAAAACCTTGGTATGAATGGACATGCCTACAGTTTTTTACCCCGTTATGAATTCGCTTAAAGAAAATGATAAATATTGAAAACTTGCGCAGGGAGTCCTTTTTTTCCCGAGGTTCGACTGAATTTCCAAAATGTCTACACGCATGTCAGACGACCTTGTCATAAGTTTAACTAAAATAATTTGAACTACAGATGTGTGACCGCCTTGTCATAAGTTTTGGTGCCAGTGCATGCGTTCGGAAGAAGAAAACAAATCAAACTTTCAAAAACATTGGTATGAATAACGATGCCGACAATTTTGATCCCATTAAAAACCCACTGAAAATAAAGTGGCGAAAAAAATATGAAAACTTGCGTCCCGTGGTTTCATTTTTTCCTCAGGTTCGACTGAATTTCCAAAAACAACTCAAATTTGAACTACAAGTATGTGACCACCTTGTCATAATTTTTGGCGCTAGTGCCTGCGGTAGGAACGAAATAAGTTCAAATATATACAAAACATTAGTTTGAATGGCCATGCCGACAATTTTTTACCCTGTTTTGAATTTCATGAAAGAAAATGACAAAAATTGAAAACTTGACCAGATTTTTTTTTCATTCTGTGGGTGGGTTCAGCCGAATCTCCAAAAGTGACTCAAATTTAAACTACAATTGTGTGACCACCTTGTCGTAAATTTTGGTGCTAGTGCGTAAGAACGAGAAAGTTTCAAATATATTCAAAACCTTGTATGAATGGCGATGTTGACAATTTTGACCGCATTTTGAATTCGCTAAAAGGACATGACATTTTTCATTTTTGAAAACTTGTGTTACAATGTTAAATCCCATGTTAATGCCGAGTTGTTCCGAACTGTTTAATAGTATTAATGCAATATGGCGTCATTTCAGTTCAAGTTTGAACTAGAGATCTCTTGAATTTGGCGGGATCCCCGAAATTTCCACAAGCCCACTACCACAATGACTACGGGTCCATTCTTACACAGTTAACCCATACATGAATCCCAAAATTTGAACTAAAATGGCGGGATCTGAAAACAGGTGTCTAACCGACGTTAGACACCTTACTCTTCAGTCTAGAGACACTTATGTTCCAAACTCCTCTTTTTTCTTCTTGCTCCTACCTCTAGGCTCCAGCGATGTCTCTAAGGAACCTAGCGGCGCCGACTAAGAGATCCCGCCGGCTGGCGGAAAAGCGGCCTCGGGCCTTGAGAGAAGAACAGGCGGTGCCGACTAAGAGATCCCGCCGGCTGGCAGAAAAGCGGGCTCGGGCCGCGAGGGAAGACCAGGCTGCGCCGACTAAGAGATCCCGCCGGAAGGCGGAAAAGCATGCTCGGGCCGCGAGAGAAGACCTGCCAGTGGGTTCGTCTTCGCGCTTAAGTCTGAAGCGCGTCCGTCGTGGGGATAGGGCAAGCGGTTCCAAAGCCGCCCTTACTACCCCAGGATCAACTTCGACGATTCTTGATGACCCGATCAGTACCTTTCTCGAGCGAAGTGAGGTCGACACTATCCATTGTTTTTTCTTCTTTCTTCCGACTGCGCAATGTACTGATGAATTTACCATGCAGGGGTTTTGGCGAGAATCTCGGCCAAGGTGTCCGAAATGAATGCCCCTAACACTAGTGCTCAGGAGAAAATCTACACCCTTCACCGGGAGTATGATCTCCTCCGAATCGATTTGGCAGCATTCATGAAGATCGTGGTACTTTTAGCGCAGAAGGTCATCAACCTTCGCGCTGAGCGCGATAAGGGTAAGGAAGAGGTAGCCGGCTGGGCCAAGGTGCAGGACGAGTGTGATCGTCTCCGAGCTGAGTTGGTGGCAAAGACGAATGTCGCGCAAACTTTTGGTCATGATGCCTCCACCCTTCGCACTGAGAGCGATAAGTTGAAAGAGGAGGTCGCCGGCTGGGCCAAGCTGCAGGAGGAGTGTGATCGCCTACGAGCTGATTTGGCGGCGAAGACGGAGGCGGCGGAAAATTTTGCGCGGGAAGCCTCCCGCAGTGATGATAGGTTTGCCGACCAGTTCAACGAATGGCGAGAGCTCGATGAGGAGTGTGGTCGCCTCCGAGCTGATTTGGCGGCGAAGACTTTGGTCGCGCAAACTTCTGCGCAGGACGCCTCCAACCTTCACACTGAGCTCAATAAGTCAAAGGATGAGAAAGTGGACTCAGCCGACATGGTCAACCTGCAGGAGGATTTTCGCGAGCTCCAAGACGATTTGGCGACGAAGACGGAAGATACCTCCAACCTTCGCGCTGAGCATGATAAGTTGATGGCGCAGCTCGCCGGCTGGGCGAAGCTGCAGGAGGAGTGTGATCACGTTCGATCAGGAACTCTAAAGCCGTGTGGGCAACGCCACCGAAGCTATCATAATGCACTCTCAAGCAGTGGAGCATGCCCACCATTTATTCCTGGAACCTTGAATCATAGGGGCAGCCTTTGAATGATTCTACACGGTGCAGGTAATCGGTTCATGCCAAGTTCCATCAGACCCGACCTGCAAGGCATGCAGCAACAAGGGTCGGTGAGGCCCGTCACCCTCTTCCTTGCTGCAATTTACTCCGTATATGTTATCAAGCAACGAATTCCTTCCAAGCGTACATGTTTTATTGTATTTGTGATGTTTGTTTCTTCACCATTAAACATGATTGGTAGATTAAGCTAGTCAATAGTATGCATCCATGCGTGCAAGAGACTATATACTCCGTATGTTATATGACGTCCTGCATGGTGCTGACAGAGCTTCCTTGACTTTGCTTGACAAAGCTTCACTGTCACTATGCCCATCTGAGTACCATCGGATTAAATCCAATGAATACGGGTGATCTAAAATTTGAACAGTATCGAGGAAGAAATGAAAAAACGACACGTTTGAATTCTTCTTCATTCCTGACAATAGGCAAATTCAAAAATCTTGTTCGTACCATTATATCGTGCCTCCTCACATATCGCGCTACAAGCTTCAGAACGAAGCCCCAATGGCCATAGCATGTACTCTAGTGGCCGTGGCCATGGCCATTAATTGACAAGACTAGTCGACCTCTGCGCAAAGTAGAGTAGAGGAGGACGTCAAAATTATTACTCTACGGACGATGCCTAAAAAATGCTACTCCTAGAGTCTATCTACTCGGTAGTCGTGTCACACCGTCCTCGAAACCGGGGCAAGCTCGTTTTGATTTCTCTCCACCACCATTTCCCTGCCCTCTCTTCCTCTTCATCCATCCCGGTACCATCACCTAACTCATCTTCTACACCACGCGCCAACGCTGCCGCCTTGCCGCTTTCGGATCCTGTCCGGCGCCCAGTTTGAGAGCTTATGTTCTTCATTTGCTCTATGGGACAAGTTGCCTCCATTGATTCTCCCTCTACTCCAAATCCCCTATCCAGTCCCAAACGCCTTCGTCGCATGGCCGGATCGAGCGAGGGCAGTGACGAAGCTACTGAGCACTTTCAGAAGGTGTTTACCGAAGGGCCCCTTCAAGATCTGACAAGTCGATGCGACGTCATCACGGCCGCGAGGCTGATCGGTTCGTCCAAATTTATTCTTGAATCAGCAATAGGTAGTGCGAACATAGCTGCTTTTCAGCCGTTTGGCCTCCCATGTGTTCTTCATTCTCACCCAACTGACAGACCGCACGAATCCAAGAAGTAGGAATTTGGCTCCCTGTCCAAGCTCACGCCACTGGACAGGTCCTCCTCCGATGCTATCATGCCACATCGTACTGATGAGCTCTGGGCAGGCGCCAATGGAGATTGGATCATCATGGTTGGCCGCAACCGCAGCTGGTGCCTTGTCAACGTGTACACTCGTCTCAAGATCCATATCCTACCAATACAGGAGTTTGAAGCCACCAACTGTCCACTTACATTCAAGCATAATGGTCGCGTTGTTAGACTGCTGAAGATAGTTCTTTGCAATGTTCCCACACCTGCCGCCAGATTTGATGATTTCTCTCTTATCGCTGTCTTCAGCTTCAGAATTGGCTTCATTAGCGGCACTCCTCCTATTAGTTATGGGTGGAAAATTCTTCAGAACCAGTTCCAGGGCCAATATAGATATTGCGATGCAATTTTGCACGACGGACTTGTGTTCGCAGTAACTGAGAGGGGCAGTGTTTATGCATGGAATCCTTCGAAATTTGGTACATTTTCCTCCCTATATAGGAATTTAACTGAATTGTCTTAGGCATTTTTGGTTAAAAGGAATTTCATAGGAATTCTACCTCTTTGATTTTATGGATTCCTTGGGAATTTTAGTAGAGGATGTTAGAATTCTTAGGAGTATTTATTACAATAATTAGTCGTTTGATTCGTAGGATAAATTCTATAGGATTGCGTGGTACTACATTAGTAGGAGAAAATATGATAACTTCTTAAAACATGTTCGAAAGACACCTTTTATTTTCCTTTGATCTAATCAAACACATCGAAATTCTATAGGATTGACGTTAGGTCTCTTTGATTCAGATAAATTTCAGATATCAGGAACATGAAATGTGTGGCATCCTTTCCTAGATTGGTTGTATGATTTAATATAGGATTGGTTCCCACAGGAATATTTTCCATAGGAACCATTATACTACATTCCATAGAAATCTAGCATCCACTCCAACCTCCTTTGACAATTTCTTTGTTTTTCCTGTGCCTTCAAGAACTTTCTACCTTAAAGTCCTGTGGTTTGGTAATCCTGTAGGATTCAAGTGGGAATGCCAGTACTTTAATTGATAGAGTAATTTTCGTATGGTCTCTTTAGTAGCATGCAATTCAACTCAAAAATTTCTGTGATTTCCTGTGCTGCAACCAAATAGCTAAGATTACAAATTCCTGTGTTTTCGATTCCTGTAGGATTCAGTATATCATGCCATATTCATTACGGTTTCAAAATCCTGCCAAACATAGCATGCCCGTACTAGCCATGTTTTCTTTCCAAGGTCCTGTGATGCTCCCTACGCTAGGCGAAGTGTATCACGGTCTAGGCGGCGGTGATGATGTCCAAGATCTAATGTTCCATGGTGGTATGTGGTGGCTAGCAGAATCTCCAGATGGCTCAAAGCTTCTCCAGGTCTTTACCCGTGGCGTTCCTGATAAATATATGTGTCCTCATCATTCATGTTGTTTCTAATGATCATTTCGGTCGTACTCTGCGGTCCTATGCTGGGTTTCACTGCCTAGTGTTCTCGAAGGACACTAGTGGAGAGTTGTATCCTGGTGTGCCGTGGGAAGATGTTTCTGATCTTGGAGTACATTCTCGTTCCTTGGATTGAACTATCCGATTGTCTTTCCAGTAGGCTTTGAAGATATCGCCCCAGGAGATCTGACGAGAAGCAACGGTGTGTACACCACACACGCTGCAACTGCGATTGACGTTAGGATGGGTCCTGAAATCATCCGCTTCAGTATGGATTTAGCAGACACAGCTGTTGGTTTCTCCACCAACAATGGCTCAGAATGCTGAAGTCTCCATTCTGGTTCATCCCAAGTTTCGCCAACGCCCTAGATTGGAACAAACCCGGTCGATGATAAATACTTGGTATTAATAGGAGTAAAAGATAGCTCAGTTGGTCTCGGCCTCCTGTTGAACTCTTACTTTTGGCGGTTTAGCTGATGTAATGAGTTGTTAACTTTTTTACTTTGCACCTGGCGCGGCTTGTAATGTGATCAAAACACCCTTTTCTACACCTGGTAGTTTATGTTTATTGCACTTGAACTATGATGTGGATCTAATACCTTATAATTCATCGTCTTTTGTCTGGAACTGTATCATGTCACTACCTTATGAATTTCGTATGATTTTGGCTATGCAACTGTAATGTGGAACTAGACCTACTCCTCTATATATGAATGTATATTCGTATGCAGTGCAAAAGAACTTTCCGAGGTTTACAAATGCTACACAACAAAGAGAGCGGGGGGAGAGGGGATGGACTATATGCTGGTTTGGTTGGCTGAACAGCTTTTATGTCTATGTACAAACATATATTCTCATATCACAGTTAAACAGTTTGATTTCACATCCTTGGTTTGACTAACGCAATGAAAGAACATAATACATCGTACTGTAGACGAAACGATTAATCGGTGCAGAAAATCCTTCGAATCGCAATGCTTCTCCCACTTGATCTAGATGTTCTGCTTCTCCCACCTGATCTAGACGGTCATCGTCTTGTCTAATTTCCGAGGCTATAAACAGCGTGGCAACATCGAACGCTGTACATCTGAATCTGGTCTAGAGTTCGAGGTTAGGTTTAGTATATTTATTTTTCGACGAGGTAACCTTTTTTTTAAACTGTGCATCGCGCAACCATAACAAGGTCCAAACTACGGCCGCACTCGGAAGAAATAACCACTACAAGCAATCAAGGGCATAAATAAAACCACAGCAGAGCACACACGTTTCTGAAGAGAGAGTCCGACAGTCAGGAGAGGTTCGATTCAGTTATCTTTAGTTTTTCGAGGAAGCAAACCTTGCACATAGAGGCTAACAGTCAGGACCCACCGTCTACACCATAACCAGCCTGCATCGCCAGCCCTTAAGAATGTCAAAATTACCGGCACAACCGAAAGAAACGACCAATAGGCACTAGCAGCAATCACGAGTATAAATAAAACATCAACAGAGCACAAACACGTTTCTGAATAGAAAGGCCACAGTCAGAAGCGGTTCGATCCACTTATCTTCAGTATTTTTGTTTTGAGCTCACTATCTTCAGTATTTTGATGAGGCAAACCTTCCACAGAGAGGCTGACATGGTGAACCGATCGGCTAGACCATAACCCACCTGCATCGCAACCTTAACAAGGTCAAAACTGCGGTCGCGATCGAAAGATAAATGAGCACTAGAAGCAATCAAGGGCATAAATAAAACCTTCCACAGAGAGGCTGACGTGGTGAACCGATCGGCTAGACCATAACCCACCTACATCGCAACCTTAACAAGGTCAAAACCGCGGTCGCAATCGAAAGATAAATGAGTACTAGAAGCAATCAAGGGCATAAATAAAACCTCAGTAGAGCACACACGTTTCTGAAGAGAGAGGCCGACAGTGAGGAGAGGTTCGATTCAGTTATCTTCAGTTTTTTTAGAAGGCAAACCTTGCACAGATAGGCTGACAGCCAGGACCCACCATTTAGACCATAACACGCCTTCATCACGCAACCTTAACAAGGTCAAAACTGCGGTCGCAACTGAAACAAAAATGACCACTAGAAGCAACCAAGGGTATAAATAAAACCTCAGAAGAGCACACACGTTTCTGAAGAGAGGGGCCGATAGTCAGGAGAGGTTCGATTCAGTTATCTTCAGTTTGCCGAGTAAGCAAACCTTGCACAGAGAGGCTAACCGTCAGGACCCACCGTCTAGACCATAACCCGCCTGCATCGCTAGCCCTTAAGAATGTCAAAATTACCGCCGCAACCGAAAGAAACGACCACTAGGCACTAGCAGCAATTATAGTATAAATAAAACATCAACAGAGCACAAACACATTTCTGAATGGAAAGGCCGACAGTCAGAAGCGGTTTGATCCACTTATCTTCAGTATTTTTGTTTTGAGCTCACTATCTTCAGTATTTTGAGGAGGCAAACCTTACACAGAGAGGCTGACATGGTGAACCCATCGGCTAGACCATAACCCACGTGCATCGCAACCTTAACAAGGTGAAAACTGCGGTCGCAATCGAAAGAAAAATGAGCACTAGAAGCAATCAAGGGCATAAATAAAACCTCAGCAGAGCACACACGTTTCTGAAGAGAGAGGCCGTTGTGAGGAGAGGTTCGATTCAGTTATCTTCAGTTTTTTTGGGACACAAAAGTTGCACAGATAGGCTGACAGCCAGGACCCACCGTTTAGACCATAACCCGCCTTCACCACGCAACCTTAACAAGGTCAAAACTGCAGTCACAATCGAAAGAAAAATGGCCACTAGAAGCAATCAAGGGCATAAATAAAACCTCAGCAGAGCACACACGTTTCTGAAGAGAGCGGCCGACAGTCAAAAGAGGTTTGTTTCAGTAATCTTCAGTATTTTGAGGAGCCAAACCTTGCACAGAGAGGCTGACATGGTGAACCCATCGGCTAGACCATAACCCGCCTACATCGCGAAACCTTAACAAGGTCAAAACTGTGGCCGCAATCGCAAGAAAAATGACCAATCAAGGACATAAATAAAACCGCAGCAGAGCACACACGTTTCTGAAGAGAGAGGCTGACAGTTATGTTCAGTTTTTTAGGAGGCAAACCTTGCACAGAGGCTGCCATAGTGGACCCACTCTATAGCGAGTCACTGACATGGTGGAGCCAGCGGCAAGAACTACATCGCAAGAACAGAGCAACGGAACAAAAAAGTGGGCAAGAATCGATCAACAGGACAATAAGTCACTGACATGGTGGAGCCAGCGGCAAGAACAGTATTGCAAGAACGGAGCAACGGAATAAAAAAGTGGGCAAGAATTGATCAATAGTACAATGAGTCACTGACATGGTGGAGCCAGCGGCATGAACATCATCGCAAGAACGGAGCAACGGGATAAAAAAATGGGCATGAATCGATCAACAGAACAATGAGTCACTGACATGGTGGAGCCAGCGGCATGAGCATCATCGCAAGAATGGAGCAACGGGATAAAAAATGGGCATGAATCGATCAACAGAACAATGTGTCACTGACATGGTGGAGCCAGCGGCAAGAACAGTACCGCAAGAACGGAGCAACGGCATAAAAAAGTGGGCAAGAATCGATCAGCATGATCCTGAGTCACTGACATGGTGGAGCCAGCGGCAAGAACAACATCACAAGAACGGAGCAACGGGATAAAAATGGGCATGAATCGATCAACAGAACAATGAGTCACTGACATGCATGGTGGAGCCAGCGGCATGAACATCATCGCAAGAACGGAGCAACGGGATAAAAAATGGGCATGAATCGATCAACAGAACAATGAGTCACTGACATGGTGGAGCTAGCGGCATGAACATCATCGCATGAACGGAGCAACGGCATAAAAAAGTGGGCAAGAATCGATCGGCATGATCCTCTGAGTCACTGACATGGTGGAGCCAGCGGCAAGAACAGTATCGAAATATCGGAGCAACGGGATAAAAAACTGGGCAAGAATCGATCAGTATGATCCCGAGTCACTGAGATGGTGGAGCCAGCGGCAAGAACAGTATCGGAAGAACCGGAGCAACGGAGTAAAAACGTGGAAAAGAATCGATCAACAGATCAATGAGTCACAGACATGGTGGAGCCAACGACATGAACATCATCGCAAGAAGAGAGCAAGGGAGTAAAAAAGTGAGCAAGAATCGATCGGCATGATCCTCTGAGTCACTGACCTGGTGGAGCCAGCGGCAAGAACAATATCGGAAGAACGGAGCAACGGGATAAAAACCTGGGCAAGAATTGATCAGTATGATCCTGAGTCACTGACATGGTGGAGCCAGCAGCAAGAACAGTATCGGAAGAAACGGAGCAACGGAGTAAAAACGTGGGCAAGAATCGATCAGCAGATCAATGAGTCACTGACATGCTGGAGCCCACGGCAAGAACAACATCGAACCCAGCTTCGAGTAACGGAGCAACCGAAAAAAAGATGTAGCCTGGATCTTGATATGAGCGCGGGGTGTGTGGTACGAGGTTTTTAGAGCGCAAATGGCCTCGTTCGACGTTATATGAGCCCGCGGGGTGTGTCGATCCCAGTCAAAAAACGAACGCGCTATCGAAAACGTAGCTTCTAACCACGAAAATTCAGGGAGATCGTGGTCTATAGGTGCCTCGCAACCCGAAACACAGCTTTTAACCACGAAAATTGAGAAACTTCATGGACAATGGGTGCCATAGACCACGGTTTGGGAAATCCGTGGTCGTTGTTACCATCGACCACGAAAAGAAAAAAACCGTGAAATTTTGTGGCCGAACGCCACTTTACACCACGGTCTCGACGGACATTCGTGGTCTAAGCTCGAATTTCTACTAGTGGGATATCGAAGCCCGTCGTAAAGCAAGAGTTGCAAGAAACTTGGAAACAAAGAGTCATAAGCTAGAAGCAATTATTGGTGACCTAAATAGCAAGGTTACCAGAAGGGGTCAATTGGCAAGCTTTAGTGAGCACCAAGCACACATCTCCATGGTTGAACTGAAGAAAGTGTTTGAAGCTCTTGAAGACCCGGATTGGTTGGAAGATATGCATGAAGAGCTCAATAACTTCGAGCGCAACAAGGTGTGGAAATTAGTTGAGAAGCCCAATGAGTGCCGCAATGTTATAGGCACTAAGTGGATATTCAAGAACAAGCAAGATGAACATGGCATGGTTATAAGGAACAAGGCAAGATTGGTTGCACAAGGGTACTCTCAAGTTGAAGGCATTGATTTTGGAGAGACTTATGCACCCGTGGCTCGCCTTGAGTCCATCCGTATCATTCTTGCATATGCATCACATCATAACTTTAAATTACAACAAATGGATGTGAAAAGTGCCTTTCTTAATGGTCCTTTAAAGGAGTTGGTATATGTTAAGCAACCACCGGGTTTTGAGGATCCCAAGTTCCCTAACCATGTCTACAAGCTCGATAAGGCGCTCTATGGACTTAAACAAGCTCCACGTGCGTGGTATGAGCACCTTGGAGAGCTTCTAGTAGACCGTGGATTTGAGGTTGGGAAAATCGATCCCACTCTCTTTACTAAGAGGGTTAAAGGGGATCTTTTCATATGCCAACTTTATGTGGATGATATTATCTTTGGCTCGTCTAACAAAGCTTTTACTGATGAATTTTCAAAGCTAATGACCGATAGGTTTGAGATGTCTATGATGGGGGAGTTGATGTTCTTCCTTGGTTTTGAGATCAAGCAATTGAGTGGAGGGACTTTCATCTCTCAAGCCAAATATACCCAAGACATGCTCAAGAGATTTGACATGCAAGATGCTAAGGAAAAGCGTTTTCCTATGGACACCAAATACCATCTACAACTTAACCCAAAGGGTATACATGTCGATCAAAAGGTATACCGCTCCATGATTGGTTCTTTGCTCTATCTTTGTGCATCTAGACCCGATTTTGTGTTGAGTGTAGGGGTATGTGCAAGGTATCAAGCCGCTCCTAAAGAAAGCCACATGATGGCGGTCAAAAGAATCCTTCGATATTTGGTTCATACCCCAAGGTTTGGTTTGTGGTATCCAAAGGGCTAAACTTTCTCTCTTTGTGGGTACACGGACTCGGATTGGGCCGGTGATCATGATGATAGGAAATCAACTTCCGGGGCATGCCAATTCCTTGGTAGGTCCTTGGCGAGTTGGTCTTCTAAGAAGCAAAATTGTACATCTCTCTCCACCGCCGAAGCCGAGTATGTGGCGACCGCTAGTGCATGCACTCAATTGTTATGGATGAGGCAAACTTTAAAGGAATACGGTGTCAATTGGGACAAAGTGCCTCTTTTGTGTGACAATGAAAGTGCTATCAAGATCGCCCACGACCCGGTGCAACATTCAAGAACCAAGCATATTGAGATTCGTCATCATTTTATTCGAGATCATGTTGCCCGTGGTGATATTGAGCTAGGCTATATTCTCACAAGAGATCAACTTGCCGATATATTCACAAAGCCCCTTGATGAAGCAAGGTTCACTTTCTTGAGGAATGAACTAAATATCGTGGATTCAAGGAGCTTGACTTGACTATCTTGCATACACACCTATATTTTGACTATCTATTTGGTCCTAATACATTGGACCATCCCTCCCCCATTATGCCGACATCAAGAACTCATTTGCTTCTCTCTATTCGTTTCTATGAATTGTGAGCTTAAATGACGAGTAGTGGCAGTGAACCCAAGATATATCTTCGCGGTGTCACACCACATAAAAACTCATACATGGTGGCCTAGGCCACCGCCCTCCTCCTTATGAGGAGTTGATCTTATTTGGATTTATTTGGGTTTCTAGACCTTTGAGCTTTGGGAGAGTGCTCAAGTTTGGCCTTTCAATTTGATTCTTGCAAATTTGGGCATACTCCATTTCACCAGTTACTTGTTCTATCCTAAGCCACAACTCTTATCCCAAAAGCCATGTCTTTCTAAAAATGCTCCTTTTTCATACACCTAGTGGTGTGGATGGTCGGAACCGGTGATAAAATTAGATTCGTGGCTCTTCTTAGAGCCCAATCTGGTTTTTCCCTAGGCGTCGGTACTACCGGTCACCCTGGCGGTACTACCGCTGCGGGTGCTTCACAGCCCCTCGCAGCGCGGTACCGCCCCGGTGCCCGCTTCGTACTAGGGCCGGTACTACCGCTGGATCGAGCGGTAGTACCGCCACGGAGATTCGGGCGGATAAGGGCACGGGGGAAAGGGTTTGGAAGGTTTTCTTCCTCACTTGTTTCTCTCCCCACTCCCTCTCCTCCCAAGATTCGCAGCCACCGGCCTCTCCTCCGCCGGGAATAGAGCCTCTCCGGCCAAGGGAGCTCGTGCTCCTCCACTCCGAAGGCTCCTACACCTCTCCTTCTCCTCGATCCTCCGCCATGAGTTCTGGTATGCCCTAACCCTCTCTCTCATCTAGTTGATGGATGAAGATGAAATTAGTGGTTACCTTTGTGGATTCGTGGTAGATTGAGTTGGTAGAAGTGTAGTTTGTGTGGATCTTGAACGTTGTGTAAATTTTTAATGGAAATTTGTGGTTAGATTTAAAGTTCTCTACCTAGAATTAGAGGAGTAACTCTAGGTAATATTAGTGCTTGTTCAAAGCCATCCTATTACCTCTTGTTACATCTCCAATACTAGATTTAGTACTCTCTCTAGTCTTAATTTCCTATAATTTTGTACACATTGTGTTCTTTTTCCACAAATAATGAAATTTGCGCATTCTTACCTATGTGCTTGTCCCCCTATGCTATTCACAGGTAGTAAGCCGCGTGGTATTCGAACCAAGTCCGTTGGGAGGAAGAAGCAATGCGCTGAACCCGGTGATGAGATTCAAGATGAGCTTGATGGAGTTCCCGTGACTCGCCGGAAGTATCCGGCACGGAGAAGACCTTACCTTCACGGAGCAAGTCTGCTAGTCAACTTGAGGACAAGGAGTTTGTGGCAGAGAGAAGTGTTAACTGTTATGTGATTGAGAGAATGGATCAAATTCCTTCCGTTCGGGGTAACAATCCCTTCTTCCACAACAAGTTCCAAGAGCAATGCTACAATGAGATTTTGTTGAAGAAGCCGGTCGATAACCATGTGGTGCAACACTTCATCAACATGGAGCACATGATAGCCAAAAGTGACTATTTTGGAGAAGCTGACGCAATTTGTGAGGAGTTTGGTCTTTTACCTATGATGGAGTTGGAGCAAGATTTTGATGAGAAGCTATTGGCTCAATTTCTTGCCACTGTTCACATGGGAAATGAGACGGAGTGTCGTTTGGTATGGATGACAAAGGACAAGAAATTTGAAGTCAAGTGGGCAGAAGTTCCAGCTATGTTTGACTATGAGGAGTTTGGTCCGTTTGAGCCTGACGATTTTGAAGAGACTCATTTTCGTGTGCACTATCCGGGGGTGGAAACTAAGGAGGTGGAGCAGCTCTCCTTTGTATGACCCGGAGAGCGCTGAAAAATGGAAGGTTTGGCAGTCTAAAGGACTCTTTCCCACTTGGGACATCATGCACCGGATCTACCGTGAGACCATCAACCCCAAGGTGGGTAACTTTGATGAAATTCATGGATATCTCAAGAACTTGATGCTTCTCACCAAAGAAATGCAAGGAAATGGCAGAAAATTGGATGTTATGGACTACATTTGGAATGAAATGTGGCTTATGATTTGCAAGAAGAAGAACATCGCCTTTGCTCCTCTCATAATGAGGATCATTTTTTGGAAGTGGCTCGAGGAGAACCCCGTTGAAGAACTTGGTGATTCGGAAATGTGGATCTCTCACAAGAGTAAGAGGCTCCTTGTCAAACCCCACCCTAAGAAGAAAAGCAAGGAGGTGGTTGATGAAGCCGGTCCCTCGTCTGCCCCTAAGGTTGGACCCATGAAATGGATGGCTTGTGTTATGAAGAAGATGAAGTCACCTCCCATCAGCCTTTCGAGTGACCGTTGGGACACTAGCATCGGTCTCTTCCCTTTTTGGTGTCTCGATGCCAAAGGGGGAGATATATCTAGTAGGTTGTGCGGGGATTTGCTAGGGCGGTGTCACAAGCTCGTTTTTCATTCGTCTTTTCTCCTTTGCTTGTGAACACTTGTTTTTAATTTCAGTTGTGGAACTATCTCTTCATGTGGTGTAAGACATGTGAACTCTATTTGTTCCGTTTGTAACCGTTTTTAAATTCATGTCTTATGTTTCTGCAAGCTTATCCTATTTTATATATCCTTTGCTTGCATGGTTTGTAAAATCTAGGGGGAGTGTTTATCCTAGATATTGTGCATTTGTGTATTCAAAAACACCTTATGAGTAATGCACATGTCTAGGGGGAGCTCCGTCTAAATTTTACGAGCTTATTGCGTTGTGACTAATTATGTTGTCATCAAACACCAAAAAGGGGGAGATTGAAAGAGCATCTCCTGTGGATATGGTTTTGGTGTTTGCTGCAACACAATTAGTCAATCTAATGTGTCTTTGAACATTGCAGGAATTCCTAGATAAGACACCCATTGAATCAAGCACGCAACAAGCTCTGCTGGAAGTCTTTTCCCAGGCAGCGGTAGTACCGCTGGAAGCAGCGGTAGTACCGCTGCGTGCTGTTCCTGAGTGCTGCTAAGTGCACGGGAGCTGCACTACCGCTGGCGGTACCGCCAGAGGTACCGCCGATTTTGGGTCTCGGGTGTCATCACCGGTACCTCCAGCGGTACCGCCAGAGGTACCGCCGATTTTGGGCCTCGGGTGTCATCACCGGTACCTCCAGCGTTACCAGATCGGTACTACCGCCCGCCATCGGTGGTACCGGCCCCCCAGCGGCAGTACCGCTCCGCGGCGGTAGTACCGGCCCTCATGGCGGTAGTACCGCCACGTACATTCGGCAGCGATCTGGAGCTGCGACTGGGGATGAGCTACCGCTCGTGGTACCGCCAGAGGTACCGCCGTTTTCCTCCTTCGGGTGGTAACCCCGGTACCTCCAGCGGTACCGGTGCGGTAGTACCGCGGGTCCCAGTCGTAGTACCGCCGGGTCCAGCGGTAGTACCGCCGCACAAGTCTGTTTCCAGTGCCGCGCTGAAGCAAGTTTGACCAAGACTAAAGACCCCAGCGGTAGTACCACCGCCCCTGGAGGTAGTACCGCCGCGGGAATCTGAGTAGCTCCAACGGCCACATTTGGAGGAGATTTTTAAAGGAGGTCTTCTCCCTCATTGAAGACCAAGCTTCAAGCATCCTCTCTCCTCCATTAATGAAAGCTTCCTCCTCCTAGATCTGCCTCACCAACCACTCAATCAAGCTCATACTTGGAGGATCGAAGGAGGAGACCCCGATCTACATCTTCACCGAGCCGATTTTCATTTCCCCCTCATTCACTTGTGGGACCATTTGCTAGGGTTTCCTTGTGGAAAACCTAGCCCCTTGTTGTACTCACTTGTTGTTCTTGTGACAGATCTTAGCTGTTCGTGAGCCCCCAATTCAGTTTGGGTGTGTCGGATCGTTGTTGTAAAGGCTCCGGTTTCTGCCTTGAAGGGAACCAATAGTGGAAGGTGAACCAATCCTTTGTGGTGTGGTTCATCGGAGAATAGGGTGAGCCTGTTGTGGCATTGAGCAAGCCTGTGGTGGCGAGCTCACACCCCTCCAACGAGACGTACTCCCCTAAAAAGGAGGAACTCGGGAATACATCCGTGTCTCCGCGTGCTTTCACTTCGGTTACCTCTATCCTTGTTTACCGTCTTTACTTTGTGTATCGTGCTTAGTTACTAGCTTGCCATATAGGTAAATTCACCATAGTTGCATATCTAGAGAATTTACCTTTTGTGTCAAGCCTAATTTGAAAAAGTATTAAAATTTGAAGTAGCACCTATTCACCGCCCCCTCTGGGTGTCATACGATCCTTTCACATGTGTGCCCCTTGGTTTTTTGGTTTTTAATGCCAATCAGTAATGTGATAATGATGTTTCTGTTTTTTGCATGGGAAAGATCTCTAGTCAGGAAACAGTAGCACAAACGTTGGCGACGTTCTCTATAGTTTATAGATATTAGATTTTAGTTCAAGTTTGTACTTAATACTAAATTAACTTTAAGGGGGCAGATAATTATCATCTACATGATAATTAGCTTAATTCTTACTCGGTTATGATTCATGTGTGGGTTATCACTAAGGAGCCCTGAATACTATGAAAGCTCACATTCTTCTATATGAGCCTCCTCCACAAATTAGGAGCGCGGTCCACTGGTAAAGACCTTGGGGAGGCCTACAATCTCTTTCAAACTTCCAGGAAAATCAAAATCAAAAAACTTTTGGCGACACCTACCACATAGTAGCTCTCAAACTCCAAAATTAACAAACATCATAAGGAATAAAGTGGGATCAAATTTTGCTTTATGGGATTTGTAGATTTAGGTCTCTTATATATTTTTTCCTTGAATGTCTTGAGATTTGGTTGGATGAATCAAGAGGAATCGAGCTTTCGATGTTTAAAAATGGAGAGGAGAGAGTAATTTGGAACCTTATCTTCATTGGAGAAGAAGGGAGTATCTATAGTGGGCTAGTAATATCTGCTAGTGTTTTTTAACTGTTTTCGAAGTAAGAGTATCAAACCACGAGGAGCTGAGGAAATGATATTTTTCTTCTTGTTCATGTTTAATGAAGAGTCCCTGCAAGTAATCTCAAATTCCAATATGCAAGAGGGTTATGAAAGAGACTGGTTTGCAATGGCATTGAGAGCTAGACAAAAGTAATTAATTCTAACAGACAAGAAGAGGATGGAAATGATGGAAACTGTATTGGGTAAAAAGTGTTCTCGGTGATTCAAGATTCACCACTAGTATAATGAATCAATTGTGACATATGCATATTATCTATGTAGCATGGTATGTGTTCAAGAAGCCTCACATAAAGATACGTCCCAATGCCTTGTGACGTACCCCGCGTAGCCACTACCCCTCCAAAGGCTGATGTCTGAGTATAGTAATAATTATGAGTCGCCCCCGCCCCGTGGATACGGAGTAAAGGACTTGGATCTCCGATATTCCCTTTCCAATGGTCAGTAAAGGAGGGAGCTACTTCTATCGCAGCAATACCTACAAACTTCTGCCCCGAAGAGGAAATAAGCTCCTTCATGTACATAAAGAAAAATATTATGGAGTCGGTGTTTGCAAGACATCATGAAAAATATTACCACAGATTATATTACATATATCAAATACATTATTCATACAATTTTACGTGGCTGCTAGAGTTCCTCCATATTGCTAAGAACTAATGGAACTACTAAAACACGGGGGCACAAGATATTATCAAAATAATCATATGAATGTCGGATGAATGACTAAAGTAACACACATATGAATCCAAACCAGAATTTATGATTACAATGAGATGAATGAAGAAATCGATGACAGGGGTGTAGATGACAATGATGATGATGGACACAAATGTCGTTTCCTCCGAAATCCAAGTTGTGGGAAAGTAAATGCTATTCTGCTGATTCCAATCCAAATCCCTTCCGTACTTGAGGTTTCCGGCAGTGATTCGAATATGTTTTGACTTTTTTGTCAAAATGGTCATAGATGACTCGTTTCAGAAACAAAATTCCATATGAATCTCATTGTCATACACAACCTTACGGATATATCATCAATTGAATTATAGATTTTTCTACACTAGCTAATGAAATATATATTACCCTCAAGAGTGAAATGTAGAAAATTATAGAGTTTTCCTTAAAGTAGAGAGTGGCTAGCCCTCCGGGCAGTAGTAAGCCACCCGGTGGGCGGGCGGTTGTATCATGTTTCGCTTCTCCCGCAGACAACTGCTCTACGGCCATATTTTTCTCAAGGCAAAGTACATAGTGATGACATGATAAGAGGCAAAAGCCAAAAAAGATTAAATCGTCTACTTGAACGTCTACCTTCATCGCAACGCCGAGCTCAACCCTGACGCCGCACTATGCGTCCATATTTTTGTTTTTTCCATTTCTAGGATATGCCCTGTGTGTTGTATCAATCACATAGAAGAAAGACCAAAACAGCCGGTACAACGCCAAGAATGGCTACAACAGCGTGCACACACACGAACTCAACGCCACACAACTTACAATGCAAATCCACAACAAAACAAACGACAACTTTCCTTGCTCCGTCACCCGCCACGAACTGACATTTCGGGCTTACTGTGCTGCCGCTGCTGTTGCTGTATGCTTTCGTGGGTCGTCAGTTAGTAGCCTTTTCTACTCTAGTTGGCATGCTGACCCGGTTCCTACATGTTTCCTTTAATTTCCACCCGTGACTCATATTTCCCATTTCTTTCCATAGCAAGTCCTTGACTTTTTTTTTGCAGGAGTCTAATAAAGTATACACCGCAGAATAACCGAGTGGACACTTTGACTGACAAGATCAAAAAGAGGGTCGAAATTGCAACAGACTTGCCACACGTTCAAAGGCTCTTCGTATTCAGGCGAAACTAGCATTCTTCAGCCAAGTCAACTAGTCAAGTCATCACAACGAGAGTTTGTTCCGGAAGCAAAAATGAAAATAACAGCACAAGTACAAACTACAAAGAATCAATGAATTTTCATTATGTGAGGGACAATGCTTCTATCAGTTGTTCTTTCCATGGCTACACAAGGATAACAGAAACAAAGGACCAAAGACAAAACACCATATATACCACAAAGAATCAGGAATTCTTGATCTGCAAAAGGATACTTCTGCCTCTTCTTTTGTATGATCATCAGGCCACCTTTTTTTCCGTACTGCTGGAAAATGTTTCCAACAGTGAGCACAATTTGCTCCACTGGTCGGAAGAAATGACTTGGCGTCGTGTTCGTTCTCTGCGCTTCCTCCATTTTTTGCTTCAACTTTTCAATTGCATAAGCTGGCTTCTCAAGCTGTACTCCTCATCTATTTAACAGGAAATTATCAAGGCATCAGTCAAATATTTTCGTGCTAAAGACAGGGTCTCAGAGGAATATAATGTATGTCCGGACAAAGTGCAGATAGTTATTGGTTTGAAACCGTACCTGCATATGGTGTGCTTGATTTAGTAGATTCCCACACTCTTCTATCAAGGCTCTTTCACTAGCAATTACTTGGGCAAGTTTGGAGGCTACACAATCAACTTCTTCAACCTATATGACGAGCAAAATCCAATTGTCAATATAACAACTAAGAATGACCCAAAATAGTAGTACCACCTCTGATCTAAAATGTAAGTTATTCTAGAATTTGTACCAGTCAAACATTTTTAAGTTTGACCATCTACAAATACATAATAACTAGCATCCAAAACATCAGATTGATAAATAGACTTATCATGAAGTATACTTTTATGCATAATCCAGATAACTACCGGCATTCGAGGTTATGATAATAATAAACGTTAGGATCATTCTTACAAATACATACACTTAATTTTTTTTAGACCGCCTAGGATCAGCCCTTGGTATTTCTTACAGAAAGGATACATCCGGAGCACCACGAAGGCTAGGCCTCGAGCGCGCGTGGGCCACTCGCACAGCTAGCCATTGAGAGATGCTCGGTTATCAAGTACATTAGCTTCAGACTGTAACAAACGTCGCACTATGGAGTATGAACATATCTTAGTGTGAACTTTCAATTGGCAGTCAAATCTACATGGATTTGTAGGTTTTACCAATCAAATTAACGTATATTCTCAAATATAACTTCTTACTGTGCTTAGAGTTAGAGTTGAAATCTTGAATGGTGGTGAACTTCACAAGCTCCATCCACCAATCTTCGTAAAAAAATATCATCATTTAGTACATTGTTCGATAGGGTATATGTTCTCGCATAAAAGATAGGTACACACTTAGTACTTTTATATTTCCACTATATAAACGGAAAATTTTCGAATCAGTTTATAATGTACTCCCTCCGTTTTTTAATATAAGATGTTTTAGGTGGTACACATTTTTATGTGCATGTGGACAAAAGCTAAAACATCTTATATTAAAAAACGGAGGGAGTAACATTTACCGAGCACAAATTAAAATATTCGGTTTAAAAAGAGAACATTTCTAGGCAACAGTGTTCTCACATTTGGTAATAAATTTTGAACACAAGGGGACGCTGGTTCCAGTAGTTGCACTGCAGAGTTAAGAATTTCTGAGATTTCCTCACAATTTACCTGCAAATATTATTAGAAGCAGTATTATAACATGATATTTGATCTGCATCATGAACATATTTGTTGGAATTTATGCCCATAATGTGAAACTAAATCAAAATCTTACCCTAACACCGCCACCAATTGGTAGCCTTAGTGAGGCGTTATGCAGCGCTGACGTTGCCCCTGTCAGACAGCTAGAATAATCCTCCTCAACGTCACTCCATTGATCCAAATATGGTACCTGATATTTTGCAAGCAAACAAATACATTAATTAATTTAAGCTGCACAATCACCTACTGACATAATCATCCTAAGTGTGCTAATGCTAGTGCACATGTAACATCCGTTGGGCACACACTGAATGTAAAGGTAGATTCAAATTACAGTTTATTGTAGCTAACATATCGATCCAGTGGCATACTTCAACTGGTTCATAGTTGGACAAGTTGAAATGAGAACAGTGAAAGCTTGTGATGCTGAGCAATGCCCCTGGATGGCTCTATCTCACGTGAGTGAGAAAATTACAGTTTATTATAGCTAACATATCGATCCAGTGGCATACTTCAACTGGTTCACAGTTGGACAAGTTGAAATGAGAAGAGTGAAAGCTTGTGATGCTGAGCAATGCCCCTGGATGGCTCCATCTCACGTGAGTGAGGAAATGAATTCGTTCACGTGGCATACCCAATTTGAGCACCTCTATAGCTCAAATTCGATAGTCACACATTTATCTGGGAATCACTTAAATGCACAACACAACGGTTCAAAAAAATACTTCAGAAAGCAAAATGTGTCCAATTTTCCGTTACCTGACCACCAACAACGGAGAACAATCTCTGATCCCTCCTGATCTTCTCCACCTCTACCCTCTTATCGGCGACTGATTCCCGCAGCCCGGTAATTCTCTCGGCCAGTCCGAACAAGGAGCTCTTCAGATGCAACCAAATGAAAACAACAACAACATCAGCATCTCAATCCCCATTCTGGAGATCAAACTACAGCCAAAGGGTTACCACCCCTGTCACAGTAACAAACCCTCACCTCGGCCGCCGCAGCCTTGGCTTTGGCCACCGCTTCAGCCCGGGCGTTAAGGAACCTGTACTGAACGTGGCAGTTGTCCAGCATGCGCAGCTGGTGCACGTCCTCCTGCTTCCCGACAACCTTTCTGCCCCCAAGGAGCACCGCCTTCTTCAGCTCCGCCACTTTCGCCCCACGTGGCTGCGGCGGCCTCGGCGGTGCCGGCAGCGCCTTCCCCGGCGGAGCCTGGCAACTCGTCAGAGCGGAATTAAGCGAACGGTGGCACAGCGGGATAGTAACGACCCGCGCGGACCCGCCCGACTCCGGGACCGACGACCGGAGCTCCGACGAGAGGCGCCCGCCGCGGCAGGACGCTGGACCGAGCAGCGGCGGGCTCTCGCAGGGTGCGGCTGAGACCTGGATCCCGTCGGGCTCGGAGAAGTCGGTCAGGGTGGAGGACGTGTCCGAGGAGGAGCAGGAGGAGGCGGCGTCGGAGGCGCGCGCGGGCGTCGGGGGGCGCGGGTAGCCCCTCCGCGCCGTGGCCGGGGTCGGCCCGCTGGCGGAGCGGGGCGGGAACCTGGGAGTCGCGGGGGCGGCGGAGGAGAAGGAGGCCTGCGGGTGGGCGCCGATTTCGCCGAACAGCTTCTGTACGGCGCGCCGGCGGGGGAGGGTGGGCGGGGGCTGGTTCTCGTTGGCGAAGGGGGTGGCGACGCGGGTGTGGGCGCGCGGGGACGGGGTCGGGGAGGAGGCGCGCAAGGAGGAGGTGGAGAGGCGCGCGGAGGGGGACGGGGAGGGGCCCGGGGTGGCGAGGTACCGGGAGCTGACCTCCCGCGCGCGGCGGCGCGGGCGCGGCTCGGTGGTGGTGCGGAGCGGCGGCGGCGGGAAGTCGGAAGCGGCCGCCGGATGCGCCGGCGCGGAGGCGGAGGCGGCGGCGGCCATGGGAGGTGGTGGGGATCGGATCGGAGCAGAGGCGACGGGGAAGAAGTAGCCGTTGAGGCGTAATGAGATGGGGAGCGTAACGGCTAGTTCGAAAAGGGGGGGGAATCGGGTTTAATACGGCCGGCGAGGAAGGGGGTTAACGGTGCGGCGGCGGAGGAGGTAGGTTTGTTTTCCCTTCCACGTGGGTCCATCCGATTTGTCTCTTGCCATGGTGTCATGGTGATGAATGGATGATGGCAAGTTGGCGACTCAGTGGGGCAATAAGTACATCGAACAATAAGCACATCCGGATGAGTAGGCCAAGATAAGTTAGTTGCCAACTTGCCATATACCAAATGATTTGGCGGAAAGTGTTTTTTGGCTCCTGTATTCCAGTGCTCCCTCCATTTTTAAAAAATTGGAAAATCGTATTTGTGAGTTTCAAAAAATTCAGAAAAAACCCCGGATATAAATATCCACAAACGTGAAATTTTAAATTTGAGATACCTTATATTATGGGCTACAAAAAATTAACAAAATCTGATAAAATTTGGAGATTTGATAATATGCATACTTAGATCCACACTTCCCTGTTATTTTTGTGTAGCTCAGAATACAAAGTGTTTGGAGTTGATATTTCCCACGTTCGTGGGATATACTATTGGCTACACCAGGATTTTTTTTTCAGAATTTTTTGAAACACATAAATATGATTTTTGAGTTTTTTAATTGGAGGGAGCACTGGAGTTTGGGAGCCAAAAAAATCTCCACTCATGATTTGGTGGCTATTTCATTGATATTACAAATCTACTCCCTCCGTTCCTTAATATAAGACGTTTTAGCTATCTCATATGTTGACTAGGTGCAAACACAAATGAATGAACATACACAGGCCGCGGCCGGGGTAGCCTCCACGAGCCAGGCTCTCCCTTTCCCCTCGCTGCTTTGAGAGTCAACCGCCGCCGCCACCGCCCAGATCCGGCCGCTCTCGCCGTCGGCGTTCGCGCTGGCTGGTGTGGAGATGGACTAGGGTGCCGGCCCGATTTGTACAGCAGTAGATTAGGTCGTAGATTAGGTTTTGGCTTGCCCTCTGTGGCGATTGGCGTTATGCCGTCTCTCTCGCCTCGAAGGTCTTCTGGTCCGGCGTTTGGGCGCGACGTCGACCAGGTTGTCGTGTGGTGTTCCGTCAAGTCCCCAAGGTGGGCGAGGGGCGGATTCTGCACATCGACGATGGCCTTCTTTAATAAGCGCCTTTGCGTCCTTGCTCTGCTGGGTGCTCTACTTCTCTTGGCTGGCCTCGGTGGCGAGGAAGAGAGGTATAGAGGTTCGCCGACAAGGATGTGCAGCAGTTACCCCGGTGGCGGTGCAGGCACGCTGCTGGAGTGGGAGAATCTGCCGCTGATTGGGGCTCCAAGGTGGAGTTCCTCTTGGTGGTGCCTCGACCGCTGCTGGATCAATAAGCCTGGGTTCCGGGTTCTTCGCTACGCTGATCTTCTCTGCCTGCCTCCTCCCGTCTGTGGCAGGAGCGGTGAGTTTGACGGCGGGCCTATTTATTTTGAAAGCGGCAGTGAAGAATCGACTGCTGCAGGATTTGGCTGCTCTTCACGTCTTCCCGTCTTTCAGAAGGCGCAGCGGGTGCGAATCATGGAGGCGTGGATTGGGTGAGTAGCAGCGTCAGGCAGCAGTGGAGTTGGGAAGCGATCTATTGGAGCAGCATCTTGGCGGCGCGTGACGGCCGTCCAGCATCCAAGGCCAGTTCATGGCCTATCCAGACGCCGGTGAAGGGTTCCGGCATAGAATCAACCTCCTGTGTGAGGCCCCTTTTGAAGTTGGTAGCCGCATCTCCCGTCTTCTCTGGAGCAAGTGGTCTTGTCCCCGCTCCCAACCATGGCGGCGGCGTTGCTGACTTCTGGCTCGGTGGTGGACAAAGAGAAGGATCAAATTGCTTTTTGTTGTATTTTAGTGAGGTCCTTTCTGCAAACACAAGGGACTTATGTGTGATTACTTATCTTATGGGGTCCTTTGTAATAAATTGTACATCCACCGCTTGGTTTTAATGAGAAGCTTCCTGCCCCTTCGGGGGCGCTCCGTGTTCAAAAAAAAAGAATGAACATACACACTAAAACATGTCTACATGCATGTGGATATATGTGAATTTGGACAAAAGCTAAATCATCTTATATTGTGGAACAGAGGGAGTACAACATGTCTTCCTTGAAGCTTCTAGCTAATCAGGTGGCCAAATTGACTGAGGAAGAAACCACGCAGATTTTATTCGCAAACGAAGAGGACCAGACGAAGAACCACACGAGGGACCAATCTGGTGGATCATGGGGCCCACCAGCATGGCCATACCCCGGCCGCGCCGCGGGTCCATTAGTCCATTGTCAGTTTGCACCGCCGTTTGGCCGAGGAGTGTGTCTTGACCTTAAAAAAACCATTATACCCCTCAAGATTTCCACGAAACAGAGAGGACATACGAGATAAAATAGGAAATAGAGTGACAAAATGGAGGAAGGCGTTTTGGCTCCCGGGAGCACATGCTCCCGGTATGTTCAAAAAAATAAAACAAATTGAAAACTTTTTAAAAAAATCCGAAAAAAATCATGCACGTACCTGACGATGTCACGCACGACCGTGTCAAATTTCGCACCGAAACGACATCGTATGCGCCCTGTGCAAAAATGACAAAATTCTGTCTTTTGAATTGAATTTTCTGACAGAATTTTGTCATTTTTGCACAGGGCGCATACGATGTCGTTTCGGTGCGAAATTTGACACGGTCGTGCGTGACATTGTCAGGTACGTGCATGATTTTTTCAGATTTTTTTGAAAAGTTTTCAATTTGTTCTATTTTTTTGAACATACCGGGAGCATGTGCTCCCGGGAGCCAAATTGAATTTCCGGACAAAATGCGACTATCGGATCAAGATTGAGTAGGGAACCTTCTCCTGGTCAGATCTCCAACGTTTGTGGCAGTAGCTAGTTTGACCTAAACTCTCAATGGGCTATCATTGTTCTACAACCATAGGAGCTATTCTACATGATTATGATCATTATTATGTATCATTGATGGTGGACCTTTGTCTTATGAGATGGTTTATCCTTATGCAATTTTGTTCATGTTTGTCGTTGATGTATTTTGTAGGCACATATTACTACCCGCTCTTTTATGCTAGACATGATCAATCTAATATGTTAGGGCGTGTTTAGGGGAACATCTGTGTTATGTAGTGCAACTTGTAGGATGATTTAGCCTGATAACAATATGATTAGAATATTGTGGTGCTTACCTTTCTTGTGCCACCTCACAAGGCAAAACGGAAGGCATGTGCTATCAACTCAGCGACAGAAGAAGCTAGCCGGTCGGTGGGCTTGGAGAGACGGACAGGGTGGCGGCAGACCGATGGAGGTGACAATTTGGTCGCGTAGGCCGTCGGAATCGACCGCCCGCGTGGTTGACCCTAGCCTCAAAGATTCATAATGTGAGTTGCGAGGCTGAAGAAAAGATTCATAGCGCTCTCTTGCAAAACCGGTGCATTTACAATATATTGTTACTGTAGAAAACCATCGGGTAGTGGTAGCAGCACAATATGAGTAGAGGCATGTACGCCGACCTTATAGTGAAAATCCCCGTGTGCACAAAGAAGATTGTGTTTTTCGAATTAGTTTGATCACCTCGATGGAGTGGAACGTAATCACATGTTTTGTAGACATCAAGGAAGGCTTGAACGAAGGTCGAGGCCAACACCAAAGTACTCATCAGGCCTAGTTGAAGGGTCTGAGTCACACTAAACTCCACCAACAACAAACTATTGTTCTTGGGTGTCGGTTCGAGTCATACCGACTCCTCAGGCGAGCTCCCCAAACTAATCAATTGATTACATACAAGCGAAGCAAATGAGCTAAAACATGTCCATGCCTTCTGATGTTATGATCAGCACGGCTTGTTTGAAACAGATTATCGGGTGTGACATATCATAAGGGCTTTTGGGTCGACAAAGTTCAGTCACAGAACTTTTCAACTGGAGCTCCACCATGTACCATTTGAGCCTGGTAAATATATACAGGACGCAGCTGTCTTGATCAGGATTATGATTTCTATCCTACCGTATGCTCCGCTATATGCTACTCAACTAAGGCAAGGCGTATGTTTATATTCTTAGATGGTTACAATCTGGATCCCACATGCTACAATATCATGAAACTCGTTAGCACCTGACCCCATGTATAAGTTGTCAAGCAGCAGCTCAAACTCTGCTACTGGTCATAGAATCCCCGTCTCTGGTTTTGGGGTTGATCACCTGTCGCAAACCAACCAGAGAGCAATGATCAAATTAAGAGACAGGTAAGTGGATGAATTATTCAAATAGGCTAACTAAACTGATGATGCAGCATAACACGTTTCAAATTAAGAATTCATTCCGTAGAAATCACGTGGGTCACTCGTGTACTGGAAACCGAATGATGAAATAATTTACTTACCGAAATCATCAGCGTCGTCATCAGTCTGACTGGTGAAAAATGGAGTCAGGTAGTTCTTGTCAAGGGCGGTGAATGATGTTGTGCTGTGTCATTGAACAGTCAGCAGTTGTCTGTGGAGTTATGATCTGTAAGAAAATGGAAAGACACGATGTGACAACAAGTACCTTTTGTGGAACTCTTTGAGTTTCATTCTCAATCCCCCTCCAGACGATGTACCTTCCTCAAAAGTTGGTGGAATGTAACCATTGTTATCATCATAATTCTGAGAAATAGTGGCATACATAAATTAGTCATAAATCCAAATTATCCTCGGAAATATCAAAAGCAAGCAAACTGTGCCACACAGCATGATAATACAAGATAAAAACAACCTAGAAATCATGACCGGCTATCCAGGTACAGGGCAATTGTTTATGGGCCCACATAAAAATATGACCCCCAAAAATATGAGATCCAGTTAATATTTCCAGAATTAAATTAATAGCATAGAAGTTAGAATTTTAAAATGTTTTTTTAGAATAACACACAAAAAAAGATGGACTGTTAGAACAGAAAACAAAACCAATGCTTACTTCAATTGAAGAATTTTCATCACCAATTACATCCAAAGCTTCTAACATGGTGCCTGTCGACCCTCCAATAAGAAGCACCTGCACGATTTCAAGTAATTAATGGGAGCTGTGCAGTGCACTTTAGTATCTGATGGTAATATGGTATCACATTTCAACTATCCCAGAATGCAGCAGTTCAGGAATGCCATGTCTGCAACAGTTACAAAGGAAAATAACTTTTACTGCACAGAAAGCATGAAGCAACTTAATTATGTGTTCCTTCTTTACCTAATTATTTCACAAAATCGGTTTTTCTATGGAACAATGTTTGTGTTATGCATCAGAGCAAATGGAAAGCTTAATTAATACAGAAATGCATTATGCATAAAAGAATGCCATTCCATTCTTGGGTTGTGTAGAAAATCAAAGAATGTGAAAATGCGCAAATACCGTTAAAACGACAATGGCTGTGGTAGTTGTTAGTATCGCCTTTCCATGTCCGTCAGGAAGTTCATGCACAGATTGGAGAGCAAGCGCAAAAGCCATGGCTCCTCTAAGCCCTATTTGTCCAAATAATGAGAAACTAGCTTTAGAGAAGTCTTGATCGTATATGTTATAAGTTGCCAACTATAATGAAACTCACCACTAAAACAAAGTGCTTTCTGATGGTTTAGAGGAATACGCCGATGTTCTGGCCGTGATACGTTAACCAAGTATGCACAAGAAAACACATTTGCTGCCCTGCAGAGAGAACAAAGTTGCAAGAAAGAATGCAAGAGAGAGTAAGAGTAGTTGTTCCACCACTGAGCTTGCTTGGGTATGACAAATTTGGTAGTTAGGATAAGAGTGATGCATTGTTTTCTACATGTCCTAACCCGTGCTTGATAAGGCATGATTCTTTTATGCACATCGAAATATGATCATTGCTAAATGCTCAAACAGTGGAGGACACAGTTGTGCAAATCTAAACAAAATGTGGTTTCTGCTGTGTAGTGTCCAGAAACTTAGTAAGTACCTTGCAACCATAATGAATATCTGTTGTCAAGTCAAGGAACCAAAGTAAAAGCAAACAATCGAATGGTCCCAACGAAATTTAGAAGTGAAAAAAAAGGATACGATTGAGAAGAAGATGAATCCAACGTGTGACCAACTATGTTCTTCCATGGCAATATCAAAGCCCATATAAATGAAGCTGAAAAGTACGAACAGACAATTAGGACGATATAGCACTGTCATATTCCAGTTACTCAATTATGAGTGCTCCTGAGGCTTACACAAATGTTTCAGCCAAAGATGACAGCAAGTGAAAAAAGGAGGAAACAAAGCGCTGCGAGTTATCTGACAGATTAGAGTACGTATAGTGCTTCATAACCTGAGAAAAAACCAGCAAATAAGATGCCAGAAGACAGCCATAGTATAAGCATGACTAGATATCACATAATTAATTCCATATTGTTCCTACCATCCCTGTGAATAATATAGAAACAATTCCTGACAAGCCAAGTCCTTCTGCTAACATATACCTACAAATGAAAGTCACACATTTCATTGAAAAGATACCCCAAAATGGAAAGACTGAAGTCCCAAATGACCTTACGAGAAGTATGGGAAGAGAACAAAAAGGCAGCACTCCAAGTTCTGAAGACTGAAATAGTAAAGATACCGCAACTTTAGAACTGGCAACATATATATAATTTTTATATGGATATAATAGGTAACATGATATTACTTACTTGTCAATATCCAATCCCGCATATTTAAATAGGTACCAGGTGGTCAAGGCTTCACAATGACAAAACATAGATCAAGCGATGGGGATGGAATAATGCCTAAATGCTCCAAATTTACACCAGCCTTACTACCACTTACTGCTGATAAGAATACTAACTAATGCATGTTACATTAAAAAAAGAGGGGGGGGGGGGGGGGGGGGGGGGGAGTTATAGGATGCCAATAAGGGGAAAATAAATAATGTGATGTAGATTCTACCAAGTTTTCTTGGTTGCAGGAACAGCATTTCTCTAGAACAGTTGTCCAGATATAACTGTGAAATTCAATAGAACATATCAACATATGAATTATAGCCTTCACATGATGCAAAATTGCAAACTGAGAGTTTTGCATGCAAGACATGGGGAAAGGATATAAGAGAAGAGATAAATCCAACTCCAACACCTGCAAATTACAGAAATGGAATGGTTACATAAGCCAATTGATGAACAGCTACAAAATCAGTGAGAACTTATAATACAAAAACATATTGTCAAACAGTAAAAAAGTTGTCCCTAAATTAAGATATTGCTGTCTCCTTTGGGGTCACATGTATGGTCAACAAGGACTGCACGAGAAGGAAAGAAATGAGGGGCAGGGATCCAAGCAGTAGAACTCTGTGCAGTGTCCCTCATGTCTATGAAGGAAGACTGCCTGTTAAGTCCACATCCACAAGATGTCCAGGAGGAATACAAGATGGGTACATAGGCACAAGGAATATCAATACAAGAACTAAGTCCTGAAATTAGGAATAGAGAACGGAGTGAACTGTACATCAACAATGAATTAATCATGCTTTCCAAAAATTTCATCAAAGATATGACTGTAGTCTCTTGGATCAGACTTCTCATTAAAGCTAAAGCGACACTTGAGCAGCAGTAGATCAGCACCAGCGGCACATAGCAGTATATCTCCAGCATTACTCATGTGCTTCAGAAGCATGTTCAGCATGTTACCAGACTTGCAGTTCGCTCGGTTATTGATTTGGGTTCGCAATTCATCACTTTCTATTAATCGAGTTCTATGAGGGGTATACGCCTCTCATTCGCAAATAGGGAATGTAATTTATGAACTTACAAACACCAAGCAAAAAGCCATCTGCTATACAACGCCGCCTTTACCCAGCTCCAGCACTCCCCTGTCCCCCAAGCTCCTCCTATCATACTGCTTGTTCCTCGCCATGCCATCTACCTTGCATCTCCCTGCTTGCAGCCATACATGCTACTACTGAAGGAAGACAACGATGACGATACGATGGTTATAGAGATTGTGCTTGAATGGCTTCAAGGAAGCGACATTGTCGAGCAGTGAGGGTAGCAGCATGGTCAAATGGCATGGGTCCATAAAGGTCACAGCAGGCAGCGAACTGAGCTAACCGGAGCAAATTTGAACCCCTATGTAGATCGACCTATCAGATCGGGGTTTGGCTATCTTCTCAGTGAACCTAGTGAGTAGTGACTATGCAAAAATGAATGAGTCTATAGTTAGCAATCATAAGGAGATACAGATAGATTCTGATTATTAGGAATAGAGTTTGTTTGATAGTCAAGGCTTGAAATAATGTTTGTATTGTATGGGTCTAGTTGAGTAACTGAGTAAGAGTAATTAATCCCTAAAGGGGAATGAATTGTGCCCCCAGTGCCAAAATGTGTAACTGGGTACATATGGTCATGGCACAGTCTCATAAATTTTGAATACATGTAACGACATGCCCATTGAAAAGTGTATCTTCAGCAGTGGTGCAAACCTGTTGACATTGAACCAACAAAGATCTCAAGGAACTGGAGAATCATCATGAAAATGTTCTCGCCGCCTGCTGCATTACTTCTGACTGATGACATTGTCCTGAAAAAATTGTCGACATAAGCAAGAAATGTGTGTCTTGGAAGAATTATGTATCAGGCTCATTGACAGAAGCAAACCTGTAAAGAGAAATTGCCATCTGCACTCTCCAAATAGGAAGACATAAGTTAGTCATAACCACGAGGAAGTACTGACTATTCTTGCATGCACTGGAAACAAGTAAAAACAGACCGCATCGTTTAAAACAGATTCGCCGAACACCAGAGCATACAAGTTAACATCACTTCCCAGTTCCTGCGCAAAAATGATAGCACAAGTTTCATGTAATTAGTTCAAGGACTAGGCATAACTCAGGTTCAGCCATTAAACTGGCAATCAATTTAACATCTGAACCTTTTCCCAATGAAAGGACAGGGGCGTTACCAGCACATTTAACCAAAAAAAAAATGATCAACACGGTAGCACCAATTTACTATGCTAAATAATATGTCCTTCATGGACAATTTCAATTTTCCAGCTATGGTTCGCAATCTTGTGGGCTGTTCACGTTCATTGAGAACTGCAACCCAGGTTGCCCCTGAGTTGCAAATTTGCAAGTTTATAAACAACCATTTTTGGCGAAGCCACAAAACATTCTACATGCTACACGCTACACAGTGCAAATGATATGGCTTATAGGTAGTAACAATATAGCTAAGCCCGTTGTAATTATTAAGCACTACTGACATACCGCGTGAGGAAACTAAAACCTTCAAACTAGCCCATGGAACATACCTATTAAGCACTACCTACATTAGTAAATCATGATGCTTCACTTTTCAGGCATGAGGAAATAAGATCCTTGAAATTTCTTGAAACGACAGAGAAAACTGTGGTGACTTGTTTACTGATATGTTTCTGACTAATATTTGCATTCAACATCAGTTAAAATGGCTATAGCATTCCAAAGTCCTTGGGAACAAAGGCACAAAGGATCACCATAGAAGTTAAACTGCTATAGAATAAAACTGACTCGGAAAACATATAGCTGACAACACAGGCTCAAGAATGAGATGGACAAAAGAAAAACTAGGCACCTGGAATATTGATAATACTGTGACAGGATCAGTCGCAGATATAAGAGCGCCAAACATAAGACATTCAACCAGTGGAAGTTTATACATTAGAAACGTCAGCCCACCAAGATAGCTGCAGTAACAGATATATGTTTAGAAGATGAATTTTTTCAATAAACTAGACAAACAAAGTTCGTGATGCTTACACAAGCACCCTGTTACTATGGAAGCAATGAATGTCCCAAGAATGGCAAAAGTTACAATAGCCCCAAAGTTCGCAAAGAATGGTTTCTGTAAAAAGCATGCTGTTAGGAGAAGTAGCTAGACAACGCAAAAAAGTGTCAACATACAGTACTTACTGGGGATAAGCTGAATCCTGATTGGGTTCACTGAAGTCAAGGAATACAAGTTTCAAATTGGAAAAGAGAATTATCCCAGTTAGGAGGCTTAGATAAGTATTTGGGGGAGTTAGGAAGCCTATTTTTCCTCACAAGGGTACAATCAACGTTAAAAGAAAGAAAACTGAAGAAAAAGGATATAATATTATAGGCGGTAATAAGAACAAGAAGAAGAATTCTTCATGGAAGTTGAACCATGTCCTGCAAATCAGAGAGAAAAAGGCGTGATCAAAACTGAATATGCTACCACTGTGTGTAAGATGTCTAAATAAGAACAGAATTACACAATCAACACGAACCTAGTGTTGGTCTCTGTGTTTGAAATATTAGCAAGCCCACCAACAACTAGTCCTGTAATACAGTCATGAAAGTTCCATACATTAAAGAACAGCCACAGTATGATGAGTTAAATGAGAACATGAATTGTGAAATTGATGTAAAGCGAACCATATGATAAACGTAGTATACTATACAATAGAGCAACCGGAGAACTCCATTTATTTTCTTGCTTAACTTTAAATATTTGTTTACTCATTCGATGGAAGAGACTTCAAGGAAGCAGGAGTACATACAAGCATAGCACCGCTTGCAGTGGATTTCCTTGATCAAATGATAATAGCTACAGCCGATGGTTCCAATACTCCTAATTTTTAGTTCTGAACAAAATGCGCACGTGCAGGGAGTGGGTGGAGTTAAGAGTCTGGATGTCTCCCAAGTTCGGGTGAATGGACTGCATCAAATTGAGGGCACATTTTGAATAGTTATCTTCAACGGGTTTGCTCTAAAAAAACAGAAAATATCGAACAGCTGCTATTTTCATGAGCTATCTCAAATTCCAACGATTTTACAGTTATATACAGTTCAGGAGAGAGCCCTCGAATAACTTTCAGCTACAAACATTTTTTTCTGCTCCTTGTGCGGTTGTGGCAGCTTAAGGCCAAGTAAGGAAGAAATGGGGTTTAGCAACTAATATAATCAGCACTAGAAAATAAGTTCCCGGAATCTACGAAATGATCAAACGTACGAGCAGCCGGCGACCAGGGTTAGGGTTCAGACGCAAGGGTTCAGACGACTCAGGAGCCTCGCCTCGGTTGCGTGCTACGAAAGAACGTACCGATGAGGAGCGAAGCGCTGGCCTCGGGGAGGTAGTAGAAGCGGTGGCGGCGGAGGACGTGGCCGAGGACGAAGGAGAGGACGAGCATGGAGATCTGCAGCAGGATCCCCACCCCTGCCACCTGCTGCTCCTTGCCGGGCGGCGCGGGAGGGGGCGGGGCCAGCAGCATCCCGCCCCGGGCGCCGCCGCCGCCAGGGCCATGCTCAGCTCCAGCGCCATCTTCCCCGCCGGCGAGGAACGGAACGCTGGGGGTGACGCGCGGCGAGGCGGGAATCAGTCAATCGGGCGGGGCTTCCAGAAGAGCAACGACTGTGGGGGAAAGGAAAGCGTGGTAAACGCGGCGGGTTGGCGTTGGACTTGGTGGGGTCGCGAGCGTGTTTGGTTCACGTCCTGGAGCGGAGCATCCACAGGGACAGGGCCTAGGCTACTCTCAGAAATTTTTTTTTTGAGGAAAAGATCCGACTCATATATTAAGGGCGTGTTCGGAAACGGTCCGACTCCGCTAAATCCGCCGATCCAGCTTCTTTTTGCCGAATCCTGCGTCGCTACCGGAGCAGAAAACGTTCGGTCCTGCTCCTCGTTTTTCCTCGTACCTTAATGGGCTAGAAGCCCATCTATCCCAGCTAGCCCAGTCAAAACTCAATTCAGCCTGTGAGCTGTTCCAGCCAATAAGCCCATTCGGAACGGAGTACGGGAAGATGATGTCGGGGCAGTTCTCAAAAAACAAAAAAAGATGAGGTCGGGGCAGCGGCGGCCGGATCTGCAGCCGGAGGAGCCTAGATCGTGGGGTGGGCGTCGATGCTAGGAGCTAGCGAGGGCGCGGGCCTGCGGCCATGGGAGCTGGTCGGGCCATGTCGGCTGGCGACCGGAGGCGAGGATGGAGGCGGCCAGGGATTCTGTTGTTCCGTTGGGAGGCGGGGAGTCGACGGCCGCCGGCAGAAGCTTCTAGAGGAGAAAGGGACGGAGGAGGAAGGGGTCGTGGTGGCCGGAGCAGGCGAGGGGTTGCGGCGACCGGAGATGAACCCAGCAGCGGCGGGGGATAGTGGGGTGGAGCATCAGCGGATGGGTCGGTAGTGGGGATTGGGACGAGATGAACTGGGCGAGGAAGAAAATAGCGAACCGTTTTCCACTTCGCGGTGGCATATCCTCGTAATTTCTACAGCTCCGTTGTTTGCTGCTCCGCGGATTTGCAAAAGAGGTACTCCGTGTTTTGTATAGCGAATTGGGTCAGCTTCTCGGATCTAGCTCGTGGAGTTTGGCTGTTCGGCAGTGCTCCGCGACGGATTTTCGAGAAGCTGGAAGCTGGAGGACTTCAGAACACGCCCTAAGGTAGCTCATACACTTTACATAAAAGTCCAACGAAGAACAGAAAAAACAAAAGGACCCCCACAAAGTGCAAAAACCACCCTAAGCTACCAGGAAGAACCACAATCGGATCCACCGCCATCGATCCCCAAACTCCTAGTCAACGCCGGAGCCGCCGTACCGCCAACCGCCGGGAAGACGTCGCCACCACCCGAAGTAGAAGGCCGCAGGAGCCATCTGCCGCCTCGCGACGAAATCTAAGCTCGTTGAATGAATTCGGCCACATCATCGTCTCCCCGGCTCCGCCCAACATCCAGCCGTCTCCACGTCGCCCAGGACCACCACCATCAGCACCGTCTTCAAATGGCCGCTCCCTCGCCACCACGGCCGGCCGGAGAAGAACCATCGATGAAGAGAACCACCTGCAACACCACCACCAAAAACCGGATCGCCCGCCACCACCTCCTTCTCCCCTCACCACCACGGTCGGCCAGAGAAGCAAAGGTGGAAGAAAGCACCCGACGCAGAACCTTCACGACCTCCCGGCATCGAAGACGAAGCCGGAACGGGGACAGGAGGGGAAGGACCACCCCAAACTCCGACGCCATCGCCGCCGTCCTCGAAGACGCCAGGAGGAACGCACACCTATATAAGGGACTATCTACACGCACGGACAGCTACCGGAGCTCCCCCACTTCCCGGTGCCTGAAACGGCGACCGGAGGTGGAGGGGAGCGGCGGAGACGACGTGGATCGAGAATTCTAAGTGTGTCTGGATCGGCTACTCTCAGATTTTGGGCACGACAGAACGTGTCTTTGGTTTTTTATCAGGGAAAACTTGTACAGTATTTTGTTTAGTGGTTAAGTCAGAGCTCGAGTTTCGAAGTTTGCATCGTGATTTGGATAATGCTGAGAGTTGCACTACATTTTTCTTATATTTGCACACACATTTCAAATAAATCTCAACCTGCTAAACGATACAGAGTGGTTGGAAGATCCCTAAGTAAGTGAAGTCAAAAATAAAAACAACAACTAAATGAAGGCCAAATGATACAATGGCGAACGCAAGTGCATAATATTTTGCCTAATAGATATGAAGATCATTAGCATTGATGCAAAATTGGGTGTTTGTGAGCATAGCGGTGACCTAAGAGCATCTCCAACCACGCTGCCCCTAAATTATCCGCCGACACGTCCATATATGGGCTGACTATGGGGAGTGCGGACAGTCCGGACAAATAAAACCAGTTTGGGGGACTGGTTGGATAGCTACTTTGCTACCTTTTGTGTACGGGCTGTCCTGTCGGACAAAAAAAAAAGCCAGTTTAAGGGACGGTTGGAGATGCTCTAAGTTGCCCTTTCCTTTGTTGATCATTGATTGGAGAATAAAAACAAAGATGGAAATTATAACTCCACATCCCGTGGTGATTCTGTGTAGCTTTCCTTGTCGCCCTAACCACCATCACTAAGTAGAGGTCGACACGACGACGTCGTGTACGCTTCAGTCCTGTCGACCGACGCTCGATTCAGCGGCCACCGCCTCCAACGCCGGCCACTCCGCTTGGTTCCGCGGCGACCCACCACCGCGTGCCTTCGCTAGTCCCATATGCTTCGCGGCCACCTTCCCGCTTTCACGCTCACGGTCGCATCTCCCGGTACTGGTCGCCGTTGTTCTGCATCTCATGTACCCATATGTTGTACGTATTCCCGTTGCTGGCTTGCTGTATTCCCGTATGTTGTACTTCCTCTGTTCCTAAATATAAGACTTCTAGCCTTTCTGACTTTGTCCTGTTTCGTTTCTAAATGAGTTAATCGACACACTAAAACATGTCTACATATGTACGAATCAAGACAATGACAAAAAGGTTAGAAAATCTTATATTTTGGAGCGGAGGTGTGATACCCCGATTTTTGGGTGGATTAATTAATCTGAGTAAAACAATATTTAGCTTCTAATTTTAATTTTGCTTGAGTTTTAATCTGCATGTTTGAAAATTAGAGAAGTTAATATTTGTCAAAAAAAAAACTAGACTCTCTTCCTTTTTGGCTGATCACAAGTAATACTAGTGTGTTTGATCGATCAGCCATGTACTAGTACTAGTATAGGCTATAGCTGCATGCCTGCATGCATGCGACATGCACTGCCGTTGTACTAAATCAGTTTTGTAGTACAGGTTAGTCATGGGAAGGAAACGTGGCAACGTGCTAATGGCTGAGTCAGCCTTGATCTTCCTACGTGGAGCTGTGTATGGTAACCAGCCGGTGATTGACTGACACGCGTACCAGACACTAGTAGAAACAGGGTCATCCGTCCGGCACATTAGTCCCAGCGAATTTCCGACCCATGACTAATGAGATCTTTAGTCCTGGTTCGAACGGAGGCGACGCGGCACCACCCTAGTCCCGGGTCGAGCGGGAGCATTAGTCCCAGGTCGTGATACGGCCGGGGACTAAAAATCCGCGGCAGGCAGCCGCAGAGGTGGGGCCCGCGTGAGCATCTTTAGTCCCGGATCGTATCACGACCCGGGACTAATGTTGGAGCTTTAGTCCCGGGTCATGATACGACCCAGGACTACTGTTTACTCCCTATATCATCTTCCACCCCGAGCAGCCCTCCATTTTTCAGCTCGATTTTATCTCCATTTTCTCCATTGTTTCCTCTCCCGAGCTCGAGGTCGTCCCCATTTTTCTGCACGATTTGTCAAGATTGGCGGCACCTATCTATCCAAGGGTTAACAACTTCATTCTTTCATCCGGCATTGCTCATTTTTGTAGTGCTAGCTAGGTGTTTGATGAAATGACTAAGTTAGGGAGTTCATTTGTTTTATATGCATTTTGAGCTCAAATTAAAGTATGATTTGTGGGTTTTAGTGTCGTCTCGTCCCCGTCCTCACGCCGTCGATCGCCCGCGCCGTCCCGTCACCGGCACCACCTCGGTGAGCCTCTTGTTTTTATCTTTCATTTTAAAAAATCTTAGTTGTATGATTTAGATGCATAATCATTACTTGTATAATTTTCTTAGTTGTATAATTGTTTGTTATATATAGTGCCATGGTTTTGACATCTGTCCACACCGGCTCTCGTCCGCTCTATTATTCGGATGTGGTATGATTGTTTGTTATAACTATATATTTGTTTCATTTCGTGTTTATGACAATTATGCCGACCAACTTGACATAGATATATTTTTATCTAGGAGGTAGTTGAACCGGAAATTCCAACCGACCCTATTGTCGAGTTTTTTGAAAAAGAAAACAATGATTTGAAAGCAAAATTGAAAAGAAGTGAAGATCTTCGTCTCCAATGCTTAGAAGAGAAGATGAAATTGGAGTTCAAGCTTGCCGATGTCGTCGATGATCACGAGATCAAGATGGATGCAATGCGCTTGAAGCTTAAAAAGATTAGAAAATATGCCATTAATCAAGAGGCTTGGTATCATTATGATGTTGGTTCAATAATTACCTTAGTTGCGATTTTGATCGCATTTGTTGTTGGATTTAAATTCTTTAGATAGTTGTATGTTAGTTTCATTGTATGTTTTATGAGAACTATGTATTACATTGGTCACTACTCTACTTTAGTTTTAATGTGATGAACTTGTATTAATTAATTTGGTCAGTTCTCAATTCATAATTGAAGTGTATTGGTTTTTATATATTTATATAATGCAGATGAGCCGACAATGGATGTACGGTGACCGACGTTGTTCCGAGTTCATGATTGGTCTGCATATTTTTCTCGATGTGGCTGAGGCAAACAAGCAGAATGGTTTTATTTATTGTCCATGTAGTGTCTGTAAGAATACGAAGAATTACTCTTGCTCAAAACTATTGCACTCCCACCTGTTGCACACGGTTTCATGTCCGGCTATAATTGTTGGACCAAGCACGGAGAAAAAGGGGTTATAATGGAAGACAATGAAGAAGAAGAGATGATGACAACTATCCTATGTTCCCTGAACACGGTGGTACTACAATGGGGAAGACGAAGCTGAAGAAGAGGCCTTTGTTGATGAGCCCGATGATGATCTTGGTCGGGCCATTCTTGATGCACAGATAAACTGCGAAAGTGAAAACGAGAGGTTGAAGTTGGAGCGCATGTTAGAGGATCACAAAAAATTGTTGTACCCAAATTGCGAAGATGGCCAAAAAAACTGGGTACCACACTGGAATTGCTGCAATGGAAGGCAGAGAATGGTTTATCTGACAAGGATTTGAAAAGTTGCTGATATTAAAAAAAATGCTTCCAAGGGATAACGTATTGCCCCCAGTACGTACGAAGCAAAGAAGTTGTCTGCCCTCTTGGATTAGAGGTGCAGAAGATACATGCATGCATCAATGACTGCATCCTCTACCGCGGTGAGAAGCACGAGAATTTGAATGAATGCCCGGTATGCGGTGCATTGCGGTATAAGATAAGGCGAGATGACCCTGGTGATGTTGAGGGCGAGCCGCACCCAGGAAGAGGTTCCTGCCAAGGTGATGTGGTATGCTCCTATAATACCACGGTTGAAACGTTTGTTCCAAAACAAAGAGCATGCCAAGTTGTTGCGATGGCACAAAGAAGACCGTAAGAAAGACGAGATGTCGAGACACCCGCTGATGGGTCGCAGTGGAGAAAAATTGACAGAGAGTTTAAGGAATTTGCACGTGACGCAAGGAACTTAAGGTTTGGTCTAAGTACAGATGGCTTTAATCCTTTTGGGGAGCAGAGCTCAGTCATAGCACCTGGCCTGTGACTCTATGTATCTATAACCTTCCTCCTTGGTTGTGCATGAAGCGGAAGTTCATTATGATGCCAGTGCTCATCCAAGGCCCGAAGCAACCCGCAACGACATTGATGTGTACCTGAGGCCATTGGTTGAAGAACTTTTACAGTTGTGGCGTGAAGAAGGTGTACGTGTGTGGGATGAGCACGAACAAAAGGAATTTGACCTACGAGCGTTGTTGTTTGTAACCATCAATGATTGGCCTGCTCTTAGTAACATTTCAGGACAGTCAAACAAGGGATACAATGCATGCACGCACTGTTTAGGTGAGACTGAAAGTATATATTTAGGTAACAAGAATGTGTACCTGGGGCATCGTCGATTTCTTCCAAACAAGCATCCCTTAAGAAAGAAAGGCAAACATTTCAAAGGTGAGGCAGATCACCGGACGAAGCCTACCCGCCCTAGTAGTGCTGATATATATGATATGGTCAAGGATTTAAAAGTAATCTTTGGAAAGGTCCTGGCGGACTATCTGTTCCGAATGACGCTGACAATCACGTACCCATGTGGAAGAAGAAATCTATATTTTGGGAGCTACCCTATTGGAAAATCCTAGAGGTTCACTCTGCAATCGACGTGATGCACGTGACAAAAAATCTTTGCGTGAACCTGCTAAACTTCTTGGGCGTGTATGGGAAGTCAAAAGATACACCGGAAGCAGGCAGGACCATCAACGTATGCACGAACGAGACGCGTGCATTCAAGAATTATCAAGGTCATGCAAGCTACGCTCTTACGAAAGAAGAGAAGGAAATCTTTTTTGAATGTCTGAGCAGTATGAAGGTTCCATCTGGCTTCTCGTCGAATATAAAGGGAATAATAAATATGGCAGAGAAAAATTCCAAAACCTAAAGTCTCATGACTGCCACGTGATTATGACACAATTACTTCGGTTGCATTGAGGGGGCTTCTACCGGAAAATGTTCGAGTACCCATTGTGAAGCTATGTGCATTTCTCAATGCAATTTCTCAGAAGGTAATCAATCCAGAAATTCTACAAATGTTACAGGCTGATGTTGTCCAATGTCTTGTGAGCTTCGAGTTGGTGTTCCCACCGTCCTTCTTCAATATTATGACGCACCTCCTAGTTCACCTAGTCGAAGAGATTAAGATTCTCGGTCCTGTATTTCTACACAATATCTTTCCCTTTGAGAGGTTCATGGGAGTCTTAAAGAAATATGTTCATAATCGTGCTAGGCCAGAAGGAAGCATATCCAAGGGCTATGGAACAAAGGAGGTCATTGAGTTTTGTGTTGACTTTATTCCTGACCTTAAGTCGATTGGTGTACCTCAATCGCGACATGAGGGGAGACTGAGTGGAAAATGCACGCTAGGAAAGAAAGCAATAATATGTATGGACGGGCATTCTTACACTCAAGCACACTACACCGTTCTACAAAATTCCACCTTGGTGGCTCCGTATCTTCTGGAACACATGGATTTTGTACGCTTCAAGAACCCAGAGCAACTGATTCCTGGATTAAAAATAAACACGTGAAGACTTTTGGCGGTTGGTTGCAAACACATCTCATGAATAACAACTCCACTATTGAAGAGCAGCTCTACTTGTTGGCCAGGTCACCATCTTCGACTATATCGACTTTCCAAGGGTACGAGATAAATGGAAATACATTTTATACGGCCGCCCAAGATATGAAGAGTACAAACCAGAACAGTGGTGTCCGCTTTGATGACAATGGAAAAAAGGACACATATTATGGTTTAATAGAGGATATATGGGAACTTGACTATGGACCTTCTTTTAAGGTACCTTTGTTTCGGTGCAATGGGTCAACCTGAAAGGCGGAGTAAAGGTAGACCCGCAGTACGGAATGACAACAGTGGATCTCAACAATCTTGGATATGACACCGAACCATTCGTCCTATCCAATGATGTGGCTCAGGTTTTCTATGTGAAGGACATGTCTACCAACCAAAAAAAAAAAGATACGCAAGCGAATACATCATACGGTGAGCCAAAGCGCCACATAGTTCTTTCAGGGAAAAGAAACATTGTGAGAGTGGAGGACAAGACAGACATGTCAGAAGATTACAATAAGTTTCATGAAATTCCGCCCTTCAAAGTGAACACTGACCCAAGCATCAAGTTAAATGATGAAGATTGTCCATGGTTACGGCGCAATCCAAAGAAAGGGACACGCACGAAGAAAAAGTGAACACTAGATAGGGATGTTTTGTTGGTGATGTGTAATAATGTATTAAACCTTTTATGTAACTGTGTTCTGAAAACTATTAAACATTTTATTTAACTCTGTTCTACGAATAAACAATATATAGCAATGAGTTTTACAAATAAATATATGATTTTTAAAATATAGACAATTAAACATGTAAATCAAATAGATATAAAAGAAAAAAGAAAAAGGAACTAAAGATATTTTATTTTTACAAATAAAGAATTATATCAAATATAGGTATGAGTTTTAAAAATAAAGATATATTTTTTTATTCAAATTGACAATTAAAACATGTAAATCAAATAGCTATAGAACAAAAAATAAAAAATAAACAGAAACTACAAAAAATAAAAAAGAAACAGAAAAGCCCATTAGTCCCGGTTCGTGGCTAGAGCCGGGACTAATTTGGGCTTTGCGCGTGAAATTAATCGGCGGCCCAAAATTTGAGCATTAGTCCCGGGTCCATTCACAAACCGGGACTAAAGGGTCTTTAGTCCCGGGTGGTGAGAGGACCCGGGACTAAAGATCGGTTTGTGTCGATTTGGTGCGATTCCGCACCAAATCGAGCACCAAATCCCCATCTTCTCCGCGACGACACGCCGCTCCTCCCCGATGCCGCCGCCGTCCCTTTGCCCTGTCGCGGTCCTCCACGACGCCGCCGCCGTCCCCTGCCGCGGTCTTCAACGACGACGCCGTCGCCGTCCCTACCCTGCCGCGTGCCTCCGCCGTCGCGCCGAGGAGGGGCCTCGATCCACGTCGCTGCCGTCCGGCCCTCCTCCACGCTCCTCCACTCCGTCGAGCTGCCACCCACCTCGAGCCGGCCGATGCCGCCTCCCGACGCCGCCGTGTGGTCGATCCGACGCCGCCGTCTCCTGCGCCACCCGACGCCGCCGCGTCTTCTGCCAGTCGCGGCTCCGCCGACGCCGCCGTGGCTTCTGCCACCGACTCCGCCGACGCCGCCGTCTCCTGCCACCCGACGCCGCCGACGCCGCCGTCTCCTGCCTCCGCCGCCGCCGTCAATGTTAGTATACATTTTAGTCAATTTTAGGCAATGTTAGATTAGTCAATTTTAGTTTGTTAGTCAAATGTTAGATTAGTCAATTTTAGTTTGTTAGGCAATGTTAGTAGCAATTTAGTAATTTGTTAGCAAATGTTAGATTAGTCCAATTAGGAATTTTATGCAATTTTCGTTTGACATAGAAACTTTAGGCAATTTTTATAATTTGTTAGCAAAATTTGTATAGTTTAGGCAATTTTGTGTAGTTTAGGGTTTGCAAAATTTGGTGTAGTTTATTTGTGTTAGAAAATTTAGCAAAATATTGTGTTAGAAAATTTAGCAAAATATTGTGTTAGAATTTTTTTCTTATAAGTAATTTGTTAGATGTTCATCTAGGCAATGTAAATTTGACATAGAATTAATTTTTCTTTCATGTAATTTTTTTTTACCTTTTTTACATGTGGTTTGTAGTTAAGCTATGGACGCCGGAAGAGACGGTGAAGATCAAGTGATGGAAATTATAAGAAATAGCACAGGCGCCGGTGAAGATTTCGGTGAAGATGCCGGCGAAGATGTCGGTGACGATTTTAGCTCACAGTTCTTGAACGACTACGGTGAAGGAGTTGATCTAGAACAAAGTGAGGAAGTGCCCTCCGAATCGTAGGATGGAGAAAACTTTGTAACAAATTCCGGCGCGATATATATATTAAGCCTTTGTTGATCACGGGATGCATTAGTTAATTTATGTTGCACTTTTTAATGAATCTTTCTTATTTTAGCCCTCGGGATCGAGCCAATCTTTTAGAAGGCCACGTGGCCCGAGCAGAAGGTTGGGTGCTAATGTCAATTTAGTGATCGACGCAGTCGGTGAAGATGGCGCACCGCTTACTCCCAAGGAGAACAGAAGAAAATATATAAGTCAATGTGGAGTTATTGTTAGGGACAATATTGTGATCAGCACTCGAGAATGGAATAAGCCAAAGGTAGACGATCTTTATAATAAGCTCATGGCATCTTTCACTCTACCGCCACTTCTGTCAGAGATTGAGAAGAAGAAAGTCAAGCAGTGGGCTCTTAAGAAGATGGCCACACAATTCCTGACCTTCAAGAAAAATATATGGAATACTTATAAGGAGAAGAAAGAAGCTCCAATTTTCACCGGAACACTAGAGAAGCACAATTATCACTGGGCCGCATTTAAGGCGTACAAGGAATCGACTGAAGCTGTGGATAGGTCGGCAAAAAATAAGATAAATGCTACGAAGAAGGTATATCACCATGTTATGGGGCCAGGTGGGTACTTGACTGCCGCGCCTAAGTGGGAAAAAAGAGACGCCGAACTGATTGCTAAAGGGATCATTCCAGAAACGAAGGATTTTCCCGAGAGGGGCAAGCGCTGGTTGTACGGGCATGGGGCATCGTTGGACCCAGAGACAGGGAAGCTTGTTCCAAGGGAAAAAAATTGAACATGTCAGAAAAGAGCTTGTTAAGGCAATAGAAGAAGTTCGAGATGGAACTTTCAAGCCCGACAGAGAGAACGACGAGCTGACACGCGCCTCGGGAATCCTGAAAAAAAGGACGAACACGAGGCTATGGCCCCGATGTTCCGTGGAACAAAGGGTTTCCGGAGTGCATTGGCAGTTATAGAAGCCGTGAAAGGAAAAAGAAGCTGGAAGCAAAATGGATCGAACGGATCGAACACATTGTCATTCGGCAGCAGGAGCAACTGGAGCAACTTACCCAGCAAAGGGCATCTGAGCGGCAGCAAGATCCTACATCACATGGGAAAAGCAGCGTGGCTTCCTCGACGTTCCTGGCTGATCATGATGCACCGATGGATGGTGAACCGCAAACTCGCTGCCCCGTGGATGATATCACGGAGAAGACACCGTGTGATCTACATCAGTCAATGAAGAACATATCTTTCAAGGTGGCGGTCGGTTATGCTTTACCTAACCAGCCTGGAGCAACCTTCCATGCCGGTGAGATTCCAGCTGGCTTTGCTCGTGTTGGGGTGGATGAAGTTCTGCCGGAATTTCGGAATCTTGAGCTTGATAAGGCTGGAGGTGAAGGGGAGACGACACTGGGAGAAGTCGAGGGTGGTGTCATTCTATGGAAAAAGGAATACATCGTGTTTGCGGACTCCTCCAGCTTGTAGCAATCAACCTCAGCAAAGTCCACCCCTCCCCGAGAGGGACCCCAGCAAGAGTCCAGCTGGATCTCCGGTGTATCAGCCGTCTCGACCGACTCCTCCTCGTAGCAAACAAACTCGGGAAAGACCACCTCCCCGAGATGGAGCCCATTAAGTGGGGGTCGCTAAAGCCCATCGGTTCGCCTCCTAAGAAGACACATAAAAGGAAGGCAAAAGAGAAGACTCCCGAGCCGTTACATTACGATAGGACTGAGGAGGAAAGAGACGCGTGGGTGGCTGCCGATGTCAAAAGACAACTTGCACCGAAACCAAAGCCCCCAAGCTTTACATCCCAGATACCTCCGGAGAAAATTGAGCGCTGCCTTACGAACTTATATGACCCGAAACCAAAGCCGCCATCGGACTATGAGCGTTATATTGCCAAGTCATATAGCTCACATGAGGAGCAGAGGAAATGCGGGAAACAAGTTGTCCAACTCGGAGAACATGAAGTACAATCGGTCCTCCCGCTCAAGGTGTTTACCGATAACAGTACTGGTTTAAGTATTGCTCCGCAAGTCATGGGCGACGCAGGTTACCCCATTGCTGAGATGGCACGGAAATATGTTCACGGGCAGCCGCTGGTCAGACCTGAGGAGTGTGAGAATCTTCCAACACAACTGCGAAAATTGCATGAATGGTACATGAGGGCTGCAAGTGAAGGGAAAATCTATCTCATGGCGCGAGTTAGGAAACAACACTACTTCCAAGAATACGGTGTGCATATTGATTTTCCCGAACTTTTTCAGTTATACAATCAATTGGACCTCGACAAATCTCTCGTCAGTTGCTATTGTCTGTAAGTGATTTATTTCTATAATTTAAGTCTTTAGCTCGTTCATTGCCTGTAATTATCCTCACGATATTCTTTTGTACGCTATTATGCAGAATGAAGATTCTCGAATGCAGAAAGGAAGGAATTTGGGATTTTGGGTTCATTGACGCGGATAAAGTTCATGAAGTCACCGTACGAGACCACGCCAAGGACACAGAGGCACTTTTGCTAATGTTTTTAAAGCAACAACATGCCAAAAGAGAAATATTTTTTCCTTACAACTTCAAGTGAGTGTTACTGTATTGTACACATTCTATTTTGCTTACCCGATGCTAAGTGTAATTGATGAGTTATGCATGAGTACGTATATAAACGTGCACATATTCCACTGGATTCTGCTAGTCATTAAAATTGACGATGTAGTTGTTCAAGTCATGGACTCATTAAGGAAAAATGCTAAAGAATTCGCGAGCTTGTATTATATGATGCAGAGGTAATTTCAATCTCACTACATCGGCCTCTTTCGTTCATTTCCTGATATCAAGTAATTAATAACCGCTTTATTCATTTTCTTTGCCGGGCAGGGTTTGGAAACGGTTCAGGCAGGAACAAAAAGGTGAATGGAAAGAGAAACTGGATTTTACTCTGAACAAGGTAAGTAGTACTATCTAGGTCCGCCCATCTCTTTAATTCTAGTTTCAATACCATTATCATGCTTGATTATTATTTGATTAATTCTATTCTCGTATAGTGGTGCCTCGAACAGGCACAAGGGACTAATTTATGTGCATACTACGTTTGTGAGTTCATTCACACGAGGATCAATGAGAGATTCAATAATCAAAGAACTAAAGAGGTACGTAAACATTATTCGCAATTTTATTTTGTTATCATCAATTTTGTTGTGTTTCATTCATAATTGTTTTGATCTTCTTCTTTTATAGTTGAAGAGAAAGCGGAACGCGCTCCTACCAAAGGAACGCGTAACAACAATTGCGGAGGAATTGACGGGATTTCTCCTTAAGGAGGTCGTACCGGAGAGTTCTACTATATAGAAAAATAATATGCCTCCATGTACTAGTGATCTCCATGTAATTAAGTACTTTTTATACGATAACGTGATTATCATGTAGTACTTTATATGTGTTATATGTATATGCATGAAGGTGATCTTCATGTAGTATTTTATGCATACAAAAACGACTTTTTCACGCATCGACGTGATCCCCGTACGATGGAAAAGATCCGAAATCCTAAACCCCTCCCCCCTAAACCCTAAAACCTGAATAATAAACGAAAAAAAGCACATATCGTTAGTCCCGGTTCGTGTTACGAACCGGGACTAAAGATCTCCAGCCGCGCGCGCTATGCCGCGGCCAAGTGGGTGGTCATCAGTCCCGGTTCGTAGCGAACCGAGACTAATGGGGGGGGGGGGGGGGGGGGGGGAGGTCATCAGTCGCGGTTTCTCAGTCCCGGTTCGCCAGCCAGGACTGAAGCCCCTTACGAACCGGGACTGATTAACCATTTTCCAGTAGTGAGAACGTCGGCAGATATTCTTTTCCTTAGCAGCGAAGCCACCGATCAGCTTTCAGATTTTCCCTAGCAGGCCCTAAAGTCCTATAAATAGGAACGCTGCTTCTTCTGCCTATGCTAATCGAGTCCAAATGAGAGCGAGGGGCTACCTTAGCCAGTGCACCAGTCGAGAGGATGGGAGCAGAAGAGTGGGAGAAAGGCTAGCGATGAGTGCGTCCATGTTTTGTAGAAGATGGAGATGTACAAATCGGGAGTTGCTGCTTAATCGCAGAAGACGACAGCGGTGAGAGGGGCAGAGGTCGCCGGCAAGGGATGGACGCCGGCCAATGGAGTGTTTGGCAGATGTGTGCCGGTGGTATTTCTTCTGGCCACTGTACCGTCATATATACGATAGAGGAGTACGAGCTCGTATGCCATACCGGAGCGGTCAATCCTACCTCTACCTAGTAGCAGGAGTATTTGATAGCTACGACGTAGCTAACCGAGGCAAGCTATTCCTACATCTGTCGTATATTTTTTGTAGAATATGCTTTGCTGTTAATTGCATGATACCCTGAGTGGTATGAGATCTGTGTTGATATACGGGGCTAATGCGCTGGTGTCGTTACGGTGATGGATCCGTAGGAGCCACCGGTACGAGCCGGGCTTAGCACGTATTTTTGACATGCAAATGAACTCAATATTTTTATAAGAGAAAACTTGGTGTTACGAAGGTGATTGTATTGTACCGGTCACAGTACAGGTATGACACTGTCTGAGTTCTCCGCGAGGGGCGGCCCTTGAATGGAAAGTGTCGGTGCTAAATCCGTAGGAGCGATCGACATGAGTAGGTCAGGGTGTCCGGTGTCTGAGAGGGTAAAAGGGCTCTGCTCGTTCTGGAGCCTGTGTGGCTCTGGGCGAGGCTGTCGATGTCGGAGTACCCTCTTAAGAGTGTAAAAGTTTGAAATTTCACCCCTGTGATTTTCGGGTAGGGAAAATCACTTTTATGTGTGGCACCATGTGTTTTAATCTGCTTAATTACTTAACCATACAATGATTTTACCGGTATTTCGAAAACCTAGTGTATTTTACAAATTATATGAAAGTGTATGAATTGTTTGTTGAGTATGATTTATCGTACTCACCCTTGCTCCCCTTTGTTTTTGTGTTATCATAGTTCACAGCAGAAGACGACGTTGTCCGAGGAGTAGGCTGGACCAGTTGGATGGGAACGTGTAGAGAACCATTTTATTGTTGTAATTGTAATAATCTTGTAAAATAAATAAATGAGCTGCTTGAGATCCACTTGTTGGTTTATGCCTGCTTTTCCAGCTTTGCGCGTGTAGAGGCTCCAGGCTATAGGCGCGTGACGGCTGTCATTCTTCCGGGCCGAGTCTCGGGACATGATAGGAGGGAGTATGTCAGCATGTTGCTATGTGCACGCGGAGAGTGGCAAATGGCTCCCGAGCTCCCGGAGCTCGTTTTTGAACAAATCGGAAATGGCCTTTGAAAGTTTCAAAAAAATGAAAAAGAATCGTGAACGTATAATGAAATCTACTAGTGTGCAAAATATGAATCCAATATTCTAGGCTCAGCTTCTGTTGCACAAAGTTGCAATAGCAAATATGAAATTAATATATGTAGTACCCAGTTCTAGTGAATAAGACATGTAAGTTTAGTCAAAAATCAAACGATCTAAGTTTGAGTAAACAAATAGAAGAAAATATCAACATGTATAATATTAAATAAATGTATTATGAAAACATATTTTATGAGAAATCTATTGATATTGATTTGATATCGTAAATGTTCGTATTTTCTGTATAACATTGGATGAACTTAGAGGGTGTTGACTTTTAACTAAATATATATCTTATTCATAGAAACGGAGGGAGTACATGCGGATGCAAAGGGTGACAGAGAAATCATAATGATACAATGTTTTACATAAAATGAACTAAACAATCTCTCATGCTGAATAACTATCAAATTAAGTAGAAGTGGCGCCGTTGGCACACGATGCAAGGTCAGGCAGCGGTGTGTCTTCCTGTTCCAGGAGTCGTAAGGCTTGCTGCATGGAAGGTCGGTGTGAACCGTCAGGGAGAGAACACCAGAGGCCCGCGACAAGCACACGCCGCAACTGCTCCCTATCGAAGTTTCCTCCTAACCTCTCATCAGCCACATCCTCCACCATAAGCGCCGAGACGCCATTGGTTCTATACAGCTCCCAGACTTGCTCCCTGGACTTACGCTTCGCGCACGCAATCTCCAGCAGCACGAGCCCAAAGCTGTAGACGTCGGTGCTAGGGTTGAACTTGACATCACCATCTCTTATGCACTGCGGATCCATGTATGCCATTGTCCCCACTGCGGTGGTCACCAGCGTGGCGTTGTTCTTGCTTGCGATCCTTGATAGCCCGAAGTCGGCGAGCTTGGCGTTGAATTCCTCGTCAAGAAGTATGTTGCCGGGCTTGATATCCCTATGCAGGATGTACGGCCGGCAGTCGTGGTGAAGGTAAACAAGAGCGGATCCAATTCCCTTCACTATTTTGTACCTGGCTGGCCATGGCAGGATTGTATCCTTCTTGTGTAGGTGATGGTCGAGATCGCCCTGTGGCATCAGTTCATAGACAAGGAAGAGCTTGTGATCAATTTGCTTTAGGCAGCACCAACACATGAAGCTCCAAGTGCTCCTACTGCAGCAGCACCAACCTTCGAGCCTGACCAGATTCTTGTGCTTGGTCTTGCTAATAGTGTTGAGTTCAGTAAAGAAGTCCTTTCTTCCTTCACTAGACCCCTTCAATATCTCCTTGATAGCAACATCTTGTTGCTGGCCGTTGTCGACCTTGAAGGATTTCCCCATGTACACTGCGCCGAATGCACCCTCTCCAAGCTTCCTCTCAATAGAAAAGTTGTTGGTTGCCTGGGCTAAATCACAGTACCTGTATTGCTTAGGGCCAGCTCCCGCCATAAGGGAATTGCGCCCCCGTTTCCACATAAACCATGACAGAATGAACCAAGCCAGGAGTAGGAACACACAAGTTCCCCCAACAATCGCTGCTATACTTAGGCATGTACCTGCCAAAGCACGGAAAATGTGAAATAACTAACATAGTATTGCTTAAATTTATACTCTGCTCAAGGTGCACAGGTTCTAATTTAGAAGCAGCTTTGTTTTCCCAGAGGAATTTAGTAGTAACTTGTTCGCAGTCTCATATGTGATTTCAGACACGAGATGTTAATTATCGCAAGTCCGCCCCCAAACAAGTACCGTAGATCACTAATTTGACACATGCTCCTACAATCTTCTACCATTTCTATTCTCCAATCACCCCTTTACTCTTCTGCTAGAGGTCTACCGGTGGCCGTTCACTACAGGGCAATCACCAAACGAATCTTATCATGTTGTACCCTCTGCTTCCCCTGTTTCTTATACTCTGGACCTGCTGCATTTCTCTCATCAGACAGGCAAATATTTTTCTGTATGTGATGACCTTTGCCAACAAAACTTAATGTCCTAAACCGACAGCTAATTTTGTATTAAGATCTATGGATTATATGGTGATATTAACAGTGATTCATTGTTTTTTTTTGCGAGGAAACAGTAATTCATTGTTATGGTGTAGTGCTCACAAAAGGAGACGAGAGACGATAGAGATAAATTGAAGGCAGTCACACTTTGTGCAGTTGTGCTTAGTTTCAGTACTTAGGACAGATCGAGGAAAAAAAAGGGTGTGGAGATCACTGTTTATTTTTTGTGACAGATAAAGTGATAAACACATTACCTCTTGATATTGGTTTCTTGGGGGGAGCAAGCGTGGAGTTGAAGGACCATGACAATAACTGATGGAGCTCGACGTTTGCGCCGGTGGATGCAGAGAACCCCACCGCCACCTCCGGCGGGAGCAGGGACGTAACCGGATCATGCAACTTGGCGCTGACTTCGACTGGCTGTACGGAAGGATCGTCATCGAAGTGCAGTGTCGCGACCAGCATCCTGGTGCTGCTGTTGAAACTGATGGCCGCCGTCATGGTTCCGCCCAGGGTGGCCACCGTCGTGTTCTCCGAGTTCTTGACTGTGCTGAGGTCGATGGCGATGTGGTTGAGGTCCGATGACACGTTATACGTGTACGTGTCGAACTCGACGGCGACAAACCGTTGCTCGCCGTCGGCGGTGGTCTTGACGGTGCGGTCGATGAGGCCGAGGCCACCGCCGTTCGAGCCCGGCGGTATTACCGATGGATAGCCGGTGAGGAAGAAAGCCATGCCGTCCCCTTTCATACGCGGTGGTGCGGGGGGCACGATCTTGAAGGAGAACTGCGTGGAGAAGCTCGCCACCTCGTCGGTGGCCTTGTGGTAGAACGGCACCGGGTGAATGTACGACAACCGCCCTGTGCAGTCGTGGATGGTTTGGTCCTTGCATGTGAGGTCGACCAGGTTGGTGCCCATGGTCGCGTCGCCCTGGAGAAGGAGGTCGTTCTGGTCGTACAAGGATTGGCTGGAGAAGTCGAAGCTGAAGGAGATGGGTGAAGCGGCCGCGGCGGCAACATGTCGAGGAGCATCAAGCGGCAAGGAGAGGAGGAAGTAGCCGGCGTAGAAGAGGAGGAGGAGGAGGAGCTGCGGCGGGCCGCTGCTTGCAGGAAACATAACTCTCTTACTGTGGCTGGCTAGCTAGCGCGCGGGGTGGGTGTTGTGAGCTTATGCAAAGCCTGATCTAGTGCTCCTTATAAATATACTCCGTAGATTGAAGTTGTTCCACGCTGGGACACGACGGACTGTAATTAATCACGTGGGTGGCTCTCATCCTAACCCCTAACCAGCGTCTGAAGGTAGGCTGGTTGTTGTTGGCATGCATTACCTTTTTTCCGTCCGTACCGTAATGTTTTCGTTTTGAGACGCCACTTGCACCACTTGTTGCCCTGGAGATGCAGGGAAAGTAATTTTTGTCTATTTTAAAATATTTATAACTTTTGAAAAAACTATAAGCATGGAAAATCATAACGCCAAATTATTCAACGTATTACGTGCTATACAAAATTGATAAATTTAGAGATCTGAAAATGTATTTACTCAGACATGTACATGCGTCATTTTTGCCATTTTGTTTAGCTTTACAAACTATTTCAAATTAGTAAGATTTTACACGTTCATGAGAAACATCGTTGAGAACATTTGGAATTTTCTTTTCAGATTATTTTTAAATTTTGATAAATTTAAAATAAATTGATCACTGAAACTCGGTAGTCGGAAATCTCCAGTCAATGTTTGGTTTCTAGAGTACAAATCCGTGGGCAAGGCCTCCGCAGTGGGCTGGGCAAACGGCCATCCGCCAGCAAAAAGATTGTTTTTATAGAGAAAAGGCTCAAAAGGGCCCTGGTTTGAAGTTTCCGCAGCACTTGCTTTATGTATCCATTTGCAGTGTGGTGCCTTAATATGTACCCTTCACAGAAAGAGGTGCAGCATGGTCCATTTAATTATCATGACATGGGCCTTTAATAATCCTTCGATCCAAGTTTGGTTGTCCCCGATGTTGACAAGTCTTCGTGGTGCGGTTGCCATAGCATTGACGTTGACGAGCTGCTGCTCTGTCTCACGGCCAAGCTTTCTTTCACACCTTGGAATCTCCTGCTCTTGCCTATGGACACGCCAAAGGAGCGGCATCTCTTTTAGACGTAGTTGCAACGAAGCCGCCGGTTCACAAAAGTAAAAGACTCTTTCCACCGTTCAGAACCAAAAAAAAATCTTTCGCGGCCGGGTAGACTTGCTTTGTGAAGTCCAGTCTCTGCCGGTTGGAATCTATTATGTCAATTGTTCCTTTACCAAAGTGGGAAGAAAAAAGTCATATTTTTTTAAATTCTAACGGGTAACCTAAACCGATACCAATTTTATCCGTGTTTTGTCCGTTTGAGTCGCCAAACGGACAGGCGTCCGACTCATGTTCGTTATTTTCAGTCTACTAAACACAACGAGGCGACCCATTTGGTCCGCTCAGCCATATTTTTGATCATTTTTGTCTCGGCCATTCTATCACATCACATAAATTTTTAAAAATAATTTATTACAATAAAATGAAACAAATAGTTCATTAGGTGAATCCACAAATAGTTTTACAAACCAAATAAATAATAAATTGTAGAAATATCAGGAAAATGTAACTACTGATTCCCGTGGTGAACCCACATATCCTCCACCAAATAATTTTGGAGTTGAGCGTGAGTCTTTTTTCACGCATATCACGATGAAAATCGAGGAAGTGTTGAAATGATGCCACTCTAGATGGCTCAACCAATTCACCCTAAAACTGCCATGCTGCGTCATAGACACAGTCATCACACTCATCCTATTCGATCATGGTGTGGATGATCACATAAGCAGTAATCACTTCCCATATGGTCTCCTTGCTCCATATTCTAACATGGTGTCGAACAATAGTCCATCGTGATTGGAGCGCACCAAAAGCACGTTCCATATCCTTCCTATAACTCTCTTGTTGTTTGGCAAACCATTTCTTCTTCTCATCACCTGGATTGGGAATTGTCTTCACAAACGTAGACCATGTAGGATAGATACCATCAGGTAGATAGTATGACTTGGTGTATTGGTGGCCATTGATCTGATAGCTCACCTCCGGGGCATTGCCATGGGAGAGACTGTTGAACACCGGAGAGCACGAAAGCACCTTGGTGTCCTTTTGAGAACCTACCATATATGCTGAAGAAAGAGTGCGAAATCCAGAGATCATGCGAAATCCAGAGATCATGTGAATTGCAAAAAATGTTCTACGACAACTTTGGCATAGAGCCGAAGCCAATTAGCCGAATGTGCCAAAAGCCATATCCAGAATATTTTGACAGCATACCGTACCCCCAAGGTTTCAAAGTCCCTGATTTTGCTAAATTTAATGGGGTAGACAATAAAACAACTTGGGAGCATGTGAGTCAGTATCTAGCGCAGTTAGGAGAAGCTGGCAATACTGATCCTTTAAAAGTGCGCTTATTTCCATTGTCATTAACCGGTACTGCTTTCTCATGGTTTTCTGCATTACCTTATGGTTCTATTCACACTTGGTATCATCTAGAAAAGAAGTTTCATGAGCACTTTTATACCGGTGATAATGAGCTTAAGTTGTCCCATCTTACATCGGTTAGGAAAAAACGTGACGAATCGGTCACCGATTACGTCAAGTGATTTAGAGACACTAAAAACTGGTGTTATAGCTTGGTGATAACTGAAAGGGACATGGCTAATTTAGTGCTTAATGGTTTGAGAACCCACATAAAAGAAAAAAATTGAGGGTTTCGAATTTTTAAATGTTAGCCAAGTCTTGCATCGAGCATTGGCTCAAGAAAACCGTGGCAAGGAGGTGAGGGACACACATAGATCTAAGTCCGACCGTCCCCATCTCCACATGGTAGATTACAACAGCGAAAATTCGGACGATGAGGCCGATGTATATGTTGTTGAGTTTGTTTGGCCATCAAAGGCCAAACCGTATACATGTGAAGCTTTAAAGCCGACTCGCAAGGGTCGGGATGATGATATGGTGTTCAGCTTTGACGTTGGTAAATGTGATAGAATTTTTGATGCTATGCTTAAAGATAAGCATATTCGCATTTCTCATGCTTTACCGCCGTTTGATGAGTTAAAACGGCGTGCCTATTGCAAGTATCATAATTCATTTTCTCATGCTACTAACGACTGCAATATTTTTCGACGACAGATACAATCGGTCATCAATGATGGACGATTGAGTTTTTCGATATGCAAGTCGATAAGCAGCCTTTCCCCATGAACGCCATCGAGCTGCAAGGGAAGAAGGTGCTAATTCGGCCAGAGGCGGCTGGATCTGTTAACAAAGCTAATGTCGTTATTGGTGAGCCAAGGAACAACAAGGACAACGACAAGGCTGCAAGGAGAGAAGTGGTGCTGGACAAGCAAGCCTGGGGCAAGGAGGTGCTGAAGATCACTATCAAGAACACCGCACCCGGGGGGCAAGCACCAGCGCAAGAGGGTATTCGTGCTAAATTCATAAAGCCGAAGAGCCCAGAAGTTGGCAAGTGGAAGAAGAATGAGGTGAATGCGCGCTACAAGAAGATCAAACCAACCTTCGACATGTTGCTAAACAAGTACACGCGCCAGGCTGTCGGTTCGTACAACCGGCAATCTCATATGAAGCGTCCAAGATCGCCTCCAAGGGACAGGTCTCCGAGGCCCGAGAGGTCGTATGGGCAGTGGATGCCTGGGCCCCATGGGGCGACACTTCCCTATGCGCCACGATATTACAACGTAGGACAGATGCAACCCCCAATGGCGCCATATGCATTTCATCTGGGGTGGACAGCTCCTCGGAGATCCGTTCACGATAGGATCAGACGCTCTGTTCACGACCGGTTGGGCAGCAACGCCAATCGGTCATATCATCGCAACGAAGCGTAGAGGGTTTAGCGTCCTACGTCGCCAACAGCGGGCGAGTCAACAAGTGCTGGGCAACAGGGACGTGTCACAGACAGGGGCACGTGATCATTGGCACGCATGAGTTGTCGCTCGGGGAACCGGTCGTTGACGGATCGGTTGAAAACAGGACAGCGCAACGCGGCGGCAACGAATCTTCCAAAACGGCTGCCGTGGCAGAGAAATCTTCCAAAATAGCCGCCGCAACAGGAGCAAGCAGCGGAACAACATCGCCGGGATAGCGGCTCGCCACGGCAGCAAAAACGCGAGAGTCCTGTCGTGGCAGGGAGCGGCAGCAAATCGGCCATTCAGCCGGTTTCATCTATGCAACAGCGGAACTCGGCTAGCGATCACGAAGCCAGTAGCAGCCAGACCAAGCCGAGGGATCCAAAGTACACGCAGCCTAAGTGGTGTCCTCACGGGATAACCAAAACTCAGAAGAGGAAGTTGCAGCGCATGAGGAACCAGCAGAAGGCGAAACACGATGCAGAGATGTGGAGGGACGAATTCTTAGAAGGGATTCACCCGGCTCCGTCTCAAATGTGGGTGCGCAAGGCGGTAAAAAAGGCTGCAGATATGGAGGTCACACCAGTTCCTACACCACCTGAGGAAAACGCCGATGTTGATACATCGCCTGCGTCCACCGACATGATCACGGCAGCTGATGAGTTGGAGTTGGCAGATAAGCAGGAGAGTGATTTGGAGGTGGAAACCACGCCAGAGGGCGATGAGGAGATGGTGGACTTTGAGAACACACCCCAGGGGAAGTATGGATATTAACATGGTGTACTACTTGCCCTCTGAGTTTCGTGCTACAGGCGAAGAAGGAGAGTTGGCGCAGCTGGATTTCGGTCCCAAGAACGCTATCTTTGAGAAGCCACGAGCACCGGTGAATCATTTAAAACCACTGTTTATCAAGGGACACATTGATGGATCACCGGTTCCTAGGATGCTTGTTTATGGAGGCGCCGTGGTGAATTTGATGTCGTATTCTGTTTCAATAAGTTGGGGCTAGATGAGGATAAGTTGATGAAGACCAACATGGTGCTCAACGGATTTGAAGGCAAGGAACGGACCGAGGCCAAATGCATTATGAGCGTTGAGCTCACGGTGGGGAGCAAGACTTTGGCCACTGCGTTCTTCGTCGCTGAGGTGCAAGGTAACTACAATGTCATACTTGGCCGTGATTGGCTCCACGCGAACCAGTGCGTGCCATCCACATTGCACCAGTTCTTAATTCAGTGGGTTGAGGATGAAGTGGAGGTCGTCCATGCGGATAATTCAGCTTCCATTGCTTTGGCTGATTCTTTGGTGGACTGGCAGCATCCGAATGCCACCTGTCTGACGGGGCACGATCTTTCAGATTTTGACTTCCTTAGTGCTACAAGGAATGGTTTTATACCTGTCTCTCTAAAGCCGATTGGTGATAATCGGCTGTCCCGTTCATAGTCTAATGGATCACAACAAAGAGTGGTTGCATAAGAGGCTCGTCGAATATCGGGCCGTTGGGAACGATATGGGTGAATCTATAGAAGAGATAGAAGACATGGACAAGTTGGGACAAGGATTTACGTCGGCCGACCCATTGGAGGAGGTAGACATAGGGGATGGCTCTGTTCCTAGGCCGACGTTTGTAAACAAAAATTTGAGCGCCGATTATAAAATCGTGTTGATCGGCTTGCTAAAAGAATTTGTTGATTGCTTTGCATGGGAATATCATGAGATGCCTAGATTAAGCCGAGAGCTAGTTGAGCATCGGTTGCCAATTAAGGCCGGTTTTAGACCTCATAAACAACCGGCTAGGAAATTTGATCCTAATATGTATGACCAAATCAAGGAAGAGATCGGTCGTTTGCTTAAAGCTAATTTCATCAGGACTTGCAGGTATGCGGATTGGATTTCCAACATTGTGCCCGTGGAGAAGAAAGGATCTCCCAAGCTGCGGATCTGCATCGACTTCCGGGACTTGAATAGGGCTACGCCCAAAGATGAGTACCCTATGCCTATAGCTGATATGCTTATTAACAATGCTTCTGGTCATAGGATCATCAGTTTTCTTGATGGCAATGCGGGGTACAACCAGATTTTTATGGCCGAAGAGGACGCGTATAAGACGGCTTTTTGTTGCCCTGGTTTTGTTGGTCTATTCGAGTGGACAGTGATGACCTTCGGCCTGAAGAATGCTAGTGCCACGTATCAGCGGGCGATGAATTTAATATTTCATGATTTACTTGGAGTCATACTTGAAGTTTACATCGATGACGCTGTAGTTAAATCGAGTGCTGCTGATCCCCACTTAGCCGATTTGCGTCTAGCATTTGAGAGGATGCGGAAGTATGGACTGAAGATGAACCCGTTGAAGTATGCGTTTGGAGTATCGGTTGGGAAGTTCTTGGGCTTTGTTATTCATGAACATGGTATAGAAATTGATCCCAAGAAGATAGAAGCAATACAGAAGGTGGAAGCACCAAAATGCAAGAAGGACGTGCAGAAATTCTTGGGCAAAATAAATTATTTGAGGCGGTTTATAGTGAATCTGTCCGGGAAAGTTAGTGCCTTCACTCCTATTCTTCGGTTGAAATCTGATTGTGAATTTGCCTGGGGGGCAAAGCAGCAAGAAGCGTTCGAGAATATCAAGCGGTGTTTATCCACCCCTCCGGTGATGAGGGCGCCCAGGCATGGAGAGCCATCTCGGCTGTACATTGCTGCAGAAGACAACGTTATTGGTGCTGTCTTAACACAAGAAACCGAAGGGAAGGAGCACATTATCACTTATTTGAGCCGGCGTTTATTGGATGCCGAAACAAGGTACACGTTCGTTGAAAAATTATGCTTATGCTTATATTATGCTTGCACCAAAGTACGACATTATTTGTTGTCTAGCATATGCACTATAGCTTGCCAAACCGATGTCATAAAATACATGTTGCATAGGCTGATTTTGAGCGGTAGAATCGGCAAGTGGGCGTATGGTTTAATTGAATATGATTTGGCTTATGAGTCCTTAAAATCTATGAAAGGCCAAATTGTTGCTGATTTTATTGTTGAGCATCGGATTGACAATGAGCATGAGATAGATGTTAACCTTGTTTCTCTAGTACCATGGAGACTATACTTTGATGGTTCAGTTTGTGACGATGGCCAGGGGGTCGGCATTGTCTATATTTCTCCTCATGGTGCTGTTTTTGAGGCCTCGTGTCGCTTAGAGATGGTTGTCGCCATGGGCGCGACACATGTGGAGGCTTTTGGTGATTCGTTGTTGATAGTGCAACAAGTAAACACAAATTTTCAGTGCATCAACAAATCACTTAATATGTATCTTGATAAATGCTTAGACATAATTGCTACTTTGGATTATTTCAATATCTCTCATATATCTAGGCAGGATAATAGTGTTGCAAATGATTTAGCACAACAAGCATCTGGCTATCACGTCAGCCGTGGCGCGTTTCATCGTTCTTATAAGCCGATGCTTGCTTTTGCTGAAATATGTGAAGCCGAATTGACCCCCATTGATTCGGCTGCTAATGAAGGGTCTAGTGCAGATACACAAGGAGATTGGAGGAGACCTATTGTTGAATACTTGCAGGATCCTAGCAAGAGGACGGACAAGGCTGTTCGGCGGTTAGTATTCAAATATACATTGCTGGACGATGATTTATATCGCCGAACGGTGGACGGCATTCTCCTGAAGTGTATAGATGAAGATAAAGCGAGAGTTGCCATGGGAGAGGTACACGAAGGTATATGTGGTACACATCAGTCGGCACACAAGATGAAGTGGTTACTACGACGTGCCGGATTTTATTGGCTGACGATGATTAATGATTGCTTCAGGTATTATAAGGGGTGTGAGTCCTGTCAGAAGTTCGGGGACATCCAATTGGCACCTGCTGCTATGCTACATCCTATTGTGAAGCCGTGGCCATTCAGGGGATGGGGATTGGATTTTATTGGCATGATTCATCCTGCGTCCTCAAAAGGGCATCGGTTCGTGTTGGTGGCCACCGATTATTTTACCAAGTGGTCTGAAGCAATACCTCTCCGGAATATGACACATAAGGAGGTAATCGGATTATAAACGAGCACATTATTCATAGATTCGGTGTGCCACAGACATTGACTACAGATCAGGGTACATCATTTATGGCGAAGGAAGTGAAAGAATTCGCCGAATCATATGGTATAAAGATGCTCAATTCATCTCCTTATTATGCCCAAGCCAATGGACAGGCCGAATCTAGCAATAAGACATTGATTCGGTTCATCAAGAAGAAGGTCGACGAATATCCGAGGAGGTGGCACGAGGTGCTATCCGAAGCATTGAGGGCACACAGGATTTCACGGCACGACGTAACCAAGGTAACGCCGTATGAGTTGGTATATGGGCAAGAAGCCATTTTGCCCGTTGAGGTAAATCTGGCTGCATTGAGAATCGCCAAACAAGATGGTTTATCAGCAGTTGATTTTCACAATTTGATGATGGACAACATCGACGAGGTTGCTGATAAACGTTTGACGACATTGAAGGACATTGAGAGAGACAAATTATGGGTAGCCAGGGCGTATAACAAGAAGGTGAAGCTGAAAAGTTTTCAGGTTGGTGATCTCATCTGGAAGGTAATCTTGCCGGTCGGTTCGAAGGACAAGAAATTCGGCAAGTGGTCTCCGAGCTGGGAGGGTCCTTTTAAGATCGTGAGAGTTGTGCCTGGAAACTCATATTTGGTGGAGTCTACAGATGGAGGCTTGATATTGCCTCAGGCCCTTAATGGACATTACTTGAAGAAATTCTACCCGAGCGTGTGGCAGGAAGCTTAATCACGCAAATGGCCGATGAAATATTATCGCCCTAAGAACATATGGCCGATGGAGTGTTGATATCGTCCTTAGAACAATAAAGGTGCAAGTTATTTTTTGGCACGCTAGCTTTGCCAAAAAACAGGGGGGCATGTGTTCACGACCGATTTTGACTTACAAAGAGGTATCATCAAGACTATCTCAGATGAAAATATAATGTAAATGAAAGTTGTGTGTATCATCGAGACAACCAACTTTGGTTTTTGGATCATCTCAATCCGAGGTCATATGCAACTTGTGGAGCCAAAATACTGTGGGAGTCTTACCCTAGACATGGTCTGTCCTTGGGCACGCACAATGGGGTGCTGGGTGCAGGCAAGGCCGTAGGCAGGTCGCCATACCACAGACACCGTCTGCCCTCGGGTGCGAGCTGTGTGGAAAGGCTAAAAACAAATCGAATGACTTCCGACTGAATTTAACGGGTCCAGATGAAGTCAAATGGAAAAACGTATAAAATAAAGTTCTTTGTTTTTTCGAGGCGAACAACTTCTCTTTTTACAAAATTTTCATCCGAGGTGGGTAACTGCCTCAAAAATGACCCGGAAGGTGCAGACCGAACAGTTTTGGAAGGTTCGGGTCAGACCATCCGAATTGGATCCAAATTAGGGTTTTGAACGTGAATCCAAGCCTTTTTCTTGCACGGGAAGTCCAGCCGCCCTTATATACAAGGGTGCCGACCGATTGAAGAACACACAATCGTTAAACACAAAAGCAATCTACTATTGTCTACTTTCGCATCATCTTCTACCTCTGTCATTGCTTTCGTTCATCGATGTTCTTCATCAAGGAGAATTTCGATCTGCGAGCCCAAGGTCGACGCGAAGTGACCTAGGGCAGCCCATCACCGCCGTGCGTCTAGACGGGGTCCTTCCCAGGGGTGTCGGGTTCCAAAAGTGCCCACCGGATTGTCTTGCGTATCGCGCTTTCAGCGAGCCTCCCGCGGAGTGAGTTGCGGAGCATCTCCCTCGGCGCCGTGGGTACACGTGACGTGTTCGTGTGTCAACAACATGAAAGTCTCTGAACTCGTTGATTGACAAGAGCCAGGTTGTGTCCTCAACAGTGGGCTCGCTCAAATACTCTGGGCCAAGGACCTAAACCACAACCTTGCAAAACTTGTACATTGCTTCTAGCCATGTGAACTCACTCATCTGCACATACTCGTCCACAAGATCACCGACAACTCCATATGCAAGCATCCGAATAGTTGCATTGCATTTTTTGTAAGAGAAGAAGCCAAGCGTACCAACAACATCTTTCTTGCATATAAAATAATCATCATAGTGCATCATTCCCAATCGGATATGGTTGAACAATGATCTCTTCATCCATAAGCGGCGCCAGAAAATTTTGGGAGGGTATGTTGGTATGCGAGAAAAGTAGTCGTCGTACTAGACGTGGCCAGCTGATCTGTTGCGGTTCAAGGCTGGAGCACAACCCGTCAACGACAGTCTGAACAATGGCCGCTGCCTCGCTATGTATTCATTGACAACAAGGGTGTTAACGAGGACAATACTCTCATCACCGGACAAATCGTCGGATGACGACGAGTGCATGCATGAGGATGTTCTTGTAAAAGTATTCATTGGAGCTATCCATGACGGATTCCTACCTCTGTGTGGCCGGGCTGTACCTCAGTGTGGCCGAGGCAAACGGACGAACGCCTAGTGGACGACATCAGGTCACGGACACTCCGAGCCAAAGGGATGCGAGGAACACCGACCGCGATGGGGAGGAAGCAGCTCCGGTGGCAGTGGCATAGAGGAAAAGGCGGAGGCCGTTGGGGTAGGCCTAGAGGACCAAATCAGGGTGGCGGCGGGAGGGGCGAGGATGGCGGAGAGGATTTGCATGGAGAGGTTTGGGAGTAATATGATTGGCGGGCCAGAGGCGGACAAAGGGAGTACATAAGAGCTGTCCACGCGTGTCCGGGCCGATGCAAATCTGGCCCAAATTTGGGCCGAGAATGGGTCGCCGCGGACACAAAAACAGACATCGGTCCATTTGCGTCGCCCCGTTGGGCTTTGGTTGTTGACCGTGCGGACAGAAACGGAAGCGGGCGGACAAATGGGTCGCCCCGTTGGAGTTGCCCTAAGCCGGTAACTAAACTTGAGTCGGTATCTCACTTTGGTCATTGATCTTCAAAATATTCTAATACGGTCACTGAAGTGGTTTAAATTGTTAATTATGCTCACCGGTGGAATTTTTATACGGGAGTTTACTGACTTGTCCTATGGTGCACCGATCAATTAGTCTATGTGGCAAATGGTGTTGTCTTGTCACCTCTCTCTACCCATACGGGTCCACCTGTCATTGGAAAGATGGACCACACATTTAACTTCGCTGACGACCATATGCTCAAGCTCTAGGGGTGTCGTTTCAAGATGCACATACACCAGGAGTAACTGATACCCCCTTTTAGTTGGTTCGGCACGGGGCGTGAAGTAGGCTTACGAACGTCGGCTTCCGGGTGAAGCTGAGATCGTCCTAGTCGAGTAAGCTTCGTTGAACAACACAAAGACACAAGGAGTTACCCAGGTTCAGGCCGACCGGAGGCTAAAAACCCTACTGAAAGGATCTGTATGTCCACCTAGAGGGGGGGGGGTGAATAGGTGCTACTCAAATTTTAGTTCTTTTTCGAGTTTAGGCTTGACACAAAGGTAAATTCTCTAGATATGCACCTACGGTGAATTTACCTATATGACAAGTTAACACTAGACTAGGCACGATACAAGTAAGAAATAGCGAGTTAGGAATAACCGAACGGGAAGCACGCGGAGACAAGGATGTATTCCCGAGTTCCTCCTTTTTAGAGGAGTACGTCTCGTTGGAGGGGTGTGTGTTTCAAACTCAAACGCCACAAATGGCCTCACCCTATACTCCGATGAACCTTGCCCAAAAGCTCGGTTCACCTTCCACTATCGGAATCCTTCAAGGTGGAATCCGGAGCCCTTACAACAAACTTGAGGCTCAACCCGAAAAAGGATTGGGGGCTCCCAAGCACCACAACACCTGCTACACAAAAGTAACACGCAAATAAGTACAACAAGATGCCTAGGTTTTCCTAGTGGAAACCCGAGGCTCGAATCCCTAAAGTGAATGAGGGGGAAATGAAGAACGGCTTGGTGAAGTAGTAGATCTGGGCCTTCTCCTTCAATCCTCCAAAGATCAACGAGTTTGGGTGGAGGGATTGGGAGATCTAGTGATTCTTGAGCTTGCAACAATGGTGGACTTCAATTCTGGGCGAGCTGCATGGCTGGAGGTAGGTGGAGGGGTATTTATACCCCTCCCAGAAATTGAGCCATTGCAGTCCACTTAGACCGGAGTTTCCGGTCAGGAGGGCCGGAGACTCCGGCCTGGGCGGAAACTCTGGACCCCCCGAGGGCGGAAACTCCGGCCTCGGTCCGGAAACTCAGGGGAAACTCCAGACCTACTCTGGCCTTGATACAGCGACTGCCGCCGAGTGGAGCTCTTTGCTCCAAAACTCGATGGGCCGGAAACTCCGGCCCCTGAGCACCCTCAGGACGGAAACTCCGGCCTGGCCAGACAAACTGCAAACTACCTTTTTCTTCGACTATTGTTTCGATGCAAAGTGTAATTATATCTTTTCATTCCTGCACCACTTAACATCATATTAAATAATTCCTAGTGTTGTTACCTAACACACAAAACCAAGGGGGACATAAAATATGTCCTTTCAATCTCCCCCTTTTTGGCGTTAGATGACAACACTAGATTTGCAACATAGCATAAACAATAATATCGACAAGTTCCATAAAAGATTAGAGAAACTCCCCCTACATGTGTGCATGTAAGTAATTTGCATTGGAATACAAATGCTCATCATGTAGAAGAGAAGTAGCTCACAAGTAATAATTGGAACAAGATACATTTGCAACAAAAAGAGACATATCAAGAGAGAGGGTTGAGATGAAAAAGGAACCATACCTTGTGCATAATAATATGACATAAAGACCAAAGCACAATGATAGACCATAACACAATATCATCTCAACCATAGGAATTATGAAATCCATATTGTCTCATACCACACATAGTACCACAAATAGGAACATAGTCTCACACAATAAAACCAAAGCAAATAGGTTCAACGACATAAGATAAATCCTAGAAGAGAGAGAGAGAGAGTGGTGACCTTTGCCTCTCATGGTGAGGTCCAACGAAGGGGAGAAGGTTCCCCGACGATGGAGAAGTGGGGAGGCCGGTGGCATGGCAGGATCCGGCGGTGGAGACGGCCGGAGGGCACCCGGAGTGGCGGCGGCGACTGGGTGGAGATGGGGGTCGGGGGTGTGTGGGAAGTTATGAAATAATTCCCCACCCTGATCCCCTTTAGGAGCCCAGGAAAAAACGACGTGTCCGGAGTTTCCGGCCTAAACACCGGAGTTTCCGGCCAAGCCGGAGTTTCCGGGTTTAGGGCGGAGATTCTGGACAGTCCAGAGTTTCCGGTGTTACACACCGGAGTCTCCGGACCCAAACAGTCCAAAAATGCCAGATTTTTGTGGGGACATGTATGTATGCAAGAGGAGCATGTTTTTAGGTAGGATTAGGCTTAGGATGAGAACTTTGTCACTGATGGTGGGATACACACTTGGTAGTTGCAAGATAAAAAATAAAGGCCAATTTCCAAGTGTTTCTCCCAAAAACAAAATAAAGGTCTAGAAAACCCAAATACATCCAATAAACCCAAATAAGATCCAACTCCTCGAAAAGAGGAGGGCGGTGGCCTAGGCCACCATGTATGAGATTGTGGCGTGACACCGCGAAGATGTATCTTGGGTTCACAACCAACACTCGTCATTTAAGCTCACATTTTCATGAATTGAAAATAGAAAAGCAAATGAGTTCTTGATGTCGGCATAATGGGGGGGGAGGGATAGTCCAATGTATTAGGACCGCACTCCCCCTATGTCCATGCCTACACCTAAACACAATAGATAGTCAAGACATAGGTGTGTATGCAAGATATTCAAGCCAAGCTCCTTGAATCCACGATATTTAGCTCATTCCTCAAAAACGTGAATCTTGCTTCATCAAGAGGCTTCGTGAATATATCGGCAAGTTGGTCTTGAGTGGGAACATGGCTTAGCTCAATATCACCTCGGGCAACATGATCTCGAATGAAGTGATGACGAATCTCAATATGCTTGGTTCTTGAATGTTGCACCGGGTTGTGGGCAATCTCGATAGCACTTGTATTGTCACATAAAAGAGGTACTTTGTCACAATTGACACCGTATTCCTTTAAAATTTGCCTCATCCATAACAATTGGGTGCATGCACTTGCGGCGGCCACATACTCGGCTTCGGCGGTGGAGAGAGATATACAATTTTGCTTCTTGGAAGACCAACTCACCAAGGAACCACCAAGAAATTGGCAAGCCCCGGAAGTTGACTTCCTATCATCTTGATCACCGGCCCAATCCGAGTCCGTGTACCCACGAAGAGAGAAAACCTTGTCCTTGGGGTACCACAAACCAAACTTTGGGGTATGAACCAAATATCGTAGGATTCTTTCGACCGCCACCAAGTGGCTTTCTTTAGGAGCGGCTTGGTACCTTGCACACACCCCTACACTCAACACAATATCGGGTCTAGATGCACAAAGATAGAGCAAAGAACCAATCATGGAACGGTATACCTTTTGATTGACATCTATACCCGTTGGGTTAAGTTGAAGATGAACCTTTGTGTCCATTGGTGTGCGCTTCTCCTTAACACCAATCATATCAAACTTCTTGAGCATGTCTTGGATATATTTAGTTTGAGAGATGAAAGTCCCTCCCCTCAATTGCTTGATCTCAAAACCAAGGAAGAACTTCAACTCTCCCATCATGGACATCTCAAACCTATCGGTCATAAGCTTTAAAAATTCATCATTGAAAGCTTTGTTAGTTGAGCCAAAGATAATATCATCCACATAGACTTGGCATATGAAAATCTCCCATTTTACTCTCTTGGTAAAGAGAGTGGGATCGATTTGCCCAACCTCAAATCCACGGTCTACTAGAAGCTCTCTAAGGTGCTCATACCATGCATGTGGAGCTTGCTTAAGTCCACAGAGTGCCTTATCGAGCTTGTAGACATGGTTAGGGAGTTTGGGATTCTCAAAACCCGGTGGTTGCTTAACATATACCACTTCTTTAAGTGGACCATTTAGAAAATCACTTTTCACATCCATTTGTTGCAAGATAAAATTATGATGAGATGCATATGCAAGGAGGATACGGATGGACTCAAGGCGAGCCACGGGAGCATAGGTCTCTCCAAAATCAATGCCTTCAACTTGAGAGAACCCTTGAGCCACAAATCTTGCCTTGTTCCTCACCACCATGCCATGTTCATCTTGCTTGTTCTTGAATATCCATTTAGTGCCTATAACATTGCGGCACTCCTTTGGCTTCTCAACTAGCATCCACACCTTGTTGCGCTTGAAGTTATTGAGCTCTTCATGCATAGCATTCAACCAATCCGAATCTTCAATAGCTTCAAAGACTTTCTTTGGTTCCACCATGGATATGTGCGCTTGATGTTCACTAAAGTTTGCACATTGTCTTCTAGTCACAACATTACCCTTCAAATCACCAATGATATTTTCCAACAAGTGTTGTCTTCTTAACAAGGTCTTGACATTTCTTGCATGTCGACGGGTGTTGATGTCCTCACGAGAGCTTGGAGGAATTTCTTGATCATCTTGATCATTTGTGTCCCCGTCTTGACCGAAGTGATGACCTTGGTCTTCAATATGCACACCTTCATGGCTAGAGGGAGAAGATGGACCTTGGTCTTGATCATGGCTAGAATCAACAAATGGAGAACTTGGTTGTTGTGTAGCGACTTGATCAACTTGAGGAGGGTCTTGAACTATTGTCTAGCGTCCACACCTTGTTGCGCTTGAAGTTATTGAGCTCTTCATGCATAGCATTCAACCAATCCGAATCTTCAATAGCTTCAAAGACTTTCTTTGGTTCCACCATGGATATGTGCGCTTGATGTTCACTAAAGTTTGCACATTGTCTTCTAGTCACAACATTACCCTTCAAATCACCAATGATATTTTCCAACAAGTGTTGTCTTCTTAACAAGGTCTTGACATTTCTTGCATGTCGACGGGTGTTGATGTCCTCACGAGAGCTTGAAGGAATTTCTTGATCATCTTGATCATTTGTGTCCCCATCTTGACCGAAGTGATGACCTTGGTCTTCAATATGCACACCTTCATGGCTAGAGGGAGAAGATGGACCTTGGTCTTGATCATGGCTAGAATCAACAAATGGAGAACTTGGTTGTTGTGTAGCGACTTGATCAACTTGAGGAGGGTCTTGAACTTGTTGTTGGCTTGGTGCATCATTTGCTCCATCGGATGGTGCGGATTCCACTTGTGATGGTGAATGCTCCACATGGGTGGAGCTTGGTCCTTCTTGAGGCCCCTCATGGAGTATCTTGATTGGGCGAAAGAATCCAACGCCCATTCGCCTTATTGCATCTTGAGGTTCCTCATCATCTACATCACGAACATGAAATTGCGCCACTTGGGATTCGTCATTCTCATCGAACTCCACACTACAAGATTCTACAATGGTCCCGAAGGACTTGTCGTAGATTCTATAAGTGTGGGATTCAGCACCGAAACCAACAAAAGTACCCTCTAAAGCCTTAGACTCAAATTTAGATAAATGACAACCTTTGATCTTATAGAAACACTTACAACCGAACACCCGGTAGTAGGAAATATTGGGCTTGTTGCCGGTAAGCATTTCATATGGAGTGAATTTCTTGCCCGTGCGGAAGTAGAGGCGATTAGATGAATGACATGCCGTGGAGATGGCCTCGGCCCACAAGAAAAGTGGGGTCTTGAACTCCGCCAACATAGACCTTGCCATATCCATAAGGGTCCGGTTCTTCCTCTCAGCTACACCATTTTGTTGAGGGGTATATGCAGCGGAATATTGATGACGAATTCCCTCTTCACTAAGAAACTCATTTAGGGTGTAGTTCTTGAACTCGGAGCCATTGTCACTTCTAATTGCCAATATAGGGACATTGTGTTGATGTTGCACTTCATTGGAGAAGTCAATGACGGCTTGTTGGGTCTCACTCTTCGACTTGAAGAAATAAACCCATGTAAACCTTGAATAGTCATCGAGAATCACCAAGCAATACTTCTTCCCACCAAGACTTGGTTGAGGCACGGCACCAAAGAGATCAACACACTAGTAGGAAACTGCCTTTCTGTGGATCACTTTTTGTGGCGCACCAAGTAGCCATGCGCCAATTTTTTTTTATGTGGCGCACCTGGCCATGTGCGCCACAGAATGTCACTTTCTGTGGCGCACATGGCCAGGTGCGCCACAGAAATGTGACTTTCTGTGGCGCATGGGAGTGTGCGCCACAGAAATGTGACTTTCTGTGGCGCACATGGCTAGGTGCGCCACAGATATTTTTTTTCCAGATCACACCCCCCCCTGTGGATCGCCTTTTCAGTTTTGCAAACAAGAAAAAAAAATGATAAAATCTTCCATAAATAAAATCCTTTGAGATATAGTTAGGTTTTAGTGTCTACTTGGCATAGAAATTTTGAAATATGAAATTTGACCTTTTTTGCAAAAAACAGAAGAAAAAAAGTTTGAACGGCCATAACTTTTGCATACGATGTCGAAAAAATGCGTTTAATATACCAAACATATGAGCTCGATTTCACCAGGGTTTACCCGGTGAACTTTTCTCAGATTCGGGAAATTCCAAAAGAGTAAAAAGTTATTTCGAAAAGAAGATTTTTTCTACAAAATAAAAAAAATCAAAAAAATAGGAATTTTTTTTGAATCCCACCCAAGCCCTTCTCTCCTCTCTTTTCTCCTTCTTCTCCCTCTCTTTTCTCCTTCTCTCCTCCACTTCTCCTCTCCCTTCTCCTCTCCTCCATTTCTCCTCTCCCTTCTCCTCTCCTCCACTTCTCCTCTCCCCTTCTCCTCCCTCCTCCTTCTCCTCTCCTCCTCCTTCTCCTCTCCACTCCTCCACTTATCCTCTCCCCTTCTCCTCCCTCCTCCTTCTCCTTCTCCTCTCCTCTCCTCTCCTCCTCCTTCTCCTCTCCTCTCCTCCACTTCTTCTCTCGTCCTCCTCCTCCACCACCCGGCGATCTCCTCCTCCTCCACCTCCACCTCCGGCGACCCCCTACACCACCCCGGCGACCTCTCCTCCGGCGACCTCCACCTCCGGCGACCTCTGGCGACATCCTTCTCCTCCTCCACCATCTCCGGTAACCCCCATCCTCCACCCACCCACCTCCGGCGACCCCCTCCTCCACCCACCTCCGGCCAAGCCACCTACGGCCATGGCCACGGGCAACACGGCCTCCGACGAGCTTCGACGAAATTCCGGCGAAATTCCGGCGGCCAGATCTAGATCCAGATCTAGATCTGGCCGCCCTATTTTTTGAAATTCAAAAAAAAATTCTGTGGCGCATGGTGGTGGGTGCGCCACAGAAATATTTCTATGGCGCATGCTTCAGGGTGCGCCACAGAATCTTGCACTTTCTGTGGCGCATGGGACCATGCGCCACAGAAATAAAATTTTAGTGGCGAGGATTTAGTGGCGCACCCACCATGCGGCACAAAAAGTGTTTTTGGTGCGCCACATAAAAGCTTTTCTGTACTAGTGACATGAAGAATTTCCAATATCCTTGTTGATGAAATGATGGTCTTGTGCGGGTGGAGAGAATCATGCATCTTTCCTTCAACACAAGCCCTATAAAGACGATCTCTAGAAAAGGAAACATTCTCTTTTAGTCCAAGAATGTGGCCACCCTTGTGAAGACTTTGCAAAGTTCTCATATTGACATGGGACAAGCGGCGATGCCACAACCACCCCACGTCGGCCTTTCCGAATAGACACATTGATTGAGTGTTGGTAGACTCCGAAAAGTCCACCACAAACAACTCATGTTCAATATACCCAACGAAAGCGACCTTTAGAGTCTTGCTCCACATGAGTACCACAATATCAAGATCAAAATGGACGGCAAAGCCCAACTTGTTAAGTGCACGAACGGGCATTAAATTGTAACCAAGGGACTCGACAAGCATAACGTTCACAAGGGTGATATCCCTTGCTACTAACACCTTGCCGAGGCCCGATACCTTAGCTTTAGACTTGTCTCCAAATGTGACGGTTGCATGATTATCATTTGGTCTCATCTCCGTCATAAGCTCCTTGCTTCCGGTCATATGACTTGTACATCCACTATCAATCACCCATTTTGACCCACCGGAAGCATAGTCCTACAAGAAATCATTGCTTGGTTTTAGGTACCTGTCGTGTCTCGATGCACGGACACCGGGAGTATAGGATACCCCCTTTTAGGTTCGGCCCGGGGCGCGAAGGAGGCTGAGAATCGTCTTCTCGGGCGGAGTCTAGATCAAGCTCTCCTCTCCACGATCAAAGCATGCAACCAAAGGGACACAAGGAGCTACCCAGGTTCAGGTTGCCCGGAGGCTAAAAGCCCTACTCCTGCATGTCTGGATTGATGGATTCTTCATAGTGTGGCTTACAATGGAACCTCCCGGACAGGGTACCCGGAAGGGTTTTGGCTGGAGGTAGAAGAAGGACAGATCCTGACCCGGAGGAGATCACCTTCCTCTCTACCTTCGCAGCCCTAGTCTAGTCTTGCTCTGGTTGAACTTGTGCTTTAGCTCGTCCAGTTCGTCCTCTCCTCCTCCGTGCCTTGGTCCTCCTTTTATAGGCTAAGGGGTTGCCACAGGGTCACGTGAGGGGCATAAGGGACCTTCGGGGCGAAGGACCCTCCTCATCTAGTTTAGGAGGAGACGTGGCCTCTCCTCAGCCTAGCGTCTCCTTTGGGTTAGGTGGGAGCGTCCGCCTTGGGGTGGACAGGAGCTGACACCACCACGGGATGTGCTTCCCGCCCGCGCTGCCTTCGCCTTGCTTCCCAAGTCTTCTGCGGTGAGGCGGAGAGCTTATCCACAGGGACGTGGGGAAGTACCCGAGAGGGAGCCTGGCCTCCTGCCGGGAACTCGGGCTCTCGGGTCCATCCTGGCCTTCTTGCTTGGTTCGGGGACCCGGCAGGTCCCCAGGACCGGAGCCCTCTGTCGACGTAGGCCTTGCGTGTCCCGACGGTGAACCCGCCAGCTTGACTTGAGTCTTGGTCTTGTCCATCTTTATCTTGGGCCAACATGGGGTGGACCCACTTTGGCAGTACTAGGGGAACCCCATGTTCCACTGTTGCGACAGTAGCCCCCGGGCAAGGTCCCGGCGGCTCTTGCTCCAGCTGCCGGGGCCATGGCCTAAGGATAGGTCAAAGTGGGTCCCCGGGCACCTGGTCTTCCTTGCTCTGCTTCGTTGATGGCCTTGAAGGTCTTGGAGTTACTCCGCTTGGGGGAATAACTGCGATGGCCCCCTCGACTCCCGGTAACGGAAGAACCGAGGAGACGCCTGACAGAGGTGCCGCCGCGGCTATAAAAGCGAGGCGCACCCCTGGCTCTCTTGTTCATCTTCTTCCTCAGTCCAACCCCAGGCCTCCCCACAAGCGCCAATGGCGAGAGCGAGGAGAGGAGTTGGGCGCCCTCGTTCTTCTTCAGCTGCTGCGGAGAGCGGCCCCTCCACTCGTGGTCAAGCTGTTCCGCGAGGTCGCGGGATTCGCGGTCGCGGCGGCCGTGGAGGCCGCGGCACCGCTGCTCCCCCTCCTAGGAGCATGGTTCATACCAGCTTCGCGCCGTTCGAGTTCATCGTGGATCTGAACCATAGGCCTCGCAGCCGGCTTCTCCTGCCAGATTCCTTCGCGACGGCGACGGAGGATATCGGACCCTCCGGCTTCTGGCTGCAAGTGGAAGGCTGCCCCAATGGCCCCTCCTGGGCCATGGCGGAGCGCACCACTGAAGGCGCCATGCTTCTGGGTCCGGGGTGGAAGTCGTTCTCCCGTGCCCGCCGCCTGTCCCGGGGGCAATGCTTGGCGTTCCGGTACGACGGAGATGCGATGCTCTTCGTGAAGATCTTCGGTGTCGATGGCGGACGCGTGGAGTGCTGCATGGAGAGCAGCAGCGGCAGCTCGAGCTCCTACGACGAGGATGAAGATGAGGAAAACTCATCTGACATCAAGGTCGAGGGGGGCTCGTCTTCTTGAAGGCGAGGAGCTTCGGACGGGCGCCATGGAGATCTCGTTGACCTTCTCCCCGGCGGCCTTGACGACGTACTTCTGGAAGTAGCGCCTTCCATTGTATGGCGGTGCTCCTTGCTCGATGGGAGCCAACCTTTTTGTTGTAAAAAAGATCGTCCCCTTGTAGTCCTTGTAAATGAAGAAGATCTTGTTTCCTCCTTGTCTTCGTGTCGCACTTGTGTGAATGAGAACGCGTTTTTTGCAAAACGCGCTCCCATTACTGCAGCAGCCGTGGCGTCAAGGGGTAGGTGGAGCGTGGGAGGCCTATAAAAGACCCTCCAGACTCCAACTCCCTTGACACATCTTCTCGCCTTGCTCCGCTCCTCTTCTTCCCTTGCCTCTCCACGCCCCGCAGAACAATGTCTGGCGAAGCAGAGCGGGCCTTGTCCGACGTGTCGACGGCGGAGTCCGTCTTCCGAGGAGCGGCGGAGGCACCCAGCGAAGCTGGAGCCCGAGCCACTGATGGCGAGGTTGCGTCCCGTTCTTCTGCTGCCCAGAATGTCGCTCGCCTGGCGACTGTCTCCGATCCTGCTGCCCAAGAAGAGGCAAGGATTAGAGCAGTGAGGAGGGCGCACCTGTGGTCCATCCTGAAGGAAAGGACTGCCAGTATTCTGGAGCTGTCCTTGGTTGTGGCTGAGCTCGAGGCCATCGAACAGGTTCACTGTTTGCTCTTCTCTGTTTTTCCGCCTTTTTTTCTTGGATGACTTCGATCTTGACCTGGACTGCTTTTCGCAGGCCAAGAGTCAGTCCGTAGGCGAACTGGCGGATGGAATCTTCCGTCTCTTTGGCCCTGGAGCGCCCTGGTCGGCAGAAGGGGGTCGAGCTCTTCGACGCGCCTGACAAGATCCTGCACGTGTGTTATCCTTTCATCCTGGCGTCCCCGGAAGAAAGGAGTGCACCCGGCAGGCAATAAAACAGAAGACAGATCTGCGCAGCCAGGAGCTCTGAGCTGGCCTTAGTAGCATAGGCTAGATATGTATCCAGAGAAAGCTCGACTGAATGTAATTCGGAATTGTAAATTCAGAATGTAAGTTCAGATGAATGCAATCCTAGGGCTCAACTCCCGGGGTCATTTCCCAAACCTTCCCTTGCACTAACGCGCCGTCAAATTTTCAGAGGAGATCTCTTAGGTGACAAGTACTCTAACCGCCCGTACCAGTAGCAGTACCCCTAAGAGCACTATGCCTTCCGGGAGTCCACTCCACAGCCGCGGGTACTAGGCCAGAAGGGAAATCTGACCGTTCGCCGGGGAGGACGCATTACCCCCGCAAAGGTTCTCATCAACTGTCAAGCATGCGCTGGTTGGTGGTATATTGACTCCGAGCGAGATATTATGCCTAGAATGCAAGATGCACATGCAAAGACTTAGCTGGTTTTTGCCGTGCTCTTGATCTGCTCTGTCCTTCCCGGGTATCCAGCTCCTGAGCCGCCCTTTAGCATCCATTCCTGTCCCGGGAGAGGCGCTACACATAACGCACTTTCAGTAGGAAAAGAATGGACCCTCCCTTACATGTCGTGAAAGTGTTTCATCCGGAGCAACCCGCAAGCAAAGTTGAATGTGTATTTCTGTGTTTATGTTCTTTAAAACACATCACTACCCGTTCCACTTCTTACCGCGGCAGTACGGCACGATCAGGTGGCAGCGCCTACTGATAGGCTGCTCGCGCTCGACCTGTCAGCCACCGGCACCATGTCAGCCCCCTGCTTGGGGGTTGTTACGGATAACACACTTCACGACAACAAGAGAGGCTCACGGAATTGAAAAACTTATCTTTTATTCCTTGGCGACGATTCTTACACCCTTATACAGAACACTAGCCCCTTGGGCGTGCTTAGTTGACTCGAACTATCTGCGATTCATGTTCGTATTCAGGGGTAGAATTTCCGGAGATTCTCGATGTTCCAGGCGTTGCCCTCCGGCCTGCCTTCCGCGTCCTCCAGATAAACAGCTCCGGGTCTCAGGGTATGCGTCACCCGATAAGGTCCTTCCCACTTGGACGACAACTTGTTCATGTTATCAAGTTTCTGCTTCTTGCGGAGAACCAGGTCTCCGGGTTCCAGTACCCGTGAACGGATATGGCGATCATGATAGCGGCGGAGCCCTTGCTGGTATCGAGCGGATCCTAAAGAAGCTCGACACCGCACCTCTTCCAGGAAGTTGATGTCATCAATCCTCCTCTCAGCTTGTGCGTCTTCATCATAGGCAAGTACCCGGGGGGATCCATGCCTGAGCTCTGTTGGCAAGACGGCTTCGGCTCCATAGACAAGGAAGAATGGTGTTTCTTGAGTGGCTCTACTTGGTGTGGTTCTGAGGGACCACAAGACACTTGGTAGATGCTCAATCCAGTTCTTGCCCTTGTCTTCTAACTTGTCAAAGGCCTTGGTCTTCAAACCCTTTAGGACCTCCGCATTGGCTCGCTCCACTTGCCCATTCACTAGTACAGAATGACACATCGGAAACGGGCCAAAAACCCCTTCGGCAACGGAAAAAGGGTCCGTGTCCCTGACCCTGTCACTGATGTGAAGGCTCTCATCGGCAACGGACAAGAAAAACCGTCACCGATGAGGCTTGATTTTGGCTACGGTTGCCATCCAGTCTCCGTTGCCGATGTATCTGGACATCAGAAATGGAGATTCTGTTTTACTCGTTTGCATTGAGGTTTTTTCATAAGCCTACAGCAGCAATACAGTTGCCAATGGACATTCAAAATATCACAGCAGAAGCACAAAGTTACTAGCAAAACCGTTCATAACTTATATAACAATTGTCACCATTACATAGCATCAAAAGATGAGTTACACATGCTTCGCTAATCCTATCATTCTCATGCCTCCCAAAACTGCAGCTAAGGCTTGCTCCCTAAACACACATCCACAAAATAGCCGGAGAAACTGAAAAAACAGAAACTACACCAAGCCAAATTGCCAAATTCTTCGTACTGAGGCTTGCTCCATCTTGGACGGTGTCGCCGAAATATAATCCCACTTTATAAGTAGCACATTTAAAGTTTGTTCGGATCAGCTTTGTGCTTCTGGATAAAAATACATGGATTGACAGTTAGAGAAGAGCCAAAATATGATGCTACATGACATAGATATAATTTAATGTGAAAACAGTTCACACCTTTAAGCGCCTATATCCGTGTGCTTGCAGTCCGATCAAACGATTTGGAGGCATAACTTGAAGGTGATGTTTCCTTCAAGAGCCTCACCATTTTTTATACAGTGTCGCCGAAATACTATTACTTCATACACTAGCTACAGAAAACAATAACGAGGATTAGCACATTGACAAAAAGTTGTGACTGGATCTATTCATCATCGTTAGTACTACAAAGAGTTGAAATTAATTCACCCTACTAGACTTTAAAATAGTGCAAGATACTAGACAAGTTTTCTATATACTAGACAAGTTTTCTATGCTAGACTAGAAAACTAGACAGAAACAATAAAGTGCAAGATACTAGACGAGTTTTCTATATACTAGACAAGTTCTATATAAAACCAATTGATGAACTAGTTCATGAGCTGAGCGATTTAGACCTCACATTTTCTTCTCCGTGGACGGCGCCTCGAGATCGGCCACCTCCTCCTCCGTGGACGGCGCCTCCAGATCGGCCACCTCCTCCACCGTGGACGGCGCCTCCAGATCGGCCACCTCCTCCACCGTGGACGGCGCCTCCAGATCGGCCACCTCCTCCACCGTGGACGCCACCTCCTCCACCGGGGACGTCGCCTCCAGATCGGCCACCTCCTCCACCGTGGACGACGCCTCCAGATCGGCCACCTCCTCCACCGTGGACGCCACCTCCTCCACCGGGGACGTCGCCTCCAGATCGGCCACCTCCTCCTCCGTGGACGGCGCCTCCACATCGGCCACCTCCTCCACCGTGGACGCCACCTCCTCCACCGGGGACGTCGCCTCCAGATCGGCCACCTCCTCCTCCGTTGACGGCGGCCTCCAGATCGGCCTCCGTTGACGGCGGATCCGCCACAACTGCTGCATCACCACCCGATGAATGATCTAATCCAGCTCCGCGTGGCCCAGAGGACGCGGGGCAACACCGGAGGTGATGAGCCTGACGCGCTCCCACACCTGCCGCATCACAGCCGCCTCCAGATCTGCCCTATCACGAACATATGCAGCTAGATCGGTGCGTCCGCTAGAGCCGCGGCTGCGATGGCGAGATCTAGAAGCGCCGGCAGAGGAAACCATGAGAGAGTGAGGAGAGTAAAAAGCTACAATGTGTGGCGGCTAGGGTTGAAAGATGGACAGTGAGGGATTGAGAATGAGACTGATGGGGCTTGCTTCGCCAGTACATTTATAGGCACCCAATTGGCAACGGACATTTTATATAACCGTTTCCATTGGATACAAGTTCACAACTACTATGTGCTACTGATTTCCGTAGCTGCATACGAACATAATACATTCTAGTGATTTTCAAAGTGCATATGAACCTAATACATTGTACTGATTTGCATAGCTGCATACGAACCTAATACATTCTACTGATTTTCATTGCTGCATACAAGTTCACACCTAACAGCAGCACACAAACACACAAAATCATTCTAGCAATGCTCACAAGAACATTTAACTGAGCTATTTATGTTCCTTTATGCCGCTCCTTGCGCACAGCAACAACATGGTCAGATTTAGTCGAAGTGTTTGTTGGGCTCCATGCCAAACCAGCTAGAGCTGCTGCAGTGTGCGGCTTCATCTCCATGTTCGCCTTCTTGACTATCAAGGCTACATTTTCCAGCTCTGCAGCTTCCACTTCGACGCCATTAGCAAGCAGCATCTCAACATAATCTTCAATCCAAAAAAAAATAATCACAGCTCCCAGAATACTCTTCGCCCCTCCCCTGCCAAATGGTAAATCGAATCCAGAGGCAAATCAGCATCACACATAGAATAGAATCAATCAAAACTGGTCGAAGCGTCGAACTAACCCTGTGATTTGGACACTTGAAGTAGATCCGGCCTGGGTTCAGATCCGAACGCGACACTCGACGAATCGCGTTCCGACAGCGGCATCAAACGCACTTCACAAGCGGCAGATCTGACCCGGCCCCGACGGCGCAGGAGGAGGACGCATTCGATCTCCCCGACGAGGTCATGCTCTTGGCCATGGAGGACACGAGTGCGGAGTAAAAACAAGCTGGAGCGGAGGAACAAGGGCGAATCGACAGTCTTTTATAATATCCAAGATAGTGCTAAAAAAGGAATTTTATATAAGCAACCTCGCCAACGGTTGTATACAAATGTCCGATGCCATTGAAGAACATATCGCAAACGGAGTCGACAGAAACTCCGTTACCAACATATCGGCAACGGTTAATAATTCGCGACCGTTGCCTATGAAGGCGGGACGCGGGCCAGCTTGCCTGGCGGGGCGGGTTTTCTCACTCGGAAAGCGCGATTCTCCGTCGCCTAACACCTGCCGTTTCCATAGAGGGGTATCCGATGTGTCGTTCTGTACTAGTGATTGCACCTTGGGTAGGACACCGAGGCAAAACACACCTTGATTCCCAGCTCTTCACAGAAGTTGAGGAAGGATCGGCTTGTGAACTGAGAGCCATTGTCCGTTATGATTCTGTTGGGTACTCCGAAGCGGTACACGATCCCTTCAATGAACTTGATGGCTGCTTGAGCTGTCTGCCTTGGTACTGGCATCACTTCCACCCACTTTGTGAACTTGTCGATGGCCACGAAAAGGTATTCATGGCCCCCGACAGACTTCGGTATCTTTCCCACGATGTCCAGCCCCCAGACCGCGAACGGCCAGGAGATTGGAATTGGCTGCAGAGCTTGCGCCGGCTGATGTATGTTCTTCGCATAGTACTGGCAGGCTTCACAGGTCTTGACTAGCTGCTCGCATCACTGAGGACTGTTGGCCAGTAGAACCCGTGACGAAAACTTTACCCGCCAGTGATCTTGATGCCACATGACTTGAACATGTGCCCTCGTGGATGTCCCGTAGCAGTACTTGGCCTTGTTCTTGAGGATGCAGCGGAGCTTGACTCCGTTGTCCCGTCGCCGGTAGAGCTCGCCGTCGATCATGACGTAGAGCTTGGCTTGACGAGCCACCCGCTCGGCGTCGTGATCGTCCTCCGGGAGGGCGTGCTCCATGATGTACTTGACGATGTCCCGGGCCCAGGGTGGGTGGGTTCCTTCCACCGGTAGCACCATCCGACGGAAAGAAAGCATAGCTTCCTCCGCAGAGGGGCTGCCGGGTCTTGAGCTTCTGGGCTGGCTACCCGTGTTGTCGAGGTAGAAGGGTCGCCAGCCCCCGGCGCAGATCTTGTCGCGAGCCTCTCGGGTGGATCGAAGGTCGCCTGAGGACCTCGATGTAGATCCCGGGAGGCACTGGTTCTTGCTTGGACGCCACCTGCGATAGCTCATCCGCGGCCGTGTTTTCTCCCCGTGGGACGTACACAGCCCGGAAGTTGTCGAAGCGCCGCTGCAGCTTCCAGACCTCTTCAACGTATGGTGCCATCTGAGGGCACGCGTACTCCTTGTTCACTTGTTTGATGACTAACTGAGAGTCACCCTTGACGACGATCTTGTTGATGCCGAGGCCGACGGCAGCACGAAGTCCTGCGAGCAGGCCCTCGTACTCCGCCGTGTTGTTGGAGATGTTCCCTTGGTAGTGCATCTGGACGACGTACTTCAGCCGGTCCCCGGTTGGTGAGGTTAGGACAACCCCAGCACCTCCTTTCCCCTTGGTGTAGGAGCCGTCGAAGTGCATGGTCCAGGCGCTAGGATCTTCCTTCCCGGGGAGGCAGGTTTCCTCTTCCGGGTCGTCGAACGCCGTCTCGGTCCACTCGGCCGTGAAATCCGCCAGCGCCTGACTCTTGATGTTGTCCGTGTGCTCGAACTTGAGACCGAAACCTTGAAGCTCCATGGCCCACCATGATATGCGACCAGTGGCAAGTGGGTTCTCCAGGGGGCTTCTTAGGTTGTACTTGGACACCACCGTGATGGGATGGCTTTGGAAGTACGGCCTCATCTTGCGGGAGGCAATGAGGATTGCCAGCAGCAGCTTCTGCATCATGGGGTACCGCTCCCGGGCGTCGCGCAGCACTGCGCTGACGAAGTAGACCGGGTGCTGCACCTTGCGGGTCGCCGAGTCCTGAGAGGGCTCGGCTTCCTCCACGTCGACGTCTTGGGGTGGGGACGAGTAGCCCCCGGCGAAGTCTCGTCGGAGGGAGATTCTCCATTCCCGACGGGCTCCGCACGTCTGGTAAGGTTGCAGTGACGTCAGGATCGCGAGACCCCTGGTCACCCGGCAGCCTTTTCTTGCATGGTTGTCCCGGGAGAGAGTTCCCGGGTCGCTTGCCCTTGATCTTGCTTGACTTCTTCGGAGGAGCGTCACGCTCTACCACAAGCACAGCGCTGATCACCTGGTTGGTGGCAGCAATGTACAGTAGTAGGGGCTCCTTTCTTCTGGTGCCACGAGGATTGGTGGCGAGGCGAGGTAGCGCTTAAGGGACTGCAGGGCTTCCTCGGCCTCGGAGGTCCACTCCACGGGGCCTGACTTCTTGAGCAGCCTGAAGAACGGTAAGGCCCGCTCCCCAAGCCTTGAGATGAAGCGCCCGAGTGCAGTGATGCACCCGTTGAGGCGCTGTACGTCCTTGACCCGCCGGGGCGCCTCCATGCGCTCGATTGCCTTGATTTTGTCCGGATTCGCCTCGATCCCTCGGTGAGAGACCAGGAAACCCAGCAGCTTGCCGGAGGGGACCCCGAACACGCACTTGTCGGGGTTGAGCTTGAAGTTGACCCGGCGGAGGTTCTCGAAGGTCTCGTGCAGGTCTTGGATGAGGGAGTCCTTGTACCGGGTCTTGACCACGATGTCGTCGATGTACGCTTCAACGTTGCGGCCCAGCTGTGGCCCAAGGCATGCTTGCATTGCGCGCTGGAAGGTAGCGCCGGCGTTCCGGAGGCCAAAAGGCATCCGGGTGTAGCAGTAGCAGCCCTTGGGAGTGATGAAGGCCGTCTTCTCTTGGTCCTCGAGTGACATCATGATCTGGTGGTACCCGGAGAAGGCGTCCAAGAAACACAGCAGCTCGCACCCGGCCGTGGATCCACGATCATGTCGATCCGCGGCAGGGGGAAAGGGTCCTTGGGACAGGCCTTATTCAGGTCTGTGAAGTCGATGCAGAGTCTCCACTTGAAGGTCATGGGCTTCGGTACCACCACGGGGTTGGCCACCCAGCTTGGGTGGGGAACCGACCGGATGACACCAGCTTCTATCAACTTGTCCACCTCGGCGATGATGAATTCCAGCTTTTCCTTGCTTTGGTTCCGGAGAACCTGCTTCACGGGGCGAGCCCCCGGATTGACCGCCAGTTTGTGCTCGATCACCTCCCTTGGAACGCCGGGTAAACCTGACGCCTCCCACGCGAAGACGTCAGAGTTTTCCCGAAGGAAGGCGACGAGCGCGCTTTCCTATTTGTCGGTGAGGCGGGCGCCGATGGTGATGGAGCGAACTCCGTCGCTGGTTAGCGCCACCTTCTTGGTCAGCTGCGGATCGCCATGGAATGGCGCCTTCTTGGGGGAGTAGATGTGGAGCCCCCAGGGTGCCCTTCGCCCCCGGGGAGAGCCCCATCATCATCCTCCTGTACACCTTGAGGGACATCCGCCATGATTGCCACCGTCTGGTTCAGCTGGTGAACGCAGTAGATAGCATCGTCGATGTCGGCCTTGACCTTGATCACGCCCCACGGCGCCGGAATCTTCAGCATGTTGTAGGCGAAGTGGGAGACGGCCATGAACTTGGCCAGAGCAGGTCTGCCAAGTATGCCGTTGTACGGTAGCGGAGTGTCGGCGATGTCGAAGACGATTTCCTCGGTGCGGAAGTTCTTGGAGTCGCCGAAGGTGACCGGAAGGGTGATCTTCCCGAGGGGTCGAGTAACACTTCCGTTCACGCCTTGGAACACCCCGGTGTCTTGCAGGCGAGACAGGGGAATTTGAAGGATAGCCAGGACCTTCGCCGTCAGCAAGTTGAGGCTGGAGCCTCCGTCGACCAGCATCTTGGTGACCTTGTAGTTGTGGATGACGGGCGACACGATCAGCGGCAGGGTCCCGACCCCGGCAGTGTTGCAGGGTGGTCTTCTGGGTCGAAGGTGATGACTTGACTGGACCAGTCCAGGGGCTTGGACGGAGCAGAAGCAACCGCGTTCAGCTCCCGGACAAGTCTCTTGCAGGCGCCGTTGGAGGGAGGCAGAGAAGACCCTCCGTGGATGCACCCGACAACTCCAGTGACTTCTTGATACTTGCCGCCGTTGCCTCCTTGGGGAGCCGGAGCTTCCCCGTTGCCGACGTGGGCGGCCTCCGGAGTGTTGTACCCGCGACCACCTTGACCGCCGCGTCCTCCTCCACGGCCCCCGCGGCCACCGCCTCGGTTCCATCCACGGCCGCCTCCGCCTTGGCGACCCGTGGGACAGTCACGAGCGATGTGCCCGGCAGTGCCGCAGTTGTAGCAACCGTCTTGACTGACCCCATCAGCTCGGCGTTGCTCCCGGATGGCGAGGTTCTTGAGCATGCGGCAGTCCTTGAGCAAGTGGTTGCCTTCTGGATGGATGTGGCACCAGGGATCACCTTCACCTTCTTCCTCGGAAGTCGGCGCGGGCTTGGTCTTCTTCGGAAGAGGCTCGGTGACGAAGATCCGCTTGTCGGGTCCAGGGTCCCGCTTCTTGTTCTTGGCTGGAGCGGCCTTGTCCTCGGGTTCATCCTCCCCGGGGAACTTGGCTCCTTCTTCAGCTCGAGCGCACCGATCTGCAAGCTCCCAGAGCTTACGAGCAGACTCGACGCGATGGATGCTCAGCTTCTCGCGCATCTTGGGGTTGCGGACGTTGGCGTGGAAGGACTGGATCACCAACTCCTCCTTGATGCACGGGATGGTGTTCATCTTCTGGGTGAAGCGCTGGATGAACTTGCGGAGAGTTTCACCCGGCAGCTGCTTGAAGTCGTGGAGATCACTGGGAGCCCCCGGGCGCTCGTACCCGCCTTGGAAAGCCCCCAGAAACTGCTCCTTCAGTGCCCGCCAGGAACGGATGGAGCACTTGGGAAGGTTGAGAAGCCAAGTCTGGGCATCTCCCTTCAGGGCCAACGGGAACCAGTTGGCCATCATGACCTCGTCGGCCCCGGCAACCATCGCAGCAAGAGAGTAGATCTGCAGAAAGTCCCGGGGGTTCGTGGTGCCGTCGTAGCGGAGAACGTCGATCTTGAATTTCTTGGGCCAGTTGAAGTGGCGGAACTCGGGGCGAGGGCGAGGCAGCCTTCGGCGAGGTCGATGCCCCGATCTTCCCGGCGGTGACGTTCTCGGCGACGCTCGATGCGGGTGCGCATATCCTCGTTCTGACGGCTGTTGAGCTCGTCACGAAGATCTGGGTTGCGCGAGGTAGACGACCCGATGGAGATGGCCTCGCCGTGATCGCGGTTTAGCCGATCAGCCATCGGTGGCGCGGTGCGAGGAGGCGCCGTCTTGGCTTGACGTTCACCACGAGGCTGGCCTCGCGGATCACGTGTTTGTCTTGTGCTGCTCCGGGTTGTCGACGGTGGGAGCTTGAGTGGGTTCGACCCACGGACCACCATCGGCGAAGTCGAGGAGCCTCTCGACGCGAGTCCTCCATTCTTGGTAGACCTTGGGATCGCCGCTGCTTGGAGGGAACTGCATCAGGGCCTTGGCAGCGACTAGAGCATCATGGCGAGCTTGCACGTCCGAAGGCGAGTGCGCGGAGGTCTTGCTCTTGGATGCTCGTGGATCCCCGCTGGGGCGAACGCCGTGGTTCCCTCCTCCAGCGGTGGGCTCCTTGCCAGCGCCGTTGCAGACGCTCTTCTCCCCGAGCGAGGAGGAGGCATGGTGGTGCCCTTTGGAGCCGCCGCTCCGCCAGGGCCGTTGTCCTTGTCGCGACCGTCCACTTCGTCCGGCGCCACCCTCTCCATGGGAGGCGGGGACGGAGAGACGCTCCGCCTGCGCCAGCAGCACGACGTTCAGCTGAAGCTTGAGTGCGTGAGGGAGAGACCGGCTTGGACGCCGCAGGATCTCCCTTCTTCCTTCGGAGGCATGCTTGACGAAGAACTTGCCGATGAACTTGATGAAGATGAAACCAGCGCTTGCGCCCCCTACCTGGCGCGCCAGATGTCGTGTCTCGTTGCACGGACACCGGGAGTATAGGATACCCCCTTTTAGGTTCGGCACGGGGCGCGAAGGAGGCTGAGAATCGTCTTCTTGGGCGGAGTCTAGATCAAGCTCTCCTCTCCACGATCAAAGCATGCAACCAAAGGGACACAAGGAGCTACCCAGGTTCAGGCCGCCCGGAGGCTAAAAGCCCTACTCCTGCATGTCTGGATTGATGGGTTCTTCATAGTGTGGCTTACAATGGAACCTCCCGGACAGGGTACCCGGAAGGGTTTTGGCTGGAGGTAGAAGAAGGACAGATCCTGACCCGGAGGAGATCACCTTCCTCTCTACCTTCGCAGCCCTAGTCTAGTCTTGCTCTGGTTGTGCTTTGCTCGTCCTTCGTCCTCTCCTCCTCCGTGCCTTGGTCCTCCTTTTATAGGCTAAGGGGTTGCCACAGGGTCACGTGAGGGGCATGAGGGACCTTCGGGGTGAAGGACCCTCCTCATCTAGTTTAGGGGAGACGTGGCCTCTCCTCAGCCTAGCGTCTCCTTTGGGTTAGGTGGGAGCGTCCGCCTTGGGGTGGACAGGAGCTGACACCACCACGGGACGTGCTTCCCGCCCGCGCTGCCTTCGCCTTGCTTCCCAAGTCTTCGCGGTGAGGTGGAGTGCTTATCCACAGGGACGTGGGGAAGTACCCGAGAGGGAGCCTGGCCTCCTGCCGGGAACTCGGGCTCTCGGGTCCTTCCTGGCCTTCTTGCTTGGTTCGGGGACCCGGAAGGTCCCCAGGACCGGAGCCCTTGTCGACGTAGGCCTTGCGTGTCGACGGTGAACCCGCCAGCTTGACTTGAGTCTTGGTCTTGTCCATCTTCATCTTGGGCCCACATGGGGTGGACCCACTTTGGCAGTACTAGGGGAACCCCATGTTCCACTGTTGCGACAGTACCCATCTTGCAATGGGTCATCTTTTGTTAGCAACAAGGGTCTTAGGAAGCCAAATAGAGTAAGCAATGAAACCATCATAAGGACCGACATATTTAGCATAGACATCCCCATAATAATAAACATAAAGAATGTAGTTGGGGTTAGCATGTCCCGCAAAGTCACTATGAGGAGTGTTGCCCCTTGTGGCATCACCACTCGCAATGGTAGTCTTCTTTGCTTGTCCGGGTTTGGCTTTCTTCTTGTTCTTCTTCTTCTTCTTGGCAACATAACCAAGTCCCTCTTTCCAATGTGTGGCTTTTGCGCAAGCAAAAGATCAACAAGAGGCTTACTTTGAGAACTAGAGGCCTTCGCAAGTTCACTCTTCAACCTAGCATTTTTCTCAATGACATTTGCATGATCACAAGAAGTACTAGAGGAACTAGGAACACTAGTTTTAGATGATTGAATTTGAAGTTGTTCAAAAGACTTGGTGAGAATAGAGTGTTCACTCTCCAAGGCCTTGTGAGCCTTGGTGAGCTTCTCTAGATCCCTGTTTAGTATATCATGACCAACACCAAATTCAACCTTTTCTTTCTTGTAAAGCTTATATTTTGCAATAGCATGGTCACGTTCTTTAATGATTTGAGAAACTATTGCATTTTGTGACTCATCAAGATTTTCAAGTCTCTCTTCAAGAGAAACACGAAGCTCATGCTCTTCCTCAAGAGCCACGTTGAGAGAAGCAATATCATTAGCATACTCTCTTTCAAGTCTTTCCTTCTCATCAAGCTCCTCTTGAATCTGCCCATAATCGCTCAAGAGAGCTTCGAAGCGTGTCTTGGCTTCACTCGCAAGTTAGTCATGAAACGATCCAGAGCAATATTTTCTTCCTTTACTCTAAGACTCATAAGATCATCCATTTCATTTATAGTCTTGGAGGGGGAAGGAGATGATACCTCGGTGGCCTTGGCCATGAGACACGTGGCGGATTGGATTGGGACATTCTCATTGGGAGATTCGAAGAGGGATGATGGTGTTGATGAAGTAATGGCAATAGCGGCCACTTTACTTGTCGTTTCTTCTTCATCACTCTCACCTCCGGACATGTACTCCTCTCTAGTCACCAATACCATTCTTGAAGGAGGCTTCTTGTTGGGAAGGTTCTTCTTGAAGAAATGTTTCTTGCTAGGGGACGTTGAGGCATTCTTGAGAACAAGCCTTCCTCCATGATCTTCACGGTTCTCATAGGGACACTTGGCAACATAGTGATATCTATCTTGGCAATTGAAGCAAGTCTTCATTTTTGGGTTGCCATCCTTGTAACCACTAGATTTGAACTTTTGCTCCACTTGAGCTTTAGCTTTGGATGGGTTCTTCCAAAAGGTCCTTGCCGCAAGAGCCACATAGTCCTATGAGCAATCTGGAGTTCTTCGGGGTCCATGGAGGACACATCTTCACAATCTTGATCATCATTGAGTTCAACAACCTTGGCCTTCAAAGCAAGTGAGGCCCCTTGTTGCATTCCAATAGCTCGGGCACGAGAGTCTTGTGCAATCTTGGCTTGGACTTTGAAAGATTGTATCTCTTGCATGACTTCATTGGAGGTCAATTGAGGATAGTTGTGCCTTCCTTGGAGACTCTTCAAGTCGGCCGCTTCAAAGGGCAAGAGGGCATTCACATACTTCCTCTTGATCCAATCATCATTCACATGAGTAACCCCAAGAGCTTTATAGGCATTGGCAAGGGACTTGAGTCTTCGATACATTTGCTCATGGTCTTCTCCATCTTCCATGAAGAACCCTTCGGCCTTGTTGCTCATTTCCTCAAACCGGTTTCTCTTCATGCTTCCATTTCCAATGAACACCTCAACAAGACAAGCCCAAGCTTCTTTGGCGGTAGTGCAATGCTCGATGTGAGACATATCATCATCTCCCACGGCATCTCGGATCAAGTCAAGAGCGGTGGCATTTAGTTGACAATCAACTATTTCTCTTCTTGTCTTGTTGGATTCATCGACGGCTTCATATCCTTGCTCGATGATCCTCCAAAGCTCAATAGATGCATTGTTCACATAAGATCTCATAGAAGATTGTCATTTAGTAAACAAAGATGCATTTAGTTTAGGTGGGTTTCCCCTTAGGTGTATAGGAGGATGAGGGATAAGAGGATCGGGAGAGTATGGAAACGGAACGGCACCATATACTCCCGAACCATTAGGTGCTTTAATTGGGTTGTCAATTTTATCTTGATCAACCCCCTTCTTTTTTACACCACTTTCTTCTTTCTCGGGTATTTCAACCTCCGAAGAAGAAGCGGTGGGTGGAGATGGGATATCTTTAGCTTCCATGAGTTTTAAGATCAACTCTTGCAACTTGTCCATCTTAGTTTCCATAGTGGACTTCAAGGTATTGAAGTCCTCCACGGAAACCGAAGTGGACGCGGTGGGAAGCTCGGGTATCTCAACTCCATGCTCATCGATGGTCATACTTCTCTTAGGCGGTTAAGCCCGAATAAAGAGAACCTGGCTCTGATACCAATTGAAAGGATCTGTATGCCCACCTAGAGGGGGGGGGGGTGAGTAGGTGCTACTCAAATTTTAGTTCTTTTTTCGAGTTTAGGCTTGACACAAAGGTAAATTCTCTAGATATGCAACTACGGTGAATTTACCTATATGACAAGTTAACACTAGACTAGGCACGATACAAGTAAGAACTAGCGAGTTAGGAATAACCGAACGGGAAGCACGCGGAGACAAGGATGTATTCCCGAGTTTCTCCTTTATAGGGGAGTACGTCTCGTTGGAGGGGTGTGAGTTTCAAACTCAAACGCCACAAATGGCCTCACCCTATTCTCCGATGAACCTTGCCCAAAAGCTCGGTTCACCTTCCACTATCGGAATCCTTCAAGGCGGAATCCGGAGCCCTTACAACAAACTTGAGGCTCAACCCACAAAAGGATTGGGGGCTCCCAAGCACCACAACACCTGCTACACAAAAGTAACAAGCAAGTAAGTACAACAATATGCCTAGGTTTTCCTAGTGGAAACCCTAGGCTCGAATCCCTCAAGTGAATGAGGGAGAAATGAAGAACGGCTTAGTGAAGTAGTAGATCTGGGCCTTCTCCTTCAATCCTCCAAAGATCAACGAGTTTGGGTGGAGGGATTGGGAGATCTAGTGATTCTTGAGCTTGCAACAATGGTGGACTTCAATTCTGGGCGAGCTGCATAGCTGGAGGTAGGTGGAGTGGTATTTATACCCCTCCCAGAAATTGAGCCGTTGCAGTCCACTTAGACCGGAGTTTCCGGTCAGGAGGGCCGGAGACTCCGGCCTGGGCGAAAACTCCGGACCCCCCAAGGGCGGAAACTCCGGCCTTGGTCCGGAAACTCCGGGGAAACTCCGGACCTACTCCGGCCTTGATACAGCGACTGCCGCCGAGTGGAGCTCTTTGCTACAAAACTCGAGGAGCCGGAAACTCCGGCCCCGGAGCACCCTCAGGCCGGAAACTCCGGCCTGGCCAGACAAACTGCAAACTCCCTTTTTCTTCGACAATTGTTTCGATGCAAAGTGTAATTATATCTTTTCATTCCTGCACCACTTAACATCATATTAAATAATTCATAGTGTTGTTGCCTAACACACAAAACCAAGGGGGACATAAAATATGTCCTTTCACCTACTCCCGCATAACTGGATTGAAGAGTTCATCATGGTGTGGCTACAAAGTGGTTCCCGGGTCTTGACCCGGAGGGTGGTTGCCTGGAGAAGGAAGAAGAGCAGATCCTGACACTAGTAGGAAAACAGCTATAGGTGGAACCACTTTCTGTGGCGCACCAAAATAGCCATGCGCCACAGATGTGGCGCATATTTTTGCATGCGCCACAGAAAGTTTGGAATTCTGTGGCGCACGAAAACCACATGCGCCACAGCGCCACAAAAATACACATTTCGGTGCGCCACAGAAATACACATTTCTGTGGCGCATATTGCTATATGCGCCACAAAAGTTTCAAAAGTAAACTCAAAATTTTCAAAAAATCCAAAAAAATTCAAAAAATCCTAAAAAATTCAAAAATCCAAAAAACTTCAAAAAATTAAAAAAAATCCAAAAAATTCAACAAATCCAATTTTTTTGAAAATTTACGAAAAATTTAATTTTTTAAAAAAACTAATTTTTTTATTTTTTGTCATTTTTTTCTTAAATTTTTAATTTTTTTGGATTTTTTGAAATTTTTTGTAGTTTTTTTGGATTGTTTGAATTTTTTGAAGTTTTCTGGATTTTTTGATTTTTTTTTGAATTTTTTAAGTTTTTGGATTTTTTGAAAATTTTGAATTTCCTTTTGAAACTTTTGAAGTTTTTGATTTTTTTCGAAATTTAAAACACATATATACACATACCATACATAAACTACACACACATCTATACAGATATATACACATGCAAGGCTCAAGAGGATTGATATGATACTTATATCAATAAAAACTTTAGTAACTGAACTGAATAGGACTTAGAAGTTAAGGGTGCTTGGATTGGAGCAATTTGAAGATGGGTGACCTAGCGGGAAGTCATCAATTCAAAGAAGGTTTTTCCAAATTATTTCATTTTTTGTTTTTTCCTGATTTTTTGAACTTTTTGAGAATTCAGAATTCTGTGGTGCATGCAGATATGCGCCATAGAAAAAAAATTAGTGGCGGCTTATCTGTGGCGCACCCACCATGCGCCACAGAATCCTGAAAGTGGTGCGCCACAGATAGGGTTTTCCCTACTAGTGTGACCCGGAGGAGATCACCTCTCTCTTCCTCTATCTTAGCAATGTCTAGCTCTACTTTGGCTTGGAGTCCAATCTGATCCGTCCTTCCTCTCGGTGGCATTGGACCTTCCTTTATAGGCCAAGGGTTTCCATAGGCGGTCACGCGAGAGGCAAGCTAGGTTTCGGCTGGAAAGCCAAAAGGTGGAACTGGACGGCGGCAACACATGGCTTCATCTCTACCTTTCGTCTGCCTTGGATTGTCAAAAGAGTGCCTGCTTTTGGGAGTGACATGGCTGGCAGATGACAGGAAGGATCTGCCACCCCCACCACGGCTGTTCCTGGTGATGCCTTTTTCGACGTGATCTTCCTTCTTTCCTTTCTTGGAGCCTAAGTCTTCCCTTGATCTTTTCCTTCTGCTGATGCTGGCGTGCTGATCTTCTGGAGGTACGGAGTAGGCGCGCATTCCATGCCTGGGCAAGGAATGCGTCCAACTAGCCTCTGTGCTTGGCTCCTTGCGGGTCTTGGCCTTCGTACGTGGTTAGCATCCCCAGAGGGATTCCCGGGTTGGAGCCCTTAGCCGTTTCAGTGTCAATGCAGATCTTGGCGGGTCAACATGGGGCAGGCGGAGTGGCCCACTTCCAGGTTGACTTGGCTTGGTCTTGTCCATCTTCGAGGTTGGCCCACTGGTGGTGAACCCACTTTGACTAGAGTAGGAGAACCCCATGTTAAACTGTAGCGACAAGGGGTTCCAACATGAGTCGCTCAACACCACGATCGTGGACCACGTCAGAACAAGACCAAATGGCCGATGGACGTAGATGACGAGGAGATTGGCTGGCTCCACGCCCGACAAATACGCGCGCAGGGTTGGGGTATTTGTCGATAAACCTCTTTTTTCCTTTTTCATATGTCGGATTCTATAGGACATTTTTCGATTGCACGAAGTTGCAATGGCAAATATAGAATTAATATATGTAATTCCAGTGAATAAGACTTGTAAGTTTAGTCAAAAGTCAAACGAGAAAAGTTTGAGTAACTAGATAGAAGAAAATATCAACACGTATAGTATTAATAAATATATTATGAAAATATATTTTATGATAAATCTATTGATATTGATTTTGTATCGTAAATGTTCATATTTTCTGTATAACATTGGTCGAACTTAGAGCATGTTGACTTTTAACTAAATATATACGCCTTATTCATTAAAAGGGTGACAGCGAAATCATAATGAAACAATGTTTTACATAAAAATGAACTAAACGATCTCTCATGCTGAATAACAATCCAATTAAGTAGAAGTGGCGCCGGTGGGACACGATGCAAGATCAAGCAGCGATGTGTCTTCCTGGTGTGTCTTCCTTTCCAGTAGTCCCAACGCTTGCCGCATGGAAGGTCGGTATAAACCGTTAGCGACAGTACACCACTGGCACGCGACAAGCACACGCCGCATCTGCTCCCTATCAAAGTTTCCTTCTAACCTCTCATCAGCCACATCCTCCAGCCTAATCCTCGGGCCGCCGTTTGTTTCGTATAGTTCCCAGACTTGCTCCCTCGACTTGCGCCCCGCGCACATGATCTCCAGCAGGAGGAGCCCAAAGCTGTAGACGTCGGTGCTATGGTTGAACTCGACATCGATATCTCTTATGCCCTGCCGAGCCCGATCCATGTATTCCATTGTTCCCACTGCGGTGGTCACTAGCGTGGCTTTGTTCTTGCTTGCGATCCTTGATAGCTCGAAACCAGCGAGCTTGGCGTTGAATTCGTCGTCAAGTAGTATGTTGCTGGGCTTGATGTCTCCATGCAGGATGTTGCAGTCGCGGTGAAGGTAAACAAGAGCGGACCCAATTCCCTTCACTATTTTGAACCTGGCTGCCCATGGCAGAACTGTATCCTTCTTGTGTAGGTGATGGTCGAGATTGCCCTGTGGCATCAGTTCATAGACAAGGAAGAACCTATGATCATTTTGCTTTGGGAAGCACCAACACATGAAGCTCCAAGTGCTCCTACTGCAGCAGCACCAGCCTTCGAGCCTGACCAGATTCTTGTGCTTGGTCCTGCTAATAGTGTTGAGTTCAGTAAAGAAGTCATTTCTTCCTTCACTAGACCCCTTCAATATTATCTCCTTGATAGCAACATCTTGTTGCTGGCCATTTTCGACCTTGAAGGATTTCCCCATGTATATTTCGCTGAAGCCACCCTCTCCAAGCTTCCTCTCCCTAGAAAAGTTGTTGGTTGCCCAGGCTAAATCGCAGTACCGGTATTGCTTAAGGCCAGCTCCCACCATAAGGGAATTGAGCCCCCGCTTCCACATAAACCATGACAGAATGAACCAAGCCAGGAGTAGGAATACACAAGTTCCTCCAACAATCGCTGCTATACTTAGGCATGTACCTGTCAAAGCACGGAAATTGTGAAGTTACTAACATAGTATTGCAAAAATTTATACTCTGCTCAAGGTGCACCGTGCACAGTAACTAATTTAGCAGCAACTTGAATTTAGTAGTAACTTGTTTGCAGTCTCATATACTCCCTCTGATCCAAAATACTGTCACAGTTTTGAACTGGGGTTAGTCCAAAATTGCGACACTTATTATGGATCATAGGGAAAAAAACTGAAGTCAGCCAAATTGCACGTTGTGCTTAGTTTCAGTACTTACGTTGAGAAAAAAAAAGGTCTCCAGATAACTATTTATTTTTTCTGACAGATAATGTGATACCTCTTGATATTTGTTTCTTATGGGGAGCAAGCGTGGAGTCGAAGGACCATGACAATATCTGATGGAGCTCCACGCGTGCGCCGGTGACCGCAGAGAACCCCACCGCCACCTCCGGCGGGAGCAAGGACGTGACTGGGTCATGCAACTTCGCGCTGACTTCAACTGGCTGTACGGAAGGATTGTCCTCGAAGTGCAGTCTCGCGACCAGCATCCGGGTGCTGCTGTTGAAGTTGATGGCCGCCGTCATGGTCCCGCCCAGGCTGAGGCTGGCCCTCGTCGTGTTCTCGGAGTTCTTGACGGTGCTGAGGTCGATGGCCACGTGGCTCCTGTACGTGTCGAACTCGACGGCGACGAACCGTTGCACGGTGGGGTCGGTGTCGCGGTCTATGAGGCCGAGGCTGCCGCCGTTCGAGTCCGGCTGTATCACCGATGGGTAGCTGGTGAGGAAGAAAGCCATGCCGTCCCCTTTCCTACGCGGTGGTGCGGGGAGCACGATCTTGAAGGTGAACTGTGTGGAGAAGCTCGCCACCTCGTCGGTGGCCTTGTGGTAGAACGGCACCGGGTGAATGTACGACAACCGCCCTGTGCAGTTGCGGATGGTTTGGTCCAGCTTGTTGCATGTGAGGTCGACCAGGTTGGTGCCCATGGTCGCGTCGCCCTGGAGAAGGAGGTCGTTCTTGTTGTAGGAGGATTTGTTGGAGAAGTCGAAGCTGAAGGAGATGGGTGTCGACGCCGCGGCGGCAACATTTCCAGGAGCATCAAGCGGCAAGGAGAGGAGGAAGCAGCCGGCGTAGAGGAGGACGAAGAGGAGGTGCGGTGTGCTGCTGCTTGCAGGAAACATTCTCTGGCTGTGGCTGGCTGGCTAGGTGCTTGACCTCGTGCTCCTTATAAATACTAGTTGAGTGCCCGTGCGTTGCTACGGGGATCTCGAGTTTAATTAAGATCGTATCCACCTGATTCCTGTCTAGTAATAATAAAGATGAATTACTTTGAGGGGGAACATAAGGGTATACTTAGTCACGTTGCCAAAGAAGTTGTAAGAAAGATAGAAAGGTTATGATTAGTTACAGATTAAAGACAGTGCAGCAAAGTCATAGAAAATAACTCATGGTATGTTATAGACAAATCAGTGTTCGTGGAGAGATCACAACAAAGGAAACAAAAGAAAAATTTAAATTGATTCTTGTCATTTAGTTAGGTGCTTGCTGGTCTCAGAAGTATTTTCCTTTTCTCCTCATCTTCGAGTACACGATCAAATTCTTTGATTAAGCTGCAAAAACTCTCAGCAACTCCACATAATATGAAGATATGTCAAAAGAATTCAATAGTACTACGCAAATAGAGAGGTTGCAAATATTCACCCCGCCACATATAGAAGATCTAAAACTGCATGTTCAAGCAGGAACAAACAAACGGTGCATTATGAGAGCACAAGACAAAGTTCAGTCAGATTTCCCCTCATCTTCCCAGTGAGTTCGTCTTGCTGGTTGGATGTCTGCTAGAGTTCTTTATCTTGTATTCTTGTCTATCTTCTGTAACCTATTCCTGTAGCAACCAAACTCCCATTAGAATCAATCGACACAGCAAGACAACAACCAATCATAGTTCATGCACTGTGGTTGGCAAAATATGATCTCAGCAAGAAAATCACTGTGCAACAATTAACTTTTGTGGCACAACTTCATCCTCAAACCACGGCGAGCGCCCTCGGTTAGCTAAATCCCATCCCTACTTTCGTTAAACCGAGTTTTCCTGAGCATGGCTGGGTCGGTTAGTTGACTGTAAGCGAATTGCCAGTGATGTCAAACGTAACAATAGGCTATATACTATGAGCGAGAAAATTACAGAAGTTCCAAAAAATTGATCGGTAGTAGTCCGCTCGCACCCGAACAATAATATTCCAGAGGCAAATACACCTAAGATCAAATATTTTGAGCGGGCTTACATGGAAAATTCAGACTTTCTTTTTGATGCTGCAGTCACATAAAAATATAAACTTTGAATCTTAATAGCTAAATACATGGCAATTAAATCATAAGGTATTTTGTTTTTGTATCAATGTGCATGTGCTGATCTGATACACTCAATTTTAGTAGATGTGACTACTTGGCTAAATCAGTCAAGTCTGCTTTACCAAATTTCAGCTCTACATGCCATATTGCGTTGACTAATTGACCACCCGTAGTGTCCTAGAAACTCTTGGATTCAATAACTGTCTGGAGTGATTGCCTCTTGGTCTCTGTATAAAAAGGAATAGGGAAAGAAATGGTGTCATTTTAACTGTCTGGAGTAATCCCATTTACCTTGCTGACGGGAATTGGTGTCATTTTAAATAAATCAATTGAACAAAATGGTATTATAAGGAATCACTGTTGGAAATAGAGTAATGACCTGCCATGTGTTGCAGTAAGTCAATATGGGATTATGCTAACCATTGTTGAACTTACGAAATGCAGTAATAACAGAGAGAACAATGCATATTCTAAAAACTGTTAAACAATTGATGTTAGTTTGGTTCTGGAAAACAGGGTGTTTCGTTTCTCCTCTGATGCCAATTATATACATTCTCTAACAAAAGCAAACTTCTAGCTTTCAATTTTTTGGCATCTCGTAAGATAAACATTGTTGAACAATGGGATGATTTATCTATCAGTTTACTCAACGGTTTCCATACCAGTGTGTACCACAACCTCACACATTAATTTCGTGAGAGGTACTTTCAGAAAATCAAGAAGGTTTATTTGGAACAATAGATCTACTTTCGAATTGATCAAATAAGCGCAAAAAAAAATGGAATAACAAGACCATGACACGTATTATCAAATCAAGAGTGATTCTTAAAAGGAACAAATAAAGGCACTATTATGTAGGCGAAATACAAATCCCCAATTTCCAAGCAATTGTATGTTGAATTAGATTGTGGAATCTACTATGAATAAACTACAAAAGCAGGTTAGTCCTGAAACCTAATTGTTTGGAGAAACACACACGAGATGCATATACAGCAGCACACACTAAACTGGAGCATCGATGAGCAGCATCCTATTCATGGTGCACAGAGCTGCTCGTCTGCTCCACCACCTCACAATTTCACAGTACAATAGCAGTATGCATATGGACCAAATATCATATTAGGAAAATCTTACAGCTCATACCTTAGGTAAAGAAATCGTTCAGCAAAATGATCTGGGAGAGCACGAGCAGCATACGTTGTTGTCCCAGAAGATGCACAAACGAGACCAGAACTTATGACTCCAGTTGCAATGCTATTGCCCGGGATCAGCAGACCATATCCAATGAAAGATATGAAGTACGCGAGGCTGGGAATTTCAGGCCACGCGCAACAGCGGCGCTGCTCATCGCCCGCTATAGCTGGAGACGGTGGAGCTGCCATCGCTGGAGTTCAGAGGAGCTGCGAGGACGACGCGAGCAGAATGGCCAGCGACTGCAACAAAAAATTGACAAATGCCGGAGGATTTCTTGGTCCATCGCTTCCAGTTTGCTCATTCGTTAGATTATCTGGCAGAGGAACGGACCTGGAAGCTGAGGATGGAGTTCGTTTCGGCGTGCACGCGGCGGGTGACCCAGGGCTGCGCTAGCGCGCGCGCCCGGCGCGTGACGTCGAAGTAGGAGGCCGCCCACACCCACCCGGCCACGCCCGACAGCGCTCACCGCCGCCGCGGGCGCGCTCCCTGGCCTTGGCCTCCTCCTCAGAGGGAGAGGAGCAGAGGTGGGCGAGTAGCAAATTACCCGTGCGTTGCAACGGGAAGGAAAACCAATTGTTTGACGAAAATGTGAGCGCAGCCCAAATTTTACCCAAAAATAATCTACCCGCATAACCGTGCTCTCTTTTGCATTTTCATCTTAACCTTTAATCCTGATTGTATTTGTATTTGATTTATTCTTTTAGTATATTTTATTTCAGTATAATAATCCCTATTTCTCTGTCCCTCATGTTTTATTGAAGTATACATTCTCTCTTATCTCTATGCGACGGAAGTAATTATACAGAGGAAAATCAACCGTTCAACACCAAGGAAAACATGGTCAAAACAGGTTGCACACCTAGAGAATTAGATTGAGGTGCAGATGTGGTGTCGCTGATGCAACCGGAGACGCACACAGTTCAGATGCAGCTGCGCCTATAGCTAGACATAGCTATAGCATGATGGTTCAATTTGCTAGCGCTGATGCAACATAGGTACACAGTCAACGAGCACAATTCATTTTCTGATGAAAATGCTAGCAAACGAAAACAAGATGCAGAACACCAGTAGCCGTTTTTCTCCCTGTCAGCTGTGAAGCTGCCACATATCATATCATATCATATCATATCATATCATATCATATCATATCATATCATATCATATCAGGTGTAGTAGTACAGAGTGTCAAGGCAAGAAGAGAGCTACCTGCTGTGCGAGCTCCCTCGTGGGGCAGATGCAGATGGCCTGCGGGACCTTGCGGTTGGGGTCGACGCGGCTGAGCATGCCGAGGACGAAGCAGGTGGTCTTGCCGGAGCTGTTGTGCGCCTGCGCGACGAGGTCCTTGTGGGGCGGCGTGAGGATCATGGGGAGCATGATGGACTGGATCCTGCTGGGGCGGCTGAATCCCATCTCCTCGCGCAGGCCCTTGAGCAGCTCGGGCGTGAGGTTCACGTCCTCGAAGGTCGTCGCCGACTCGTACACCGTGTCGCCCGAGGTCACCTGGAGAGCAAACAACGAATCAACCAGCTACCCTAGAGGCTCCGGAACTTGAGATTGGCTAGTGCCAGAGGAGGAGCAGAGCGTACGGCTTGGATTTGGGCGTCGTCGGAGTCGTCGAGCAGGGGAGGCCCCTCGGCGGCGTCGCCGGCACCGTCGTCGTCGGGCACGGCGAGCGAGAGCGCCTCGATCTGCTTGGCCTGCGCCTCCACCTCCGGCTCGGTGACGGGGCCGGAGGAAGAGGAGGATGGGGCGGCGGCGGCGGAAGCGAGGTCGGCCTCCGCCTTGGCCTCCTCCTCCTCCTCGACGTCGGCCCAGGACTTCTTCTCCGGCTCGGGCTTGGCGGCGCCGTCGGCCATCGGGGCAGATCGAGAAGAAATCGAAGGATTTGTTTTTTGTTTCCATGGGTGGAGCGAACAGGCAACGTTTGACTTGGCGGTGGCACAAATTGTAATATTTACCAGCTCGCGAGGGTAAAACCGGAAAGTGAAAAACGGACCATCACCTGAAGACATATTATATAGTAGAGATAGACTAAAGTTTCCTTGGCGAAGAAATATAAAGCCATGCAGCACCTTTTTCTTCCGTGCCGCGTTGTTTTTATTTTGAACCGCCACTAAAGTTTATTTTTAGAGAAAAGGCTCAAAAGAACCCTGCTTTAAGAAAGCATAACGAGCTAAAGTGTTGCTCGGACTCCGTTTGAAGCTTCCGCAGCAAATACTTTAGGTATCCATTTCCCCGGTGTGGTGCATTAATTTGTACCCTTAACACGCAGCATGGTCCATTTAATTATCAGGACATGGGCCTTCAAATCTGAGGACTTGGACTAGGAATCTCCTGCTCTTGCCTCTCGAGTCTCCACACGCAGTGACGAAGTCCGCCGGTTTAGAGAAGTAAGAATCTTTCGCGTACGGGAAGACTTGCTTTGTGAAGTCCTCGTCACACGTCTATTGTCCCTTTGCCAAAGTGGGAATTAGGTCGATGAGTTCAGCGGGGTTTCCCTTGGAGTAGGCATTATAGCAAGGATGGCGTTCATTTATTATTTATAGTACTGGACAAGTGATAAAATTGGAATAGGTATGGTTAGAGGAAAAAGCTAAATTTATTTATTATACTATAACAGATTGAAGTAACTCACACGAACACCACAAACTAACTAAATATACGTCAAGATCATTTGTCTTCGTATCCACCTTGCCTTCCCGTTTTGGCTTTCCTCCAAAAATCGTTAGAACAAAAAATCGGAAGAACAACCCCGCACAATGTGAAATAACAAAAAGATGGAACCCGAATAAGAGCATCTCTAACAGGTCCCGGAAAACCGTGACGCTTAAGGCCTTGTTTACTCCAAAAGTTTTTTAGGGGATGGGAAGAGTGGGGATGAGAGGGGATTTGGTGAACACCCAATCCCCACAAATCCCCACAAATACTCTTCCCCTACAATACACTAGCATGGACTAGAGTTTTTGTGTTAGGTAAAAATGAGATGGTTGGTAGGGGATATTTGGGGATTATCCTCTCACATCCCCTAAAATACACTAGAAGTAAACAGACTAGTGGAGATTTTTCGGGATCCGGAATAATCCCCTCCCATCCCCTAAAATACACTAGAAGTAAACAAGTCCTAAAACTGGTATCAGCTACACCCGAAAACTGTTTTGGGGTATGACGCGTGGTCGGACGGAACACATCCAACAAACTCCTATTATAAGGTGGATGATGCGGCTGAAGATTAGCCCGTGTGGGGTGCCGGTCCACAGATTGAACTGCCAAGGGTTGTCGCAACCTTAGCCACGACCACGATGATTGAAGGAGTTGTTGAACACATTGGGGAGGCCCGAGCCACGTGCGCCCCGGTAGCCTGAAGGAGGGGCACACTCACTCAGTTGGGAGACTGAGGAGAAGGGATTTAACGGATTGTATTCATTTTGTGCCGATTAAGAACTCATCTCTCGCAATTTTTTCCAGAAAAAACGAGCCATCTCGTATGCAAAATATCCATGTCTTAATATTCGTCAGAAAACTATACACCCTACATTCAGAAACGGAGGGAGTATTTGATAGGAAGTTGCAGCAAGTTCTCACCTACTTGCGGTTTACGTGAAGTTATCTGATATACTTCCTCTGACCTTGTTATAAAACGTTTTGGCAAGCTTATTGCCTTGCCAAACGTCTTATAAAAGGGGACAAAGAGAGTTTCTACTTTTATTCCTTTCGAGTGTTAGAATTAATGCTGACGCCCTATTAGATTTGCTTCATCACGCGGTACTAGAAAATGGGCTAGTGCAGGAATGTGATTGCGATCTCGCATCACCATGCTTTCTTGAGAGCTAATGTGGCACAATCATCAACTGTCAAGGATTTTCTGACTACATACATTTGCTCAAGCTACAGTTCAATTTTATAAACCCTAGGGTTTAACAACTCCATCCGCCCTATTCGGTGATTTTTTATCTAGACCGTTTTCGTTTGAATGATATCTGAAGAATTGGGGGGGGGGGGGGGGGGGGGGTGATCACCAATATCCCTACTCCTTATTCCCCAAGGGACATTGAACAAATACAAATTTTCACTACTACAGATCCGAGTTTTACAGCCACATCCCGGCCATGGGCCTCAGCCGGTTTTCCCATCCGACTCGGAGCAACAGTTGAGGGTAATCCAGCCGCGAGGAGCCGGTTCTGACGTCCGACCGGGAAACTAGCTCCTCAGACGGTTTTTTAAAATGACCCACCTCTGAACTCGGAGACGGTTATACCAAATGGCAGGCTCTCGAGACGGGTTGGTTCCTCGGCCGGCTCCAGTAAGGCGGAACCTCTGGGTTTATTCGGACCACCCGAGATAATTGTGAGTCGGCTAAAAAAAGAAACCGCCTCCGGGCGTCAGCGTCGGTTTTATTTAAAAGCCGCCTGTATATTTTCGGAAGGTCGCGCTTGTACGGAAGGGTTTATTCGGACCACCCGAGATAATTGTGAGTCGGCTAAAAAAGAAACAGCCTCCGGGCGTCAGCGTTGGTTTTATTTAAAAGCCGCCTGTATATTTTCGGAAGGTCCGCGCTTGTACGGAAGGGTTCTTTTGACGTCCGTCGCAGGGCTCGGCTGGGTGGGCCGGACCTATTCGGATTTGTTGGGCGCTCCGGAAGGACCGGAATTATTTGGGGATTCAAACGAATATCCGGAGGGTCCAATTCACCGGCAACCATGCCTGCTATTTGACCCCAAATGTTTACACTAAAACAGCAAATTACTTTCATTAACTGCAGTACATCATGACTAATCACAAATAAAGGACTACTAATTAATATGATATATAACCTAATATATACTACTAGGACTTCTAAATCCTGCGAAAGCTAGATAGCTAGCTATAATTTCTTTCAGCCACCTTCTAACAGAGTACTAGTTCCAATCGTTGGAAATACATATTAATGTCACCATTCAACCTTGTGATGCATAGAATGACGACTGATCCTACTTGAATGCCAGCTCTGCGAGCAAATCTATTCCAGCTATCCTTCTCCAGGAAAAATCGACCTCTTTCATCTTCGAACCATTTTGCAAAGCCAATGTTGATTGGTTCCATCAACAAAGAGAGTCGACTTGAGGAGGGGATGTTGAATTCTTGTTGAAATCCTCTTGTAATCTTCTGCAAATTTGAAGATAACAATTAGTGGCGTCGCATATACATTTAAAATATGTGAATTACAAAATTCTTTTAGGTTATTACTTACAAGTGTACTACGGCCAATGTTTTTCTCCGTCAGTTGATGGACAATAAGAGAGCCGATACGATGATAGTGCTTTATGGCAAAAGCAACAATCTTGGCAGCTTGTGTACGAGAGAGTGCCAATGAAGGAGGTTTCTCCAAAGCTCTTAGGATGTCGTCCAGTCCTGCAAATTTAGCACGAAACAATGCAACCACGTTTCCAATTAATAGCATCGTTGCTTTTGGCTCTAATTCTGAAAAAGTAATGGCACGAAGCATCAACACAGTAGTGAAAAATGAATGGTTGTTTATTTTTTACCTTCTTTGGCAAGCGGATACCGAATCACATTGACTTGTTGCTCTGCATCGTACATTAAGAAAGTTAGTGTGATATCAACATATATATATATATATATCAGCAGATAATGAACTTTGTAGACAGAGAAATATATATATATATAACATAACCTGGATTATTAATCAGTATCTTCTCTTTTTTGTTGGCGCCGAATACAGTAGAGCTGAAGAATTCATGGTCACCATCCAAATTCACCGTTATATGATCGTAATAGTATAATCCGTAGTGCTCGATAATCTCGTTCCACTCTTGTTTGTCCGTCTTGTTTGATCGTAATAGTAATGGCACGAAGTATAACCCGGTACCAGTGTGCGTCCGTCTTGTTTGTGAAGTTCAAGTTCATAGAGAAAGCCATGTTGGGTCACAATTTTCTTGTCACCACCAGTCATTTCATTTAACTGTTCCCTGACATGGCAAGGAACATACTACAAAAAAACAGAGAAGTCATTATTCGTGTTTTTGCTTTCATATTAAAAGACCCCTAATCCATGTCTGTTGTTCCTAATCAATGATTCATCTTACCAATATTCTTAGCAATGTCTGTTGTGAAGATGAAGCATACATGTTGAGCCAATATTATCTCAAATGGTGACACTATAATGTCATCCTAAAGGAACATTTTTCTTACACACCTAATTTCATCTCAATTTTTTTTAAACAAAACGCACTAAAAGAGAGCCAAAAGGAACGACTTATGTATGATCTAATAAGTAATAACAAAGAACAGTAGATACCATGGAATCTCGGTACTGCCGATGCATAGTTAGTATGAAGAATAAGCTTCGTCTTTTCTTCAGTGTGCACGGGCCGTCAATGTTGAGGCACACTGGGCAAGGAGCCTAAAGAAATAAGTACAAATCCGGTGAAATCCACCCAAATGTAGTTCATAGATCCGAGAAAATCACCTACCATTCTCGGCGAAGAGATGGAACACCTGCTCGAAGGAGACGGGGGGGGGAGAGGAGGGGGGGGGGGGGGGGGGGGGGGGGGTGGGGGGGGGGGTGGGGGGGGCGACATGGCCGGCGGTGGTCCGGTGGAAGGGAAGGGGCGGCGTAGTGACAGGGGAGAGTGAGGGCGACGCTGTGGTGAAGAGGGAGTGGGCCGAAAACTTAAAATGTGAGCGAGAGCTCCAAATGGGAGCGAGAGAGTGCCAAAGTCGAGTGAGTGGGGGGGGGGGGGGGGGCGAGGGAACTGTGCCGGGACAAAAACTCACCAGCCAAAACGAAATTCCCGTACCCTCCAGATATGTGCGTTAGATCCGAACTAACTGAAAGGATACACTTTAAACTCACGAACTAGCTAGTGGACTAAGTAATTAATGAAAAGCGCATCAACTTAGCGATCACTAAGCTGGAAGGTAGACACGGATATTGACCGCTTGGGCCGAGCGTTTGTACTCTGCTGCCATGGCCTCTCTGTGGAAATGATTTGGTTGGATATCATTGAGCAAGATACATTGTGGAAATTGGAAGGGGATGAGGAAGAAATGGGCACTGGCGTGAACTCAAACGGCTAGCTCAACGGCTCTGTTTGACGAGTTGTGTGCACCAGGAGCGTTCGTGTTTCCTGGGAGACAGACTGCTAGCTATTTTCAGTTAAGAATTGCAACTCTGAATCTCGCGTGAGTTTGAGCTTAGGACTGACGGTCATTGATGAAAAAACAGACGAAAAAACAGTGTTTCGCCCATGCGCTTGACAAAGATAGGCAAAAAACACAAGATTATCCCGGGAGGCGGTGCGGTTTTTCATTGATTTAGCATAGGATCTTACAGATTACACAAAATAACTGAAAGTACACTTTCAGTTCACTAGCTAGACTAAGTAATTAAAGACACACACGCACGCACGCACGCACGCACGCACGCACGCACGCACACACACACGCACACACACACACACACACACACACACACACACACGGCTGGTGTAGTACCCGCGGCTGTAGAGCAGGCGGGGGTCCAGCTGGTTGACGAAGCTCACGGTGAGGGCACCGTACGCTAACATCTTGAGCTGATACATGGGGCGGTCGGGGTTGTGGCGGTAGCCGTAGTCCGCGTTCAGGAACACGGTGGCCAGGGCAAAGGAAGACCTCCGCCCGGACATGGCCCAGACACGGAGCACGTCGTCCTAGTCCACTCCCGGTGGGTAGAGCGGCTCCTCTTCGCTGAGCGTAAGGACGAAGGTGGCCCTTGCTTGGAGGAGATGGTGGTGCTGTGCTTGGACGAGATGGTTGTGTGTGTGGGGGGGGGGATAAATAGCTAAGGGGATAAGCTTGGGAGATAGAGAAGAATCAATGGAGGCACTAGAATCGATGAGACGGGGCACATCACAGCGATGAATGGTCAATGGCACAGCCACAAATTTTCCACGCGATGGCACAGGGGCCTGCGAGAAATTGATGGCACAGCCCAATTTTCGAGAGTAAGGCTGCAAGCGCCTCGTGCTACTTGTCCAGAGGAATCCAAGAACACTGTGGGCAGAGAAGCTTACATGAGAAGGAATGCCGCGGCGCATTAGCGGTTTTGGGTAGACTTGGTTAAGAATTTGAGACTGAGAGATTTAGGAACTGTGGAGTTCTTAAATTTTCCATACAAGAAAAGCTAAATAAATCGTACCGGTCATCTACGAACGCTACACAACGGGCCAAGCAATGACCATTCGTCAAAAAACACGACCAACCAATGACATGCGGGGCCGTGCGGCCACTGGGTCCGCATGTCATCGACATTTCCGTATCACGTATAGGTCACCTTTGCTCTACACGACTCAGCCTGGTCATGTACAGTCCGGGTTTCTACGGGCTGGTCTGGTCCATCCCGGAGGGTGTGGCTTTATTCAGACTGTCCGGATAATATAGGAAAACATAAAAGAAATGTAAAACTTGTCAAAATTCAATTTCCTTTGGCATGGTAACATATTATGTGTTAATAATCTTAGGATAATTTTTAGAAGTTAATATTCAAAATTAAACGGTAGGTCATTCAGAGATTGGACGATCCGGTATGAAAGTCTCTCGACTTAGTGCGGAAACATCCTTCAACTTACGAGAAACAATTGTTTTGTAATATAATTCCACATTCTTGATCTCATATTGTGCACATACATTGTTATATCATTAAGATTGAACAATGTCAATTCAAACCTTTCTCATTTAAATATTTATTGTGCAAATTGTAGTGTCGATCGATCTCGAAATAGGGCAGAAACCTTCCACTTTGAAAAACCAAACCCAAAATAGCAATAATAATCCACTGTTTTGAGATCATATTGTCTACATGCCGTGGTTTGTCAAAAAGATTGAACAATGTGAATTAAAAGAACAATTTAATTTAAGTAGTAATTGTTTGCCACTGCCTACAATTACGGTCCGGACTGACCGCATATGTTCGGACGGTTTAGAGAAGAGAATAAATCACAATAAATTAAAGTAAATTATTGGACCATCGGTCCATGTACATAAGGTATACACATTGTTTAAAAGTATGTGATTTAATTACACTGCTAAACACGTTCCACATACATAACGTACATTAATTGTTGAAATTAAAAAATTACATTTACACTCTTGAATTCAAAACAATCTCGATTTAGCTAGCGTGGAACCTCCGATCCACTTTCGAGAAACAGTTGTTTTTAGCAATATAATTCCACATTCTTCAGCTCATACTGTGAACATACCTTGGGATATCATTAATATGGAAAATAATGTGAATTCAAAATACCTTTCTTATGAAAAATATCTATTATGCAAAATCGTAGCGTCGAGATCGATCGATCTCGATCTCGAATTAGGGCGGAAACTTCCATTTTGAAGAACCAAACCCAAAATATCAAATAATAATCCATTGTTTTGAGATCATATTTGTCTACATGGCTTGGTGTGTCAAAAAGATTGAATAATGCGAACTAAAAGAACTATTTAATTCAAATAAGTGTTTTCCCACTACCTACAATCCAAGTCCGGGTGGCCCGTAGATATTCGGAATTGCCAGACAAGAAAATGAATCACAATAAATTAAATTAAATTATTGGACCATCAGTCAAATACATAAGGTACACATTGTTTACAGGTATGAGATTTACATTGCTAGACCCAATACGGTCCACATACATAAGGTACATCAATGTTTAAATTAAAAATATTACATTTACTGTCCGTTCAATTCAAATTAATTAATAGAAAGATGCAACCGGCATACATTTCATCTTCTTCGCCCTCTGCTTATTTTTCTTTGTATTCACTCTCTCCGATGAAGAGGGTTCAGTTGATATCTGCAATTTCTGGACTTCATGACCATCCTGCATTTCTAGCGCCTGATGATATTGCGGCATTTCCCGCACTTCATGATCATCATCCTGTATTTCGTACAGTCGATGATCATGAACTTGATCATAATCGTGCATTCGGAGCACTTCATGTTGATCAGGGTTCTCGCATAACCTCTTGACATGGCCAAATCCACCACACAATTTGCATTTGTTTTTCCTTATTTCTAATCTACAACCTTTATCATGGGCGCTGGCCTTGATCATAAGCTTCCTAGGCCTTCGAGGTGCCCTCCTAAGAATTGGTGGTTCAAGTTTGAACCCTGGACTGACAAACCTGCCAATCATTTGCATCCAACTGATTGCGTGGATCACACGTTCGTTGGGAGACCCCAAGAGGAAGGTATGATGCAGTGTAGCAGCAGTTTTCCCTCAGTATGAAACCAAGGTTTAATCGAACCAGTAGGAGCAAGAAATCACTTCTGAAGGTTGTCAGTGGCGCGCTGACGTGGAAACTGCACACAACACAATCAAACTACTTTGCCCCAACGAAACAGTGAGGTTGTCAATCTCACCGGCTTGCTGAAAACAAAGGATTAAACGTATGGTGTGGAAAACAGTAGTAAATTGCAGAGAATGAAAAGGAACAATGTTTGCAGTTGGTTGTATTATCAGTGTAAAAGAATGGACCGGGGTCCACAGTTCACTAGTGGTGTCTCTCCATAAAAGATAACTAACATGCTGGGTGAACAAATTACAGCTGGGCAATTGACAAAATATTGAGCGCATGACAATGCATATATATGACATGATGATTACTATGATATTCATGTGGGCATTACGACAAAATACATAGACCGTTATCCAACAGCGTCTATGACTAATAATCCACGCCAGGTTGTCATACCGAGTTCCCCGTTGGTATTAAGTTGCAAGCAACGGATAATTGCATTAAGTAATGTGCGTAATGTAAACAAATGCATTAGACCTAACGGCGCACCCTTAAGCTAAGCATCGGTTATTTTATCCCTAGTGGCAACAGCACATCCACAATCTTAGAAGTTATTGTCACTCTCCCAGATTACCGGAGGCATGAACCCACTATCTAGCATAAATACTCACTCTTGGAGTTACAAGCATCTACTTGGCCAAAGCATCTACTAGTAACGGAAAGCATGCAAGATCATAAATAACATATAAGATAGATTGATAATCAACTTGACATAGTATTCAATATTCATCGGATCCCAGCAAACACAACATGTAGCATTACAATAAGATGATCTTGATCATGATAGGCAGCTCACAAGATCTAAACATGATAGCATAAAGTGGAGAGACAACCATCTAGCTACTGCCATGGACCCGTAGTCCAAGGATGAACTACTCACGCATCACTCCGGAGGCAGGCATGGTGATGTAGAGCCCTCCGGTGATGATTCCCCTCTCCGGCAGGGTGCCGGGAAGAGCTTCTGAACCCTCCCGAGCTAGGGTTGACGGCGGCGGCGTCTCTGGAACTTTTCGTGGATAATGGCTCGGGTATTTAGGGTTTTCGCGTCGGGAAGAATAAATAGGCGAAAGGGCGGCGGCTGCGGAGCCACGAGGGCCCCACACCACCCCACGGCGCGGCAGGGGGGCCCGCGCGGCCCCATGGTGTGGGTGCCACGTGGCCCTCCTCCTCTCCTCTGGACTCCGTCTTCGTGTTGGAAAAATAGGAGGTTCTGTCCAAGTTTCGTCCAATTCCGAGAATATTTCCAGACTAGCTTTTCTGGAATACAAAAACAGCAGAAAACAGGAACTGGCACTGTGGCATCTTGTTAATAGGTTAGTCCCAGAAAATGCATAAAAATGCTATGAAGTGTATATAAAACATGTAACAATTGGTATAATATCAACATGGAACATCAGAAATTATAGATACGTTTGAGACGTATCAAGCATCCCCAAGCTTAGTTCTACTCGTCCTCGAGTAGGTAAAACGATAAAAACAAAATAATTTCTGAGGTGACATGCTACAATCATAATCTTGATCAAATAATTGTAAAGCACATGTTATGAATGAAGTGATCCAGGTCAATGGTCTATAGTTTGCTAGCAAGTAGATAATGAGCAAACAACTGAATCATATAAGCAAAAACTTTTCATGAATAGTACTTTCGAGACAAGCATCAAAGAGTTTTGCATAAGAGTTAACTCATAAAGCAATAGATTCTAAGTAAAAGGTATTTAACCAACACAAAGGAAGATTTAAGTTCAGCAATTGCTTTCAACTTTCAACATATATATCTCATGGATATTTGTCAACACAAAGCATATAATAAGTGCAATATACAGCATATAAAAATTGTTGCACCAAAGTTGACACTAGTGTTTGCTTCTAAGATAGAAAGAAGTAGGAAAACTGACTCAACATAAAAGTAAAAGAAAGGCCCTTCGCAGAGGGAAGCAGGGATTAAATCATGTGCTAGAGCTTTTTAAGTTTTTGAAATCATATAGAGAGTAAAAATAAGTTTTGAGAGGTGTTTGTTAATTGTCAACGAATCAGAAAATGGAAAGTACAATATGACCCCTGCCAACCAGACTTTTAAGAGCGGCTCCCATGAAGGACGTTATTTCTACCAGCAAGGCAGATCATCCCTCTTTCTCTTTTGTTTACACATGCAGATATTTCACTGTTTGTCATTGCTTGACTGATAAATCAGGGCAAAAATGTGAAGAGAATTAAGCGGTTAAAGTTGTAATTAATTGGGACTGGGCACCCCATTTGCCAGCTCTTTTTGCAAAATTAATGGATAAGCGGATGTATATGCCGCTAGTCCGGTGGTAAAGTCTGTTTGACAGTTGACATAAAGACATCCACCCCGTCCTCATGAGCTTGGTAAACATTGACACAAAATAGGAGTAATAATTTTGAATAGTTTAAAGGTAGCACATGAAAAATTTACTTGGAATGGCAAGGAAATACCACATATAGGTAGTTATGGTGGACACAGATGGCATGGATTTTGGCTCAAGGTTTTGGATGCACGAGAAGCATTCCCTCTCAGTACAGAGTTTAGGCTAGCAAGGTTATTTGAAGCAAACACAGGATATCAACCGACACAGCAAGACTTATATGAAAACATATTGCAAGCATTATAAGACTCTACACTGTCTTCCTTGTTAACCAAACCCTTTTACTAGAAAATATCTAGACCTTAGAGATACCAATCATGCAAACCAAATTTCAACGAGCTTTACGGTAGTTCTTCATTAATAGGTTTTAACTACATGATACAAAAGCTTAAACATGAACTACTTGATAACTCAAAACAATTGACAAGTATCAAATTATCCAATACAGTGATCTACAAGAATATGTAAGCTTTTTCCATTATACCATCTACCACATGCAACATTTTCTGTTCCAACCAAACACCAATCAATTTATTTCAACATAAACTCTCCAAACAATTATAAGTGAAGCAAGAGAGTACTTTCTTTAAAAGAACTAACAGCTCTGAATAAGAGATGCATGCAAAACAGGAGCTAAAAGCATAGCAATAGCTAGATAAGAATACTCAACAAGTATAAGTGAAGAATAGGAGTATTCATATGAAAAAGCGGAGCGTGTCTCTCTCCCAATCAAGAATGCTGGGTCCAATCAAGTTGACCATAAGAAAAATAAAATACTGAAAATAAAAGCACACAGACGCTCCAAGTAAAGCACATATGATGTGAAAGAATTAAAATATAGTTTCACTAGAGATGACCTGATAAGTTGCTGATGAAGAAGGGGATGCCTTGGGCATCCCCAAGCTTAGACGCTTGAGTCTTCTTGAAATATGCTGGGGTGATCCATGGGAGCATCCCCAAGCTTAAGCTCTTCACTCTTCTTGATCACATTATATCATCCTTCTCTCTTGACCCTTGAAAACTTCCGCCACACCAAACTCAAAGTAATTCTCATTAGAGGGTTAGTGCACAATCAAAAACTCACATGTTCTATAAGGACACAAACATGACCGTTACTTTTAACATTAGCTACTGCCACTGATGTTATGTGAAGCTCTTCACCCTAAAAAAGAATTCCACTCAACACTAGTAAAAGAGAGAATGCGAAAAATAAAAGACAGAATCTGTCTAAACAGAACAGTCCGCAAAGACGAATTTTTTCGAGGCACTTACGTTGCTCAGATCGAAAAACTTTAAACTAACGAAAGATGCGTACATATCTGAGGATCACGCACAAAAATTTGCAGATTTAAATAATTTTTCTGTGATTTTACAGAATTAAAACGGTGAACAGCAGAAATCTGTTCCTGCGCAGAAATCCAAATCTAGCATCATCTTCCTATTAGAGGCAATACTTGGCACAACAATGCGATAAAATAAAGATACAAAGGAATTGTTACAGAAGTAAACAACTCCTTGACTCAAAAAAGAAAAATTGCAGAAATAAAATAATGGGTTGTCTCCCATAAGCGCTTTTCTTTAACGCCTTTCAGCTAGGCGCAGAAAGTAAGAATCAAGTGTTTCCAAGTGATGAAGCATCAACAATCTTACGCTTAGCTCTCTTACCTTACCCTTATCTTTAGGAAATACTTGGTTACACATAGGTGAAGAGGCGAAATTCATAGTGCCTTGGCCCACATCTATTATTGCTCCAAAGCGTTTCAACAGAGATCTTCCAAGCGTAATTTGTCCTACTCCTGCACATTCAATGACAAGATAATCAATAGATATTGTTATCCCCAGGAGTTTTGTAAATACTCCTTCGGCTACTCCTCTTGGTAATTTAATAGTATTATCACCCAAAATTATACAATCTTCGCATTTGGAAAGCTCCCAAAGATTTAAGGAATCAAAAATATCCTTGGGCATTAAACAGAATTCAGACATAATATCACAGCGAGCATGAAAAGTTTCACCATTGATAACAACTTTTACTGAGGGAACCCATCCCGATGGTTCAAAATTTACTGGCACATTATCATAGTGTTCACGAATTGATTATACCCTTCTTTTAGACCAGATATGTTTGTTTCAAGAGTGTTAAGTCTATCACTTATGCTTGTCAAAGCCAAATCAATTTTACTGATTGGAGGGCTAGAAATTGTAATCATTTTTTTATAGCATTAAAAGCTTGATCCCCATCATAACGAAGGAAATCTCCTCCTACCACAGCATCTAAAGCATATCTGTAGCAAAGAACAAGACCAAAATAAAAGCTACTAAGAAGCAGGCTTAAAGTCATTTTAGGTTCAGTTTTAGACCAAGCATCTTTAAAACTCTCCTCACTCCCTTGCTTGAAAGTGAAGATCTCTTCCTCAGGCGACATGATGACAGGAACAGGGCTAGACATGATAACAAGACTGAAAAATAACAATTCGAAAATAAAAGTAACTAATTTTTTTGTGTTTTTGATAAATAAAGCAAACAAGACTAAATAAAAATAAACTAAGCAAGACAATAACAAAGTAAAGAGATTGGAAGCGTGAAACTCCCCTTGCAGAAATCCTCTTGCTCCCCGGCAACGGCGCCAGAAAAATGCTTGATGCGTGGATCACACGTTCGTTGGGAGACCCCAAGAGGAAGGTATGAAGCAGTGTAGCAGCAGTTTCCCTCAGTATGAAACCAAGGTTTAATCGAACCAGTAGGAGCAAGAAATCACTTCTGAAGGTTGTCAGTGGCGCGTGACGTGGAACCTGCACACAACACAATCAAACTACTTTGCCCCAACGAAACAGTGAGGTTGTCAATCTCACCGGCTTGCTGAAAACAAAGGATTAAACGTATGGTGTGGAAAACAGTAGTAAATTGCAGAGAATGAAAAGGAACAATGTTTGCAGTTGGTTGTATTATCAGTGTAAAAGAATGGACCGGGGTCCACAGTTCACTAGTGGTGTCTCTCCATAAAAGATAACTAACATGCTGGGTGAACAAATTACAGCTGGGCAATTGACAAAATATTGAGCGCATGACAATGCATATATATGACATGATGATTACTATGATATTCATGTGGGCATTACGACAAAATACATAGACCGTTATCCAACAGCGTCTATGACTAATAATCCACCGCCAGGTTGTCATACCGAGTTCCCCGTTGGTATTAAGTTGCAAGCAACGGATAATTGCATTAAGTAATGTGCGTAATGTAAACAAATGCATTAGACCTAACGGCGCACCCTTAAGCTAAGCATCGGTTATTTTATCCCTAGTGGCAACAGCACATCCACAATCTTAGAAGTTATTGTCACTCTCCCAGATTACCGGAGGCATGAACCCACTATCTAGCATAAATACTCACTCTTGGAGTTACAAGCATCTACTTGGCCAAAGCATCTACTAGTAACGGAAAGCATGCAAGATCATAAATAACATATAAGATAGATTGATAATCAACTTGACATAGTATTCAATATTCATCGGATCCCAGCAAACACAACATGTAGCATTACAATAAGATGATCTTGATCATGATAGGCAGCTCACAAGATCTAAACATGATAGCATAAAGTGGAGAGACAACCATCTAGCTACTGCCATGGACCCGTAGTCCAAGGATGAACTACTCACGCATCACTCCGGAGGCAGGCATGGTGATGTAGAGCCCTCCGGTGATGATTCCCCTCTCCGGCAGGGTGCCGGGAAGAGCTTCTGAACCCTCCCGAGCTAGGGTTGACGGCGGCGGCGTCTCTGGAACTTTTCGTGGATAATGGCTCGGGTATTTAGGGTTTTCGCGTCGGAAGAATAAATAGGCGAAAGGGCGGCGGCTGCGGAGCCACGAGGCCCCACACCACCCCACGCGCGGCAGGGGGGCGCGCGGCCCCATGGTGTGGGTGCCACGTGGCCCTCCTCCGTCTCTCCTCTGGACTCCGTCTTCGTGTTGGAAAAATAGGAGGTTCTGTCCAAGTTTCGTCCAATTCCGAGAATATTTCCAGACTAGCTTTTCTGGAATACAAAAACAGCAGAAAACAGGAACTGGCACTGTGGCATCTTGTTAATAGGTTAGTCCCAGAAAATGCATAAAAATGCTATGAAGTGTATATAAAACATGTAACAATTGGTATAATATCAACATGGAACATCAGAAATTATAGATACGTTTGAGACGTATCACCAACATAGGTGGTATATTTTCTGCATATGTAACAGAGAACTTCGCCACAGAAAAATAGTCATCGACAAAATTTTCAATTTCAGCACCTTCACCTCTAAGACTTAAGATGAAGAATAGAGCATGGTGACATGGCAGGCCAGTAACATGCCACTTCCTGCATGCACAAGTCCTGTTTGCAATGTTTACAGGATACCTCCTCTCATTTTCATGCTTGACTGTTGCATAAACCTCAGCTAGGGTATTAGAACTCCTAATCATCCTCATTTTTATTCCTCCCATTGCTATGGTCCTTTGATTCAGTAACAAAACAACCTTTGGCAGTATTGTGTGTCCTATAAATTTCCTTGCACAAATTCTTTGCCTAAATTCTATCTTCACCGTTATGGCCTGTCTATTGCATCTAACAAGAGAACAATTGCTAATGATCTAAGGTCCCTAATCTTGGACTTAAAACTCTCTGCTAAATTGTTACAAACAAAATCAACCTTGCTTAACTCACCAAAGTTGCTTCTAGCCCATAGTCGGGTGTTATGTTTTCGAAGGTACTGTTTCACCTTTGGCTCTGTATTATACATGTTCTTCAAAAAAAATGAATTTCTGCTTGGGGTGTATGTGTACGGCGCTGACCACAAGTTATCTTAAAAAAAATTCCTTTGAATTTTTCAAAAAGTTATTCGAGAGGTGCCTCATGCATTCTCTATGCTCGACCCCAGGAAAGACAACATTGATGACCACAAGTATAGGGGATCGTGTGTAGCCTTTTCGATATGTAAGAGTGTCGAACCCAACGAGGAGCTAAAGGTAGGATAAGTATTCTCTCAAGTTCTATCAACCACTTATACAACTCTACGCACACTAAACGTTTTCTCTAACTAGGAAATAAAACTAGAGTAACAATACGGGTATGAGAGATAACTTTGCGAGATAATAAATAACAGGAAAGTAAAGTTAGTTGCTGCAACAATAAAGTACACTAAAGAACACTAAACTAACAGAACCATGAGTGTGGAAAAGTGGTGGAAAGTGCGATGGATTTGTACAAGATTAACTAGTGAAGATACTTGGTTCATTGTCTTCGATGCAGTTTTTCATGTGGGAGAGGCTAAATATATATGCACTCAACTACTTGTGATTACACATACTATATGATTGGATTGTTAGCAAACATCCGTAACTACTAACAATGCATTAAGGTTTCCCCAACCATAGCCTTAAGTTAATGGTCCTCTTACTCCCATACGTGCAACGTTCCGGTTCGCGTCCTCAGGTTTCTGTCGCTCCGGCAGGACTACCCCCTTCCTTTACACATACTACAAACCCTATGATGTTGATCCATGCGCGCATAAATATAATGGACACCAAAGGACTGCACCATATCAACATACAACTCTAATGAACCAAGGACATTCAACCATTCAATCTAAGAACAAAGAAACTACACAAACATGACATAGATCATAGGATAATACTTTATAGCATCAAACACCATGTTTTGGGAGGATGAAACACTGTATACAAGGAGGAATTGGCGATGGAGATGGCGGTGAAGACGTTGAAGGGGACAGCGAGGAGCGCAGGGCGGCGCCGGCGCCGGCGGTGGCGCGGGGAACTCTCCCGCGCCGCCGGCATCAAGGGGAAGCACCGCCCCTTAGCCCCCTTCCTTCATGGCTTCTTGGGAGCCCTCCCCATGGAGATGGGATCCATGGGGAGGCAAAAACGTGGCTTTGGTGGCTGCAATTCGTGGGTATGAGGTGTTGGCCACGACCTAGGTTTTCTCCCTTTATATATTCTCGCGGAATCCCGTCATCCATCTAGGGTTGAAGTAGATCGGGGACATCTCGGCTGTCCGGACTCGGAATTGGACGAATTTTATGTCTAGACGTTCGGCGGAAAATGCCCCGCAACTTTCGCGACTAGACTTTTTCCGTTTGACGTCGTCTTCCGCCCGTAACGTGACCATCTCCGAAAAACGTTTCCAGACAGATTTCTGAAAAGTCCCAATTTGACTCCAAGAAGGTTTCCTCTTGTATTTTTGATAATTCGTACACATCAAAGAGTAAAACAAGAACATTGTGCAGTTTTGCAACTATTAATAGGTTTAGTCCAAATAAATCATAAACTTAATATAAAAACAAGTGTCAAAAGCATAATAGTAGCATAAAACCATCAAAAATTATAGATACGTTTGAGACGTATCAGCATCCCAAGCTTAGTCCCTACTCGTCCTCGAGTAGGTAAAACGATAACAAAATAATTTTTGATGCTGAATGTTATGATCAGGTTTTTAAAAATTGCATGACAAATGATGTATAGATAATAGAACTTAGCAATCATGTTACCTAATGAAAAGATATCAACGAACTAAGAATTCATAGTATGAAATTTATAAACATCAACAAGATTGTAATGACCATAATAAAACATGGTAGAGTGGTATCTCGCTTGCTCTTTATTGTGAAGCAAAACATAAATGCTAGAGCACCTCTGAAGTTTTAAGTGAAGACTTGATATAAAGATATCACAGATAAAAGCATCAAAGTTATACCGAGCTAACAGTATTCTGGGACAAGCACATTACACTAAGAATGATCGTTATGCTCTCGAAGAAGTGCTCAAAGAAAGGATGGTGACTCAACATTAAAATAAAAGATTGGCCCTTCGCAGAGGGAAGCAGGGATTAACATGTGCTAGAGCTTTTTATTTTTTTTTAAACAGAAGTAACATTGTTTTGAGAGGTGGTTGTTCCTGTCAACGAATAGCAATAGTTCTTGTTATCTTCCATACTAAAACAAGTTTTGAGAGCGGTTCCGAGATATTAAAATTAGGCATTTATAGCATGCACTTTTATATAGTATGACACTCCTCCCAACCTTTGCTCACACAAACCATGGCTAACCGAATCCTCGGGTGCCTGCCAACAATCTCATACCATGGAGGAGTGTCTATTTATTTTACTTTTACTTTTTAGATGTTATAATGGTCTAACCAGCTTTTTGCAAAATTAGTGACGAGCAGATGAAGCATGCAAGTCGGAAACTTAATTTAGCATGGAAGATAACAAACCCAACTACTACGTCCTCATGAGCTGAAAACAGTGTCACAAATGAGAAGTATTTTGAAGGTTTTAAAGGTAGCACATGAAAATTTACTTAGAATGGTTTGAAATACCATGCATAGGAATTTATGGTGGACTCTTTGGAATAACTTGGTTTTAAGGATTTTGGATGCACGAGCAGCATTCCCGCTCAGTACAGGTGAAGGCTAGCAATAGACTGGGAAGCGACAACCAAGAGAGCAATAACTACCATAATCATACCTGCGACAGAATAAAATTACAGAGGCATAAAGTGATACTAGAACTCTGAGGCAAAATAAATCATCAAGGCTTTAATTGACTTTTATTTTCAGTCATAAACATGTGTGAGCATGTGCCAAGTCAATTCAAGTAAATCATTCAGAGGAGGATATCACAATGTCATATCATCTTATGAACAGGACAATGCATGTTAACATCAAAATAGCATAATATACACTATTAGCTAGTTGAGACTAACCATAAGAAAACATAAACTACTAAACAATATCATTCACACACCATTTTTTTAAGTTTCAATAAACTTCGAACCACCTCTCCAAACAGGAGATAAATAAAAGATATGACGATCAACTTATTAATGTAATTGGTGTTTGATGCTAAGACAAGTAAATAATAAGATACAACCGCTCCAAGTTTATTCAAATTTCTATGTTGCTCGAAAAACAAAGTTTAAGGGTTTCCAAACCGAGAGGTTGTTGATGAAGAGGGATGCGGAGACATCCCAAGCTTATGACTTTGGCCATTCTTCAATATTTCTCTGTTTGGTGTTCCTTCATTCTATGTGAAAAAACTTCAACACAAAAAACTTTCCCATTCTTTTCTGCGGTTAGACATTAGTGCAATAGATAATATTTCCAAAGTGCTGCTATTAAACCAAATCAAATTTGTTTTTGAGTTACAGAAAGGTTGCTTAAGTGGACAATTTCTAAATAAAAGGTAAGACCCAAAAAGAATCAAATGAAAACGCAAAGAGGCCACTTTTGCAACAAAAGTCAGAATCTGTCCAGAAAAACAGCAGCTGGAAAACGTAATTTTTAGGTGCACTTAAACATGTCAGAAAATTTTGCCAATTTTTGTGTGTGCAGAGGATTCGGTGATACGTAACCTGTCCAAATTTCGTGACTTTAGAGTTTCCAGTAAAATATGAAAAATCGCACAGTGAACAGTAGATGCTGAAAACAGAAAAGTCATTTTTAAATATATATCAACTAAAACCAAATGGGAAAACTTGACACTTTATTATTTTATTTTTAAACTTAATACCAGAGGAAGAACAAGACCTAAACTATCTAGCAACAGTAAGGAAAACTCGAAATAAAAACCAAAGGTATAAACCAAATAGAATACAAACAAAGAACCAAATTAAGAAGCAAAAAGAAAAGAAAATATTTTTGTTGTTTCGAATTTATAAGTGAAAGTAAAGAGGCAATAAAAATAAAAATAAAGAGCCTAATAAAACTAAAGAAGGTAAAACCAAGACATATAAAAGCAATTATAATACCAGTTAAGACAATACATATCATGTGGATGGGTAATATAGAGTATGAAGGAGACAACCTCATGTTAGTTGATGAATAGGGAGATGACTCGGGCATCCCAAGCTTAGATGATTGTATCTTCTTGAATATGTTCTTGGGATGCACCTACACATCCCGAGCTTGAGCTCTTGCGTCTTCTTGTTCATCTCATATCACCATATTGATTAGATCTTATATGCTACATCCACATAAAACTTCACAAAACTCATTAGTAGGGTTAGTATTCATTAAATAAAATCCACTCATGTTCAAGTGTTGACAAATTTCATAATATTTATTAAACATTAGCCACTGTATATACCGAGGTTCTTATCATTTCCATTGTCCATCGAAAAACTAAGTAAACTAAGAGCACTAAGTACAATATTGAATAAACAGAATAGAATCTGGCAAAACTGAACAGTCCGAAAAGATGACTCAACGAGATAGTTACATAGCTCAAATCAAAAAACTAAAAACTAATGAAAGACATATCATAATCTCAGGTTTATGCACAAAAAATTTCAGATCAAAATACTATCCTGAGATTTATCACGATTTTATTTACAAAGAAGCACAAAAATCTGTCTAAACTGAACAGTTGGTGAAGATCGATTTTTTAGAGATAGCTACGTAACTCAAATCACAAACAGTTAGTCTAATGAAAGAAAGATAACAAGCCGGGCTGTGCGCTCAAGAAATTTCAGATCCATATGACGTTCTGGTGATTTAAAACATTTTATACGGTGAAGCACAAAAAATCTGTTTCTGGACAGCAAAGCAAAACTTTCACTTTCATATAACTAGATGATTGCGTGGATCACACGTTCGTTGGGAGACCCCAAGAGGAAGGTATGATGCAGTGTAGCAGCAGTTTTCCCTCAGTATGAAACCAAGGTTTAATCGAACCAGTAGGAGCAAGAAATCACTTCTGAAGGTTGTCAGTGGCGCGCTGACGTGGAACCTGCACACAACACAATCAAACTACTTTGCCCCAACGAAACAGTGAGGTTGTCAATCTCACCGGCTTGCTGAAAACAAAGGATTAAACGTATGTGGAAAACAGTAGTAAATTGCAGAGAATGAAAAGGAACATGTTTGCAGTTGGTTGTATTATCAGTGTAAAAGAATGGACCGGGGTCCACAGTTCACTAGTGGTGTCTCTCCATAAAAGATAACTAACATGCTGGGTGAACAAATTACAGCTGGGCAATTGACAAAATATTGAGCGCATGACAATGCATATATATGACATGATGATTACTATGATATTCATGTGGGCATTACGACAAAATACATAGACCGTTATCCAACAGCGTCTATGACTAATAATCCACCGCCAGGTTGTCATACCGAGTTCCCCGTTGGTATTAAGTTGCAAGCAACGGATAATTGCATTAAGTAATGTGCGTAATGTAAACAAATGCATTAGACCTAACGGCGCACCCTTAAGCTAAGCATCGGTTATTTTATCCCTAGTGGCAACAGCACATCCACAATCTTAGAAGTTATTGTCACTCTCCCAGATTACCGGAGGCATGAACCCACTATCTAGCATAAATACTCACTCTTGGAGTTACAAGCATCTACTTGGCCAAAGCATCTACTAGTAACGGAAAGCATGCAAGATCATAAATAACATATAAGATAGATTGATAATCAACTTGACATAGTATTCAATATTCATCGGATCCCAGCAAACACAACATGTAGCATTACAATAAGATGATCTTGATCATGATAGGCAGCTCACAAGATCTAAACATGATAGCATAAAGTGGAGAGACAACCATCTAGCTACTGCCATGGACCCGTAGTCCAAGGATGAACTACTCACGCATCACTCCGGAGGCAGGCATGGTGATGTAGAGCCCTCCGGTGATGATTCCCCTCTCCGGCAGGGTGCCGGGAAGAGCTTCTGAACCCTCCCGAGCTAGGGTTGACGGCGGCGGCGTCTCTGGAACTTTTCGTGGATAATGGCTCGGGTATTTAGGGTTTTCGCGTCGGGAGAATAAATAGGCGAAAGGGCGGCGGCTGCGGAGCCACGAGGGCCCCACACCACCCCACGGCGCGGCAGGGGGGCCGCGCGGCCCCATGGTGTGGGTGCCACGTGGCCCTCCTCCGTCTCTCCTCTGGACTCCGTCTTCGTGTTGGAAAAATAGGAGGTTCTGTCCAAGTTTCGTCCAATTCCGAGAATATTTCCAGACTAGCTTTTCTGGAATACAAAAACAGCAGAAAACAGGAACTGGCACTGTGGCATCTTGTTAATAGGTTAGTCCCAGAAAATGCATAAAAATGCTATGAAGTGTATATAAAACATGTAACAATTGGTATAATATCAACATGGAACATCAGAAATTATAGATACGTTTGAGACGTATCAAGCATCCCCAAGCTTAGTTCTACTCGTCCTCGAGTAGGTAAAACGATAAAAACAAAATAATTTCTGAGGTGACATGCTACAATCATAATCTTGATCAAATATTGTAAAGCACATGTTATGAATGAAGTGATCCAGGTCAATGGTCTATAGTTTGCTAGCAAGTAGATAATGAGCAAACAACTGAATCATATAAGCAAAAACTTTTCATGAATAGTACTTTCGAGACAAGCATCAAAGAGTTTTGCATAAGAGTTAACTCATAAAGCAATAGATTCTAAGTAAAAGGTATTTAACCAACACAAAGGAAGATTTAAGTTTCAGCAATTGCTTTCAACTTTCAACATATATATCTCATGGATATTTGTCAACACAAAGCATATAATAAGTGCAATATACGAGCATATAAAAATTGTTGCACCAAAGTTGACACTAGTGTTTGCTTCTAAGATAGAAAGAAGTAGGAAAACTGACTCAACATAAAAGTAAAAGAAAGGCCCTTCGCAGAGGGAAGCAGGGATTAAATCATGTGCTAGAGCTTTTTAAGTTTTTGAAATCATATAGAGAGTAAAAATAAGTTTTGAGAGGTGTTTGTTAATTGTCAACGAATCAGAAAATGGAAAGTACAATATGACCCCTGCCAACCAGACTTTTAAGAGCGGCTCCCATGAAGGACGTTATTTCTACCAGCAAGGCAGATCATCCTCTTTCTCTTTTGTTTACACATGCAGATATTTCACTGTTTGTCATTGCTTGACTGATAAATCAGGGCAAAAATGTGAAGAGAATTAAGCGGTTAAAGTTGTAATTAATTGGGACTGGGCACCCCATTTGCCAGCTCTTTTTGCAAAATTAATGGATAAGCGGATGTATATGCCGCTAGTCCGGTGGTAAAGTCTGTTTGACAGTTGACATAAAGACATCCACCCCGTCCTCATGAGCTTGGTAAACATTGACACAAAATAGGAGTAATAATTTTGAATAGTTTAAAGGTAGCACATGAAAAATTTACTTGGAATGGCAAGGAAATACCACATATAGGTAGTTATGGTGGACACAGATGGCATGGATTTTGGCTCAAGGTTTTGGATGCACGAGAAGCATTCCCTCTCAGTACAGAGTTTAGGCTAGCAAGGTTATTTGAAGCAAACACAGGATATCAACCGACACAGCAAGGCTTATATGAAAACATATTGCAAGCATTATAAGACTCTACACTGTCTTCCTTGTTAACCAAACCCTTTTACTAGAAAATATCTAGACCTTAGAGATACCAATCATGCAAACCAAATTTCAACGAGCTTTACGGTAGTTCTTCATTAATAGGTTTTAACTACATGATACAAAAGCTTAAACATGAACTACTTGATAACTCAAAACAATTGACAAGTATCAAATTATCCAATACAATGATCTACAAGAATATGTAAGCTTTTTCCATTATACCATCTACCACATGCAACATTTTCTGTTCCAACCAAACACCAATCAATTTATTTCAACATAAACTCTCCAAACAATTATAAGTGAAGCAAGAGAGTACTTTCTTTAAAAGAACTAACAGCTCTGAATAAGAGATGCATGCAAAACAGGAGCTAAAAGCATAGCAATAGCTAGATAAGAATACTCAACAAGTATAAGTGAAGAATAGGAGTATTCATATGAAAAAGCGGAGCGTGTCTCTCTCCCAATCAAGAATGCTGGGGTCCAATCAAGTTGACCATAAGAAAAATAAAATACTGAAAATAAAAGCACACAGACGCTCCAAGTAAAGCACATATGATGTGAAAGAATTAAAATATAGTTTCACTAGAGATGACCTGATAAGTTGCTGATGAAGAAGGGGATGCCTTGGGCATCCCCAAGCTTAGACGCTTGAGTCTTCTTGAAATATGCTGGGGTGATCCATGGGAGCATCCCCAAGCTTAAGCTCTTCACTCTTCTTGATCACATTATATCATCCTTCTCTCTTGACCCTTGAAAACTTCCGCCACACCAAACTCAAAGTAATTCTCATTAGAGGGTTAGTGCACAATCAAAAACTCACATGTTCTATAAGGACACAAACATGACCGTTACTTTTAACATTAGCTACTGCCACTGATGTTATGTGAAGCTCTTCACCCTAAAAAAGAATTCCACTCAACACTAGTAAAAGAGAGAATGCGAAAAATAAAAGACAGAATCTGTCTAAACAGAACAGTCCGCAAAGACGAATTTTTTCGAGGCACTTACGTTGCTCAGATCGAAAAACTTTAAACTAACGAAAGATGCGTACATATCTGAGGATCACGCACAAAAATTTGCAGATTTAAATAATTTTTCTGTGATTTTACAGAATTAAAACGGTGAACAGCAGAAATCTGTTCCTGCGCAGAAATCCAAATCTAGCATCATCTTCCTATTAGAGGCAATACTTGGCACAACAATGCGATAAAATAAAGATACAAAGGAATTGTTACAGAAGTAAACAACTCCTTGACTCAAAAAAAGAAAAATTGCAGAAATAAAATAATGGGTTGTCTCCCATAAGCGCTTTTCTTTAACGCCTTTCAGCTAGGCGCAGAAAGTAAGAATCAAGTGTTTCCAAGTGATGAAGCATCAACAGAATAATTTGCTCTAACAATAGAATCAAAAGGTAACTTCATCTTCTTTCTAGGGAAGTGTTCCATACCTTTCTTGAGTGGGAATTGATATTTAATATTCCCCTCTCTCATATCAATAATAGCACCAACAGTTCTAAGAAAAGGTCTTCCCAAAACAATAGGACAAGAAGCATTGCATTCAATATCCAAAACAACAAAATCAACGGGGACAAGGTTATTGTTAACCATTATAAAAACATCATCAACTCTCCCCAAAGGTTTCTTTATAGTATTATCAGCAAGGTGAACATCCAAATAACAGTGTTCCAAAGGTGCTAAATCAAGCATATCATAGAGTTTCTTAGGCATAACAGAAATACTAGCACCAAGATCACATAAAGCATTGCAATCAAAATCATTCACCTTCATTTTAATGATGGGCTCCCAACCATCTTCTAACTTCCTAGGGATAGAAGCTTCATGTTTTAATTTCTCTTCCCTAACTTGCATGAGAGCATTAGTAATATGTTTAGTAAAAGCCATGTTTATAGCACTAGCATTAGGACTTCTAGCTAGCTTTTGCAAGAACTTAATTACTTCAGAAATATTGCAACCATCAAAATCAAAGTCATTATTATCAAAAGTAATAGGACCATTGTCTCCCACATCTCGAAAAATTTCAGCACTTTTATCAGGAACAATCCAATCAAAATTCTTTTCTAGTGCCTCATGCATTCCTACAAACTTAAAAGGTATTGGTATCTTAACTTCCCCCTCATAATTAGTTTCTTTGGTGTACTTAAGCCTCTCTTTTTCCAGTTTCTCAAGTGTATTGACAACATCAATATAATAGCCAAGCATCTTATATCGAATAAAAACTTTTCTAGCTTCTCTAGCAACATCACCAAATTCTTTAAGCAAGGTTTCTAGAACAAAATCTTTCTTTTCACCATCTACATCCTTATACTTTTGCATCTCACAAAGTTCAACAAAATTATTAAGGTGAGCAGCAGCATAATTAGTACTAACACCAGAGAATTGCTCTTTCATAACAATTTTAAAAGTGCAGGTTTAATTTCATAGAATTCTGCGTTAGAAGCAGGTGGAGCAATAGGTGTACTAATGAAATCATTGTTGTTCGTGCTAGTGAAATCACACAACTTAGTGTTCTCAGGGGTGCTCATTTTAGCAAAATTAAAACAAAACAGAAAGATAACAACTTGAAAATGAAAGTAACTAATTTTTTTGTGTTTTTGATAAATAAAGCAAACAAGACTAAATAAAAATAAACTAAGCAAGACAATAACAAAGTAAAGAGATTGGAAGCGTGAAACTGCCCTTGCAGAAATCCTCTTGCTCCCCGGCAACGGCGCCAGAAAATACGCTTGATTGCGTGGATCACACGTTCGTTGGGAGACCCCAAGAGGAAGGTATGATGCAGTGTAGCAGCAGTTTTCCCTCAGTATGAAACCAAGGGTTAATCGAACCAGTAGGAGCAAGAAATCACTTCTGAAGGTTGTTAGTGGCACGCTGACGTGGAACCTGCACACAACACAATCAAACTACTTTGCCCCAACGAAACAGTGAGGTTGTCGATCTCACCGGCTTGCTGAAAACAAAGGATTAAACGTATGGTGTGGAAAATAGTAGTAAATTGCAGAGAATGAAAAGGAACAGTGTTTGCAGTTGGTTGTATTATCAGTGTAAAAGAATGGACCGGGGTCCACAGTTCACTAGTGGTGTCTCTCCATAAAAGATAACTAACATGCTGGGTGAACAAATTACAGCTGGGCAATTGGCAAAATATTGAGCGCACGACAATGCATATATATGACATGATGATTACTATGATATTCATGTGGGCATTACGACAAAATACATAGACCGTTATCCAACAACGTCTATGACTAATAATCCACCGCCAGGTTGTCATACTGAGTTCCCCGTTGGTATTAAGTTGCAAGCAACGGATAATTGCATTAAGTAATGTGCGTAATGTAAACAAATGCATTGGACCTAACGGCGCACCCTTAAGCTAAGCATCGGTTATTTTATCCCTTGTGGCAACAGCACATCCACAATCTTAGAAGTTATTGTCACTCTCCCAGATTACCGGAGGCATGAACCCACTATCTAGCATAAATACTCACTCTTGGAGTTACAAGGATCTACTTGGCCAAAGCATCTACTAGTAACGGAAAGCATGCAAGATCATAAATAACATATAAGATAGATTGATAATCAACTTGACATAGTATTCAATATTCATCGGATCCCAGCAAACACAACATGTAGCATTACAATAAGATGATCTTGATCATGATAGGCAGCTCACAAGATCTAAACATGATAGCATAAAGTGGAGAGACAACCATCTAGCTACTGCCATGGACCCGTAGTCCAAGGATGAACTACTCACGCATCACTCCGGAGGCAGGCATGGTGATGTAGAGCCCTCCGGTGATGATTCCCCTATCCGGCAGGGTGCTGGGAAGAGCTTCTGAACCCTCCCGAGCAAGGGTTGACGGCGGCGGCGTCTCTGGAACTTTTCGTGGATAATGGCTCGGGTCTTTATGGTTTTCGCGTCGGGAAGAATAAATAGGCGAAAGGGCGGCGGCTGCGGAGCACGAGGGCCCCACACCACCCCACGGCGCGGCAGGGGGGCCCGTGCGGCCCCATGGTGTGGGTGCCACGTGGCCCTCCTCCGTCTCTCCTCTGGACTCCGTCTTCGTGTTGGAAAAAAAGGAGGTTATGTCCAAGTTTCGTGCAATTCCGAGAATATTTCCAGACTAGTTTTTCTGGAATACAAAAAACAGCAGAAAATAGGAACTGGCACTGTGGCATCTTGTTAATAGGTTAGTCCAGAAAATGCATAAAAATGCTATGAAGTGTATATAAAACATGTAACAATTGGTATAATATCAACATGGAACATCAAAAATTATAGATACGTTTGAGACGTATCACTAGACACTACTATTAGCACTTTATTTTTATGGTACAGAGGATTATACACAATATATACAATATATACATGTTTTAGATGAAGAGCTTCCATGGAAAGATTAGTTTTGGTTTCATAGGCATGAACACAAGTGTTCAAGGTCGACCCCCACTTAACCATTACTCATCTTTCCAAGCACTTTTCTTTTTGAAAACATTTTTAGATAACAACTACAACTAATTTTTTTGGTAATTCGCATTCCCTATCCAAACTAAGATAGAGAACAACTTAAAACTGGAAATAAAAACTACTTAGAGATAAAGCAAACAAGTGCACACAAGAATATTCACCCACGCTATTGCTCCCGGCAACGGCGCCAGAAAAGGTCTTGATAACCCACAAGTATAGGGGATCGTGTGTAGCCTTTTCGATAAGTAAGAGTGTCGAACCCAACGAGGGGCTAAAAGTAGGATAAGTATTCTCTCAAGTTCTATCAACCACTTATACAACTCTACGCGCACTAAACGTTTGCTCTAACTAGGAAATAAAACTAGAGTAACAATACGGGTATGAGAGATAGCTTTGCGAGATAATAAATAACAGGAAAGTAAAGTTAGTTGCTGCAGCAATAAAGTACATTAAAGAACACTAAACTAACAGAACCATGAGTGTTGAAAAGTGGTGGAAAGTACGATGGATTTGTACAAGATTAACTAGTGAAGATATTTGGTTCATTGTCTTCGATGCAGTTTCACTCAACTACTTGTGATTACACATACTATATGATTGGATTGTTAGCAAACATCTGTAACTACTAACAATGCATTAAGGTTTCCCCAACCATAGCCTTGAGTTAATGGTCTTCTTACTCCCATACGTGCAACGTTCTGGTTCGCGTCCTCAGGTTTCTGTCGCTCCGGCAGGACTATCCCCTTTCTTTACACACACTACAAACCCTATGATGTTGATCCATGCGCGCATAAATATAATGGACACCAAAGGACTGCACCATATCAACATACAACTCTAATGAACCAAAGACATTCAGCCATTCAATCTAAGAACAAAGAAACTACACAAACATGACATAGATCATAGGATAATACTTTATAGCATCAAACACCATGTTTACATAGAGCGGTACAGAGGTGTGTGGGAGGATGAACATTGTATACAAGGAGGAATTGGCGATGGAGATGGCGGTGAAGACGTTGAAGGGGACAGCGAGGAGCGCAGGGCGGCGCCGGCGCCGACGGTGGCGCGGGGAACTCTCCCACGCCGCCGGCATCAAGGGGAAGCACCGCCCTTAGCCCCCTTCCTTCATGGCTTCTTGGGAGCCCTCCTCCATGGAGATGGATCCATGGGGAGGCAAAAACGTGGCTTTGGTGACTGCAATTCGTGGGTATGAGGTGTTGGCCACGACCTAGGTTTTCTCCCTTTATATATTCTCGTGGAATCTGATACGTCCATTTTGCATCATTATTTTATATCATAATTTACTACTATTCATTGATATATTTCATATTTGGATGATATACTTATGTTATTTTATCTTGTTTGGCATGTTTGATGATTATTGGAGAATTAACTGCCGGAGTCAGGATTCAGCTGGAAAAAGCATCGTCAAGACACCCTATTTCTGAAGATCAACAATTCACGGAAAATATACAGATGTTCCTATTTCGTCAGATGCCGGAGCCAGCCAAAAGGGGAGGCTGAGATGGGCCACGAGGGGCCCACACCACCCCACGGCGCGGGGCCCCCTCTGCCGCGTCGTGGCATGGTGTGGCCACCCTGGCCCACCTCTGACGCTCCCCCTTCGCGTATTTCATCCCCAGAAACCCTATGACGGGGAGTCATCGAGAAATATTCCGCCGCCTCCACGAGGCGGAAACCACAGAGAGAGAAAAAGCTCTCCGGTAGGCAGAAATCATCGCCATCGTCATCGTCATCACGCCGGACTTCATCGGGATCATCATCATCATCTCCACACTGTCACCATCATCTCCACCGCTCCACTCGTTCCGCTGTAACATCTAGGGTTATACTTTGTGTAGTTCATAGGGGAAACTTTCCCGGTGTTGATTACTACTTGTGGTTGATGCTATTAAGTTTTATCGGTGAATTGAAGTATATGTCCAGATTGTTATTCATCATTATATCACCTCTGATCATGATCCATATGATGTCTTGTGAGTAGTTCGTTTAGTTCTTGAGGACATGGGAGAAGTCATGCTGTTAGTAGTGGAACTATGTTGAGTAATATTTAATGGTTTGATATTTAAGTTGTGGTGTTATTCTTCTAGTGGTGTCGTGTGAACGTCGACTACATGACACTTCACCTTTATGGGCCTAGAGGAATGCATTGTGTATTCGGCTACTAATTGTGGGGTTGCCGGAGTGACAGAAACCTAAACCCCCGTTAGTAAACCGGTGCATGAGGGAGTGTAGGATCTCAGAGTTTAAGGCTGTGGTTAGATTTATCTTAATTACTTCCTTGTAACGCGGATGCTTGCAAGGGGTTTAATCACAAGTATGTATTAGTCCAAGTTAGGGCAGTGCATTAGCATAGGTTCACCCACACAACACTTATCAAAACAATAAAGATTAATCAGCTGTAGGAAGCGAAAGCACTTGACGAAATTCCCGTGTGTCCTCAAGAACATTTTGCCATCATAAGTAAACCAACCGGCTTATCCTTTGCTCTAAAAAGGATTGGGCCACTTGCTGCAATTATTATTACTGTCTTTTATTTACACGTATTTTATTTATCTGCAATATCAAAAACCCCTAAAAACTTGTCTGCTAGTATTTACAGTGATTCCTTGATCAAAACTACTTGTCAACACCTTCTGCTCCTCGTTGGGTTCGACACTCTTATTTATCGAAAGTACTACGATACACCCCCTATACTTGTGGGTCATCAAGACTATTTTCTGGCGCCGTTGCCGGGGAGTGAAGTGCTATTGGTAAGTGGAATTGGTAAGGGAAACCTTTACTGTAAGTGCTGTTTTTATTTCTGCTTGCTGCTTTATTTTATTATGGAGAGATCTCCATTCGAATCCCTATTTGGGAATACTACTGCCACTGCTAAGGTAGTAGATGAACCGCCGCCTGCTGAATTAGATCCATTTAAAATACCTATGAAAATTGTTGAACGTGTTATGGATAACCGCTATGTTGGAGATGGAACCATCCATCCTGGTGATCATTTACTATTTATACATGAATTATGCGAGTTGTTCAAGTGTGCAGGTATTTCAATGGAAAAAGTCAAGAGGAAGTTATTCTCTATCATTGAAGGGCCGAGCTGCGGAATGGTATAAGATGCTGAAGAATGGCCGATCTATTGGCTGGGAGGAAATTGTACCTCTCTTTTATTCTAAATTCTATCCTCCTAGTGAGATTCATCAAGATCGAAATCGCATATATAATTTTTGGCCTCATGATGGAGAGAGTATTGCCCAAGCGTGGGGGAGATTGAAGTCACTAATGCTCAAATGTCCCATTCATGAGCTCCCAAGTAATATTGTTATCAATAATTTTTATGCAAGGCTTTCTCTTCATGATAAGGATTTATTGGATGCCTCTTGTTCTGGATCATTTACACGTACTGAAGAAGAAGTTAAATGGGACCTTCTTGACCGTATTCAGGAAAATACTGAAGGATGGGAGAACGACAAAGGTAGAAAGTCAGGTATAAATTATGATTGAATGCATTAAATCTTTTATGGAGACTGATGATTTCCGTAATGTTAGTGCTGTTTATTGTCTTGATTCTCAAGTTGTTGCAAATTATTACAAAGCTTTTGCCTCTTATCTTGATGTGCCTAAGAAGGATTTGAATAAATATCATGAACCTTATAAAGATAAAACCAATTCGGCCATTGGCAAAGTATTGAAGTTCATACTGTTGATCACATTTTGCCAGAACCTTATATTGAAAAAATACCTTTTCCTGTTAAAGTCAAGCAACATTCTCTGATAGCTAGTGTGGTTAATAAAAGTGCCAAGAAACCTTTAGAGCCTGATGAACAAATAACTGTTGAACCTGAAGTAGCAATTATAAAGGATTTGGTAACTGAAAATGTAGATGGAGAACATATTATCTTTTGTGAAGATGCTTCTAATATTGTTTCGCATCCTGGTAAATTAGGAAAACAAGTGTTCCTGTGCTTTCAGTGAAGATAGGAGAACATTGCTATTATGGTTTATGTGATATTGGTGCAAGTTCTAGTGCTATTCCTTTTGAACTTTATAAAGAAATTATGCATGAAATTAGTCCCTGTGAACTTGAGGATATTGATGTGGTTATTCAACTTGCCAATAGGGAAACTATCTCTCCATTGGTATTGTGAGAGATGTTGAGGTTTTATGCGGTAAAACTAAATATCCTACTGATTTTCTAGTACTTGGTTCTAAAGCTAGTAAAACTTGTCCTATTATTTTCGGTAGACCTTTCTTGAATACATGTGGTGCTATTATAGATTGTAAGAAAGAGAAAATTTACACTAAATTTAATGGAGAATCTTATGAGTTTAATTTCTCTAAGTTTGGTAAGAAACTTTATGAAACTGATTTGCCTAATGAGGACCGAAAATTGAACAACTGGCTGCTATTGCTATGGAGGAACACGAAAGTGAGGTCTTTATGGAGGAAAGGAATGAAATTGACAATATCTTTCTTCATCAACCACCATTACTTAAGCATAATTTGCCGGTGGAAGATTTGGGTACCCCTGCACCTCCTAAAGAAGATCCTGTTTTTGATTTAAAACCTTTGCCTGATAACCTTAAATATGCTCACATTGATGATAAGAAAACATATCCTGTTATTATTAGTTCTAAACTTTCAGGTACTGAAGAGGCAAGGTTATTGGAAGTATTGAGGAAACACCGAGGGGCTATCGGATATACTTGGATGATTTAAAAGGGATTTCTCCTGCTATATGTCAACACGCCATCAACATGGAAGATGATGCAAAACCTGTTGTGGAGCACCAGCGTCGTCTAATCCCTAAAATGAAGGAAGTGGTAAGAAATGAGGTATTAAAACTCCTCGATGCTGGTATAATTTATCCTATTGCTGATAGTAAATGGGTAAGTCCTGTGCATTGTGTTCCTAAGAAAGGAGGAGTTACTGTTGTGCCAAATGAAAATGATGAACTTATTCCTCAAAGAGTAGTTGTTGGATATAGGATGTGCATTGATTTTCGAAAGGTTAATAAAGTTACTAAGAAAGATCACTATCCTTTACCTTTTATTGATCAAATGTTAGAAAGGTTGTCTAAGAAAACTCATTTTTGCTTTCTTGATGGTTATTCTGGATTTTCACAAATTGCTGTTAGAGCGAAAGATCAAGAGAAAACTACTTTTACTTGTCCTTATGGAACTTATGCTTATAGGCGTATGCCTTTTGGTTTGTGTAATGCTCCTGCTACATTTCAAAGATGCATGTCTGCTATTTTTCATGGTTTTTGTGAAAAAATTGTGGAAGTATTCATGGACGATTTTTCCGTCTATGGAACTTCTTTTGATAACTGCTTGCAAAACCTTGATAAAGTTTTGCAGAGATGTGAGGAAACTAATCTTGTTCTTAATTGGGAGAAATGTCACTTTATGGTTAATGAAGGGATTGTTCTTGGACATAAAATTTCTGAAAGAGGTATTGAAGTGGACAGAGCTAAAGTTGAAGCAATTGAGAAAATGCCCTGTCCCAGGGATGTTAAAGGTATTCGTAGTATTCTCGGTCATGCCGGTTTCTATAGAAGGTTTATTAAAGATTTCTCTAAAATTTCAAAACCTCTTACTAATCTTCTCCAAAAAGATGTACCTTTTGTTTTTGATGATGATTGTAAAGAAGCTTTTGAGTCTCTAAAAAAGGCTTTAACCACTGCTCCTGTTGTTCAACCTCCTGATTGGACTTTACCTTTCGAAATTATGTGTGATGCTAGTGATTTTGCTGTAGGTGCTGTTCTTGGACAGCGAGTAGATAAGAAGTTGAATGTTATTCATTATGCTAGTAAGACTCTTGATGCTGCTCAAAAGAATTATGCCACTACTGAAAAAGAGTTTTTAGCAGTAGTTTTTGCTTGTGATAAGTTTAGACCCTATATTGTTGATTCGAAAGTTATTATCCATACCGATCATGCTGCTATTAGATACCTTATGGAAAAGAAAGATGCTAAGCCTAGACTTATAAGATGGGTGCTTTTATTACAAGAGTTTGATTTGCATATTGTAGATAGGAAAGGTGCTGAAAATCCTGTCGCTGATAATTTGTCTAGATTGGAAAACATTTCTTATGATCCTGTTCCTGTTAACGATAGTTTTCCAAATGAACAATTGGCTGTGATAAAGGTAAGCTCGCGAGAAAGTCCTTGGTATGCTGACTATGCTAACTTTATTGTTGCCAAGTATTTGCCTCCAACCTTTACAGCTCAGCAAAGAAGGAAATTCTTTTATGACTTGAGGCATTATTTTTGGGATGACCCACACTTATATAAAGAAGGAGTGGATGGTATAATGCGAAGATGTGTTCCAGAATTTGAGCAAAAAGAAATATTGAGAAAATGCCATGGAAGTGCTTATGGAGGACATCATGCTGGAGATAGAACTGCACAAAAGGTTTTACAATCAGGTTTTTATTGGCCTACTCTTTTTAAAGATGCAAGAAAATTTATTTTATCATGCGATGAATGTCAAAGAGTTGGTAATATAACTAGACGCAATGAAATGCCTATGAATTATTCTCTTGTTATTGAACCTTTTGACTGTTGGGGATTTGACTTTATGGGTCCTTTTCCTCCTTCTGATGGTTATACTCATATACTTGTTGCTGTTGATTATGTTACTAAATGGGTAGAAGCTATACCAACATCTAGTGCTGATGGTGAGACATCATTAAAAATGCTTAAAGATATTATTTTTCCAAGGTTTGGTGTGCCTAGATATCTCATGACTGATGGTGGTTCTCATTTTATCCATGGTGCTTTTAGAAAAACCCTTGCTAAATATGATGTTAATCATAGAATTTCTTCACCTTATCATCCTCAAACAAGTGGTCAAGTAGAATTATCAAATAGAGAGATTAAATCTATTTTGCAGAAGACTGTTAATAAATCTAGAAAGAATTGGGCTAGGAAGCTTAATGATGCTTTGTGGGCTTATAGAACTGCTTATAAAAATCCTATGGGTATGTCTCCTTATAAAATGGTTTACGGAAAAGCTTGTCATTTACCTCTAGAATTAGAACATAAAGCTTATTGGGCCGTAAAAGAACTTAATAGAGATTTTAAACTTGCCGGTAAAAAAGGTTACTTGACTTGAGTTCCTTAGATGAATGGAGAAGTGAAGCTTATGAAAATGCTAGACTTTTTAAAGAGAAAGTGAAACAATGGCATGATAGGAGAATCCTAAAGAGAGAGTTTAATGTTGGTGAGAAAGTTCTATTGTATAGGTCTCGTCTCAGATTTTTTGCAGGTAAATTACTTTCGAAATGGGAAGGACCTTATGTTGTTTCAGAGGTTTACCGTTCAGGTGCAATCAAAATTACTTCGCTTGATGGTGACAAATCTCAAGTGGTTAATGGTCAAAGACTCAAGCATTATATTTCTGGGGATTCTTATAACGAAGACGTTGATATTATTCAAGTAGTGACTCCGGAAGATTTTATTAAAAGTCAAATTCAGAAAACTGCAGAGTCTGTTTTCGAATAGGTAACAGTTTTGGTAAGAAAAAGTTCGCGTTTAACTTCCCAACTTATGTTTTTGTTGTTTTTATTAAATATGGAAAATTACGAGCCAAAAACGGGGAGGAAACGGTGCCCGAGGGCACCACACACCCCACGGGCGGGCCCACCCTTGGCCGCGCCGGGGCATGGTGTGGGCGCCTCGGAGCCCGTCTCCAGCCCGGTTTCGACCTGGACTTTCCTTTTGTTATGAAACTTTTTGCTATATAACTCACCGGATCCCCGAGGTCCGTATATCGTTTTCTCGTCGTGTTTTCGTTTCGGGTTGTTTCTGTTCAGATGTCGTCCCAGGGTTCATCTTCAGAGAAGTACGTGCTGCGACGTCAACGTGAGCTCCTCCGTGACCTCGATCAGGGGACTTTCGTCGGATGGTCAGAAGAAGAAAGGATCACAGCTAGGCGCAAGGATATGGATCAGAGCATCAAGGAGGAAGTAAAGAAGATGTCGTCAAACAAAGAAGGAAAAATTGCTGCAAGATGAAGAACAAGCAAACCTACTTTTGTGGGATCAATTATGTAACATCCTGAAATTTGGCCTTTTCAAAAAAAATCTTTTGTGAATCTATTATTGGATTTTTGGGAATTAATATTCCTTTTGATTTCACTGCTATTTTAAACTCTCAAACTTTTACAAAATCTTGTCCAAGTTTGGGATCTTATGTTTTGGATTCCCTCCCACTTGGTGAACATGTTGCTGGCTCATTTCACCCAAAAATATTATTCCAATATTTTCTTTTATTTCAATAACCAAAATCCTATTATTTTGGCTTTACAAAGGAAGTACCTCAAAGACCTTTCCAAAAATTCTGCCAAAATTAGGGGATGACCCCTAGGCATTATATAGCCCAAATATGCAAAAACATTTGATACCTTGTTTACAAAATTTTGGAGTAACTCCCCACTTTAGTTTCTGCTATTTTCTTCTTTATTTTCAAAGTGCAAAGTAAATGTTTTCTTCCTGGTGATCCAAGACCCTAGATACAACCACAATGGACACACACACCTCAGGAAATTTTATGAACCCTTTTACATTTCATTTGCTTCACCAGAACAACATTTCCTCTTTTGACCAGAAGTGTTTTTCTAAAAATTCCTATAGACCAACTTTCGAATTTGACCAAACACTAGTCAGAGAAGTTGGAGATTATCCAATTTGGCGCACAGCAAAGCAAACCTCACTCGATTTGGTTCAGTGGTTCACGAGTTGTGGCCTAATGCCGCTGTCGGCATGCCCCTGGCGGCGCTCACCACTGGCATCGGCATGCCAGTGGCGCGCCAGGTGTCGCCGGCGACGCCACGGCCCCCCAGCCACTCCCCAGCCGCTCCCCGGCCATCTCCACCTCCCCCACTCTCCTCCACTCCCTCCCCGACGCCGGCAACCCCTCCGCAGCCAGCCTCCATGCACACGGCGACGCGCCGCACGCCACAGTCGCCGCCAGGTGTCGACGCCGCCGTGCCGTCCCCCCCTTGCCTCCCCCTGCCTCCCCTCTTCCTCCTGGAGCTCGTTAATGCCCCAGGACGCGCGAAGAAGCCACCAGCGCCGCGACGCACCGCCCAGCACAGTCTCGACGAACAACGCCGCCCACCACCGTGCGCCGATCATCGGTGCCACCTCCAAATCGCTATAAATAGGCCACCCCAGCCCCACTAGACCACCATCCACCTCCCTCGAGCTCTCTAGCCTCCCCCACCGCAACATCGAAGCCCGTAGATCACCGGAGCGCCGGAATCAAGTCCACCACCGCCGCAAGGAATCCGCGTGATTTCTTCGCCGTAGAAGCTCCCTAGCCCAACCCCTTCCACCCACAGCCCCTCTAGAACATGGCGAACCCGTAGACACCCTCGCCGGAGCAAGCCGTGGCCGGAATCGCCGTGTTCATCATCGACACATCGCCGCCGCCGCGGTCGATGTTGCTCCGCTCGTGTTAGGCTTCCCCAGCAAGCGCAAGTGCGGCCAGGAGCTGCGCATCGCCTCCCCGAGCCCTCCCACATCTTCTCCCTCGCCTCCCGTGCCCCCTAGCCACCAGGAGAGCTCACCGGAGAGCTCGCCGCCGGAGAACAGTACGTTTTCTTTTTATTCCAGAGAATAACGTTTTAGCACAGTGTCACTGACTAGTGGGACCCACTGTCAGGATTTTAAACATTTCCCAAAGGTTTTTCTATTTTCTGTTTTTCTGTTTAAATAAATGGCAGAAACTTTGAAAATTCATATCTCTCTCGAAAATCATCAAAAAAATATGAATCTTTTTTTGATAGCTTTGTTTTCAAAATGTCTGTCCAATGACATCAAAAGTATTTCATTTGGAGTTCATTTGCATGGTCGTTTATTCGATGCCGTAGGAAGGGTTTTTAATACAATTTCATTCTTTAATTAGATTCAAACTTCTCCAACGAAGTTGCAGTCGAACCCGAACCCTACCCCACCGCTGAAGGCAAGCCATTAACCTAATCTCAAGCTTGGTCGAAATTTAGAAAAATTGCTTGATTGTTTAATTAGTTGTTGTTGCATATCACATGCCATGTCACATGAAATATCATCGCCTTGCCTTACCGTTGTTCACTTTCCATATGTTTATTTACCGCTGAAATTATTATATGGATGCCATGTGTTACTTTGTTAATGTTGATGTCTGTAATCAAACATGTGTTACTTTGTTAATATTGATGTCTGTAATCAAACATGTGTTGCTTTGTTAATGTTGATGTCTGTAATCAAACATGTGTTACTTTGTTAATGTTGATGTCTGTAATCAAACAAAATGACTAAGAAGATAATCACCTCCCTCGACTAGATTGAGTCACATAGTGCCACTCACCAAACACAACCAGCACAACCATGCGTCGTCTGTATGGGCGGACCATGGCCGGGTATTTTATCAGCCTCCTTTGATGCCACCCTCTTGGCAAGTCTAGTCGGTTACCATAGTTGGTCGGGGCTAGTCTTGCGAAGGTTCCGGAGCTAGGCGTCGCTCATGGGTTGGGGACGTGCCGGATTCACTTCTGCATAAGGCATAGAGTTATGTCGGTGGCTATACAGGGAGTGTCTTGGTAGAGTAAACGACTGTGGAAGTATGGGTTTGTACTGTCCGCCATGGTTGGTTCTAGTACTTCGGTACGGCGGTACAAGCTTAGACTTCAGCGTGTGGATAAACGTTGCAACCTCTCGAGAGTGTAAATCTGGATGTCTAGCCTTGTCCCTGGGTTATGGGACGTTGTTTGGGTCAAGTCTTTGGGAGTGTCTTGGTAGAGTAAACGACTGTGGAAGTATGGGTTTGTACTGTCCGCCATGGTTGGTTCTAGTACTTCGGTACCGGCGGTACAAGCTTAGACTTCAGCGTGTGGATAAACGTTGCAACCTCTCGAGAGTGTAAATCTGGATGTCTAGCCTTGTCCCTGGGTTATGGGACGTTGTTTGGGTCAAGTCACGCTATGAGTCAGTCCTGTCGAATATGGAGAAATAATGAATGTGAACCCAACCCTAAAGCCAGAGTTGGCTGGAAACGATAGCCAGAGTTGGCTGAATTGTTAGCCAGAGTTGGCTGGTATGACAGCCAGAGTTGGCTTGAGTGAAAGCCATAGTTGGCTAGACTTAAGCCAGAGTTGGCTAGAGGCTTGAAAGCCTAAATGTTGTTGAATGAGAAACGTGATCTCATTCTAGCAACAACGAAACTTCCCTACAAAGGTAAGTAGGTAAGTTATGTCCAACCGTTTAGCTTGGACTCGCACTTCTAAACCCGAACTTATGCCATGCTACCTTCTGAACTTATGCCATGCCATATAGGCAGACCTTGTTTGTCTTTGGGCTAATGTCTTGCGAGTACATTCCATGTACTCACCTGGCTTTTCATGTGGCCAGACCCTGCTGCACCCGTCGCTGAGTACCCGCTGTACGAGAACTAGGAACCCGTATTCCAGGCAGAACCCTGTGAAATAAAGCCCGCCGTTGCCACGCTACTCTCTACGTATCCGCTGCCATCTCTACGTATCCGCTGCCATTCTCTGATCGAGGCTCATCCTTAGAAGAATAATGTACATACTGTTGTGTGCGCCTGTTGCGCGACCACCGAAGCCTCACCCTTGTTGTAATGTTGTCCCCTTTGGAACCATAATAGTATTTGGTTATGTCTTTGTGTATCAAGTTGTCATATATCCAGTGTTTCTGGGACTGGTATATGGGGTAACTCGATCATCTGGATCGGGGTGCCACAAAGCTTGGTATCAGAGCCTAACTGCCTGTAGGATACCCTAGTTCTACGGACGACTTAGTATAGAACTTTTACGTTGCCTGCTTCTTGATTGTTTCTCTACTTGTTTGTGCTTCTAACGTTAACGCTTACCCTTTTTAGCTGCTGTCCCTGATACAGATGACGACCAAGTTTTTCGCAGAAACTTCCGCCGTGATCGTTCCCGGTTTTCCGCAGTTTCTCCGTGAAGTTTGGGAACACCTCTACCCAAGCTCACCTCTTCCGGTTTACCGCGTATTCTACCACCGTCTCAACGGATCTGCTACCGTGTTCACCGCCACCGTCCACTTGCGCCCGAAACGGTGTCCAACGAGATCGTCCACGACATCACTTCCGGTGTCACTACTCAGGTGACCCGAGCTATCCAGGAGGCTGCAGCAGATGCCATCATCTTCCTCCGCACGTACGACCCCGTCATGAGGCAGTGTACCCGCTACGTCTACTTTCCGAGGTTGGACTTGGAAAATGGGGATGTTCTTTTTCCCAGCCCAGGTGACCCCCGCTCAGCTCTCACCGCTCTCCTTCAGTACGCCAACCTTCTCCACCAGTATCTCCACCTTACTCTTGCCCAGCTTGCCTCACTTCGCGCCAACGTGGCTATGGCCGAGATGACCCGAGCAGCTGGAGTTAGATCCTCTCGCCACCCACCTCGCTCTCTCACCTTCGCCCACAGCTCCCTTGGCCAGATCCGGAGAGCACTTGTTCCCACTCCTGTTCCTCGCGTCCCACCGCCGTCTTATCGCGCTCCCAGTAGCACCCCTCGCCACTCCTCACGTTTCGTCCCCTATCGTACCTCCGGGGCACAAACTCAGTATCGTCGCGTCTGTGCCGACACCCCCCTCACTCTGGAGACTCCGGAGATGACCGCGCTTCGCCCGACTACAGCACCGCGAGGGAAGACCTCGACACCATTCCACCAGCGACGCCCCTCAAGATGGAGTTCTAGGCGCTCAGAGATCGCATCGCTTAGTGTATCTTACCTTTCCGCATTTAGTACGCTCGAATAATGTAGTGGTACGTTTGTATCTCGCTTCATGTATCGTGTAGCTTGTATCTTTTATCTTGCATCTAGTGTAGCTTAGCATCGTGTAACCCCGCCAACCGTTGTATAACACCATGCTTGTTGTCTTTGCCAACCCTTGGTCACTTTTGGTTTTTCTTGGATGCCACTCTTTTCCGATGTGTTGCCAAACCTGGTTTCCATTTGGTTTTTCTTGGATGTTACACTTCCCCAAGTGAATGCTCATGGTACCCGCCCCCACGTTCAACCATTCAGGATGAGGCCCAATAATGATGCAAGTGATAGTCAAGGAATACCAGTTCGTCGTTCCGCACGACAAGCTGGCGAAGATCCTGTGCCACCTCAGTCACCTCCTCCACCGCCAGTTCAGGAACCAAGTCCGAGTCAAATTATGATGATGATGGATGAGCGCCATAGCCAGCACTTGACACAGATCATGAGGGAGTTTGGAACCTATATGCAAGCCCAAAATGCTCCACGCCCAGGTCACTCCAAGCTACAAGATTTCCAGCGCACCCAGCCACCCAAGTTCTCTTTTGCTGATGACCCGCTTGAAGCCGATGATTGGCTCCGCACCATTGAAAAGAAGCTAGAGCTTGCTCGCGTTGACGAGCTGGACAAAGTACACTTCTCCACCCACTATCTTGAAGGCCCTGCCAATGTTTGGTGGGACAACCAGAAGACTGCAAGAGGAGATGGACCCCCAGCAACCTGGACAGAATTTCAAGAAGCCTTACGCAAGGCATACATTCCCTCCAGTCTCATAAAGATGAAGCAACAAGAATTCTTGGCACTCACCCAAGGTACCCAGTCTATCAGCGAGTACCTCACCAAGTTCAACAATCTCGCCCGTTATGCCCCCGACGACACCAACACTGAAGAAAAGAAGAAGGACAGATTTCTCCAGGGAATGCACCAGGCAATCAAGACCCAGCTCAGTGTACTGCAGTTCCAAGATTTCCAGGCCATGATCAACACAGCGCTGATCTCAGAGAAGGAGCACCGTACCATTTACGACTCCCACAAGAGAAAGTTTGAGCCCCGCAAGAACCACCAAGAAGGGACTTCTTCCAAGCCCCGTACCTGGCAGCCCAGCAACCCGACCCCAAACCCCCAGACCACTGGGAATCAGCCCAAGAAAGATGGATACCCTCGTGAAGGATTTTACCACCAGCGCCCCATTGCAGATGACGCAAAACGGGGGAACGCCTGCTTCAAGTGTGGCAAGGCAGGACACTATATCAGGGAGTGCCCCTCAACAACAACCCCGGCAACAACCCCAATTTCAACAACAACCCCCTGCCGGTGCAGTCAAGGCCCCTCAAGCTGCCCGCGTCCACCACCTGTCAGCCGAAGAAGCCTATGAAGCCCCGAATGCAGTGCTTGGTACGTGTACAGAACCACGCTGATTTTATTCAATTTTGGAGCTTCCCGCCCGTTCAACTCGAAGAATTATACCTAGTCAGCAAGCAACCCAAATCTCGGGGGCGAGATTCAATTTAAGGGGGGAAGGTCTGTAACATCCTGAAATTTGGCCTTTTCAAAAAAATCTCTTTTGTGAATCTATTATTGGATTTTTGGGAATTAATATTCCTTTTGATTTCACTGCTATTTTAAACTCTCAAACTTTTACCAAATCTTTTCCAAGTTTGGGATCTTATGTTTTGGATTCCCTCCCACTTGGTGAACATGTTGCTGGCTCATTTCACCCAAAAATATTATTCCAATATTTTCTTTTATTTCAATAACCAAAATCCTATTATTTTGGCTTTACAAAGGAAGTACCTCAAAGATATTTCCAAAAATTATGCCAAAATTAGGGGATGACCCCTAGGCATTATATAGCCCAAATATGCAAAAACATTTGATACCTTGTTTACAAAATTTTGGAGTAACTCCCCACTTTAGTTTCTGCCTATTTTCTTCTTTATTTTCAAAGTGCAAAGCAAATGTTTTCTTCCTGGTGATCCAAGACCCTAGATACAACCACAATGGACACACGCACCTCAGGGAATTTTATGAACCCTTTTACATTTCATTTGCTTCACCAGAACAACATTTCCTCTTTTGACCAGAAGTGTTTTTCTAAAAATTCCTATAGACCAACTTTCGAATTTGACCAAACACTAGTTAGAGAAGTTGGAGATTATCCAATTTGGCGCACAGCAAAGCAAACCTCACTCGATTTGGTTCAGTGGTTCACGAGTTGTGGCCTAATGCCGCTGTCGGCATGCCCCTGGCGGCGCTCACCACTGGCATCGGCATGCCAGTGGCGCGCCAGGTGTCGCCGGCGACGCCACGGCCCCCCAGCCACTCCCCAGCCGCTCCCTGGCCATCTCCACCTCCCCCACTCTCCTCCACTCCCTCCCCGACGCCGGCAACCCTCCGCAGCTAGCCTCCACGCACACGGCGACGCGCCGCACGCCACAGTCGCCGCCAGGTGTCGACGCCGCCGTGCCGTCCCCCCCCCTTGCCTCCCCCTGCCTCCCCTCTTCCTCCTGGAGCTCGTTAATGCCCCAGGACGCGCGAAGAAGCCACCAGCGCCGCGACGCACCGCCCAGCACAGTCTCGACGAACAGCGCCGCCCACCACCGTGCGCCGATCATCGGTGCCACCTCCAAATCGCTATAAATAGGCCACCCCAGCCCGCTAGACCACCATCCCACCTCCCTCGAGGTCTCTAGCCTCCCCCACCACAACATCGAAGCCCGTAGATCACCGGAGCGCCGGAATCAAGTCCACCACCGCCGCAAGGAATCCGCGCGATTTCTTCACCGTAGAAGCTCCCTATCCCAACCCCTTCCACCCACAGCCCCTCTAGAACATGGCGAACCCGTAGACACCCTCGCCGGAGCAAGCCGTGGCCGGAATCGCCGTGTTCATCATCGACACATCGCCGCCGCCGCGGTCGATGTTGCTCCGCTCGTGTTAGGCTTCCCCAGCAAGCGCAAGTGCGGCCAGGAGCTGCGCATCGCCTCCCCGAGCCCTCCCGCGTCTTCTCCCTCGCCTCCCGTGCCCCCTAGCCACCAGGAGAGCTCACCGGAGAGCTCGCCGCCGGCGAACAGTACGTTTTCTTTTTATTCCAGAGAATAACGTTTCAGCACAGTGTCACTGCCTAGTGGGACCCACTGTCAGGATTTTAAACATTTCCCAAAGGTTTTTCTATTTTCTGTTTAAATAAATGGCAGAAACTTTGAAAATTCATATCTCTCTCGAAAATCATCAAAAAAAAAATATGAATCTTTTTTTGATAGCTTTGTTTTCAAAATGTCTGTCCAATGACATCAAAAGTATTTCATTTGGAGTTCATTTGCTTGGTCGTTTATTCGATGCCGTAGGAAGGGTTTTTAATACAATTTCATTCTTTAATTAGATTCAAACTTCTCCAACGAAGTTGCAGTCGAACCCGAACCCTACCCACTGCTGAAGGCAAGCCATTAACCTAATCTCAAGCTTGGTCGAACTTTAGAAAAATTGCTTGATTGTTTAATTAATTGTTGTTGCATATCACATGCCATGTCACATGAAATATCATCGCCTTGCCTTACCGTTGTTCACTTTCCATATGTTTATTTACCGCTGAAATTATTATATGGATGCCATGTGTTACTTTGTTAATGTTGATGTCTGTAATCAAACATGTGTTACTTTGTTAATATTGATGTCTGTAATCAAACATGTGTTGCTTTGTTAATGTTGATGTCTGTAATCAAACATGTGTTACTTTGTTAATGTTGATGTCTGTAATCAAACAAAATGACTAAGAAGATAATCACCTCCCTCGACTAGATTGAGTCACATAGTGCCACTCACCAAACACAACCAGCACAACCATGCGTCGTCTGTATGGGCGGACCATGGCCGGGTATTTTATCAGCCTCCTTTGATGCCACCCTCTTGGCAAGTCTAGTCGGTTACCATAGTTGGTCGGGGCTAGTCTTGCGAAGGTTCCGGAGCTAGGCGTCGCTCATGGGTTGGGGACGTGCCGGATTCACTTCTGCATAAGGCATAGAGTTATGTCGGTGGCTATACAGGGAGTGTCTTGGTAGAGTAAACGACTGTGGAAGTATGGGTTTGTACTGTCCGCCATGGTTGGTTCTAGTACTTCGGTACCGGCGGTACAAGCTTAGACTTCAGCGTGTGGATAAACGTTGCAACCTCTCGAGAGTGTAAATCTGGATGTCTAGCCTTGTCCCTGGGTTATGGGACGTTGTTTGGGTCAAGTCACGCTATGAGTCAGTCATGTCGAATATGGAGAAATAATGAATGTGAACCCAACCCTAAAGCCAGAGTTGGCTGGAAACGATAGCCAGGGTTGGCTGAATTGTTAGCCAGAGTTGGCTGGTATGACAGCTAGAGTTGGCTTGAGTGAAAGCTATAGTTGGCTAGACTTAAGCCAGAGTTGGCTAGAGGCTTGAAAGCCTAAATGTTGTTGAATGAGAAACGTGATCTCATTCTAGCAACAACGAAACTTCCCTACAAAGGTAAGTAGGTAAGTTATGTCCAACCGTTTAGCTTGGACTCGCACTTCTAAACCCGAACTTATGCCATGCTACCTTCTGAACTTATGCCGTGCCATATAGGTAGACCTTGTTTGTCTTTGGGCTAATGTCTTGCGAGTACATTCCATGTACTCACCTGGCTTTTCATGTGGCCAGACCCTGCTGCACCCGTCGCTGAGTACCCGCTGTACGAGAACTAGGAACCCGTATTCCAGGCAGAACCCTGTGAAATAAAGCCCGCCGTTGCCACGCTACTGTCTACGTATCCGCTGCCATCTCTACGTATCCGCTGCCATTCTCTGATCGAGGCTCATCCTTAGAAGAATAATGTACATACTGTTGTGTGCGCCTGTTGCGCGACCACCGAAGCCTCACCCTTGTTGTAATGTTGTACCCTTTGGAACCATAATAGTATTTGGTTATGTCTTTGTGTATCAAGTTGTCATATATCCAGTGTTTCTGGGACTGGTATATGGGGTAACTCGATCATCTGGATCGGGGTGCCACAAATTAACACTCAACGTGCCTTTTCTCATAATATGCAGGGAGCGACACCGCCTGTTCCAGATCTTAGCTCTTTTCCTGCAGTAACTGAGGCTCTTCGAGTCACTGATGAGTTTTGCGATCAATATCGAATTCTGAGGATGGAGGTGGAGATACTCCAAGAGGAGAACGACAGGCTTCGCCGCATGCTAGAGCGGTTCCTGTCCCCAATCAAGATCGTCCCACCATCACCACCGAAGGAGTAATTCATCATTGGTATTGGCACCCCCTCAGCTTGTTCCAAGCTTGGGGGAGTGTCGCGGTATCATGACCATTATCTTTTACCTTTTACTTTTCAGTCGAGTCATATCATGAGTAGAGAAGTTATCATATAGGATGGTTTGCAGCGTGGAAGTATCTCTCCTTTAGTTGGTTATCTATGTATCCTTTGGTGTGAGTTGCCATTATTGCAATATTAATGAGAAGTTTTATCATTTACTTTCTGCACACTTTATTTTACTTTGCAAATTTCTATCATATGAATGATCTTGTTGTTAGTATTGGCATCACTTAGCATTGGTCAGTAGCAACAATACTTTGAGGCTTAAGTAGAAAAGAGGGGATTGCATGTAGATACATTATCCCGTTATCTTTCTTTCTTGTTGGCTCATGAGCTTAGTATTCTCAAGTTAAAATTATTTGTGTTTACAAGGAAGATTGCATGATTGTTTCTATTACATTTATATTTGTTTGTATCCCTCCACTCTTATGCTTGCTACCCAGCCTTGCTAGCCAAAACCCTGTACTGAGAGGGAATGCTTCTCGTGCATCCAAACCTTGAGCCAAAACCCAAGCCATTTGTGTCCACCATAACTATCTATATGTGGTATTTCCTTGCCATTCCAAGTAAATACTTCATGTGCTACCTTTAAACTATTCAAAAGCTACTACTCCTTATTTGTGTCACTGTTTACTAGCTCATGAGGAAGTATGTGGGTTATTCTTTATTTAGCTTGTCAGACAGACTTTCACCACCAGACTAGCGGCATATACATCCGCTTATCTATTAAATTTGCAAAAAGAGCTGGCAAATGGGGTGCCCAGTCCCAATTAATTACAACTTTAACCGCTTAATTCTCTTCACATTTTTGCCCTGATTTATCAGACAAGCAATGATACCAGTGAATAACTGCATGTGTAAACAAAAGAGAAAAAGAGGGATGATCTGCCTTGCTGGTAGAAATAATGTCCTTCATGGGAGCCGCTCTTGAAAGGCTGGTTGACAAGAGAGATATTGTTTTCACCCACTACCGTTCGTTGACAATTCTCATACACCACTCAAAACTTATATTTTTATTCTCTATATGATTTTAAAAACTAAAAAAGCTCTAGCACATGATTTAATCCCTGCTTCCCTCTGTGAAGGGCCTTTCTTTTACTTTTATGTTGAGTCAGTAAACCTATTCCCTTCTTTCTTAAGCAAGCATTTGAGTTGTTGTGATTCAACCATCTATATAATAATATTATCAATCATGTCTATTATCCTTCCTTGTTTTGCACAAGTCTTTTATCGGAAGGAATATAACTTTGAAAGTTATCAATGACCGTAAAAAATTGTGATAATTGAGCATGTAAGTTCTGCAATATAGCTCCGATATAAGGACTCTACTCGAAAGATAAGTACAATCTGTTAATTGTTCTCTGACCAAGAACGAAGTTTGCCATCACCAAACTATGATTTTCTTTATGCACCTTTATTGTGATTTCCATTACTCGTTTCAAGATAAGTTATATGAGGGGAAGTTGTTGTCTAAAATGATTTGTGTATTAATACATGTTGATGCTTCTTGTCCGTATTCTTTATTATCGATGCTTCACTCCATAAACTTGTGGTCTTGTTTACTGAGTTCAGCTTTCGCTTGGGGACAAGCGAGGTCTAAGCTTGGGGGGAGTTGATACGTCCATTTTGCATCACTATTTTATATCATAATTTACTGCTATTCATTGATATATTTCATATTTGGATGATATACTTATGTTATTTTATCTTGTTTTGCATGTTTGATGATTATTGGAGAATTAACTGCCGGAGTCAGGATTCAGCTGGAAAAAGCATCGTCAAGACACCCTATTTCTGAAGATCAACAATTCACGGAAAATATACAGATGTTCCTATTTTATCAGATGCCGGAGCCAGCCAAAAGGGGAGGCTGAGATGGGCCACGAGGGGCCCACACCACCCCACAGCGCGGGCCCCACCTCTGCCGCGCCAGGGCATGGTGTGGCCGCCCAGAAAACCCTAAGACAGGGAGATGGATCGAGGAAATATTCCGCCGCCTCCACGAGGCGGAAACCACAGAGAGAGAAAAAGCTCTCCGGCAGGGAGAAATCTGCCGGGCAAATTGCTTCCCGGAGGGGGGAAATCATCGCCATCGTCATCGTCATCTCGCTGGACTTCATTGGGATCATCATCATCTCCACCGCCGTCACCATCATCTCCACCGCTCCACTCCGTTCCGCTGTAACATCTAGGGTTATACTTTGTGTAGTTCATAGGGGAAACTTTCCCGGTGTTGATTACTACTTGTGGTTGATGCTATTAAGTTTTATCGGTGAATTGAAGTATATGTCTAGATTGTTATTCATCATTATATCACCTCTGATCATGATCCATATGATGTCTTGTGAGTAGTTCGTTCAGTTCTTGAGGACATGGGAGAAGTCATGCGTGGATCACACGTTCGCTGGGAGACCCCAAGAGGAAGGTATGAAGCAGTGAAGCAGCAGTTTCCCTCAGTATGAAACCAAGGTTTAATCGGACCAGTAGGAGCAAGAAATCACTTCTGAAGGTTGTTGGTGGCGGAATATGGCACGGCGCAACACCAGGGAATCCGGCGCCGACGTGGAATCTGCACACAACACAATCAAACTACTTTGCCCCAACGAAACAGTGAGGTTGTCAATCTCACCGGCTTGCTGAAAACAAAGGATTAAACGTATGTTGTGGAAAACAGTAGTAAATTGCAGAGAATGAAAAGGAACAGTGTTTGCAGTTGGTTGTATTATCAGTGTAAAAGAATGGACCGGGGTCCACAGTTCACTAGTGGTGTCTCTCCGTAAAAGATAACTAACATGCTGGGTGAACAAATTACAGCTAGGCAATTGACAAAATATTGAGTGCATGACAATGCATATATATGACATGATGATTACTATGATATTCATGTGGGCATTACGACAAAATACATAGACCGTTATTCCAACAGCGTCTATGACTAATAATCCACCGCCAGGTTGTCATACCGAGTTCCCCGTTGGTATTAAGTTGCAAGCAACGGATAATTGCATTAAGTAATGTGCGTAAAGTAAACAAATGCATTAGACCTAACGGCGTACCCTTAAGCTAAGCATCGGTTATTTTATCCCTAGTGGCAACAGCACATCCACAATCTTAGAAGTTATTGTCACTCTCCCAGATTACCGGAGGCATGAACCCACTAACTAGCATAAATACTCACTCTTGGAGTTACAAGCATCTACTTGGCCAAAGCATCTACTAGTAACGGAAAGCATGCAAGATCATAAATAACATATAAGATAGATTGATAATCAACTTGACATAGTATTCAATATTCATCGGATCCCAGCAAAACAAGACATGTAGCATTACAATAAGATGATCTTGATCATGATAGGCAGCTCACAAGATCTAAACATGATAGCATAAAGTGGAGAGACAACCATCTAGCTACTGCCATGGACCCGTAGTCCAAGGATGAACTACTCACGCATCACTCCGGAGGCAGGCATGGTGATGTAGAGCCCTCCGGTGATGATTCCCCTCTTCGGCAGGGTGTCGGGAAGAGCTTCTGAACCCTCCCGAGCTAGGGTTGACGGCGGCGGCGTCTCTGGAACTTTTCGTGGATAATGGCTCGGGTTTTAGGGTTTTCGCGTCGGGAAGAATAAATAGGCGAAAGGGCGGCGGCTGCGGAGCCACGAGGGCTCCACACCACCCCACGGCGCGGCAGGGGGCCCGCGCGGCCCCATGGTGTGGGTGCCACGTGGCCCTCCTCTGTCTCTCCTCCGGACTCCGTCTTCGTGTTGGAAAAATAGGAGGTAAAATGATAAAAACAAAATAATTTCTGAGGTGACATGCTACAATCATAATCTTGATCAAATAATATTGTAAAGCACATGTTATGAATGAAGTGATCCAGGTCAATGGTCTATAGTTTGCTAGCAAGTAGATAATGAGCAAACAACTGAATCATATAAGCAAAAACTTTTCATGAATAGTACTTTCGAGACAAGCATCAAAGAGTTTTGCATAAGAGTTAACTCATAAAGCAATAGATTCTAAGTAAAAGGTATTTAACCAACACAAAGGAAGATTTAAGTTTCAGCAATTGCTTTCAACTTTCAACATATATATCTCATGGATATTTGTCAACACAAAGCATATAATAAGTGCAATATACAAGCATATAAAAATTGTTGCACCAAAGTTGACACTAGTGTTTGCTTCTAAGATAGAAAGAAGTAGGAAAACTGACTCAACATAAAAGTAAAAGAAAGGCCCTTCGCAGAGGGAAGCAGGGATTAAATCATGTGCTAGAGCTTTTTAAGTTTTTGAAATCATATAGAGAGTAAAAATAAGTTTTGAGAGGTGTTTGTTAATTGTCAACGAATCAGAAAATGGAAAGTACAATATGACCCCTGCCAACCAGACTTTTAAGAGCGGCTCCCATGAAGGACGTTATTTCTACCAGCAAGGCAGATCATCCCTCTTTCTCTTTTGTTTACACATGCAGATATTTCACTGTTTGTCATTGCTTGACTGATAAATCAGGGCAAAAATGTGAAGAGAATTAAGCGGTTAAAGTTGTAATTAATTGGGACTGGGCACCCCATTTGCCAGCTCTTTTTGCAAAATTAATGGATAAGCGGATGTATATGCCGCTAGTCCGGTGGTAAAGTCTGTTTGACAGTTGACATAAAGACATCCACCCCGTCCTCATGAGCTTGGTAAACATTGACACAAAATAGGAGTAATAATTTTTGAATAGTTTAAAGGTAGCACATGAAAAATTTACTTGGAATGGCAAGGAAATACCACATATAGGTAGTTATGGTGGACACAGATGGCATGGATTTTGGCTCAAGGTTTTGGATGCACGAGAAGCATTCCCTCTCAGTACAGAGTTTAGGCTAGCAAGGTTATTTGAAGCAAACACAGGATATCAACCGACACAGCAAGACTTATATGAAAACATATTGCAAGCATTATAAGACTCTACACTGTCTTCCTTGTTAACCAAACCCTTTTACTAGAAAATATCTAGACCTTAGAGATACCAATCATGCAAACCAAATTTCAACGAGCTTTACGGTAGTTCTTCATTAATAGGTTTTAACTACATGATACAAAAGCTTAAACATGAACTACTTGATAACTCAAAACAATTGACAAGTATCAAATTATCCAATACAGTGATCTACAAGAATATGTAAGCTTTTTCCATTATACCATCTACCACATGCAACATTTTCTGTTCCAACCAAACACCAATCAATTTATTTCAACATAAACTCTCCAAACAATTATAAGTGAAGCAAGAGAGTACTTTCTTTAAAAGAACTAACAGCTCTGAATAAGAGATGCATGCAAAACAGGAGCTAAAAGCATAGCAATAGCTAGATAAGAATACTCAACAAGTATAAGTGAAGAATAGGAGTATTCATATGAAAAAGCGGAGCGTGTCTCTCTCCCAATCAAGAATGCTGGGGTCCAATCAAGTTGACCATAAGAAAAATAAAATACTGAAAATAAAAGCACACAGACGCTCCAAGTAAAGCACATATGATGTGAAAGAATTAAAATATAGTTTCACTAGAGATGACCTGATAAGTTGCTGATGAAGAAGGGGATGCCTTGGGCATCCCCAAGCTTAGACGCTTGAGTCTTCTTGAAATATGCTGGGGTGATCCATGGGAGCATCCCCAAGCTTAAGCTCTTCACTCTTCTTGATCACATTATATCATCCTTCTCTCTTGACCCTTGAAAACTTCCGCCACACCAAACTCAAGTAATTCTCATTAGAGGGTTAGTGCACAATCAAAAACTCACATGTTCTATAAGGACACAAACATGACCGTTACTTTTAACATTAACTACTGCCACTGATGTTATGTGAAGCTCTTCACCCTAAAAAAGAATTCCACTCAACACTAGTAAAAGAGAGAATGCGAAAAATAAAAGACAGAATCTGTCTAAACAGAACAGTCCGCAAAGACGAATTTTTTCGAGGCACTTACGTTGCTCAGATCGAAAAACTTTAAACTAACGAAAGATGCGTACATATCTGAGGATCACGCACAAAAATTTGCAGATTTAAATAATTTTTCTGTGATTTTACAGAAGTAAAACGGTGAACAGCAGAAATCTGTTCCTGCGCAGAAATCCAAATCTAGCATCATCTTCCTATTAGAGGCAATACTTGGCACAACAATGCGATAAAATAAAGATACAAAGGAATTGTTACAGAAGTAAACAACTCCTTGACTCAAAAAAAAGAAAAATTGCAGAAATAAAATAATGGGTTGTCTCCCATAAGCGCTTTTCTTTAACGCCTTTCAGCTAGGCGCAGAAAGTAAGAATCAAGTGTTTCCAAGTGATGAAGCATCAACAATCTTACGCTTAGCTCTCTTACCTTACCCTTATCTTTAGGAAATACTTGGTTACACATAGGTGAAGAGGCGAAATTCATAGTGCCTTGGCCCACATCTATTATTGCTCCAAAGCGTTTCAACAGAGATCTTCCAAGCGTAATTTGTCCTACTCCTGCACATTCAATGACAAGATAATCAATAGATATTGTTATCCCCAGGAGTTTTGTAAATACTCCTTCGGCTACTCCTCTTGGTAATTTAATAGTATTATCACCCAAAATTATACAATCTTCGCATTTGGAAAGCTCCCAAAGATTTAAGGAATCAAAAATATCCTTGGGCATTAAACAGAATTCAGACATAATATCACAGCGAGCATGAAAAGTTTCACCATTGATAACAACTTTTACTGAGGGAACCCATCCCGATGGTTCAAAATTTACTGGCACATTATCATAGTGTTCACGAATTGATTATACCCTTCTTTTAGACCAGATATGTTTGTTTCAAGAGTGTTAAGTCTATCACTTATGCTTGTCAAAGCCAAATCAATTTTACTGATTGGAGGGCTAGAAATTGTAATCATTTTTTTATAGCATTAAAAGCTTGATCCCCATCATAACGAAGGAAATCTCCTCCTACCACAGCATCTAAAGCATATCTGTAGCAAAGAACAAGACCAAAATAAAAGCTACTAAGAGCAGGCTTAAAGTCATTTTAGGTTCAGTTTTAGCATAAGACTCAAAAATTCTAGACCAAGCATCTTTAAAACTCTCCTCACTCCCTTGCTTGAAAGTGAAGATCTCTTCCTCAGGTGACATGATGACAGGAACAGGGCTAGACATGATAACAAGACTGAAAAATAACAATTCGAAAATAAAAGTAACTAATTTTTTTGTGTTTTTGATAAATAAAGCAAACAAGACTAAATAAAAATAAACTAAGCAAGACAATAACAAAGTAAAGAGATTGGAAGCGTGAAACTCCCCTTGCAGAAATCCTCTTGCTCCCCGGCAACGGCGCCAGAAAAAGAGCTTGATGCGTGGATCACACGTTCGTTGGGAGACCCCAAGAGGAAGGTATGAAGCAGTGTAGCAGCAGTTTCCCTCAGTATGAAACCAAGGTTTAATCGAACCAGTAGGAGCAAGAAATCACTTCTGGTGGCGCGCGACGTGGAATCTGCACACAACACAATCAAACTACTTTGCCCCAACGAAACAGTGAGGTTGTCAATCTCACCGGCTTGCTGAAAACAAAGGATTAAACGTATGGTGTGGAAAACAGTAGTAAATTGCAGAGAATGAAAAGGAACAATGTTTGCAGTTGGTTGTATTATCAGTGTAAAAGAATGGACCGGGGTCCACAGTTCACTAGTGGTGTCTCTCCATAAAAGATAACTAACATGCTGGGTGAACAAATTACAGCTGGGCAATTGACAAAATATTGAGCGCATGACAATGCATATATATGACATGATGATTACTATGATATTCATGTGGGCATTACGACAAAATACATAGACCGTTATCCAACAGCGTCTATGACTAATAATCCACCCCAGGTTGTCATACCGAGTTCCCCGTTGGTATTAAGTTGCAAGCAACGGATAATTGCATTAAGTAATGTGCGTAATGTAAACAAATGCATTAGACCTAACGGCGCACCCTTAAGCTAAGCATCGGTTATTTTATCCCTAGTGGCAACAGCACATCCACAATCTTAGAAGTTATTGTCACTCTCCCAGATTACCGGAGGCATGAACCCACTATCTAGCATAAATACTCACTCTTGGAGTTACAAGCATCTACTTGGCCAAAGCATCTACTAGTAACGGAAAGCATGCAAGATCATAAATAACATATAAGATAGATTGATAATCAACTTGACATAGTATTCAATATTCATCGGATCCCAGCAAACACAACATGTAGCATTACAATAAGATGATCTTGATCATGATAGGCAGCTCACAAGATCTAAACATGATAGCATAAAGTGGAGAGACAACCATCTAGCTACTGCCATGGACCCGTAGTCCAAGGATGAACTACTCACGCATCACTCCGGAGGCAGGCATGGTGATGTAGAGCCCTCCGGTGATGATTCCCCTCTCCGGCAGGGTGCCGGGAAGAGCTTCTGAACCCTCCCGAGCTAGGGTTGACGGCGGCGGCGTCTCTGGAACTTTTCGTGGATAATGGCTCGGGTTTTAGGGTTTTCGCGTCGGGAAGAATAAATAGGCGAAAGGGCGGCGGCTGCGAGCCACGAGGGCCCCACACCACCCCACGGCGCGGCAGGGGGGCCGCGTGGCCCCATGGTGTGGGTGCCACGTGGCCCTCCTCTGTCTCTCCTCTGGACTCCGTCTTCGTGTTGGAAAAATAGGAGGTTCTGTCCAAGTTTCGTCCAATTCCGAGAATATTTCCAGACTAGCTTTTCTGGAATACAAAAACAGCAGAAAACAGGAACTGACACTGTGGCATCTTGTTAATAGGTTAGTCCCAGAAAATGCATAAAAATGCTATGAAGTGTATATAAAACATGTAACAATTGGTATAATATCAACATGGAACATCAGAAATTATAGATACGTTTGAGACGTATCAAGAAGTCATGATGTTAGTAGTGGAACTATGTTGAGTAATATTTAATGGTTTGATATTTAAGTTGTGGTGTCGTGTGAACGTCGACTACATGGCACTTCACCTTTATGGGCCTAGAGGAATGCATTGTGTATTCGGCTACTAATCGTGGGGTTGCCGGAGTGACAGAAACCTAAACCCCGTTAGTAAACCGGTGCATGAGGGAGTGTAGGATCTCAGAGTTTAAGGATGTGGTTAGATTTATCTTAATTACTTCCTTGTAATGCGGATGCTTGCAAGGGGTTTAATCACAAGTATGTATTAGTCCAAGTTAGGGCAGTGCATTAGCATAGGTTCACTCACACAACACTTATCAAAACAATAAAGATTAATCAGCTGTAGGAAGCGAAAGCACTTGACGAAATTCCCGTGTGTCCTCAAGAACATTTTGCCATCATAAGTAAACCAACCGACTTATCCTTTACTCTAAAAAGGATTGGGCCACTTGCTGCAATTATTATTACTGTCTTTTATTTACATGTATTTTATTTATCTGCAATATCAAAAACCCCTAAAAACTTGTCTGCTAGTATTTACAGTGATTTCTTGATCAAAACTACTTGTCAACACCTTCTGCTCCTCGTTGGGTTCGACACTCTTATTTATCGAAAGTACTATGATACACCCCCTATACTTGTGGGTCATCAGAATCCCGTCATCCCATCTAGGGTTGCAGTAGATCGGGCACATCTCGGCCGTCCGGACTCGGAATTGGACGAATTTTATGTCTAGAACGTTCGGCGGAAAATGCCCCGCAACTTTCGCGACTAGACTTTTTCCGTTTGACGTCGTCTTCCGCCCGTAACGTGACCATCTCCGAAAAACGTTTCCAGACAGATTTCTGAAAAGTCCCAATTTTACTCCAACAAGGTTTCCTCTTGTATTTTTGATAATTCCTACACATCAAAGAGTAAAACAAGAACATTGTGCACTTCTGCAACTATTAATAGGTTAGTCAAAATAAATCATAAACTTAATATAAAAACAAGTGTCAAAAGCATAATAGTAGCATAAAACCATAAAAAATTATAGAAACGTTTTAGACGTATCAAGCATCAACAACACTCTCTAGCCCATTGCATGCATCAGTGTGTATCACCAATGCTTGAGGGTGGCCTATCACTCTACGAAGCCTCTGCATGAACCATGTTCAGCTTTCATTAGATTCACCCTCCAGGATAACATAAGCTACATGAAATAGCCAATTATGTGCATCTACAGCACATGCTATAGCAAGCTGTCCTCTGAACTTCCCTGTCAAAGAAGTTGAGTCTATTGCCAAGTATGGCCTGCAGCCCTCCAAAAATCCTTTCCAGCACGCCTTCAAGCAGACAAAACATCTCCTGAAACATCTCTTATCTGCCATCTTATACTTCTTCCCTTTCGAAACCTTCATTCTTCCTCTCACCACCTCATAATCTATGTCAACAACACTCCCAGGTGATGTCTTCTCCACCTCTTCTTTGAAACTGTACAACATATGGAAATTGTTATTCCATTTGCCTTGAATCAGGTCCAAAGCCATCTCCTTCCCATCAAACACTCTGTGATAGGGAATTAGCACATTGAACTTCTCCTGCAGCTTCTTTCTCAGTTGGGATGCTCCAATTGTTTGATCTTCCCTCACCCAATCAAGTACGGTAGCAGCAATCCACTTGGTTGAAGCAGGTCTAATTTTCTCACTTAAAGCAGTGTTCGGACAGTTGTGTTCCTGGGTGTTCACCTTGATCTGCATTGTAACTATTAGTAAATTAACAACATTTGGGAAATATTAAGTACGAAAATAGAATAGAATAAGAAATTACAACCTGAAATGGGTATCCACCCCTCATTGAAGATGCATGTAATCTCCATTTACACACTTTAGTTTCCCTACAATGACCCCTCAGTCTTTTTTGGTCACTCTTTTCAGTGATGTACTCAAATCCAACTTTTATTGCATAAGTAGCAAGTGCATATCTGCAGTCCTCCACACTCTGAAAAACAGTCCCCTCATCTATTGTAGGGTTGTCCTTGTCAAAGTGTATGATTGGCCTATCCTCATCTTCATCATCATATTTGGAACCCATTTCCTCATCTTCAACCTCCTCATCCGAATCAGTCCCATAGTCAGGCTCAAAGTTGGGATCCACCAAATATTCCCTTCTTGCCATCCTACCGGGATCGGCAGCCACATCTGGATATTCGTTCTCATCAACATCATCATCTCCTAAAGCAAAATCATCGTCTTCTCCCAATTCTATGTCCTCCTGCTCGTTTATTACCTCTGCATCATACTCAAGATCAAGAAGCTCCTCAGTGCCTCTCAGGTTAGCTCTGTCCATCGATAATTGTCCGTAGTCGTTGACAATAGTCTCTTGCTTGGATTCTTTGTTAACAATATGGACCAACATCAACACAGTCCTACTAGCCAAGTGTTTACCCCACATTAGGGCTAAAGCTTCATCTGTCTGAACATCAACAAAATTGTCCAATTTGCTGTCATAATATCTAGCCACGAATTCCTCGTTGGGGGCACAGGGAAACTTCTCAAATTTCATGCGCAGGTCCTTTAAACTTAGTTCTGTTGCATCTACTGTGATTTGATAAATAAAACCGGCGCTAACTGTAATTCTACCGTCGGGCAGAATGTCTGTTCTACAGTCGTGCTGAATCTTCAGTAGAAATCCGGACGTGCCTGACGTCCTACAGTAAGCAGCGCATATATACCATCACAATTACTAACTCGAATCCTACAACAAATTGAAGAAAGAAATACTTCAATTCACTTCAATTCTTACCCGTTTGGGGCGACGAATGGTTGTTTCACCGGGCTCCAGAGCTGGAACGCCTTGCTGCCCGCGCCTTCTACCCCTGCGCCCGCCCCGCCCACGATCTCCAACCCGGCAGGGTCCATCCTCCGTGCCCAGATCCTGTGCAAAGCGCTTGGGGCGCAACAGTGCTGCAAGCGCTAGGAAGAGCAGATCACGGAAGCTGGCGGACGCGGAGGGCGAATCTGAGTGAGCGGCGAGAGAAGAGCAAATGGGAGGAGCGTTACCAAAAATGGAAAAAAGGACACAAAACGACGGCCTCGGAATCCTCAAATGAGGGGCGAGCGCGTGTAGACCTTGAAGTCGGCGGCGCTCAAAGCAGGAGACGAGCAGCGCTGGCCTGGGCCCGTGTATATCTCGACGAGATAACGGTCATTTACGAGTCAAACAAACGATGAGTTAGCTAGATTAAATGGCAGCAGGCGGCCGGCATGTGTGGTCTAGTGGTGTAGAAGGAACGAAGTGGCCACTGTTAGTGGCTTTATTGAAATTCGGCGAAAACTAGAGGCAATTACCGAATACTAGCCACAGATAGTGACACAGGCATAATTTGAATATCGGAGGGTCTACGCTGACATGCTCCGGACATTAATGGGCGTCCCGCGACCACCGCAGCGCGAGAGAGATTAACCGTAGCCTCTTATATATTCGGCACGTCAAGAAATTAATATAACCGCAGGCTGTTGCTTTTATAGGCCGCCGCTTACTTTTTCCGAAACGGGCCGTAAAAACAAGCCGGCTACGGGCCTCCTAATATCGGTGGCGGGTTTATTTCATAGCCGTCGCCGAGATTATAGGAGTCACGCTTCGCTTTTACCCGTCCCGAATACAACCCTTTCACAGCCGGCTTTTTCTTTGGGGGCGGTTAATCTGAGATAACCGGCTGAGATGTAGCGTATGGTAGTCTCTTATTTTTTTAATTGCTCTAACCGCCGCTAGCAACAGACTGCAATACTCGTTTTTCTACTAGTGTTTAAGCGTTGCAAGCATCATTGAGTGAAAGATTAGCCTTCTGTTTCTTTTTTATGCTGAGTGAAAGATTCACTAGTAGGAAAATCATTATAGTAGACATGCTACTAGTGGTGTTTCTCTATTTAATACGCCATTGATAACACTTGTGGCGTGCCAGCTTCACCCGCCCCACATTTATTTGTGTACCAGCCGCCTGCGGATAGGAACTACTCGTCACTAGTACGTGGGACCACATGTCCAGCCAGGATGAAAAATATCGTTTGTATCGTGGTGTATCAAACATGCACGCCATTGTTCTGTTTACATAGGTGGCGTGTATTGTAAGCCACACGCCACAGAAGTTGGCGTACCATTAATAAAGTTGACCGCTCGCCTGATATGAGAGGACGGAACGGAGGGGGTGGCCCACCTGCCAGTCTCTCATCGCGCAGATGAAGCGGCCAGCCTCACGTGCCGTCGAGGAGACGCCTACCTACCCAGTCAAATCGCCGCATCAACACTGCTGCACGCCGTCATTAATGCCATCCCGCCGTTATAAAATCCCCTCTCGATGTAGATGGGATCTCTGCACCGTCGCTTCCCAACTCTACTCGTTGATGTCGTCTACCCCTTTGCCGCACCTCTCCCCTAAATGAACCACAACGACGTGACCGACGACAGCGGTTCGGCGTCAATGCCCTGGCGTTGGCCGCGTAGACTCGGAACGGACGTTGTCAAGGAGTTTGTCAGGTACGGGCTCATGGTCCTGCCTTGCTGTCGCCTGGTGGGCACCTGGGAGATGAGCGAGGGCGGGTTGATCGTGGGGCCGCTCCCCGACATCGGCAGCAAGGATCTCATCCTCGAGAGGTGGAATCGGCTCCTTGCTGATCTCAAATCCGATCCAGGTACGCACCACACAACCCGTCGGGGCCGGCCATCCTCGTGGCGTAGCGGGAGGAGCGGATCAAGCAATCGGAGGGCCCTTTTCTTCCTCGTGGCGTGCTGAACCCCAAAAATAGGTGGCGCTTCTGGGCGTGGTGCATGACCGAGAAAGTCTCGCTGACTGCCAGGCCGGACGGGATCCGTGTCAGCAACACGTCTCTTTAGCCCATGACATCGTCGCCGAGGAGGATCTAATCATCAAGAGGTAGAATCGATTACCCAACGAGCGCAACCCCGTCCTCAACCATGCGCTGAAGGAGTCCTTGGAGAACGTCGACCTTGATGAGCTCAAGCGTTGGCAGCTGCTCTCACGGGCCCTCCATGATTCGGTGATGGTGGCGCTCCGGCGCTCCCCTGCTCCCCACGCCAGAGCCAGAATCCACGGTTGGGCAGTCATGGGAGGAGCAGGAGTGGTCGTCCACGCCACCCTAGCTAAATCTATGATTAATTATTTTTTTATGCTTTCTTAATTAATATAATGGCCTTTTGGCGCAAAACATATAATTTTCTAGATTAAATGAATACCGAGTTTAAATTCGAGTTCAATATATTGCACTTTCGATTAAAATTCCGTCTGCTTGAATTCAACTTAAATTGCTAACTTGTACCAGTGGCCCGCACGCCACTGCTAACACGTACTAGTGGTATCTTCATCGCAGACCACTGGTAGAACACTTGCTTGTCGCTTGCACGCCATGTATTATACATGGCGGGAAACCGGTGGCGTTTCAAAAACATGCCTTTCAGGGTGAAATTTGGCGTTTTGCTACTAGATACTAGTGATTAGTTGAGTGGGGAGAAAAATATTTTCCACCCGGCCGCAAGGAGGTTGGCAACAGTTTAACCACAACGCAGCTGGCCGTGGTGGGTATGGGTACCAGGATCAGCAGTGGCCTCGTGATAGGAACTATGGCACCGCACAAGGTGGTGGAATCATGGTGATAACCGGCAAGACCAGAACAATGAGTGGGGCTATGACCACAATGCGGATCAGGAAGCTTTTAACGGACATTTCGATGAATATGATGAAGGTTTTTATGATGGTGACCAAGGCTTTCGTCACGGTTATGTTGACAATGGTGCTCAGCAGAACCAACGTCCAAGACCCAATGAGGAGTTTGGTGGTCGTGCCGGGGTGGCCGTATGGTTCGTGGCCGCTTTAGCCGTGGCCAAGGAGGACGCTTTCCTAAGCCTACAGTGGTGATAAAGGAGACACCCTCAGCTGATCAGTTACAGCAGAAAATTGTAGCGGCAGTGGCTGCTTTACCTAATGTGACTGCGCTGGTAGCTGCGGCAAACAAGCCAGCAGCGGTGGCGAATCAGGCGGCTCAAAGTCAGCCATCGGTGGCGTCTGTGGCTGCTCAGGTGGAGGAAACTGTGGCGGCCAAACAAGGTACTTCCAAACAACCAAAGAAAAAGGACAAAGTGTTGTGTTTCCGCTGTGTTCAGACCGGCCATTTTGCCAACGAGTGTACGGTGGAGCTTTGTGTTTATTGTCATAGGGCATCACACGAGTCCAAGGACTGTCACCTCCTTTCAGCTCCTAAACCGGTTGCAACAATGTATGGCCTTGCTAGTGAGGCCCTTCTCTTTTTCAATGTGGCTAGGTCTGAAGGTTTGCGTATCAACCATGATAGTGGCAAGGTGGGTCGAATCAGAGTTTCGGGTGGTAACATGACTGAAGCTGATGTAATACACGAGTTAGAATGGTTGGTGCAGGGTGAGCATCAATGGGATGTTAGAGCCGCGGATGGGAACACATTTCGGGTAGTTTACCCAACTAAGGCTGACCTTGCAAGGCTTCATAAGATTGGTATGGTGCATGTTGCAGAAAAAGAGTCTACCTTGTTCTTCGAAGATTGGGTGAAACAGATGGACAATACTTATGCATTAGTGGATCTGTGGGTCAGAGTTACAGGGTGCCCTGAAGACCTGCGGAGGGATTACCTGGCCCTTTTTGCCGTTGGGTCTTTGATTGGTATGGCAAAGGAAATTGATATGGTTTATACTCGGGATCATGGTGTGGTTCGGATGAGGGTGGACTGCATTGAGCCCACCGCAATTCCACGCAAGATAGACCATACTTATGAGGGTGTGGGTTATATGCTTGGCTTCGAGGTGGAACCAGGACAGGGTGTTGACGCTGTTATGGATGACGTTGATCCAGATGATGATCCAGAAAATGATGATAAGAAGGATGATGAAAACACTGGCAATGGCCATGAAAATAATAGTGACAAGTCCAATGGGAAGAGGGAGGCGGATGATTCAGATAAACATGACAAACAGTCCACGCTTGAGAAGCAAAAGGAGACACCAGCGGGTTCGGCTCCACCCGGTGCAAAGCAGTCTTGTACAACTGAACCTATGCTTTTTGGTTCGATCAAGTGGGATCTATCAACGCCTGTCAAACGGAGCTTTCAGTCCACAATAAGGTGTGCTTCTGCTCCTAGGCGTCTCTGGTGGCAAATGGTAGAGGAGGAAGAGGCACAAAATGAGTGTATGGCCAACTCTGCTCCGCCGGCGCCAAAAGCAACAGCTGCAGCGTTTTCATTAGTTTTCCCTGCAGCGGCAAACACTCCTGCTGGTCTTGCAGCGCTGCAGTTTCTTGATGCTGAAGCGTGTACTGTAATCTGAGGGATTGGTGGTGCAGCCTTTCTTCTTGTCATCCGAAGAGAAGAAAAAAGGAACTTGCTACGCTGGTCATCGCGGGATGCAGACGTCTGTGGCTGGAGAGAAACAGTCGAAACTTCGATAGGATTCTGTCTTCGGAGCTGGTAGTTAGTCGTAGCATTACAGAAGCATTCTGTTTGTGGCGGTCGGCTAGGTAGACTGCAGGTAATAGCGAGGAGTAGAGATGTAACTAGGGCGGGCAGCTAGCTAACTAGCTATGCGGATGTATTTGTACGCTGTACTCTTCTTCTCATCTTAATGTCATGACATGCATGTCTTGCATGTTCTTTAAAAATTGATGCTGAAGCAGAACGGGTGGGCAGTGGTTCTCCACAAGGGGGTACACCCACGCCATCTCCCTGCTCGTCCCCTCTTTCAGTAGTGGCACAGCTTCAGAAATCCACTACCGAGTCTTCAAACCAACAGGTTGAGACTCCCTCTAATGAGCTGGTGACGGATGTGCGTACAGAAGAGCTGGACACGGAGGAGTGGTCTGTTGCGTCAACCCACAAGATGGTGATGGCTGATGTGCTGAATGTGCCTAGACAGGAGGACTATGCGGATTCGGCCTCGACGGTCCCGTGTGACATTGGTTCACCCCGTACTCCAGGAGGGAGGGGTGGGTTCGAGCCATCCTTCTGGTACTCATACACCTACAGGAACGGGAGTGTTCTTGGGTGGACGGTACGCGAAGGAGAACGTCATCGCCTATGGTGGTATCTCGGAGGCTGCAGCTTTGGGGGTGCGGTCAAGCAACCACATCCGGGCTCAGCCTAACGCAGACACTACGCAGCAGGAGAGGGCTCAGCAACGAGCATTTGTTCGAGATGATTTCTTCAGCCCAGGTAACACAGTAACTCCTAAGCTTTCTATTGCTTCAATTCCTAATGCTGTGGTCGTCGATAGGGCTGCTAGGTTGGGAGTGTCTTTGGGTGTTTCACCTTTAGAAATAACTAATTTGGTTAAGCTTATTAAAAAATTTGATCTAGACCGTACGTTAACAATTCTGAAAAAAAATGAGGACAAAGCTAAAGAGAATAATGATGACTTAAGTAGCTTAGTGTTGCACAAGGCAAATCTACTAAGTGAGGATCTTGAGATGGAGGAGCAGCTCGGATGTACAGATCACACGGATCTGCCCATTCAAATGTCCAAACCTAAGAGAGGGGCTAAGGGGGTGCCTCTAGAAAAGAAATGTGTTAGACGGAGTGCTCGTTTAAAAAAAAGAAAAAGTGAGAGATGAGAGGAGTGTTCTGGAATAGTGACGGATTTGCGGACCCGTCTAAACACTTAGCCGTCAATGAGATGATTAGAGAACAAAAACTAGATTTTATAGCAGTTTTGGAGACCGGGAGATCAAATTTCTCTTCGCCATTCCTGCAGCATCTGGTCGGAGGGTTAGATTTCTGCTGGTACTGCCTTCCGCCACAAGGGCGTTCTGGGGGTATTTTGGTCGGCGTTAATGCTGCCTCTTTCTCTGTCAAGGGAGTGGTAGCAGGTGATTTCTGTGTCAAATCCTTGGTACCAGTTTATGGAGCAGCTCAAGATGCTAAAAAACAAGGGTTTCTAGGGGAGCTGGTCCGTTTTTGTGAATCTGATACTTTACCACTTCTGTGTGGAGGAGACTTCAATATTAGTCGTCGTCAGAAGGAAAAAAAATAATGATAATTTTAACCCACGTTGGCCCTTTTTATTTAATGCTATTATAGAGAGTCTTGGCTTGAAAGAACTGAAACTTTCAGGAAGACAATACACCTGGGCTAATCGTAGGGAGGTTCAAACTTTTGAGAAGTTGGATAGAATTTTGACAACTGTGGATTGGGAAAACAAGTTTCCTTTGTCAACAGTTCGTGCACTTACTAGGGCTGGATCAGACCATACACCATTGTTATTAGACTCAAGTGAACAAGCTCACTATGCTAATAAATCGGTCTTCTCCTTTGAATTATCTTGGCTTTCATAGGAAGGTTTTTATGAATTGGTAGCTCATGAGTGGGTGGCTATTACTAAAGGTAATTCACCTATCGAAGTGTGGCAGAATAAGATCCGCCACATTAGACAGTTTTAAGAGGTTGGGCACGCAATCAGAATAGTGTCTATAAAAAACAACGGGATCATCTTTTATCTATTATTTATATCTTATATCGCAAGGCGGAGTCATCTCCGTTATCTCCTTCAGAAATGGAGACCCTTAGGACAGCTAATGATGAAGTTAGTAAACTTCGGAGAGCTGAGGAGTCGAAGTGGGCTCAACGAGCTAAGGTTAGACATGTACAAGAAGGGGGAGATAACACGAAATATTTTCATTTAATTGCAAATGGCAAGCACAGAGGGAAAAAATATTTCAGTTAGAACAAGATGAAGGGACAATTGTAGGAGAGGATAATCTTACGATTTATATCTCTGAGTTTTATAAGAAACTATTTGGGGCACCGGCCACGAATAATTTCTCCCTCATAGAGTCCCAAATTGAGGACATCCCTCAATTATCTTCTGAAGAAAATGAGATTCTTATTGCTGATTTCACCGAAAAGGAAATTCATGAGGCCATAATGCATATGGAAAATAATAAGGCACCGAGACCAGACGGGTTCCCTGCTGAATTTTACAAAAAATTTGGGGAGTTGTCGTGGGGTCACTCTTCGGGTGTCCCACGGTGTGGATATCTGGGTCACGCCAAGACAGCCTTATGACGAAGGCCCAAGGAAGGCCCAAGGAGGACGACGTGCGGCCCAAGATAGTCGACGCTAGGTCATGCGACCCCGCCATGCTTGTAAGCGCCATCGGCACCGTTAAACCTGAGACCTAGCCTACCATATAAAGGCTAGGAGGGTCCTTCGTCTAGGGTACGCTCATAGCCGCCACCACAAACCCTAGCGAGATCGCCATCTTGCCATTGTAGCCACAACTCGCCATCAATAACCAGACAAGCAGGAAGTAGGGTGTTATCCTCCGGGAGCCTGAACCTGGGTAAAACGCCTCGCTTGTCAGCCGTCGTGATCACCAGCGCTCATCTCTCTCTACCCCTCAATCAACCCGGGGTACACAACCCAGGGATTTGCCGAGTCCACTACTCGTCAATTGGCGCCGTCTGTGGGAAAGAACGAGCGCTGGAACCATGGTCGCACCGGCTCCATCGACTTTGAAGACCGACGTCTGCATCACCAAGGAGCCAATCTGCTTCGGCTCCTTTGAGTACACCTTCCACCCGCCGGCCCACCGCTCGGTGTACGCCGATCTGCACGTAGGTATGTGCCTCACCTTCGGTACCATGCACTACTTCGTAGACAGCTGTGGAGTACTCAGATCCACGGTGATCGCACCGCCTGCGGTGGTGGCACGCGCATCTGCCGCGGCTGCGCCAACCACGCCCCCACCTGATGCGGAGATCGCATCTGCTACGACTGCGGCGACAGCATCTTCGACTGCTGAGAAGATCGCATCCACCTCGACTACACCAACCACGCCGCCACCCGTCGCGGAGATCGCATCTGCTGCGACTGCGGAGACTGCACCTTCGACCGCTGAGAAGATCGTATCTGCCGCGACTTCCTCAGCCACGTCCCCGTCTGCCGTGGAGATCGCATCTGCTGCGACTGCGGCGGCCGCGTCTTCGACTGTCAAGACGATCGCATCCGCATCGACTACATCGACCGCCTCCACTGCGACAGAGGTTGCACCCAGCGCGGCCACACCACCCCGTCTCCGGCTGTTAAGGAGATCGCATCGGCTACGACTACACCGACCACCCCGGCGGCCACCACGCGGATCGAGTCTACTTCGACTACCTCGATCGCGTCGTTGGCAACTTCGACTACGCCAACCGCGTCTTCGCGCCACAAGATCGTCCGCGAGCCAATCGCACCCGCGTCAACAACAACGACATCACTCCTCGCGTCCGCGGCGGAGATTGTGAAACTCCAGGGAAAGAGCCGCGGCAGTAACTGTGGTACCCACCACGTCGCACCCATTTTCAGCTCCGAGCACGGCTCGGACGAAGGAAGCAGCAGTGGTAGCACCCGCTCCACTGCCCAGATCTACCCGCGCAAGTCTTCATGGTCGGCCAGAGGCCGCAGGGCAACGACGACGAATCCGACGCAGAAGAGGCACTCGAGGATGACATGAACACCCTGGACGAAGCACGCGACATCGCCCTCACCCGCACAGCCGTGTACCAACAAGACCTCCGCAACTACCACGGGCGGCGACTACGGCCCAGAGCGTTCGTCCCTGGCGACCTTGTCCTCCGCCTCAAACAGAAGAAGGTGCACAAACTAGCCTCCCCATGGGAAGGTCCATACATCGTGACAGAGGCAATTGGCGGCGGAGCTTACCGCCTGAAGGACTCGAAGACAGGGACAGTCTGCAGCAACCCATGGAACGTGGCGCAACTGCGCCGCTTCTACGCCTAGTCGACTCCCCTTGTAACAAAGTGTACTATCTCAAGAAGCAGCAGGTTCCAGACGCACTCTTTCCCTTACCAGGGTACCTGAGGGGACTGGAAGGGTTTTAATGAGGCGGCCTGCTCGCAAAAATCAATGAAGTGATTTGTGGAACAAGCTCTCCCCTTTACTTTTTTAGTCAAAAAGCAACATAAACCTAGGCCGTCACCCGAAGCACTCGGGGGCTGCGCCATACAGGTCACTCGCAAAATCCTTGGCCGTCACCCGAAGCACTCGGGGGCTGCGCCGCACAGGTCTAAGTCTAACCTAGGCCGCGCCCGCCGCACTCGGGGGCTGCGCCATACAGGTCCAACTCGAAAACTTAGGCCGTCACCCGAAGCACTCGGGGCTGCGCCATACAGGTCACTCGCAAAATCCTTGGCCGTCACCCGGAGCACTCGGGGGCTGCGCCGCACAGGTCTAAGTCTAACCTAGGCCGCGCCCGCCGCACTCGGGGGCTGCGCCATACAGGTCCAACTCGAAAACCTAGGCCGCCACCCGAAGCACTCGGGGGCTGCGCCATACAGGTCCAACTCGAAAATCTAGGCCGTCACTCGAAGCACTCGGGGGCTGCGCCATACAGGTCACTCGCAAAACCTTTGGACGCCACCCGAAGCACTCGGGGGCTGCGCCGCACAGGTCTAAGTCAAAACCTAGGCCACCACCCGACGCACTCGGGGGCTACGCCATACAGGTCTAACTTGAAAAATCCTAGGCCGCCACCCGACGCACTCGGGGGCTGCGCCACACAGGTCTAAGTCGAAACGCCTAGGCCGCCACCCGACGCACTCGGGGGCTGCGCCATACAGGTCTAACTTGAAAAATCCTAGGCCGCCACCCGACGCACTCGGGGGCTGCGCCACACAGGTCTAAGTCGAAACGCCTCGGCCGCCACCCGACGCACTCGGGGGCTGCGCCACACAGGTCTAAGTCAACATCCTAGGCCGCGCCCGCCGCACTCGGGGGCTGCGCCGCACAGGTCTGACTCGAAATGCCTCGGCCGCACTCGAAGCACTCGGGGGCTGCGCCATACAGGCCTAACCCGAAAACCTCGGCCGCACTCGATCCGCTTGGGGGCTGCGCCATACAGGTTTACAGAAGTCCACAAGATACAATTTACTCACTCGGGGGCTACCCCCACCTCGACATACATACACTCATATTTCCACTTGGAAAAATTTCTTTTACAAGCTGACGCTATGCAACAGCACTCTACTGCTCTTATTCTACAGGCTCGCCCTTTGGCGCATCAAGTGGCCCTACAAGGTGCTCGCTAAAGTTCTGGACCTGCTGGATCATCTGGCGTGCAGCCGCAAGAGTATCGGCATAGTCACCCTCTCCAGGCAAGCCGTCAGTACCTTGTGCAATGGAAGATTAGGCCGGTGCATTCGAATGTATGCCAACGCCACGTTCGCCCCGGCAACAAGTTGAGCGTGCACGACTTCCTTCAACGCACCGCCTTCACGGAACCTCTCCAGAAGCGCAGTCAGTCCATTCGGCTGCTCGTTGTGAGGAAAGTACACCTTGTTGATCTGCCAGAGGGTTTTTCTGCAACCTTCCAAGAGCACAGCAGCCCCCAGGTGCGATCCAGCATTCGTGCCAGTACACTACCTCTGGATTTGTTCGACCAAAACTGGCGCGCTTCGGGTGAGTCACCGGCGGCCTCTTTCTCTACTCGCTCGTCCACTCGAAGCTGCTCAGCCTCCAAGTCAGAGTTCACATCTGCATCAAGGCCAAGCATTAAGCATAGCAGGAAGACACAGAAGCCGAAGCAAAAACGCTAGAAGGCCAACCTTGCAGCTGTTGACTGATCAAGTCCATCTCGCCAAGCAGAAACTCCTCTCGCTGGGAGAACGGCGCAGCGGGCCGCGACCTCAAGCGCTCCAACCTCAGCTCTGCGCTCTTCAACTTCGACTCGAGCTCAAGAACCTTGTTCCTCATGAAGGTGATCACTCGTTGATCATTCACGCTTCGCACAGGAGCTGGAGGAGCTTGACGGCGGCGACGAGTAGGCGCAGCCGAAGTGGTATCCTCCTCATCGTCCGCGCCAGTCGTTCCAGCAACGTCAGGAGCTTCGCCCATATCAGACTGCCAAGAATTGACAGCGTCAAGCCAGGAAAAGAATCAACATAATTCATCCAAGCCAGATATCAAAAAAGACTCGGCGACTGCACCCCCGAGGGGCGAATTCACATTTCATCATCAGCATGTTCACTCGCACAATATAAAGTGCATTACAGACTCAAGAACCAAAAGCAGAAGAATCCTAAAAGAACGGAGTCTACATCACAGACTCCGACTGGGAACGGCTCTTCCTAGCAGCCAACTCTGCAGCTTTGGCAATCCTCTTCTCGAAGGTGGCGATCAACTTCGCAGCTAGCTGACTCGCCTGCACCTTCACACCGCTAAGGGACGCGGTCCTGCCATCAGGCTTCCGAGGGAAGTCGCTGACAACCTTCTCAAAATCGCCTACGACTTGGTGACCAAGAAGTAGCTGGAAAGTGAGCTCGGAGCCGCGTACCGTCTGCGCGCGCATGAAGTCCGCCAGGACATTCGAATTGCCTTCGAATGGAGCCGCGAGTGCGTCAACAGCAGCTGGTGGCGGCTTGTCGGGAAAGATACTCTGGTGCACAGTCGCTAAGGCCTCCGTCGACTTCTGCAGTGCCGCCGTCGACTGCTGCAGCGCTGCCGATGCATACGCGCAGACGCGGTCGACGAAGCCAACAGCCTCCGCCAAGCCGACACTCTCGCTGGAAGTCCCTTCTGGAGGAGCACCTCCGCAAGTCTCTGATCAAAAGAAATCCACACCCGTAAGACGTCAAAAGTCGAAAAAAGGCAAAGTAGGCACTGAGCCGAAAAACTTACTTCCAACAACATCTGCGAGTGCGAGCAAGCGGTCGACCTGGGTCTTCTCCAGATCAGCCCGAGCTTGTTCCGCTCTTGGGCTTCACCCAGCGATTTCTCCAGCTCCGCGACCCGCGTCTTCATGCTCTCCTTCTCGCCTACGGATCAACGGAGCAAAGTTAGCAATAAAGGCAGTCGAAGCACCCCTCGAACACAAGGGTTCACACTTACTATTCGCTTGCTCCAGAGCAGTGCGGAGCTGATCCCTCTCCTGCTCCATGCGAACGAAGGCTGCGGCTCCCTCCATCTGCTGCGATAAAATGGCTGCAGGAGACAAAAGACATCAATCTGCGCCCGACTATTCTAGTCACGCACATCTTCGGGGGCTACTCCCATCGGGAGCGCTGTACGCGCACCCGATACAGATCTTGCAGAAGGAGTCGAAGAACACTTACATGCTCACGCAGCCCAGCGTCAACCGGAGTCGCATCAGCAGACCTCTCAGGCATGGCGGAGGTCGAAGCCATCAAGGCCAAAACGTCACCCGTCAGAGCCTCCTCTCCGGTCGTCCTCGCAGTCTGCTCGATCAGGGGAGCAGAAGTGTGCTCCACCTCACGAGGGGAAGAAACAGCAGCGTCGGTACGGTCGCTGTGACAGGAAAACTCAATTCAAGGACCCGCATGCGAACGAGCACACTCGACAAAAACAAAGCAAAGGTTCTGCGACTAACCTGACGACATCATCATCTTCACTCCCCAAGGAGACGGAGGGCATCCTCGCGAACGCGGTCGGCGGTGCAGAGCCGATTGGAGGCACGACCAAAGGTTCAGCCAGGGCACTCGGTTGCCTGGCACCCGAAGAGGACTCGCTCGCCTCCTCGATCTCCACACTCGCCTCCTTCACGGGCGACGAAGCCGAACCAGAGTCGCCGTTCTTTCGCCTAGGCCGCTTCTGCAGCGGCTCCTCCTCTTCATCATCCTCCTCCAACTCTTCACTCGGAGAGGTGGCGGAGGGAACTTCATCATCATCAACTCGTCCTCCTCAGGGAACTCTGCCTCTGTGTGAGGTCCATTTCCATCAACGGAGGAAGACTGACATAGCTCGAGCGACCCTGTCAGCAAATGAAGCTTCGAGTCAGGCAAAACGATTCGACTGAAGAAAATGCGAGACAAGAGCAAAGTACACGAAGCTCACCTCAGGCACAGGGTTGTTAGGCCCATACGGCTCGACCGGGCACTTGACATTGCACGGGTCAGCGGCTCGGAGGCTAGTGATGCTCCTCACCTTCGACTCGACTTCATCATCGTCAAGCTCCTCGCCGCCTTCACGCGCCCACATTGGTTGGACGCGACTGCGGAGCGGCTGCACTCGAAGCCTGTAGAAGGTGGCAATAAGGTGTACACCACCTGTCTCGCGCCCAAGACTCTTCAGAAGGCCACGAAGGAGCGTCAGCAAGGGCTTAGTCGCCTCCCTGTCCTCCTTCGACAGCGGGTGCGCCCATGCGTTTGTCTTCCGCAACGCGCGATCAGCCGCGAAGTCTGGAAGCCCTGCCTGGTCGCACTTGACGTAGAACCACTTCTTCCGCCAGCCCTGGACGGAGTCGGACTTCTTCATCTGAAAGTAAGCGGTGTCGCCACGCACCTGGATGCCGAAGCCGCCAACTGGGTACTGCAGCTTGCTCTTCCCAACGTTCCTCCTCACGAGGAACAGTGACTTCCACAGCAGCCAGTTGGGTGAGATCCCCAGAAAGCACTCGCAGAGCACGATAAAGCTCGCGATACTCAAGACGCTATTGGGAGTCAGATCGTGGATCTGAATCCCATAAGCATACAAGAGACCACGGACGAAATCGTGGAGGGGGAACCCGAAACCCCGCGGAAGGAAATCCACGAAGCAAACGCGTTCCCCATCGCGAGCAGAGGGGAATACCTCTTTCCCAGGCGCGCGCACCGTCGCCTGGTCCGCCGGCGGCAGCAACCCCTGCGCGCGGAGGGCCTCGAGCTCGGCCTTCTTCACCGACGATTTCGCCCAATCCCCTTCAGGCTTCTTCATCACGCTCGCCTCAGCGGCGGCGGCGGCGCCAGCAGCAGTCTTCGCCCTCTTCATCGCGAACTTGTTCGTAGGAGGATGGAGACAAGAATCTGGCAAGGAGCAACAATGGCGGAGAGAAAGCTGCGGCGACGACGGAAGATTGGGGATAGAATGGACTGTTCACCGCCGCGGTGAAAAATATATACCGCGCGGTCGGTTCATCCAGGCCATCCTTCACGAAACCGCAGTTTACAACAGCATCTGGCCGTCCACGTGTCGCGCGGAGATAGCAACCGTCGCTGCCCACTACGCACGGGAAACAAGACGCCATCATCACGCCGCGAAATTTTCGTGCCCAACGGTCAGAATTAAGCGGCAACCGCTGTTTCTGGTCAATATTGACAGTGGGACCGCACTGTCATGTCCCATCGGACGCAGAGTGCGCCAAAAACGTCAGCACTGACGTCAACTGCGAAGGCGTACTAAGTAAGCCAACGGGCTGATTGAGAACTCGAACAATTCATTCGAGTGCAAAGAAGATTCAGTAAGCTCTCGGAGCTGAACAAACTCGCACAGTAAGCCAAACTGGCCGAACAAACAGTAAGTCAAGCAAAGCCAGTTGCGACTCCATCAGTTCGAGTCCCTTCTTTACTCCCATCGGGAGCGGGCTTTTCGACTGAAGAAAAATTGAGTTTAACCTCAATTGCAAGCAATTCAGCTTAATCTCGGGGGCTACTCCCATCGGGAGCGCTGTTCGCGCTCCCGAGTGACTCAGAACAATAACAGTCGAAAAATCACCGACTAAGGCTGTACTTACAGTATTTTACCCTGGAGTCGACAGTTCGACTAAGCAATCCTCCATAAGCCCTGAACGGCCGGAGTCGACTAATTTTATTCGTTCCTCTCAGGAACCCGATGGCGTGCCCAGGAGGAAGGAGTCCTTTACCCGACTCTACGATTCGACTAAGCACTCGGGGGCTACTGTCGTGGGGTCACTCTTCGGGTGTCCCACGGTGTGGATACCTGGGTCACGCCAAGACAGCCTTATGACGAAGGCCCAAGGAAGGCCCAAGGAGGACGACGTGCGGCCCAAGATAGTCGACGCTAGGTCATGCGACCCCGCCATGCTTGTAAGCGCCATCGGCACCGTTAAACCTGAGACCTAGCCTACCATATAAAGGCTAGGAGGGTCCTTCGTCTAGGGTACGCTCATAGCCGCCACCACAAACCCTAGCGAGATCGCCATCTTGCCATTGTAGCCACAACTCGCCATCAATAACCAGACAAGCAGGAAGTAGGGTGTTATCCTCCGGGAGCCTGAACCTGGGTAAAACGCCTCGCTTGTCAGCCGTCGTGATCACCAGCGCTCATCTCTCTCTCCCCCTCAATCAACCCGGGGTACACAACCCAGGGATTTGCCGAGTCCACTACTCGTCAGGAGTAATCAAGGATGATTTTATGCAATGATTTTTTAGTTTCAGCAAGGGGATTTGCCTCTATTTCACTTAAATTTCGGAACCATTATCTTACTCCCTAAAAAGGAAGATGCTGTACAGATACAGCAATATCGGCCAATATGTCTTTTAAATGTGAGTTTCAAAATATTCACGAAAGCTGCAACTTTGAGAATTTCGCAAATTGCACATAAGTTGGTCAAACCGACCCAAACTGCGTTCATGCCTGGAAGACATATTTTAGAAGGAGTAGTTGTGCTACATGAGACCATTCATGAACTTCATAGGAAGAAAATGGATGGTGTTCTTTTTAAAATAGACTTCGAAAAGGCATACGACAAAGTAAAATGGCCTTTCTTGCAACAAGTGCTCTGGATGAAAGGCTTCTCGGATAAGTGGTGTTCTTGGATTGATCAGTTCATCCGCAAGGGATGTGTCGGTGTGAGAGTTAATGATGACATAGGTCATCCTTTTCAAACCCGAAAAGGACTGAGATAGGGGGATCCTTTATCTCCTATCCTTTTCAATATCGTAGCAGATGTACTTGCCATCCTAATTGCCAGAGAAAAGGAGGATGGACAAGTAGAGGGACTCATACCTCATCTTGTTGATGGTGGGTCTCGATTATACAATATGCTGATGATACTATCATTTTCATGGAGCACAATCTCGAGAAGGCTCTGAATATGAAACTAATCTTATGTATCTTTGAACAACTCTCCGGCCTCAAAATCAATTTCCACAACAGTGAATTTTTTTGTTTTGGCAAAGCTAAGGATGTAGAACAAGAATACTTGCAAATGTTTGGCTGTGAAGCTGGGTCTCTTCCGTTTAAATATTTGGGTATTCCAATACATTTTAGAAAGCTTAAAAATGGAGAGTGGAAGCCGGTAGAAGACCGGTTTGAGAAAAAGCTTGCTTGTTGGATAGGTAAATTACTCTCATATGGGGATCGCCTCATTTTGATTAATTCTGTCCTCACAAGCCTTCCAATGTTTATGCTTTCTTTTCTCGAAATACCTAAAGGGGTATGTAAGAGATTGGACTTCTATAGATCATGCTTTTTCTGGCAAAGTGATGGTCATAAAAAGAAATATCGGCTAACAAAATGGAATATCATTTGTAGACCAAAGGATCAAGGTGGACTTGGTGTGGAGGTCCTCGAGTTGAAAAATAAGAGCCTGCTATGCAAGTGGCTCTTTACGCTTTTCAACTAGGATGGAGTGTGGCAAGAATTGCTGAAAAATAAATACCTCCATAACAAATCTCTCTCTCAGGTGCAAGCAAAACCTACCGATTCAGCTTTCTGGAAGGGCCTAATGGGAGTTAAGGATGAATTCTTCTCTCGAGGTTCTTTTGTGATAGGCAACGGTCAGAACACAAGGTTCTGGGAAGACATATGGCTAGGTGCTACACCTTTGTCCCAACAATATCCATCGCTTTACAACATTGTCCAACGAAAACATGTTTCGGTGCATTCTGTGTTAGTGGCTGCTCATCCGGATATAGCATTCAGAAGAGCACTAACCGGTAATAAATGGAATTCTTGGCTCCATTTAGTAAATCGGTTAATGGATGTTGAGTTATCTCCAGAGAACGATAGGTTTGTTTGGGGATTAACAAATAATCGGAAATACACAACAAAATCGATGTATCTAGATTTGTTAGATGGTCACGCACCTTTCCTTCGCAAATACATCTGGAAATTGAAAGTGCCACTGAAAATTAGGATTTTTATATGGTTTATGTATAAGAGAGTACTTCAAACAAAGGTTAACTTGTCTAGAAAGAATTGGCAAGGTAGCACTAAATGTTGTTTTTGTGACAAAGCTGAAACAGTGCAGCATTTGTTCATCACATGTCCAATGGCAAAGATTATATGGCAAACAGTTTATATGACTTTTAATATTAAACCACCAACTAATATCACAAATTTGTTTGGTAATTGGTTGCATGGTGTGCCAAAAAAAGACAAATCCGACATAAGAGTAGGAGTTTGTGCTTTGTTATGGGCAATTTGGCACGTTCGAAATGACATGATTTTTAACAAGACAAAAGTTTCTTCTTTCTTGCAGGTTATACCTTTGGCCACACACTGAATTCGCATGTGGTCTTATCTCCAGCCGAAGGAGCACCGCCAGGACATGGATTCTGGGTGCGCCCGTTTGGAAATGGTTGCACATGACTTCTTCAACCAATACGGCTGGCGGCTTAATTATAGACTCTCATATTAAAGCATAGGCTTCACATGTTAGTGGCCTTCTTTAGATGGTTGATTCATGTTTCAACCTTATGTGACCCATGAATTGTAATAAGTCGGATTGATACTTTGCAATAAGTTAATAAAACGGCCATATGTATCATCTTGATACAGAGGCTGGGACTACCCCTTTTCTAAAATAAAATAAAAGTATGCAACAGAACCGATAGTTCAAAGTGATACCCGGGAGTATGTGCTCCCAGTTGATAAAAATGTGTTACTACTGTTAAAAAAATCCAAAATAATATTACACTATGTTCCATGTGTACGTATAAACTTGTGTACTTGTGTCGGGAAGAAAAAGAAATAGAGCTTTTAAAATTGCAGTTCGGTGACCTGATTTTGTTTGTTTTGCCTAAGGCACACCATGCATGTGTCTTTTTATTATGAAATGAAACTTTACATGCACATAAAAATACAGAAATGTACAGTTCTTTTTTACATCTTTAAAATATTTTTAGTGCCGCAATGTTTATCCCGGGTGCAAATGCACTTGGGTGCCAAAACGCTATCCCTCCACAAGCACTTTCTAAACGAATAACGAGTCTTTATGCTGTGTTTGGATGTATGAAAATTTGCTTGGATTTGAATTGTACTAGCAATTCCATTTCTAAGATGGAAAGGAAATGGGCTCCAAATCGATTCCGCTGTTTGGTTGTGAATGAAATTTATGGTTGGAATCGAAGGGTAGCCCACGATTCCAATTCCTGTTTGGATGTATAAACTGTGGAATTGAATGTTTTGTAGAGTTTGGACAATATAAAATTGTATACATGTATGAAAAAACAGTATGTGTATATTTGAATAATACTATTTTGCACATATAATAACATTAAAATATTCCAAATCAAATGATTATCAGCTTTCCCTGTTTGTCAAGTACGAGATGATACTGTTTATCAAAAGAAATTGATAACGGGTTACATAGAAAGAAGATGAATATAATCAAATGATTATCAGCTTTCCCCGTACAAACCACCACATTGTGTCGCACACTTAAAAAATTAAACAAATACATGTTTAGAGCCTGCATGCTCTGTTCTGAGTTTGACGAAGAAGACAGACTCTGGATCTGAAGCAACAGGAATCGAGAACAAACAAGAACAGAGCACACGCGCGTACTGCATACGCTCCTCAGAAGGCTATTCCGTCGAGCACATGGCGGGCAAGCGAGCACGGAGGGGTCAGTTTGAGCTCATCTGCGGGATCGAGGTACGGGGGCGGACCAGGAGCGCCACGGCGACTCCGGAGGCTAGCGGCGGCGCAGGTAGGCAAGAGAAGCAAGAGACCGCAAGCGATTTTTGTAGCAGCTCGGTGCCTGGACGAGATTCTTTCTGCTTGGCGTGCGTGCGTACTGGCAGGGTTGGGCTGGAATGGGCACCGCGCGGCACGACGAGCTGCACGGAGGACTTTTCCCCTGCCGCTGCAGCGGCCGCCGCCATGTTCCCTCCCGCCGCCGGAGATCTAGGGTTCGGGCGGGCACCGGGGGGAGAAACGAAGAGGAGGTCTATGAAGGGAGGAAGGAGGAGCAGGGAGGAGGCCGATGGGAGGGAGGAAGAGCTTCATCTCTCCGTCGAGGAAGAAGGTCGAGTGGTCGAGCGAGAGGCTGCGCCTCGTTCTGTTTCGAGCGAGCGAACGGGTGCCGAGCGAGACGCGCGTTTCCGAGCGTTTCCGAGCTGCGGGGCTCGGAAAGGTGGAGAGTGGGGAGCGCGCGCGCGGAGGCTGACTCGGAATTGCCTCGCGTTTCCAGACCTCGATTCATTGACCAGCCCAAACAGCGGAATCAGCTCGGAGATTCCAGATTTCCAATTCCGGGCCATATTTCCAACATCCAAACACAGCATTAGGCTTTATGTATCTGTGTGTACTGGACTACTGATTTATCGAGGATGACTCGTTATTACTGATGCGGACTAGAAAATGGAAATCACCAACCACATTGTAATTTACAGCTACTGTTAGCTGATTATATCCCTGTCCATGAGCAACGAGATCTCACATTTATGCTCTGAAGCATCCATAGCTATCTTGGCCGATTCGACCGCACACAGTAATTTACAGGCACACATCAGACGTTATAAATTCTCCGAAAAGGATAGGATCGAAAGCGATGCACAAGCGACACAAGTTGCTGAAAATTCTATGGTACACACGTCGTACTCCTGAAAGGGCAAGCTGTTCCGTCCAGTTCGTCGGATTTTGATCCAGGAAATCATACAAGCAGCAAAGCAAAGCTCTTCCCCTGTTAAGACGAAGAAAAAACGAATAAGAAAGCAGCAAGAAACGTAGTATGCTCATGTATGTATCGTATGTATACCAGCCTCGTTATCTTGATTAGCCTGGAAAACGGACGCTCCAGAAGTCGATGGTGCCGGCGGCCATGTCGGAGCCGGCGAGGAGGCTCTCCATCACGTCGTCCGAGCAGCACTCCAACAGTATGCGCGCGTCGGACGGCGCGGTACTGCTGATCTCGGACGACGACGTCGAGGCGCTGTCCGTCGCGTCACAGGCCAGGCTCTCCGTTCCGTCGACGGCGCCACATGGAGTCGGACGATCACCGTTCAGGGCCGCCGTCCCGGCAGGGAAGTTGGTCCTGGCCTTTGTACCGTGGATGCGCCGCGCCTCGGTGTCGTAGGCGCGCGCGGCGTCTGCGGCGGTGTCAAAGGTACCGATCCAGACGCGGACGCCCTTCGTGGGGTCGCGGATCTCCGCCGACCACCTCCCCCACGCCCGCTGCCGGATGCCGCGGTAGGGGTGGCTAGGGCTTACCCTGCGCCGCTTCGGCGTCGCCATGGCCGGTGAAAGATCCATCTTGCAGGGCTCCGCCGTGACACCTGCACACAGAACACACCCCGCGTACACACATCACAAACTGAACTGAAACTTCTCCTGATCGTGCCGGAGTCGCGGCAGCTAGTGCTGAGCAAGCAAACCTGACAAGAACAGCTCAATGTCGTTGTCGTCGTCGCCCCCGTCGGCCATGAACTCCCTGAAGGCGGCTTCCCAGTCATCGGTATCCTCATCCGCGAGCCTGCTGCCGCGCATTTTCCGCTTCCCCGCCGACGGGACTTGGCCGGGACGACGCCTCTTGCCGTGGTCGTTCGGGATGACCTTCGCTCCGCACATCAGATAGGGTCTTGGCTCTCTGGTGGCGAGGAATATTTTGTTGTTTGAGGACGCAGCTTCTGCTTGTGTTAACAGGTGAATCTGTCCAAGGAAGAGTGGCCGTGTGTCCTTGGCTTAGCACGTCGGTCGGCTCTTTATATAGAAGTGAACTGGACTTCCGTTGTCTGAGAATACACGAGAAAATCTTAACCTGGGGATCAGGCGCCTAGTTGACCAAGTTGACGTGGGGTTGCAACATCATCATTTTTACTATTCAGTGACCAGAATATATATAATATAGGGCATATTTTGATTTAAAGGATTTTCACATAAATTTTGGAGAACTGAAATCCTTGATATGTTTTATATTCGTTTATTTGATTTGTAGATTAAGATTTTCTTTCCAAGGATTCATTTGCATTATATTTCATGGATTTTTTTGAGTAACCTCCTGAGGAGGCATGCCTTCCTGTAATTCGTATAGAAAAAGAGAGTCCACTCAGTTTATAGAAAGACCGGGCCCAAAAACCATATTGCCATGTTTATGAGAAAAACTGGACTAAAAACTGCACAAGCGAGGAGACCCTTCATCCGCACCCGATGCAAGTCCACCAAAACGCAACAAACACACCACCGACTCCGGATCCGCCGCCCCGACTTACACCACTCGGCTCCAAAGCCCCGCGCACGAGTCACAGCGCCGCACGACTCAACTGTCTCGTAGCCCAAGCCACCCAGACAAACGCCCGCAAACCTCGGACATCCCACAAAACCCGGGGCTACCGCCCCAACGTAGCAAATAGATCGGCATTTGCATTGTTCAAAGGCGAACCAGCAGGGTTGACAAACTCATTGCCCAGGTCGCCACAAAAACCCGTGCAGTCATGACCCTGCCCCGTAGGACCACTGATGCAATGGAGATCGAGGCAACCGCCTCGACGTACTGCCACCATCCGACAACAGAGCCATCCTGCATATCCACCACGAAACCGTCGCACCGCGAGGACCAAAAACTCCAAGGTGACGCCTCCAACAAGGTAGAGACACGTCCGTCACCGTCGCCCACTCCGGCGAAGCTTAGGTTTCCACCCAGAGATCTTGGAACCACTCGAGTTAGTCCGGGTCGAAACTCCACTAGCGTTAGTTCGGGTCGCTGGCTCATGGCCCAACCACCATGCATCTCACGCTGCTGCCGATTCTCCGAGCGCCAGGATCTTAGAGGGAGGACCACGAGAGGAGAGAATGCCCGCGGCCACCTTCCCCCGAGGGGCGCATGCGGCTTCGTTGGGCCCCTTCCGGCTATGGCGGTGCGGTGGAAGTACGTGGGAGTCCCTCTGGCGGCGGCTAGGGTTCACCCGTGTCTCTAGAAGAGGGCGACACAGGCGATTGGGAGGTGGGTCCTCAGGATTTTTCGGATCAACTTTGCATTCAAGGAAAAAAGTCACTACAAGATCTCTTGGAAGACATCTTTGATTTGCTTGTGATATAATTAAACAAAAAAAAAATTGTATACGAGCTGAATGAGATGACATTGCTATGTTGCATTTTTCTATTTCCACATTTTGAAAGACCAACGAATCAAAAAAACCTTAGCAGAGGTTGAGGAAAGTTATGTCTTAACATAAAATGAACTGGTCACCGTACCAATACCAGGTGCTCTTTGGCGAGGCCGCAAATTTTTATTTTAATACTACGTTGACAGTAATTCGAACCCGAGACCTTGTATCTCTGATACCATGTATAACCGAACAATGTACCCAGTTAAATCAAAAGACCGATCTGATTTAAGAGACTAGACAATTGTATTTCAACGTAACCTACTTTTTTAAGTGGAAGTTGTGCAGACTACTAGTGTGCAACCTATCAGCAAAGCAGCACTCCTCACTATTTTTTTTCTTTCTTTATGACATGTAATCATATGTAGTCTGCACCTATCTAGTCTAGTATATCTCCGACTCCAAGAATCCAGCGACAAAAACATTTGGTGGACAACTACGAGCACGATGTGTAGCTTAATTTAGTCCCAGGTTCTTACTTGGCTAGAAGTTTCTGGAAAAAGACGCAACAAGTGGATAAGGCGCATCGAGCACGGTAGTACACCAAGGGAACAAGGCAGCAACTGGAGACAGGGATCTGATTCAAAGAAGGCCGGAGCCACTGAACCAGCGCTGGCAGCAACATCAGCAGTAACGAAAATTTATGTTCAAGTGGCACAAGTTGGTACCATGTTCTCTTATCCTCTCCCCGTGAACAGTAGTGAGGAGGCGATAAGGGAGGCGACCGCGTAGCTTCTGGTCTCGCCGGCGTTTCCGCCGCTCCCCTCTGCCTCCGGCCGCCGTTCGGGCGCTGTGAGGCAGGGGGGAGCTCCGGAGGCTGCTGTGTGTGTATAGTATAGGGTGTAGGTGTGCGTGGTGGTCTCTCGCCGGCATCGGGACGGTGGCGATGGCGGCGGTGTTTGAGCTCTGGTCCTTCCCCTCTGTTCCCCGTCCCGGTGGTGACGCCGGAGAGGTCGTGGAGGCTCGTCCGGTGCGCTCTTCCTTCCTTGTTTCTCCGGCCGTCCGTGGTGGAGAGGGGAGGAGCTGGTGGAGGTGGGCGCTCTGGTTTTTGGTGGTGGCTCTGGTGGTGGTCTTCTTCGACTTTCTGCTCCGGCCGGCCGTGGTGGCGAGGGGAGTGGCCGTCGGGAAGTTGTGCGGTGATGGTGGAGGCTGGCCTGGGCGGCGCCGAGCCGGCGGGTTGCAAGGTGGTTCCGGGGAGCTGGTGCTGTGGCCGAGCGTGTTCAACGGCTTCGGTTCCGTCGCGGGGCGGCTCAAGCGGTCTTCTACATGTGTGGAGGTGCTCGTTCCCCGGCGGTGAGCGGTACGGCGGCTCCGGCGAGTCCTAGGCTTCGGGCGCGCGGCGGCCTGGGTCTGATCGTGTTTCCTCTCGGTAGCTTAGGGAGCTCTTTGCTTATTTCCTGGTCCTTTTTGTAAATTTTCTTTTCGTTTTGGACCTGCTTGTAATATGTACTGGGCTACCTAATATATGTGATCAGATCCCCTCAAAAAAAAAAAAGTTGGTACCATGTTAATAGTACGACGTATGGATTACTACATGTGCGTAATCCGGAATTCAATGATCACTACTCGCGTCAATCAGGGAAAGTCATTGGCCATGAACTATAGATAAGAAGAATCATTCTGAACGAGTACATAAGAAGCGATCCACTTTTTTTCATCGGTTATAGGGGAAGACCAAAGATCTTGCGCGGCGGGTCCGCCAGAAAGTCAAAAAACATATTTAAAAGCTTTAGAAAAATCTGAGACAAAATCATGCATGTTCTAAATGGTATATCCTAAACCTGCAAAGTCTCAATTCAAAATATAATACATTGTGAGCTACACAAAAATGACAAAAGTTGAAAATTTAAAACTACATATTGTTCACTATATTCAGATATGTATATTTATCATTTTTGTGTAGCTGAAACTGGAAAATATTTTGCACTGAGATTTTACACGCTTGTAGGATATATCATTTAGAACATGCATGATTGTTTTCAGATTTTTCTAAAAAAATTAAAAATATTTTTGATTTTTTGCAAAAAGCGAGATCACTGGAGCTGGTCATGAGCACCAAATCTCCACTCCGCCAATAACGTTTGTACTCAAGACTTTATATTACCAATTCTACTCGTAAACATATTTGCGTACTGTTTCGATGTGGCTACTTGTCAAAGATTCAATTTTTGTAAAGAACAACCTAGTGTAAACCTGCACACCATCACACCACATCGGCCGAGGTCATCGATCTCTTTTATTGACAAAAACATCACACACAGACTCGGTATGGATGGATCATCATCTCCACTGAAAGAATAATTCTTATTTGCGAGACACGTGTGATACCAAGCATGAGGTTGTTTTCTGCTGGACTGAAGGTACAACCAGCTACGCTAGCCACTCAACTTGGTTGGTTCTCGCCACAAATTAATCGTCAAGGCGGGGCAAAAGTACCGTCGGGTCACAACGGCACATGAAGAGCTAATGTCGAACACATAGTATATAGGGGTCACACACACATGTCCATATGAGCGCAACTTCCTCGTCCTCACTACTCATCGAGAGCACGACTCTGACTTCGCCGTAGCAAGCCAGCAATGCAAAGATCTCCATCACAACCACGACAAGACTGTATCGACCAAATTACTAGTTAGGGAACACCGCGACGAAGGGCAGCTCCGACCTTTGATAGAAGAGTACTAACCACACCATACAACTGCATCACGAGGAGATCTAGGGGCACTGCAATGTATCCAATACAATAGTCTCCAAACGACAATGGTCATTCGACATGCGGAGGGGATCCTAGACGATACCTCCGAGGAGTGGAGCTATGTAGGCATCGCCCGATCCAGAATAGATATGAGGCTTCCTAGTGACTCGCATACTACGTCGCCATCGTCGGTTTTAGGGAAGGAGCCATAGAAGTGATGGAATGGAAAAAAAAATGTAGTCTAAATACATATATTTTTCGAAACGGGGAAATCCCCAGCCTCTGCATCACCAATAGTTAAAAACAACAATCTAGCTATATGGTTACGACCTCACCAAATTTCTAATCTACTGTGAATAATAGTTTAGCCACCATTTTTATAAACATGGAGTGTAAAAGTAAATTTTAGGAAGAGACAAGAGCATTCATCTTTGCTTAGTTGGTTCCTTGTACCTAGCTCGCTCAGTCTATTTCCTAGCGCTTTGTACGCCCAAGCGGGAGAATATTGGACCGCCAAGTGGCCGGGCTCGTCGGAGCAGGGCACCTGGCTATTAGACAAGTTGCGCTTAAAGCCTTGCAAGTTGCAACTGGCGCCAAACCAGGGGCGCGGGCAAAGCAGGAGACCTACGGATGACGTCAGGAGGATAAGGATAAAAAATAAATAACGTCATGACGATAGCATTAAACCTGCTCAAACGGGAATAAGGTCGATCAGATGCTGCCTTTTACTACACATTTCTTTACCATAACAAAGAGCATGCACCACAGTGACTAGTGATGCCCTCTAATATAATCACTAAGTTATACTAGAGATTGCCACGCTCAGTGGCGGCTCCAGGATTTAGTGGGTGGGTATTCATTGCAAAAACATTGCTCTAAATGTAATATATGAACAAGATAGTACGGAAATCTACCACACGTTCAGCAATGACCGCCAATCTCGTTCAAATTTTTTTGGGGGAAAAATATGACCAATTTAACGACTCGGCCTCTCGAAAAATATAAATATACCCTTCTCAACTCATATGTCTCTTGTTTTTGCATAGCTGGCTGCCTATTTGGGCTTTCTATTTCACATATACAACAGGCCCATGGCCCAACACCAGCACGTAACTGTCTTCCTCCTTGATTCGTCGCGAAAAGAATCCTAGCTCGCGCCTCTCCTCTAATGGTGCTGCGCCGCCGGACCTCAAATAGAGGTTCCCCTCCGCCACAATCAGAGAACCGAGGCGGCCGCCCTCCTTGCCAACCTGGTGACGCCGCTACTGGGTGCGCTGTGCCTCTGTAGGCTATGAGTATTGGGTCGATATGTATACATTTTTTTCCTCTCCAAATCTTGGGTATTCACTGGAATACATGTGCATACCCCTGGCCCTGGCCACGCTGCCCCTCTTATTAAAACAAATTAGCGATGATCTACGTTTCCATGGCACACGATTCCATGGAATAGTTTCATTCTAAAATCATTGCTTAAAACAAAACCTGCACAAAAGATCGATGACTCCACTTACAGACGCTACAGACTTTATTATATTGTGGATTGGTATGGAAACCTGCTAAACGGTACTATACCCGTTCTTAAAAGTAAGGGGTATTGTTTTTGAGAAGTCAACAGTGTAAAGTTTGACCAAGTTTTTACAAAAAATTGTTAACATATACAATACCAAGTCAATACCATTAAAAACATTATGAAATATATTTGCATATGATGTGCATATTATATTATTGTCGTTGGCTGTGTTTTCTAAAATTTTGGTCAAATTTTACATTCTATGAATTTTCAGAAACAATATACGCCTTGTTTTCAGAAACAGAGGGAAGTAACTTCCAAATCCGGAGAAACCCTAAATTAAAAAATTATGATACAAGATTTATTCCTTTAGTCACATATTTTTTAGTGAATTTTACCCCATAACTTTAGTAATGCGCAAACATTAATTACAAAAGATGATACTAAGAGATGAATCCATAATTTTTATCATCATTTGATGGCCTGAAGTGCATGCAAACAATAGTGTATTATCGAGCAATTTACATGGGTTAACCACATAAGTACTCCATATAATTTGGACAAATTTGATTCCGTTAAGACAAGTATGACCAGGTATTACTTCGTTAATATTTGATTTATATGGTATGAAATTGATACCACCCATATGCTTTTTCCAAGTTGTTACTAATAATCTATGATTTTGTATCATATAAACCCAATGTTGGGGATATTGCTTATTGGGAACTTATCGGTCGACCCAAGATAAGGGGTAAATCGGCCGGTTATCGACACATCGGCCGATTTATCGGCATATCGGCTGATTTGTCGGCCGATTTATCTTATCGGTCAGACATCGGTAAGCGATAAATTAGACGATTTATCGGAATATCAGCCGATATCTTGAACTAGGAAACCACATGTTGGTCAAGTAATTCTTGGTCAAAATATTTTCTTTAAAATCCACCGCGTTTGAAGTACAAGATTGTATGTGTAGGTCCATTCCATTGTAGGTTTTTCATCAATGTGCACGACAGACATGCAATACTCTTTTAATCACAAAATTCTTAACTCCCACTTACCTCAAAATTACGGCGGCTCGGCTTGGTGCGATGGGCTCGGCCGGGCCGCATCTGGGCTCTGGCGGGCCCGTCGGTGGGGCGGGTCGGCGGCCAGGGGGGTCGCGGCGTGCGTGCTCGGGCGCGGCGTGGGCGTGTGTGCCTTCGAGCTTCGGCTCTGGTTGCGCAGGGAAGGCGCGTGGTGGTGGTGGACGAGCTCGTCCTTGTCTCCGGCCGCCGGCGGCCGTGCGGCACGCTTGGCGCGTGGTGTCGTGCCACTTGCAGAGCTGCGGCCATGAGCCGTGGTGGCTCCTGTCCACGGGCGGCGCTCCTCCTGGCCTTGCCGGCATGGTGCTCGGGGAGGTGCGGCGGTTGTGCTGCGTCCGGCGGTTCTGTTCCGGTGGTTGGTGTCGGACCTGCTGGCCTGCCGTGCGGGGTGGCTGCCGGTAGTCTCCGCGAGGTGCGGGTGGCTGCGGCGACCTGCGTCGCGCCTCCTCGTCGTCGGGCTTGGTGGTGGTGGTGGTTGGTGAGGCTTGCCGGCGCCGGGTGCAAGGCATGGCTACGTCGAGCGAAAGCTCTGTTCCGGCTGTCGTCGGGCAGGCGGCAACGACGCCTTCGGGCGCCGTTTCTCTTTTTGAAGACGCCGTCGTGACGTGGTGCTCGCCTCCACCCGGACCACTCCGGGGGAAACCCTAGATCTTCCGGGATCGGGCGATGATGGCGCTCTGTGTCATGCTCCCCCTTGGGGCATCGTTCTTGGAGTGGTGGCCGGCTGGAGGGACATGTGGTTGCGGGAGGAGGTGTCGAGGCTGGTGTGGCGGCAGCATCTGTGGCTGTCTTTTAGGCCGGGGCGGCGGCCCCGGAGGCTGGTGCGAGGTCCGTGGTCTGCGAGCAGTTCTCCTGGGCAGCTTGGGCTGCGGGTGGCTGGTTCGTGCGGCGTCGTGGCTCGGTTGCGAGCGGTGCTATGTCGGGACGGCGATCCCGGAAGGGGGTGCTGGCGGCGAGGCTGTCGGGGCTGCTGGGGCAGCGGCAGCAGCGGTTGCCTTTTAGGCCGGGGCGGCGGCCCCGGATTCTGGTACGACGGCCGTGGTCTGCGAGCGGCTTACCTGGTGCAGCTTGGGCTGTGGGTGGCCGGGTCGTGCGGCGTCGTGGCCCGGATGTGGGCGGTGGCATGTCGGGGCGGCGGCCCCGGAAGGTGGTCCAGGTGGTTTCTGCATCTTCGAGGGCGTTCCTCCTTGTGTCGTGTGGGCGACAGGTGGAGCGGGTGTTGTGTGGGCTCTGCCCCGTGGTGTTCGCTGTTGTTGGCGTTTGTTGTATGGTTTTCGCCCGGTTTCTTCCACTAATAAACCGGGCACCTTCTGCTTATTTAATATATGGGGCAAAGCTTTTGCCCCACAGTTTCAAAAAAAAAAATTCACAAACAATTAAAGAAGTTAAATATGTCTATTTGGAAAAAAAAACTTGTTGAATGCTAACAATATGATATAATTTTCGTGTGAAAATTAAGTTCAACCATTGGTCAAAATAGGTGACTTGCATTTTGCAGCGAGAGAGTAGAAGGTAAAGAATCTTACAGTTCAATACATGATGATCAATCGAGAAAAGGCAGGGAGCGGATTTATTGCACCCTAGCTCACTGGAGCTCGGTTTAATTTTAGTTTGAAGATGGTACTTTGAAGTTTCAAAAAATAATATCTTTTAAGTTTAATATGTATATATGGTGTGTATATTTGTGCAAAGTTTCGGTAAAAAGGCATTTATTTTGGACTACAGAAAAATAAAAAAATCGTCGCTATATAAAGAAGTAGAAACTCTTATTTGGTCCCAAAATTTATCTTTTTTGTGTAGCCCAATATATAATGTATTTTTAAAGGAAACTTTTGGCGTATGTAGTAAATATGTATATGCATCTATATACTTTTGGCAATTTTTCTGAGACCCAGAGATACGATTTTCGAATTTGTTGAAAAACAAGCTCGAGCTCGGGTGCATGAAAGAGTTTTCTGGAAATGCATCACTATTACTGAACAACCGATGAGAGCATCGTCTAGGATACGGCAAAGATATTGCACACATGCAAATATTCAACATGTTTTCTATTAACAATTATGAAATTACATTTGTAGAAAAAGTACAACACATTCTTCTGTTTTATGTAACTAGTTGAATGCCCGTGGGTTGCCATGGTCATTATTTGTTTTCACCCTTACAAGGATCTTAAGTAAAGCAAACGTATCATATTCATCACATTTATCAATAATTTCACCAGGGACAATTTAGATTTAATCGAATTTTTTGTTTTGCGTGATATGATTTTTGTATATGTCACCTTTTTCCGGGTCAGTGCTTGCAAACCATTATCAACGCGTCCTTGTCTATGCTTGGTGCTAGACATTGCCTTTGTTCACTCAAAAAGGAATTAGCTCGTAGACATTATGATATATGCAAAGGAGTTATAACTGGAAGCTTAAACAATATATTTGTATTGGAGTTATGATGTTTCATATCCGACATATCATTTCCAACATTGGGATCAAGAAAATAATCGGAATAATCACTCAAGATAGAGATAATAATCCACTAAATCTCAGTAGTTGTAGCACGAATGTCATCAAGAAAAAATGTCATACAAAACTTTGACATTCGTTTTGCCGGCAACACTGGAATTGGTGAGTCAGGAGATGTGCCGACGGAGGGACAGCGCCACCGGCGTGGGAGGAGACAGGGGAGGGAGCGGAGGGGATGGCGGGGAGGAGGGGGAAGTGATGGTGGTGATGTGTGGCGGCACTGCTTTGGAAGAGGAGGTGGGAGAGAAACCGGCGGAGGGACAACGTCGGCGGCGTGCCTGCCGAGGTCGGCAATGGAGGAGAGGGGAAGGGGGCGGCGAGGTGGGAGGTTGTGGTGGGCGGTGGAGCTGAGGGAGGTATCGAGAGGCTCCGGGGGAGGACGGCACCGGCGGCGGCCACCGCGCCATATCTTTCCCGACGCTGCCAACGGGTGGTCTGCTGGAACCTTTTTTCTGATGGGTTTTTCCTCATTTTCAGGTGGTTGGATGAGGTGGGGGAGAGATAGTAACACAAGGGGTTATCTACAAATGTGTAACGTGGGTGTTCCTGTCCGTTGAATATAAATCGGACGATTCTAGATAAAAGATTGCATGCACACCATCATCACCAACTGTGATTTTTATATAAGTAGAGAGTGGAGAAACATACGTCCATGAGTCTAGCTACTCAGGGCGTCTCCAATGTTGATTTAAGCCTCGATCATAAGCTCTTATGGTCGCCCATATGCAGAAATAAGCATTGTGAGTATCGGTCTTAGCCATAAGAATCTTGTGGTCGCCTATACCGGTATGGCCGGGTCACAGGGAATACAAAACAATTTATTCTCTCTTCTCTACACCGCGCGCGGCTAAGCCCATGGCAGTTTCTCTCCCGCGAGATGGAGGACGCACTGCCTGGGAGGACAACCACCAAGGCACCAACAGCACCGGGATTGACTCTCACCTATACCGGTATAGCCTGGGAGGGATCCAGCACGTACCGGAGGAGGATACGCGGACTCGAGATGCACGGTGGCGGCGAGTACTGCGACCCCAAGCGCAGAGAAGGACCAGACCAAGGGCGACGCGATGAAGACCGCTACACCCATCGGCCGGCGCATAGTCGCCCGAGAGCGAAGGCCGCGACGACGGCCGCCACACCCACCGGGAAGCATGGAGGCATCCGCGATCGACGACCGCGAGGAGGGCCGCCACGTACAGCGGCTACCGGGGACGCGATTGAGACCGCCGGCTGCGACCAGACCATCCATGCCCAGCACAGAGGGCGGAGGAGCACGGCTCGAGCGTGGAGGTTGCCGCCGATTTGGTCGCCGGTTTGGTCGCCAGCGGAAGATCCTCGATTGGGGATTCTGGATAGTGTTCGCGGGGAAGAAAGGCAAGTTCGGTGGGGAAAAAAAAAGAAAGAAAACAGACAGGCGGGGCCCAGCTTATGGCCCAACTGGCCCTTAAACATTGCTGGACTTCGGAAACATTGCTGGACTTCGGAAACATTGCTGGACTTCGGATAAAGTATAGAATTCATCCCCAAATCTACCACATTGGATAGAATTCATCCTGAAAAAGAAATTGGTCTACTTCTAACCCTGAAATGTACAATACCGGATAAATCACCCCCGCTAGTGGTTTTTGACGAATTTGAGCGGTTTTTGACAAATTGAGGCGGTTTTGCTGGGTTGACTCCTGCGCTGACGTGGCGCCACTGATGGCGTAATCCGCTCGTGGAGCGAGACAGAGGAGGAGGAGATGACGATCGAGCCGTCCGTCAGGCTCGCCGGTAGGGAGCTGTCGGTCCGCGGCCGCGCGGTGGTGTCCGGCATGCCGAACGCGGTGACCGCCCCCTCCACGGCGGCGAGGAGCCCCGGTCAACGGCGTCTTCCTCGGCGCCGACTTCGCCCAGCCGGTTGACTCGGGTGGCCAGGGGAGGTCCTCACCTGTAGATCGAGAGGCCGGAGGTAGGAGGAGACGGTTACTCCGGCGGTGAAGGACCGGTCCAAGGCGGCGGTGTGGGACCTGGTCCATGGCAGTGGCTCCGCTGGGGATTCCACCTAGCGCCGCCTGGTAGTCCACGAGATTCCCGGCTCTGGCGGGGGGCGTGCGGTTCATGGCATGCTTCCAATTCAAGATGTGGTGGATGGCGCAGAGGATGGGGGACAAAGGCGGCGACGTCCCGCACGACACGCAGTTCCTGCTCGTGGACTCCAAGGTCGCCGCCGGCGGGGGCGAGCAGGAGACTTCGTACGTCGTGTTCCTCCCGCTCGTCCAGGACGCGTTCCAGGCTAGCGGGCGGCGGTGCGGTGGTCAGTTGTGCTCCTAGTTCACCCTGAACATTTTCTTGATTTGATTTGGGAGGAGGGAAGGAAGGCGGAGCGGAGACAGGCGGCGCTCGATTTGGGGATGCAGCTCGACTTCGGAACAGCTCGCCGTCGCCGCTCCCAAAACGGCGCGGGACCGGGAGCAGAGGGAGGCGTGGCTTGCCGGGAGTCCATCGAGCACGAGCAGCGGAGGTCGTCGGCCGTCTCCGGCGGTACTGGTCCTCCAACACGGCGCCGGCGGCGACCACGTGAGTGCCACGTCAGCGCAGGAGTCAACCCAGCAAAACCGTCTCAATTTGTCAAAAACCGCTCAAATTCGTCGAAAACCACTAGCGGGGGGTGATTTATCCGGTATTGTACATTTCAGGTTAGAAGTAGACCAATTTCTTTTTCAGGGTGAATTCTATCCAATGTGGTAGATTTGGGGGTGAATTCTATACTTTATCCCTGGACTTCTAATCTGCTATAGCACAAGCGGTAGGGCCCAGCTTATGGCCTGGATGAAAAATAAACATGGATTAAGTATATTTTTCACCCTCAAATCTAACACATTGGACACAATTCACCCTGAACAAAAAATTGGGATACTTCCAACCCTCAAATGTGCAATACCGGATAAATCATCCCCTGTGAGCGGTTTTAGTTAAATTTGGGTGGTTTTGAGGAAAATTTGGGCTGTTTTGCTTATTCCAGCTGTTGACTGACGTGGCGCGTCGTTAACTCCGTTAGTGTCTGGTGGGCCCCACCTGTCAGCGCCCTCTCTTCGCCGTTACCTCCTGCAGCTCCTCTCGCGCGTGTGGCGCCCTCGTCGCCCACGGCACGCGGTGTCGGCGCGACCGCGGCCTTGTCGATCGATGATGGCGAGGCTGGACTCGATCTTCTGCGCGACTGTGACAAGCTCGTAGCTGTCCCACGACCTCCTCCTCCGCGCAGCCGCGGCGGCTGCCTCCGCCTCCAGCTTGAATCGGGACGGCCGGTATCGCGGGGCGCCCCAACGCCGTCGTCGTCGGCCGGTATCGCATGGCGCTAGCTCCCCAAGTCCCCAGTCATCAGCTTCACCAGTGTGCTCTTCCCCGCACCATTGGGACCCACCAGAGCCACCCTCGAATCAAGATCAACCCCGAAATCCAGCTTCCTGTAGATCAGGTTCTCCGGTGCGTACCCGAACGTCACCTCCACAATCCTGCGCCAACGGAACAAGCAAGATTGATTTCTGGGCTGGAGAAGATGGATGGATTCCTCGCGAGGGGAGAGGAAGGAACGGGTTGGCTTACTTGCACCTGAAGTGGCAGAGCCCCGGTTCATCCAGTACACCGCCACGTCCGTACACAGCGCAATCACCTGGGAAATCAAGAAATCAATTCGTTGGTTCATCGAGCGAATGGGCAATCGGGAAGACGGGGATTGGGGAATGAGGAGGGGGAGGGGGGGTGTGCGGTGCTCGCCTCGGTGTAGCAGTGGATGGCGGCGCCGAGGCGGGCCTTGCGGAAGCACGCGTTGCCCTCGGACTGCCGGAGCTCCGCCGTCGCCGCCATGGAAGAAAAAGCCTCCCTCGATTTGGAGTGTCTTGTTTCAGATTGGGGAAGAAGAATAGTAAGTATACCCAAATGATTTCGTCGCGTCGGAGGAGTTGGGGAAAAGAACAGAGAAGAACAGGGAAGAACATCTCCACGCTAAACGCAGCAGGATAACTGCCAAACGCTATGACAGGTGGGGCCCACGGGACGAAACTGTTGTCTCTGACGCCACGTCATCGCCACGTCATCGCACAATACCGCTTGAGTTGTCCAAAACCAGCCTAGGGTGTGATTTATCCGGTATTGCACATTTGAGCGTTGAAAGTATCCCAATTTTTTGTTCAAGGTGAATTGTGTCCAATGTGCTAGATTTGGGGGGTGAAAACTATACTTAATCCAATAAACATTGGAGACGCCCTCAGGGCACGAGCAGTGGAGGCGTCTGTATACCCCTGCCTCATGAATCCATGTAGGTAAAAACATGTGAAGCAGTAGACCAAAACCGCACCAACCCAACGGAGCAGTCACCTAGTGTGGCCCTACGTATGTCATCTCTCTCTCCACCTTTTTTTCCTCTCCTCATCCATCGCCTCTCTCCTTTGTGTGGCCGGCCACAACGGGATGATCACGCTTTGCGTCTTTTGTCAGTGAGGAGGTAGACTCCTCTGCAGGATCCCGCTCGCCTCTGCAGACCACACCTTTTGCTAATCTGGACCATCCGAACCTAAGTGGATAGCTGGGGCAGCTGTCCACGCTGTAGCGTTGGCCATGCCCTCATGCAGGTTATAGCAGCTAGTGCAATGCGAAGACGTCTCTTGTTAAAAAAAACAATGCAAAGACGTGGGACCCCAAAGCATGTGCAAGTCGCCAAGCATTGATGTATGTTTTGCTTGCATCTGCATGCAATCATGCATGCAGGGACGACGGTCTTTGGGGCGGAGCAGGCATGTGGAGCCCAGGAGACATACAACTCAGCAAGTGGGCTGTACAAGCAATGGAAGCTCAGACTTGTTGCTCGGATTTAAATTAATTAGTTATGGTTTTAACTTTGGGTAAACTGTTTTGGGTACAGAGACCCGTTATTGGAACCAAAACTTTTAACCAATAATTCATCTTCATTCGCAATAGTCTGATAGTAAATCTTAGTTCTTGCTATCTTAGTCTGATAGTAAATCTTAGAGTCTGCTAGACCGGATGACCGCTCTCGTGTCGCCTAGAGGGCGTCTTGGGGTATGCGACTTGTTCCCGGTTCCTAGTTGGTGGGTGGAGATTTCGTGTTTTCATGGCACAAGGCCATGTTTACATGATTTCACTCATTGTCTGGTTCGTAGGTGTTGCGTGGTGGCTTTGGGTTTTTTTATGTATGTTCTTTGTCAGACCTTTGTTGAATAAAATAATAAAGAAAGCCGTATGCATCTATTCGATGCAGAGGCTGAAACTCCCCTTTTCTAAAAAAAAAGTTCTTGCTATCTTGATTATTTGCAGGGATTAGGCCTCATGGTCAAGCTGACTGTGCTTCAGCCCCAACAGTAACCATAGGATATTAGTTTAGCGACTGCTAAGTATCGCTACTGTTAAGTGCAGTCAGAGATAGATTCCCCTCCAAATCAAATGAGTTCGGGACACCCAATATGCTATCAGAAACTCATCCAAGAGAGGACTAACAGTGTAGCATTAAAAGTGCTCTTATAGGGTACCTAGCTTTAGTTAATCGATACAAAAATGCTGATAGGAATCGTACTCACAGATTAGTCATATGCTACTTAATCCTGCTGGTCGCTAAGAGGTGTTGGTAGGAACTAGGAAGTAGGAACTAGGATTTACGATTAAATTTGTGTTATCCACCACTTGGACTGCACATGGTATCTTGATAAGGAGCAAACAAAAAGGGAACGGCAGATTCCACTTACATGTATCTATGTAAAGAAGAACTACACAAACTTTACAAGAACTCGTAAATCTAACAGCCGAACAAACTTAGTTTCTACATAATTGACATCCATCATGCTCATGTTTAGTCCTACATTATAGGCGTCTTACCTGCTGTATGAGTGCATTGATCTCATCTATCTATACACGTCAATATCTTCAAAATCATTTAACGTAGCTACGCCAGACAAAATGAGAACAAAAATGCTACAAAAATTGCATCAAGCTCTAGCTACAATGCTTTGCTTATGGCTTTACAATGCCATGAAGCTTCCATCCCCCAAGGCCAGCCTGAGAAAAAGCCTGCATATCATGGCCATAAAAATTCAGTAAATTTTCTGCTCATAAGATTTTTCATTTCATCATGAAACCAATTAACTGTAGAACAGGTAATAATGTCTAAAATATGTCAAATAAATGACAATCTTTGAGCATTTTGTCTTGTTATATGGTAGTTTCCCTTTAGTTTAGTATTGGGGAACTTGATTTGCCATAGAACACGAGCATACAAACTTTTGAAGAAAAAACACAAGTATTCCGGCTATTATTTGTACTGCTAAAAGCTTTTCTTATTTTGCAGAGTTGTAAATGTTAGTTTTACCTTGCTTTCAAAATTGCTTTAGTGTGTGTTTTTCACATGCCTCACAATTGTAAGTACTACACGGTTAACGGATCCACATAACAAAAAATCACTATTGAAAACTGATTGCATCATTTATAGTTCTACATTAGCGTCAATAGAATCTAAGTAATTAGAGTTAAATAACATTTGCACATTCTGTTTTCAGATTTGCATTGTTGGCAACCACAGTGATGGTAAGCACAAGGGGTTGAAAACTTAAAAAGGGAAGCAAAATTATGTTTAGTCATCAGCATAATACTAACCTCAACCCATGATTTCCCAGCAGCTTCTAGCAATGCAGCATTGCATGTCTTGAGCACAACTGAATCACCGGAAAACATAGAGGCTGCTTCTTCCCATCCTTTATTATGACCCATGCACCTGAATTTTAATTCTACAAACGCGTCAAATAGGCCTAGCAATGACAGATATCAAGCACACGCGCTTCAAGGAAGTGACTGCAATTTAAGCATATATACATAGCATATTGAAAAACAAATAATAGCAGACTCACATCACTGTTAGTATCTCATCGGTTGAATATTCACAAATTGCCTTTTGCAAGTGCTCGGCAGTTTGACCATCCATTGCAGCAATTGAGTAGAAACTTGGGATAAAATGCACCAGTGCTTGAGACAATCCTTCAACATGCTGTTGCATGATCTGAAGAGTTTCCTTTGTACGAGTTGCATCACTGTGTTGACAAACGGTTTAGAAAAATATGAATGACATGCTGACACATGTGAGTATCAAAGTAGGCGATTTTAGCCATATTGAATAGACATATAGCTTAAATAATTCGGTATGTCCAATGAAAGCCTCTGTCGGTCTCCAATAGCTAAGTAGCATGTGAGCAGGACAAAAAGATGAAAGTAATAGAACAGTAGTTCTTCAATAAAAAAAGGATGGCCCTAAAAAAGAAATCGATGGAATATATTTCACTAGCGACTGCCTAAGTGAAACACAGTATCAGCACTTACAATTGTGGATAATATAAGACCATATAGAGCCTAGAAATTCCCGAATGAACTGTTTAATGCGAAATAACACATTATAAGGGTTCTCAGTTATGAGTTTTCTAAAAATGGGAGACCTGACCATACAATTAGTAATAATATGGGCGCAACCAAATTGCACCTTGAAGCTTTAATACATTACACATCCTACTTTATCGCTAAATTCTAGTCTATGTACACATTCTTTTACAAGATAAGGTTGTACCTGCATAGGATAAGCTCGGGTATCCATCCCATTTGATGAAATTTATCAGACACACTTATGGCATCAGCTCTCCCAGATTTGCTCAGTGGTCTGTCATGATCTGACATCAAGGGTCACATATCAGCTGCCATTTTTAAGAAAGAAATGCAGAAAGCAAGCAACAGAAAGGAAGAAATACATGTAGGTTTCTTGAAGCACTACAGCTAAACTGGAGTACCACAGTATCGTGCCAAAACTATCGAGAAGAAGTAAATTAAACTACTGATTGAAATGAACGAAATAGCATATAAAACCACACCAGAATGCCGAGTGATACTTGTAGCATAAGAACCCAACGACACCTTCTGTACACATTGTACCTTAATGGCTTAATGCTCTTCATCCTTGATTCTTCATTTCTTGCTCGGCATCTAACTAAACTAGGAAGGCACTTATTTTAAATATCGTGAATCTTAATCTGACATTTAAAATCAAGTATAACAACCTACATGTTTAATGTGTCCAAATAGTTCACGCGTTTCTACCGCTACAGAACTTTCTTATTTGAACTACCACACATTTCTTTCGTTGGTTGATTCATGTTTCAACCTTATGTGATCCGTGATTTGTAAACTTGATACTTCTTAAACTATGCAATAAACGGCTGTGTGCATCGCTCGATGCAGAAGCTGTGGTTTTATCCCCCATTTCGAACAAAACAAGAACTGCAACTGTGATTGAACGACAAGTGTAATCACCAGTGCGAGGTTGGGATCAGCTCTGCGGGCGAGCTCTCTCTCCCCTGCTGCGCGCCCGCGGGCCGTTCGCCTCGATCTCCCTACTCCGGCCGTCTCGGCTAGCAGCGAGAGCAGATCCGAAGCCCCCTCCGTCTCCTCTCTCCGCCCATCCAACTCGCCCGTCCCCGTGTCGCGCCCAGGCGACACCGGGGCGACCCGCGCGCCGCCGCCAGCCCCCTGCATCCTGCGCCTCCTCGCCGCTGCTGCCGCCGGCCGGCGTGCCGCGGCAGTGGCGGCCTCCCCGCCGCCACACAACTGGTGGGCGGGGGTGAGTCCTCTCCTCGCGCGGCGCTCGTCCGGACCGGCTGGGACGGAAACGGCGACCTGCCGGCGCGGTTAAGCCGGAGCGGCGGCTCCGGGAACGCCGGGCTTCGGCGTGGTGGGCGGGCCCTGCCTGGCCGTGAGGGCGGCAGGCCGGGGTCGTCGGCGGGTGGTGGTACGGGGGTGGAGCTTCGGGCGAAAGTCTGCTCCGGCCTCGGTTGGAGCCGGCAGCGGCGGCGCTCCGGTGTCGCGATACCTTCTTGGAGGCGCTGTCGTGAAGCTTCCGCCACCTGCCCGGGAGGAGGAAGCCGGGGCGGCGGCCCCGGAGCCGTGTCTGGGTCGGGGTCGGCGCTTGCCGTGGCGTGAGGTGCCGCGGTGGCTGCGGCTGGCGGTGATGGTGGCGCGGTTGGTGCGGCGCGGGGCGTCGTTGCCGCCGGGTCGGCGCGGGGAGGATGTCGGGGCGGCGGCCCCGGATCGATGGAGCCACGCGAGGTCGAGGCTTTGGCGCATCGGTGCGGTCGGGGTTTGCCCCGGCCGTGTGGACGGCATGTGGTGGCTGTGCTGCACCTCCGGCTGTGAGCTCGTTCTCCAGCCGGTCGAGAGGATGCCGGGGCGGCGGCCCCGGGCGGGTGGCGTCATGCTTCCTGCCGTGGCGTGAGGTGCCACGGTGGCTGCGGCATGCGAGTGTTGGTGGTCTGGCCGGTCTCCATCGAGCGGATGCGGGTTTGCGACACATCGCCAGGCGAAAGCCCTGCCTCGGTTGTCGGCCGGGCCGACGACGGCGACGCCCTCGGGCGCCGCTTCCTTCTTGAAGGCGTCGTCGAGGTGGTGTTCTCGCTTCCCCATGCTGGGTTCTCCGGGGGAAACCCTTGATCCCACGCGGGACCGGGCGAGGGCGGCGCTCCTGCGGCGCTTGCCTCTTGGGGCCTCGCTTGGGATGTTCCACCGGCCAGGGGACCAGTGGATTCAGATGGTGGTTGGCGGCGGCGAGCCTTCGTCGTTGGCTAGGGGGGTGCGCGGCAATCGGACCGGTGTGGATGTCGGAGCGGCGGCTCCGGATTTCGTCTTGCGTTGAGTTCGTCTCCGCCGTGTTGGGTGTCGTCTATGGTTGCTAGGGCGACATGGTCGTCGACTCGTTTTTGGGGCGTGGCCTTGGGGCCGGTGTGGATGTCGGAGCGGCGGCTCCGGACTCTCTTGCGTTGAGTTTGTCTCCGCCGTGTTTGTGTCGTCTATGGTTCGCTCGGGCGACATAGTCGTCGGCTTGTTTTTTGGGGCGTGGCCTTGGGGCCGGTGTGGTGCGTTGTGTTGTACGGTTTTCGGCCGGTTTCCCTCATAAACTGTCCAACTCTTTTCGACTTTATCAATCAAAGGCATTGCCGAGGTTCAAAAAAAAAAAAAAAAAAGTGTAATCACCAGTGCTGTACGACACTCTAATCACCAATGCTGTCATACAATGCCAAGTGAACTGACACCCGATAACTATTGGGAGCTCGAGCACCCAGAGAAGTAGAGAACGAAGTCTTGGGACGAGAAATTCTCCAAAGAAGTGGGCCTACGAGAGAGAGACAGAGTCAAAGCTTAAGATATACCTCTGGTGAAGCGTTCCCCAACCGCGCTGTCCCCGTGCCGGAGGAGGATGAGGCGGCGGCGCGGCGTGGCGGAGCCCGAGTCGGCGGCGGCCTCGACGACGGTGGTGGACACGGAGACGGAGCGGGCGACAGTGGGAGGGTGGCGGCACGCGGCGGAGGAGTAAAAGAGGAGGTGTGGAGCCGTGGCGGAAGGAGGGAGGCAGCAGCGCGGGAGCGGCGTGGGCGGGGGTCTCATCATCCGCTGACCTGCTGGTTTGCCGCTGGAGTTGATTTGGTTACATGGGATGGGAGGGAATGGAGAGTGAGAGGTGGGAGAGAAACGGATGGATAGAAGGGAAGGACGATTGCTGACAGGTGGTTGTTTATGCGAGAAGCTCTAGATGCTGCTGACATCTTCGGTTTTTCTCCCTTTTGAGTGAGATGACACAACAGTATCTATGTTCCTTTTCCAGGGCTACGGAAAAACAAATATACTCTTCGGATCTTTATTCCCTACGGCTCATTTTGATTCAATTTATTCAAAGGAATCGCATAGGAGGGTATTGGATTCTATAGAAAATTTTCTTATCTTGATCGTTAGGAGTTTTCCTAAGTAATCATTTATACCAGGTACTTCCCATAGAAAATTTAGCATTCACTCCAACCTATTTTTACTATTTTTTGATGGAATTAAACAAATTTTGGTGCATATAAAAATCCCGTAGGATTGGAATGGGCTTGACATTACAATGCTATGTTTTTCCTACTGCCACATTTTTTTCTATCCTACGAATCAAAGAGACCCTACAAATCACTCAAAATTTAAACAGTATTTTGACTGATAAAGTAAAAATACTAGCATTAATTTTTTATTATAAGAATATTTTATAATATTTAACATGCGTCTACAATAAATTAATGGTCATATATGCATACGAGAGACTGTGTCGATATCCAAAATCCTATCTACCTATAAACCGATTGAGTACATCTTTCACTCCACTAAGCTGATGCAATTTCCATTCGCCTTTCGCCAAATCGTAACTTTAGTTCTCCTAGTGGGGTACTAGTCAAGTTTTGGGCAATTTATAAGAGGGCATCGAGCATTATCACCTGACCTCATATTGCCATCTTTCTTACAAGAGATATAAGATGTGACCCACTTACTAGACCATAAGTATATAGAATCCACCACAATGTATGTCGAAAAAACACCTTAAGATCGATCTCACTTGTCAGGAAAAAAATCAGAAAATAAAACCATAAAAGTAACATTAGCTTTGTAAGAAATGTTGATTTTTATTGCTTTGTGCACTGTAGCTGTAAAAGTAACGATATTTTTTTGGTAGGCTACAAACTTATAAGCTTGTGGGTTCCTTATATATAGAAAAGTTGAATTGGAGCTCGTCCTACATAGAGCCTTTTATTTTTGAATTTTTTTAAAACAATATCTTTAAGTTTTAAAAATTATAAAAATAAATATGGATGTAGCCAATACTGTATCCTATACTTGTGTAAAAAATTCAAAACTATATTCTTTATATTTTGGGCAACACAAAAAATACAAATTCAAGCTTTGGAGGTGTACCGCTTGCACATCTAGATTTACAATTTTTCTTTTTATTTCAAGGTATTTCGGATTGTGATTTTGCATAGTTGTAGGAATCGTCGTTGGCTATATGTATATATTTTTTCCAGATATTTTGAAACTTTAATTTTTTGTTTTTTTCAAATGATCAAAATAAAGGGCTACATGGTGCCCGGGGGCCAAAATGACCCACTATGTGCCACTATGTATAAACTTGTGTATAGCAAGCAACGCAGTAAGGACCTTGGCCTTATCCCTTCCCCACTACTGTAGCGAAGGGCGATTTTCTTGGAACCTCCCGTTCGAACCACCTCACCGGCGGCGATTCGCCGGGTCCCCTTCTCTCCGCCGGCCGCTTCGGCGGCGGGAGGGTCGGGGAGCCACGGATCTCGTCATGTGTACAGTGTAGGCTCGAATAGGTGCCTGCCGGCGGCGTCGTGGAGGAGATGGCGCGGCCGGTCGGGCGTTTTGGTGGCGGCGGTGATCTCCTCTGGTGGTGGTGCTCTTCGGAGGGCGACCACGGATCCGCCTCCTTCCCCGCACGCGCGGCTCCGTGGTGGTGTGGCGCGCTCGCTTCCTGTCCCGGTGTCCGTGGAGTGGCGGCGCCGGTTCCGAAAGCTTCCGAAGGTGATGATGTGGCGAACCAGATCGAGGACGACGGCGGCGATGCAGGGTGGAGGCTCTCTGGAGCTGAGGACTGTCGACTTCCCGTCCGCCATGGGACTCTCTCCGATCCAAGGATGCAGTGGAGGAGCGGCGGCGGCGCGCCGGCAGAGCGTCCTCTTCAACGCCGGCGTCTTCGTAGTTTCTGCAGGACTAGTGTGTAATTTCCATTTTCTTGTGGACTGTCTTGTAAGAACTCTGGTTTAATATATCTGATCTTTCTCCGCAAAAAAAAAAATGTATAAACTTGTGTATAAAATATAATTTTTTGCTTATGGACATCTTGTAAGCTGCATAGTGCCTTCATCCCACATATCCCACTTGACACAGTGGGCACGTCCACGTCCATACGCCAGCTTGCCGTTTGTGCCCATTTAATTAAACAGGATTTGGATTGTGCCCACTTAATTTCTGCCTTGTTCTGCCGGCGTCCGTCAGCCCGTTTCAAACCCACCAAACAGTGACATGCAGTCAGCTCGTTCACACACATCTGCACGCTCGTTCGCTAGAGCAATTTAGCAGGCGTGTTTGGTTAGTTGCATTCCCTCCAAATAGGCCCTGGACGAAAAAAAATGGGCCGTTCTCCATCTGAAAATGACTTGGCCCAATCCCGCACGAACTTTAAAGCACCCATCATCCAAGCCCCACGGGAACGGTCGATTCAGCCGTTTTTCCAAAGCCAGTTCGAGGAAAACGAATTCGTGGGGGGTGGCGTGCGTGGGGTTGCACATGGATGCATGCATGGAGATGGCGGGAGACGAAAAATTGGTGGGGCCGTATGGCAGCAAAGATAGGCTTACCACCTCTTTTACTCGGTCACCTCGAACGGGAGGGTAAACTCCATTATTTTGGCACCGGCGGCGACGAAGGCGATTCAGATCTGGGCCACAAAAGGGCAGCGACTTAGATCTTGGGAGAGGAGGGCGACGTCCACGGCGACGGCGGCACTGGTAGCGACGAGGACCAAGAGCTCCGGAGGCTGGACCAAGATCTATCCATCTACCGCCTCAACTACGACACCGGCAGGTCGTGGCCTTCGTTCCATGGAGTTAAACACCAGCCCACTCTGCGAAGGCGTAGAATAGCACTAGTATCTACCTGCGGTGGTTACTTATGCATATTGATTTTATTAGGACGCACAGATGCAGCTAATCATTGAGGCTCTTAGTCCATCATAGTGCAGTCGGTCGTACCTATAAGGGTAATCAGATACAGACCATTGTTAGCTCGAGACCAGGAGAGCATGGCCAATCTGAACTATATCTACAACAACAACGAGGTAGAGATTGTGAACGTGTTGCGAATGGGTAGAGCCCCTTTTGCGAAGCTTGTGGAGACGTTTAGGGGCAGAGGCTTGTTACAAGATAGAATCCACACCTCTATGGAAGAGCAAGTAGCAATGTGCTGCATGTTGTTGTCATAACCAGAGGTTCAAAATGATTCACAACACATTCAGAGATAGAGTGAGACGATATCCCGGTATTTCAAGCAGAGATGAACAAGAACTGAAGAATTAGGCAAACGGCAAGGGAATAGGAAATCACCTTATGACCCCTCTTCCTAGAATTCTTGGACCTTGCCGCCAACCAGCTGCTCTGCGACCTTTTGCCGCTGTCGCTGGCCACCATATTTGTCCCCCTCGTCACGGTCTTCACCGCCGCAGGGATCCGGTAAGGTAGTAGAGGGATGGGAGGGAGAAAGAGGATGAATGGGTGAAGGTAAGAGCTATGTCCTCCTGGAGCCGGAGGAGGAGCGGCTTCCATGGCGGAGCTAGCCGGTGGCGCTCCGGCGGCTCCCTGTCCGCGCCCGAACTCGTATGCCCACTTATTTTTCACTTACCTGTGGGTGGCCGGGAGAGCAGATTTGGCTCCCGAACTCACATGCTCCTGTTTGAGTACGGAATTCGAAAAAGTAGAAAAACACTTCAAAAATTCTGAAACAATCATAGACATACATGTTATAGTGTTCTACATACGTGCAAAGTTTCATAAATAAATGACCTTTTTTGTGCTCTATGCAAAAAGACAAAATCTTTGCTCTAAAAAAGTCATTTCTAAATCTTATGTCAGCCACTGATTTTGTCTTTTTTCACAGAGCACAAAAGGTGTCATTTCTTCAATAAACTTTGCACTATGTAGAGCACTTTAACATGTTCGTCTCTGATTTTTTTTTTCAGATGTTTTGGAGTGTTTTTCTATTTTTTAAAATTTCCTTTTTTTTTATACAATTTTAAAATTTCCTAGTCAACCAGCATATGAGCTCGGGAGCAGCATTGAATTTCCGGTAGGTGGCCACTTAACGTTTTTGTGGGCTTGGGTACGTTTTTTGTGGGCTTGGGTAGTGGGCAGCCCACTCCCACCTGCAACCTGAGCTCCTCCCCAATCTCAGAGCCGCATTTGCTAGGTCTCGGCCGCCGCCGCCGCCGCCGTTGCCCGAAGAACTCGCCCCCTCGTCTCTCTTCCAGGATGCGCCCTAGCCGCATTTGCTAGGCTGCTCTCCACCGTGTCACCTCCGCCTGCCTCTCCTGCTGCTCCACCCTGCTGGCGACGACGACCTCGGCACCGCGCTGGGAGCTCCTGCTCGACCCCGTGCCTCGCCTCTGCTCCGGCCTTCTCCGGGATCCGCTGCCATCCGAGCGCCTCTGGTCGTAGCCACATAAAGTAGCCAGGTAGTAACATTAGGCTGCTAGCTGAATGCTCCAAATTAATTACGATGCTTCCATTTTAATCAATATAATATAGTACTATTTATCAGTAGCTTTTCTTGTAAATACATGATAGGCTTGCAAAAGTGAAGTAATGGAACACAAAGGGCTCTTTAAGTAAGAAGGAAGACCTGGAACACTTCGATTGTTAATATGTAGGACTCTACTTGGATAACAACTGAAGGCATACAACATCGCTTTTGGAGAGGTGATCATCTAAATGTCTTCGTTACTGTTTGTGATATCCAACACAAACAAACATGAAGAAACGGACCCTGTTTGTGATATATTTATTTTGCTGGCTGAGGCTATGGCTTTGTAGAACATAAAGTTTCAGCTGTATTGTTAATTTCTGTCGTAGAAGTGCCAATGTCGTTGTGCATATGTTGGCCCAGCATGACCTTTGTACAGTTTTGTACAAAGGTAAGTTTGTGCTGGGTATTAGTCATGTACTGCTTCTGCTTAAATAAATGGTGCTTAAATAAATTGAGTTTTTCTGACAGCGCTAGGTTCTGAATACATATTAGTTTTAACTTGTACTCTTTATGGTTTTGTGAGAATAAATACCTGTCTGTTTTTGCCAAAACAGCTTGGCTACATTTTTTTTCTTGATGCACTCTTCTTTGTAGCTTTCTTATTCAAGTATGTTATGTAGCAGGCCAGAACTAGTGGATAAAGTATGTCAGATTCTCAGAGCCAGCCACTGAATTGGTTTATCTGAAGACAACCTATTGTTCAATCTCCTGTACCTCCTGTACTTAGAAGGTATCTTTCCTTATCGTTGGTAAGATCTTCCGAAGCAGCACAATCAGGCCATTTTTCAGGTCACCAGTGCTGCCTGCCGCTGTTGGATCTCCTGGTCTGAGATTATTTTTGTCCCCATCATTGGGGTCAATGCATACAAGGAGAAGGAACTCTCATCTGCTAAGGCTTCTCCATCTGCCATTATGTCTCGGGCGAATGCACATACTCGGTTGTTATTGCAGCGGTCAGCGATCTCCAAATGCCATGACTTATTCGGGAGGTGCACATACTCAGTTGATGTGGGGGTAAGTTTAATCAGTCATTTATGTCAATGCAAATTGTGCTAGCATTAGCTTGCCTTGATTATAATATGTGCCTCCTTGTTGATAATGTAGGCCTTCCAAGAAGAGGAAAAAGAAGACTTACGTCTGACATATGGGATGATTTCAGTCCTATCTATGATGAGGATGAGAGACTTATACAAGGTCAGTGTCTTCATTGTGACACCATCTTTCCGGCTAGCAAACAGACCGGATCCACTCAATGCCGAAGGCACAGGTTAGTTTGCACAGAAAAGGCTAAGATGGATATGCTGATTGGTGGTATGCAGCCTGGCGATCCAAAAATTCCTGTTCCAAACGGATTAAGTTTGATACAGAGAAAGCATTCCATGAGCTGGTCAGGATGATTGTTTTGCATGAGCTTCCTTTCCGCATAGTTGAGTATGAGGGATTTAGAAGATTTGTGGCTAGTTTGAACCCTTCATTCAGGCTCATGAGCAGAACTACGATACAAAATGATTGCATGGCAGAGTTTCATAAACAAAAGCTAGAGCTACTAGAGGTATTGAAAAATTTACCTTCTAGAGTTTCTCTTACGGCTGATCTTTGGACATCCAATCAAGGACTTGGATATATTTGTGTCACGTGTCATTTTGTCGATAATAAATGGAAACTACATAAGAGGATCATCAAATTTGCTTCTATTGAAACCCCTCATAATGCGAGTAATCTGCTAAATGTCATGTTAAAGACCATGCAAGATTGGGGCATAGAGGATAAGATATGTAGCATATCATTAGACAACACTGCAGTGAATGACTTGATGGTCAGCTATGTAAAATCTAATCTATTTGGGAGAAAATTGCTAGCTGGAAACGGTAACCTCTTTCATCACCGTTGTGCGGCGCATGTTCTAAATCTATTGTTCAAGAGGGTCTCAAGGTCAGCTGTGGGGCTGTTGACGCCATCCAAGAGAGCGTCAAATATGTCACGAGCTCCACTCAGCGGAAGGAAAGGTTTGAAGAAATTGTTGCGCAGGTTGGTATAACTTGTGGAGAAAAAGTCTCATTAGATTTCATCACACGTTGGAATTCAACTTACTTAATGTTGAAGACAGCTAGTGAATACATAACAGCCTTTGATCAATTGTGTGTTCAAGACCCTTGTTTCAGCTGCGCACCAACAACTTCTGAATGGAAAATTTCAGAGGAAATTTGCAAGTTGTTAGTGGTTTTCTATGATGCAACATTGGTAGTTTCTGGTTCACTGTATCCTACAAGCAATACCTACTTTAATGCACTTTGGAAGGTCAAATGGATGTTGGCAAAAGAAGCATCAAATGAGAACGCCACAATAAGATCAATGGTGGTTGAAATGAAGAAGGAGTTCTGAAGTATTGGAAGCTATCATACTTGACAATGTGCATTCCTGTGATACTTGATCCTCGATGCAAGTATAGGTTCTTAGAGTTCAACTTGAAGGATGAAACAACAATTGATGGACCGAAATGCTTAGCTCATGTGAAGTGGACAATCGAGGACATGTTCAATGCGTACTCTTCACAAGAAAATGGTGACTCAAACATTCAGAATGAGCATCAAACCCAAGCATCTTCAATGCATGATCCATGGGCGAGCTGGAGTAAACATGTGCAGAATGAGCATCAAACCCAAGCATCTTCAATGCATGATCCAATGGCGAGCTGGAGTCAACATGTGGGTGAGCAACAAAGCCATGGTATTAAGCAAACCGAGCTTGACATCTATTTGAAGGAGGAGTTAGTATCTCCAATGCTAATATTGACATTCTAGAGTGGTGGATGATCAATAGCCACAAGTACCCAACAATCTCTCGCATGGCACGAGATATATTGGCTGTTCCCGCATCAACGGTAGCTTCCGAGTCGGCTTTCTGCACTGGAACTAGAGTAATAAGTGACTATCGGAGTCGGTTGACTAGCGAAATCGTCGATGGCTTAATATGCTTGCAAGATTGGATGCGCCCATCAGGTAAATGACTGCCCTCTTGAGTAATAAATGATGCCTTTTCAATAAATTCACCAATTCGCATTTATGTTTTCAGGTGGATTTGATCTCACAACAATAGTCGAAGATTTGAATAATGAAGATGAGATGCTCAATGCTACTCATAATTTCAGGTAATGTGTTAGGCTTGTGTTCTTATCTTGTCTTCTACACCAGCTGGTAGTTTAGGGCTTGTACCAGCTTATACACCAGTGGTAGCATTTTAGTTGCAAATTGGCTGGATGTGTACCCTTTTGGTCAACTTTAGAAGAAAAACAAGGTGGTTTGTTCTACTTGTACGCATGAAACCTGAGTTTAATTTTGTAAAGATAGTCATAATGCAGCAATCAGAGTTGTAGCGTCCTCTGTTATGTAGCTAAAAGAGAAATACTTTCCAGAAAAAAGTTGAAAAAGAACTACTAACTTGTAGCTTTGATACAAGAAAAATGGCACTGCATACTTTTCCTGCATTCCATACCTTGGAAAAGTATTGTCTTTTCGATACCGCGTGTTTGAAAACACGGGGATCTTGATATGTGAACACTGGCATGAATTTCGCACCAGTACAGCCTCAAGGGCAGCAAGTTGAGGGTGCTTCATAGTCCAATTAGTAGTTTTCGACTAATTAATCGCATAGCTTTCAACTGTCATTGTGTACCGAGCAATCAGGTTCTCTTTCTTTTGATTACACCTTGTGTACAGATTGTTACAATGCTAAGTTTTGTACTGGATTTTAACTAATCATCTCTTTCTTTTCTTACCGCTCCCTGTTACTTTTCTGTCAAGGGCAGCAAGTTGAGGGTGCGTGCATACTGATGTATTTTAAATCTTGATGTGCGCAGGTGGAAGGGAGACTAGCTGGCCTTGTAGATTGATGTCCATCCTGCAGCTTGGTTACATCAAATCAGACTTTGACGAATCCAGCATGAATCCAGTGTAATGCTACATTGTGGACTGAAAGTTCGATCTGCATGAATCCAGTGTAATGTATCTTGCATGGCAGTTTGGCACTGTACTTTTGATGGCCTGTAACCTGTACCTTGAAGGATCTAAAATTTACCTTTAACCTGTGAGTGTGTATAATCCGAAGATAAGTGTGTTACATAATGTCAATGTGTAGGTGCATGTGCAGTGTTATTTATCATGCAGTTTGTATAATCTGACGATAAGTGTGTAGGCGCATGTGCAGCTGACAGGTGTGAGCTTATGAATTTTCAGTGTTAACTGTTAAGAGGATGTGCATGTGTGAGCTTATGAATTTTCTGTTGGTTTTTGTGGGATTTTGACGGAGGGACATTGAGAATAGTTTGGACTGAAACCATAGATTTGGATTGGTTTTCTAATTAATTTCCATTGGTTTGGCCTGTATAGGCTGAATTCGTAGTGTAGTTTGGTTTGGTTTGGGCTCTACAATTTATTGGATTGGATTGGATTGGACTGGTTTGGGATTCAACAATTTGGACTGAAACAGTTTCCAAGCTGGAGTTGAACCGATCGTTCAACAATTTGGACTGAAACAGTTTCCAAGCTGGAGTTGAACCGATTGTTCAACAATTTGGACTGAAACAGTTTCCAAGCTGGAGTTGAACCGATCGTTTCAAATAGAGCAACGGTTTCGCAACTGGTGGGTGTCCGAGGCGCGGAGCCGCACCAGCGCGTGCTCGGACAGGAGCTTGCCGCACGCATCCATGGTGGACACAGCCGGCATCGGCCGGGTCGGCGTGTACAGGAATAAATAGAGCACGAGGTGGGAAGGAAAGGGAGCGGCTGCTCACTGTGAGGTTCGTGGCGAAGCTGGGAGGCTCCAGGAGGACGGAGACGGCCGGGAGGCGACCTACAATCGCGACGGCCGGAGGTAGCCGTTGAAGAGGATGAAGACGAAGGCGACTCTCCGGGGCAGCAACATTTAATTTGGTTTGGTTTGGTTGAAGAGGAAGAATCTGTGGGTTAAACACATAACTAGGAAATAGTTTGGTTTGGTTTGGATGTAAAATGCATATAGTGTGGTTTGGATTCCGGGAAATAACATTTAATTTGGTTTGATTTGGATGGTAGACATATGTTTGTGAAGTCTAGGCTGGATATGGTCTGGATTTGAGACCATTCTCAGCGCTAGGGACATCCCATAAAAGCCCACCAAGATTTTCGTTTGTGCCATAAGTGGATTGTGGGACAGTGGATAAGTGGATTTAATAGTCTTGATGGAAACAAACGTCCCAATGCCGTCCCACTTGAATTTTTAAGGGTCAAGTCATTCCCTACTATATACAACGAAGAAAGAAATTGTGCTGTATCTTATACAACGTACAGCTCTTGTATGAGATCATATGCAAAAAGTGTTACTAGCCTAATCCCATGCGAGTATGAGTCCAAAATCATAAAATACAAGTTTATTTAGATACAAACTCTCAAAAAGTAATGCATTAGGGCACATCGCTACCTAGGATAACGCGCTAAAAAACAAAACATGATTACAGAATAATACCCCTTATAAGTTGGTGTTGCTCTAGGATATATATGACGCTCTTACTGGAGATATCGACAGAAAAAATAAAGAACTTTCTTTAAAAAAATCAGAACGATAAACTGCTGGCAAACCAACTTACCATAGCATAATCTATTTCGGGCGGGAGAGTAGTGACCAGGTGACCTGATTTCGAGATCTTATGGGTTTCAACTCTAGCCTATCCCAACTTGTTTGGGAAAAAGGCTTTGTTATTGTTATTGTTGTTGTAGAGTAGTGACCAGGTAATGCAAATCAAATTGCAGAGTAGAAGAAAGAACCAGTTTGTGTTAAAAAAAAGAAAGGAAAAATAAAGGACCAGCTTGCTATGCAGCCTTCATTATTTTATTTCACTACGGCACAAAAAATTGAGCATCAGACTCGGAGTTCAATTACAGCATCAGATTCTAAGAGAACCACAACAACATATGTACATTTTTCGAGGCTGATGATGATGCTCACAACACAATCATATGTTATCAGTCACCGCCAAGAGTAATACGGCCCCAGAAAAACACCTGCTCCACAACATCTCAATGAACGAGAAGAAATGAATCTCCGCTAACTGCGGCTATGTCTTACTCTTCGAACACTTGAGCCAACTGCAAGACCAAAACTTGAGCCATGAGCACATGACCATTTGTGGTGTTAAGTGTTCACGTTATAGTGGGCTCAATGAACCAATTGCACTACTGATGGGTAAATATGACAAGTTCCAGGTAACTCAGCTTCCTAGCTTGAAGGCATCCACGAAAAGGCCCAGACATACACCAGCTTTCCAGAAGTTTACCATGGAAATCAACGACTGAAATCGTCCAGGAGGCCTGGTGACTGGTTTTCTGTACATAAGCATGCCAATTCCTTCAATGGCAGCCACTACAACGCCAGCAACAAGAACATCCCAGTCACCAGTTTGCCCTAGGATTGTTGCCAAAGCATTGGCAGTGTAGAATCCAAGGAGTACGAGGAATATCTTTGTGGGGGAGTTGCTTCTAGCAGAATTCAGCTTTTCAAGTAGTTGCCTTCCAGCAGCTTGGACGAGTCTGCCAAGCCTTGTCCTGCCAAGAAAACCACCGTCCTCTTCAAAGTCTTCGCCATCACTGTTAGGTGCTCCACCTGTCTCCAAGGCAAACACAGGCCTCCATCTTGAGTTTTTCATCCGGTAACTACAAAAAGTAGATACATCAAATCATGATTCACATGCTTCAAGGAGGTAGGGTACTCAAAATCTCAAAGACTTGAATATATACACTATCGTATTCTTGTCTGTATCTAATTCTGCAGGCATTTGCCCATATGCATCCATACACATAAATTTGTATTTCCATTGTTTTCATTTTCATGATATAAAATGGTTTAGCTACACAGTGCAAAATAGACTAACTATAAATGAATTCACCAAAGAACAAGAGCATCTACTACGCGCACTGCATCACATATTCCAAAATATATACCTACCAACTAAGCTCCTATGTTTCTATGTGCAATCTAGCGACGTCACAACAGCTGCTGGTTTCAGATGAAAACGGAATGAGAGCACTACATTTTGCACTTATGTGACCAAGAAAAGTAAATACTGGAAGCAAGCATGCATTTTCCAAACTATGTGGGTTGCAATGAACCTTTTATCCCTCCATTATTAGTTCAGGCATATTATATTCCTTTTTTTCATACTAAACTATTCACCTCACTCAAACATCTACCCTAATATTTTTTGTGAGGCGTCATGCTCATATCATCCGACAAGATTTTGTATCTCTAAAATATGAGCTGGTTATTACCAGACACTAATCTGACTGAACTACACAATGAGTTAAATCTACATTCTTGAGCAATTCACGCAGAGAGTTCATGCTTTATAATAAGGAAAACCAGATCTAAGAATATAAAATGATTAAAATTAACATCTAAAGGTACCAATATCTAGTTATGCAGGATAAACAGGTTCTGTCATCAACTATGGTCCTAAATCTAAGTGGACAGGTCTCTTGATGATGCTGATTTCAAATCTTGAACTCAAACTACAAAGTACAGATAAAAGACAACAATAAACCTTATGGCATCGTAGATGCAGATCTATTACGTTTTTTAGATCGCAAAAACTTATTCAGGAGCGTGTCTAACAGGCCAATTATCTATTTGAGCACCAGCACAATTCAAGAATCTCACTGACATATACTATCCTGATTCTCTGATATCAATGTCGCCTTTTAGAGGGAGAAGGTATTTGAAATGTTATTTAAATCACAGTCAGTTTGTAGAGTATGAATGTCTGCAAGATATATATTAAAGGTTAAAAAATGCGCTAGGCATTAATTATGTGATTGGCCACTGCCTAGCGTCTAGCGACTAGCTTGGGCGTTCCATATGACACTGTATGGATAGGACAGAGGAGTCAGCTGCGAGGGCTTGATGGAGCAGTTTTCAGAACATAGGAAGACCATAAATTGAGATTTTCAAGCTCGTTATGCAGAAGATTGTAGCCATGTGTACTGGTCGCTTAGTAAAATGTAAATACCAACTATAATTGGCCAATTTGGATAACCACCTTCCCGATTTGAATATCCTATCCTCGCAAAAAAAAAGAATATCCTCCAGCAAATTAATCCGCCGCCATAGAATCTCACAAAAAAAGTGGGCTCAAGCTAGGGTTAGAGGATAACACATGGCTCCCTCCTCGTGTTGTCCTCTAACACTAGCACAAGCCCACTTGTCCTTTTTCCCCGCTGTTAATCCTCTGTTTGCCACTCAATTTCGGCCACTCAGTTGGACGCCGAGGGCCAAAGTGCCGCGTTGGGTCGACGCCTAGCATCCAGTCACGATTAAGCGTTCCCGTTCAGATTTCTGCTCCGAGAAAAACGACGGAATGTAACGTAGATTTACGGACGTCTCACGGTCCGTATATTATTTCCGGCCCAAATACCGGGCATCCAAGCGGGGCCGGACAAACATAAAAACGCCACAGGAAAAAGTGACCACACATTCCCCTTTTTGTTTGTGAATCCCTATGTGTGAGAAGACACTATAAAAATTTCAAATCATCAATTAAAACTTATGGGTTGTCACTGTCACGTGTCTAAGCTGCTATGAAGCTCGATATTAAAGTTGGACTGATAGAACTCAAGTTCGAAAGACTGATCACCATTGAGTTGGATTTGATATTTGAAATTAAAAAAATTAGTTCCCACTAAAAAGAGTTAGGGCAGTAATGGAAACACCATGTAATTTTTCGTGGTTAGTGTTGGATCAGCATGTAATTCTTTTTGTAGTTAAATTGGGTACACCATAAGGAGTTAGGGCAGTAATGGAAACACTAATTTCTTCACCAAAAGGGCAATATCACCTTCATTGTCATGCTCCATTCCACATGTTTGTTGTATCTTCCTTTTTTAAATACTGACACATCAGCTGTCATAGGTTTCATGAAAGTTCTTGGCACATTAGGCATGTGATAGTGGAGAGTTGTAGGTAAGAGGGCAATCCTACATCCTCTGCTTAGGATAGTAATGTCACTTTTATTCTCATGTTTTATTCGCCGTGTTTGTTCTATCTTTGTTGTTAAAATATTGATGCATCCATCGCCAGACATTAGGCATAATATGCCAGTGAAGAAGATCCTGAATCCTCCGACAGCACTAGAAAAACTAAGCACATAGTCAATGTGGCAGTCAACAACAACCCAAATCTGTAAATTCCTGATAAATTGTAAGTTTTAGAAAGGCAGACGGGAAGGATGCCACCAAGCACATATTTTTCAAGCAGTAGGAATTTGCTGTGGGCTTAGGCTTGCAAGAATCAATAAGCTTCTTCAGCGCCGCAACTAACAGAATTATCGAATAGGCGACCGTGAGCCCGACAACAATCAGAGTTATGGAGAGCTAACCTGATTGCTCCTCTGCTCTTGTCCGCTGCCCGCAAGAAACAGGTCCGGCGAAGGAGATCCGACCGCGCCGGCGCGGAGCCGTGGCGGACACCTCCAGCGCAGATACCACCTGATGGCGGCCGCGGCGCACAGAGAGGCGCGCCACGCCGCAGCGGCATGGTCTGGCGAGCGGGTGCGGCGCGCTCAGGCCGTAGCAGAAGCGAGCAGCGGACGGAGGGCTAGGAGGAGAAAAAACGCGACGGCGACGGCGGGGCGGCTTCGCTTGCAAGACTAATGGCTACGGCGAGGACTGGACAGCGGCGGACGAGATCAAGAGCGTTGGAGCTGCACGGCGCCGCTCAATCCAGGTTGGGTCGGCGCCTGGCAGAGAGTGGTGGTCGCGGATGAGGGGATTTGGGGTTGCCGGCTGGGGGACTGAGGGAGGGACAAACTCGTGAAAATTTTCTGAATTTTAACTTACAATATTCTGAATCTTGACCGAGAAGATATCTAGTGCTCCCAGCTAGGCTGGAATCGAGCCGAGCCGAGCCGGCTCGAGGCTCGGCTCGGTCAGGCTCGGGAAAACTCGAGCCGAGCCTGGCTCGGCTCGTCTCTAAAAACTTGCTGAACATTGGGCTTGAGGCTCGGCTCGGCCGGCTCGCGAGCCGCAGCATTTTTTTTTACATGAATCGATCAAAGTTGCCTTCTCTCGTCTCGTACTCTCGTTGACCCCATCCGCATCGTGCTCTCTCCATCCCCATTCCCCAATCCCCATCGCGCCAGCCCGTCACCACCGCCGCCAGCCGCCAGCCCGTCACCACCGCCGCCGACATCCGGGATCCCCTCATGGCTCCCCGCCTCCACCTGCTCGTCCCGTAGCTGGTCGGTGCTCGCCTGGACCCGCGCGGCCGTGCTTGTAGTGGCGGCCGGGCCGCCGCCCGCCGGCCTTCCGGCAGCAGGGCTCTCTCCAGTCTCCAACTCGGCTGCCGCTTGCCGGCTACACCTCCAGTCCAGCCCTACACCTCGCCGCCTCCGGAATTCAGGTGAGAGCTTCGACAAATCCCGGCCACGGGTGCTGGGTGCCGTTAGTGCTGTTATTTAGGGTTGATGGGTGAAAGATACAGGAACAGATTGATGCTACATATCTCGTTGAATTGTTTTCGTAAGATGCATACTGCTAGGTTGGTCCTCTGTTCTTCTCGATGTAGGTGTGGTAGAGTCTCACTTCGAATTACAGAGAAGTGTTTTCTTTAGCAAAAGGATAGAATCCTTTCAATGAAAAGTACTGGTTTGTAAAGTTTGAATGCAATTAATATGGTATGGTATCTTTATCGACAGATCAAAGACCTCCCGTGCAACTGCACTGCTGTTTTCCTGCTTCTCTCCTTGGCCGAGATGCAACCTGGAAAGGAGCATAGTGCTGCTTCACGAGCAAGATTGCAGAGAAAGAGGGTTGCGTACGACAACGCGATGAACTCCAAAACAGCCGGTTTACTCGGCATCTCTTCGACTAGACCGACATCGTCGCAAGCAGGAGCAGCGGATTCGTCGCAAGCAGGAGCAGTGGATTCGTCGCAGCTGGAAAGAGGAGCTTGTCCATCAGAAACGGTAATTTGGTTTCCCCTTATGAAATTGATGCAACTGCTCTAGTACTTGTTGTTTGTTCCAGTGTTATTGAATCGTTGTGATTACTCTTATGTGCAGCCGACAACTTTGTCCGATGACGATGAGGAAGAGAATTCTTATGACAAGAACGATGACATGGACGAGAATGATTTATTTGTTGATGGTCATATTGAGCTTCCCATACCCAACGACGGTCGCATTGAGATATCCGATGATGATGGGGTTTCCCAGAGAAAGAAGAAACGGCAAAAGGGAATGAAGGTTGGTCCGAAGGTTGCTATTCAGTCGAGCAGCAAGGCTGGTTCAAAGGTGTGGGATCACTTTGAGAAGGTTCCTAGGCCATCCCCCACGGAGGCTGGTGTCATGGATGCCACTGTTGTTTAGTTCATGCCACTGTTATATATCCATGCTCTCTTGCTGATTACAATTGCAAAGTGTTACATTTTTGGCAAAGATCATGTCAATTTTTTTTTATTTCATCGAGCCTTCGAGCCGTCTTGCGAGCTTCACCGAGCCGGCTCGTCGAGCCTCGAGCCTTGTCCGGGAGGTCAAGGCTTGGCTTGCACCACCTTCGAGCCGAGCCGAGCCTTGTCGAGACCGAGCCGAGCCTCGAGACTCGAGCTTCAGGTCCAGCCCTACTCCCAGCCTTTAGTGTGCTACCCATCCTACCGTAAAAAAAAGTTAACTTTAAATGTTTCGAAAAAAGTCTACGAAAAATTGTGGATGTTCACAATATATGTTTGTACAAGTACAATCTCAAAATCTCTGGCGTGAATAGTGTCATTTTTTGGTTTTGTCTTTTCTGACACCCTTGACATTGTTCATGTCTGATTTGTCTTTTTTGTTTCTCAATGTTCATTTCGAATTTGAAACTGAAATTTTTGGAGTTTGTACAAACATACCTTGTGAACATTCATAATTTTTGGTAGAATTTTTTCGACACATTTAAAAATATTTTTCTTAGTGGTAGCATAGGGAGCACACTAAAATGTGGGAGCACTAGATACTTTCTCTACGTTGATAGTAGGACTAGAAAACATATACTACCTCTATCTATAAAATATTGTAAAACGTTTTGATAGGCTATTTTGCTTAACAAAATTTCTTATAAATTAGGATGGAATTAGTACGTCCTGACAACAGCGTAAACATTTCATTTCTAAATTTGGTCCACGGTACCAAACTAAAATTTATTATGGAACTATGTGTATGTTTCTTATACAATGTGAATCGTGGATATTTGGTTCACAACAAGATATGCATTTTGTTTCTTACTCAAATTGTAGATCAAATTTAATGAAAGTTAATGGTAGATGCATCTTTAATATAGTAGTGTTTTCCCCCAAAAGGGAAGTTCGGTCTCTTATTTCATTATTAGAGGTTGATTTAAAAAACTTGGGACGAAACCCTCGTGATAGTAAGTCCAAATGGTTACCCTAATCCTACGGTAAAAGATCAAAATGACCAAAAGTACACCACTCTTAGGCTAAGCCTTCAACAAGGGACCGCCACACATGCACCGACGGTGACGAGTCAAACCACAGATTGATCTCGGAATTTTCATCCCCAAAGCGGAGCTTCGAGCCACCCCTTCAACAAGGGCACGACGCATACGCGCGTGACATCGCCTCATCATGGATCTTGTGTTTCCATCGGAGTGCGCATACTCGTCGTTGAAGCCGCCTCTACCATCGGCCAAACAACCCCAATTTCAATCACTCTCGCACCACTTTCGGTCCAGCGACAACATGCATGACTTGACGCCTCCGCGAGAGACACCATGTGTAGCATCTGCTGGCATGCATGACTTGACGCCTCCTCATGAGACACCGCGCGTAGCACATGCAGGCAACATGCATAACTTGCGCCTCCGCAAGAGACGTCGTGCGTAGCTCTTGTCGAGCCGGATCAAACTTAATTTCGAGGTGGAGCGGGCGTCCCAGACCGCTGTCTACCTCGGAAGGCCATCATCATTTCAAGATCCGGCTGATGTGTCGTCTGCACGACCATAGTGCCGCCTCACTCGAAGAACCATGGCCACCACCACTATCCCCAATCTCATGTGCCACCTCACTCGAAGAATCAGGGCCACCACCACTATCCCCATTCTCCTGTGCCGCCATCGGATCAGGACGTCTTCCCATGTGACGAACTTGCACAACCGTCGCCACTGAACATGTGGGATCATATCAACGCCACACCGCCCCTGCACATGGACCATCAGGGACGAAGGTTGGCTCCGCAATATCCTCGTCGAGGGTACGTCGGCCCGTGCTGTCTCTCCTCATGGGGAATGAAAGCACCCCGCCGCCACCGGCGCCGCGCGGGCTTCGCCCGGCTGCGCACTCTAGCGGTGGTGAGGGAACCACCGCGGGAGCGCCACGGAGCCTTCTTTCTTGAAATTGGGGTGGGGGTGGGGGGACACCAACTAAGAAGCACACAACCTTTTAAACAAAATGATCATATATACAAAGCTCTAATCAAATTGTTCTATACAAATATAGGCACACATAGTATTCTTACAACTCAACCTTTGCCAATGCTAACGTCAGTACCTACGATATTCATTATATTTTGTTATAGGAATGTATATTGTGCAATGTCATAGAATAGTAATACCTAAACTAATCCAATGGATTATGTTTTCTGGGCTGAAGAAAAGAAAAATAGGTATATCTTTGTTCCTCCTAATTTGAAATGTAGTGCTCTAGTGGATTTCTTCAGGGGTGGCGGGGTATAATAAATGTAATTTAAAGTCTATAAAGATACTTACCCGATTTATATGGCCATCATTGTCTCACAAGCTCTTTCTTGCTTTCCTTCACTTGGTACGTTGGCAAGATTTTCCTTATCATATATTTTATAAAAGATTTTTATTCCTCTTCGGGTACGGTTGCAGCTAGTAGGAATATCAAGCTAAGATGATGTCATTTCCATCGGGAATTACTTCTTGCTTACGAAGAGCAAGATATTTTTGGGAAATCAACTTCAGATTCAACACCATGAACATCCTCCAACCCCATCAATATCCTAGAGAAAATTCCATCTCGAAATCTACTCTAATTCATTAGCACGAGCAATCATTTGGACTTATCGGTAAGTCTCTCCTAGAGACTCTGTACTATCACATACCACATCTGTACTTGTAAAACAGATAAGATTAACAACCAACATGTACCTAATTCATGAGAAACGTTGAGCAAAGTGAGTTCGCATAATATCTCAATAACCCGTCCCTATAATTAAAAAGCTCTATAACCTTGAAACCACTCCTATGTTTCCACTTGCAGATAAGGTTTGAGGTGATTGCGACATCACAGATAACACTAGAACATAATTGGTAATGGAAACACAAAAACCCATGCTCCTTCGATGACGTTTATTAATATTCTGAACTTAACTCCCATAAGAAAATTTAGTACTTGATAGAGATTTTACTTGCAGTAATATGCAAGAAAACTCTTTTCATCAGAAGCTGGGATGGGGGATGTCCTCCTCAGGCTAGATATACTTTCCCAAATTCAATAGAATTCACTTGGAAAATAATCAAAAAATATATATGAGATGAAAATCTAAGTTATATTACTACTAAACATATAATGTAACAAAAAAATGTAGTATGATATAAACAAAAACTTGACATAGATCAGTGTCCAAGAGAAAACATGTAACAGCCCAAAGTTGTGAACCTATTCCACTTTTGAGTTAATTGCATCATGGCATCCATGCATAATCATGTCTCTTTTGAGTGGACACAACAGTTGTATCGAATTGATGTTGAGTTGCTAAAACAAAATGCCAAATTGCTCTAACAAACTTCAACACAATGAAGGCACTCAAAGTTGCAAAACAAAATCTCTTGACATCTTATATTTGTCAAGGAAGTTCCAAGAGTCAAAACAATATTTTTGCAATTGCCCTAAAAATATTAAAGGAGCAACATTTTAAAAGTTAGCAATAATGCCATAAGTCAACCCTATGAACAAATGTTGTCAAAACTAATTTATTTTGCAACGCCAATTTTTGTGGTGCCTCTACATGCAGTTGAGAGGCTACCCAAATTTTCTCAAATTTTTATAAAATGTTTAAGTGCCCTAATAAAATCATTGAAAGGCTACTGGTTTTATTATTAAATGAGGAAAGGACCTATCTGTGTTAGTCAAAAGTTTACGCGGGGGTTTTTGCAAATTTTCCTTTCTTCTTCGTCGCTGTAGCGACCGCACGCCGCGCTCCCGCCGGACCACCTCGCCGCCCTGCCACCGACGCCACGCCGGGGCCCCCTCTGCCTTCACCGCAGGAAGACACGCACCCCGGGGCCCTCTGCTCCCCATCCCTCACTCGCTCCCCGCTCCCGTGCTTCCCCTTCCTCTTCCCCCGCGAGCTCCGCACCATGGCCATGGCGGCCGTGCTCGTCGCCGTCGCCTGAGAGCATCCCGAGCAAATCGAAGACAGTAGAAAGGTCCGCCGCCTCGCCTGCTACTCCTCTGCCAGAGGAATCGAGCCCGGAGGCTGCACATCGCCGCCGCCGTCCGATTTTCTGCCGACCATCGCCGAGCTCCTCCGCGGTCGATTCCCGCCGCCACGGTCCACCTCCGGCGTCGCCGTTGCTTCGCACAGGCTCGTGGTGAGCTTCCGGTCATCCCCGTGGCCCTCCGTTCCTCCCCCTCGCTCTAATCGCGCCGTAGTCTCGCCGTGCTGTCGCCGTCTCACCGTAGCTCGCTGTAGCTCGCCGTCGCTCAAGTTTTCTCCTCGCTCGGAATTGGTTCGGAGCACATCCGGAATTCCGGACGAATCGGAAAAATCCGATTATCTACTTATTTGATTCCGAGCGACATCCAGTACCGATTTTGCTCAACTCGGATTGAGTTCGGAACCATGTCGGAGTATTCCGAGTTGCTTCGGAATTCCGGAATTATTCCGAGTTGTCCTGTACCATTTTCTTTACTGTTTAATTTATTTCCCTTCTTTCTTTTTGGATTAATAATTGTACCTTGTTGGTTTTAACCTCTAATCAGGGCAGATTTAAAAGAGGAATATAAGAATGCAAGAACTTTTATCGGGACATAAAAAAAAATGCGTGTGAGATACCAAAATGTCCAGAAATTTGTGAGCTATCCATTAAAATAAACATCATGAATATTTGTTGACAAGAATGCGTTAATCTCCTGAACATTGCATCTGCACCTAATCATGTCATTTCATCTACAATTTAAATCCTAGGGTTCCAATTACATTGTTCAACAAGTAAATATGCTGTTTTACTTAAATACACGGAATAGTCGAGATGTGCCCCCTTGCGCGTCCGGACTCCGTTTAAATTGAATAGAGTGAATCATCCCCATCCCGAGGATTTAAATTGACATGCCATCATGTGTTTGCGCATTGCACCGGTGATATCCGTGGTATTGATTGTTTCTCTCCGGTATTGTTTGTGCATCGGTAGATCAAGGAGTGGAAGTGCCACCACCGTCTCGTGACGATCCGTACTATCAGCCGTATCAACAAGGCAAGCGTAACCCCCCCCCCCTCTGAGCATATCTTATCCTATGTTTCCGCAAATATTTTCTCCACTATAATATTGCATGCGGTTCCAAATGTCAATTTTACTGGATTAGAGTATCCTATAGTTGCATTAAGTTTCCGATGCCAATACCTGTTTTCCCTCCTACTATCCATAGGTTTGTATTTGTTGGCCTGAGATACTTAATTATGCTATGTTGATGCTTAGCCATGCTTAGTAGATGCTTAGCTGTACGATGGATGGTTCATGTTGGAAACAGGTGATGATTTGTGCAGATGATGGTGGAGAATTGTGGTGACAGGTAATAAGATGCTAAAGGTGGGGATGAGAGGCCACTGTGGATGTGGTGTTTTGTCTCGTTCTCGCCGCCTAGGTGCGAGTTCTTTACCTCTTGAACCAAGACTGAGCGTGCAACCATGCGTGAGGCCTATGCAATTGCAGGAACCCTCATAGACTAAATAACTCGGGCGGGACTAGCCAGGGTCCTCTAGTTCGGGCTTCCATTTGCGCGTGCGTGATGATGGTGGTATGAACTGGGATGAGGATGGTGGTGTTAGGAAAATAAGTGGCCGTGGGGCGGGGTGTTGTGATCCTGGCAGCCCTACCGCCACTGATGATCCTGGAAAGTCTTTAACGAGGGAGAAGTCGACACCGCTCCCACCCAGCCGGCTTTCCAAGGAAGAGAGCTAATGCGCAGGTAATGGGCCGGACGGTACGCGTGGCAAACATTGTACACCCCTGCAGGGTAAATCTTTTCGTAAAGCCGTGTCCACGGTTAAGGACAACTTGGGAATGGACGATAAGACCATAGAATAACTTGAACGGAATGATTAAAACTTGGGTACTAAAGGTACCACTCAGGAATGCAAGGTTGACTTCCCCGAGGGTGATTCGGGGAGGTGCCTTTGTAGAACAGGTACAGTGGTTGATGATGGTTGATGATGAGAAAGGTGATGAAAGAAAGAGTTACTTCTTACCCCTTTTAAAATTACTCTGAATAGTCGATGACATGGAGTTGTGTTTTATAAATAAAATCAGCTTTATGCAAAATAGCCATAAAACTTTGAAAGCCTCATCGAGCTAAAGCTCTATATATAATCTTGCGAGTTCGTCGAACTCAACGTCGTTTGTTTTGTTTCAGAGGAGGACTTCACCGACCTCGAAGGTGGGTTCTTTGTGGACGTCGACAAGTAGTCTGGGGTTCCCAGGTGGCAGCTTGGGACATCCCGGAACAGCTGGCGCTTGAATGTTTATCTGTAGGCCTCTTAGGCCATATTTTGGATCTTGTTGTTTAGAACAACACACTTCGTTTCCGCATGTTGTAATGTTGGGTCTGTGACCTCTGGTTGTAATTTGCTATTTTTCTCTATTATAAGAGTTGAACTATACTGATTTGTGTCGTAGAGTCTGTGATGTGCCAGTTGTTCCACAAGTCTTGATCTCTCTATTATGCATTGAGGGTTGTGCCTGTGTTAAGGCATCAATCGGGGTGTTGTGTTGCCGATGATCCATACCGAGCAACACCTGCCAAAGGTTTTGGCCGGGGATTGGTAAACCCGTAACCTCCGGTTTTATCGCTTAAACCGGTGACACATAGCATCACTGTATAGCAGTCGGGTCGGGGCGCCACAAAACAATAGTAAAGAGTACTTCGAAGTTGTTAAAAAAATCCAAATTACCAGGAAAATTGCACCGATCAATGCTAATTATAACTTGTTAACCATTACTAACATCTAGTAAAACAACATAGTAGATATTTGGAAAGTTCAACTTTTGAACTGTATCCTAAATCACATCCTCCAAGACGAATTACACAAAACCATGTGGAAGTTTTGAAGTTGGCGCCTTCCTTCCTCCAATAAATCGACTTTGATGTGCACCTGTAGTAAAAAAAAGAATTTGCTTTTAGGTACATAGTATTTTATTCAGGTTTTTTAGAGCTCCCAAATAAACGAACGACTGTGCATTGTTTTATAGATGTTGAACACCGTAGTTAGATAACATTTTATCCTTCAAAATTTAGTATTTTCAATGTGCATTGTGCGGTAAGATAATCATCATATATGCAATACTTGAAGTACTTAATTTGTTCATATAACACTATCATGGGAACAATAATAAACATAATAATCCATGTGCATAAGAGAAACTTAGATGGAAAATTATCTAACCTTGTCCATTTTCCCCTCCTCTTTTGTATCGACCAATACCTATGCATGTTACTGAGACTGTAAGTGACATTGGTAAAAAACTATACCCTTACAAGTTGAAACAAGATGGAAATGTTAACGAAAACAAATTAAAAATATATTTTATTCTTTCATAAAGTAAAGAAATCTTTGAACCTTGAACTAAAAGTGGAAGTATTACATGAAAGTATTCATCAAATAAATAAGGTTTGTATATACAATTGCTTATCTGGAATTAAGCAGTCAAATTCATGCATACCAGTTTCCTGTAGACTGGAATTATTTGTCGATTTCTGCAAAGGAATATAAAAACATATTAGTACCAAAATTAAAATATAAAGGCATATGACATATGAATAGGCATAGTGTACACACTACAGATTAATAATATATGTGAGCTAGAGTAAAAAGGAATGATCTCACACATGCACACATAAGGGAGAAAGAACATCACTAATTAAGTGTCTTATAAACAATATACCCGCACATACCATACTCACTACTCAACCTTGACCAATGTTAAATTGATAACTATAATATCAATGGAACTATTTGTTCTAGTATGTATTTTGTTGAGGGATGGATTTGTGAGAAATCACTTACAATAATATTTGAACAATTTATTTCAATATTCCTAGACTCAAGAAAAGAAAATGAGTACATTTTTCTTCACATATAACCATACAAAAATTAGAGGACATACAGATACTAAACTGAATTTTAGGCCCACCCTTATCTTCTTGAGCTCTTTTCTTGACTTTCTTTCTACTTTGGGTGCCGGTAGCACTTTCCATCAAAGATTCTGTATTTGCTCTTCCTCCATTTTCAGGCATGATCTGTGTTGGAGTAGTTACTCTAAGATCAATGTCCTTGTCACCGGAGCATACTTCTTGTTTACTAGTAGCAAAAACTTCAACTATAACATAATCTTCAGATTCATCACCATAATATCTCCTTTTGATGTTTTCCTACGCTACTAGCAAGTGTTCTCCCACACCCATCAACTAATTTCTCATGTTTTCATTGAGAAAACATCGCTGCCGAATCTACTTCTGGTTCACCATCATGGTCAATTTTTTGGATCTCTCCAAAAGTAGCGGTAAGTGTCCTCTCACTATCGCTCAAGGTTGTTTTGGCGCAATCGCTTGATTCTTGCCGAGTTGCTTTCATCTGGCTTCTTGGTTCCTTAGTTTCCCTGGCCATATGGGTACAACTATGTGGACTTTTTTCCATCACTCTCCTCTTGATCTGTTTATTCTTTGAACTCACAAAGCCGAAATGTGATAAAGTGGAAAAAATAATATATGATTTGTGTTTCTTCTTGAATTACTAATTTTACTAAGTATATGAAAGACGCGCAAATCCTCGCTCTCTCCGCGCTCCGGTTACTGTAGATGCTACAGTGTTGAACAGTGTCATCGTAACTTTGCAAAAAAGTCCCTACACTTTCCAGATATTGCGATTCGGTCCTTCTGTATATCAAGCCAAACCCTAACCCTAGATTCCTTATCCTCAATTCCCCATCCGGTTCTCCTCCCTCTCCCACCGCTCTCTCCTCCGCCGCCGACCACTCCCCGCCTCACGCCGCGCCGGCCGCCTCCCACTCCCACCACCGTCCCCTCCCACTGCCGCTCCGCTCTCCCCACCATGGCCTCCCACTTCCGCCTCCACCTCGCAGCTCCACCACCCCTCCTCCACCACCACCGCCAGACGCCGGCGTCCTCCCCTCTGCGCCCCCGCCTCCTCTCCCCGGCCCCGCTCCGGGCCTCCGTCGACCGCGCCGAGGAGGCGACGCGCTGGTCGCCGAGGCGGAACACCGCCGAGTCCTCCCCCACGAGGGCGGCCGCCGCCTTCGACCACCGACGCGGACCCCGGATGTCGCTTGCCACCGACACGGGAGCCGGCCACTGACACCCGTGCAACATTCGCTCGACCCCTCCCGTGTCCCGCTCGCCGCGCTCTCCTCTTCCTCCTCCGACCCCTCCTCATCGCCGCTTCCTGTCGTGCAGCCTCTCACCCCCTCTTCCCTCTGCTCCACCGTCTTCTTCTGCGGGCGCCGTGGCGAATTCGAGAAATCTGATTAGACCTACTTTTATGTGCAGCGGATGAGGACCAGGGGAGGCCTACGAGCTGCCGGCGTTCCAGGAGTACTCCTTCGACCAGCTGTGGAATCTTCGAGGTCGGTGTGTTCTCTTCTTCACCGTCTGTTCATTTTCATTTTCCCCTTTCATTCAGTTATGTGCTGAATTACAAACATGTTACTTTCTATGGCGATGTTCACAGGACTTTCTATATGTATCTAAGGTGCTAATAATGGGTTTGCAAATATCTGTACACCATACATACAAGAAGATGCATGAAACGATTCCTGCATTTTGCTTCCGGAGGCTTTTTCTTTCTCTTCCGACAATCAGGAGTTGGCACCGTCAAGATGAAGGTGGCTTCAGGTTTAACGGTGTTTAATTTGATTGGAATAGGCCATTGATTTAGCGCCAACATCCATGATTCATCCACTGTAGGGATGCCATGAAGTATTCATTGCCGGCCACCATCAATTTAATTTTCTATGTTTCCCTCTAGGTGCGGTCATGGTGAATTGCTGCGTGCAGAAGTGGACATGGACCTGGGTCCTCTGCAATTAGCTGCAGTGAGTAACGCCTACGATCTGCATATGCCCATGCATCGCCACATCCACATGAGGTCCATGGAAACTGCAATGAAGTCATTTGACTGAAAATATAGTGCCAACCATTTGGTAATATGCTACTAATCGACTTTGTTTGTAATACATCTGCGTAAAATAATTGAGGTAATTTTCTTCTTCTGAAATTTAGCCAGTCAATTTGATAAAGCTCAAGTTGTCAGATTAGCTATTCACAGTTTTGCTATCCATGTACTTAAGGAGATCAAGATGTTCCCTATTTATATATCTCCATTATCATTACTGTCATCGAGGTAGCTGCCCTCTCAGAGGGAGTACTACAAATGAAAAAGTAATTAGCACATTAAAGCAATTTGCAGCACTTGCGTGAAATTAAGACTCTCATGTCCATGACTCTACAGGATGATTCCAATACAACATAAAAACATTATGTTTTGTTTTATATAGAATTCCACTCATCTATTTTCCTTTCAAGTTCCAAATGTAATTTATAAATTGAAAAAGGGAATGGAAAGGTGGAGATTACTTATATATTGTTATCTTACCTCTTTCAGGGCATGTCCTCAAACAATTTTGATTTTCAAAGAACGATGAACTCCAAAGTTTCTTACTACTATGATTATGTGGTGCAGATGTTGAACTTACAAGTAATATGGAGTTTTAGAAACAATTACATTTGTTGTCTCATTAGAAATTGAAGTAAAAAATATTTATGCTCCTGCAGGTCTGACTCGACTCTTCACTTTGGTACGTATGAATTAAATGCTCTCTATACCTTCTATAGACTCTGATTTCTGCTTTCTCTTACCACAAATAAACAACTTCTTTAGATATATAAGTAATAATCATGCTGCTGGACAGGAGGTGAGCTTTTTGGTTTACCAAGTTGCTTATGTTAATACCGAAGAGCGCGGCGTATGGTGTTACACTTCCTGGCAACATAAAGAAACTTCCAAGACCTTAGTATGTGCTGACTGATTCCATGATACTAAACTGCATGTTGTAGTAGTTTATATCAAGTTGTATGCAGATTTTGATAGATATACATAATGCGCAAATAAAGTGTAACATTTATCTGTTCCTTCTAAGAAATAGTCTTGCATATATGTATAACGTTCTCATAAAACAGGATATGTACATAAAAATGATGTTATGTGCTAACACCTTATACATAATGGAAATATGAAGTTAAGGTCTAATTAATTGAGGCATCAGACTCTTCCTGCATCATGGATGGAGTGATTAATGAAGAGATTATTTGTATGTACATCGTCAATGATGTCAAGTTTATGCCTATCAGATTTGCCTCAGATTTTTTAGCATGACACGATGAATGCAGCATTCATGAACTCCTCAGTTGTCAAGTTCTAATTCTGATCAGCTAGGGTTTTCTCGCTACCTGTTCAGTGAGACAAGATGAGCCGCAGCCTGGGAATCCCGGTGAAGCTGCTGCACGAGGCAGCGGGGCACATGGTTAGGGTTGCGCTAGCGGCGCCGCAACGGCCCGCTAAACACGCAATTAGCTCAAACTGATCGAACATTAGCATGTCTGGTACGGGGTGCCGCCATGCAATGTTTTGCCTATTTTAATGTTATGCGGGTCGGGTACGGGTGCCGCCATGAAACCCTACACATGGTCATGGTGGACCTCAAGACCGGCAAGGTCTACCGGGGCTCCATGATCGAGTGTGAGGACAACTTGAACTACCAGATTGAGAACATCACCTTCACTGCCAAGGTACTGCCCTCTCCGCGCTCCTCTTATCCTCTCGCCTCCTCCCCTCTACTTCGGATGTTTGTTCCCCTTGCTTGCCCTCTAGATCGGCTCCGCCCTTGCTCAATCGATACTCTAAGTCATATGAGTTCTAGCATTAGTTGTATTTTCATGTATTTGCCTTTCAAACCATTATTACCTCCTCCATTTTAAATCTATTATTACCAGCTTCATGCATAATATTTCTAACCATGGTAAGTGGTTTATTGTAGGTCTCATGCAAGCGGAAACTTCGTGACAGTGCAGCAGCCTTCCGAGAGCAAGTGCAGGCCGAAGCGGAAACAACTTAAGCATTTACTCCCTCCGATCGATTCACAACTGATGGTAGATTCACATTAGATCGATGTCATGTTTAAAGCACATGCTCTTCCTCTCCTTTTTTGGATGTCCCTTTTGTTTCAAGCATTATCTGTTTGTTGCTTCGTAGTCTGTGTAGTAGTATAGCAAGCCATGACTTAATTTTGATTATTCTTGATTATGTACTTTGAAGCTCTTTTGCTCTGGTAATGTAGATGAGTAGAATGGCTTCTTACACCATTTATTTGCTGCATATATTTACTTGCTCTCTAGGTGCATTTGTGCTCTCTATCCTCTTACTATCTTTCAGTTTAGCAATGACATGCCGCAGGTAGGTCCTTCTTGAGACAAAGTAAGAGTTGAAGCAACACTTTTTATGTTTAACTGAAACACTTGAGTTTTGAACAAGATATGCAATTCAGATGTTTAAGAAATCATATTAGACCAAATGGACTTCTTTTCATCATTTATGTTTATTAGGTCACATCGTTCATCATTTTAGAACAAATAGCTCTAGAAAGCTCACATTCTAAATTTTTGTAAGCTTCAATTGTCGAACATGCATGTCTCATGCATTATACAAACAAAGCCACCACTTCTACTTACAAAATTTATGTCACTAAAACAAAAAAAGGCTATATTCACAGAAATTCCCACCCAGGGCGCGGCGTGCCGCCGCGCTGAAATTCAACTAGTGGTCATATATACGCATGCACATATCTTTGCTATTTTAGGAATGAATGGTATGTGTTAACAATGCACCATAAAAACAATAGCTATTCATGATTTGGCTTAAAATAATTTGCTAAAAAATAATTGGTTGCCAAATTTTGCGTTGTTATTAATGGAAGTTTTAGGAGCCGCATAAGATATTTGGTAGTATAAGATATTGTACAGCTGTATGTTAGGCCTCTTTACCACCTTATCATGTTTTAGGAATTAAACATGCACATGTTGAACGTTAAATCAACATGCGAAACTGATATTGCGTCTCCGACGATGATCCATCTATTTTGAGGAAATTGCACAAACCAGCAACTCCTGGGGCCATTTTTGCACAAACCAGTGACTCAAGTTTTTTGTTGCACAAACCAGTGAATAACTACTAGAGCCCTTGCAACGAATTACTACTACAATTTACTGGTTTGTGCAACAATTTTTTCGAGTCACTGGTTTGTGCAAAAGTGGCCCAAAGAGTTACTGGTTTGTGCAATTTCCTCATCTATTTTCCTATGTGACGTGGCCACATGCATTGGCTTTCTTCACCTCGAATCTAAGATTATGGGCTGTATCAGTAGAGGGGGAAGATGAGCGTCCCCAGTGAAGGCCCAAGTGGAGGAGAGACATGAAGGGTGCCCAATGCTCATCGGGAACCCCTACCTATCGCTTCAAGCGAGCCGATGTTTCGCCTCGCTAACGTCTCTTGCGCTACATGGGCCGCCTAGGCCAGTTCGAGTGCATGCACCACACGTCTCTCCTAGCGAGCGACCTGCGCTCCACTAAATAAAACAAAGCGACCAGATCAGCACCCCATTCGCGCGTATAATAATTCTTTTCTTGTTTTTCTTCAGATTTTTTTTTCACTTTTTTGTTTCCCTTTTTCATTTGTTTTGTTTTTCTATTGTTGTTTTTTCATTTCTATTTTTTCTTTTTAAAATCTGAACTATTTTAAAAAATGATCATTTTTAAAATATGAATATTTTTAAAATCTGAACCATTTTTAAAAATGAATATTTTCAAATATGAACAAATTTTAAATCTGAACCATTTTAAAAAATGAACATTTTTTAACACATGGACCATTTAAAAAATGAATGTCCTTGAGGTAGTCCATGCAGAAAAAGGTATGACGACAATGCTCCGCCTACTGTATTGTGTTTTTTTTTAAGGACAAGCCTACTTTATTGTGTGGTAGACTAGAAATGATGGTGTGGTGCCTAGTCCATACATGTTTTTTTTAGGCAACGCCTAGTCCATACATGTTGGACAAGCTCACGTATCCTTTCTTTAGTTGGGTTTTTTTCATGGGCTTACTTGTTTGGCTTCGTATTTTACTCGCTGTCCATATTGACTTATTGACCATGTTAAATATCTTCACTACGCCACCTAATGATCTCAAGGAAAGTATACCACGTGAGCAAAGCAACACAAAGCTAGAACAAAAAACCAACATAGATTGGGCGATTGACCTACTAGATATCAAATCTTGGATGTAACATCTTTGTGTACGAGCATAAGGGCTATTCTTGAGTGGCGGGCAAAGTATTTGTCGTTTACATGATGTTATTGTTGGCAAACAATCTTAAAACACAACGTCATGAGACTTGAGTAGTTCAATGTTTCTGTATCTCTATATTGTACTCGATGTTCCAAAATTAACAACACAAAAAATTGTATGACCACAATACATCTATGCGCTTTCCAAATTTCATGACAGCACATTACTATGGATACTATCAATGTAAGCGAAGCATGCATTGGGCATACAAGGGTAATAGCGTTATATTAAGCTTGCAAAATCTGTCATATCATTTTTATGATTTATTAAGAAGTACTCCATCCGTCCCATAATATAAGATACCACGCCCTTGTATGATACCATGATACCACCTCTCAAAATTTAAAATTGCAAGTTTCAAATTTTTTTGTAACAATTTTTTGGATGTTTACTGTAACATCCCGGAAATTTGGAAATTTTGAAAATTTTAAAAAAAAATGCATACATTCATCATCATCATGTCATCATTGCATTTCAAACCCAAAATTTATAAATTATAATCTCAAAATAAAACATCCAAATTGAAATATTAATAAAAAAGGGCCTATGTATGCCCTATACAATATTTTTTTTTTATTAAATCATTTAGAGGCTTAAGTATAGCCAAAAGAATCTATTTTGAATAAGCTTTTTAAAACATATTTTTAAATTTTTTTTTATATAAAAAGATTTGCAATCTGGTTTAAACTCATTTTGGAATTCAAATTAAAGAAACAGAAAAAGAAAAGAAGAAAAAAAAAAAGGTTAGCCGGGCCAGCCTCGAGCCGGCCCAGACGCTTACCTGCCGCGCGTGCAGCGCGCAGCGGCCCACTAGCAGCCCAACGCCTGCAGCCCCGCGGCCTCTCTCCCCTCTCTCACTGAACAGCGGGACCCACCCGTCGGAGCCTTCTTCTCCAACCGTCCGTGCCGCACCCGACGGCCACGACGCCCACGTCGCGCACTCGCCACTCTCCCCACTTCCCCGAAGCACTCAACGGCGCTCCGCCCCTCGCCTTTAAACCCCCACCCTCCGCTCTCTATTTCCCCTCAAGAAAATCGACCGGAGCACCCCAAGGCTGCTCGGAAACATCCACAGAGCGCCGCCACTGTCGCCGGCGGGGAGCTTCGTTTCCGGTGAGCCCAGTCGATGCTTTCCCCTCTAGTTTCCTTCCTCGGCGTCGCCGTGATCTCGCGAACCTCTCTGACATCTTTTGGTGGCCTTAGGATCGCGGAGTCAACGAGTTCGTCCACGACCGAGCCTCGCGACCGTCGCCGTTCGTCATCATCTCCGGTGAGCCTCGTCGACACCTCCCCCTCTTGTTCACACCCGAGGCTCCCTCTCACCCGTGCACATCTTCTGGACAAGGTTGCGCGCCCAAACTCACTCCCTATCGACGACGCCTTCATCGACCCGACGCCACCGTCCGCCTCAGCAACTCCGGCGAGGAATTACCGGCGAATTAGAGCGCCCCCGCCACCACTGAACCCTCCATCGACCTCGCCTTGATCTCCTCGGTCGTTAGGTACCAACGCCTCCGCCACTCCCACTCTTTTGCGTCGAGTTCTTGCACGCCGGCAATGGCGCCACCGCCACCGGAGCCACTCCGGCACACCGGCGCCGCTCGGTTTTGGTCAAATGGACCAGAACCGTTAGATCTCGATCTCGCGGTTCAGATTAGATCTCAGCGCGAAGAGGTATCTTCAGATCTGGTGCGTTCATTTAAGTTAGATCGGACGGCTCTAATCTGTTCACTTACCGAACCGGTACCAGCCAATAGGATTGCGCCACGTCACCCCATTTTTGGTTTAATTCGTCTGGAAATTTGTTAAATAGGCAGAAAGCATATTAAACTTCAAAAATCCATAACTTTCAAACCACACAACCAAATTTAACAAACTTTATACCGTTGGAAAGCTATGAACTTGTAGTTTAATCTAGAATCATTAGTTTTCCATTTTGCATCTATTTAAAATGATCAAATTACAGAGGGACATTTCGGCCATTTAATTCAAAACTTGAGTTTTAAAAATTATTTTGAAATGAATCCTTTTCATAAATGTCAAAAATTAACTCCTCTGTCCGGAGAGCCTAACACGCTATTTTATCTAGTAATAAAAGCTCAAAGGTATCAAATTTACTTGTAAACGCTCTAGTGTTTCAAAAATGTTTTCAAATAATAACAATGCATTAAACTTTGCTCATTTCATCATGCATCATTTAGAAACCAGAGAACTAATAAAGTGTACTACTCTTTTAATAATGTTGTTTGCATCCATACATGCATAGCATTGTTTTTGTGATGTGCATGTGTATTGAATTGTTGTATGTTTATTATCTTTTAGATTGTGCGGAGTGTCTCACGTGTTGTGAAGAGTGTAACTTCAACTCTTCAGTTGGCCAAGGCAAGTGACACCATAAAAGTCCTACTACTTTTACTACTATGCACTTAGTGTTTTCAGTAGTATGCATGATAGGCTTGTTACTGAATATTATACTATGCTATGCTCCTATTAGTGTGTAGCCATCCCCCACCCAGAACTTTGTAGTATGGAACTTAGTATAGTCATGCTATGAAAAATGTTTTGATTAGTTGGATAGTGATGAAAACTAATAACTAATCAATGAACTACCTGGGTGCTGGTTGGTGGACCATGGTGGGTGACTACTCAGGGGGTCCATGTCTATGGTTCATGTCTATGGTAATTTGCCCTTGGTGGAAGTGCACACTTGTGGAAAGTCACCCAGGCTTAAAGAGATTGTAGACTCTCCTTGTTCAGTAGCTTCTAGTGCAGCCACATGTCATATGGGCTCTGTCTTGATGGAGTAAGTTGAGCGGACTCATCCCGGCTTGACAGGTGGTGGTAGAGGTTTATAGGTGAAGCGCGTCAGGCCGGTATGGGATGGGAAAGTTCTTCCGAAATATCTCGTCTCAGTCTTCTCTTTTCCATTTCATAATTGGTTGCAATGGAGGAGGGAATGATTGGGTCTTGTGGTGAAAGTGCACACCCTCTCGAGAGTTAAAAACTAAGTATACTTAGCCGTGTCCCCGGTTATGGACAATTTTGAGCAACTAGACCGGGAAGCTGTTGAAGATCTCCTCATCCCAATTTCTAAATTAAAATTTGAGGGTGAACAAGGGTTTGGGAGCTCACTGATATCTATCGGTGGTGCTTGTTGTGAGTAGTTGTCAAAGGTGTTCACTGATGTCTATCAGTGGTACTCTTTGTCTAAGATGAAAATTGTTTTACAAATGATAGGATGAAACTGGCTTTATGCAAACCAGGCTCAAAACTCCACTTAGCCAAATATTCATGTAGAAGATAGGTTGCCATTTATATCCACATAAGTGTCATCTTGCCATCACAATTCAATTGTGCTGACCCATATAGTTGGGCTGTAACTCACCGTTGCAGGTCCGTCAGACGATGAGTGAGGTTTCGACAGGGTTTCGAGTCTACAACCAACATGCTTGCCTGTGGCACATGAAGATGATGGGCTCACTGTATCATTTGCTTTCCGCTGTGTGTTTACTTTGGTTTGAGCTAGCCTTCGGCTATGCACCTTGTATCGAATCTTTTAAATTCTGGATCAACGTGTAATATACTTTGATACAATGTTATGGTATTGCATCTCAAACCGTGTGTGCTAGCAAGTCGATCCAGGGACTAGCACGTTACACGGGGAATCCCAACCTTTGTTAAAAGGTGGGGGTTCTACATTTACAAGATGTTTGTTTATGAAACCTAGAATTTACAGAACCAAATTCAAAATACACGAGGAGAAACATAAAAGACAAATCCAACATGAATAGTGTCACAAAAATACGAAAACAACGCTATTCACGTAGCAATTTTTCTTTGTGTTTCTCCATGTGTATTTTATAATTTGGTTCTGAAATTTTTAGAAAATATAAAAAACATATCTTGTGAAGACCCGCAAATTTGTTTTGAAATTTTTTGACACTTGCAAATTTAAATTTTAAGAAGTGGTACCATGATGGGATGATATCATGTTAAGTGTGGTATCACTGGATATTTTTCAGCAGTGCCAGATCAAGCACGACAAGACGCCTTGAGAACGAGAAGAAAAAGGACTAATGGTAGCAGTCCTCACAGGGTAGATACATCGTAACTGAATGAGCGCTGGACAACAATTTTCTTTGACACATTCTTATTTGGACTATTTCGACCCAGCGACAGGCCCATACTTAAGAACTGAAGGCTCGGTTCACGTATGAATACTGAATCATTAACAGAGCTTTGAACTTTCTCTAGGATACTTGGTCCATTTTTTCATGACAATGATGTTGCTCGGAGTATCCAGGTTGGTCAAGCTAGTGGATTGATGCTCCCATCCATTTCAGCATTTATTTCTTGCGTTCAGGCTTTATGTAGTAAACGCATCATGTGCTTAAATAGTACTGCGAGCTAGCTGTCTGAGATAGAGTACTATGAGAGCAACACGCCATTTTCATATTTGTGTAAACCCGGGTTGTTACTTTGTGTTACTGTCGAATGATACGCCACTCTGGTGATATTTGTAATCAATATGAATAATATACTTTTTAGGTATGGGCTCCCTCGGACAAATATATTAGTTAACTGAAGTTTGGTACTCTCTCCGTTTTTTATTACCTGTCAAATTATGTAAAGTTTAACTAAGTATATATGAGAAAACCAATATTTATAATACCAAATACATATAACATGAACATATATTCATAATGATTTTTATAACTATAATTTTATATTTTTGAAATTGATATTTTTTCTACATATTTAGTCAAACCTTAAAGTTTGACTTTGGCTAACAGAAAGCAAAGGATAATTATAAACGATGGAGTAAATAAGGTGGGTTACACTGAACTCTTTTTGGTTAGTCGGTTTTTATATTTTCTCCTCTAGCCATGTGATTTTTTTACAGTTTGTTCAAAAGGTTAATTAATAAACTGTAATCATCTTTTTTGAACACTCCCACTTCTCGGAGACTAAGGTGAATTATCGGATGATATTACATCAGCCACTGTATTTCCGACAGCAGCAGCTCAACACGACGTAGTCCCTCAACATGACTCAGTCCCCCAAGCATTTAACTTCTAGGACTCAATCTAGCTTGTTGGTGGAACTGGATTTTCATATTATACCATCATATAATAAATAATTACATATATATCTTTATATTTATTTTGAATTTTGACATAGTTTAAAAATATGGACAGATATACATGTGAGATTCGGTAAGAAATTAAGATTTCCGAAGCTGAGAAACATAAAAAAAATCAAACGACCTCACACTGAGCTACACTAATAATATAAATGTTATGTATATATATATTTTTAGTTACGGTAAGTCCCATGATCATACTGTTTTAATGAAAAAAAGCAAAAACATGAGTATGACAATATTAAATGGAGGAGTTAAAAAAATTCAGTAAAGTGATAACCAAACACTAGTGCTAGCAACATGCATACCATGTCAAGAAATATCCTAGATACTGTAAGTTCTCTATCAAAACTTACAAGGCTTTAGTTGATGTAGTCGAACAACAGTTGCAGGCAGGCTCAATGAAGTTTGGTTCAGTAGTCGAGCATAGATCCCTCTTCTCCATTTAGGGTGCACGCCAAGAAGAAGAGACGGCAAGGCTTAGGTCACTCAATAATTTCCACATGAAAGAAGAGAGGGGAATGACATGTGAATTCGGGTGTAGAACCAGTATTCCAATGGACTGAAACTGCCATGATCCTGGCTATCAGTCCACTAGTTAAAAAATATATAACTTTGACAATATTGCACGTTACAAGTGCCTCACTAGATCTCTGAATCAATGAGTTTAAATCTCCTAAACTATCGGAATTATTTGGAGGATAGGCAAGCATTAGCAAAAAAAAAACAAGACGGGTTTTTATTGACAACAATCACTACACGCATGCCACAACAAGTCGCAAATCATGCGAAAATCCACGAGTGTGCGATGTGGGTCTATGTGTTGTATTATAGAATACAATAAGAGCTCCATATAAGGTGGTGTTCGCTTCTTGGTTTATCGACGTGGGACTAAACTAATACAAATAGCTTCGGAATTTCAGAATTTTGATGGGTCTCAAACACATGGGACATGAATTCCAACAGTTCTTCTTAACCCCTCTGTTTCATAATTAAAGATGTTTTAGATATTTTATTCTGTACTACTCACTCGTTCCTAAATATAAGATGTTTTATCTTTTTCTAGATTCACATTTATCTACATGTATTTAGACATATTTTAGTATGTATATTCATTTATTTTGGTCCGCACCTAATCAACATGTGAAACACCTAAAACGCCTTATATTTAGGAATGGAGGGAATATATACAGAAAAAATGAAAATATTTACAAAATGAAAACGCGTTTAAATACACGTATTTCGAAAAATGGGGAGGCTACTCCTAAAACTCACGGGTGAGGAAGCTGGGCGTGCGCTGTAGCTCAAACCGAGCACTGCTACAGGTATCTATATGCTGTTTCTCTTCCTTTGTGTTGCTTTGTCATTTTGATCATCAGGAAACTCCATCATGTTCTTCAAACAAATGCTGGCGATGGATGCAAAGACATAGAGAGAGATGGTACGAGAGAAACGGTGATTAAAGTCCACCCTATTTGTGTTAGACAAACTGGCCGGAAATCCATATCGGGTCATAGGTCTAGATGCACCCACTGATAAAAAATCAAATTTTAAAATGTCAATAAATTCCAAATAAAAATTTCGGATGTACACACGGACATTGTATGTTAGCACAAAAAGTTTCGTGAAAAAAGACATTTTTTCCAGCTGTGCAAAAAAGACAAATTCCGGTTTTTCAAAATAACTTTTTACGTGACATGCTTTTTTGTCTTTTTGCACAGCCCGCAAAACATGTCTTTTCTTTGCGAAACTTTTTTGCTAACATAACGGGTGCTGATGTATATCCTGTTTTTTTTTTTTGAAATTTTTTGACATTTAAAAAAAAACATTACATAACGGGTGCATCTAGACGTATGATCCGAATCGCCGTGTCCCTGGCTGGCATTCTATTTACCTTTTGTTAAGCCGATCGGACTTAATGGTTGTCTCCTGCTTCACCAACTTGGCCACTGTGACTGTGAGACCTGACTCGTTCCTACAACGATCAGATGATATCGACAGCACGCTTTACTGCGCTGTCTGCTGGTAGATGGGTTATCTCATCTGAAAACGTCATGATAGCTATCTCGCACACATATATATGGCGCGCCAATCCAATCCCAAAAAACGGCAATCGACATGGACTCCTTCAAATATTGTGCCTCAAACCGAGGGAAACGCCAACTTGATTGACTTCGCTAACCGTACTTGACTCGCACTACATATCTCCCTCTCTCAAGATGAATGCTTTGCATCTCCCGGCCGGATACATACTTTGCTCCCCCTATAAATATGTCCCAAATTTTCCAACTTCTTAACAATATCTCAACAAAACCATAAGCAGTTCAAGATCGACCACAGGTGCACACGAAATCTAGCTTGAAAGTTGAAACCACCATGACCATGTCTCTTCTGCCGCCGCATGCGACCGTGTTCTTGTTCGTCTTCCTACTGGCCTCGCCGTTTCATGCTCATGCTCGGGTGGCCCCGGATGATCGACCCGCGCCTGGAAGCGAGGATTCCAGTGACACCAACACTGGCCGGGGTGATGCTCCGACGATGTTGCGGCCAGCTGACCATATGTCGTCTAACGACGGCGTTGGGCGTAGCCGAACGCTTTGGTCTACGCCGAGCGACGGCGTTGGACACTAGCTACATGCTCGTTCGGTCGAACACCAACTTAGTTCTGATTTTTGAAATACTGCGCTGGTTGTCCTACCCTTATTCTAAAAAAATGTTGCTAGTTGTGCTATGAGTTTGTGCCTATATAATCCCTCCGGTAAAAAAAAAAGTCGCAAGTATAGCTATGCAATTTTTTTTTTTTTTTGCGAAACACAGTACAACGCAAGCGCTCATATACACGCGCACACACTCACCCCTATGAACGCACGCACGCACACCCTACCCCTATGAGCACCTCCGAGAGACTGAGCCGGCGGGTCGAGTCTTGAGATTGACGAAGTCACCACGGGCGCCTCGCTGTCGACGGGAACGTCGCCTCCCACTGAAGAATATTCCGCCTTAAATGAGAAACACCAGCGTCAAACCTGGGGTTTGAACTCTGGTGGGCTGGGGGTACAACCACCCACCTAACCATCTTGCCACAGGCAAGTTCTCGTATAGCTATGCAATTGTACTAGTCAAGTTCATCTCCCATGACACTTTTAATGGATCGGAGGGAGTAGTTATTTCCCACGATACATAAAGCGGATCGGAGGGAATACCATTTAATATATACACATTTTGTGGGACCGTAGCAAAAGAGGCTCAGGAGAAATTTGCAGCTTATTTCGTTTTACCCGACAAATTAAGAGTGCGGGCTCTGCCCTCTTGGTGCGCACTTTCCTGTATTTGATGGATATATTTAACTCAATATATAATTTTCATTCCATCCAGCCCTATTTGTATAACGTGTCTTAGTTCTTTTTTTTTTGCGAATGATAACATGCATGTCTTAGTTTTAATGCTAAGCATAATAGAAAATACCTACAAGTTTGTATATCCAACAAGGTACATATTTATCTACTCCCTCCGTTCACAAAAGGATGTCTCAACCTATCTTAAATTTGCATGTATCTAGACATGATTTAGTGTGTAGATACATACATATTTGAGATAGGTTGAGACATCCTTTTATAAACGAAGAAGGTACAAGATAAAAGAAAGAAACAAAAAAAATAGACATATAATAAACTTGCCGTTGCAGTACCAGCATAATTAAGTTAGATAGGGACAAACATAATTTCAGACCAAGTTGAAGGACGAGGATTCCCCTCAACAACTAGACAGAGCGCACTAAAAGCAGTCGTTAGGAATGTACGGAAGTTGAAAAGAAAAAGAGATCGAAGATAATACGTATGAGAATTCTGTTTTTTTCTGTAAAAAGAATAAAATAGCTAGGAGAATACAAAAATATCGGAAATATGAAAAACATATATTGCCTAATTAAGGTTGACATCACAGTTTCCTTACTCCGCCGCCTGTTCATTTCATCACAGTCTATTCTCTGCCGGACTTCGAAACACTGTTAGTCCTGTTAGTGTGTTGTCATTAAGTTCCAAAACGGATTAAGAGCTAGCATGCTCTTTCAACAACCCTAATAACCTCATGGTCAATGGACATGTCATATAATAACCATCTACGATATTGCAGTAAGGACAAAAAGACATTTTAGAATCTTTTTAGCATATCAACGATTTGGGTCTATCCAACCATATTGTTTCCACCAACAATATGCTACTCATTGATGCTGACATAAACAATGTCCCAGACCAGGAAAACGTGGTCTCAAGCAATCAATGAATTAGTCTAAAAGGCAAGACTAGGGTATATTTTATTCTGTTGATATCTCTACACGTGCGAGTGAGTTTTCCTCTAAATCACATATTCAGGAGTCACCACAGTTATAGCATAGAATCATGAAACATAATTATGAATCAGATGCTAAACTTTATTGCATTTTGGGCATACATCCAACATATTCATGAAGGAACACATATTCTTAAGCAAGGGCTTATTCGGAGGATTGGGACGGGCGAGAACACCGACCCATGGAATGAGCATTGGATTCCTAGAGATGGCATGATGCGCCCTATTGCATGCCTCACGGATGAACCACCTGTTAGGGTAGCGGATTTCATCGATGCTACCACAGCGGAGTGGAAGGAGGAAAAACTGCGACAATGTTTCCTGCCCATGGATGTGGAGCTTATTCTACAAATCCCCTTGAGCCATCGACGAGGATTTCTGGGCATGGCACTATGAAAGAAAAGGTATCTTCTCTGTGCGATCTGCGTACAACATGTTGGTTAGTACGAGGGAGAAGAGGGAAGCTTGGCTGGAAGGGAGAGGAGGCGGCTCCAATGTCAAAGCAGCAGAAAATGGATGGACCAAGCTGTGGCACACCCAAGTACCTTCGAAAGTGAGGGTGTTCCTGTGGAGGTTGGCGAAACAATCTTAACCAACCAATGATGTTAGGCGGAAACGGAAAATGGCTGACGACGATCGCTATCAGATGTGTGGCGCCGCAGACTCGTGGCGACACGCCCTACTCGATTCCACCATGTCAAGGTGTGTCTGGGCTTTGGTTGACGAAGAAATCACGGAACATATGAGTGCTTCAGAGGAGGGGAATGCCATGCTATGGCTGAGCAATATGATCGAAAACCTCAAGAAGGATGACCAGGTCAAGGTGTTTGTGAGCATGTGGGCAATATGTCATGCTAGGCGCAAGGCAATACACGAGCAGTTGTTTCAGAGCCCACTCTCGACACCTCTGTTCCTGAGAGGTTTATTCAAGATCTCCAACAAGAGGTTCTGAGTGCAGCACACGGCGAGCTCCGACAGCTGGGGTTCAGAGCACGCAGGGGTGGATTCCTCCCCCCGCAGGGCCGGGTAATGTGGATGCGGCGGTGAGTGAGGGCACCGGCCGAGGGACAGTGGCCGCTGTCGCTAGATCGGATAGCGGAGTATACTTGGGAGCGTCGGTGATGGTTTTCTCGGGTAAGTCTGACCTAGAAACCCTCGAGGTTCTTGCCTGCAGAGAAGGGATTGCTCTAGCATGCGATATCAATGCTCGCAGAGTGCTTGTGGCGAGTGACTGCCGCACTGTGGTGCAGAATTTGGAAGAAGGAACCATGGGAACCTATGCCCACATCGTGCGTGAGATTACATAGGCAAAGAATAGCTTTTATTTTCTGGCCCTTAGCCATGAACGGAGAGTTCACAATAAAGAAGCTCATAGTCTTGCTAGAAGTGTAGTTCTAGATGATCCGGGTCGCCAAGTGTGGCTCATGGCCCCGCCTGCGGGTCTTTGTACCCCTTTATGTGTTAACGTTTAATAAAATCTGCTTTACCCCTAAAAAAAAGCGACCAGATCAGCACCCCATTCGCGCGTACAATAATTCTTTACTTGTTTTTCTTCAGATTGTTTACACTTTTTTGTTTCCCTTTTTCATTTCTTTTGTTTTTCTATTGTTGTTTTTACTTTTCTATTTTTTTCTTTTTAAAATCTGAACCATTTTAAAAAATGATCATTTTTAAAATATGAACATTTTTGAAATCTGAACCATTTTTAAAAATGCATATTTCTCAAATATGAACAATTTTAAATCTGAATCATTTTAAAAATGAACAGTTTTTGAAATCTGAACCATTTTAAAAAAAATGAACATTTTTTAACATATGGACCATTTAAAAAATGAATGTCCTTGAGGTAGTCCATGCAGAAAAAGGTATGACGACAATGCTCCGCCTACTATATTGTGTGGTAGACTAGAAATGATGGTGTGGTGGGTAGTCCATACATGTTGGACAAGCCCACATATCCTTTCTTTAGTTGGGCTTTTTTTCATGGGCTTACTTGTTTGGCTTCGTATTTACTCGCTGTCCATCTTGACTTATTGACCATGTTAAATATCTTTACTACGCCACCTAATGATCTCAAGGAAAGTATACCACGTGAGCAAAACAACACAAAGCTAGAACAAAAAACCAAGCATAGCTTGGGCGGTTGACCTACTAGAGATCAAATCTTGGATGTAACATCTTTGTGTACGAACATAAGGGCTATTCTTGAGTGGCGGGCAAAGTATTTGTCGTTTACGTGATGTTATTGGTGGCAAACAATCTTAAAACACAACGTCATGAGACTTGAGTAGTTCAATGTTTGTGTATCTCTATATTGTACTCGATGTTTCAAAATTAACAACACAAAAAATTGTATGACTACAATACATCTATGCGCTTTCCAAATTTTTGGATAGCACATTACTATGTATACTATCAACGTAAGCGAAGCATGCATTGGGCATACAAGGGTAATAGCGCTATATTAAGCTTGCAAAATCTTTCATATCATTTTTCTTATTTATTAAGAAGTACTCCCTCCGTCCCATAATATAAGATACCACGCCCTTGTATGATACCATGATACCACCTCTCAAAATTTAAAATTGCAAGTTTCAATTTTTTTTGTAACAAATTTGTGGATGTGTACACGATGTGTGTTTATGAAACCTAGAATTTACAGAACCAAATTCATAATACACGCGGAGAAACATAAAAGACAAATCCAACATGAATAGTGTCACAAAAATACGAAACGATGCTATTCACGTAGCAATTTATCTTTGTGTTTCTCCATGTGTATTTATAATTTGGTTCTGAAATTTTTAGAAAATATAAACACATATCTCGTGAAGACCCGCAAATTTGTTTTGAATTTTTTTGACACTTGTAAATTTGAATTTTAAGAAGTGGTACCATGATGGGATGATATCATGTTAAGTGTGGTATCACTGGATATTTTTCAGCAGTGCCAGATCAAGCACGACAAGACGCCTTGAGAAACGAGAAGAAAAAGGACTAATGGTAGCAGTCCTCACAGGGTAGATACATCGTAACTGAATGAGCGCTGGACAGCAATTTTCTTTGACACATTCTTATTTGGACTATTTCGACCCGGTGACAGGCCCGTACTTAAGAACTGAAGGCTCGGTTCACGTATGAATACTGAATCATTAACAGAGCTTTGAAATTTCCCTAGGATACTTGGTCCATTTTTTCATGACAATGATGTTGCTCGGAATATCCAGGTTGGTCATGCTAGTGGATTGATGCTCCCATGCATTTCCGCATTTATTTCTTGCGTTCAGGCTTTATGTAGTAGTAAACGCATCATGTGCTTAAATAGTACTGCGAGCTAGCTGTCTGTTTTTATATTTGTGTAAACCCGGGTTGTTACTTTGTGTTACTGTCGAATGATACGCCACTCTGGTGATATTTGTAATCAATATGAATAATATACTTTTTAGGTATGGGCTCCCTCGGACAAATATATTAGTTAACTGAAGTTTGGTGCTCTCTCCGTTTTTTATTACCTGTCAAATTATGTAAAGTTTAACTAAGTATATATGAGAAAAACCAATATTTATAATACCAAATACATATAACATGAACATATATTCATAATGATTTTTATAACTATAATTTTATATTTTTGAAATTGATATTTTTTCTACATATTTAGTCAAACCTTAAAGTTTGACTTTGGCTAACAGAAAGCAAAGGATAATTATAAACGATGGAGTAAATAAGGTGGGTTACACTGAACTCTTTTTGGTTAGTCGGTTTTTATATTTTCTCCTCTAGCCATGTGATTTTTTTACAGTTTGTTCAAAAGGTTAATTAATAAACTGTAATCATCTTTTTTGAACACTCCCACTTCTCGGAGACTAAGGTGAATTATCGGATGATATTACATCAGCCACTGTATTTCCGACAGCAGCAGCTCAACACGACGTAGTCCCTCAACATGACTCAGTCCCCCAAGCATTTAACTTCAGGACTCAATCTAGCTTGTTGGTGGAACTGGATTTTCATATTATACCATCATATAATAAATAATTACATATATATCTTTATATTTATTTTGAATTTTGACATAGTTTAAAAACTATGGACAGATATACATGTGAGATTCGGTAAGAAATTAAGATTTCCGAAGCTGAGAAACATAAAAAAATCAAACGACCTCACACTGAGCTACACTAATAATATAAATGTTATGTATATATATATTTAGTTACGGTAAGTCCCATGATCATACTGTTTTAATGAAAAAAAAAGCAAAAACATGAGTACGACAATATTAAATGGAAGGAGTTAAAAAAATCAGTAAAGTGATAACCAAACACTAGTGCTAGCAACATGCATACCATGTCAAGAAATATCCTAGATACTGTAAGTTCTCTATCAAAACTTACAAGGCTTTAGTTGATGTAGTCGAACAACAGTTGCAGGCAGGCTCAATGAAGTTTGGTTCAGTAGTCGAGCATAGATCCCTCTTCTCCATTTAGGGTGCACGCCAAGAAGAAGAGACGGCAAGGCTTAGGTCACTCAATAATTTCCACATGAAAGAAGAGAGGGGAATGACATGTGAATTCGGGTGTAGAACCAGTATTCCAATGGACTGAAACTGCCATGATCCTGGCTATCAGTCCACTAGTTAAAAAATATATAACTTTGACAATATTGCACGTTGCAAGTGCCTCACTAGATCTCTGAATCAATGAGTTTAAATCTCCTAAACTATCGGAATTATTTGGAGGATAGGCAAGCATTAGCAAAAAAAAAAAAAAAAAGACGGGTTTTTATTGACAACAATCACTACACGCATGCCACAACAAGTCGCAAATCATGCGAAAATCCACGAGTGTGCGATGTGGGTCTATGCGTTGTATTATAGAATACAATAAGAGCTCCATATAAGGTGGTGTTCGCTTCTTGGTTTATCGACGTGGGACTAAACTAATACAAATAGCTTCGGAATTTCAGAATTTTGATGGGTCTCAAACACATGGACATGAATTCCAACAGTTCTTCTTAACTATATGTTGGTAGGTACTCCCTCTGTTTCATAATTAAAGATGTTTTAGATATTTTATTCTGTACTACTCACTCCGTTCCTAAATATAAGATGTTTTATCTTTTTCTAGATTCACATTTATCTACATGTATTTAGACATATTTTAGTGTGTATGTTCATTTATTTTGGTCCGCACCTAATCAACATGTGAAACACCTAAAACTCCTTATATTTAGGAATGGAGGGAATATATACAGAAAAAATGAAAATATTTACAAAATGAAAACACGTTTAAATACACGTATTTCGAAAAATGGGGAGGCTACTCCTAAAACTCACGGTGAGGAAGCTGGGCGTGCGCTGTAGCTCAAACCGAGCACTGCTACAGGTGTCTATATGCTGTTTCTCTTCCTTTGTGTTGCTTTGTCATTTTGATCATCAGGAAACTCCATCATGTTCTTCAAACAAATGCTGGCGATGGATGCAAAGACATAGAGAGAGATGGTAGGAGAGAAACGGTGATTAAAGTCCACCCTATTTGTGTTAGACAAACTGGCCGGAAATCCATATCGGGTCATAGGTCTAGATGCACCCACTGATAAAAAATTAAATTTTAAAATGTCAATAAATTCCAAATAAAAATTTCGGATGTACACACGGACATTGTATGTTAGCACAAAAAGTTTCGCGAAAAAAAGATATTTTTTCCAGCCTGTGCAAAAAACACAAATTCCGGTTTTTCAAAATGACTTTTTACGCGACATGCTTTTGTCTTTTTTGCACAACTCGCAAAACATGTCTTTTCTTTGCGAAACCTTTTGTGCTAACATAACGGGTGCTGACATACATCCTGTTTTTTTTTTGAAATTTTTTGACATTTAAAAAACTAAATAAAAATGTTTTAGATAACAGGTGCATCTAGACCTATGATCCGAATCACCGTGTCTGGCCGGCTTTCTATTTACCTTTTGTTAACCCGATCGGACTTAATGGTTGTCTCCTGCTTCACCAACTTGGCCACTGTGACTGTGAGACCTGACTCGTTCCTACAACGATCAGATGATATCGACAGCACGCTTTACTGCGCTGTGTGCTGGTTAGATGGGTTATCTCATCTGAAAACGTCATGATAGCTATCCCAAAAAAACGGCAATCGACATGGACTCCTTCAAATATTGTGCCTCAAACTGAGGGAAACACAACTTGATTGACTTCGCTAACCGTACTTGACTCGCACTACATATCTCCCTCTCAAGATGAATGCTTTGCATCGCCCGGCCGGATACATACTTTGCTTCCCTATAAATATATGTCCCAACTTTTAGAACTTCTTAACAGTATCTCAACAAACCCTAAGCAGTTCAAGATCGACCACACGTGCACACGAAATCTAGCTTGAAAGTTGAAACCACCATGACCATGTCTCTTCTGCCGCCGCATGCGACCGTGTTCTTGTTCGTCTTCCTACTGGCCTCACCGTTTCATGCTCATGCTCGGCTGGCCCCGAATGATTGGCCCACGCCTGGAAGCGAGGATTCCAGTAGCACCAACACAGGCAGCGGCGATGTTCCAACGACGTTGCGGCAAGCTGACCATGTATCGGCTAACGACGGCGGTGGGCGTAGCCGGACGCTTTGGTCTACGCCGAGCGACGGCGTTGGACACTAGCTACATGCCCGTTCGGTCGAACACCAACTTAGTTCTCTGTTTCGAAATACTGCTCTGGTTGTTCTAATACTCCCACTTATTCTAAAAAAACGGTCGCTAGTTGTGCTATGAGTTTGTATCTATATAGTTATTTTCCCATGATACATAAAGCGGATCCCAGGGAGTACCATTTAATATATAACATTTTGTAGCAGCGTAGCAAAAGTGGCTCAGGAGAAATTTGCAGTTTATTTCGTTTTACCCGGCAAATTAAGAGTGCACGCTCTGCCCTTTTTGTGTGCACTTTCCTGTATTTGATGGATATATTTAACTCAATATATTATTTTCATTCCATCCAGCCCTATTTGTATAACATGTCAGTTTTTTTTATTGTGAATGATAACATGCATGTCTTAGTTATAATGCTAAGCAAAATAGAAAATACCTACAAGTTTGTATATCCGTCAAGGTACATATTTATCTACAAGAAAAAAGAAAGAAAAAAAAAGAATTAGAAATATATTAAACTTGCGGTTGTAGTATCTGCATAATTAAGTTAGATAGGGACAAACATAATTTCAGACCAAGTTGAAGGACTTTTCCCCTCAACACCTAGACAGAGCGCACTAAAAGCAGTAGTTAGGAATGTACGGAAGTTGAAAAGAAAAAGAGATCAAAGATAGTTAGGGCTGGAATTCGAGCTGAGCTGAGCCGGGTCGGCTCGACTCGTTTAAGCTCGGTCAACTAGCAAGCGAGATCGATTCGGCTCGTTTAACAAATGAGTCCAGAACTGAAACTCGGTTCGGCTTGCTAAACTCGCGAGTTTGCTCGTTTAGCTCGGTAAAACTGTTAACATTCATTATAATAGAATTTATGTATCACTTCCGCTTCGGTCCTCCCCCTAAACACATCAGCGGCTGAGATTGCCCGATACCCCTTCACGTTAAACGTATAATACGTTTAGTACAGCCGGTCCATTCATTGACGCCGGTTTTTTCGTAAACCAAACCGGTTCAGCTCGAGCCGAGGCCTCTTTTTTTTAAAGCTCGTACGGCTCGAGCCAGGGAAAACGAAGAAATTTGTGGCCACGGGGATGTACGGCTCGAGCCAGGGAAAAAGAAGAAATTTGTGGCCACGGGGATTCGAACTTGGGTCTCACCGGCGCAGCAGAATGAACATAGCCACTAGGCTAACTTACCTTGGTGACGTAATATGCATTTTGTACTATTAAATAAAAGCCGTCGTGATGGTTTGGTACTTCTGGTAAGACACCACGCGTAGATGGAAGCTTCTTCGAGTAGGGTTCAAGGCAAAACAAACGGAGTTCGATTTGGACTTATATAACTTGAGATATGGAAATTTGAATCAACATTGGTTTGGAAAGAAACGGAAACATATCGTTTTCTGGAACGAACGAATCGATCGATGGAACCGACCGAGGCAGCGCATCGTGCGCTGGCCTGATGGGCCAGCCACACGGGAGGGAGAGGGGAGAGAGAAGAGAAAGAAAAGAGAAAGAGAAATGGCCCAATAAGAAAAGAAAAGAGATGATGGGCTTAGCCCATTTGGTTAGGAAGAAAAGGAATTGTTTTCCTTTTTAGATAAACAGGAAATTGATCTTTATAGAAAATATTAACTTTGTATAAAAAATATGAAAATATATTTAAAATAAGAAAAACTCTATATTAATACAAAGCCAAATATTTTTATTTGAAAACTTTGTGAACTAAACTAAATATTTTTTAAAAAAGCAAATTATATTCTCTTTATTTTGAAGTAATAGTAAGTTTTATTTTTACTCAAAAGTTGTTAAAACAAGGGCGTTCTGACACGTGCAGCCAATCTTGCGACAACTGAGGATCCGTTTTAATTTCTCATGTGCTTGTATGCCCTAGCCTTATGCACTCAATGAAAAAGTCAATTGGTCTATCTACATTTTGACGCCGGTCCAAGGGGTAGACGACGCATTACAGACAAGTTATCAGGGTTCGTCAAGAATATATGATAGTATGTGTCGGGACCACTCGAAAAGTTGTACTTGATCATAATATTCCAATGTAGCTGTGGAGTGAAGTTGAGGAGACAATCTATATCGAGTCTCCAAATTCACAAAATTACCAGTTTACCATTATTCTCAGCATTTTGTATTGAAAAATGAAAATAATATACACCCCTAGATCGATCATAGGCATGTATCTACTAACTTTGAGTCATGTGGACCCATTTGTAACACACCTAGTCATCTTGACCTAGCAGATCTAGGACATATGGAAATACATGCAACACTCATAACCATATAGTTCTGTATCAAACTACTTTTGGCACATGTGGACCCACATGCAACACTCCTAACTATGTTGCATGTTATGGGACCCACATGATAGTTCCGAGTCAAGCTGTCTAGGGCTGGTACATGTGGGTACAGATATCTTTAGGTCACATAGGTATGTATCTACCACCTTAATTTGTGATATGTGGACCCACATGCAATACACCTAGTCATTTTAATCTAGCACATGTTGGACAAGTGGACCCTCATACAACACTCATAGCCATCTAGTTGTATATATACCGTCTTTGGGATATATGGACCCACATGCAACACTCCTAACTATGTGGCATGTCGTGGGACCCACAAGATAGTTATAGGTCAAACTCTCTAGGGATAGTGCACATGGGTCCAAGTGTCTAGTAGGTCATATAAGTATGTATCTATCACCTCAACACCCCTAGTCATCTTAATATAGCACATGTGGACCCATTTGTAACACACCTAGTCAGCTTGACCTAGCAGATCTAGGACATATGGAAATACTTGCAACACTCATAACCATATAGTTCTATATCAACCGCCTTTGGGACTATTGGACCTACATGCAACACTCCTAACTATGTTGCATATTATGGGACCCACATGATAGTTCTAAGTCAAACTGTATAGGGCTGGTACATGTGGGTACAAATATCTTTAGGTCATATAGGTATGTATCTACCACCTTAATTTGTGATATGTGGAGCCACATGCAATACCCCTAGTCATCTTAATCTAGCACATGTTGGACATGTGGACCCTCATAAAACACTCATAGCCATCTAATTGTATATATACTGTCTTTGGGATATGTGGACCCACATGCAACACTCCTAACTATGTGGCATGCCGTGGGACCCACAAGATAGTTATAGGTCAAACTCTCTAGGGATAGTGCACGTGGGTCCAAGTGTCTACTAGGTCATATAATTATGTATCTATCACCTTTGAAACATGTGGACTCACATGCAACACCCCTAGTTATCTTAAATAGCACATGTGGGACAAGTGGACCCTCATACAACACTCCTTCTAGTTATATATCTACCATATTTGAGACATGTGGACCCACATGCAATACTCATAGCCATCTATAGGTGTATATCTAACAACTTTGGCACATGTGGATCCACATGCAACACCGCTAATCATCTTAATCTAGCACATGTTGGACATGTGGACCCTCATACGACACTCATAGTCATATAGTTGTATATCTACTACTTTTGAGATATGTGGACCCACATGCAACACTCCTAACTACGTAGCATGTCGTGGGACCCACAAGATAGTTCTATACCAAACTCTTTAGGGCTGGTGCATGTGGGTCCAAATGTCTAGTAGGTCATATAAGTATATAACTATATATGTATCTATCACCTTTGGAACATGTGGACCCCATGCAATACCCCTAGTCTTCTTAATCTAGCACATGTGGGACATGTGGACCCTCATACAACACTTTATCTAGTTGTATGTCTACCACATCTGAGACATGTGGATCCACATGCAATACTCATAACCATATAGTTGTATATCTGCAACATTTGAGACATGTGGACCCACATGTAACACTCATAGCAATCTGATTCTCATAGCTATCTGATTGTATGTTTATAACATTTGGGACATGTGGAAACACATGAAACACTCATAGCCATCTAGTTGTAAATCTACCACTTGTAGGACATCTGGAACCACATGCAACACAACAGGCTCAGTTCATTAAGATGTCTGACTGGATGCAAAGATCTAAACTTCAGCATATTAAGATGCTAGAATGTATTACAAGGTCTTAAATGTTGTCGCCGTGAAGAACAGTGCAGTCATTCTTGGAAGCTCATTTAAAGTGGACTAAGTTGTCGAGTACAGTTTCCTAACCTATTATTTAGCAAGCCTGAATCTCGGAGACGAGATTCCGTTGAAGGGGATAGGATTTGTAATATCCCAATTTTCTCCTCTCTTTTAAAAACTTTTGAAAAATAAAACTTATTGAGAAAATTTATGTGTTAGTTCGAAATATAGAAAGTAAAATTTGTTTTTCTAAAAAATATTTATTTTAGTTAACAAAGTTTTTGAATAAAATATTTGGTTTTGTCTTGATTTGGAGTTTTTATTATTATAAATATATTTTTATAATTTTTATACAAATTAAATATTTTCTCTAAGATCAATTTCCTGTTTTTGTAAAAAGGAAAACAGTTCCTTTTGATATAGATTGTCTCCTCAACTTCACTCCACAGCTACATTGGAATATTATGATCAAGTACAAGTTTTCGAGTGGTCCCGACGCATAATATCATATATTCTTGACGAACCCTGATAATTTGTCTGCAATGCGTCGTCTACCCCTTGGACCGGCGTCAAAATGTAGATAGACCAATTGACTTTTTCTTTGAGTGCATAAGGCTAGGGCATACAAGCACATGAGAAATTAAAATGGATTCTCAGTTGTCGCAAGATTGGCTGCACGTGTCAGAACGCCCTTGTTTTAACAACTTTTGAGTAAAAAAATAAAACTTATTGAGAAAATTGTTGTGTTAATTCAAAATAAAGAGAATATAATTTGCTTTTCTAAAAAAATATTTAGTTTAGTTCACAAAGTTTTCAAATAAAAATATTTGGTTTTGTATTAATGTGGAGCTTTTCTTATTTTAAATATATTTTCATATTTATATACAAAGTTAATATTTTCTGTAAAGATCAATTTCCTATTTATATAAAAAGGAAAACAATTCATTTTCTTCCTAACCAAATGGGCTAAACCCATCATCTCTTTTCTTTCCTAATTAGGTCGAATCTCCTTGGACCATTTCTCTTTATCTTCCCTTTCTCTTCTCTCTCCCTCCCGAGTGGGCCAGCCCATCAGGCCAGCGCAGGAGGCGCTGCCTCGGTCGGTTCGATGATCGTTTGTTCCAGGAAACGATCTGTTTCCATTTCTTTCCAAACCAATTTTGATTTAAATTTCCATATCTCAAGTTATACAAGTCCAAATCGAACTCCGTTTGTTTTGCCTTGAAGCCTACTCTAATAAGCTTCCATCCATGTGTGGTGTCTTACAAGTAATACCAAACAATCAAGAGGGATTTTACTTTAATAATAGGTAAATTGGATATTACGTTACTAATGTAAAGTTAGCCTATTGGCTTTGTTCCTTGTGCTGTGCCTGTGAGACCCAAGTTCGAATCCCTGCGGACACATTTTTCCTTCGTTTTTCCCTAGCTCGCGCCAGGCTCGGCTCGAGCCGTACGAGTAAAAAAAAAACGACCCATCGGCTTGAGCTGAATCGGTTCGGTTTCCGAAAAACCGGCATCAATAAATAGGCCGTTTCCACTAAACGTATTGTACGTTTCGGGGGAGGACCGAAGCGGAGCTCTATATTTTCTAATTATTTAGACATTTATGATGTAATTATCACAACAATCTATAACAATATGATAATATCAAGTAATATCTAGTCGTTAAACTATGATAATCAGAAAAAATAATTCAAAAAGACAAGAATAATGTAACGATTTATTTTTAACCGAGTTAAACGAGCTAAACGAGTAGCCTGGAACTCGGCTCGTTTAACTCGAAGTCGTTTAGCATATAAAATGAAAACTCGGCTCGGCTCGTTTAGCAACGAGTTCGAGCCAAACTGAGTCGAGTTCCGAGCTACTCGTTTAACTCGCGAGTTTCGAGTTTTTATTCCAGCCCTAAAGATAGTACGTATGAGATTTCTGTTTTTTTTCTGTAAGGAAATAAAAAAGCTAAGAGAAAACAAAAATACCTGAAATACAAAAAAACTTATATTGCCTAATTAAGGTTGACATCACAGTTTCCTTACTCCGCCGCCTGTTCATTTCATCAGTCTATTCTCTGTCGGACTATTCGAGCTAAAATCGGGATTTGCACTTCTCTTGCATCTCTTTCCCAGCACTACTAAAGGTCGTGCTGCGGTCCCTTTTGTGGGCAACCGCTGTTGTCTTCTATTTCCGTTACATTTCATATGTTGCGGCGGTGTTTCATACCCGACTTGAAATATAGCTCTCCTTGCCTCCCATTCCCATTGCATTATGTGTACGTAACTAAATTGAAGATATGCAGAGGTAAGAAAATTAGGTAACGGTTGAATCGTTGAGAACAGGTGCAGGATGAGGATGATGGGCGAGGGATGCCACTATATACAGAGCCCGGCCGGTGATAATGAGTCCAAGTCAGGGCATGTGATTTTCCAGACCCCATGATACTGGCTCGTGAGAATTCCGTAACTGATGCATGTGTGATGGAGCATGCATGGTATTCCTACAATACCCACATAATAATAACTTTTGTACTTCTTTAATTTTAAATTCAGTTTCCCTAAAGTTCAGAGAGTTGGGAAAACTTCAAATCCATGTGTTTCCTTTCTGCAAAAGTACAATAACCTACGCACGCTACAATAACACGATGATACAAATACAATACGACTATGCGTCTCCTCCAAGACACGTTAGGAAAAAATTGGAGGTGTGATCGTCGTCACCGAATTAACACACTGCGTGTTGCCTCCACATCTCGGCCGAGCCGCTGCCATACGCAGTTCTCTGGCCGCGTGTCGCGACTTGCGCCTGCGCCTGTAATAGCTTAATCACCGAGGGCTTCATTGCTGATCAGACGCACTCGGAAGAAAGCACATGATCAACGTTGCAGAATACCCACGTTATCGAATTCTAGTTCCAGCAAACAGACATCATAGCTAAGCTAAATTAGTTTTAATCTGTACATTGCCATGTCACACTCCGACCTTGTTTTTTAGCACCATTTGAATTCATCCATCAGAATGATTTACATGAAATTGAGACCCATAATCTTTTCAAGGTATAAGTAGCTCAATTATACCACGTCCATGTTCTGGACTTTTGTCACGGCCTTGTGTCGAAAAACTAATACTACTAGCGAACCTGACATGAATCCAACTCGCTGTTCTATCATATTTAGCAATCTCTGCTGACAGCACACATACTCTCTTAACCTCTCCTAAGTCCCAACACATACTTACATGCGGGTCTCGTTTCTTTGTGTGACGTCTCTTCGTTGAATCAGTTCCTGGGAGACGGGTAGCAGGCACTCGGGTCCTGCCTGATGCTCTCAGCTTGTGGTTTCAGGTTCCAAGCCTTGTATCAATGCCACTAAAGACTTGCACATTTCTCGCTACCCTAGAAGACCCTGGATGGAATAGAACGACGACGTTGCCATTCTGCTGTTCGTTTGCGTCTTCGCAACAGGGTAGATTTCTTCTACGGGCAGACATCTCGTCATGTCTTATATTGAAGACTTGAAGTCACCATATCTTGAGGCATGAAAATCGTCGCGAGGCATAATGTGCAAGCCAACTAAATTATGCGCATCGCAAGTGCAAATTTCTTTCCTGTTGCCTTCCATTCCTATTCCATTTCAACGACAATGAACTGAGCTGGCTATATTGAGCTCTCGTGCCAAGGAAGAATGAGATGTGATGGTTTATATTGAGCTAGTGGTACAACTGAGAGTCCTAATTAATGACTACCAAGAAGTTTTGGTGGATTTATTTAAGTATCTACTAGTATATCCCTTGTGCTAGCTTGGCAAAAATATAAACACATACAAAAGCATACCTTAGCTATACTGAAACGACGGACCTGGGATGTGCCGACCCTGCATATTGCTTTCTTCATTTGAGACAAAGGTTTATGAAAGTATTAAGCTAAGCTACGAGTTCGTCACTTGATGAGGATATAGTGAAATATTGGCACATGAAAATAGATACGCTTAAAGCATCTCAATATCTACTTGTATGTCCTGCCCCTTAGCCTAGCTTGATAAAAAATACAAACACATACTTACTTGCACGTCCAACTAGTCTTTCAAGCCTTTGAAAACGGGCATCTAATGACAAAAAACAGATACTATCAAATATGTTTGAATCTTATTACAGCTAGTGAACTCCAAGCTCATCAATCTTTACTAGAGAATAGATACACACTTAATCTTGCTGCATGGTCAAACATTAACAAACACGTGGCAGTCGTCTTCCTCTCCGGCGGCTGAATGGCGGCAGCTGAACCTTGCGAGCGATCCTTATCGCTCACACGTGCAAAAAGTAGTATCGCTCTCGTGGGCCGTTGACGTGGCCGGCTGGGACCAGATCCGGCTGCCTCCGTTTGGTTGCCTGGCCAGCTGGAAGCCAGGCCGGCTGAAGCGCCCTTTCTCCACCGCCAACGATAGAGACCTCCACCGGCCGGTCGCCGTCGGCTCTACCTCAAGCTTCGTCTGGCTGACTGCTGTCTGGCCTGCCTCCTTCGGCTCCGCCGGACGTCAACTCGGACGTCCCGCTTCGACAACCCGAACCTCATCCCCGCCTACGGCATAAAAACAGCTAAGTGACGCTTCCGCTTCGCATTTTCACCACTTCGCGCATCTGCTCGGACCGCCTCGGGAGGCGCCCGGAGGCTGGTCCTTGTCCCCGCCGACTAAGAATTCTCCAACTCGCCAGTAGCGCCTTTTTCGACCGGCTTAGTAGCGTATACGGCACTAGAGGCCCACTCTTCGGATCCGGCTGCAGAGTTCAGCCGGAAGAGCAAAAGCCCGAGGTCGCTTGGACGCGAAAAACGTCTAAGAAAGGAGGGACCGTCGATTCGCCGAGTCGCCTTTATCCAGCTTCTAGATCTAAGTATTGTGCCACGCTCGTCGTTCCGGCATCTCTTCGGATCCGGCTGCAGAATTCAGCCGGCAAGAGCCTGCGCCGGACGGGGTGTACACGAAAAAGATCAAAGGAACCGGGCAAAAGCGAGCCGGCGTCAGCCATACATAAAAATGTTCATTGTCTTCTTGTCGAGTCACCTCTATCCGGCTTCTAGATCTAAGTATTGTTCCACGCTCGTCATTTCGGCATCTCTTCGGATCCGCCTGCAGAGTTCAGCCGGCAAGAGTCTGCGCCGGACGGGTTGCACACGAAAAAGATCAAAGGAACGGGACTCTGGTCGCCGCTTTGCCCCTCGGTGGGCACCAAATGACGTGGTATCGAACACGGCATATGCCACGGGGTGGCTTACTTGAGGGGTAGCTACGGCGCGAGCGACGGCGTTCCGGCGGGATTGTGCACAAGCACGGCGAACACGAAATGTACCCAGGTTTAGGGCCCTCGTGTGGAGGTAAAACCCCTACGTCCTGCATGATCGGTGTATATGGTGGAGCATATCGGGTGTTACACGGGTGCTCCTTGAGCTGTACATCTATGGTGGGTGGCTAGGAGGAAGAAGATGGTCCATCCCTCCCAAGGCTTGCCCTCTACTTGGGCTCCAGCCTGCCTTATATAGGGGCTGGCAGGCTGGCTTACAGGCGGGGCCGGCTGGCCGTACCAGCCGGCTGACATATGCTATAGTGTTTTTCCATCATGACATATTCTATAGTGTTCTTCCTTCATGATGTCATGCACAATGTTTCTCCTTCAGTGATGTCATCTATAGTGTCCGGGTACATGTATGGCTTGTCTTGTCCGCGTGTGTCCGATGGGACGAGTGTTGACTTCGGGCAGCCGGCCAGGAGCCAGCCGGAGGGCCAGCCGGTCGGAGGGCCAGCCGGACGAGGCCAACCGGAGGGAGGGCCAGCTGGAGGCGGGCAACCAGATTTGCTTCTCTTGTTCTCCTGTCGAGTCGCGGACTTGGGTAACCCGGGGTTTATCCCCACGTCAGCCGTGGTTGAGGGTTTCTGTGAATTCCAGAAATGGGGGCCGCCAGTGGCCGGAACCAGGCGTATAATCTAGGTTGGGGTGGATTTTTCGGACGTATCTTCCGAATTTTCCCCTAAGGCCCATATACCGCTCTACTCGCATACTATTAACTAGAATCATGAGTGTAGATTACTATTAACTAGAATCCGGACGTATCCACCCTTAGCTCTAGAGAAACATGAATAGTTGATGGTCTCGTAAAGGAGGCCATGTGTGAGATCCTGGCTCTGGGCTTAATAGGATTGATATAATACTCATGTCAACAAGTTGCAACTTCTTTTACAGAAACTCGCGTCTGAAGAGAACTTCGAGTTTAAGCGTGCTTGGCCTAGAGTGATTTGACGATGGGTGACCGACCGGGAAGTGATTCCCAGGTACGCATTCTTAAGTCTAAACATTAGGTGGACTAGGGACTTGTGAGGCCGGCATATATGGAAGAAAAGAAGAATCTATTTTAGAACAGTCCCTAGAAACCTTATGGGCTCCTTTGATTCATAGAAATTTCATGGTTTAAGATTCTCCGCGGACACAGTTGCGAGATGTCACTCCTTGAAGTTGAAGGAGACCCTATAGGCAACCCTAGTTAACCATAACATGTTTCTTTTAATATAGAACGAGCCATATGATGTTAGCTCAAGCAGAGAAGGCCATTGTGTCGGCTGGATCAGGAAAAGCAGGTGCAAACAAGCTTCCCGAAGACTCATATTCCTAGTGAACTTTCATCGCTGTAGAACCAAACGATCTCATCAAGTTTGTCTGTGGCACCATTGTGTCTTGAGATTTGCGTTGCCTTACTCTATAATTATGGCTGTAGTGTTGTTGGGTAGCTAAGCCACGGTGAACATCTTGAAATATGAGATATATACTTGTTAGGTCTAGTTAGCCAAGACTGTGTTTATGCTGGCCTATGTTTCACAAGGAGAAAGCAAGTCATCAACTGGGTGCGGTCACAAGGGCTGGCCGTGTGATATATGCTCTCTCCGTTTTTATTTACTTCGCGTTCTAGGTTTAGTCAAATTCAAATGTTGTCGAGTTTGACCAAGAATCTGGTAAAAAAATATTAACATCCATAATACCAAATGCATATAGTATGAAAATATACTTTATAATGATTCTAATACAATATATTTTATACTGTAGATGTTAATAGTTTTTTCTAGATATTTGTTCAAACTTGGCAAAGTTTGACTTGGACTAAACCCATAACACAAAGTAAATAAAAACAGAGGGAGTATAAGATTAATTTGCCGCGGGGATGACGTTTTGCCTCCTGGGTGCATTTAATTTTCTCCCAAATAAACTGTATAAGAATTAAAAAATGTTTTAAAACAGTTTAAAGGAAAACTTAACTTTTTTGGGAGTACGTTTGGTTGTATATTTTATGTGCTTGCTATGTTTAAAACCATGTTTAAAAATGTTAGTTTTTTATCTACATAAACTAAAAGGCATTACTATCATCTACCATAGCACAAAAAATTGCTTGATCAATAATAAACATCGAATTAATTTTATAAAGTAACACACATCTTGTAAATTGCTTTCGAAAATTCATAGTTGAAAATATGAGTGAAGCATTGTCAAAACGGGTGCCTGCTTGGCTCTTCAAGGTAGCCCTCTTGCCCTAGATTTTGGATAAAATTTTCGTTGACAACCATGTTTTCGAAATCTTGTAAACATTATAAAATAAACCTACATAAGCAAATAATTACGAAATATTATCTACTAATCTAACCATCTTGAGATTGGTGGCATTAAAAGATAATTTAGATTGTTACCCATAAAAAAAGAATCATGTCATCTGAATTTGTAGATCTAAAGTTAGATGGCTTTGGAATTACATGTTTTATAGGGTAGCGCCGCGGACGTGTTGGACGTGTTGCCACGTTGGCACAGGCATAGCGCCCCAGTTCAGAGCGCTACCATGAGCAGGATAGCGCCCCCCGGACTGACTTTACCAAGAATTGTTAGATTCGGAATTATTTTTGACATAGATTCATTTTGTGCTGAAGTTTCGTCTCAGGTTCAGTTTTATTGTTTTTCACTCATTTTTTCGACAGTGGCCTACTGGCCTTCCCCTTCCAACTGATAAACTGTGTACAGGTGATACGCAAGTAAATATTTCTTCAGGTCAGCAGGTGCATACACACCTCTCACATGTTCGATGAAACGCTCAACCACAGAGGTTATTTACTCATTCAAAATTGCATAGGATGGCATCAACAAGATAGGGACAAACCTTTTTCACGTGGCCAGGACAATCTACCTTGCGTTCAGCTAGCTCAATGCAGTTCCGCGTACAATTGGTCTCTGATTGCTTCTTAATTAGTTATTGTTTTCTATTGTGTTACGGCTGCTAGGCAACCCAGGACTGTAAAGGGACAGATTCTAACATTCTGTGTGTGTGTGCAGCTGCCGCTAAACTGCTAGAAAAATTATTGCTAAGTAATGGACGATGCATTCTATGCTCTCCTTCTCTCTATATCTATCTAAAAGTTCGTTGGCAGCAGGAATCAATACATATTGATACTAATTAAACTTTACCTTTCAGGTGTTTGATGAAATGCCCAATCACACTGGCAACACGAATTTAGACCGATTTAGACCTATATGATAGAAGCAACGATACAACATGGCCTTCATTCTTTTACAAGAGATAAATGCAGTTCAAATCATTTAGCTATGTGTAGGACAATTGCCAATCGTCTATTTCACAGTTGTATGGTCACATACAAAGATTTGTTTCTCCCGTTGCAACACACCTGCACATTTGCTAGTTTATATAATAAACACCGATGTGACAGAACTGAAAGAGAAGAGACCCCTATTTTTTGCAACTTCCGTCACTCGCCTCCGGCACCACCGCAGTGGCGACCAAAAAACAAATGGACATATCATCTCTTTACCTGAATTTGACGCAACTCCATCGCTGAGATGCAGTTTTTCGTATCTCTATAGTAACTTACCATAGGCAAAGCCATTACCGTGCTAGCTGCTAGGGCCTAGGTGAGCTAAATTCCCACGACATTTCTCATATTTATATGTATCTCAGACATATACCATGACGAAATAGGCTTTCGTCCCGCTTTATAAATAAAGCCCAACGGCCAAACCGATACAAGGTGATGAGTTGACCCTCTTACAAAGCAGATCAAGGATAAACAAAGAAACACATGAGAACCAAACTAGCCACCGATGACACCAACACGAAACCGAAAGACACCGTAGCTCCACGACAATGCCCCCAAGAAGGTAACGACGCCTCACGTCACCATTGTCGAGACCGAAGTCCAGGGTTTTCACCCGGAGCCCTGACAAGAGTAAGGTAACCACAACGACGCCCCCGATAGGGTAACGACACCCGCAGCATCGCCGCCGTCGGTGCCGAAGCACTGGGCTTTCGCCCGGAAAAACCTTCGCCCTGCCCGGTATAGCAGCCCGCCCACCGTCATCGAGTCAGGCTCCCAAAACACGATCTGGGGGCTGACAGAATCGAAACACCGCAAGCACCAGGGTCCCCACCACCCGCTTTTCGCCATCCACATGGCCAAAAAGCAAGGTCACCACCACTGACACGTTGCTCGCCGTAGAGACACCCGCGCAGTCCACCTTCCGAGGCCGCCGCCTCGGCATCCGGGATCACTTGCCCACGGTGGGACCGAACACCGCCACGACCAACCACCGGCACGAACATGAGAAAATGGGGTCAGCAGACCGGCACCTCGGACAGTGAGGTTCAACTAGCAGGACGCACCCGCCTGTCGAACCCGCAGAGCGCGTACCGGGGCCTCCAGCGGCTACCGGATGTAGATCCAGCGGGTCCGGATCCAACGCCCCAACCAGACATGGTCAGGGGGTGGGCTCCCACGTCGAGTGCCGCTGAAACCAATCGACCCGTGGGGCCCAGCCAGCCTGATCCAGGCCCAAAGGGCCCAGATCTGGGCCGAGGCTGGGCACACCACCATCGATGGCCAGCTCCGCCGGTAGCCGTCGAAGGTTCCTTGCCTTCACGAGCTTCTCCGTCGCAGGCACCAGAGATGAACGCCGCCGCCATGCCAAACCATAGCCGCCGGCCAGATCCGGGCGGCCGAGCTCGACAACCACCGCCGCCATGGGCCGCAGGGGTCCCGAGTCGACCCCCATCGCCGCCTCGACATGCACCCACTCGCCCCTGGTGCAGCTCGCCGGCAAGTGATACGTCCAAAACATATCTATAATTTTTGATATTTCATGCCTATTATATATTTATTACCACATGTTTATCTTACACTTTATATCATTTTTATGCATTTTTTGGGACTAACCTATTAACAAGATGCCACAGTGCCAGTTCCTGTTTTCTACTGTCTTTTTGTTTCAGAAAATCTATTCTGGAAATATTCTCGGAATCGGACTCCAATTTAACTGATTTATTTCTGGACCGAGACGGAGCAGCAGCCAGGACGGAGCCGGGGGCCACACCAGCAGGCCGGTGGGCCCACGGCATGACCCAGGGTGGGGTCGCGCACCTAGGTCGCCGCCCACCTCGACTGGCCACCGACGCCGCCCTTTCGCCTATAAATTGCATCTAATCGGGAAACCCTAGATACCCGAGTAAAAATCCACGAAAAGTTCCGAGGCCGCCGTCGTCTTCAACCCTAGTTCGGGAGGGTTTCTGCAGTTCTTCCCGGCACCTTGCCGGAGGGGAAATCATCACCGGAGGGCTCTACATCACCATGCCTGCCTCCGGAGTGATGCGTGAGTAGTTCTCCACGGGACTACGGGTCCATAGCAGTAGCTAGTTGGTAGTCTCTCCACCTTGTGCTATCATGTTTAGATCTTGTGAGCTGCCTAACATGATCAAGATCATCTTTATGTAATGCTACATGTTGTGTTTGCTGGGATCCGATGAATTGTGAAGTTATGATCAAGTTTGTTCATCTATCTATATTATGTTTTATCTATGTTCCTGCATGCTCTCCGTTGTTAGTAGATGCTTTGGCCAAGTAGATGCTAATGACTTCAAGAGAGGGTATTTATGCTAGATAGTGGGTTCATGCCTCTAGAAGCCTGGGCTTGATAGACAGAAACAACTAAGGCTGTAGATGTGCTGTTGCCACTAGGGATAAAATAACCGATGCTTAGCTTAAGGGTACTGCTGTTAAGTCTAATGCGTTTGTTTACATTACACACTTTGCTTAATGCTATAATCTGTTGCTTGCAACTTAATACTCATGGGAGACCCGGAAGCTATCTTGTGAGTGGATTATGAGTCATAGATGCAGCTAGTAAGCGGTCTATGTATATTGTTGTAATGCCCAATAGATATAACAATGAACATGTGCTTGTCATATATTGCATTGTCATGTGTTTGCAATTTGTCAATTGCCCAGCTGTAATTCGTTCACCCAACATGTATGTTTATTTGTCTTATGGAGAGACACCACTAGTGAACTGTGGACCCCGGTCCTTTATTCCACACTGATACAAACACCGTTTTCACCACGCTCTACGTTACTTCCTGCTGCTACTTTTGTGTTCATCATCATATTCTACACCATACGTTTAATCCTTTGTATTCAGCAAGCCGGGGAGATTGACAACCTTCCTGTTTCGTTGGGGCAAAGTACTTTGATTGTGTGTGTGCAGGTCCACGTCAGTGATCGGGTAACGGCGCCGCTGACACCTTTCTGAAGCTCTTCCAATTCCTACTGGATCTGACAACCTTGGTTTTGTAATCAAGGGAAAACTTTGCTGCTGACTACATCATACCTTCCTCTTGGGGTTTCCCAGCGAACGTGCGTTCCACGTCATCAAGCAACTTTTTCTGGCGCCGTTGCCGGGGAATTGGAAGCTACAGCAAGGGGAGTTACACCACCATTCTCTTTACTTTGTTTTTGTCTTGCTTAGTTTATTTTTGTTCTATTTGCTTTTAAAATCAAAAACCACAAAAAAAACAGCATCTAGTTTATTTCGGTTTGTTATTATGTCTAGTTGTTTACTTGCTATCAATGACTTATCTCTTTGAAACAAAATCTTGTTGGCAAGGTGGGTCCACGGAGGATGAACAAAAATATTATGTGAATTACCGCTTGTCACAAAAAGGGGGGTACTTATGGAAAGTAATAAGTCAACTGGAGACGTATGCTATAGATTTATGCTCTATATTTGACAAATCTTTCTGCTTTGATGAATCTGAGTGTCATAGGAAGTCTAAACACTTTTCTTTCCAATGTACTTGTAATGTTAATGAAACCTTAGCTTCTTATGTTAAAGGTTACTATAGTGCATATGAGGTAGAAAGAATTGAAGAATTTATTGTTTTTAAGGGTGCCCTTGAAATTAGTTCTTTTCTTGAGCATAAAATTGATGCCCCTTATAAATCTAAAAGTCTTGCTATACTTAAATATTGTTATGATACCTACAAGGATAAGAATTCTTATATTACTGAACATCTAAAGAGGTTGTGTCCTCCAAAAGATGAAACTAATGCCTTGCAGGAACCTGTGGAAGAAGAAATTGCTGAAACTGAAAGCTCATTGGATGAAAAAGAGGAAGGAGTGATGAACAAAAGGAGGATCTACCTTCTAATGATAGTAACTCTTTAACTCTTACATTATATGATTACCCTCCATGCCTACCTAAGGAGGAAGAATGCTATATTGTTGAATATGATTCTATTGAAATATCTTCTTTTGATAAATTTGAAATAACAACATCCTTGACTCAAGAAAAAGAAGAAATAACAGGAAGTAAAAATGTGGTCCCTACTCTTATATATGATAATGCTCTTGATGATGGTCCTATGTTGACTGATGATATAAATTATACTACTATTGTCAAAAGTGGTTTAATGACCCACTGTTTTTTAGCTTAATAAAAACTATGTGTTTGTAGATCATGAAAAGCATGCTTTATGTGATAGTTATATTGTTGAGTTTGTTCATGATGCTACTGAAAGTTATTATGAGAGAGGAAAATATGGTTATAAAAGTTTTCAAGTCACTAAAACACCTCTCTTTATGTTGAAAGTTTTGAACTTGCATTTGTTTCATCTTCCTATGCTAGTTGCTTTATGCTTCAATAATTTATTTTATTACAAGATTCCTTTGCATAGGAAGTGGGTTAGACTTAAATGTTTTTGATATTTGCCTCTTGATGCTCTCTTTTGTTTTTCAACTCTTATTCTTATGAGAGCATCATTAAAATCTTCTAGCCTAGCTAAAAGGCATTAAAGAAAGCGCTTTTGGGAGGCAACCCATTATCTTTTGTTTTCAGTTTTTATTAGTCAAGGAGGTTGTTTACTTCTGTAACAACTCCTTTGTATCTTTTATTTTCGTTTTTGTTGTGCCAAGAAAAGCCTCTAATGCAAGAGGGTGGTAAAGTTTTATTTGCTGTCCAGAAACAGATTTCTGTACCTCACGGTAAAAATTCGTGAAAAATCACGGATTACTATTTTAATCTGTAAATTTTTGAGCAGAAGCCTGAACTTATTACCTATCTTTCGTTAGTTAACCGTTTTCTGATTTGAGCATCGGAAGTGCCTCGAAAAAATTCGTCTTTACGGACTGTTCTGGTTTTGACAGATTCTGTCTTTGTTTTGCATTGTCTCTTTTGCAAGTATAGATTCACGTTCTTCGGGGGAGATCACGATCTTGCTTAGTAACAGTAGCTAATGTTTGAACTAAAGTATGCAATGTGTTTTTACAGAACCAAGTGAGTTTATGTTTTGATGCACTAACCCCTCTAATGAAGTTTGCGAGTTATCTTTGTGTGAAGGAAGTTTTCAAGTATTAGGAGAGGAGGATGATATAAGAAGATCAAGAAGAGAGAAAAGCTTAAGCTTCTCCCTTGGATCTCCCCAGCATATATCAAGAAGACTCAAGCGTCTAAGCTTGGGGATGCCCAAGGCATCCCCTTCTTCATCAACAAATTATCAGGTCACCTCTAGTGAGACTATATTTTTATTGCTTCACATATTGTGTGCTGTTCTTGGAGCGTCTGTGTGTTTTATTTTCTGTTTGTTTTGTTTTCTGATCATAACTTAGTTGGATCCTAGCACTCTTGTTTGGGAGAGAGACACGCTCCGCTTTTGCTTAGAATACTCTGTTCTTCACTTATACTTGTTGAGTATTCTTGTTTAGCACTGCTATGCTATTAGCTCTTGTTTTTCATGTATCTCTTGTTCAGAGCTATTAGTTCTTTTATAGAAAGTACTCTCTTGCTTCACTTATATTTGTTTGGAGAGTTGTATAATTGGCGTCTGGTTGGAACAGAAAATGCTAAAGTGTGTGGTAGTATAATGGAAAAACTTGCATAGTCTTGTAGATCATTGAACTTTGATAACTTGATTCCTTGCAAATGTTTTGAGATATTAAGAAATTAGATGTTAAATGCTTGCTGGTTAATTAAAGCTAAAATCTGATTAGTGGTTGTGTTATTAAAGCTTGTACCGTACTACAAACTCTTAAAATTGCTGAAGGTGTAGTTGGACTTGATAGCTTCTCATGTCTGAAGGTTTTTGGAAACAACATAGTTGCGTGCTAAGGTCGAGGGATCTAGCGGGGTACTTGTGCCTCCGTGAACGGCCCTCCTTGGGGTAAATTTAATCATGCTCTTAATGTTGAACCTGCTAGTTGTTTGCAATAAACTTGTGAGTTCTTTTTGACTAATGTTGAGCTACGGTTTTTGGCACTTCCACCATCCATATTTTGCTAGCCTCTTCGGTGTGTGCATTGCCTTCTGCTCACATTGAGAGTTGTGCATACTTCGCCAGTACATCCAACCCCGTGGGAGAACTTCATCTTGTTCTCCTACACATAAGCCAAACATCTTCCTCAAAACAGCCACCATAACTACCTATCACAGCATTTCCATAGCTGTTCCGAGATATATTGCCATGCAACTTCCACCTTACATTACATGACTTGTTGTCATTCATCATTGTTATATATTGCTTTGCATGATTCTATACAGCTGATGTGTGGTTTTACCCATGTTACGCTAGATCATTGCACATCCTGCTACACTGGCAGAGGCATACAGTTTTATACATCATGTTTTGTTCATTATGAGTTATTTGTACCAAAAAGTGTGTTGTCATATTAGAGTGTTGCCCCTACAGTGAGGGAGAGAAAAGTGAAAAAGCCACGGAGGCCATTGAAAAGAGAAACAAAAAAAGAAAAAAAAAGAAATAAAGAGAGAGGGGGCAACATTACTATCCTTTATCCACACTTGTGCTCATGTTTAGCACCAGTTTTATAGTCATCATTTGTGCTAGTAGCACCTATGCTTCATATGAGAGAGTTCTCATGTTTCATTAGTATAACTATGTGGGGAATTTACGTTATAGAACTTGGGTTGTATATTCCAATGATGAGCCTCCTCAAAAGTGCTCTAGGTCTTCATGAGCAACCAAGTTGGATGCACCCCCACTAGTTCCATTGGAGAGCTTTCATACACTTATAGCTCTATGTGCATCCGTTGCATGGCAATCACTACTCCTTGCATAGCTTCGATTATAAGACTTCCTCTTGTCTAATGATCATTTATAGCTTTGTGAGCCTTTCTTCCATTGGCCTTCCAAACCCCCATTATTATTCTCTTTGCCATAACATCCTGGTGCCAATACCAAATGCTTACGCTCACCGGTTGAGTAAAACTTCTAACCAGTGAATTCATTACGTTTGTGATACTTTTGCTTGACTGGATCCTTTCTATGTTTGTGAAAGATTGCTGGATGCTTGAGTAGAAGGATAACTTCTATACTGAATGCTTAAAACATCTATAATGAACTTTGTACGGTTTCATGTCTTTATAGCATCTTCCATGAAAGGTTTTTACTTGTTTAATTGTCTTGCTTTATTCATCTATGTGTTTAATATCAAACATAGACTTTTGCTTTGAATGATTTGATCTCAGCTCACATGCTTTACATTACTATATGATCAAGATTATGTTGGTAGCATGTCACCTCAAAAATTATCTTTGTGTTATCGTTTACCTACTCGAGGACGAGTAGGAACTAAGCTTGGGGATGCTTGATACGTCCAAAACGTATCTATAATTTTTGATGTTCCATGCCTATTTATATTGATTACCACATGTTTATCTTACACTTTATATCATTTTTATGCATTTTCTGGGACTAACCTATTAACAAGATGCCACAGTGCCAGTTCCTGTTTTCTGCTGTCTTTTTGTTTCAGAAAATCTATTCTGGAAATATTCTCGGAATCGGACGCCAATTTAACTGATTTATTTCTGGACCGAGACGGAGCAGCAGCCAGGAGACGGAGCCGGGGGCCACACCAGGCAGGCCGGGGGCCCACGGCGCGGCCCAGGGTGGGGCCGCGCACCTAGGCCGCCGCCCCACCTCGGCTGGCCACCGACGCCGCCCTTTCGCCTATAAATTGCATCTAATCGGGAAACCCTAGATACCCGAGCAAAAATCCACGAAAAGTTCCGAGGCCGCCGTCGTCTTCAACCCTAGTTCGGGAGGGTTTCTGCAGTTCTTCCCGGCACCTTGCCGGAGGGGAAATCATCACCGGAGGGCTCTACATCACCATGCCTGCCTCCGGAGTGATGCGTGAGTAGTTCTCCACGGGACTACGGGTCCATAGCAGTAGCTAGTTGGTAGTCTCTCCACCTTGTGCTATCATGTTTAGATCTTGTGAGCTGCCTAACATGATCAAGATCATCTTTATGTAATGCTACATGTTGTGTTTGCTGGGATCCGATGAATTGTGAAGTTATGATCAAGTTTGTTCATCTATCTATATTATGTTTTATCTATGTTCCTGCATGCTCTCCGTTGTTAGTAGATGCTTTGGCCAAGTAGATGCTAATGACTTCAAGAGAGGGTATTTATGCTAGATAGTGGGTTCATGCCTCTAGAAGCCTGGGCTTGATAGACAGAAACAACTAAGGCTGTAGATGTGTGTTGCCACTAGGGATAAAATAACCGATGCTTAGCTTAAGGGTACTGCTGTTAAGTCTAATGCGTTTGTTTACATTACACACTTTGCTTAATGCTATAATCTGTTGCTTGCAACTTAATACTCATGGGAGACCCGGAAGCTATCTTGTGAGTGGATTATGAGTCATAGATGCAGCTAGTAAGCGGTCTATGTATATTGTTGTAATGCCCAATAGATATAACAATGAACATGTGCTTGTCATATATTGCATTGTCATGCGTTTGCAATTTGTCAATTGCCCAGCTGTAATTCGTTCACCCAACATGTATGTTTATTTGTCTTATGGAGAGACACCACTAGTGAACTGTGGACCCCGGTCCTTTATTCCACACTGATACAAACACCGTTTTCACCACGCTCTACGTTACTTCCTGCTGCTACTTTTGTGTTCATCATCATATTCTACACCATACGTTTAATCCTTTGTATTCAGCAAGCCGGGGAGATTGACAACCTTCCTGTTTCGTTGGGGCAAAGTACTTTGATTGTGTGTGTGCAGGTCCACGTCAGTGATCGGGTAACGGCGCCGCTGACACCTTTCTGAAGCTCTTCCAATTCCTACTGATCTGACAACCTTGGTTTTGTAATCAAGGGAAAACTTTGCTGCTGACTACATCATACCTTCCTCTTGGGGTTTTCCTGCGAACGTGCGTTCCACGTCATCAGCAAGCGGCACACCAGGCCCCGCCGAGCGCCGTGAAGAATACCGCCGCCAAGGAGAGCCGCCGCCGTGCTCAGGGTTCCTCGCGTCGGGGAAAAGAAGGTCAGTCGCCGCCGACACCGCACGGGCTTCGCCCGGCGGCGCGTGCCGGCAGCGGCCATGAGGGAGGGAGGAGGGGGCGGGGTAGAGGAGTCGGCGCGCTAGGGTTTGTATCCTCGGACATATACCATACGAATGAATTTTGTTACAAAATATAATTGGTAGTCTGCTGAATCCGTTTAATTCATTTGTGCACGCCCATAACCTCGGTGTGCCGCCCGGTGTCGCCCGAACCATGAAGGGTCATCTCAAGTAGCAGCTGAGGAGGGTGTTTGGTTAGCCTTTTTTCTTGGCTTTTGGTTTTGTCTTATAAGCCGAAAAATCACCTAAATAGTGCTTTTGGCTTTTGGCTTATGCAATGTCGAATTATAAGCCAAAAGTCAAAAGCACCTATTTAGGTGCTTGTTTGGCTTATAAGCCAAACCCAAAAGCCAAGAAAAAAGCCTAACCAAACACCCAGTACGTCTCAGTCCTAGCTCGGTCCCACCTACACTGCTTCTACCCTAGCTTCTCCCCTTCATACACGAACATGCTTGGGAGGGATGCGAGAGACGTAGTTGAGATGCGGAAAATTAGGACGGGTCACAAGAAATATCACCCCAATATAGACCCGCGCTCAAGTGTATATTAGAAAATAAGACTCGACAAGTTTATGGACACACAATGTCCTACGGTCGGTGTCCCATTGCAAAATGACAAGATGGCATTGATGTCGATCTAGCCTGTTAGACTATTGCTTGGATCTCAAGTCACCTAAGTCTAGTCGGTGTGTAAATCTAGCCTAAGTCGGTTTTGTATCCCATTATATAAAGCCATGTATCGGTACACACAAATCAATCACTGAGAAACTATTGTTCTATGCAATTCTTCATGGTATCAGATATACGATCCTAGGTCATGGCTATATTGTCAACAACCTCTTGGCTTTGAAAATCCTTCCTACCCAAATCACGTCAGTCTTCTTCAAAAATCCCTTTACGGTCTCAAACAAGCTCCTCGTGCATGGTTCCAACGATTCTCTTCTTTCATTCAAACAATAGGTTTCACTCTGTCGTGTCTCGGATCACGGACACCGGGAGTAGAGGATACCCCTTCTTAGGTTTGGCACGGGGCGCGAAGGAGGCTGGGAGACGCCTTACCCGGGAGTAAGACCGCCGAGTTCCTCATCGGGACAAGCAAGCAAACAACACAGAGACACACGGAGTTTACCCAGGTTCAGGCCGCTCGGAGGCTAAAAGCCCTACTCCTGCATGTCTGGATTGAGGTGTTCATCATGGTGTGGTTTACAAGGGTGTTAAGGGGTGAACCCGGCAGAGTTCCGGCTGGAGGTAGACGAAGAGCAGATCCTGCCCTGGGGAGATCAATTCCCTCTCTACCCTCCAAACCCTAGTCTAGTCTTCAGCGCTGGGAAAAGCGGTAGCGCACGCGCTATTTAATCCGTGCCGCTCCTAGCGCGCTGGATAAGCTCGCGTCCCTGCCACGCGAGCAACCGTCGCTCTTCCCCTCCAACGCTCGCGCTGAATCAGCTTTCTCCTCCGCGCCTCCGTTTAATTTCGCCTCCGTCGCGATGCCTCCATGCCGCTGGAGCAACTCCGGCTACCGCGGCGTGCGCGCGCCCCTCCGGCACCTTATATGCCGAGATCCGCTCCGGCGATACCCGACTGCCGCTCTGGACCTTCGAGACGGCGCACGAGGCGGCACGCGCCTACGACGCGGCGGCGTGGCGGCTTGGCCGCCCACGCCGCGACATGAACTTCCACGACGTGTGGACCACGGCGCAGGCGCAAGACCTCGCCCTGCCCTGCACCTCGTCACCGCCGAGGATCGTCGCCTCCACCGCGAGTGGGAGAGCCGCCTGCTCGTTGCCGAGGCGGACGAGCGCACCATGGCAGCGTGGCGCGCGCTACCCGCAGGACGTGGCCGCGGAGAATGAGTTTTGAGCGACGAGGGCGGCCGAGCAGGCGGAGAGTGTTAGTGAGATATCTGTATATTCTAGTTTCCCTATTACATAGGGGGTTCCCTGCATATTTGCAGCTATAAATGTATTATATATTGTGTCCTTTGGCCCCGTGGAATACAAGTTGCTATTCCTCAACCATGGTATCAGAGCTAGGTTAGACTCCGCACGCACAACTTGTGCGTTTTTTCCCTCTTCTCTCCTGGTTTCCACGTACATATCGAATCGATCTTCGCCTCCCACACGTCCGTTCCCGGCCGCCCCATCCGAGACGAATCAAGAGTACCATCAGCAGAATGAGTGCCCCGACTAGAAACAGAGAGAGGAGTACCATCAGCAGTGAGAACACACCTTCCCTCTTCTCTCTTGATTCGTCTCGGATGGGGGCGGCCGGGAACGGACGTGTGGGAGGCGAAGATCGATTCGATCTGTACGTGGAAACCAGGAGAGAAGAGGGAAAAAACGCACAAGTTGTGCGTGCGGAGTCTAACCTAGCTCTGATACCATGTTGGAGGAATAGCAACTTGTATTCCACGGGGCCAAAGGCCACAATATATAATACATGTACAGGTGAAAATATGCAGGGAACCCCCTATGTAATAGGGAAACTACAATATACAAATATCTCTCTAACAGAGAGGAAGGCCAAGCATGCGGAAAGAAGGGCGGATAAGCGGGCGCGCAAGGCTGCCGCCGAGGCAGAGCTCGCCGCCCCGAGCACCACCTGGGCCAAAGAAGACCCGACGTGGGACGACCTGTGGACCTCCTCGGAGTATACCACCTTGGAGGAAGAGTAGAGTAGCTGTTTTTAGCCGTGTTTGTTCTATGTCAACGGATGAACTGAATAAAAGTTATTTTCGGTCTATATATTTTGCATCGTTTGATCCAGATTTTCTTTGCAACTAAGCGGAAAAGTGTTTGCGGCCCGCTAAAATAGCGCGCCTGAAAAAGTGGGTACTTCGCATGCTAAAATTTAGCGCATCTGATAAACCTATCCACCGCTCTCCCGCGCTAAAGTGCTAATTTCACGCTGTAAAAAAATTTAGCGCGCGGAGGCATCGCGCGCCTGTTGGAGTTGCTCTTATTGACCATGTTAAATATCCTTACAACACCACCTAATGATCTTAAGGAAAGTATACCACGTGAGCAAAACAACACAAAGCTAGAACAAAAAACCAAGCATAGCTTGGGCGGTTGACCTACTAGAGATCAAATCTTGGATGTAACATCTTTGTGTACGAACATAAGGGTTATTCTTGAGTGGCGGGCAAAGTATTTGTCGTTTACATGATGTTATTGTTGGCAAACAATCTTAAAACACAACGTCATGAGATTTGAGTAGTTCAATGTTTGTGTATCTCTATATTGTACTCGATGTTTCAAAATTAATAACACAAAAAATTATATGACCACAATACATCTATGCGCTTTCAAAATTTTATGACAGCACATTACTATGGATACTATCAATGTAAGCGAAGCATCCATTGGGCATACAAGGGTAATAGCGTTATATTAAGCTTGCAAAATCTATGATATAATTTTTATAATTTATTAAGAAGTACTCCCCCTGTCCCATAATGTAAGATACCATGCCCTTGTATGATACCATGATACCACCTCTCATAATTTAAAATTGCAAGTTTCTATTTTTTTGTAACAAATTTGTGGATGTTTACAAGATGTCTGATTATGAAACCTAGAATTTACAGAACCAAATTCAAAATACACGAGAAGAAACATAAAAGACAAATCCAACATGAATAGTGTCACAAAAAATACGAAAACGACGCTATTCGCGTAGCAATTTTTTGTTTGTGTTTCTCCATGTGTATTTATAATTTGGTTCTGAAATTTTTAGAAAATATAAATACATATCTTGTGAAGACCCGCAAATTTATTTTGAAATTTTTTGACACTTGTAAATTTGAATTTTAAGAAGTGGTATCATGATGGGATGATATCATGTTAAGTGTGATATCAGTGATATTTTTCAGCTGTGCCAGATCAAGCACGACAAGACGCCTTGAGAAACGAGAAGAAAAAGGACTAATGGTAGCAGTCCTCACAGGGTAGATACATTGTAACTGAATGAGCGCTGGACAGCAATTTTCTTTGACACATTCTTATTTGGACTATTTCGACCCAGCGACAGGCCCGTACTTAAGAACTGAAGGCTCGGTTCACGTATGAATAGAGCTTTGAAATTTCTCTAGGATACTTGGTCCATTTTTTCATGACAATGATGTTGCTCGGAATATCCAGGTTGGTCATGCTAGTGGATTGATGCTCCCATGCATTTCAGCATTTATTTCTTGCGTTGAGGCTTTATGTAGTAACGCATCATGTGCTTAAATAGTACTGCGAGCTAGCTGTCTGAGATAGAGTACTGTGAGAGCAACACGCCATTTTTATCTTTGTGTAAACCATTTACGGGTTGTTACTTTGTGTTACCGTCGAATGATATGCCACTCTGGTTATATTTGTAATTAATATGAATAATATACTTTTTAGGTACGGCCTCAGACAAATATATTAGTTAACTGAGGTTTGGTATTCCCTCCGTTTTTTATTACATGTCAAATTCTGTAAAAGATTACCTACGTATATAGGAGAAAAACCAATATTTATAATACCAAATACATATAACATGAACATATATTTTTATAATGATTCTAATAACTATAATTTTATATTGTTGAAATTGATATTTTTTCTACATATTTAGTCAAACTTTAAAGTTTGACTTTGGCTAACAGAAAGCAAAGGATATCATTATAAACGATGGAGTAAATAAGGTACTACTCCCTCTGTTCATAATTATAGATGTTTTAAATATTTATTATGTACTACTCACTCCGTTCCTAAATATAAGAGGTTTTATCTTTTTTTTAGATTCACATTTATCTACATGTATTTAGGCATATTTTAGTGTGTATGTTCATTTATTTGGGTCAGCGCCTAATCATGTGAAACACCTAAAACTTCTTATATTTAGAAACGGATGGAATATGTATATCCAGACAAAAATGAGAAAATTTACAAAATGAAACGCCTTTAAATACACGTGTTTTGAAAAATGTGGAGGCTACTCCTAAAAATCACGGGTGATGAAGCTAGCTGGGCGTGCGCTGTAGCTCAAACCGACCACTGCTACAGGATATATATATATATGCTGTTTCTCTTCCTTTGTGTTGCTTTGTCATTTTGATCATCAGGAAACTCCATCATGTTCTTCGAACAAATGCTGCGATGGATGGAAAGACATAGAGAGCGATGGTAGAAGAGAAATAGTGATTAAAGCCCAACCTGTTTGTGTTAGAAAAACTGGCGTTCTAGTTACATTTGTTAACCCGGTCGGACAAATAATTACACGTATATTTAACTTGCGGTTTGTAGTACCTGCATAATTAAGTTAGATAGAGACAAACATAATTTCAGACCAAGTTGAAGGACTTTTCCCCTCAACAACTAGACAGAGCGAACTAAAAGCAGTAGTTAGGAATGTACGGAAGTTGAAAAGAAAAAGAGATCGAAAATACAGGAGCGATCCGCGGAAAAGTAACCGGCAAGTACCGCTTCACTCGTGAGACGCTCCCAGCGACTCCCGAAGCGACTCGCTTTCTTGCCTAGCCGTCGCCGCAGGCCACCGGCGGAAGAGCTGGGCCCCTCTCATTCCGCTTGTCGCTCCGGCGGCAGGAGGGAGGGGATCCCGTTTTTGCATGGTAATTATGGTTAGCAAGTTTCTGGTATGGTGCGCCGTTGGGGTGGTGGGAGCGGCGTCCGGACAAATAAATCTGTCTCAACTCTACTCCCACACCGGTGTTGTACTTCATGGCGGCGTCTCGGAGTTGGTGGCTTTGTGTGCTTGCCGATCTTTCAGATCGGTGGCTGTAGGGTTCATGGATGGTGTCGGCGAGGCGGTGGCGGCGACTCCATCAAATGGGTTTTCCTCCTGCTATGTCCCCGTTGCTGCGACGTTGTCTCCGACGACATGGTGGAGCAGAGAGGATTCGTCCAGGAGTACGTGCAGACGGTGGTCTGCACTGGTGACAGCTGGAAGATGGTGTACTTTGTGGTGGGTTCGTGGTTGGAGGCTGACGGTTCTGGCTCCCTACTCCGATGTCGTCGTGCGGGGGTGTCAGTGCTGAATTTCGATGGCGTGTCCGGGGTCGTGCTGCCCCGGTCTGATTCTTTCAACGGCAATAGTTTATCCTATGGCAAACTAGTTTGGAGTTCCGAAAAGCTGATGATCAGCGATGGAGCCGCGTCGAGCTCGGGTGAAGAGGTGATCTGTCTACTTTTTCTTTGATGGCTGCTACAATGGTGCCGAAGAAGATGGATATGCGTTGGTTTGTCACATAGATTTATTCTATCTTTCCAGATTTGTAAGATCGGTGTATACGTACTTTGTATCTCGTCTTTTATTTATCAATGAGAATTGTATTACCATACAAAAAAAACGGAGGAAGTAGTACGTATGAGATTTCTGTTTTTTTTTTGTAAGAAAAAAATAAAATAGCTAGGAGAATGCAAAAATACCGGAAATATGAAAAAACTTATATTGCCTAATTAAGGTTGACATTACAGTTTCCTTACTCCGCCGCCTGCTCATTTCATCAGTCTATTCTCTGTCGGACTTCGAGTCAAAATCGGGATTTGCACTCCTCTTGCATCTTTCCCAGCACCACTCAACCTTGTGCCACTGTCTCTTCTCCGTGGAGCCGCTGTTGTCTTATGTTTCCGTTACATTTCATATGCTGTGGCGGTGTTTCATGCCCGACTAGAAATATAGCTCCCCTTGCCTCCCATTCCCATTGCATTACGTGTACGTAACTAAATTAAAGATATACGGAGGTAAGAAAATTAGGCAACGGTTGAATAAGAACAGGTGCAGGATGAGAATGATGGGCGAGGGATGTCACACTATATACCGAGCCCGGCCGGTGATAATGAGTTCAAGTCAGGGCATGTGATTTTCCAGACCCCATGATACTGGCTCGTGTGAATTCCGTAACTGATGCATGTGCGTGGATTTTAGTTTAATAATAGGAAAAATGGATATTACGTTACTAATGTAAAGTTAGCCTATTGGCTTTGTTCCTTGTGCTGTGCCTGTGAGACCCAAGTTCGAATCCCTGCGGACACAATTTTACGAGCCGTACGAGTAAAAAAAAAACCGACCCATCGGCTTGAGCTGAATCGGTTCGGTTTCCGAAAAAACCGGCATCAATAAATAGGCCGTTTCCACTAAACGTATTGTACGTTTCGGGGAGGACCGAAGCGGAGCTCTATATTTTCTAATTATTTAGACATTTATGATGTAATTATCACAACAATCTATAACAATATGACAATATCAAGTAATATCTAGTCGTTAAACTATGATAATCAGAAAAAATAATTCAAAAAGACAAGAATAATGTAACGATTTATTTTTAACCGAGTTAAACGAGCTAAACGAGTAGCCCGGAACTCGGCTCGTTTAATGTGGCGCCCCGACCCGACTGCTATACAGTGATGCTGTGTGTCACCGGTTAAGCGATACAATCGGAGGTTACGGGTTTACCAATCACCGGCCAAAACCTTTGGCAGGCGTTGCTCGGAATTGATCACCGGCAACGCAACACCCCGATTGATGCCTTAACACAGGCACATCCCTCAATGCATAATAGAGAGATCAAGACTTGTGAAACAACTGGCACATCACAGACTCTACGACACAAATCATTATAGTTCAACTCTTATAATAGAGAAAGATAGCAAATTACAAACAGAGGTCACAGACCCAACATTACAACAAGCGGAAGCGAATTAGGTTGCTCTAAACAACAAGAACCAAAATATGGCCTAAGAGGCCTACAGATAAACATCCAACGCCAGCTGTTCCGGGATGTCTCAAGCTGCCACCTGGGAACCACAGACTACTCGTCGACGTCCACAAAGAACCCACCTTCGAGGTTGGTGAAATCCTCCTCTGAAACAAAACAAACGACGTTGAGTTCGACGAACTCGCAAGATTATATATAGAGCTTTAGCTCGATGAGGCTTTCAAGGTTTTAGGCTGTTTTGCATAAAGCTGATTTTATTTAATAAAAACATAACTCCATGGCATCGACTAATCAGAGTATTTTGAAAAGGGGTAAGAAGTACTCTTTTCTTCTGATCACCTTTCTCAACATTAACCATCATCAACCACTGTACCTGTGATACAAGGCACCTCCCCGAATCACCCTCGAGGAAGCTCACCTTACAATCTTGAGTAGTACCTTTAGTACCCAGTTTTTAATCATTCCGTTCAAGTTATTCTATGGTCTTATCGTCCTTTCCCAAGTTGTCCGTAACCGTGGACACGGCTTTTCGAAAAGATTTAACCCTGCAGGAGTGCACTGTGTTTACCTTCGGTACCGCCCGGCCCATTGCCTACGCTTAGCTCTCTTCCGGGGAAAGCCGGCTGAGTGGGAACGGTTACAACCTTTACCTTGCTTGAGACTAACCCAGGATCATCAGTGGCGGTAGGACAAGGGGTACCTCCAGCACCCTGTCCCGCGGCCACTTATTTTCCTGACACCACCATCCTCATCTCAGTCTTGGCCACCATCTTCAACGCACGCGCAAATGGAAAGCCAAACTAGAGGACCCTCGGCTAGTCCGCCACAAGTTAGTCGGTCGACGAGGGCTCCATATACCCCACCGAAAGGAAGCGCGCTCATTCTTGGTTCAAGAGGTAAAGAACTCGCACCTAGGCGGCGAGAGTGAGACAAAACACCACCATCCAATGTGGCCTCTCATCCCCACCTTTAAGCATTTTATTACCTGCCTCCACAATTCCTCCACCATCAACCATTTATCTCATCACCTGTTTCCAACATGAACCATCCATCGTACAGCTAAGCATTTACTAAGCATGGCTAAGCATCAACATAGCATAGCTAAGTATTTCAGGCCAACAATACAAACCTATGGATAATAGGAGGGAAACAGGTATTGGCATCGGAACTTAATGCAACTATAGGATACTCTAATCCAATAAAATTGACATTTGGAACCGCATGCAATATTATAGTGGAGAAAATATTTGCGGAAACATAGGATAAGATATGCTCAGAGGGGGGATTACGCTTGCCTGGCTCAACGTGCTGGTAGTACGGATCGTCGGGGTATTGCGGTGTAACCCCGGCTGCTTGATCTATCGTAGCACAAAACACGGAAGAACAAGCAATCACCACACAAGGTTTAACAAATGCAATGCGCAAACACATGATGACATGACAATTTAAATCCCCGGAGTGAGGATGATTCCATCTATTCCATTTAAACGGAGTTTGGATGCTTAAGGACACATCTCGAATACCCGTGGAGTTAGGTCATAATCATCTTTACTTTTTAATTAGCATAGATGAAACCCTATGTTTAAATTGTATATGAATGACATGCACATGTGTAAGATGCAGTGTTTGGGGTGATTCAACAACCTTACAACAAGTACTAAGAGTAAACTGAAGATTGATTTGCATTTCAATTGAAACAGGTTAAAACTGGAGTATCCGGTTTCAGTTCCGGATAATTCCGGGTCTGGTACCGGGAGCAGTCCGGTTTCAGGTCCGGAGGATTCCGGGTTTGGCACCGGAAGAAAAAGATCCAGAATTATTTCCGGGTGAATTCCGGGTGTATACCGGGTGAAAATGAAGGAGTCCAGTAGCTATTTTCCTAATCCGGAATAGATTCCGGAAAATTCCGGGTCTGGTACCAGATTTTCCAGTTCGACAGGAAGTGCTACGGCAGCGGCGATTTCGACGAACTAGCGAGGAAGGGATTGCACTGGGGCTGTTAGTGTGCTCACCCTAGTGTCGTGGTTGTGCTCGGGAGGACCGGAGGTGGACGGAGATGGCCGGAATCGTGATCGACGTCCGGCGGCCGGAGAGGAAGAAGACGGCTCGTGCGCAACAATGCGGGCGGCCCCGGCTCGATTCCTTCGGTGAGGACGGAGAGGACGGCGCGGCGGAGCGGGTTGTGGTCTTCGATTTACGCGGGAGCTCCTCAAACGGCGGCGGCGAGCACGGCAGCCATGGCGGCCATGGCGCCTCGTGGAGGGAGAGGAAAAAGGAGAGGAGGGCAGGTGAGCAAGTGGGGGATGGGGAGCAGCGCACGGTGGGGGCCTCGGGCTCCTCTTCTCCTCGCGGCGCGGCAGGAGGAGCACGGCAGCGAGCTGGTGCGGCGCGAGCAACGGCGGCTCGGTCGCTACAGGGAAGAAGAAGGTGGTTTTGCAAAAAGCCCCCGGAACTTTTATTTCCATCACAGTTCGGTCCTTTTTCCTTTTAATTGAAAAAACCTTTTAAACCAGCAGCATTTCCTTGATTTTATTGAGGCACTTAAACTTTTTAGAAAAATTTGAGAAAATTCATGGGGCCTCCCAACAGCATGTAGAAGCACCACAAAATTTGGGGTCTCCAACAAAAATGTTTTTGACAACATTTGTTCATAGAGGTTTAAATAGGGCATTTTGCTAAATTCAAAATATTAGTACTTTGGAATTTCAAAAGCAAGTGCTAATTATTAACTTGAACTCTTGGAACCTCCTTGACAAATCTGTGATGTCAAACCATTTGTTTTGCAAGTTTGAGTGCCTCCATTGTCTTGAAGTTGGTTAGAACAAATTTGGCATTTGGGTTTTCTCAATGTTGCCAAATCAATTAATGTGGTGTTTAGCAAAAGAATATGGATGCCATGATGCAATGCAACACAAAAGCGAAAATTTGGTCCATAATTGCATTACAAAAAGTGGGCTGTTACATTTAACTCGAAGTCGTTTAGCATATAAAATGAAAACTCGGCTCGGCTCGTTTAGCAACGAGTTCGAGCCAAACCGAGTCGAGTTCCGAGCTACTCGTTTAACTCGCGAGTTTCGAGTTTTTATTCCAGCCCTAAAGATAGTACGTATGAGATTTCTGTTTTTTTCTGTAAGGAAATAAAAAGCTAAGAGAATACAAAAATACCTGAAATACAAAAAAACTTATATTGCCTAATTAAGGTTGACATCACAGTTTCCTTACTCCGCCGCCTGCTGATTTCATCAGTCTATTCTCTGTCGGACTATTCGAGCTAAAATCGGGATTTGCACTCCTCTTGCATCTCTTTCCCAGCACGACTAAAGGTCGTGCTGCGGTCCCTTTTGTGGGCAACCGCTGTTGTCTTCTATTTCCGTTACATTTCATATGTTGCGGCGGTGTTTCATACTCGACTTGAAATATAGCTCTCCTTGCCTCCCATTCCCATTGCATTATGTGTACGTAACTAAATTGAAGATATGCAGAGGTAAGAAAATTAGGTAACGGTTGAATCGTTGAGAACAGGTGCAGGATGAGGATGATGGGCGAGGGATGCCACTATATACAGTTTCCTTACTCCGCCGCCTGCTCATTTCATCAGTCTATTCTCTGTCGGACTTCGAGTCAAAATCGGGATTTGCACTCCTCTTGCATCTTTCCCAGCACCACTCAACCTTGTGCCACTGTCTCTTCTCCGTGGAGCCGCTGTTGTCTTATGTTTCCGTTACATTTCATATGCTGTGGCGGTGTTTCATGCCCGACTAGAAATATAGCTCCCCTTGCCTCCCATTCCCATTGCATTACGTGTACGTAACTAAATTAAAGATATACAGAGGTAAGAAAATTAGGCAACGGTTGAATAAGAACAGGTGCAGGATGAGAATGATGGGCGAGGGATGTCACACTATATACCGAGCCCGGCCGGTGATAATGAGTTCAAGTCAGGGCATGTGATTTTCCAGACCCCATGATACTGGCTCGTGAGAATTCCGTAACTGATGCATGTGTGATGGAGCATGCATGGTATTCCTACAATACCCACATAATAATAACTTTTGTACTTCTTTAATTTTAAATTCAGTTTCCCTAAAGTTCAGAGAGTTGGGAAAACTTCAAATCCATGTGTTTCCTTTCTGCAAAAGTACAATAACCTACGCACGCTACAATAACACGATGATACAAATACAATACGACTATGCGTCTCCTCCAAGACACGTTAGGAAAAAATTGGAGGTGTGATCGTCGTCACCGAATTAACACACTGCGTGTTGCATCCACATCTCGGCCGAGCCGCTGAAGCAGAAAGGTTTCTTCGTTGGGCTGAAGCAGACCCACTCAATAGCCACGGGATTCCACTGAGCACTTTCTTAATTATTGTTATCTTCTCACCTGCAGGAAGAACCCGTTTGGCGCCATAATGCGCGTCTTGTTCTTGTCCCCGGCGTTGCGCACTAAGTGGAACGCCTCCGACTGCCCGGGCGACGCCGTCGTCGCCACCACCGCGCCGTCGCTCGCCACGCCCACGAACTGCCCGCCGAACACCTTTAGGTTGAACGTTGTCTCGTTGATCCACCACAGCTGAAGCAAAACTCTCATCAGATCAATTCTCTCAAGAACCGCACATACAAACACTAGACCAGCTAGCACGCTACGGCAGAAGATGGTTGATCATCCAACCTTGAAGGTCTCCCAGCCGGAGGCCTGCGTCCGGTTCGCGACGACCGCCGCGCCGCCGCCCTGCTCGGCGGCGAAGTACACGCCCCACGCCACCGACTTGAACTGCAGCTGCGTGCCATCCTGCACACCGTACAAACCATGCAAGAAAACCAGTCAAGCCAAAGCAGAGCACCATGCATACATCAACGCACGTAGTACGTACGTACACGACGAAGCCGCGTTAAGTTACCAAGAGATCCTTGTTAGGGATGCCGTCGAAGAGGGACGGTAGGATCCACCCCTCCGTCACGAGCCAGCCACCGAGGCAAACTGCCCGGACGGGGAGGTGAAAGGAGCTCTTGGACGACGGGCTAAGTGCCGGCGGCGTCCTCTTGCCATGGGAGATGGAGCAGAGCATATTCAATATGCAACCACATGTGATGGTTGCATATTGCTTTCTTCATTTGAGACAAAGGTTTATGAAAGTATTAAGCTAAGCTACGAGTTCGTCACTTGATGAGGATATAGTGAAATATTGGCACATGAATATAGATACGCTTAAAGCATCTCAATATCTACTTGTATGTCCTGCCCCTTAGCCTAGCTTGATAAAAAATACAAACACATACTTATTTGCACGTCCAACTAGTCTTTCAAGCCTTTGAAAACGGGCATCTAATGACAAAAAAACAGATACTTTCAAATATGTTTGAATCTTATTACAGCTAGTGAACTCCAAGCTCATCAATCTTTACTAGAGAATAGATACACACTTAATCTTGCTGCATGGTCTAACATTAACAAACACGTGGTAGTCGTCTTCCTCTCCGGCGGCTGAATGGCGGCAGCTGAACCTTGCGAGCCATCCTTATCGCTCACGCGTGCAAAAAGTAGTATCGCCCTCGTGGGCCGTGGTTGAGGGTTTCTGTGAATTCCAGAAATGGGGGCCGCCAGTGGCCGGAACCAGGTGTATAATCTAGGTTGGGGTGGATTTTTCGGACGTATCTTCCGAATTTTCCCCTGATGCCCATATACCGCTCTATTTGCATACTATTAACTAGAATCAGGAGTGTAGATTACTATTAACTAGAATCCGGACGTATCCACCCTTAGCTCTAGAGAAACATGAAAAGTTGATGGTCTCGTAAAGGAGGCCATGTGTGAGATCTTGGCTCAGGGCTTAATAGGATTGATATAATACTCATGTCAACAAGTTGCAACTTCTTTTTCAGAAACTCGCGTCTGAAGAGAACTTCGAGATTAAGTGTGCTTGGCCCAGAGTGATTTGACGATGGGTGACCGACTGGGAAGTGATTCCCAGGTACGCATTCTTAAGTCTAAACATTAGGTGGACTAGGGACTTGTGAGGCCGGCATATATGGAAGAAAAGAAGAATCTATTTTAGAACAGTCCCTAGAAACCTTATGGGCTCCTTTGATTCATAGAAATTTCATGGTTTAAGATTCTCCGCGGACACAGTTGCGAGATGTCACTCCTTGAAGTTGAAGGAGACCCTATAGGCAACCTAGTTAACCATAACATGTTTCTTTTAATATAGAACGAGCCATATGATGTTAGCTCAAGCAGAGAAGGCCATTGTGTCGGCTGGATCAGGAAAAGCAGGTGCAAACAAGCTTCCCGAAGACTCATATTCCTAGTGAACTTTCATCGCTGTAGAACCAAACGATCTCATCAAGTTTGTCTGTGGCACCATTGTGTCTTGAGATTTGCGTTGCCTTACTCTATAATTATGGCTGTATTGTTGTTGGGTAGCTAAGCCACGGTGAACATCTTGAATTATGAGATATATACTTGTTAGGTCTAGTTAGCCAAGACTGTGTTTATGCTGGCCTATGTTTCACAAGGAGAAAGCAAGTCATCAACTGGCACTACAGGAAAGCCACAAGACGCCGACGGCCTGATTATACGCCGACGGCCAAATGTCGGGGCCGTCGGCGTATAAGGCGAGATCGGGGAGCCACGAACGCGGCCGTCGGCGTAGCGAACCCCGTCGGCGTAGCCCGACATAGGCTGACGGCCGCCGTCGGCGTATAACGCCATCCTTGACGGTGCTCAAACGGGAGGCCTTTTGCTGCCCTGATACGCCGACGGCTACCGTCGGCGTATAAAAGGCCGTCGGCGTATAATTGTTTTTTTCAACTAATTATAAATTAATTTAGATTTATTTATTTCTCTATATAATATTTAATGTAGGTATAATTTATATATAAATTGGATCTATAATATTTAATGTAGGTATAATTTATATATATATTGGATCTAGCATTTCCCTCCCAATTACGGTATCCCACCCGCATAAAATAACGGTTTGAGTCTTCCGGATCCCGACCCTACAACATATACATGTAAAATAAATAAAAACAACACATGTAATGTACACCTACAGCATAAATATTAAATATATGGCTCCATTTATCCTGCCCCGTGGTGTGACCGGCTTCACGAGCATCACTGTTTCCTTAGCGAGTTTTTGGGCATATAGTTGGAAACTCCCACATCGAGCGAACGGGGGGAATCTTCGCAAGAGTTGGGGTATATGTGTGTTTTTATTTCAACTATGGCATAACCTAACACAACCAAGCAAAAAAGTCCACTGGCCTACCCCCTTTCGACGCACGTCTATGGGGTAGACGAAAACGTTAGGGTTTTTCCAGCGGATTCAGGGTTTCGCCGAAGCGGGGCCCCGGAGCGTCGGAACCCCACCCAAACCTAGGTTGTGCCATACCATATGTATACAAGTGTGTTGTGTGTTGTAAATGTCCGGTATCCTACTCCGGGTTGTGACCGGCTTCACCGGCTTCACTTTCTCTCTAGTGAGTTCCTGCTCTTAGAGGTGAAAACTCCCCTTTCGGGCGAACCGGAAGGAATCTTGTGTTGATTTGGGGTAGACTTTGGTTTCTCATGTTCCTATGGCCTAACCTAACACAACCAAGCAAAAAAGTCCACTGGCCTACCCCCTTTCGACGCACGTCTATGGGGGTAGACGAAAACGTTAGGGTTTTTCCAGCGGATTCAGGGTTTCGCCGAAGCGGGGCCCCGGAGCGTCGGAACCCCACCCAAACCTAGGTTGTGCCATACCATATGTATACAAGTGTGTTGTGTGTTGTAAATGTGCAATATCCTACTCCGGGGTGTGACCGGCTTTACTTTCTCTCTAGTGAGTTCCTGCACTTAGAGGTGAAAACTCCCCTTTCGGGCGAACCGGATGGAATCTTGTGTTGATTTGGGGTAGACTTTGGTTTCTCACCTTCCCATGGCCTAACCTAACACAACCAAGCAAAAAAGTCCACTGGCCTACCCCCTTTCGACGCACATCTATGGGGGTAGACGAAAACGTTAGGGTTTTTCCAGCGGATTCAGGGTTTCGCCGACGCGGGGCCCCGGAGCGTCGGAACCCCACCCAAACCTAGGTTGTCCCATACCATATGTATACAAGTGTGTTCTGTCTTGTAAATGTGCAATATCCTACTCCTAGGTGTGACCGGCTTCACCGGCTCTCTAGTGAGTTCCTACACTTAGAGGTGAAAACTCCCCTTTCGGGCGAACCGGATGGAATCTTGTGTTGATTTGGGGTAGACTTTGGTTTCTCACCTTCCCATGGCCTAACCTAACACAACCAAGCAAAAAAGTCCATTGGCCTACCCCCTTTCGACGCACGTCTATGGGGGTAGACGAAAACGTTAGGGTTTTTCCAGCGGATTCAGGGTTTCGCCGAAGCGGGGCATCGGAGCGTCGGAACCCCACCCAAACCTAGGTTGTGCCATACCATATGTATACAAGTGTGTTGTGTGTTGTAAATGTGCAATATCCTGGTAAGTGGCCATGCCCAGTGTGCAGGAACCGACTTGAGTTCATGTGGCTAAGCGCGGGTAAGAAGTATTCCGCATTTGACACACATCGAAAGTTCCTCAAAAGAGGGCATCGGTTTAGAGAAGACAAAAAGAACTTCAAGAAGGGCAGAGTTGAGCATGAAGAAAAAGAGATACCAACTTTCGATGGTGCATCTGTTGATGCCGAGCTAAGTGCTCTCGTGCCTGCTGGGGGAAATGGACCACGATATGTGGGATATGGTGTGACACACAACTGGACTCACGTGGCAGGCTTGACGCAGCTCGAATATTACAAGGACCTCGAACTTCCCCATAGCATCGATGTGATGCACACCGAAAAGAATGTTGGAGAGTCCCTCTTTCACACAGTCCTGAACATTCCTGAGAAGTCGAAGGATAATGTTAAGGCTAGAGTCGATGTCAAGAAGCTCTGTGATAGGAAGAGATTACACATGAAGCCTCCTGAAGGCCGTCGAAAGAACTGGTTCAAGCCGCATGCCGACTTCTGCCTTAATAGTATGCAAAAGGCTGAGGCATTCTTTTGGCTCAAATTCGTCGTGATGTTCCCTGATGGCTATTGTTCGAATATAAGTAAGGGAGTTAATATAAAATCAGGAAAAGTCACCGGGCTCAAGAGTCACGACTATCATATATGAATTGAGCGGCTGCTGCCGGTGATGGTTCGAGGGTATCTCCCCGACCGTGTATGGCGAGTGCTCGCGGAGTTGAGCCATTTCTTTCGCACGCTCTGTGCTAAGCAGATATGCCCCCTGATTATTCAGAACTTGCATGATCTAGTGCCGGAGTTGCTATGCAACTTAGAGACGATATTTCCGCCAGGCTTCTTTACTCCGATGGCACATCTTGTTGTGCATCTCGCGAACGAGGCACTCTTGGGTGGACCGGTGCAGTTTCGTTGGCAGTTTTGTATTGAGAGAGAGTTTAAGTATATTCGAACTAAATGTGGAAACAAAAATAAGATTGAAGCATGCATAGCTGAGGAAACTATCCTCCAGGAGATGAAAGACGCCAGGCTAACGTACTATCCCGATGATGTTCCCACTATGCATAACCAGGCCTCTCGGTACAACGTCGACGAGCCCAAGCAAGACCCCAAGCTCGCCCTCTTCCAGATTCCCGGTGGCAAGGCCGGTGGCGCAAAAAGGTATACCTTGACCAATGAAGAGCTGGAGTGCATAATGCTCTATGTGCTTATGAACATGAAGGAAGTGGTCCGCGACGGGGAGGATGAAGAGGGTAGTTTCCTTAGGTAAAATGGTGAACAAATTACTTTGCAACTACTAACTCGGTTTTGGTCTAATACGTATTTTCTCCTTTTAGCCAATTCAAGGATGAAATGTGGTCGGGAACATCAGAGGGACCCGATGAAGCCGAGCTGGACACTCTTTTGAAAATGGTTCCCCCGGAAAGAAAAAAATTCACGGCTTGGTTCAGGGAAAAGGTAATTTCTAACCTGTCCCTTCTACCTTGCAATCCGTGTCTTGTCCCTCCTACTAATGCACAAACAATTTGTACTTGTAGGGAGCTGATCCCAACGTTGTGATGTCGGATGAGTTGAGATGTGTCTCCCAAGGTTGTAACCGTAGAGTCGAGATGTATGAGAAGTATGATGTGAATGGGTACCGCTTCCATACAGAGTTTCACCAGAACAGTCGGCCTAATGCAAAGACTATAAATACCGGGGTCTTCACCAAAGGAGCCGGTGAATTTGATTACTACGGAAGGTTACAGAACGTATACGAGCTGACGTTCAATAACACGAACATAGAACTCAAGCTCGTTGTGTTCAAATGCCACTGGTTCGACCCTGTGGATGGACTTAAAAGTACCCTTTCCATTGGGTTAGTTGAAGTTAAGCCTTCAACCACCTACCATGGATCCGATGTCTTTGTTGTGGCTCACCAAGCTAGGCAAGTTTATTATTTGCCCTACCCATGCAAGAAAGAGGGACTCATTGGCTGGGAAGTCGTGTTCCATGTATCGCCACATGGTAAGCTACCCATGCCCTCGGAAGACGATTACAACAACATTGACCCTAAAACATACGAGGGGATTTTCTATCAAGAGGAACAAACCTTTGGGGACTTTGGCATACAAGGTCTTGAGGACCGCGAGGACAATGCACAGACAGGTGGTGACTTAGTGGTGGATGTAAAGGACATAGATATGCTCAACAAGTTACATTGTGATGACGATGATGAGCCTTCACCGTGCGATGAGGTTCCAACTTACACACGTGATAGTGATGTTGATAGTGATGATGAGAACCCAAGACTTAATTATGAGACTGATGATTCGGGTGAGGGTCTTTTATGTCCTTATGCGTAGTATTTACTTTTCAACATGCTTAGTCTTTCAACATGCTTCTTCTTAATTGCATTACATCTTTATTCTTATTTTCTACATTTTATTATGTCTATATTATGCTTAGTATTTATTTTTCAACATGCTTATTAATTGTTTACCCTTTCTCAATGCAGGTGATTGACCAAGATGAGCCAAGGCAAGGAATAATCGGCCTCAGATATCGGTACCTCGAGCTCTCAGGAGATGTAGGATGTGTCCGGGTGTGTTTGTATGGATTCGAACTATGTTTGTGTCATTTGGAGTTTGTATGAATTCGAATTGTGTTTGAGTCATTTGGAATTTGTACGATGGTTTGGATTATATATGTGATGTTCTGTGATGTTTTAAAATTTGTGCAATTTTAATTGTATTTAAAATGTACTAGAAACCAGCATAACCAATTTGCAGAAACTAACAAATTATGGTCACCCATACGCCGACGGCATTGCTGTCGGCGTAGGATCCCGGCCGGACGCACAGGATGCTGCCACGTCGCCCGAAGCGGACCATATGGTCACCCATACGCCGACGGCAATGCCGTCGGCGTAGGTCATCTCCCAGGCGCTCAGGAAGCGGCCACGTGGCGCTCAGAGGCCGACAGCAATGCCGTCGGCGTATGTTAAGCTAACGGAAACGTGGGGATGCCGTCTTGTGGGGCCCACCAGAGCGTACGCCGACGGCCGCCGCAGACGCCGACGACAGTTTGGGTACGCCGACAGCTCGAGACGCCGACGGCCGCCGTCGGCGTATGTATACGCCGACGGCATTCGTGCATACGCCGACGGCGTCCGGCCGTCGGCGTCTTGGTCGATTCTTGTAGTGTGGGTGCGGTCACAAGGGCTGCCCGTGTGATATATGCTCTCTCCGTTTTTATTTACTTCGCGTTCTAGGTTTAGTCAAATTCAAATGTTGTCGAGTTTGACCAAGAATCTGGTAAACAAATATTAACATCCATAATACCAAATGCATATAGTATGAAAATATACTTTATAATGATTCTAATACAATAGATTTTATTCTGTAGATGTTAATAGTTTTTTCTAGATATTTGTTCAAACTTGGCAAAGTTTGACTTTGACTAAACCCATAACACAAAGTAAATAAAAACAGAGGGAGTATAAGACTAATTTGCAGCGGGGATGACGTTTTGCCTCCAGGGCGCATTTAATTTTCTCCCAAATAAACTGTATAAGAAATAAAAAATGTTTTAAAACAGTTTAAAGGAAAACTTAACTTTTTTGGGAGTACGTTTGGTTGTATATTTTATGTGCTTGCTATGTTTAAAACCATGTTTAAAAATGTTAGTTTTTGATCTACATAAACTAAAAAGCATTACTATCATCTACCATAGCACAAAAAATTGCTTGATCAATAATAAACATCGAATTAATTTTATAAAGTAACACACATCTTGTAAATTGCTTTCGAAAATTCATAGTTGAAAATATGAGTGAAGCATTGTCAAAACGGGTGCCTGCTTGGCTCTTCAAGGTAGCCCTGTTGCCCTAGATTTTGGATAAAATTTTCGTTGACAACCATGTTTTTGAAATCTTGTAAACATTAAAAAATAAACCTACATAAGCAAATAATTACGAAATATTATCTACTAATCTAACCATCTTGAGATTGGTGGCATTAAAAAGATAATTTAGTTTGTTACCCATAAAAAAAGAATCATGTCATCTGAATTTGTAGATCAAAAGTTAGATGGCTTTGCAATTACATGTTTCATAGGGTAGCGCCGCGGACGTGTTGCCACGTTGGCTGAGGCATAGCGCCCCAGTTCAGAGCACTACCATGAGCAGGATAAGCGCCCCCCGGACTGACTTTACCAAGAATGGTTAGATTCGGAATTATTTTTGACATAGATTCGTTTTGTGCTGAAGTTTCATCTCAGGTTCAGTTTTATTGTTTTTCACTCATTTTTTCGACAGTGGCCTACTGGCTTCCCCTTCCAACTGATAAACTGTGTACAGGTGATACGCAAGTAAATATTTCTTCAGGTCAGCAAGTGCATACACCTCTCACATGTTCGATGAAACGCTCAACCACAGAGGTTATGTACTCATTCAAAATTGCATAGGATGGCATCAACAAGACAGGGACAAACCTTTTTCACGTGGCCAGGACAATCTACCTTGCGTTCAGCTAGCTCAATGCAGTTCCGCGTACAATTGGTCCCTGATTGCTTCTTAACTAGGTAAATTAGCGCGGCGATGCCGCGCCTGTGTGGATAAAATTTAAATTTGAAAGTGCGGGGATTTTTTTTTTGAGCGTTTGAAAATTAATGAAATTTGAAGGAAGTTTACGTCTAAAAGGTTGTCTAGATTTGAAAAATTGTTCAAATTGGGAAGTTATGTAGATGTGAATTGTTCTCCTGTTTATGAAATGGCTAGGTTTGCAAGGCATTTAAATTTTTAGAATCTGTAAGTTTGTACGTCGCGGACGTGTGGTGTAATTCAAATTGTATGTTGTAAAGTTTTGCGTATTGTTCGAATCATGAGTTTTAAAAAAAAAATTGTATTTTCATACAATTATATGCAGTTGGTAAATAAGGTTTGTCGCGAACGTGTGGTACAATTCAAATTGTATGTTGTAAAGTTTTGTGAATTGTTCAATTGATGAGTTTGTTTTAAATTTTGTATTTTGTTTCAATTATATCTAGTTGGAAAATAAGGTTTGAAATAACTTGGAAAAGGTTCTCCCTTGCTGAGAATATTTTGTAATAATTTGTGTATGTTTTTTAGATGCGTTATTTATATATTGTAAGGAAAGGCGGTATTTCTAATTTGTGTAATGTATGTAGCTGAAATTTTGAAGGGCGGGCATTTAATTTTTTTGGATGCTTGGAAATTAATGAAAGTTTAAGGTAGTTTACGTTTAAAAGGTTGTCTAGATTTGGAAAATTATTCAAATTGGGAATTTATGTAGATTTGATTTGAAAGGTATCTAAAATTTTAAAATACGCAAATTTTGTACGTTGCGGATGTGTGGTATAATTCAAATGTGGGAATGTGCATATTAAAAATTGTGTTGGTTTGAAATTATTGAAATTCAAGAAAAAAGGCTACGTTCTAAAATTGGTTGGATTTGGACTATTTTTTACATTGTAAGACGGTGAGATGTCATAAGCTGGCAGCGTATATTTTTTTTGTGGTCATGTTGATATGTCTGTCACATTTCTCTCGACTGGGTCGTAACATCTAAATTTGGAAATGTCCACATTCAGAAACTGTGTAGATTTGAAAATTGTTGAATTCCGAAAAGTTAATGATTTAAAAATATCTGGGTTTTTAAAATTGTTCAAATTCGAAAGTAAGTTAGAGTCGATATTTTTTTTTAACATTTGTGAAATGATTAGTTTTCAAAGACGTTCTATTGTTTAGAATTTGTTAATCTAAAATTTGTAGTTAGCATATTTGACATATAGTTGGTACATCGCAGAAAAAACATTAGAGCAACCAAAGAAAACATTTAGGTAAATGATCTTGTGAGTGTATGAATATTTCAAATATTGCGAAAAATGGTAGAACTTATTGTTTATTTTATTTATTTTATTTTGCGAAGAGAAATCAAGCATTTTACTGATTAAACACATAATACAATGTATTTACAATTTTGTTTCAAAGAATTGAAATTAGAAGAGGGAAATTACAATTGTTTCCTAAACTATAATGTATTGTACTTATTTTTTTTCTTCTTTTTGATTAAACAGAAATTGAAGTCGGTTAATTATGTGTGGAAATGCAATAGTTGCAAAGGGTTTATTTTACTGCATATTTTGATATATTGTTTGCGTTGTGATGACGTCATCGTCTGACGTCATCAATGGCAACCGTCGTCTTCTTCCCCGTGCGGCGACATCGAGCATGGCGGCGTCGTTCGGGGGCGAGAGGGGCGGCGCAACGTAGCGTGCTCGACGCGGCGCGTCGCGGGCAGTCGAAGGGTGGCGGCGAATCGGGGCGCGGCGGCGGCGTACGGGCACGGCGAAGACGACCTCGCCGCAAGCGCCTCCGAGCTTCCCAGGTCGCGAGCATGAGAATGGAGAGGGAGGCGAGGCAGTTCCGCGGGTGGGCTTCGATCTGGACGGGAGGGCCTGCAGCGGCAGCGGTGAGCGGCGGCGGCGGCGGCGACCGCCGCGTCGCGCGTGAAGAAGAAAGAGGGAAGGGGGGAAATCTGCTGGCTTTTTTGCATTTAAGTACTTCAGTTGTTCTAAAATCGCAAACAGCTCCTTTACAGCGTTAAAATCTGGATGGCGGGGCAATTTCTCGCTGCGCGAGTTTGATTCTGCAAAACGGTTTAGGGGCGACGTGGAGCAGCTGCGGGGATCGTTGGATCAGCTGTGAACGGCTCTGATTGCACCCTAGCACTGTTACACTGTAGCGGGGCACAGTAAAACAGTGCTAGGGTGCCGTGGCTCGCTCTGGAGGCGTAAAATCGCTGCGCCTTAATATAGTTATTTATTTTATTTTGCGAAGACAAATCAAGCATTTTACTGATTAAACACATAATACAATGTATTTACAATTTTGTTTCAAAGAATTGAAATTAGAAGAGGGAAATTACAATTGTTTCCTAAACTATAATGTATTGTACTTATTTTTTTTCTTCTTTTTGATTAAACAGAAATTGAAGTCGGTTAATTATGTGTGGAAATGCAATAGTTGCAAAGGGTTTATTTTACTGCATATTTTGATATATTGTTTGCGTTGTGATGACGTCATCGTCTGACGTCATCAATGGCAACCGTCGTCTTCTTCCCCGTGCGGCGACATCGAGCATGGCGGCGTCGTTCGGGGGCGAGAGGGGCGGCGCAACGTAGCGTGCTCGACGCGGCGCGTCGCGGGCAGTCGAAGGGTGGCGGCGATGGGCAAGGCGAAGTCGGGTTGGCGGCGAATCGGGGCGCGGCGGCGGCGTACGGGCACGGCGAAGACGACCTCGCCGCAAGCGCCTCCGAGCTTCCCAGGTCGCGAGCGTGAGAATGGAGAGGGAGGCGAGGCAGTTCCGCGGGTGGGCTTCGATCTGGACGGGAGGGCCTGCAGCGGCAGCGGTGAGCGGCGGCGGCGGCGGCGACCGCCGCGTCGCGCGTGAAGAAGAAAGAGGGAAGGGGGGAAATCTGCTGGCTTTTTTGCATTTAAGTACTTCAGTTGTTCTAAAATCGCAAACAGGTCCTTTACAGCGTTAAAATCTGGATGGCGGGGCAATTTCTCGCTGCGCGAGTTTGATTCTGCAAAACGGTTTAGGGGCGACGTGGAGCAGCTGCGGGGATCGTTGGATCAGCTGTGAACGGCTCTGATTGCACCCTAGCACTGTTACACTGTAGCGGGCACAGTAAAACAGTGCTAGGGTGCCGTGGCTCGCTCTGGAGGCGTAAAATCGCTGCGCCTTAATATAGTTATCTATCTATTAGTTACTAGAGGCTGGGGCGCCCCTCGGGGCGCCTCCTAGCCGGTCATGTGCATACCAATCATAGGCCAATTATAACGCCCATTGAAAGACACAATGTATATTGCTATAGCACTTAAATTATGCAGTATGCAAGTCAGTAAATAAGCACCGAATTTAACATAGCAATAAAAGGGTGTAATAAATTTATTAGCAAAAATAGTTGTCGCATAATTACATCTGTACTACTAATAGTGTACTATCATGTACACTGTTGTTCTTATCAGTGAATTAACACCAAAAAGAATAACTATAAACTGGAATGAAATGCACTACCAAGAAGTAGCAAATACCAATCGGCTACTCCTTTCTCCCTAGAGATGGCTTTCTTGGTGAGAATGTCGGACATGTCTTGCAATGTGATCTGATCCAGCTACGGGGTGAAGCTAGCCAAAATATTTGATGGGTTCATCTTCATACATTACATGGGTTCAGGACTATTTTTTTTCTTTCACAACCAATGATTTACTAAGCATTTACAGAATTTTGTTGGGTTCAGCTGAACCCAACTCCATAGTGCTGGCTACGCCACTATGGCAGACTAACATGATGGCCCAAAACATAAATATAATTCTCTTGTGCAAATTTCACTTCAGTTCTGTCAGTCGTGTACATGTTTCCAGCTTTGCTTTTCTAGCTCATTTCCTGCAAATAAGAACAGGAACTCAAATTAATAATCAGAACCATGGTCATGAAAATTGAAAATGAATGTAGGAAAATTAAGAAAAGGGGAATTAAGATTTGGTCCACTTACGACTAACCTATAATGTGCACATTAACCATTAAATGATTCAATTAGGAATGCATGTGTTATTTTTAAATCAGTAACCTTGAAACCAGAAAAAACGTAACCGAATATATTCTTAAGAAAATCCTAATCACAACTATAATTAACATAAGAGGTTATATCTCTCACTATATGGTAATTCTCGTTCAACAAACATGATGACAGAAACATTGTTTCCTTTGACATATGAGTACCAACAAAAAAGTGATATCAAAATGTTAGAACACGCTACAGATAAATGTACCATCCGGAATAAAAAGGGAAATAATGAAGAGAACATGAGTCAATTCTATTAAATGCTTGATGCTAAATCAGTCAAACTACAGAAGCACCGACACAAAGAAGTACCACAAATCAGGACAACATCAGCTACTTGCCAGGAATTTCATAATTCAGAAACTAAAATGATAGTGTCATAGTAAATTCACAAGTTGAAAACGTCAAGCACTGAATAGAGATGTCTCTATATATTTTAATTACTTCAATAGTTGTGAAAAAGGAGTAAGAAATTAATGTGACTACACTTACTAAGGGCTATCTCACATATCTTATGATATATAAGTTGTCTTTTTTCCAAAATAATAATTACAGTAGAAAATGGAAAGTGCCAAGAACCTAGACCAAATTAAGTTTACAGAGAGAAGTACGTATTTTGTGCCTCCAAGTCTGAAGCATACAAGAATACCAAGACCAACATTTTGTCCAAATCAAGGAGGGTCATACATAATTTGGACAAAAGAGGAAAAACAACAGTTTTTTCAAGCCCCACGTGACTCCACTTAATGACAATTTGTCTATCAGATTTAAGCATAGCAAACGGGCATTACTTTCTAAATATTACTGAATAATACTTCCATGGATTGTATATGCCAACGATTTAGTAGTGCAGCTTGGGTGTGTCCATTTAGAGTTTCATAAACCTGCTCACAATATGTCAGGTAATGTACCTCCTTCTAAATGTAGGTGTTGTTAGTAATGTAATAAAGATCCTAGTTTCTTCCTAGGTGTTGCAAGGTGGGGTGCAGTCAGGCAAGCAGCCCAGAGGATCGAGCCGCTCGAGTTCTAGAAGACACAAATTGATTCATTCATGAATTTGGTCATCTCCTTTCCTCATACATTATATGTGCAGCAGCACGCACCCATGCAAGGGGAGTAGTCAGTGAGTAAGTGTTATGTATTATTAGTTTTAAAGGGGTAATGTTTGTTAAGACAGGAAATCAGTAAGATGAACATAAGTAATCCTACTTAGTTAGATGCGTATATTTATATTAGAACAGTTCAGATAACAATCTTATGTTTAGTAGTAGACTGGTTGCACTGCGTACTCTTTTCAGGACATCGGCAATATAAGCTAGGAGTTATTGCAAATTTTGTTCTGGAAGAATAACCAGCAATGGAACTTGACATGATAATTACTAATTGGCCTACTAAACATAGGAGACAGAAACGTGTGACAACCAGATAGATCGTTAATGATCATAATTTGCTTGCATATATAATGGCCATCATTTTTTACTTCCATGTACATTGACAACAGAGCTGCATGCAGAGCCTACTTAATACTGGTTCAAATATAACTACTTTTCTTGAATGGAAGCGACCTCAAGTTCTCAACTACTCACATACCTCAGCAATATTATCTTTGATTAAAAAAATTCATCATCTTCACTTCACAAATTTTATCTAGTAAACATTTAACATTTTTTCCTATTCAGTTAGTTATTTCTTCAGTTCACCTATGATGGCCTAAAAGATACAGAAATACAATTTAGTAAATTATGCATCAAAATTTAAGACCTTATATACGGGAAATTTCTTATTTTAGAACTCAAACATAACTACACAGTTCAAAGAAGTAGCACGACAAATAGATGCTAGAGTATTAAAGTCGATCAAAATGGTCGCTGAAGCTCTAAGCAAGTTCAATCATTTGCCTTCCTCAATCGCAGGGTTCAGTCACAGGGAGATTTTCTCTGGTTTTCACGAAGCTAGTACTACAGTGCTTCAGGGTTTTCTCACCCTTTTCAGTAAAAAGCACAGAGGGGCTAACCTCTCAGACCATCAGAAGCTAAACTGTGTGAGCATATGAAAAGTGTTCCTTTGAGCCTGTTCAAAACAAATGAAGACATAAATGCTACAGCTGTTCTGTTCCAGGGAGGAAGCATACACACTAAAATCATGCACATTGTACAAAAAATCCTAAGGAGACACATTAGCACTGAATCCTCACCATTAGTACCAGAATGATAGTTTCTGCAGCAGGGGATTCACAGAAGACCTCACAGTGTACATGCCAGCAACCTGGACTAAGATAAACCCTTGCCTCGTCCTAAGCAGCCTATGCAAATCCCCAAGCCGAGCTTCTCCATATATCCCCCCTTGACTTTCTACAACCAGCAGGTTGATGCTAATGTTATCTAGTTTGCAGACAAAGGTCAAAATAGCAGAATATATATCGAGTATGCATGTGCATGTGCAAAATAGATACCCAAAGTAATGCACAAAGAATTAGAGCAGTGATTGTAGGAAATAATTGAGGTGGTGGTGGTGGCATCGCATTTGGGTGAACCCATGCAGTAGGCCGTGCTCGGCACAGGAGTCAGTATCACACTCCAAACCAATAAAAAACTATCATGTTATCATCCAACTACACCATAGCTCGGGATAAATAATATATCAACATCAAAGCAAGCGCCAGAAACATGTAGCGACATAAATGAAAAGGAAATGCAGATCTAGCAAATGATCATTGACTGGATTGTTTTTATGTGCCTTTAAAATCTAGCTATCTGGGCATGAAATTAATCAACATGAAGCAATGTCTCAAGAGAAAAATATTAGTAATATCAGAAGAAATATATCAAAATTTGACTTCTGACATGTACACAACACTAATGACGCTGTGTCACACAAATTTCTGCACTGGAAAACGTATAGGTATGTAGAGTTAGCAGGAAAGCATACTTATATCGCTCTTTGCAGTTCATGATGGTCTTGTGTGTGTAGTGGCACATGAGCTTGTAGTTGCAGCATCTCACCAGCAGGTATGTGTAATGGAACCTGAAACTGATTTAGAGACGAAGCTTGAGCGGTTCCAGTGTATAGATTGGCAATGAACATGATAGGATTCAGATCAGTAGTTCAGCAAACAAGCTTTACCTCCTCTACTATAGGATGCAAGTTGGTCACCGAGATGTAGCAAGCTTCATGAGGCTAAGAGCCCACCTGTAACCTGTTGCCTGCATTGCGTTCATACTTACTAAAAATCACATTGGCTATGAACTCATATAATTTTCAGAAAATTGCAATCACAGAGTATGCAGTGTCATTCAGTAGTCTTAGGTAAGTACCTCCAGTTTCATGGCCAATTATGGCATCTTTGACGCCTCGAGCACCCAAACTAACTACATACAAAGATATGAGAGGCACCAGGAGGTAACACTGCCATGATGATTTGTCAGAGGACATAATCCCAGAATGACTCAAGACATTCCTCTTTGTTTGACATAATTGTTCTCTTCAATTTTCTGAAAATTTCTCCTCATATGCATTTTGCCCGCAGTTGTTATTGCTCTCATACACGACAATAACAGTATGGTACCAACGAAGCACTGAAGAAGAAAAATTATTCTAGCTAACCTTGCTCTCAGGCTCAAGTTTCCTAGTTAGGATCTGCTGATCAAACTTGGTATTCTTCACTATATATGTCAAATATAATAAGTGCTTGCTATTTCCCAATGGATCTTTCGTTGGATGTCTGCAATATGTGTCAATCCAACAAAGAAATGTAAAATAAGGCCATATGAATCATGGATGCTCCATCTAGAAGCACAGCCTGAATTTTGCAAGAACATAGACATGTAAAAAGAAAATCAATCCTCGAAGAATAAAGCCATGTGTACCTTACACAACCGAGCTGAAACCTAATAGCAAACCATCTTGGACAATACCTAGCCAACCCCTATCGTGTTAAATCCTAACGAGCTAATCAGATCACATAATAAATCAATCCTCCAAGGCTCCACCCGTCGCCACTTCTACACGCCCCAATGATTCAATCAGCCAAAAGAAGATAGGAGAGAGAGGGATTGCCACTTACAGGTCGGAGATATCTGGGCCTTGTAATTCCACGCCCATGACGCCCCTCGCTGGGCGCTGGCTGTGGTGGAGGGGAGCCGCGCTCCACCAAACAGACCAAGGACTCCCTGCCTCCATCCTCAACTCCAGCGGACAGGGAGTAGAGGACGCCGTGGTGGTGGAGGAGGGCAGGGAGAGGAGTGGCGACGGAGGTCCGGGACGGCAGCGTGTACAGCGGCCGGTGTGGCCTGTGGTGGCGGCGGCTTGGTGGGAGGAACCCTAGCTTCTGGCGCCATGAGAGGCGTGAGAGGAAGGGAAAGAGGAGGAAAAGGCCAGCGGGGCAAGCGTGATACAGACAAAACCAAGGGGAGAAACGACAAAAACGAAACGAGCTAAAACCATCCCCTGGGCGCCACGTGGATAGCGCGATAGGGCTCCCCAGGGGTGGACACTTGCTTGTCTTCAATTGTTTTCTATTGTGTTACGGCTGCTAGGCAACCCATGACTGTAAAGGGACAGATTCTAACATTCTGTGTGTGTGTGCAGCTGCCGCTAAACTGCTAGAAAAATTATTGCTAAGTAATGGACGATGCATTCTATGCTCTCCTTCTCTCTATATCTATCTCAAAGTTCGTTGGCAGCAGGAATCAATACATATTGATACTAATTAAACTTTACCTTTCAGGTGTTTGATGAAATGCCCAATCACACTGGCAACACGAATTTAGACCGATTTAGACCTATATGATAGAAGCAACGATACAACATGGCCTTCATTCTTTTACAAGAGATAAATCCAGTTCAAATCATTTAGCTATGTGTAGGACAATTGCCAATCGTCTATTTCACAGTTGTATGGTCACATACAAAGATTTGTTTCTCCCGTTGCAACACACCTGCACATTTGCTAGTTTATATAATAAACACCGATGTGACAGAACTGAAAGAGAAGAGACCCCTATCTTTGCAACTTCCGTCAATCGCCTCCGGCACCACCGCAGTGGCAACCAAAAAACAAATGGACATATCATCTCTTTACCCGAATTTGACGCAACTCCATCGCTGAGATGCAGTTTTTCGTATCTCTATAGTAACTTACCATAGGCAAAGCCATTACCGTGCTAGCTGCTAGGGCCTAGGTGAGCTAAATTCCCATGACATTTCTCATATTTATATGTATCTCAGACATATACCATGACGAAATAGGCTTTCGTCCTGCTTTATAAATAAAGCCCAACGGCCAAACCGATACAAGGTGATGAGTTGACCCTCTTACAAAGCAGATCAAGGATAAACAAAGAAACACATGCGAACCAAACTTGCCACCGATGACACCGACACGAAACTGAAAGACACCGTAGCTCCACGACAATGCCCCAAGAAGGTAACGACGCCTCACGTCGCCATTGTCGAGACCGAAGTCCAGGGTTTTCACCCGGAGCCATGACAAGACTAAGGTAACCACAACGACGCCCCCAATAGGGTAACGACACCCGCAAGAATCACCACCGTCGGTGCTGAAGCACTGGGCTTTCGCTCGGAAAAACCTTCGCCCTGCCTGGTATAGCAGCCCGCCCACCGTCATCGAGTCAGACTCCCAAAACACGATCTGGGGGCTGACAGAATCGAAACACCGCAAGCACCAGGGTCCCCACCACCAGCTTTTCGCCATCCACATGGCTAAAAAGCAAGGTCACCACCACTGACACGTTGCTCGCCGTAGAGACACCCGCGCAGTCCACCTTCCGAGGCCGCCGCCTCGGCATCCGGGATCACTTGCCCACGGTGGGACCGAACACCGCCACGACCAACCACCGGCACGGACATGAGAAAATGGGGTCAGCAGACCGGCACCTCGGACAGTGAGGTTCAACTAGCAGGACGCACCCGCCTGTCGAACCCGCAGAGCCCGTACCGGGGCCTCCAGCGGCTACCGGATCTAGATCCAGCGGGTCCGGATCCAACGCCCCAACCAGACATGGTCAGGGGGTGGGCTCCCACGTCGAGAGCCCTTGAAACCAATCGACCCGTGGGGCCCAACCAGCCCGATCCAGGCCCAAAGGGCCCAGATCTGGGCCGAGGCCGGGCACACCACCATCGATGGCCAGCTCCGTCGGTAGCCTTCGAAGGTTCCTTGCCTTCACGAGCTTCTCCGTCGCAGGCACCAGAGATGAACGCCGCCGCCATGCCAAACCACAGCCGCCGGCCATATCCGGGTGGCAGAGCTCGACAACCACCGCCGCCATGGGCCGCAGGGGTCCTGAGTCGACCCCCATCGCCGCCTCGACATGCACCCACTCGCCCCTGGTGCAGCTCGCCGGCAAGTGACACGTCCAAAACGTATCTATAATTTTTGATGTTCCATGCCTATTATATATTGATTATCACATGTTTATCTTACACTTTATATCATTTTTATGCATTTTCTGGGACTAACCTATTAACAAGATGCCACAGTGCTAGTTCCTGTTTTCTGCTGTCTTTTTGTTTCAGAAAATCTATTCTGGAAATATTCTCGGAATCGGACGCCAATTTAACAGATTTATTTCTGGACCGAGACGGAGCAGCAGCCAGGAAGATGGAGCCGGGGGCCACACCAGGCAGGCCGGTGGGCCCACGGCGCGGCCTAGGGTGGGGCCGCGCACCTAGGCCGCCGCCCCACCTCGGCTGGCCACTGACGCCGCCCTTTCGCCTATAAATTGCATCTAATCGGGAAACCTTAGATACCCGAGCAAAAATCCACGAAAAGTTCCGAGGCCGCTGTCGTCTTCAACCCTAGTTCGGGAGGGTTTCTGCGGTTCTTCCCGGCACCTTGCCGGAGGGGAAATCATCACCGGAGGGCTCTACATCACCATGCCTGCCTCCGGAGTGATGCGTGTGTAGTTCTCCACGGGACTACGGGTCCATAGCAGTAGCTAGTTGGTAGTCTCTCCACCTTGTGCTATCATGTTTAGATCTTGTGAGCTGCCTAACATGATCAAGATCATCTTTATGTAATGCTACATGTTGTTTTTGCTGGGATCCGATGAATTGTGAAGTTATGATCAAGTTTGTTCATCTATCTATATTATGTTTTATCTATGTTCCTGCATGCTCTCCGTTGTTAGTAGATGCTTTGGCCAAGTAGATGCTAATGACTTCAAGAGAGGATATTTATGCTAGATAGTGGGTTCATGCCTCTAGAAGACTGGGCTTGATAGACAGAAACAACTAAGGCTGTAGATGTGCTGTTGCCACTAGGGATAAAATAACCGATGCTTAGCTTAAGGGTACTGCTGTTAAGTCTAATGTGTTTGTTTACATTACACACTTTGCTTAATGCTATAATCTGTTGCTTGCAACTTAATACTCATGGGAGACCCGGAAGCTATCTTGTGAGTGGATTATGAGTCATAGATGCAGCTAGTAAGCGGTCTATGTATATTGTTGTAATGCCCAATAGATATAACAATGAACATGTGCTTGTCATATATTGCATTGTCATGTGTTTGCAATTTGTCAATAGCCCAGCTGTAATTCGTTCACCCAACATGTATGTTTATTTGTCTTATGGAGAGACACCACTAGTGAACTGTGGACCCCGGTCCTTTATTCCACACTGATACAAACACCGTTTTCACCACGCTCTACGTTACTTCCTGCTGCTAATTTTGTGTTCATCATCATATTTTACACCATACGTTTAATCCTTTGTATTCAGCAAGCCGGGGAGATTGACAACCTTCCTGTTTTGTTGGGGCAAAGTACTTTGATTGTGTGTGTGCAGGTCCACGTCAGTGATCGGGTAACGGCGCCGCTGACGCCTTTCTGAAGCTCTTCCAATTCCTACTGGATCTGACAACCTTGGTTTTGTAATCAAGGGAAAACTTTGCTGCTAACTACATCATACCTTCCTCTTGGGGTTTCCCAGCGAACGTGCGTTCCATGTCATCAGCAAGTGCCACACCAGGCCCCGCCGAGCGCCGTGAAGAATACCGCCGCCAAGGAGAGCCGCCGCCGTGCTCAGGGTTCCTCGTATCGGGGAAAAGAAGGTTGGCCGCCGCCGACACCGCACGGGCTTCGCCCGGCAGCGTGTGCCGGCAGCGGCCAGGAGGGAGAGAGGAGGGGGCGGGGTAGAGGAGTCGGCGCGCTAGGATTTGTCTCCTCGTACATATACCATATGAATGAATTATGTTACAAAATATAATTGGTATTCTGCTGAATCCGTTTAATTCATTTGTGCCCGCCCATACCCTCGGTGTGCCGCCCGGTACCGCCCGAACCATGAAGGTTCATCTCAAGTAGCAGCCGGGGAGGGTGTTTGGTTAGGCTTTTTTCTTGGCTTTTGGTTTTGGCTTATAAGCCAAAAAAAGCACCTAAATAGTGCTTTTGGCTTTTGGCTTATGCAATGTCGAATTATAAGCCAAAAGTTAAAAGCACCTATTTAGGTGCTTGTTTGGCTTATAAGCCAGACCCAAAAGCCAAGAAAAAAGCCTAACCAAACACCCAGTACGTCTCAGTCCTAGCTCGGTCCCACCTACACTGCTTCTACCCTTCATACATGAACATGCTTGGGAGAGATTCGAGAGACGTAGTTGAGATGCGGAAAATTAGGACGGGTCACAAGAAATATCACTCCAATATAGACCCGTGCTCAAGTGTATATTAGAAAATAAGACTCGACAAGTTTATGGACACACAATGTCCTACGGTCGGTGTCCCATTGCAAAATGATAAGATGGCATTGATGTCGATCTAGCCTGTTAGACTATTGCTTGGATCTCAAGTCACCTAAGTCTAGTCGGTTTTGTATCCCATTATATAAAGCCATGTATCGGTACACACAAATCAATCAATGAGAAACTATTGTTCTATGCAATTCTTCATGGTATCAGATATACGATCCTAGGTCATGGCTATATTGTCAACAACCTCTTGGCTTTGAAAATCCTTCCTACCCAAATCACGTCTGTCTTCTTCAAAAATCCCTTTACGGTCTCAAACAAGCTCCTCGTGCATGGTTCCAACGATTCTCTTCTTTCATTCAAACAATAGGTTTCACTCTGTCGTGTCTCGGATCATGGACACCGGGAGTAGAGGATACCCCTTTTTGAGGTTTGGCACGGTGGCCGTCGGCATAGCCTATGCCGACGGTAAAAAGCCATTCCTGTAGTGACATGTGGCTGTGTACATCTTAGCTATGCAGAGCCCGGGTACATGCTTAAACCTTTTAAGTAATAAAGCTCCCTTTATCGAAAAAAATATTTAGCAATCTCTGCTGACAGCACACATACTCTCTTTAACCTCTCCTAAGTCCCAACACATACTTACATACGGGTTTCGTTTCTTTGTGTGACGTCTCTTCGTTGAATCAGTTCCTGGGAGACGGGTAGCAGGCACTCGGGTCCTGCCTGATGCTCTCAGCTTGTGGTTTCAGGTTCCAAGCCTTGTATCAATGCCACTAAAGGCTTACACATTTCTCGCTACCCTAGAAGACCCTGGATGGAATAGAACGACGACGTTGCCATTCTGCTGTTCGTTTGCGTCTTCGCAACAGGGTTGATTTCTTCTACGGGCAGACATCTTGTTATGTCTTATATTGAAGTCACCATATCTTGAGGCATGAAAATCGTCGCGAGGCATAATGTGCAAGCCAACTAAATTATGCGCATCGCAAGTGCAAATTTCTTTCCTGTTGCCTTCCATTCCTATTCCATTTCAAGCTGGCTATATTGACCTCTCGTGCCAAGGAAGAATGAGATGTGATGGTTTATATTGAGCTAGTGGTACAACTGAGAGTCCTAATTAATGACTACCAAGAAGTTTTGGTGGATTTATTTAAGTATCTACTAGTATATCCCTTGTGCTAGCTTGGCAAAAATATAAACACATACAAAAGCATACCTTAGCTATACTGAAACGACAGACCTGGGATGTGCCGGCCCTGCATATTGCTTTCTTCATTTGAGACAAAGGTTTATGAAAGTATTAAGCTAAGCTACGAGTTCGTCACTTGATGAGGATATAGTGAAATATTGGCACATGAATATAGATACGCTTAAAGCATCTCAATATCTACTTGTATGTCCTGCCCCTTAGCCTAGCTTGATAAAAAATACAAACACATACTTATTTGCACGTCCAACTAGTCTTTCAAGCCTTTGAAAACGGGCATCTAATGACAAAAAGCAGATACTATCAAATATGTTTGAATCTTATTACAGCTAGTGAACTCCAAGCTCATCAATCTTTACTAGAGAATAGATACACACTTAATCTTGCTGCATGGTCAAACATTAACAAACACGTGGCAGTCGTCTTCCTCTCCGGCGGCTGAATGGCGGCAGCTGAACCTTGCGAGCGATCCTTATCGCTCACGCGTGCAAAAAGTAGTATCGCCCTCGTGGGCCGTGGTTGAGGGTTTCTGTGAATTCCAGTAATGGGGGCCACCAGTGGCCGGAACCAGGTGTATAATCTAGGTTGGGGTGGATTTTTCGGACGTATCTTCCGAACTTTCCCCTGAGGCCCATATACCGCTCTATTCGCATACTATTAACTAGAATCAGGAGTGTAGATTACTATTAACTATAATCCGGACGTATCCACCCTTAGCTCTAGAGAAACATGAAAAGTTGATGGTCTCGTAAAGGAGGCCATGTGTGAGATCTTGGCTCAGGGCTTAATAGGATTGATATAATACTCATGTCAACAAGTTGCAATTTCTTTTTCAGAAACTCGCGTCTAAAGAGAGCTTTGAGGTTAAGCGTGCTTGGCCCAGAGTGATTTGACGATGGGTGACCGACCGGGAAGTGATTCCCAGGTACGCATTCTTAAGTCTAAACATTAGGTGGACTAGGGACTTGTGAGGCCGGCATATATGGAAGAAAAGAAGAATCTATTTTAGAACAGTCCCTAGAAACCTTATGGGCTCCTTTGATTTATAGAAATTTCATGGTTTAAGATTCTCTGCGGACACAGTTGCGAGATGTCACTCCTTGAAGTTGAAGGAGACCCTATAGGCAACCCTAGTTAACCATAACTTGGTTCTTTTAATATAGAACGAGCCATATGATGTTAGCTCAAGCAGAGAAGGCCATTGTGTCGGCTGGATCAGGAAAAGCAGGTGCAAACAAGCTTCCCGAAGACTCATATTCCTAGTGAACTTTCAACGCTGTAGAACCAAACGATCTCATCAAGTTTGTCTGTGGCACCATTGTGTCTTGAGATTTGCGTTGCCTTACTCTATAATTATGGCTGTAGTGTTGTTGGGTAGCTAAGCCACGGTGAACATCTTGAATTATGAGATATATACTTGTTAGGCCTAGTTAGCCAAGACTGTGTTCATGCTGGCCTATGTTTCACAAGGAGAAAGCAAGTCATCAACTGGGTGCGGTCACAAGGGCTGGCCGTGTGATATATGCTCTCTCCGTTTTTATTTACTTCGCGTTCTAGGTTTAGTCAAATTCAAATGTTGTCGAGTTTGACCAAGAATCTGGTAAAAAAATATTAACATCCATAATACCAAATGCATATAGTATGAAAATATACTTTATAATGATTCTAAAACAATAGATTTTATACTGTAGATGTTAATAGTTTTTTCTAGATATTTGTTCAAACTTGGCAAAGTTTGACTTTGACTAAACCCATAACACAAAGTAAATAAAAACAGAGGGAGTATAAGATTAATTTGCCGCCGGGATGACGTTTTGCCTCCAGGGCGCATTCAATTTTCTCCCAAATAAACTGTATAAGAATTAAAAAATGTTTTAAAACAGTTTAAAGGAAAACTTAACTTTTTTGGGAGTACGTTTGGTTGTATATTTTATGTGCTTGCTATGTTTAAAACCATGTTTAAAAATGTTAGTTTTTGATCTACATAAACTAAAAAGCATTTCTATCATCTACCATAGCACAAAAAATTGCTTGATCAATAATAAACATCGAATTAATTTTATAAAGTAACACACATCTTGTAAATTGCTTTCGAAAATTCATAGTTGAAAATATGACTGAAGCATTGTCAAAACGGGTGCCTGCTTGGCTCTTCAAGGTAGCCCTCTTGCCCTAGATTTTGGATAAATTTTTTGTTGACAACCATGTTTTCGAAATCTTGTAAACATCGACAAATAAACCTACATAAGCAAATAATTACGAAATATTATCTACTAATCTAACCATCTTGAGATTGGTGGCATTAAAAAGATAATTTAGTTTGTTACCCATAAAAAAAGAATCATGTCATCTGAATTTGTAGATCAAAAGTTAGATGGCTTTGGAATTACATGTTTCATAGGGTAGCGCCGCGGACGTGTTGCCACGTTGGCAGAGGCATAGCGCCCCAGTTCAGAGCGCTACCATGAGCAGGATAGCGCCCCCCGGACTGACTTTACCAAGAATGGTTAGATTCGGAATTATTTTTGACATAGATTCATTTTGTGCTGAAGTTTCATCTTAGGTTCAGTTTTATTGTTTTTCACTCATTTTTTCGACAGTGGCCTACTGGCCTTCCCCTTCCAAGTGATAAACTGTGTACAGGTGATACGCAAGTAAATATTTCTTCAGATCGAAGGAGGAGGCACGGGCTGCAAACTGAAACGTCGGCCTGTTTTACCTGTCTGCAGGAGGAAGATACACTTAGCCATATTCTGGTTGGTTGTGTCTATGCGCGACAGGTATGGCTGGGATGCTTTCAGAGACTTGGGCTTGTGATTGGCACACCTCAGGGTCATAACACGCTGCAAGATTGGTGGTTGGAGGCGAGGAGCAGAGTTCAGCCACGGGACAGAAGGGGTTTCGACACGCTTACTATCCTTGTTTGCTGGAGGCTTTGGAAGCAACGCAATGCTAGGGCTTTTGCCAATGTGTCCAAGCAATATGATGTTCCAGGTCTCATCGACCAAGTGATTACAGAATGGGACCATTGGCGTGCGGCTGGTTTAGGAGGGAGTAGCACCTTTGCTAGAGTAGTCCACTAAGTAGCTCGGGTGTTGGTGTGTGTGAGTGACAGACGTTGGTCTTAGCGTACACTGTCATTTTGCGTACTCTCTAAAAAAAAAAAAAATTCTTCAGGTCAGCAGGTGCATACACCTCTCACATGTTCGATGAAACGCTCAACCACAGAGGTTATTTACTCATTCAAAATTGCATAGGATGGCATCAACAAGACAGGGACAAACCTTTTTCACGTGGCCAGGACAATCTACCTTGCGTTCAGCTAGCTCAATGCAGTTCCGCGTACAATTGGTCCCTGATTGCTTCTTAACTAGTTATTGTTTTCTATTGTGTTACGGCTGCTAGGCAACCCAGGACTGTAAAGGGACAGATTCTAACATTCTGTGTGTGTGTGCAGCTGCCGCTAAACTGCTAGAAAAATTATTGCTAAGTAATGGACGATGCATTCTATGCTCTCCTTCTCTCTATATCTATCTCAAAGTTCGTTGGCAGAAGGAATCAATACATATTGATACTAATTAAACTTTACCTTTCAGGTGTTTGATGAAATGTCCAACCACACTGGCAACGATACAACATGGCCTTCATTCTTTTACAAGGCCTTCATTCTTTTACAAGGCCTTCATTCTTTTACAAGAGATAAATCCAGTTCAAATCATTTAGCTATGCGTAGGACAATTGCCAATCGTCTATTTCACAGTTGTATGGTCACATACAAAGATATGTTTCTCCCGTTGCAACACACCTGCACATTTGCTAGTTTATATAATAAACACCGATGTGACAGAACTGAAAGAGAAGAGACCCCTATCTTTTGCAACTTCCGTCACTCGCCTCCGGCACCACCGCAGTGGCGACCAAAAAACAAATGGACATATCATCTCTTTACCCGAATTTGACGCAACTCCATCGCTGAGATGCAGTTTTTCGTATCTCTATAGTAACTTACCATAGGCAAAGCCATTACCGTGCTAGCTGCTAGGGCCTAGGTGAGCTAAATTCCCATGACATTTCTCATATTTATATGTATCTCAGACATATACCATGATGAAATAGGCTTTCGTCCCGCTTTATAAATAAGCCCAACGGCCAAACCGATACAAGGTGATGAGTTAACCCTCTTACAAAGCAGATCAAGGATAAAGAAAGAAACAAATGAGAACCAAACTTGCCACCGATAACACCGACACGAAACCGAAAGACACCGTAGCTCCACGACAATGACCCCAAGAAGGTAACGACGCCTCACGTCGCCATTGTCGAGACCGAAGTCCAGGGTTTTCACCCGGAGCCCTGACAAGACTAAGGTAACCACAACGACGCCCCCAATAGGATAACGACACCCGCAGGCATCGCCGCCGTCGGTGCCGAAGCACTGGGCTTTCGTCCGGAAAAACCTTCGCCCTGCCCGGTATAGCAGCCCGCCCACCGTCATCGAGTCAGACTCCCAAAACACGATCTGGGGGCTGATAGAATCGAAACACCGCAAGCACCAGGGTCCCCACCACCCGCTTTTCGCCATCCACATGGCCCACCGCAAGCACGTTGCTCGCCGTAGAGACACCCGCGTAGTCCACCTTCCGAGGCCGCCGCCTCGGCATCCGGGATCACTTGCCCACGGTGGGACCGAACACCGCCACGACCAACCACCGGCACGGACATGAGAAAATGGGGTCAGCAGACCGGCACCTCGGACAGTGAGGTTCAACTAGCAGGACGCACCCGCCTGTCGAACCCGCAGAGCCCGTACCGGGGCCTCCAGCGGCTACCGGATCTAGATCCAGCGGGTCCGGATCCAACGCCCCAACCAGACATGGTCAGGGGGTGGGCTCCCACGTCGAGAGCCCTTGAAACCAATCGACCCGTGGGGCCCAGCCAACCCGATCCAGGCCCAAAGGGCCCAGATCTGGGCCGAGGCCGGGCACACCACCATCGATGGCCAGCTCCGCCGGTAGCCGTCGAAGGTTCCTTGCCTTCACGAGCTTCTCCGTCGCAGGCACCAGAGATGAACGCCGCCGCCATGCCAAACCACAGCCGCCGGCCAGATCCGGGCGGCCAAACTCGACAACCACCGCCGCCAAGGGCCGCAGGGGTCCTGAGCCGACCCCCATCGCCGCCTCGACATGCACCCTCTCGCCCCTGGTGCAGCTCGCCGGCAAGTGATACGTCCAAAACATATTTATAATTTTTGATATTCCATGCCTATTATATATTGATTACCACATGTTTATCTTACACTTTATATCATTTTTATGCATTTTCTGGGACTAACCTATTAACAAGATGCCACAGTGCTAGTTCCTGTTTTCTGCTGTCTTTTTGTTTCAGAAAATCTATTCTGGAAATATTCTCGGAATCAGACGCCAATTTAACTGATTTATTTTTGGACCGAGACGGAGCAGCATCCAGGAGGACCGAGACGGAGCAGCAACCAGGCAGGCCGGTGGGCCCACGGCGCGGCCTAGGGTGGGGCCGCGCACCTAGGCCGCCGCCCCACCTCGGCTGGCCACCGACGCCGCCCTTTCGCCCTATAAATTGCATCTAATCGGGAAACCCTAGATACCCGAGCAAAAATCCACGAAAAGTTCCGAGGCCGCTGTCGTCTTCAACCCTAGTTCGGGAGGGTGATACGTCTCAAACGTATCTATAATTTCTGATGTTCCATGTTGATATTATACCTTTTGTTACATGTTTTATATACACTTCATAGCATTTTTATGCATTTTCTGGGACTAACCTATTAATAAGATGCCACAGTGCCAGTTACTGTTTTCTGCTGTTTTTGTATTCCAGAAAAGCTAGTCTGGAAATATTCTCGGAATTGGACGAAACTTGGACATAACCTCCTATTTTTCCAACACGAACACGGAGTCCAGAGGAGAGACGGAGGGGAGCCACGTGGCAGCCACACCATGGGGCCGCGCGGGCCCCCCTGCCGCGCCGTGGGGTGGTGTGGGGCCCACGTGGGTCGCCAGCCGCCGCCCTTTCGCCAATTTATTCCTCCCGACGCGAAAACCCTAAACACCCGAGTCATTATCAACGAAAAGTTCCAGAGACGCCGCCGCCGTCAACCCTAGCTCGGGAGGGTTCAGAAGCTCTTCCTGGCACCCTGCCGGAGAGGGGAATCATCACCGGAGGGCTCTACATCACCATGCCTGCCTCCGGAGTGATGCGTGAGTAGTTCATCCTTGGACTACGGGTCCATGGCAGTAGCTAGATGGTTGTCTCTCCACTTTATGCTATCATGTTTAGATCTTGTGAGCTGCCTATCATGATCAAGATCATCTTATTGTAATGCTACATGTTGTGTTTGCTGGGATCCGATGAATATTGAATACTATGTCAAGTTGATTATCAATCTATCTTATATGTTATTTATGATCTTGCATGCTTTCCGTTACTAGTAGATGCTTGTAACTCTAAGAGTGAGTATTTATGCTAGATAGTGGGTTCATGCCTCTGGTAATCTGGGAGAGTGACAATAACTTCTAAGATTGTGGATGTGCTGTTGCCACTAGGGATAAAATAACCGATGCTTAGCTTAAGGGTGCGCCGTTAGGTCTAATGCATTTGTTTACATTACGCACATTACTTAATGCAATTATCCGTTGCTTGCAACTTAATACCAACGGGGAACTCGGATGGCAACCTGGCGATGGATTATTAGTCATAGACGCTGTTGGATAACGGTCTATGTATTTTGTCGTAATGCCCACATGAATATCATAGTAATCATCATGTCATATATATGCATTGTCATGCGCTCAATATTTTGTCAATTGCCCAGCTGTAATTTGTTCACCCAGCATGTTAGTTATCTTCTATGGAGAGACACCACTAGTGAACTGTGGACCCCGGTCCATTCTTTTACACTGATAATACAACCAACTGCAAACATTGATCCTTTTCATTCTCTGCAATTTACTACTGTTTTCCACACCATACGTTTAATCCTTTGTTTTCTGCAAGCCGGTGAGATTGACAACCTCACTGTTTCGTTGGGGCAAAGTAGTTTGATTGTGTTGTGTGCAGGTTCCACGTCAGCGCGCCACTGACAACCTTCAGAAGTGATTTCTTGCTCCTACTGGTTCGATTAAACCTTGGTTTCATACTGAGGGAAAACTGCTGCTACACTGCATCATACCTTCCTCTTGGGGTCTCCCAACGAACGTGTGATCCTGATGCATGTAAAATGCATACATGAACTTTACATTTTATTACATGTTATTCCATGTTATTTGCATCATATAAGGGTTATATTCATGATTTATATTGAGTTTTGGGGATAATTAACAACTTCCCCATTTTTCTGGAATTAACCCTGCTGTCAGAAAACCCCTTTTTCTATATTTTGATGTTTCAGGGACCCAAACGACGTCCAAATGACCTGAGATTTTACGGGGATCACTTTTTTGGAAGGAACGAAACGTAGGCGCAAAGGAATCGAAGAAACGGAGACCAGAAGGCCGAAAGGGGTGGGCCCACGCGGCCAGATTCCCTGACCGCGTGGGACCCCCATCTGGCCCTCGGGCCTCCGCTGCCGTCGATCTTTCTTCCCGAAGCTTCGTCTTGACCTAAAAACGACTATATATAGACCCCCCAGGGCTTTCGCGAAAGGGAGCGCCGCCAAAACAGAAACCACGAAACAGAGACCTGGAGCTGAAGATTGGAGGGGGAAAACTCCGGCGGGGCGCTGCCGGTGTGGTCTCCTTCCCTCCAACAACATCTCCACCGACACCATGATGAAGAGGGAGTAGTCCACCCCTGGACTATGGGTTTGTGGAAGTAACTTATGTATCTCTCCTCTCTATGAGCTTCACTAATTAGTACCGTATGAGCTGCTGAACATGATTACGGTCATCTATGTAATTCCTTTGTGGTGGATCTTTATTATGAGTTAATACATGTTTGAGATTGCAATGGTTTTGTTTCAGTTATGAAAGTAGATGCATATTATGTACCCCGTTCTTATTTACTTGTCATGATCAAGCATGTTTATGAGAGCATGTGAGGGGGAACGTGTGCATTAGTTGGAGTAACGGGGGTGGCTAGTGCAGTGAACGTGAGAGAAAGTTCTGCGATCCACTTGGGTTTTCTACCTTACTTTGTTGCCTCACTAGGGATAAACAAAAATACCATGCTACCGGAGAGTGGATGTGACCTTGGCCACTACCTCCATGACTAGATCTAGCATGTTCTTATTTTAACTTCATGTCATTGAACTTATTGCTATGCTCTGATTTATCTTAATTACTAAGGTGTTATGATTTAGTTCGCATCTTGGTGGAGCATAAGAGAGAGAACAACTTATACTTGAGATCTCTATGTTAGGACGTGATGCCCATATTATTAATAACTTGTCAAACCATGTCTTGCCATCTTACATGTTAATTTTAGTGTTCCATTGTCTACCACGTTATCAAGAGAGAGTGCATTTGTGAAACCATGAACCCCGGTCCATTTTTAATCATAAGAAACACCTTTCCAACACTTTTATCACCACTTTTGTTTGCTGCCATTATTAAATCCGAAAATACAAAAACACTTTTACATCTTGCATTCATCATAAAAAACCCAAAAATATCATTTATCATTACTACCATCATCCTTGCATATTTATTTTACCATCATTGCATATTTACTACTGTTTGCATATTTATTTTATTATCATTCTCACACCTTGTGCTTGACAACCACTTGGTGAGGTTGAGGGCACAAAACAATTTATTTTGTTGCAGGTTCTCAAGAGAAGGATAAGGAGATAACACCTGAAATACTGGTTCCCCGAGAGTTCGATATTAAACCCTCGAGTCACCCCTCGTGGGGAAAACTGTCTTCCACTACTACATACACTCTGCACTTGGAGTCTCAACCTAACCCATTTACTTTTCACGCAGGTAACCACACGAAGGGCAGCAAGACGTTTTCTGGCGCCGTTGTGGGGTAACTACGTGAAGGGCCATCAAGACGTTTTCTGGCGCCGTTGCCGGGGAACCATAGCTGAAAGGTTTATCCAAGGATCACTCACATCAAGTCAACTTCATCACCAACTTGTGTAACAACCTAAGCTTGGGGAGGTTGCACCTACGTGAGCATCATCTTATCCATCTTTACCTACAATCATTTTATTTTGTTTTGTTCTTGTCTTGCATATCATCTTTATATTTCGGTTTGCATTTTATATTCAGTTTTGCATTTTGTGTTGCATTTGTTATTTCGAGTTGCATTAGTGTCATTTTACTTTCAGTTTTGCATAAAAAATTAAAAACACATAAAAACTTGTTAAATGGGAGATAGAACTAAATTGTGTGACTACACAAACACTCCTAATGATCAATTTATTGCTAAGCCTATCACCACACCTGAGATTACTGCTGAGAGCTATGAAGTTAGTCCTAGTTTGTTAAACTTGATAACTAGGGAACAATTTGGTGGTAGTGCTGTTGAGGATGCCTCTATGCATCTTCATGATTTTATTGAAATCTGTGACATGCAAAAGTTTAAAAATGTTGAAAGTAATGTCTTAAAACTGAAGTTATTTCCTTTCTCACTTAGAGGAAAAGCTAAAGAGTGGCTACATTCATTACCTACTGGTAGTATTAATTCTTGGGATGATTTAAAAGAAGCTTTCATTAAGAAATATTATCCCCCTGTTAAAATACTGCAAAATAGAAACAATATCCTCTCTTTTAGGCAAAATGAAAATGAACATGTTGCCATGGCTTGGGATAGGATTAAACTCATGCTTAGAACTTGTCCATCACATGGGGTTAATGAATGGACCATTTTACACTCTTTTTACAATGGTCTAAATTACATGTCTAGAAATATACTTGATTCAGCTGCTGGAGGTGCTTTCATGGGAAAAACTGTTTTAGAAGCTAAGAACATTTTGGAAAGTATCTTGCAAAATTATAGTCAATGGCATACTGATAGAGCACCTAGTTCATCTAAGAAAGTGAACTCTATAGAAGAAACAAATGATTTGTCATCTAAAATGGACACCATTCTTGCTTTTATTAATAAACAAAATTTTGAAAATATGCCTTTGCAAGAACTAGTTGGTAATAATCCTGAAAATGTTGATGTCAACTTCATTAGGAACTATGGTAATAATGGGTATGGTAACAACAATTATAACTCTTATAATAAACCCCCATATGTTCCTAACAACCGTCCTTTAGTGCCATATCCTAATGCTAATGATAAATGGAAGCCTATGTCATCAAGCAATGATAATTTCGAAGCAAATAAAATTCTTATTGAACAAGTTGCTAGTCATAATACCATGATACAAGAGTTGAATAAATCTGTTGCTTCTATTAGTTCTGATATTAGAGGTTTACAACTCCAAGCTGCAGGACTAGACAAAGCCTTGTCAAAACTAGCTGATAATCAAGCCACTTTATTGAGTATGTCTGCAGGGAAACCACAAGCACCACCCACGGTTGGGATGAATTCTATTAATATTGCTGAAAGTGTCCCTTCTACTTTGGAGGGAACTCTTAATGAACTGCTTGAATATCCTGAATATTTGTTGCCATTTATGTCTCAACTTGTTGGTTTAAAGGAAGAAGTTAATGAAACTAAATCTCTTATGTTAGTCGAGAGAAAAAAGTTGAGGAAGTTAAAATGCTTAGTGAAGTTAAGGAACCATTTGTTGATTTAGAGAAGTGTAGCTTGCATGAATTAATTTCTATCTTACAAAAATTTGCAAGTGATCCTTCTGTTAATATTAACCAGCTGGTTTTGGTTCCTATATTGCTAATCATGTCTTAAAAGAAAAGATTGCTAGGTACAATCAAGAAGCTATGATACCACCTAAGCTTGGGGATATCTGGATCCCTAAGGTACTAGTAACCATTGGAAAAGAGACACACCATGCCATTTTAGATCTAGGATCTAGTGTCTCTATATTATCTAAAGAACTATATGAAGTCCTTGAACTTAAAAATATTGAGAAATGCTCTATTGAACTTGCACTTGCTGATGATTCCATTAGACATGCTCTAGGAAAAGTAAGTGATGTTATGGTAGAGTTACACATGACTTTTGTGCCTGTTGATTTTCTAATCATGGACATGGGGAATAAAACCTCTAGTCCTATTATTTTGGGAAGACCTTTTCTTCGTACTACAGGTGCCATTATTGATTCAAAGGAAGGGAATGTGAAGTTTCAGTTTCCACACAAGAAGAGCATGGAACACTTCCCAAGAAGAGGGACACACCAAGGTCCAAGCTCCCTCATGAGCTACGTCCCATAGTTGTAGAGACATTTCACACATTGTCTCTAAAATGTCACTACGGGTAGTGTCTCTTAGTCTGTTGAGTCATTTTGCCAAATGCCTATATATGACATAAGGTCACTTTGTATAGACAATAGGTTGTGTATCTACAAACATAGAGGCACTTTGAAGATACATTTGGAATACGTATGTAAAGGTATAGAGACAATTTTATATGGCAATTTGGTTTGTCTCTAGCATTAGTAGAAGCATTTATTGTGGCACTGTGTTCATCTCTAGAAATATAAATGCACAATTAAGTGGGGCGTTTTACTTGGTGTCTACAAATATAAAGGCATTGCATAGAGAAATACATATTATCGCATAGATGCACCTTTTCATGACTTTATTCTTATCATGAGACATTTACAATAGTACAGATTCCACAATCGTAGACGGCTGAAACGAGCGAGGTAGGCGATGAGGTTTCTGATCGCACTGAGCAAAATAACCATGTGTGATTGAAACAAATAATCACACGCTCAAAACAATACTATAATCGTGTGGGAAGTTAGCAAGATTCGCAGACGCCGACGTGGTCGTCATCTATCTGGTGGTCGCCGTTGCCGGACGCGGTCGCCGTCGATCCGGTGGCTGCAGTTGCCGGACGCCGTTGTCGTCGATCCGGTGGCTGCGTGGCTGCAGTAGTTGGACGCGGTCATCGTCGATCTGGTGGATGCGGTAGCTGAACGCTGTCGTGATCGGCCTCCCGGATCAAAGAAGTATTGGCGTCGTAGCAGGGAACCTCGCCGGCCGCATCTTGGACGCGTCGGCGACGGACCTACCGGATCGAAGATCTTGCTGATTGGTCTAGGGTGAGGCGGTGAGCACGTGTGCTGAAGGGGCTTCACTGAGGCTCAACCGCTCAAGATCCTTGCTGCAAGGACAAATGAGATGTGTAGGAAATTAGACGATGGATGCACCTGCTATGCTGGATGCGCTTGATATAAGATTGTACATGCATGTTCGAGTAAAACATTAGGTGACAGGCTATTAGATTATACGTACCTCAGATCTGATTGATTCTGGTAATTGGACAATGATCCTTGAGACCCTTGTGCGGACCGTGTGCCTCGGGCCTCCACAGGAGCTTCTGCTACGTTCATCTTCAAAGAGATCTAGGAGAGCAACGTGGTGGCTAGCTGAGTGAGTAGATAGAATGGGAGAATGGGGGAGGTCTGACTGAAGAAGATAGAACGAGAGGGCGGAGGTGGGGATCGTGGGGGAGTGGTGTGAGGCGGTGGGGAGCGGGTGTTTTGTTGGGCTCATGGGCTGGTTTTACTTTTCCTTCTTTAATTTTCCTTTTTCCTTTTATTAGAGTAATAACTAGTTCTGATTATTTTTATAGTAATTAGTTCGGGAAAAGGCACATATAGTGTCTACAGAAAATGACTCTACTGTTACAGCATTCTCAAAGATGTCTCTGGTAATGCCTTTCTAGAGGTGCTATGAGACATTACAATGACTGTCTCCAATGAAGTGTCTCTATTGTTGAGGCATTCACAAGAATGTCTCCTGCAATGCCTTTACATGTAGACTAAGAGACGTTTTGGATAATGTCTCTAGGTAGATGTCTCTACCACTAAGGCATTCCATAAAGTGTCTCTCTTAATGTCTCTATATCAAACTGGATTAGGATTTAAGAGACAAAGTGGAGAGTGTCTCTACAAAAATGTCTCTACGGGCCAGTTCTCTTGTAGTGCGCCAAGGAGAGCCGCCGCCGTGCTCAGGGTTCCTCGCATCGGGCAAAAGAAGGTCGGCCGCCGCCGACACCGCACGGGCTTCGCCCGGCAGCGCGTGCCGGCAGCGGCCAGGAGGGAGAGAGGAGGGGGCGGGGTAGAGGAGTCGGCGCGCTAGGGTTTGTCTCCTCGGACATATACCATATGAATGAATTTTGTTACAAAATATAATTGGTATTCTGCTGAATCCGTTTAATTCATTTGTGCCCGCCCATACCCTCGGTGTGCCGCCCGGTGCCGCCCGAACCATGAAGGGTCATCTCAAGTAGCAGCTGAGGAGGGTGTTTGGTTAGGCTTTTTTCTTGGCTTTTGGTTTTGGCTTATAAGCCAAAAAAGCACCTAAATAGTGCTATTGGCTTTTGTCTTATGCAATGTCGAATTATAAGCCAAAAGTCAAAAGCACATATTTAGGTGCTTGTTTGGCTTATAAGCCAAACCCAAAAGCCAAGAAAAAAGCCTAACCAAACACCCAGTACGTTTCAGTCCTACCTCGCTCCCACCTACACTGCTTCTACCCTAGCTTCTCCCCTTCATACATGAACATGCTTGGGAGAGATTCGAGAGACGTAGTTGAGATGCGGAAAATTAGGATGGGTCACAAGAAATATCACTCCAATATAGACCCGCGCTCAAGTGTATATTAGAAAATAAGACTCGACAAGTTTATGGACACACAATGTCCGACGGTCGGTGTCCCATTGCAAAATGACAGGATGGCATTGATGTCGATCTAGCCTGTTAGACTATTGCTTGGATCTCAAGTCACCTAAGTCTAGTCGGTTTGTAAATCTGGCCTATGTCGATTTTGTATCCCATTATATAAAGCCATGTATCGGTACACACAAATCAATCAATGAGAAACTATTGTTCTATGCAATTCTTCATGGTATCAGATATACGATCGTAGGTCATGGCTATATTGTCAACAACCTCTTGGCTTTGAAAATCCTTCCTACCCAAATCACGTATGTCTTCTTCAAAAATCCCTTTACGGTCTCAAACAAGCTCCTCGTGCATGGTTCCAACGATTCTCTTCTTTCATTCAAACATTAGGTTTCACTCTGTCGTGTCTCGGATCATGGACACCGGGAGTAGAGGATACCCCCTTTTAGGTTTGGCACGGGGAGCGAAGGAGGCTGGGAGACTCCTTTCCCGGGAGTAAGGCCGCCGAGTTCTTCGTCGGGATAAGCAAGCAAACAACACAGCAGAATTCCTAATTACCCAGGTTCAGGCTGCCCGGAGGCTAAAAGCCCTACTCCTGCATGTCTGGATTGAGGTGTTCATTATGGTGTGGTTTACAAGGGTGTTAAGGGGTGAACCCGGCAGAATTCCGGCCGGAGGTAGACGAAGAGCAGATCCTGCCCTAGGGAGATCACCTCCCTCTCTACCCTCGAAACCCTAGTCTAGTCTTCAGCGCTGGGAAAAGCGGCAGCGCACGCGCTATTTAATCCATGCCGCTCCTAGAGCGCTGGATAAGCTCGCGTCCCTGCCACGCGAGCAACCGTCGCTCTTCCCCGCCCACGCTCGCGCTGAATCAGCTTTCTCCTCCGCGCCGCCGTTCAATTTCGCCTCCGTCGCGATGCCTCCATGCCGCTGGAGCAACTCCGGCTACCGCGGCGTGCGCGCGCCCCTCCGGCAACTTATACGCCGAGATCCGCTCCGGCGACACCCGACTGCCGCTCTGGACCTTCGAGATGGCGCACGAGGCGGCACGCGCCTACGACATGGCGGCGTGGTGGCTCGGCCGCCCGCGCCGCGACATGAACTTCCACGACTTGTGGACCGTGGCGCAGGCGCAAGACGTCGCCCCTCCCCTGCGCCTCGTCACCGCCGAGGTTCGTCGCCTCCACCGCGAGCGGGAGAGCCGCCTGCTCGTTGCCGAGGCGGACGAGCGCACCATGGCAGCGTGGCGCTGATACGTCTCCAACGTATCCATAATTTCTGCTGTTCCATGCTTATATTATACCATTTGCTACATGTTTTATATACACTTCGTATCACTTTTATGCATTTTCTGGGACTAACCTATTAACAAGATGCCACAGTGTCAGTTCCCTGTTTTCTGCTGTTTTTGGTTTCAGAAAGTTACTTCTGGAAATATTCTCGGAATTGCACGAAACAAAAGGCCAAGTCCCTATTTTTCCAGCACGTACACGGAGTCCGAAGGAGAGACGAAGGAGAGCCACGAGGTGGCCAAACCACAGGCCGGCGCGGCAGTGGGCCCCAGCGCGCCACCTGGTGGTTTGGGCCCCTCGGGGGTCCGCCGACATCGCCCCTTCGCCTATTTATTCCCCGAGACGTGAAAACCCTAAAGCACCGAGCCTTTCATCCAGAACATATTCACTGCCGCCGCCGTCGTCAACCCTAACTCGGGGGGTTTCTGAAGCTCTTCCCGGCACCCTGCCGGAGAGGGGAATCATCACCGGAGGGCTCTACATCGCCATGCCCGCCTCCGGAGTGATGCGTGAGTAGTTCATCCTTGGACTACGGGTCCATAGCAGTAGCTAGATGGTTGTCTTCTCCACTTGTGCCATCATGTTTAGATCTTGTGAGCTGCCTATCATGATCAAGATCATCTTATTGTAATGCTACATGTTGTGTTTGCTGGGATCTGACTTATATTGATACCTATGTGGAGCTGAATATTATATTATCATGTCTATGTCATTTGTGATCTTGCATGCTCTCCGTTACTTGTTGAAGCCTTGGCCAAGTGAATACTTGTGACTCCAAGAGGGGGTATTTATGCATGATAGTTGGGTTCAACCTCTATTTAACCTGGGATAGTGACAGCAAGTTCTAAGGTTGTAGATGTGTTGTTGCCACTAGGGGTAAAACAGCAATGCTTTATTCAAGGATGAATGTATTGTTTACATTACGCACATTACTTAATGCAATTGTCTGTTGCTTGCAACTTAATACTGGAAGGGGTACGGATGTTAACCGGAAAGTGGACTATTTAGGCATAGATACATGCTGGATAGCGGTCTATGTACTTTGTCGTAATGCCCAAATGAATCTCATAGTAGACACCACAGCTCACACATGCATGTTATGTGCACTTATCAATTGTCAATTGCCCAGCTGTAATTTGTTTACCCAGCATGTTAGTTATCTTATTGGAGAGACACCACTAGTGAACTGTGGACCCCGGTCCATTCTTTTACATCTGAAATACAATCTACTGCAATCATTGTTCTCTACTGTTTTATGCAAACAAACATCATTTTCCATACGATACGTTTAACCCTTTGTTTTCAGCAAGCCGGTGAGATTGACAACCTCACTGTTAAGTTGGGGCAAGTAATTTGATTGTGTTGTGCAGGTTCCACGTTGGCACCGGAATCCCTGGTGTTGCGCCGCACTACACTCCTTCACCAACACCTTCGAAGCAAACCTCGTTTTCCTACTGGTTCGATTAAACCTTGGTTTCATACTGAGGGAAAACTTGCTGCTGCACTCATCATACCTTCCTCTTGGGGTTCCCAACTGACGTGTGACGTACAAGCATTGTTTCTGGCACTGTTGCCGGGGAAATATTCCCTCGTCAACTTAGAGCTAGCAACACGTTTTCTGGCGCCGTTGCCGTGGAAATATTCCCTCGTCAACTTAGAGCTAGCAACACGTTTTCTGGCGCCGTTGCCGGGGAAAACCGAATTGCTTCTGCAAGGGGAGTCTCTCACACCCAATCTCTTTACTTTGTTATTTGTCTTGCTTAGTTTATTTTTATTTAGTCTTGTTTGCTCTCTTTATCAAAAACACAAAAAAATTAGTTCCTTTTTATTTCGAATTACTATTATGACTAGTTGTTTTCAATGTCTTATCTCTATGAAACTGGGTCTCGTTATAAGAATTACCGCTTCTCTCCAAAAGGAAAACATCTATGGGAACAAATAAGAAGATTGAATGGTTTTGCTAAGAACTTGTGTTCTACATATGATGAATCCTACTGCTTTAATGAATCTCTTTGCTATAGAAGGCACAAACATCTCCCTTTCCAATGTGAGTATACTGATAATGAAACCTTGGCTGCCTATGCTAAAGGAAACTATGATTTTGGTAATCTTGAACAAATTGAAGAGTTTATTGTTTTTAAGGGTGCCCTTGAAATTAGTTCTTATCTTGAACATAAAACTGATGCCCCTTATAAATCTGAATGTATTGCCATACTTAAATATTGTTGTGATACCTACAAGGATAATAATTCTTACATTACTGAACATCTTGAGAGGATGTTTCCTCAAAAAGATGAAACTTGTGCCTTGCAGGAACCTGAGGAAGAGGAAATTGCTGAAACTGTGATCTCATTGGATGAAAAAGAGGAGGAGAGTGAAGAACAAAAGGAGGATCTACCTTCTAATGACAGTAACTCTTCAACTCTTACACTATTTAATTGCCCTCCATGCCTACCTAAGGAGGAAGAGTGTTATATTGTTGAATGCCATGATTCTTTTGAAATATCTCCTTTTGATAAATTTTACGTAACAAGCTCCTTGACTCAAGAAAACGAAATTTCAGAAATAAAACAATGGCTCCCTAATGCTATATATGATAATGCTCTTGATGATGGTCCTATATTGCCTAATGATATTTATTATACTACTATTGTCAAAAGTGGGTTTAATGACCCCACTGTTTTTGAACTTAATAAAAATTATGTGTTTGTAGATCATGAAAAGCATGCTTTATGTGATAGTTATATAGTTGAGTTTGTTCATGATGCTACTGAAAGTTATTATGAGAGAGGAAAATATGGTTGTAAAAGTTTTCAAGTCACTAAAACACCTCTCTTTATGTTGAAAGTTTTGAAGTTGTACTTGTTTCATCTTTCTATGCTAGTTGCTTTATGCTTCAATAATTTATTTTGTTACAAGGTTCCCTTGCATAGAAAGTGGGTTAGACTTAAATGCGTTTGATATTTGCCTCTTGATGCTCTCTTTTGTTTTTCAAGTTCTATTCCTATGAGAGCATCATTAAAATCTTTTAGCCTAGCTAAAGGCATTAAAGAAAGCGCTTTAGGGAGGCAACCCTTTATCTTTTATTTTTAGTTTTTCTCAAGGAGTTTTGTTACTTCTGTAGCAACTCCTTTGTATCTTTATTTTATCGCAATGTTGTGCCAAGTAAAGTTCTATATTGAAAGTTGATGCAAGATTTGGATTTCTGCGCAGTGACAGATTTTTAGCTGTCACGGATTTGAGCTTATCTCCCTGTAGAAAATTCAAAAAATTCTGAGAAAAATCACGCATATTCCTGAGATATGTACGCAACTTTCATTATTTTAGGCCAGATCCATCTGAGCAACTTAAGTGCCTCGAAAAAATTCGTCATTCCAGACTGTTCTGTTTTTGACAGATTCTGCCTTTTGTTTTGCATTCGCTCTTTTACTGTGTTTGTGTGGATTTCTTTGCTCCACAAAGCATTGGTGGCTGTAGCTAATGTCCAGAAGCTTTGGGATTGATTGTATCATTACAGAATATGAGAATTTTTGATTATGCACTAACCCTCTAATGAGAACTGTCTTGAGTTTGGTGTGAAGGAAGTTTTCAAGGATCAAGCGAGAAGGGTGATATTATGTGATCAAGAAGAGTGAAAAGCCTAAGCTTGGGGATGCCCCCGTGGTTCATCCCAACCATATTCAGAGAGACTCAAGCGTCTAAGCTTGGGGATGCCCAAGGCATCCCCTTCTTCATCAACAAACTTATCAGGTCATCTCTAGTGAAACTATATTTTAATTCTTTCACATCTTATGCGCTTTACTTGGAGCGTCTGTGTGTTTTTATTTTTGTTTTTGTTTGAATAAATTCGGATCCTAGCAATCCTTGTGTGGGAGAGAGACACGCTCCGCTTTTTCATGTGAATACTCATGTTCTTCACTTATATTTGTTGAGTATTCTTAACTAGCTACTGCAGTGCTTTTAGCTCCTGTTTTTCATGCATCTCTTCGAGCTGTTAGCACTTGTTTATAAATACTCTCTTGCTGCATTATATTATCATTTGGAGAGTTTATGTTTAATAAATTATTGGTGTTTGTTTGGAAGAAAGAAAATGCTACATGTAGTAGTTGGTATTGGAAAAGACATATGCATTCTTGTAGATCATTGTCTTGTTTGATTTGATGCTTTGCAATTGTTTTGAGCTCTCAAGTAGATCATGTTTAAGCTCTTGCATCATGTAGTTAAAGCCTAGTAGTGGAGAACTACCGTAGAGCTTGTTGAGACTTGGGATGCATATTTGTTCTCTCTAAGGTCTAGATATTTTCTGGTAAAATGTTTGAGCAACAAGGAAGACAGTGTAGAGTCTTATAATACTTGCAATATGTTTTTATGTGATTCTTGCTGTACCGGTTTATACTTGTGTTTGCTTCAAACAACCTTGCTAGCCTAAACTCTGTACTGAGAGGGAATGCTTCTCGTGCATCCAAAACTTGAGCCAAAACCCATGCCATTTGTGTCCACCATACCTACCTACTATGTGGTATTTCCTGCCATTCCAAGTAAATATTTCATGTGCTACCTTTAAACTATTCAAAACTTTATTACTCCTTATTTGTGTCAATGTTTTATAGCTCATGAGGAAGTATGTGGTGTTTTATCTTTCAATCTTGTCATTTACTTCTGACAGACTTTCACCAATGGACTAGTGGCATATACATCCGCTTATCCAATAATTTGCAAAAAGAGCTGGCAACGGGGTGCCCAGCCCCAATTAATTACAACTTTCATTAATAATTCTCTTCACATGTTTTGCCCTGATTTATCAGTAAGCAACTTAATTTTGCAATAGACACTCCTCCATGGTATGTGAATGTTGGAAGGCACCCGAGGATTCGGTTAGCCATGGCTTGTGTAAGCAAAAGGTTGGGAGGAGTGTCATCTATAAAGAAACTAAAATACATGTGTAAACAAAAGAGAAGAGGGATGATCTACCTTGCTGGTAGAGATAACGTCCTTCATGGGAGCCGCTCTTGAAAGTCTGGTTGACAAGGGGGTTAGAGTGCCCACTACCATTCGTTGACAACAACAAACACCTCTCAAATACTTATTTTGTGCTCTCTATATGCTTTCGAAAACTTAAAAAGCTCTAGCACATGATTTAATCCCTGCTTCCCTCTGCGAAGGGCCTATCTTTTACTTTATGTTGAGTCAGTTTACCTACTCCTTTCTATCTTAGAAGCAAACACTTGTGTCAACTTTGTGTGCATTGATTCTTACATATTTACTTATTGCACTTGTTATATTGCTTTATGTTGACAACTATCCATGAGATATACATGTTACAAGTTGAAAGCAAATGCTGAAACTTAATCATCCTTTGTGTTGCTTCAATGCCTTTTACTTTGAATCTATTGCTTTATGAGTTACCTCTTATGCAAAACTTTTTGATGCTTGTCTTGAAAGTACTATTCATGAAAAGTTTTTGCTTATATGATTCATTGTTTACTCTTTATCTATTTGTTAGCAAACTATAGATCATTGCTTTGAGTCACTTCATTCATGACATGAGCCTTGCAATATATTGATCAAGATTGTGTGAAAGCATGTCTCCTCAGAAATTATTTGTTGTTATCGTTTTACCTACTCGAGGACGAGTAGAACTAAGCTTGGGGATGCTTGATACGTCTCCAACGTATCCATAATTTCTGCTGTTCCATGCTTATATTATACCATTTGCTACATGTTTTATATACACTTCGTATCACTTTTATGCATTTTCTGGGACTAACCTATTAACAAGATGCCACAGTGCCAGTTCCCTGTTTTCTGCTGTTTTTGGTTTCAGAAAGTTACTTCTGGAAATATTCTCGGAATTGCACGAAACAAAAGGCCAGTCCCTATTTTTCCAGCACGTACACGGAGTCCGAAGGAGAGACGAAGGAGAGCCACGAGGTGGCCAAACCACAGGCGGCGCGGCAGTGGGCCCACCGCGCCCCTGGTGGTTTGGGCCCCTCGGGGGTCCGCCGACATCGCCCCTTCGCCTATTTATTCCCCGAGACGTGAAAACCCTAAAACACCGAGCCTTTCATCCAGAACATATTCGCTGCCGCCGCCGTCGTCAACCCTAACTCGGGGGGTTTCTGAAGCTCTTCCCGGCACCCTGCCGGAGAGGGGAATCATCACCGGAGGGCTCTACATCGCCATGCCCGCCTCCGGAGTGATGCGTGAGTAGTTCATCCTTGGACTATGGGTCCATAGCAGTAGCTAGATGGTTGTCTTCTCCACTTGTGCCATCATGTTTAGATCTTGTGAGCTGCCTATCATGATCAAGATCATCTTATTGTAATGCTACATGTTGTGTTTGCTGGGATCTGACTTATATTGATACCTATGTGGAGCTGAATATTATATTATCATGTCTATGTCATTTGTGATCTTGCATGCTCTCCGTTACTTGTTGAAGCCTTGGCCAAGTGAATACTTGTAACTCCAAGAGGGGGTATTTATGCATGATAGTTGGGTTCAACCTCTATTTAACCTGGGATAGTGACAGCAAGTTCTAAGGTTGTAGATGTGTTGTTGCCACTAGGGGTAAAACAGCAATGCTTTATTCAAGGATGAATGTATTGTTTACATTACGCACATTACTTAATGCAATTGTCTGTTGCTTGCAACTTAATACTGGAAGGGGTACGGATGTTAACCGGAAAGTGGACTATTTAGGCATAGATGCATGCTGGATAGCGGTCTATGTACTTTGTCGTAATGCCCAAATGAATCTCATAGTAGACACCACAGCTCACACATGCATGTTATATGCACTTATCAATTGTCAATTGCCCAGCTGTAATTTGTTTACCCAGCATGTTAGTTATCTTATTGGAGAGACACCACTAGTGAACTGTGGACCCCGGTCCATTCTTTTACATCTGAAATACAATCTACTGCAATCATTGTTCTCTACTGTTTTATGCAAACAAACATCATTTCCATTCGATACGTTTAACCCTTTGTTTTCAGCAAGCCGGTGAGATTGACAACCTCACTGTTAAGTTGGGGCAAAGTAATTTGATTGTGTTGTGCAGGTTCCACGTTGGCACCGGAATCCCTGGTGTTGCGCCGCACTACACTCCTTCACCAACACCTTCGAAGCAAACCTCGTTTTCCTACTGGTTCGATTAAACCTTGGTTTCATACTGAGGGAAAACTTGCTGCTGCACTCATCATACCTTCCTCTTGGGGTTCCCAACTGACGTGTGACGTACAAGCATTGTTTCTGGCACTGTTGCCGGGGAATATTCCCTCGTCAACTTAGAGCTAGCAACAGGCGCACGCTACCCGCAGGACGTGGCTGCGGAGAATGAGTTTTAAGCGACGAGGGCGGCCGAGCAAGCGGAGAGGGTTAGAGAGATATCTGTATATTGTAGTTTCCCTATTACATAGGGGGTTCCCTGCATATTTGCACCTGCAAATGTATTATATATTGTGTCCTTTGGCCCCGTGGAATACAAGTTGCTATTCCTCCAACATGGTATCAGAGCTAGGTTAGACTCCGCACGTGCAACTCGTGCGTTTTTTTCCTTCTTCTCTCCTGGTTTCCACGTACAGATCGAATCGATCTTCGCCTCCCGCACGTCCGTTCCGGCCGCCCCCGTCCAAGCTGCGCCCGCCTCCGGCTGCTGCCGGCCGCCGTCGCCCGCCTCCGGCCGTCCGCCGCCCGTCCCCGTCAGCGCTACGGCCGTCCGCGCCGCATCCTGCCTCCGGCCGTCCGCGCCGCGTCCTGCCTCCGGCCGCCGCCGGTCGCCGTCTCCAGCCGCTGCCGGCCGCCCCTGTCCCTGCCGCCGTCCGCTTCTTTCGGGGCTGCAGTCGTCCTCGTCTCCTTGACCGCGCTCGTGACTGCCCATCTCACGTGAGCGTTGACCAGCGGTTCTCTTCCTCAAAAAAAAAAGATGTTTGCATCGTCGGGCTATGTCGCGATTCGTTGCTTCTCGGTGATCTTTGATGGCACGAATTATCCTGATTTCGCTGCCTTTATGCGCATTCATATGCGTGGTCTTCGTCTCTGGGGTGTGCTTTCCGGTGAGGTCTCGTGTCCGCCATGCCCTATTGCTCCCACTGCTCCTATTCCGCCGACGCCACCAGTCCTTGCTGCCGATGCTACTCAGGCTGCAAAGGTTGCAGCTAAGAGTGCGGATGATGTCGCCATTGCTGCGTATGACCGGAAGGTCAAGGAGCATTCTGACGCCCTTGAGACCTACCGGCTGGATCTGACTGCTTACACCCAGTGGATTGATGATGATGCTCGTGCTGCGACTGTTCTCACCGCCAGTACTGTTCTTCCGCAGTTTGCCTCTGAGTTTATGGGCCTCAGTACTGTCGCTGACATGTGGGCTCACCTTCGTCAGCGTCATCAGCCGTCCTTGGATGCTCTATATCTGTCTGTGGTTCGTCAGGAGCATGATCTTCAGCAGGCAGACTCTACAATTGATCAGTTCTACACGCAGAGCGCTGCTATTTGGCGTCAGCTCGACTCTCTTCGCACTGCAGTGTGTGGTGCCTGCCCGTGTTGTCAGACTGTGCATTCCGACTTGGAGTTTCAGCGCGTATATGAGTTCTTGTCTCGGCTCCGCAAGGAGTTCGAGCCCCGACGTGCTCAGCTGCTTCCTTGTGGTCGTGTCGCTATCTCGGAGGTGCTGTCTGAGCTTCGTGCTGAGGAGACTCATCTACGTGGTGTTGGGTTACTTGAGGTTCCTTCTGTGCTTGCTGCCTGTGGTCCTCCTTCGTCGCCTGCTTCATCGACTCCTTCGCGGTCGACTGCTCCGCCACTTTTACCCACTCCTCAGGGCCAGGGCCTGGGTCGTGGCCAGGGTCGTGACGCTCGTCCACGCTCTCACTGCACCTACTGTGATATGGATGGCCACATTGCGTCTCGTTGCTACACGAGGCTGCGTGATCCGCGTCAGCAGAAGGCGTCTGCTTCTCCCGGGACTCGTGCTCCTTTTGTCTCGTCAGGGTCTTCTACAGCCGGCTTCACCGACCTGGACATTATGCGGCTCTAGCGGATGCTCACCGCTTCAGGTTCTTCTGCGATAGGTACTGCTGCTCTGTGACTGATTCTTCTGGCACTGCGCGACCACCACCTTCTACACAGTCAGGTACATCCTCGTGGGTTCTGGATTCAGGAGCTTCTTTTCATATGACTTCTGATTCGTCCACTCTGTCCTCTCTTCGACCTCTTGATTCTCCTTTTAGTGTTCTCATTGCTGATGGTACTCCTCTCTCTGTTTCTAGTCGGGGCACTCTTTCTACTTCCTTTTTTGTTCCTGATATTTCTCATGTTCCTCGTCTTACCATGAACCTGTTTTCTGCCGGCCAGCTTACTGACTCTGGTTGTCGCGTCATTCTTGACGCCGATTCTTGTTCTGTTCCGGATCGTCGTACACAGGCTCTGGTTGGAGCTGGCCCTCGCCGCCGTGATTCTCAAAGGCTTTGGGATATAGACTGGCTTCGTGTTCCTTCCGTTGTTACATCGCTTGCCAGTTCTCCTGCTGTCGTCGCCTCTGTTACCGGCTCTTTTCAACAGTAGCAACTTGTATTCCACGGGGCCAAAGAACACAATATATAATACATGTACATGTGCAAATATGCAGGGAACCCCCTATGTAATAGGGAAACTACAATATACAGATATCTCTCTAACAGAGAGGAAGGCCGAGCATTCGGAGAGAAGGGCGGATAAGCAGGCGCGCAAGGCTGCCGCCGAGGCAGAGCTCGCCGCCCCGAGCACACCTGGGCCGAAGAAGACCCGACGTGGGACGACCTGTGGACCTCCTCGGGGTATACCACCTTGGAGGAAGAGTAGAGTAGCTGTTTTTAGCCGTGTTTGTTCTATGTCAATGGATGAACTGAATAAAAGTTATTTTCGGTCTATATATTTTGCATCGTTTGATCCAGATTTTCTTTGCAACTAAGCGGAAAAGTGTTTGCGGCCCGCTAAAATAGCGCGCCTGAAAGAGGGGTACTTCGCACGCTAAAATTTAGCGCGTCTGATAAACCTATCACCGCTCCCCCACGCTAAGTGCTAATTTCACGTTGTAAAAAAATTTAGCGCGCGGAGGCATCGCGCGCCTGTTGGAGTTGCTCTTATTGACCATGTTAAATATCCTTACAACGCCACCTAATGATCTTAAGGAAAGTATACCACGTGAGCAAAACAACACAAAGCTAGAACAAAGAACCAAGCATAGCTTGGGCGGTTGACCAACTAGAGATCAAATCTTGGATGTAACATCTTTGTGTACGAACATAAGGGTTATTCTTGAGCGGCGGGCAAAGTATTTGTGTTTACATGATGTTATTGTTTGCAAACAATCTTAAAACACAATGTCATGAGATTTGAGTAGTTCAATGTTTGTGTATCTCTATATTGTACTCGATGTTTCAAAATTAACAACACAAAAAATTGTATGACCACAATACATCTATGCGCTTTCCAAATTTTATGACAGCACATTACTATGGATACTATCAATGTAAGCGAAGCATCCATTGGGCATACAAGGGTAATAGCGTTATATTAAGCTTGCAAAATCTATGATATAATTTTTATAATTTATTAAGAAGTACTCCCTCTGTCCCATAATGTAAGATACCATGCGCTTGTATGATACCATGATACCACCTCTCATAATTTAAAATTGCAAGTTTCTATTTTTTTTTTGTAACAAATTTGTGGATGTTTACAAGATGTGTGTTTATGAAACCTAGAATTTACAGAACCAAATTCAAAATACACGAGAAGAAACATAAAAGACAAATCCAACATGAATATCGCGTAGCAATTTTTCTTTGTGTTTCTCCATGTGTATTTATAATTTGGTTCTGAAATTTTAGAAAATATAAATACATATCTTGTGAAGACCCGCAAATTTATTTTGAATTTTTTTGACACTTGTAAATTTGAATTTTAAGAAGTGGTATCATGATGGGATGATATCATGTTAAGTGTGATATCACTGATATTTTTCAGCAGTGCCAGATCAAGCACGACAAGACGCCTGAGAAACGAGAAGAAAAAGGACTAATGGTAGCAGTCCTCACAGGGTAGATACATCGTAACTGAATGAGCGATGGACAGCAATTTTCTTTGACACATTCTTATTTGGACTATTTCGACCCAGCGATAGGCCCGTACTTAAGAACTGAAGGCTCGGTTCACGTATGAATACCAGTGTTCAAGATATCTTCCGATATTTCGATAAATCGGCCGATTTAACACTTCACAGTGTCTTACCGATAAGATAAGTCGGCCGATAAATTTGCCGATATGCTGATAAATCAGCCGATATGCCGATAAATCGGTCGATTTACCCCTTATCCTGGTCGGCCGATAAGTTCCCGATAAGCGATATCCCCAACATTGATGAATACTGAGTCATTAACAGAGCTTTGAAATTTCTCTAGGATACTTGGTCCATTTTTTCATGACAATGATGTTGCTCGGAATATCCAGGTGGTCATGCGAGTGGATTGATGCTCCCATGCATTTCAGCATTTATTTCTTGCGTTGAGGCTTTATGTAGTAACGCATCATGTGCTTAAATAGTACTGCGAGCTAGCTGTCTGAGATAGAGTACTGTGAGAGCAACACGCCATTTTTATCTTTGTGTAAACCATCTACGGGTTGTTGCTTTGTGTTACCGTCGAATGATATGCCACTCTGGTTATATTTGTAATTAATATGAATAATATACTTTTTAGGTACGGCCTCAGACAAATATATTAGTTAACTGAGGTTTGGTATTCCCTCCGTTTTTTATTACCTGTCAAATTCTGTAAAAGATTACCTACGTATATAGGAGAAAAACCAATATTTATAATACTAAAAACATATAACATGAACATATATTTTTATAATGATTCTAATAACTATAATTTTATATTGTTGAAATTGATATTTTTTCTACATATTTAGTCAAACTTTAAAGTTTGACTTTGGCTAACACAAAGCAAAGGATAATTATAAACGATGGAGTAAATAAGATACTACTCCCTCTGTTCATAATTATAGATGTTTTAAATATTTATTATGTACTACTCCCTCCGTTCCTAAATATAAGATGTTTTATCTTTTTTCAGATTCACATTTATCTACATGTATTTAGGCATATTTTTGTGTGTATGTTCATTTATTTGGGTCAATGCCTAATCATGTGAAACACCTAAAACGTCTTATATTTAGAAACGGATGGAATATGTATATCCAGACAAAAAATGAGAAAATTTACAAAATGAAACGCCTTTAAATACACGTGTTTCGAAAATGTGGAGGCTACTCCTAAAAATCACGGGTGATGAGCTAGCTGGGCGTGCGCTGTAGCTCAAACCGACCACTGCTACAGGAATATATATATATATATATATATGCTGTTTCTCTTCCTTTGGTTGCTTTGTCATTTTGATCATCAGGAAACTCCATCATGTTCTTCGTACAAATCCTGCGATGGATGGAAAGACATAGAGAGCGATGGTAGAAGAGAAATAGTGATTAAAGCCCAACCTGTTTGTGTTAGACAAACTGGCGTTCTAGTTACATTTGTTAACCCGATCGGACTTAATGGTTGTCTCCTGCTTCACCAACTTGGCCTGACTCGTTCCTACAAACGATCAGATGATATCTATAGCACGCTTACTGCGCTGTCTGCTGGTAGATGGGTTATCTCATCTGACAACGTCATGATAGCTATCTCGCACGCATATAAGGCGCGCCAATCCAATCCCAAAAAACGGCAATCGACATAGACTCCTTCAAATATTGTGCCTCAAACCGAGGGAAACGCAACTTGATTGACTTCGCTAACCGTACTTGACTCGCACTACATATCTCCCTCTCTCAAGATGAATGCTTTGCATCTCCCGGCCGGATACATACTTTGCTCCCCCTATAAATATGTCCCAAATTTTCCAACTTCTTAACAATATCTCAACAAAACCCTAAGCAGTTCAAGATCGACCACAGGTGCACACGAAATCTAGCTTGAAAGTTGAAACCACCATGACCATGTCTCTTCTGCCGCCGCATGCGACCGTGTTCTTGTTCGTCTTCCTACTGGCCTCGCCGTTTCTTGCTCATGCTCGGGTGGCCCCGGATGATCGACCCGCGCCTGGAAGCGAGGATTCCAGTAACACCAACACTGGCCGGGTGATGCTCCGACGATGTTGCGGCCAGCTGACCATATGTCGGCTAACGACGGCGTTGGGCGTAGCGAACGCTTTGGTCTACGCCGAGCGACGGCGTTGGACACTAGCTACATGCCCGTTCGGTCGAACACCAACTTAGTTCTGTGTTTCGAAATACTGCGCTGGTTGTTCTAATACTCCCACTTATTCTAAAAAAACGGTCGCTAGTTGTGCTATGAGTTTGTATCTATGTAGTTATTTTCCCATGATACATAAAGCGGATCCCAGGGAGTACCATTTAATATATACACATTTTGTGGCAGCGTAGCAAAAATGGCTCAGGAGAAATTTGCAGTTTATTTCGTTTTACCCGGCAAATTAAGAGTGCACGCTCTGCCCTTTTTGTGTGCACTTTCCTGTATTAATATATTTGATGGATATATTTAACTCAATATATTATTTTCATTCCATCCAGCCCTATTTGTATAACATGTCATTTTTTTATTGTGAATGATAACATGCATGTCTTAGTTATAAATTTATAATGCTAAGCATAATAGAAAATACCTACAAGTTTGTATATACGACAAGGTACATATTTATCTACAAGAAAAAAGAAAGAAAGAAAAATAATTAGACATATACTCCCTCCGTGCATAAATATAAAACATTTTAACTATCCAACATGTTGTCTACATGCATACTAATATGAGTGCACATACACACTAAATATGTCTACATACATCTAGATATATGTGAATGTGGACAAATGATAAAACATCTTATACTCCCTCCGATCCGAATTACTGTTCGCGGCGGTATTTTTGTGAAAACCCCCCTGGGTTTTTTCACCTGAAGCCACACGTCCCAACTTCGCCTAGCTTCTCGTTGACCGTCTCGTACTCTGCTCCGCCCCGGACGGCGCCGCTGCTCCGCCCCTCCCGCGCCGCCTGCTCCGCCCCTCCCGCGCCGTCTTTCTTTCCCCCAAGATCCCAAGGACGAGGGAGATCGCCGCCTGCTCTAGCCTGCTCTACCTTCCCTTTCCCCCAAGCATGGCCGTGGCAAGATCCTAACTTTGCCGATTCCGCCGGCGGGGTGTGGGAAGACCTGCTTGGGCTGGACTGGGAACTTGCCGGAGCGGACGGGGGATGCGGTGAACCTGTCGGCGAGGCCCTGGATGACGTCGCGGTGCGGGATGGCGTTGTTGAGGTAGCGCAACCGCTCTTTGATGCTTTCTTTGCTTGTTTATCCTTCATCTTCTCCTCCTCTTGCTCCACTAGCTTGTTCTTGTTCTTGTGGAGTATTTGGACTAAAGTTGAGATCCAGCTCTTGTGGAGGAGTTAAGTTGATATCAAAGAGGACCATCTTGTCCTATGGTGGACTGAGCAACCTGCAGAAAAGCAATTGAGGAGTATTTAGTTTCAGTCATGATGTGCATTATGTAAATGATAATCGTATGCAACATGTGCAACATGCTGTAATGGTTTGTGCTAGATTTGCAGTAGAACCAGTATACTCATATATTAGTTGTTATAACATCTTAATTATGGAGGGAGTAGTTGCTAAACCTGCAGGAAAGTGTGACAAATTATATTTCACCTACTGAAGGAACTATCTATCTTCATTGTAGGTGTGACCAGCAAGGACATGGAGCAGTCCGTGAGATGGTGCCCACCACGACACAAGGAGCATACACATCAAGCTAGGTATGTGTCTTGCTCATCTGATCCCCTGTTTTTGCGAGTCTCGTGTTGCAGGCTTAAGTCTGTGCATGTACACTTCAGATAAACTGCATTTCAGAGTTGTACTCTGTATCCATATGTGTGTGTGACATGAAGGAGTACCTACAGCTTACATGAACCAAGTGTGATGAAGATCCTTCTCTGGTTTCAATGAAGTTCTGTGCATATATCACTGAACTGAGACCTAACTGGGGAGTAGGGACCAAACAATCTTGGACTAGCTGTATCTTTTGTTTTAGCTGTCAATGCTATACAAACACTGGTTCTGGTTCTTCCTTGGCTTCTTGTACTCCAAAATGAACCTGAATTTACACTAGACTGAATTTCATTTGTCTACATATTGGACGTGAATTTGTTTCCTAGTTCTCCAGTTTGGTTGTCACGATAATGTTCAGGGGTATGTCTCTGTTTATTTCAATCATATTTCAATCAGGAGGGCACTACTCGATTACTGATCCAGCGACTCGATTACTGATCCTGTGGAGTAGTTGATTATACAAACTAGACTATGAACACTAACTAGACTATGAACACTAAATTCAGTTTCATCATATTCAGGAAATGCAGCAGGACTGAATCACACGGACCTGATCCACCGGTTGCTGGACCGGACCTGCTCCGCCGCGGACGGCTGCAGCCCGCGCTCCGCCGCGGCTGCCAGCTGCTGGCTCGGCTCGTCGGTAATTCGGCTGCCAGCGGCGGCGCCGGCTCTCTCTGGTGGCGCTGCGGCAAAGGCTGCGGAGGAGGACGAGGTAGCGGCTGCTGCTGAGGAGCTGATGCGGCCGAGCTCGATGCGCAGGAGGCTTGCGGCTCCTGCGCCACCTCCGCGGGAGGGCGGCCGGTGCTTGCGCAGTCCCCGCGGGCGGCAGAAGTCGGCGAGCTGCGTCTGGGCTAGCTCTCTCCGGCGAGCTGCGGACGGCAGCGGTCTGGGGTCCGCGATGTCAGGGGGATTGGCCGGCGGCGGGAGCCCTCCGAGGTAGCCTCCCAACTGCTGGCGGAGCCGCCGCAGACTCGCTCTCTCCGGCGAGCTGAGGACGGCGGCGATCCGCCCGTCCGCCCGCGAGGAAGCTGTGATTTCGAACTGGGGACCTAGTTGTAAAGATTTTGATCTGGCAGGTGGTTTTTGTAAAAAATAAAATACACACACTCCCGCCCATTAATTCGGGTCGGAGGGAGTATTAAAAAAACGGAAGGAGTATTAAACTTGCAGTTGTAGCACCTGTATAATTAAGTTAGATAGGGACAAACATAATTAGACCAACTTGAAGTACTTTCCCCCTCAACAACTAGACAGAGCGCACTAAAAGCAGTAGTTAATTAGGAATGTACGGAAGTTGAAAAGAAAAAGAGATCGAAAATAGTACGTATGAGATTTCTGTTTTTTTTTTCTGTAAGAAAAAATAAAATAGCTAGGAGAATACAAAAATACCGGAAATATGAAAAACTTATATCACAGTTTCCTTACTCGATCCGCCGCCTGCTCATTTCATCAGTTCTCTGTCGGACTATACGAGCTAAAATCGGGATTTGCACTCCTCTTGCATATCTTTCCCAGCACCAGGTCGTGCTGCTGTCCCTTTTGTGAGCAACCGCTGTTGTCTTCTATTTCCGTTACATTTCATATGCTGCGGCGGTGTTTCATACCCTACTGGAATATACCTCCCCTTGCCTCCCATTCCCATTGCATTGCGTGTACGTAACTAAATTAAAGATATACGGAGGTAAGAAATTAGGTAACGGTTGAATAAGAACAGGTGCAGGATGAGAATGATGGGCGAGGTATGTCACACTATATACCGAGCCTGGCCGGTGATAATGAGTTCAAGTCAGGGCATGTGATTTTCCAGACCCCATGATACTGGCTCGTGTGAATTCCGTAACTGATGCATGTGCGATGGAGCTAGCATGGTATTCCTACAATACCCACATAATAATAACTTTTGTACTTCTTTAATTTTAAATTCAGCTTCCCTAAAGTTCAGAGAGTTGCGAAAACTTCAAATCCATGTGTTTCCTTTCTGCAAAAGTACAATAACCTACGCACGCTACAATAACACCATGATACAAATACAATACGACTATGCGTCTCCTACAAGACACGTTAGGAAAAAATTGGAGGTGTGATCGTCGTCACCATTGAATTCATCCATCAGAATGATTTACATGAAATTGAGACCCATAATCTTTTCAAGGTATAAGTATCTCAATTATACCACGTCCATGTTCTGGACTTTTGTCACGGCCTTGTGTCGAAAAACTAATACTACTAGCGAACCTGACATGAATCCAACTCGCTGTTCTATCATATTTAGCAATCTCTGCTGACAGCACACATACTCTCTTTAACCTCTCCTAAGTCCCAACACATACTTACATACGGGTCTCGTTTCTTTGTGTGACATCTCTTCGTTGAATCAGTTCCTGGGAGACGGGAAGCAGGCACTCGGGTCCTGCCTGATGCTCTCAGCTTGTGGTTTCAGGTTCCAAGCCTTGTATCAATGCCACTAAAGGCTTACACATTTCTCGCTACCCTAGAACACCCTGGATGGAATAGAACGACGACGTTGCCATTCTGCTGTTCGTTTGCGTCTTCGCAACAGGGTAGATTTCTTCTACGGGCAGACATCTCGTCATGTCTTATATTGAAGTCACGATATCTTGAGGCATGAAAATCGTCGCGAGGAATAATGTGCAAGCCAACTAAATTATGCGCATCGCAAGTGCAAATTTCTTTCCTGTTGCCTTCCATTCCTATTCCATTTCAACGACAATGAACTGAGCTGGCTATATATATTGAGCTCTCGTGCCAAGGAAGAATGAGATGTGATGGTTTATATTGAGCTTGTGGTACAACTGAGACTCCTAATTAATGACTACCTCGGAGTTTTGGTGGACTTATTTAAGTATATACTAGTATATCCCTTGTGCTAGCTTGGCAAAAATATAAACACATACAAAAGCATACCTCAGCTATACTGAAACGACACACCGGCGATGTGCCGATCCTGCACATTGCTTTCTTCATTTGAGAAAGCGGTTTATGAAGTATATTAAGCTAAGCTACAAGTTCGTCACTTGACTAGGATATAGTGAAATATTTGCACATGAATATAGACACGCTTAAAGCATCTCAATATCTACTTGTATGTCATGTCCCTTAGCCTAGCTTGATAAAAATATAAACACATATTTGCACGTCCAACGGGACTTTCAAGCCTTTGAAAAGGGGCATCTAATGACAAAAAACTGATGCTACCAAATATGTTTGAATCTTATTACAGCTAGAAGCTCATCAATCTTATACCAGAGAATAGATACACACTGAATCTTGCTGCATGGTCAAACATTAACAAACTTGTGAACCCATGTGAGATTTAGTAAGTCGCGCAACACTGCAACTTATATATGGCTATTCTTTTAAGGTCCGGTGAGACACAAACAGGCAAAAGCTATCTTCTATCATTGCTGGTTCATGTATCCTCAAATGTATGAACAAGAATAAAGTATATACTCTATCGGTCAATCAAAAATTCTTATAATTTGGCGGAGAAAAAAATTCGACTTTATACATCACCTAGTATTACAGTTTTACACGGTTGTTAGGGAGGCAGAGTGCTAGACCACTGCACTGAACTACATAGCCGGTGGAAAAGGAGGATGATGACTCCCATGGCTTCCCACCCCTTAACTCCTCCACCACGCCCACCACGCCGAAATGGATAGCGTCGAGGCTACCTCTGCGGCACTGAAGGTGATTGCCTTTGGCGTGGCCACATGGGAAGTCAGATCTCGGATGCAAAGGATGCCACTGGAGTCACCCGTGGGCCGAGGTTTGCTTATCTACGCGCGTGTGAAGCGTCGCACGACACTCGTATTGACTTCTTCCTCGTGCACGTCTTCTCGTCCTTCCCTCGAGCATGGCCGAGCCGCAGCTGCCTCTGGCCGCGGCGACGGCGACGGCGAGGAGAAACTTAACTTGGGGGGGGGGGGGGGGGGGGGTGCGGGGGTCTCCGACGGCA